>CM071600.1:140221045-142721045 GCA_036435485.1 Saposhnikovia divaricata | reverse complement strand
GCAGTGTCCAGGGAAATCTCGGAGAAAATAAAAGTGCTATTTTTCTGAATCCGATGTCGTTTACATACACTTATTTTCCCCCTAGATCACTAATACGAACTTGGAAATTCGTTCCGAATACTTCTATATAGTGTCGTCTAATAATATTCTCAATTACACCAAAATCACTATTCATCCTTATTCTTTACTTATTCATCTAGGGTTGTACAATTGTCCGTATTCTCTTTCGATCGTTCCTTAACCTTTTTACGGAACCACTGGATTAATCGCTATCGATCTGGATGACATGATAATATTCTTCTGCTTGGAATTGCCATATCTTATTCCCTTAGGAGATAGATTATTCTTACCTATGTTGTCACCCTTTAGCATTCTTCAAGACATAGAAATAATAAAGTCGAATTCCATTCATTCTTTTAAAATATCAACTATTACATTGTAGCCGTAGCCACTATTCATTCTTACATCATTAAATAAATAAAAGTTTTAATTCTACCCAAAATTTGGGTTATTACAGTCTCCCCTCCTTAAAAGGATTCCGTCCCGGAATCAGGTAGAAGACAATTGAGTACTTGTTGGTTATTTCACTTCCCAGTTTCCCAGTCAATCCTTAATCAATCCCAATCCTTTTTCAGCACATCTTACTAGTGCTACAATACATCCTTTTATCCTTTTTCATTAATCTCTACTACTTTTCGTAAAACACACTATTTAGGTTATGCTCTTACCCAGTCATATACTATTTTCCTTATTGGTATCTGTGGTGACTTCGGTATCACTATCGCGTTACGAATTCGGAGATAACCTCACTCGTAATTATGCATTTTCTGATCTCTTTAATCTTCACAATCTCGATCAATATAGAGAAGTGGAAAGATTTATTGAGAGATCACTATGATCAATTGAACATTTGTTATATTGCATAGTTAGTACAGAAGGGGGCCAGCCTTTAGTACTTGACAAGCAATTAAACAAGTTATGGTATTCTACTTGGACTTCTATCACATAGACAGATAGTTACGTACCAGTACCTCCCCTCCTTAAAGGGTTGTTCTTCTCAATTCATAAAGAAGATGAATAAAAGAGAAGAAAAGAAAAGAATTCTAAAGGATTATAGAAAGTTTTCATGATTGTAAAATATCATTCTCAGAATTTACCTCTGAACTATAGAGGTTTATCAAAGAAGAAATTAATCATAATTATATCCAATACTATTTGATCGCAATCTCATGTGTCAACACATCTTGCTGCTTTGTCCACTATTCTATGGACTTATACTCTAGTTCAACCTTAGCAACACTCACTCCAGAAAATTCCTTCAACCTTTTAGGTTAAATCTTAGGTTTCTCGCTGGACATCATGGTTACTGACATTCCATGTCACGCTACTAGCTTTTTCATATCTATAATATTAACACTATCAGGTTGTCATCCCGAGAATTCATCAGAAAACCCATTTATTATTCCATTCATAACATTCCTTACTTCACATTCCATAGTTGCTTTCCCAGTCTTTTCTTTATCAATCACATCCTTCTTATTATCTGATTCTTATTTACTTCTGTTATTTACTTCCACCTTCATCTCTTTATTGAGACATCTTTTGCACTTGGCACGTCCTTATTGGTATCCCGTCACATTTACTCAATAATCATCACATTATTCCAATTACAAACCTCCGAAATGAATCTGGCCGATTTCTTTAGCTTAGATCCAATATAATCTACTTCTGTCAACTTGTTTCTCATCAATTATTCTTTTCTACCCGCGGTTTTCCACAGGTTGTCTTTCGTAAGACAGACCAGGTCGTACACCTACCTGCTCGCACTCTTATCATCTGTTGAGCATCTGCATTTTACTGGTGTAGCTTTGCCACATGAAACACGTTACTACCATGCTATAAGCTTTGGGGGTAAAATTGGCTCGAATGCCACCTTCCGAACACTTTTAAACTCTCAGATGGCCTAATAAATCTCGGGCTCAACTGCCTTTCTCTCTAAGTCTCATTAATTCTTTCCACGAGAATACATTTAGCATCATGAATCATCAACCTCGTATTCTCTATCTTGTTTGCGCAGAAGTACACTAACACAAACTTGCTTGTCATTCATCAACATGCCATTTAGCTTATCAATAGCAGCACTTTCTTTATCTTTACATTGTCATCTACTTTCTTAGAAGAATCACCATCGCTTGTTGCTTACGTAGTGCCTTAATAGCTAACCATACGGGTTTCAATCCTTTAGGGAGACAAAGTAATCACTATTCCTTATCCATAAGGAACGCTTCCTGAACTTGATGTAGATATTACATGAAGTAGATAAAATTGTAGAAGAGTTTCAAGCATCGCAACTAAGTCAGGTTGATGAAACTATCACTCATGCATCTTCCATAAAAGACTGGAAACTTAATGGTTTACTTCGTCAATTTTGTATCATGGTCCTGGTTGGCCTCAAAACGGGACCTTCTAAGGTACGTAATATGCTTAAGACTCCATCAAGAATCGAATCTTTACTTAAACTATTATTACCGTCAATTCTTGCATAATCATCAGAAGGAATGTAAATTCCTCCATTTCGATATGACCTTCAAGGTCCTTCCAAATATCATTCTGTTTCTTCGGTATGAACATTTGTAATTATTCCTTTATACTTAGACTGTCGGCCACCTCATTGGCCTTTCCTAATAATAATAATTTCTGGTAATCCTTGCTCTCTGGATACATTTCAATTCAAAAAAATTTCTACCTCATTCCCATCACTGTTGGGTGAAAGCATTCTCCCTTAAGCTCTGCTGATCGAGAAAAATATATTTTTCAATCTTTTTTCATAGGTCATTGCTTTCACCTACCCGTGGGAACTTTATCACGTTTATTCCCAATCCTACTTAGGATACTTCTTTTCTTAGTTCTTTCCTTATCTTAGGATAATCTCAGCCTTTATAGGTTCAATCCATACTTCCTCAGGGTTTCATACATGCCTCATCTGGCATTATTGTTACTATGTCATACATTCCTTACCAAACTTCAATTTTGAAGTTCGGAATATTACCTTTTTTCCTTGTAAGGTTTCGTAGGTCATTCTCATCATTCCTCCTGTATTTTCTGGGTACAGGGTATATCAAAATGTCATTGATCAATACTCTAATAATTCTATCTATGTTCTTTCCAGAACTCTTTTTAATAATCCTTACCAGTCATTGTTGCCTTAGCAAGTCCAACTCATATCATCTGAATTCATAATGTCGTTATTAGGGTTAATGCCATCCCTTGTGCATTCCCCAGGGTTCATCTTAATTTATGGATATCCTATCCTTAATTCAACTGCCAAGGAATTCTTGCATCCTATACTTGGCAATCAAATCATGTATCCTTAATAAGGGTCTCTTTTCAATCATTCTCATTTGATAATCGATCGGTGGCTTAATGCTAACCTCTTCTTTCAGATAGTTGTCAGCCTATTTGACCTTCCAAAAGACAACGTATGTCTATCTGCTCTCTTACAGAACTTGGTAATGGTAGCAAGGATGTTCTGGAAGATATTGATCGAGTTCAACGTGAATCTCTTAGTACTTATCATTTTTCTCAAAGGTACTTGCCTTAGACAAAATTTCTACAGCATACTGATCCATCTCTGACCATTTCTATACTCTCTTCATAAACCTTCATTGTTTACTTCCCTTGGTCATAATATATTCATGGTATTCATGATACCCTAACATCATACATCTCAAATCATTATACTTCCATTTTTACTCGTAATCTTGGGCAATCATATACACATGAATCACTTTAGTACGGGTGACCCCATTCCAAAAAGTCTAGTAAATTCCCAATCCAAACATGGGTTGTAAAGGGTTCAGTAGAAGATTCCTACGATCTCATTAATATTTCCTTTATATCAAAAGCCCTTGCAGTCGGCGCTTACTTAGAAGCAACCCTGCTTTGTCCTTTCATTGCTGGTCTAGTCACTTGATAATCCTTTATGACCTGGCCTCAACTGGCCATGCTAAAGTATGTGAGTTTAGGGGTCGGCTAATAGCATTACTTTTCTAGCAATTGCTGGCATAGTGCCTTCTACTTTGATACCTTTTGATCTTTTCAAAACTTTACTCCATATAAGTCTCAATCGACTTCTCGGTACCATCTCCGGTCACCTTTCCTTTACTTTTATTCTTTCAGCTATTCTTATCAATTTCACGTGCCACAAAATCTTAGCACTTCTCGCATAACAACCTTTTCATTTAAGTCAATCCCGGAATTTCTCAGACCGGCTTGTTTCTTAATTACATTTCCCCCTTTTTTTCCCGTCAAATCTCAACTTCATAATTTTATCCCTACATTCAACTGTAATAATCGGGGTCTGTCTACTAACCTGTATAGCGGCTACCTTATCCCATCCACAGGGTTCGCTCCAATTTCCACTCTTTCCGGTGACGTCTTCTGATAATCAGAAGGACAAGGTTTGCCAAATTTGTTGAAGTTCTTCCAAGAATCAGGGAATTTCAATCAATCTATCCACCCACTGGTAACATTAAGAAGATCCATTTCGATACCCGAAGAATATTTCTAGGAACATCCAAGTGGTGGAACCATAAACAGTTATATTAACGAAATGATTGCCATAAAGTTGGGAGTTTAACCATTGGGAATAAACCAAATATATATACCTCCCCTAGAAGGGAAAATCAAAGTATCCAAACTGAAACATACCACATCTTCCCGGTACATAATCTCCTAATAGGCGATACTACCGAATACTAGTCTACCTAACATCAGAAGAAACACTACCGTCGGAGTTAGTCACCTCACAAAATTGGCACTATCAAGGCCATCCGAATCTGGTAAACCGTGCTGTCCAACTATATTCGAAGTTACCCTACCATGTTGCACAAGCACAGCACCAAAACCTGTACGAGGTGCATCCTAATAAATTTCCAAAATTCTCCTTCCTCCATTAGATAACGCCAATGCTGGGTCGTCATCAATTTTATCTTTAACTCCAGGGAGATTTTCCCCCATTTATCTTGTACATTCAAACTTTTAGTCTTACAATTAAGTCTGGTTACGGGACAACACTCTTTGTAAAGTCCTGAGCAGATCTTTTGTAATACCTCGTGAATCTTATGAAATTTCTCACCTTTGCCAGTGTGGTTGGCCTTTCTCCATTTGAAACTGTCTTTAACTTGGTGGGGTCGATGAATCACTACTTCCTATTGCTCATATGTCCTATTATCTGGACTTCATTTTGCCAAAACTCTTACTTCGAGAACATGGCCTACACCTGTTCTTTCAGGTTTCATCTACAAGCATTCTCAATTATATCTCAACCACTGCTTGCCTTACCTAATCCATTTATGATTCAGTGTCGGAATAAACTTAAGGTAACTACCATAATCCATTCAAGGAAAAGAAAGAATTTAATATTCCTCTGAATCACATGCATCTAATATTTCTGGTTCATCATTCCACTGAGTTAAAATAACCTTATACTTAGGCTCTGACAGTAGTCTCGTTACGAGTTTATCACAGACTCACTGGTCTCCTCTTGTAGGTTCTGAGATCATTGTCTCGCTTACTACTTCCTTATGTACTTTATCCAATCATACCATCACCTTCCAATGTCTTTATTTTCTAAGTTGTCAATTCATAAAATGAACATTTCCCTGAACCAAACCACGTCACCAATCTCAGTTTTGACTTTATAAATTATAACCTATGAAATCTGCCTTCTCATGGCGAATTATCATTAACAATGATCACACTAATCCTTTTATCAATGATATGACACTTGATGCCTCTATCCCAACTGCTCCTGGAGACTATGCTCCATGTCCTCTATCGTTGTCTTTGATAATCATGTACCACTCTAACTCTTTTCTCATTAATATGAAGGTCTCTAATGATTCTCATCTATTCCCATATAAGATCTCAAGTAATTCTTCCAATCCGTCTTACTTGCTGGTACTACCTCCAGTAGTCCAGCCACGAATCCAACATGAATCTTCAATTCTCTTGCTAATAGCTTAGTTCTTTATGCCCACTTTTCTGAGCACTATACCTTAATCATCTCAGTGTTTCTGGCTACAGCCCTCATTCCTCGAGGGTAAGCTCCTTATCCTAACAGGATTTTCCTTATCTGCTGGAACCTCTTCCGGGTCTCCAGTAGGGTACTCTATTGAATTTACCCGCTGATCTTCAACATATAATAAAGCATCATCGCGCTGCTGCTCGTATGCCTTAAGGTCTGTTGCCTTACTTGTCGATGCGATATCGAGCTAAGTTACTATCATGATACTTAATAGTTCCCATAAGGGTTTTATAGGTCATCACTACATTAAGTAGTCCGACTATGAACTTGGCAAGAGTTCGTATTATCTTAGTGAATTTATTGTTTTAACGTCGCCTCATCTCTGGGGTTTATAACGTACGCTCTGATACCACTTCTGTAACACCCCCAGATCCGGGGTCCGGGATCCGGTGGTTACGGTTTCCAATTCTGTCCACAACAATTGAACTTTCCTTAACATAAAATAAATTACATCTCTATGACCCAACACAACAATATAAAACACACCCGTTATAGTCCCAGAGATGAAATCAGAGTAACAATCAAATTTTTATTAATCACATTATGAGTTCTTACAATCCGAAAGAATTTCAATATAAATACATACTCTTTGCCATTCATTTACATAAGTCATACTAGACCATATACTTGGAACTGAAAGAATAAATCTATCATACCAATAGCTTCTTCTTTAGCTCTGGTAGTCTCATCGTCCTCACCAGCGTCGAGTGCGCCTTGTGCGAGTCATCTGGTTTAGCTGTTGTTGTGATATAATAATAAAGCAAGGGTGAGCAATAGCCCACCAACAATAATATATAACTGAACGATAATATATAACAGTTCAAAAGTATCTTTCAAACCATATGCCATGCATTTACGAAAATGATGCCGGTATAATATGAACGATGAAGTTACATGGTAACTTAAAGTATTTGTTTGTAGAAATATCTGCTACATCAAAAGTAAGCGAGATATTCTCATTGTCATTAAAAAGAGGAACTTGCATGAAAAGATTGCAATTCCAGTTATGAACACTTTTCCAGCTCTGCCAACAGTAATCATGTTGCAGGAAATAAATAAGTTTGGATGATGAACCAATGATGGAGTATTCACCGCGCCCGCTGTTCCAATCTGGATGATCAGTCGAGATCGTACAGCTCAAATTAGATTTACTACCGGTAGAAGGAAGAACTGACGGCTTTACTTGTCTACCGCCTTACTAGCTCTCCCCGACCAACGGTTGGGCCAAAGGGGATGGACCGGCACTACTCGGCCTCTTACACGACTCCTAGTTCAATTAGAATTCATGATTCTGAATGTAACGTTCGTCCCCCTTTCCCCAAGTATAATACTTGTTGATAAGACTCTACAAAGTAGTCGTATCTAGTTGGAAAGGAAAATTCACCAATAACTTCCAAGCTATTGCTTGGTAACGAATATCAACTTGTTCCAACAATCTTACCCCTCGAAAGATGAGAAGGTACACAACGACTTAATAAGTCAATAGCACCCGCATTGCGAGTGAAGAGAATAATTTATGACCGGGAAGTCGACAAGATAAATAACATTTTCCAAGTAAGGTTCCCTTATTATTAGGGAGGTAGAATCAAAGAAGAATGATGTCTGAGAACCTTTCTTGATATAATATTGATAATAATATGACTCCGAGATATTTTCCGTAATAATCGAAGAAGATAAACCTTATTGAGGTTATCCTAAGTATGGAATAAATATTCAGAGAATATTTATTGAATTAAAACATTTAAAGAATATTCAGAGAATATTTAAAGAGTATTTTTCCAAATAATCCTTGAAGAAACATCAAGAGAACATTTATTGAATAAATAAATATTTAAATGAATATTCAAAATAATATTCATTAATTAATAAGGAATTTAAATGAATATTCAAAAAGTAATATTCATTTAATGAATAATATTCTAAATGAATATCAAGTAATATTCATTTAGTAATCCAAGCTTTAAAGGAATATTCGAGATAATATTCGATAAATAAATCAAGCTTCAGATGAATATTAGAATAATATTCATCAAGTAATTAATATCTTAAATGAATATTCAAAAGTAATATTCATTTAATAAAATAATATTCTAAATGGATATTCAAATAATATTCATTTAGTAGTCCAATCTTTAGAAGAATATTCGGAATAATAATCGATAATCTATTCGACTTTAAATGAATATTGAAAAATATTATTCGTCGAATGGTTACGTTCAAATAATTATTTGAAGTAAGGATCGTTAAATAAATAATCTCGAACGAATATTCAAATAATATACGTCGCCCAAATAATGGAAAATATTTACTTAAATATTTTCCTCCGAGGTGATCTCGATATATCAAGAAATATTGACTTCCGGTCTATATTTGACGAATAAGATGTATACGCCCTTCTATGAGGGTCTTACATTAACCGTCTTATAATTGATACGTTAGTTATCTAATTTATAAGCCAATAAACAATCAGGGAACAATCATAACGATATAACTTGAAAGTAGGCATGCATGCTATGGCATATGTATAACAGAAAACATATATATATATATATATATATATATATATATATATATATATATATATATATATATATATATATATATATATATATATATTCAATCACAACAACAGCCTAAAAGAAGGGAATTGAAACTTGCCTGGTAGTCGAGTACGATAAGGGGTAGTGATATCGCTTTAGATAATGATCTCGATTCATATGTGTATTGTCAGAATAGATCAAGTCGGTGGTCGACGACATAGATAAGAATAATCTATCGTCCAGGAAATGAGCTAATGGACCCTAGAGGGGAGATGAGAAGTGAATAGTGTTTATCATACGTGAATAGTAATTTGTATGGATGAATAGTGATTTTGTAAGTTGGAAAACTTTTCACGCCACCCTATGTACGGGACGTGGTATGGATGTTTCGAAGTCATATTAGTAATCCACGGAGGAAATAAGTGTATGTAAAGACGATCGGAATTCAGGAATTCCAATTTTAATTTTAGCGTAATATTTGACCGAGCAGTGAATTGTATATCAGTATTACCAATAAATAAGATATTAAGATTGAGGATTTGATATTTGATAATTTTATGAAATGTGATTTGAGAATTGAGAACGAAAACCACTAAGATAGTGAAACAAGCGTTCTAGAAACCGCTGAAACTTTATAACGAGATTAAGCGATAAAGCGAACGAATCATGGATTATGGATCGATATCATATCAAGATTAAATATCCTACATGATCATCAAGAGAATTATATCCAATGGATTTACAAGAGATAAACCACTGAGACGATTACAGAAATCATACGATGAATCAAACGACTAGAGAACTTTGAACGAGGCCCAAACAAAAAGCCCTAGAGCAATAGGAAAGGCCCAAATTTGGCCCAACTCAAGTTAGGAGCAGATATTAAGTGATATTAGTGTGCAAGAGAAGGAAGCCCCTTGGTGCAAATAAGAAAAAGAAGGAAGGACTTGTATGCAAAGTGCTAGAAACCAAGGACTACCATGCAATTATTAATGGATCAACTTTTTTTAAGCTTTACACATGGCACCCTAGGATTGGTGGACTTCAAAGACACTTAATTAGAGGATAAGGATCTAATGTAAATGGATAGAAACAAGAGCATATGTAAGAACCTAGATTTTTGGAAGAATTAAAACTTTTGTTGTAAATGAGTATGTAAGTGAATAGTGATCATGGCTATGATGTACTTTTAATGAATGAATATTTTAACGAATTTGGATTCGAAGGTTTATGTGCAATAAATGATGAAATTGGTTGAAGATTTAGATAAGAATAATCTATCGTCTAAAAAGGGAGATATGGTATTTAAGGAAAAAGGGAGTTAATCTCATGTTATCAAAATCGATATGTGGTACAAGTTAAGTGATTTTGTAAAAGAGATTGAGGATATTCGAGAAAGCGCGAGGACATTTTTTTAGAGCAAGAAATAAAGAGGAAATAAACAAGGAATATTGGAGTTAATATTGATTTAAGGAAATTGTGCCACATTAGAGAAATAAATAAATAAACAGTTATAATATATGAATAATAATAATAATATTATAATTATATTATTAAAAAGTGCAAGGGAATATAATTGGTGGGAAAAAGGAGAAATTCAAGGGACTTAAATGCAAGTCAACCATAAATAAGATGGTCTTTTAGTATTAATACCAAAAGGGGTATGCATGTTTTGGAGCCTACAAGTGGCACCCTTGGATGTTTGACAACACATAAAAGAGATGCATCCAAGTATTAATACCAATAATACAAGGATTAGATGAGTATTAGCTAAAAAAAAAAAAGAAGAAACAAACACCCTTGTTTTGGTGCTCTCGGCCAAGGTGTAGAAAGGAGGGGAGGAAGGAGATTTCACCAAGCAATTATTACAATTAATAGCCTATATTAAAGAGGGAGAAGAGTAGAAGGTATGGATGTAAACTCATCATCATTTACTAAGTTAATTATGATCCAAAAATTTAAGAGAAAGTGATGATGAATAGTAATTACATAAACTAACTCTTTGTTTCATGGCTTCTCTTGATCATATAAGCTATACCAAGGCTAGATAAGGTTCAAACAAGGCTTGATAAGCTCACTTATACACCAAGGAATGTATGATATTCTTGAAACCCTAGCTTGAATATGAGATTATGCATGGCTTATGAGATTAGTTTATGTTAAAGTTAGAGAGCATGATTATCTAAGTATATATAAGTGTTTGGTTGAATATGAATGAATGTTGTGCTTGTAACCATGGATGGTAAGATGACCACATGGTGTAGGGATTGAAATATGAGTTGAGCAATGGATTTGGAAAGGTGGAAATTTTGGAATTAGCCGATTTATAGCCGTTATAATGCCGAAATTGCATTTAACACTTAAAACAGAGAATACCCGAGAGAAATAGCTCCTGACCTTGATGAATAGTTAACCCTCCCTTATAGATTTCGACCCATAGATCGTTTTAGCGCAAGAATCGAAGCATTTTGACGTACGGTTTAGGAGATATAGCTGATTTACTAAAAGTCGTTCAGAAATGTAAGTGCGAGTTCGTAAAAACAATTGAACCCCTATAACTTGATAAATTCAGTGGATAATCTGGGTAATTAAATATTATATATCATAAGGAAGGTGTGGGAGAAAACCTCATGTCAAAATAAGCATTTTTCAATTTTATAAAAATGTTTGAATCGAGGTTAAGTGCGAAGAAACCTACAAAAAGGACACTTGGTGATAACTTTGAAAACCACTTAGAAAATGGATACTAAATGTTGAGGTATGATCTTCGCGAGTAAACAATAAACCCTAAGACTTATATAGCTTAAGTATCTATCATGTATAGTGTAATGACGTACCTTGATAGCGAATAAGTGTCAGCTCATAATGGCAATAATAAGGGTTAACATAGAAACGTATTTTAGCTAAGTAAAGTAGATACTTGGCTTATCAAAAATGTCAAGTGATTGACAAGAATAATTTTGGATTGTTTATAGATCGCCGGACGGACCAGGGACACGTTATACCTACGACCCTTCCAGGAAAGAGTTCTTTAAACTTTGCTTTAATAAATTATAAATGCTTGGAAAAATGGTTTCACCGAAAATGTGTCTACGCATATATGATTTCATATTGCCACTGGGCAAGGAACGTGTTTCCTAATTTCTGAAAAATATTTATGAACATGATTAATACAAGGTACTTTATGTATAAAAGAGGTAAATGAATTATGGAATGATGAAAGGAATTTTCTAAATAAATGTTTTCGATAAAAAGGGGAATTCAATCTTTGGGACTGAGTTCAATGCGGTCCAACTTGCAATATTATATTTCCGGCCCATGTGTTGCCGATGGGGGATTGTGGAGAACTTTCCTCCAGGGGGATGCAGTGGAGAACCTTCCTCCTTCTACTAGTAGTAAAAAGGGATAGATACGGAGGGCGACTGATCATCGTCCTGACGTATTTGGTTATGGTGAAAATTCCCCTAAACTCTTAAAAAGGGATTGTGAAAATGTTTTTGGCAGTAAAATCTTATGTGTAAAAAAAAAAAAGAAGGAACAATATGAAAAGTAAATGCTTTAAGGAATTTGAAGAGAAGCTGATATTATATTTGCATCGAAAGAAAAGTGATGTCGAATTTAATTATAAGTAAGTTTATGTTGGTGTGTGGTTGCAAAAGCAAGATTTCTATACGCACATTTGGACATGTTTATTATTGTTCAAGCATGACTTAAATGTTTTCAGAAAAATGTTTTATTAATGCAAACCTTATTATAAATGTTCTTAGAAAATGTTTTCTTCATTTTGTTTTACAAATGCACCCTTTTACATTTTATTTAAAATATTCATTAGATGCATATCAAGTATTTTCAAGTCTTTCTTATATATATATATATATATATATATATATATATTGCTTAACCCAAACCAAGTTTTAAAAAAAAAATTATCTCTTGCTGAGATGTATAGCTCACTCTTGCCTATGTTTACACCACAGCTATAGCCGATGCCGCCGATACGTCGCACCACGCCCCGGAAGCGGGTAAGGGCCGGGATGTACGATAGAGATCTGTCGCCTATACCCGAGGTAGCCCTTATTTATTAATATTCAGGGTATGTGTAACGTGTGTAAGATAACTAAGGAAAGATTGTAATATATTTTGGTTGTGAATATGCTTCCTGTAGAAGTATTATTCAGCAACACTACTTATATATTTTGGGTCTGTAATAATAATAACTTTACTTTAACTGTTATCATGTTGGATATTGTTCTCGGAGCATATGACTGGCGTGTGTGTGTGGATATAAGTGTGGGGTCAACAGCATGCGTATATAACATCATTAAATTATTTAAGTACCAAGAATATAATTTGTTTAAATGGAAATTGGACCGTGATGACCTGGATCCCTGACCCCGGATCTAGGGCTGTCACAGAAATGGTATCAGAGCCCAGAGTCATATTGCTCAGGAACGAGAGAGTTAAATGGCATGGTACGAATATAAATATAATAAAACGTGGGAACTCATATCGAGTTCAAGGTCGGGCTATCGGATATAGTACTGACCCTAAGTATGGATTAAGATTATATATATTATTACTGATATAAGTTTGTCCATAGAATAATGGACAAAGCAGCAAGATATGTTGACACGTGAGATTGCGATCAAATAGTATTGGATATAATTATGATTAATTTCTTCTTTGATAAACCTCTATAGTTCAGAGGTAAATTCTGAGTATGATATTCTACAATCATGAAAGCTTTCTATAATCCTTTAGAACTCTTTTCTCTTCTTCTCTCTTATTCATCTTCTTTATGAATTGAGAAGAACAACCCTTTTAGGAGGGGAGGTACTGCTACGTGACTATCTGTCTATGTGATAGAAGTCTAAGTGGAATGCCATGACTTGTTTAATTGCTTGTCAAGTACTAAAGGTTGGCCCCCTTCTGTACTAACTATGCAATATAACAAATGTTCAATTGATCATAGTGATCTCTCAACAAATCTTTCCACTTCTCTATATTGATCGAGATTGCGAAGATTAAAGCGATCAGGAAATGCACAGTACGAGTGAGGTTACCTCCGAATTCGTAGGGTGACAGTGATACCAATGTTACTGCAGGTATCAATAGGGATAAGACTGAGTAAGAGTATAACCCGGATAGTGAGTTGTACGAAAAGTAGCAACGTTGATGGAAAAAGGATAAAGTATGAATTGTAGCACTAGAAGATGTGCTGAGGAAGGGTAGAACGACTAAGAATTGACCGGGAAGCTAAAGAGTGAACGGCAGGCAAACGACTCTTTGCTTCCTACCTGATTCCGGGACGGAATCCTTTTAAGGAGGGGAGACTGTAAGAACCCCAAATTTTGGATATAATTAAAACTTTTTATTAAGTAATGATAAAATGAGGAACAATGATTCCGATAACAAGGTCACCAGCTCTAATGAATGGTGGTTTCAAAGAACAATGATTGTAATGAATGGATATTGCTTTGGACAATGATCCTGATGCATTGGTATATTTTCAGAATAGAGTAATTCGATGGTTGAGGACCTAGATAAGAATAATCTACCATCCAGGAAGGAGCTAATGGATCCTTGAAGGGAAATGAGTACGTGCATAGTGTTTCCCGTACGTGCATAGTGTTTCCCGTACGTGCATAGTGTTTCCTGTACGTGCATAGTAATTTGGTGGATGAATAGTGATTTTGTAAGTTGGAAAACTTTTCACTCCACCCTATGTACGGGACGTGATATGGATGTTTCGAAGTCATATTAGTAATACGCGGAGGAAATAAGTGAATGCAGAGACGATCGGAATTCAGAAATTCCAAATTCTTTTCGGTATAATATTTGACCGGACAGTGGATTAAATATTATTATGATCCAAGAATTGAGATATTAACTTTGAGGATTTGATATTTTGGGATGTTATTATATTTGATTTAAGAATGAAGGTAGGAAACCACTGAGGAGTGGTTATGGTTACAATGTAATAATTGATATTTGGAAAGAATGAATGGAATTCGACTTTATTATTTCTATGTCTTGAAGGATGCTAAAGGGTAACAACATAGGTAAGAATAATATATCTTCTAAGGGAATAAGATATGGCAATTTCAAGCAGGAGAATATTCTCATGTCATCCAGATCGGTAACGATTAATCCAGTAGTTCCGTAAAAAGGATAAGGAACGATCGAAAGAGAATACGGACAATTGTACCACCCTAAGAGAACAAGTAAAGAATACAGAATGAATAGTGTTTTGGTGGGAGTATATAATAATATGAGACGACACTATATAGAAGCATTCGGAACGGATTTCCGAGTTCGTATTAGTGATCCAGGGGGAAAATAAGTGTATGTAAAAGCTGTCGGATTCTGAAAAACAGCACTTTTATTTTCTCCGAGAGTTCCCTGGACACTGATAGCCTTAAGTATTTAACGAATGGATTTAAGGAATATAAATTGGAAAGTTAGAATGAAAGATGGAGAATGAAAGTATTAATATTAAAAAGGATTCCCGGTAAACCCTAATTAGAAATCCGTGAAATATTCCTACGAACGATCAATCGAAACGGGCAATAAACGGACAAAGAATCAAGCAGAGAAAGCAAGATACATGCATGAGCTAGTGATAAATATCTATTGACTAGCAAGTAACTAGACCAATTAGAATGCAACTAGTACTTAGGAAACAAATCACTTAGTTAAGCCTTAAACCATCCAATCTTCAACACTTGTCCTCACAAATACCTCATTGCATGCATCATCACTTTCTTAAAGCCACTTTAACCAAGATATTATCCAAGGCCTTCACTTTATGCAATTATTTTCCAAGAGCCAAGCAAAGAACACCAACACTCTCTCATTGTTCTTCATTCGGCTATTTGCTTAATTCAAAGACCAAAATCCACCTTCCCACCATTGTTTGCTCTTGAAATAATTATGGTGAGTCTTATATTTCATAAAACTAATCTCCTCAAAATCTTAGCTCCAAATTCCTTTGTTTGCATTTTCAAAAAAATCAAGAAAGAGGAGCATGAATAGTGTTCTTATGAACTAACCTTTGATTTTTATGTTTCTTTTGATTGATCTAGCTAGCTTAAGGTCACATAAGGATAGATCAAGGCTTGATAAGGCTATATCACTCTCTAAGGAAGGTAACAAGCTCCAAAAACCCTTGGTACCATTTTGAGATTTTATGAGTTTTATGGACAATTAAGTGTTAGTATGCTATGTTATGCTTAGATCTATGTTATTAGTTGATTATGGTTGTTGTTTGGATTGTGATCCATGAGATTGTTAAGATGAGTTGTTGATAGACTAGTCATGATGATTATCATGTGTTTGTGTGGTTGGATTGATCTTTGTTAGATCGAGATAAGGTGTAAAAACTTTGGAAAACGCGTAAACATAGCCGTTATAATGTCCGATTTTACAATATCATGTTTTGTATGCCATTTTTCACATCAAGACCCTACTGTCCAGAAACTTTTCTGCCATGTTAGGATAGCTTATGTTATAAGCTTCGTTTTGATATAAAGATCACGTGAAACGGATTTACGGTTTAGGAGTTACGGTCGGTTTACTAAAAGTAGTTCGAATCCGTAAACGAAAGTTCGTAACTGTAATTGAACCCTCGTAAACTATGTAACGTCATGGAGAATCTTGGTAAATAAATACTAGGGGTAAAAAGGAAGGTGTGAAAGAAAACCGTATGTCAAAAGGATCATTTTTCGATTTATTAAAAATATTCGAGTCGAGGTTAAACGCGAATGAACCCCTAAAAGACGACTCTTTTATAACTTCGGTAAAACACTTAGAAAACGGGCGATAAAACTCGGAGTATAATATTGGTTCGTAACGATCAACCTTAGAACTCATATGACTTAAGTATGTCCCAAGTATAAGTGCAGTGACATGTCGTATTAACGAACGAATGTCGGGTCGGATCAGTGAGAATAAGTAATCCACTAAAAGGGGTATAACGAGATAACTTGAAAACGTGTTTCGATTTAAGAATAACTTAACTTTTAATATGTTAAGTGATTAATCCCGAATGCCTTGGCTATTTATAGATCACCAAGCTGAACCGGGACCCGCTACCACTACCCCTTACCGTACTCGACTACCAGGCAAGTTTCAATTCCCTTCTTTTAGGCTGTTGTTGTGATTGAATAAATATATATATATGATTGCTGATATACATATGCCATTGCATGCATGCCTACTTTCAAGTTGAATTGATATACTTGTTCCCTGAATGTTATTGTTGGCTTATAAGCTAGATAGTTATATATCAGTTATAAGCCGGTTATTGTAAGACCCTCATAGAAGGGCGTATACATCTTATTAATCAAATATAGACCGGGAGTCAATATTCCTTGATATATCGAGATTACCTCGGAGGAAAATATTTAAGTAAATATTTTCTATTATTTGGGCGACGAATATTATTTGAATATTCGTTCGAGCTTATTTATTTAATGATCCTTACTTCAAATAATTATTTGAACGTAATCATTCGACGAATAATATTTGTCAATATTCATTCAGAGTCGAATTGATTATCGATTATTATTTCGAATATTCTTCTAAAGATGAGACTACTAAATGAATATTATTTGGATATTCTTTTAGAATATTATTATATTAAATAAATATTACTTTTGAATATTCATTTAAGATATTAAATACTTGATGAATATTATTTTAATATTCATCTGAAGCTTGATTTAATTATCGAATATTATCTCGAATATTCCTTAAGGCTTGGATTACTAAATGAATATTACTTGATATTCATTTAGGATATTATTCATTAAATGAATATTACTTCTGAATATTCATTTAAATTCCTAATTAATTATGAATATTACCTTAAATATTCTTTTCAGGTCTTATTAATTAATGAATATTGTTTTGAATATTCATTTAAATATTTATTTATTCAATAAATATTCTCCTGATATTTCTTCAGGGATTATTTTGAGAAATACTCTGATATAAGATATTCTTTCTTATTCCTAAATGATCTGTAAAATATTTTAATTCAATAAATATTCTCTGAATATTTATTCCATACTTAGAATAACCTCGATAAGGTTTATCTTCTTCGATTATTACAGAAAATATTTCGGAGTCATATTTTTATTAATCTTATATCAAGAAAGGTTCTCAGACATCATTCTTTTTTGAGTCTATCTCCTTAATAATAAGGGAACCTTACTTGGAAAAATGTTATTTATCTTGTCGACTTCCCGGTCATAAAGTATTCCCTTCACTCGCAACTCGGGTGCTGTTGACTTATTAAGTCGTTGCTTACCTTCTCATCTTTCGAGGGGTAAGATCACTGGAACAAGTTGATATCCGTTACCAAGTAATAGCTTGGGAGTTATTGGTAAATTTTCCCTTCCAACTAGATACGACTACTTTGTGGAGTCTTATCAACAAGTATTATACTTGGGGAAAGGGGGACGAACGTTACATTCAGAATCATGAATTCTATTTGAACTAGGAGTCGTGTAAGAGGCCGAGTAGCGCCGGTCCATCCCCTTTGGCCCAACCGTTGGCCGGGGAGAGCTAGTAAGGCGGTATACAAGTAAAGCCGTCAGTTCTTCCTTCTACCGGTAGTAAATCTAAATTGAGCTGTACGATCTCGACTGATCATCAAGATTGGAACAGCGGGCGCGGTGAATACTCCATCATTGGTTCATCATCCAAACTTATTTATTTCCTGCAACATGATTACTGTTGGCAGAGCTGGAAAAATGTTCATAACTGGAATTGCAATCTTTTCATGCAAGTTCCTCTTTTAATGGCAACGAGAATATCTCGCTTACTTTTGATGTAGCAGATATTTCTACAAACAAATACTTTAAGTTACCTTTTAACTTCATCGTTCATATTATACTGGCATCATTTCCGTAAATGCATGGCATATGGTTTGAAAGATACTTTTGAACTGTTATATATTATCGTTCAGTTATATATTATTGTTGGTGGGCTATTGCTCACCCTTGCTTTATTATTATATCACAACAACAGCTAGACCAGATGACTCGCACAAGGCGCACTCGACGCGGGCGAGGACGATGAGACTACCAGAGCTGAAGAAGAAGCTATTGGTAAGATATATTTATTCTTTCAGTACCAAGAATATGGTCTAGTATGACTTATGTAAATGGATGGCAAAGAGTATGTATTTATATTGAAATTCTTTTGGATTGTAAGAACTCATAATGTGATTAATAAAAATTTGATTGTTACTCTGATTTCATCTCTGGGACTATAACGGGTGTGTTTTATATTGTTGTGTTGGGTCATAGAGACGTAATTTATTTTATGTTAAGGAAAGTTCAATTGTTGTGGACAGAATTGGTAACCGTAACCACCGGATCCCGGACCCCGGATCTGGGGGTGTTACAGTGGAGGGATGAGGTAGATCAGGTTATCTTGTCTGTTGTGGCCCAGCTGAGGGATATCATCAGAGCAGGGCTACCGTGAGTTCCAGTGGGAGTTCTTAGTCCTTAATCAGACTATAGTCACCTTAGTGGTGTCATTTTGAGGATTAGTCTAGTATTTACTGTATTAATCCTAGTTTGATTAGAGGACTAGTGGTAGCACTTTTGTTGTATCAGTAGCATGTATTAGTATCTTTTGAGGTTTAAACTATGTACATTATGAAGCATCTATTTTAATGAAAAATATATTCGCAGGTTGTAACGTATTTATCTTGACCAGCGTAGTTTACTTATATTCGGTTGAGTTGTTTTATATCTGGATATTGATTATAATGGTGTATAAAATGTGTAAGTTGATGGTATAATTACTGCATATGGAAATGATGGACATTATGCCCCAAATTTGGGAAATTAATGGAAAAATTTTATTTATCTACTTTCAGAATCATGCCACCTCGAAGGAATACAAGAGCAAATCCAAATGTTGCAGACCAAGGCAGCAATACTGTAGAGAATATTAGACAGCATGAAAGGGCTATCGATGAGTCGAATTATGAAGAGGAAGATTATGAAACTACTGAACAGGAAGGGGACCAAAGGGGAGACCCCTTGAATCAATTTATGGACCTATTGAGACAGAATTTAGCTGTGAACCAGAACCCTCAACCACCACCAGTTCCACCCAACACAGTGGCCAATTCGTTTCGTACATTTAAGTCACTAAAACCCCCAGAATTTGAGGGGACTGTGGACCCAGTGTTAGCCAGAGCATGGCTAAAAGAGATGGAAAAAGCCTTCGAGATATTGAATGTGGATGTGGGTCAGAAAACGATCTTTGCTGCATATCTCCTGAAGGGAGAAGCAAATTACTGGTGGGAGTCAAAAAGGAACTTGGAAGGAGCGAGAGTGATAACGTGGGAGAGATTTACCACGATGTTTCTAGAAAAGTGTTCTCCCAAATATCTGGAAAACCAAATGGAGACGAAATTCTTGGAGTTGAAGCAGAATAACCTCTCAGTGGCTGAATACGAATCCAAGTTTACGGAACTGTCTAGATTTGTGCCGGAGTTTGTGAACTCCGAAGAGAAGCGAGCAAGGAGGTTTCAATTGGGATTGAAACCGTGGATACAGAACCGGGTGGCGGCCTTTGAATTGACGGATTATGCTGCGATAGTTCAGAAGGCATCAATTATAGAAGCGGGGAGTGAACAGGTACAGAGAGAACGAGAGAATAAGAAAAGGAAAGCTGAAAGCTAGAGAGGAAGTTCAACTTGGAGAAACTTCCCTAACAAATTCAGTAAAGGACAGGGGTCTCAGAATACGAGGAGTCCAGGGTTTAGTAGAAGCCAAAGCGAGACGGTTAATCAGGGGAGTAAACCCTCAGGAGCATCCCAACCTAACCAATCAAGACCACCTCTACCGGATTGTACAACTTGCGGTAGGAAGCACACGGGTGTCTGTAGACTGCCAGGAATAACTTGTTACAAGTGTGGACAGAAAGGGCACTATTCCGACAAATGTCAATCGACAAACACTAATACCAAGGGAGACGTCAAGTGTTTTCAATGTGGAAAAGTGGGGCACATGGCTAGAGACTGCCGTTCTGGTGGTTCATCTGCGACAAGGCAAAGTGGTATTGCTTCAAATAGACCTCCTACTGCCAGAACATTTAATATGACATTGAGGGACGCAGTGAGGCATCCGGATGTGATAGCAGGTACGCTCCGACTCAACTCTTTAAGCGCAAATGTTTTATTTGATTCGGGAGTGACCAAATCTTTTATATCCCAAGACTTTGATAATAAATTGAAACTTAAAGGAGAATCATTACAAGAACCTCTACGGGTAGAGATAGCTAATCAGGAAGTCATTCCAGTTAAACAAGTATACCCAGATTGTGACCTAGAAATCGAGGGATGTCGGCTTCATGTAGATTTAAGTCCTCTGAAATTAGGAGAATTTGATGTTATTCTAGGTATGGATTGGTTATCAAAGAATGAAGCTAATATAGACTGCAAGGGAAAGAAAGTAAGGATAAAACTACCAGAAGGTAGAGAATTGGTGTTTAAAGGGCAAAGGCAAGGTAAACAATTTCTGACTAGCATACAAGCTAAAAGATTGATATGCCAAGGATGTGAGTCGTACTTAGCTTATGTGATAGATGCTACTAAGAAGGCACCTGACCTTAGTAGGATTCCTATAGTCAATGAATTTACGGATGTATTTCCAGAAGATCTTCCTGGATTGCCACCTGATAGGGAAATAGAATTCGCTATCGACCTAGTGCCTGGAGCAGCCCCAGTTTCAAAAACCCCGTATAGGCTAGCCCCAGTCGAATTAAAGGAATTAGCTTCCCAACTGCAGGAATTACTTGATAAGGGTTTTATTCGACCTAGCGTATCTCCGTGGGGAGCACCTGTCTTGTTTGTTAAGAAGAAGGATGGAAGCATGAGGCTGTGCATAGATTACAGAGAGTTAAACAAGTTGACGATCAAGAATAAATATCCTTTACCAAGGATAGATGATTTGTTTGACCAATTGAAGGGAGCTGAGTATTTCTCAAAAATAGACTTAAGATCCGGATATCACCAGCTAAAGATTAAACCTGAGGATATTCCTAAGACAGCGTTTCGTACACGTTATGGACATTATGAGTTTTTGGTTATGTCATTTGGTTTAACTAATGCCCCAGCAGCTTTCATGGACTTAATGAATAGGATTTTCAAGAAATATCTGGATAAGTTTGTTATAGTCTTCATTGATGATATATTGGTTTATTCAAAGACTAAGGAGGAACATGAGGAACATTTAAGGATAGTTTTAGAAACCTTGAGGCAAGAGCGGTTGTACGCCAAGTTTTCAAAGTGTGAATTTTGGTTGCAGGAAGTTCAATTCTTAGGACATGTGATAAGTAAGGAAGGAGTGCTAGTTGATCCTGCAAAAGTATAAGCGATTTCAAATTGGGAAAGGCCAAAGACCCCAACGGAGGTAAGAAGTTTTGTAGGATTGGCTGGATATTATAGGAGATTTGTGCAGGATTTTGCTAAGATAGCAACACCGTTAACCCGACTCACTCGTAAAACTGAGAAGTTTGTATGGACTGATAAGTGTGAAGAAAGTTTTTAGGAGCTGAAGAAAAGGTTAGTAACAGCTCCAGTACTAACTTTACCAGATGAGAAAGGGAACTTCGTAATTTTTAGTGACGCATCCCTTAAGGGCTTAGGCTGTGTACTTATGCAGCATGGTAGGGTGATTGCCTATGCATCAAGACAATTGAAGGAATATGAGTTGAGGTACCCTACCCATGACCTAGAGTTAGCTGCCATAGTATTTACTTTGAAAATTTGGAGGCATTATTTGTACGGGGAAAGGTGTGAGATCTACTCTGATCATAAGAGTTTGAAATACATATTTACTCAGAAAGAACTAAACATGAGGCAGAGAAGATGGTTAGAATTGATCAAGGATTATGACTGTGAGATTCACTATCACCCCGGGAAGGCCAATGTGGTGGCCGATGCTCTTAGTCGAAAAGAGAAGCTTAAGATGGTAACTGTATCCGAGGAGTTGATCAAAGATCTTGAAAGATTAGAAATCGAAGTGAAAACACCAGAAGAAGGTCAAGAGAGTTTAATGGAAATTAGGATCCAACCACCATTGTTAGAAAAGATTCGGATGTGTCAAGAAAAGAAGATGGAAGAAGAAGAAAAGTCCTCTGAGGAGATAATGACAGGGGAGGAGATCAAATGTGAGAGAGATGAAAAGGGAATCATGAGGTACGCATCAAGGATATGGATTCCTAATGTTCAGGAATTAAAAGATGAGATTTTACGAGAAGCTCATAATTCCCAGTATTCAATTCACCAAGGTAGCACCAAAATGTATCAGGATTTGAGGGAACTTTACTGGTGGCCAAATATGAAAAAGGATGTTTCGGAATGGGTACTTAGGTGCTTAACATGTCAAAAAGTGAAAGCAGAACATCAAAGACCGAGTGGATTATTGCAGCCATTAGAGATTCCTGAATGGAAATGGGAACATATTGCCATGGATTTTGTAGTAGGATTACCAAGGACTAAAACTAACCACGATGCTAAATGGGTAATTGTAGATCGGCTAACCAAATCAGCTCACTTCCTTCCAATTAACGAAAGATATTCAATCGATAAGCTTGTAGACATATACTTGAAGGAGATCATAGTCAGGCATGATGTTCCTGTAACGATCGTATCAGATAAAGATCCACGATTCAACTCTAGATTTTGGAGGAGTTTCCAGGAGTGTGTTGGAACTAAATTGAACATGAGCACCGCGTATCACCCACAAACGGATGGACAGAGTGAGAGGACAATCCAAACATTAGAGGATATGTTGAGAGTTTGTTCTTTGGATTTTAAAGGAAGTTGGGATGATCATCTGCCATTGATTGAGTTTTCCTATAACAATAGTTATCATTCAAGCATAGGAATGCCACCATATGAAGCTTTGTATGGCCGAAGATGTCGATCCCCTTTATGTTGGGAAGAAGTAGGTGAACGAAAGATTTTGGGTCCAGAATTGGTTTAAAAGACACGGGATACAGTAAGATTGATCAAAGGACGCTTAGCAGCAGCTCAGGATAGACAAAGGAAATATGCAGATCTTAAACGAAAGGATAGGGAGTACGAAGTGGGAGATTATGTCATGTTAAAAGTGTCGCCATGGAAAGGATTGATGCGATTTGGCAAGAAGGGAAAGTTAAGTCCCAGATATATTGGCCCTTTTGAGGTTCTTAAGAGAGTGGGAAAACTTGCATATGAGTTAGCACTACCCCCAAGTTTGCAGCATGTTCATAATGTGTTTCACGTATCTCTATTAAGAGAATATAGACCTAATGCAAGTCATGTCTTAGAATATGAAGTTGAGGATATACAACCAAATCTAACTTATGTGGAAAAGCCAGTAGAGATTGTTGATCATAAGGAGCAAGTCCTAAGGAACAAGACTATTCCAATAGTTAAGGTGCTCTGGAAGAATCGAAGGATAGAAGAAGCCACATGGGAATTAGAAAGCGCTATGAGAGAAAAGTACCCACATCTATTTTCAACATGATTCCGGGACGGAATCCTTTTAAGGGGGGGCGACTGTAAGAACCTAGATTTTTGGAAGAATTAAAACTTTTGTTGTAAATGAGTATGTAAGTGAATAGTGATCATGGCTATGATGTACTTTTAATGAATGAATATTTTAACGAATTTGGATTCGAAGGTTTATGTGCAATAAATGATGAAATTGGTTGAAGATTTAGATAAGAATAATCTATCGTCTAAAAAGGGAGCTATGGTATTTAAGGAAAAAGGGAGTTAATCTCATGTTATCAAAATCGATATATGGTACAAGTTAAGTGATTTTGTAAAAGAGATTGAGGATATTCGAGAAAGCGCGAGGACATTTTTTTAGAGCAAGAAATAAAGAGGAAATAAACAAGGAATATTGGAGTTAATATTGATTTAAGGAAATTGTGCCACATTAGAGAAATAAATAAATAAACAGTTATAATATATGAATAATAATAATAATAATATTATAATTATATTATTAAAAAGTGCAAGGGAATATAATTGGTGGGAAAAAGGAGAAATTCAAGGGACTTAAATGCAAGTCAACCATAAATAAGATGGTCTTTTAGTATTAATACCAAAAGGGGTATGCATGTTTTGGAGCCTACAAGTGGCACCCTTGGATGTTTGACAACACATAAAAGAGATGCATCCAAGTATTAATACCAATAATACAAGGATTAGATGAGTATTAGCTAAAAAAAAAAAAAGAAACAAACACCCTTGTTTTGGTGCTCTCGGCCAAGGTGTAGAAAGGAGGGGAGGAAGGAGATTTCACCAAGCAATTATTACAATTAATAGCCTATATTAAAGAGGGAGAAGAGTAGAAGGTATGGTTGTAAACTCATCATCATTTACTAAGTTAATTATGATCCAAAAATTTAAGAGAAAGTGATGATGAATAGTAATTACATAAACTAACTCTTTGTTTCATGGATTCTCTTGATCATATAAGCTATACCAAGGCTAGATAAGGTTCAAACAAGGCTTGATAAGCTCACTTATACACCAAGGAAGGTATGATATTCTTGAAACCCTAGCTTGAATATGAGATTATGCATGGCTTATGAGATTAGTTTATGTTAAAGTTAGAGAGCATGATTATCTAAGTATATATAAGTGTTTGGTTGAATATGAATGAATGTTGTGCTTGTAACCATGGATGGTAAGATGACCACATGGTGTAGGGATTGAAATATGAGTTGAGCAATGGATTTGGAAAGGTGGAAATTTTGGAATTAGCCGATTTATAGCCGTTATAATGCCAAAATTGCATTTAACACTTAAAACAGAGAATACCCGAGAGAAATAGCTCCTGACCTTGATGAATAGTTAATCCACCCTTATAGATTTCGACCCATAGATCGTTTTAGCGCAAGAATCGAAGCATTTTGACGTACGGTTTAGGAGATATAGCTGATTTACTAAAAGTCGTTCAGAAATGTAAGTGCGAGTTCGTAAAAACAATTGAACTCCTATAACTTGATAAATTCAGTGGATAATCTGGGTAATTAAATATTATATATCATAAGGAAGGTGTGGGAGAAAACCTCATGTCAAAATAATCATTTTTCAATTTTATAAAAATGTTTGAATCGAGGTTAAGTGCGAAGAAACCTACAAAAAGGACACTTGGTGATAACTTTGAAAACCACTTAGAAAATGGATACTAAATGTTGAGGTATGATCTTCGCGAGTAAACAATAAACCCTAAGACTTATATAGCTTAAGTATCTATCATGTATAGTGTAATGACGTACCTTGATAGCGAATAAGTGTCAGCTCATAATGGCAATAATAAGGGTTAACATAGAAACGTATTTTAGCTAAGTAAAGTAGATACTTGGCTTATCAAAAATGTCAAGTGATTGACAAGAATAATTTTGGATTGTTTATAGATCGCCGGACGGATCAGGGACACGTTATACCTACGACCCTTCCAGGCAAGAGTTCTTTAAACTTTGCTTTAATAAATTATAAATGCTTGGAAAAATGGTTTCACCGAAAATGTGTCTACGCATATATGATGTCATATTGCCATTGGGCAAGGAACGTGTTTCCTAATTTCTGAAAAAGATTTATGAACATGATTAATACAAGGTACTTTATGTATAAAAGAGGTAAATGAATTATGGAATGATGAAAGGAATTTTCTGAATAAATGTTTTCGATAAAAAGGGGAATTCAATCTTTGGGACTGAGTTCAATGCGGTCCAACTTGCAATATTATATTTCCGGCCCATGTGTTGTCGAGGGGGGATTGTGGAGAACTTTCCTCCAGGGGGATGCAGTGGAGAACCTTCCTCCTTCTACTAGTAGTAAAAAGGGACAGATACGGAGGGCGACTGATCATCGTCCTGACGTATTTGGTTACGGTGAAAATTCCCCTAAACTCTTAAAAAGGGATTGTGAAAATGTTTTTGGCAGTAAAATCTTATGTGTAAAAAAAAAAGAAGAAGGAACAATATGAAAAGTAAATGCTTTAAGGAATTTGAAGAGAAGCTGATATTATATTTGCATCGAAAGAAAAGTGATGTCGAATTTAATTAGAAGTAAGTTTATGTTGGTGTGTGGTTGCACAAGCAAGATTTCTATACGCACATTTGGACATGTTTATTATTGTTCAAGCATGACTTAAATGTTTTCAGAAAAATGTTTTATTAATGCAAACCTTATTATAAATGTTCTTAGAAAATGTTTTCTTCATTTTGTTTTACAAATGCACCCTTTTACATTTTATTTAAAATATTCATTAGATGCATATCAAGTATTTTCAAGTCTTTCTTTTATATATATATATATATATATATTGCTTAACCCAAACCAAGTTTTAAAAAAAAAATTATCTCTTGCTGAGCTGTATAGCTCACTCTTGCCTATGTTTACACCACAGCTATAGCCGATGCCGCCGATACGTCGCACCACGCCCCGGAAGCGGGTAAGGGTCGGGATGTACGATAGAGATCTGTCGCCTATACCCGAGGTAGCCCTTATTTATTAATATTCAGGGTATGTGTAACGTGTGTAAGATAACTAAGGAAAGATTGTAATATATTTTGGTTGTGAATATGCTTCCTGTAGAAGTATTATTCAGCAACACTACTTATATATTTTGGGTCTGTAATAATAATAACTTTACTTTAACTGTTATCATGTTGGATATTGTTCTCTGAGCATATGACTGGCGTGTGTGTGTGGATATAAGTGTGGGGTCAACAGCATGCGTATATAACATCATTAAATTATTTAAGTACCAAGAATATAATTTGTTTAAATGGAAATTGGACCGTGATGACCTGGATCCCTGACCCCGGATCTAGGGCTGTCACAGCATACATCATTATTCAAGAGATAAAGCAAGACAAACACAAGGTTCTCAAATCTGCCAAACAAGAACACAACTCAAAGAAAAATTCATATCTCCACTTCTACCCATTCATAAATCACCAAATTTGAACCATAGCTTCCTCAATATATGTAGAACATTCGTTTAAAATTTCATGGCTAAAAAAGGAGTGTAGCCTAGTCAAATCCCTCCCCCAAGTTGAAGAAACCAAACTGTCCAGCCTTTTTCCAGTTTCGACCTCTCACCTTAGAGAGTCAATAAGTCGAGATTCAAGCATCCCCTGGTGATGATCTATCGCTCCAAAGAAAGCCCTTGAAGAGTATAAGGTGTGGTAAAAATTTGAGAACCAAACTCTTAGTTTTCGATTTTATATGATTTTTACAAAAGTGATGATGAATAGTAACTAACATAGTTTCTTGACTTTGATCTTTGTTTTATGGCTTCCAAAGGATGTTCTAAGCAAGGTTCAAGACTTGTGAGGCCTTAATAACATCCTTAATCTTGAAACCAAGGTGAATCTCTCATCCATAGCTTTTTAGTTTGTGTGATTTGCTAGTGTTTATGGCTTGTATGCATGATTTAGAGCATGAATGTTGTGTGGGTGTTGTGAAAATAGAAAAATATGATTTATAGCACCAAGACCAGTCTAGGCAGTGGTGATGATGATGATGAATAGTGTCCATGAGGGTTGGTGGTGTATTTAATGATTATTTGGAGGGTTTTGATTTTGGAAATATCCGAGTTATAGCCGTCGTAATGGTGAAATTTCTTTAACCCTTATAAACCGTGAATAACAGTAGATATAAACTTCTGAACTTAGTGATTATATACATATATTCGAAGATCTCGAGTCATAGATCGTTTTGGCGAAAGAAACGTAGCATTCTGACTGACGGTTTAGGAATTATAGTAAAAATCGTAAAAGTAGTTCATAAGCGTAAGCGTGAGTTCGTAACTTCAATTGAACCCCTTAAAATGAGATATTCGGTTACGAATCTTGGTAATTGAATACTAGAGGTCATAATGAAGATATGAGAGAAGACCTCATGTAAGAAAGATTATTTTTGGATTTTATAAAAATGTTCGAATCAAGGTTAAGTGCGAAGAACCCCTTAGAGGAGCACTTAGTTATAACTTTGAAAACCACTTAGTGAAATGGGCGAACGAGATCCGATTTCTTAAGCGAAACTTCGACTTAAGTATTTGTCGATTAGCATGGACTTAGTATAAGCCTAAAGCGAGTTAGTAATGCCTTGGTTGTGATCCGCTTACGTGTTTTATGCATTGGATTATAAGTGGATTGTTTAGGGGATTAACCGAATGCTTTCTTTGACTTTGTCTTGATTGTCCGACATTATCGCGAACCCCTACTACTTCTCAAGCATCAGGCAAGTTTCCTATTTCTATACTTTGTGGTATTGGTTATAATACTGCTTTTCCATGTATAGAGTTGTACAGTTTTACGATATATCTTGTTTCATATTGAATATAATTTGACTTTTGGTTTATATACGAACTTTGAGATAAAGTACTTACAAACCGGTATACCTTGTAGCTCTAGATATAAGAGCATGTTTATTGTTTCGACTCTAGATCGGGAGTCGGTATTTTCCATTATAGAGATAGTCGTGGAAACCCGGAGGGATTCCAGCGGCAGAGTACTATTCATTTTGAGGAATATTATTAATAATCATTATTTATATTTCCAGAAAGTATTAATTACTTGGAAATAATTCGAGGAATTTTATTTGAATATTACCTCATTCGAAGGTTATTATTTGATTATGATATTTGGCTTATCAACTAGATATGGGATATTAGTTATAAGCCGGGTTTCGCAAATGCCTTTAATATCGGGCGTAAGATTCTCATTCTCCATCCATAGACCGGGAGTCGAGATATTTTTGTATATCTTGGACATTATTTTTTTTCTGATCTAGATATTGAATAAATGTTATTCAATTGTTATATATTAAATGAATATTATTTTTGGATATTCATTTAAAGTTTATATATATTAATTGAATATTATTTTTTGAATATTCATTTGAAGTTTATTTATTAAGTGAATATGATTTTGAATATTCATTTAAGGATTTATTTAATGAATATTATTTTGGAATATTCATTTAAGAATTTATTTATTTATTGAATATTCATTCGAGGATTAATTATGAACCATTATTTGCTTAAAAATATTCTTTGAACATTTATTATTTAATAAAAACTAATTGAATACTTATTAAATACTTTGAAATTAGTTTCAAAAGTGATTTACCCTATTTAAAATTTATCTTCGACCTTCAATAATTATAAAGAATATTTATGAGTCTTATTATGAGTAGTTTTATCAAGGAGAGGTTCCCAAAACTCTATTTTTCCATTTAAGTCTATCTTATAGGAAGACCGAAATGCTCGCTCAAACTTCCAAAATATAAGGGGACCTTTCTTGAGAGTTGTTATTTATTTATTTTGTTTGACTGCCCGGTCATAAATCTTTTGAAACTATTCTTTTCACTCGCATCTTGATTTCTAAACATTGATATGAGTCTTTTTGGTTACCTCCTAAACACTCGAGGGGTAAGACTGATGGAACAAGTTTATATCCATTAACAAGCATCAGCTTGGGAAATATTGGTGAATTTTTCTTTCCAATTAGATACGACTACTTTGTGGAGTCATATCAACAAGTGTTATACATGGGGAAAGGGGGAGGAACTTTACGTTTCAGAGTCATGGATGTTATTTGAACTAGGAGCCGCGTAAGTGGCCGAGTGGCGCCGGTCCAGCAATGGTCCAACCGTTGGCCGGGGGGTTCCTGAGGGCGGTAGACAAGTAAATCCGTCGGTGCTTCCTTCTACATGTATAGAACAAAAAGTGGGGAGCATAACATGCGACTGATCATCGTAGATGTTATGGCTCCTGGCGCGTCAATGCTCCAGGATTACTTCATCCTCCAGAATTGGAAATTTTCTGCAACATTATCATTGTTGGTATGATTGAAAAGTATTGGAAACTGGAATTGCAACATTTTCTTGCAAGTTCCTCTTTTATAATAAATGATAATATCTTGCTTATCTTTGACATAACAGATATTGTTACGAAAGATATACTTTGAGCTACCTTGTAACTTCATCTTTTATATTATATGACTCTGTGGTTACCTTACATAACATGGGTTATGGTAAGGGGTTGTTTATATTGAATCACCTTATAACTTCATCTTTTAAGTTATATGTTGATATTCTGCTTATACTTATATAGCAGATATTTCTTTTCTACAAAAGGGTTATATTGGGTTACTTTAAGACCTTATCCTTTTATAATATATACTAGAACTTGGTTCATAGTATAATAAAAGTTTTCAGAGATATTATGAATGATATTTGAAGTACTACGATAGTACTGTTTTGAAAAATATTCCGATAAAGAAATACTTTCGGTAAAGAGATATTTTGACAATTATTGTCTTATACCCGCCTTATTCTGGGATAAGTCATAGGCAGATTTATGCCATGCTTTCATTACCTTGCTGAGCTATTTGCTCACTCTTACTATTGTTTTATATATATTATAGAGCAACGAAGCAGGATGTCAAGGACACAAACAAGGAGTTTTCATAGATAGTTTCTAACAATGATCCCAAGAGTAGTACGAACCAGTCGGATTAGGCTTCAGCTTGTTGAATTCATCTCATGTATAGATATGAATGGTATGAGTAGATTGTAATCATCAGAGGACATGGTGGCCATGTACCATTACTTAGATGTTGTATCAATAACAGATTCAAAAGACATTGGGTATTGTAATAAAAGTTGTTTATTCCACAGTTGTTGTATTGTGTCGTTTCTGAGACTCTAACCTCTGTGTGTGTGAGATATATATTGTGGGGTCGCAAGCAATTGAATTGTGTACATTGCAAGTAATACAGGTAAGGCAAGGAATAAATGGATCGTGACTACTCCAAATCCCTGACCCCGGATTTGGGGGTGTTACATTATTGATTCTCAAATCATCTCATAATTTTGTAGGTTACTGTTGCATTTTTCCATCATATATCATCATACCATTCCAATATTTGAAACATTTGACACATAATTTAATAGTTTAATCCCTCTTATGGATTCTATTTCTTAGACTCAGTGCAAATCAGTTCATTACCATCGTCAAAGTTATACATAAACATGGACAATGACTCTGTACTCGCAATGCGCTATCGGTAAACAATTTTACTTCATTCTGGATTTAACAATTGCCATAATAATTTGTTTCTGTGCAAATGAAGAATTATTTATGACAAACTTACAACAATTATTTGTGCAATCTGGAGGAGGAAGGCTATACTGTTAGCCAGCAAAGGAAAGGAAACTTCCGTATAGAAAGTATAGAGACACTGAGTTTGAAAGAGCTCAGTGAGAAAAATGGCACACATCAATTACAATAAGGTTTCTAATTATATACTATATGAAGAAAAGATTACATTTTGCCTTATGTGATTATCCTGTTGTTTTTTAAACTTAACAAGTCTAATATTTCAATCTTTACTGTAGAAACACTTATTCTGCAATGTCAAAGTTCTAAATATGGAAGAAGGAAATTGGTGGTATAACAGCTGTAGTGATTGTAAGGGAGAGGTTGAGAAAGTATAAAGAAAGCTTAAGTGCTCAAACTGCATAAATAGGACCGTACCTATTCCTGAAAAGAGGTTGGTTTGCAAAGAATTCAAAATGTTATTACTTCAGTAATTAAATTGTCTATTACAACAAGATTTCCTACTTTCGAAACATTTTTATCTCTTTCAGTATAGGATTGTCATCCTTGCAAAAGATTCCAGTGAAGCTTATAAGTTCATATTAATGGATCGCGCTGCCAGAAAATTGATTGGTATGACTGCAACAAAACTGCAATCTGACATGATTAAGTTTTGATACTCAGACTTATTACATAATTACGTTCATTGTTCCATTTCCTACAAAATGATAATGTAATACAAATATTTATATAACTATTCTACATATAGATGAACAATCAAACATATCTTTCCATCCAAAGATTAAGGAAATTAATGAAAAATACATTAAGCTGAAGATACAACTTGAAGGAGACAATATAAATTCAGGCAGTCGTCTCTATTATGTAACTGATGCTTATGATTCTTCCACCTCAACTCCTGAAATGTCTCAAGGAACAATGACTTATCCAGAAGCTTCAGCATTTACAGAAGTTAGTATTTCAATTTGGTTGTTGAACATGAATCAATTTTGTTAATGGTACACTAACTGCAACCATTCAGAATTGTTAATGTTTTACTTAATTTCCTATGTTTCAGAACAATGTCGTTCAATTGTTCGATAGTGGAACTACTCCAAGTTCAGCAAAATCTACTTGCAAGAAGATTAAAATGGTTTTATCATTATCTCTCTACAAATTCCGCCATTTTATTTTCAGTTCTTAGATATTCAACCAAGTAAATCTACAAACTTATGCAGTGTTATTGTTGACAGGAGAAATGAATCACATGAATCTCTGGAGCTACTTTGATGATCTAAAAGCCTTGAAAGCATGGTCGACATATTTGTTATTTGGAGTTGATTATTGATACTTCATTTGAATTGTTTCTATTGTTTCTATGTTTTGATTATCATCGATTTTTCATTATTGTTTTGTTATGAATTTTGGTCCAAGTACCAAGGATGTTTGGTTTAAATGTTAAAATATTAATTTTGGTTTGTTAGTCACAGAGGCATGCCTAAATACATCTAATAACAAGCCTAATTGTTTGTAATGCTTTGCATTACTTACATGACCCTTTAACTAGGGGAACCTCTAGCTGTAGAGTTTCTACTTGTTTTAGTACCTGTAATAGGCATCAAAATTCTACCTGTGTAATTGTATAAATTAGTCATGAAATAATGCTTGAAAGAAGATCAAGAGATCATGCCTCAAGCTTGGAGAACAAGGCTGCAGAAATAAACAAAATTGGATTTTGAGATTGAAGATTTTCCTAAGTACTAATTCGAGAAGTATTTTGTTTTATTCGAGAAGTCTAGCATTCGACAAGTCAAGGATTCGATATCTATAAAGACACTGTTCGATATCTCTAGAAGTTAACAAGTCAAAGTGTCATTCGATAACTCAGAGATTCGACATGTCTAATACTCTATTCGAGAACTCAAGAAGTCAACAAGTCAAAGTGGTATTCGAGTTCTCTAAGAGTCAACAAGTCAAAGTTGTATTCGATATCTCAAGGACTCAAGAAGCTACTCGACATCTCAGGGATTCGACAAGTCAAGTGTTCTATTCGACAACTCAAGGATTCCTGGAGAAAAGACTAATTCAAGAAGTGATTCAATATGATAATTATACAGTATTCGAGAGCTCAGAGTTATCTATCAAGTCAATTATAGTTCTCGAATCAATCACTCAGTTACTTCTCGAATACAGTCTTGGAGACAAAATACTGAAGAATTGTACAAGTCAGAAACCTGCAGCAAGCCAAAATGCTTTCAGGACCACAGTACTGTAAAGTGTTTTGGGCAAGACTACAAAGAAGCTTAGAGAGATGTTTCAAGAGACAAACTGCTAAAGAAGTGGATCTGAACAGAGTTAAAGGAAGTCAAATCTTAAGCCGTTTGGATGTTACTAAAAAAGGATAGACATACTAGAAAGTAATTTATCCTGTAACCTTATTTGTAGTAAGTAGGGTGTACTCATGTTCTATAAGAGTACAACCTCACTTCTCTAGTAGTTAAGCTTTGTAAGATACACATTCAGGAAATATATCTCTCTGAGAAAGAAGCTGAGAATACGAACTTGTGTTCTCAGGTAGAGCCGGCAATTTTGGACACGACACGAAAACACGACACGAAAACGACACGAAACTTACGGGTTTAGGTTGACCTTTTCGGTACACGAACAAGAAAATACACGAACACGAAAGTACACGAGAGAATTTAGTGTCGATTTCGGATTTACCATTAGGTACACGACACGAAACGAAAATACACGAAATAAATAAATATTTAAATAAATATTTTAAATTATATAAATATATATTATAAACAAATATTACATATTTAACTTTTTTACAAAATAAATAGAAAATACACGAAAAGTACACGAAAGTACACGAAAAGTACACGAAAGTACACGAAAAGTACACGGTTTTCGTTTCATTTTCGTGTAAACGGAAATATTTCGTGTACTTTTCATTTCGTTTCGTGTTTACACGAAATGTTTCGTTTCGTGTTCGTTTCAGAATTTGAGTACACGAATTTATTTCGTTTCGTTTTCGTTTTGGCCACTTGGTACACGAAACACGAAAGTACACGACACGAAAGTACACGACACGACACGAATTGCCAGCTCTATTCTCAGGTTGTAGCAACATTTTGATCTAATAAAATATTAGATTAAAGTGAGTACTGTGTTGTTGTGTCTTATATTTCCGCACTCATATTTGTTTAAGCACAAAGCACATACTTTACCACATACACCACTAAGCAGATTCGAAGAAAAGTTAAAGAATCCATTCACCCCCCCTCTGTATTCTCTTTGGTATATTCAATACTCAACAAGTGGTACCAGAGCAGGCTGTTTATTCAAAAACAGAAAACGATCATGAATACACCAAAGACTACTGGAATGGTGAAAGTCCCTAAGTTCGACAAAGAGAATTACAACCTCTAGAAGATCAAAATGTTGTTGTTCATCAAAGCTGCTAACCCTCTATATCCTGATATCCTCAAGAATGGTCCCTTTGTTCCACAATAAGAGATCCCTGAAAAACAGTTGGAACCACAACCATTCCAAGATCTTATATGGCCGAGGAACCATCCAAATGGACAGACTCAGAGAAAGATAAGGTTGCCTTGGATAGTCATCTCATGCTGCTGATAATAGATTCTATGGAGATGTCAATGTTTGCCAATATAGCCTCATGCAAATCAGTAAAAGAGATGTGGGATCACTGATAAGTGGATTTTATATCCACTTGGAGCGTTCCATATCGGCTTAAATTGATTCACTTGGCCTCAAGTTTATTGTAGTTTTGATGTGTTTTGCTTAGTTGTGCAGATTTACAAGAATGTCGATCATGGGTGATGCTTCTATCGTTTTTGGAGGATAAATTGATTAAAATTCGGATTTCTGAGAAGGTTGCGCAGTCTACACTGTTTTGGCCATATCTGGAGTTCTAGAAGTCCGTTTTCAGCGATCTTACTGTCCACGTGAAGCTTGGGAGATTTTATATCCACTTGGAGCATTCCATATCGGTTTAAATTGATTCACTTGGCCTCAAGTTTGTTGTAGTTTTGATGTATTTTTATTAGTTGTGCAGATTTACAAGAATGTCGATTATGGGTGATGCTTCTATCGTTTTTGGAGGATAAATTGATTAAAATTCGGATTTCTTAGAAAGTTGCGCAGTCTACACTGTTTTGGCTATATCTGGAGTTCTAGAAGTCCATTTTCAGTGATCTTACTGTCCACACGAAGCTTGGGAGATTTTCTACAACCTGGGATAGATAGCAGGTACAGGGAGCATGTAAATCAAATTCACGCACGTGTTCTTTTTGAAGCAAGGCTGGAAGATTACTGTTTTGCCCTTTTTCTAATTCTAATTGTATTTTGGGCAGTTTTTGGTATCTTAATCGAATTCTAATTGTAATAGAAGGTAATTGCTTACTGGGCAAGACATCTAGAGTCTATTTAAACACATCCTACCATGTAATTTGTATCGTTTTATTATTGTAACTTAGAACTGCAAGAGAGAAAAGTGGAGAAGGATTCAACACTCGTGACAAGCACAGATCTAGATCTACTTCATCTTTTGTATACTTTGGATTAGATATTTGTTCTCTCAACTCTTTGTTTTATTAATATTATTGCTTCGTTCTTTCTTTCTTTCTTTAATATCTTGTTTAATATTTTGCATGATTGTCATTCTACCGCATATGGAGGCCATTACGGTGGTGATAAAATAACTCAGAAAGTACTTCAGGCGGGATTCTATTGGCCAACTTTGTTTAAAGATTCTCATAGGTTCGTGATGAGTTGTGATCGATGTCAAAGGGTTGGTAAAATTTCTAGGAGGAACGAGATGCCTCTTAGTACGATTCTTGAAGTAGAGATTTTTGATGTGTGGGGGATTGATTTCATGGATCCGTTTGTTTCATCTTGCAATAATCAGTACATTCTCTTAGCAGTGGATTATGTTTCTAAATGGGTCGGTGTAGCATCCCAAAATCCGGGGTACAGATTTGGAGCCAATAACCACAAACACATTATACAATCATGGATATAAACAACATATAATAATAAAACCCCTTAACCAAGATCGCATACAGGTTATGGTATGAAACAAACTATCAATTACATTATTACAAACCATCCTCAGAATAAAAATATTATACAATTTTATGAATGTACAAAATCACTGTCTAACTAAATATCCAACCTTAACAATTCCCAATCCATTCTTTGAAAAGTCCATAACTCGAACGTCTCCTCTCGCTGTCTGTAGAGCTATACCAACTGACCACTAGGTTCTCTGATCACCTCTAACAACTGGAGAAATAAACAGAAGCAAGAGTGAGCCAACAATGCTCAGCAAGTAATAATAGTGATGACAATTCAATGACAATCACGAACTTTGGTAAACAAGGAGAATCATTATATGTACTACGAAAAGAAGCAGCTAAGAAAATTAATATCGCATCGACAGGATGAGCCAACACTGCTCTCCTAGAATAGGGGCATCAACAACGAGAACCAACATGAGTTCTGAGGGCAACATATATTCGAAATGCTTCAAGGGAATCAAATGATAAAACAACTTAATCTCAATGTGTAGATTAGAATTGGAATTTTTATTTATTTTAAAAAAAACATCAAAGGTTAGGCTGCTGATCAGTCACGCACTAACCCCGGACAAACGCACACAGCAATGTCCTTAATTCGATCCATGGCACACATTGGCCTTAACATCTGACCACGAATCTGGTCCGACCCTTACGATCCACATTTTAAAAAAAACATTTCCAATTCTACATCATCCATACTAGGTGTCGGGACAATCGACAACCTTTGATCTCAAAATAACTGGAAACTCACATCCAGAATAATAACTCAAGATTAAGAGTTAATAAGAATAACCACATCATCTAGTATCGACAAGTTCGATACAATAAGGGTAATAACTGAATAATCGAGATCATCAACAAGTATCGACGAGTTCGATACAATAAGTGGGGTATAAACGGATAAACAATAGGGATAACATGTATCAACAAGATAAATAGAAACAATTGGGGTCAAAACATCCTTAAATGAATCTAAGGAAGAATTTACTAGCAACATGATTATCAACAATTGAAAATATTCGATAAAACAAGGATATAGTCAAGTGCTAAACATTTAATAAAATTTCTCCAATATCTTGAAAAGTTTGGGCTAAATTGGATAAGTTAGGTGGTTCAAAATGAACATTTGTAAGATAATTTCGTGACGATTATTTGTAAATTAGTTTGAAGAAAACATCCCCTAAAGAGGTTCTATCGGGTAAAATATGTTAAAACCAGAGATTATGTTAAAAGATTTTTATAAGGATTTAAAATCTTGGATTTCCTCTGCTTAGAAAAAGGGTCTTGAGAAACCATTTGAAAATTCGCACTTGAACTATAGGTAGGGAAAATAAACATTTGCATATCATGTGAAGAAAGTTTAGCTTTACTACAAAATTTATTGCGAAAATTCTCATGATCTCTAACTTGAAAAAAACCCTTTGATCAGTTAACATCCTCGATTTTGAATGGCATTTTGTTGTCATTACTTCTTTTAATAATTTTTAAAAATATTGGAAATGTCAATTCTTCATTACATACTCTTTATTAATTGATGTTCGAATGTTATATTAAAAATGAAGCCTCAACGAATATGGGTAGCGGTAGCTGTAACATGGCTGTAGAGAAGGCTGCAAGTTCACGTCAACTTGTTGCATGCCTGATAACAGATCTCTGCAAACAAACAGTACCGGTACAACAAATCTGCATCCAGACAACGATGGGGCAAACTTCATTGATCTCTTGAGCTTCGAAAGGGATCTCTCCGGTTCTGATGTTTTGACGAAGCTAGAAGAAGACACTGTTATCAAGTATTACGAGCTCTGTTGCTCCCAGAAGATGTACCTCCATAGAAACCTTCTTGGAGTTTGGAATTCTGCATTTATTGCTGCACTGATCTTAGAGCTGGTTGATATTTCCGAGGAAATTAGATGCAGCAATCTGAACACCCCACGTGATTTGTACAAAAAGTGGCACATTAAGTTGTATGGTACAGAGTGCTTGGGTATGGAGGTTGGATTTCTTCAAAGGCGATTGCAGCTCAGATCTTGCATGCATGCAATCCAAATAGAGAAGCGAAACGGAATAGGATGGAAGAAGCAAGAGCTGGTAAAGATATTACTGAGGTAAAGTTAAAGCAGATGCAAGAGACTTTAAATAGTTTTAATAAAGAAATTGCAGGTTTAGAGATAGAAGAGGATAGGGAAGTATGCACCTACCTTGATGAAGTCCGTGCGCCATGGTGATTCACAATATCTGCTTTCTCGAAATAAACCACTGATACATATACTTAACCCTTAGTAATCATAACACACCTTCAAGCATTGAAATTAAATAAGTTAAATAGGTTTTAAATAGATTTGCAGGGGATTTTTAGAAAATTTCGGCATGAGGTATTCGTTTATCGGACTATGGGCACAACCCCTCAATATCAATCATAAACAATTTAACCCTGTTTTTACAAAAGATAAAGCTGCCTCAACTTGCAGCAACAACACATAATAATTTACATTAACACTACTACTTACGCTACACCAATGATCGTATTTCTCACGCATTTTAATGATACGCGTGACAATCAATCATTGATGTTCGTAAGCCCTAGGGAACAACCCCTAGCACTAACTATTACTTACGCTATATCGATGATCACATCACTCAAGTATATTAATTATACTCGTGATAGTTAACCATTGATATTCGTAAGCCCGAGGAACTAGTTGAAGAGAATTACACAAGTCTTTAAATATTGGCATTTAAGACTTGTGAGCTCATTGCAACTCCTCGCAGATAAACGCATAAAGAAAAATTAAATAACAGTTTAACTTTACTATAGATTACATTTGAAAACTATACAATCAGGAGATAGTTCCATAATATGGACATATATCACAATCGAATCAAAATGTACATGTTACTTCTTTTGTCCTAAAACCCATATCCACAAATGGCGATTTAACAAGTATAATTGTCACTCCAAATCCAACATACAATTTACTGATCATATAACATATCCGATAATTACTAACAATTATCAAAGTAAATTAGTAACCACTTAACAATTCTTTAAACATGCTAATTATCATTAACAATTCGAATCAACAACACAATTACAACTTACACTTATAACTTACGATTTACAATTCACTACTCAATATAAACTCAAAGTGTAACACTGGTATCCGAAAATCATTATCTCGCTTTTAAATTAACATACACAAATACTTAAACAATAACAATAATTAGCACTTAGCACTTGAACATTTACAACTAGTAACTCATATAAACTCCACATATTTTATATGCCAATAACAATTAGTACTTAGTAGTTAACCATTAACCATTAATCATTACTAAACACGAAAATTTATAGCTAACAATATCAACTTCCCGAATAACTTCACGAAATAAAACAATATTCACAATTTAAAATATTAATCTAATCATAAAATTAACACATAATCTCGCAACTTAAACTAATTAATTACAACAATTAATAACATTAATCGAATTTACAACCAATTAAGTACGAAAATTAAATAACAAAAATACGAAATTATACCATTTCGTTTTGGTCCGATTCGACTCGCACACAAACCCACCTGGGCTGCCATACCCCACTGCCCTGCTCCTTCCCTTCCTCACTGCTGCCACGCCACAAACGACGCCACCACCGGAGCAGCTTCGCCGACCGCCGCCGCGGACCCCGCTGTCGCCGCCGCTCCTCCTATCTGCACAGCCCCGATCAATCCTCCCATATCTTGCACACCACACACCTTCACGCACGCATATATATATAGATGTATGTATATATATCCCTCAAATAATCCCCCAATCAACCCCAATTACTTTCCTCTCTTTCTTCTTCTTCCTCAATCTCTTTTCTTCTCCCCCTTATATTTTCTCTCTCCCCGCTCTCTAGATTTCTCTCGACTGAGTCTGTTTTGCAACTAATGGGCTTAGGCCCAATACCCTTATATTACTACTGCAATTCATTCTGGCCCAAATACAACACTTCTTATTCGCTTATACAACTACTAAACGATTCTTATAAATCGAAATTAAATAGAAAATTGTAAAATTTAAACTTTTCATTTTTGAATTAAAGAATATAAAATTACGAGCACGAACATATTTTCAAAATATTTTTCGGATCAAAAATGAATTAAATATGAATTTTCCAAGTTTTGATCCTTTAAATACAATAAAACTCTTAAAATCATTTTAAAATACTCAAGCATCCAAATTAATCCACCCAACAATTTTAAAAACTCAATAAATATATAAATAAAATATTTCAAAAGATTTCATGATTTTTTTTAATCCCTCCGATAATTTTATAAAATTGATAGAGGTTCAAAAATATATGATTTAAATATATTTACATCCTTAAAAATACAAATAAAAATACACCGACTTACATGGCATACACAAATCATCACGGGAGCACATAAACACAAATTCACATACATTCCACCTTTACAACAATATTCACATAATATAATTCATAATTTATATTAAATAAATATTTATAAAATTCGAAATTTTCTAGGGCGTTATATCCTTCCCCCCTTAATAGGATTCTGTCCTCAGAATCAACGCTAAGGACACAAATAACAGTTCTGATCTTCTCAACATCTTATTTTCACTTTCCAGGTTGTATCTTTCAACCTTCTAGGATTCCATCATACCATCTCATAAATCTATAAGCTCATTCTATGAGCCCTCAATTTCCGAAATAACCTTAAGCTTTGGTTTCGGAGTGTTTTTAACTCGAAACGTTTATCACACGAGCACGAATATCTATCCCCGAAAATCAATATGACATGATACCACGCCAATCCTTTGCAATAATACCATTGTGCAATTTGCCTTAATTTACAACGACCTACACTTGGTATAATTCCCACGCTTTACTTATAACCACACGATTTCGAATAGAACTTCGAGAAAAGAATCTCAAGAAATCCTCTGATCGCTTCCACTCCACTTTTCAAGTACTATGTTGATCGAGAAGGGAATGATTAAGAAGTTTCTTTCTGTCTTTAGTCCCATATTTTTACCGAGTACCCAATCTGGAAACTTAACATCATTTCGTCCATTCTCAGTCACACCCTTGTAATCGAATACTATAATCAACATATACGTCCTTGGATGTACATCAAGCATAATTCAATTAACAACTCGATTCTCACTCTTACAAAATATTCTGGTTTGCTAAATCTTTGTGAAACATAGCCTCGATTATTTGCATTTTTGAAAACTAACATATCCGTCACCTTGATTGTGACTTCACTCAATACAAGAACAAAATGGAAATAAGATCAATCTGTAATATCAATTATCCCGAGGTCACAACTTCACTCGATACTAATCATGAAACCATTCTTCAATAATTCCCAACAAGCTCCCGCTTTATCAACACACAAATTCAACTTAATACGCTCCATCGCTTATTGATATATCTTAAAACAAAATCTTCCTCAATTAAAACTTTGAGAAAAAGAATATCAAGAAATTCCCCGATCATTCTTACTCCTCTTTCACGTGCAATGTTACTTGAGAAGGGAATAATCGGAAACTTCTATCCATGCTTCATCTCATTGTTTTACCGAGTACCTGATTTAAAAACTTAACCTCATTTCATCTATTCCAAATCGTATCCTTGAAATCGAACAATACGTTCCATTCTCACAGTATGGTATACGTGTCAACCACAATTCGGTTTAAAACTCCATTTTCACCTTCTCATAACATTGGTTTGTTAAAACATTTAAAGGAAATCCTCGAATATTTTGTTGATTTAAAACAATTCAAAGATCATTTTTGTCCACCGAAAATCCTTTTGAAAAAATATATTTTAAAAAATCATTTTAAAAACATATAAAACAATAAAGTTTAAAACGAAAGTTTATTTTTTTTAAAAAACGAAATATCTTTGAAAAGTTTTATCCATGACATTTACAGATTTAAAAAAAATTACCATAACCTTAGCTTCGACATAACTCTCTCCAATAACAAAATACTTAAACAACTCGTTTTGTGACTTCATTGTCCCGCATCCTCAGAAATCACTTTAGGATCACAATTTTATATACTTGACGAGTCCTCAAGTTTGACTCTACATCTTACAACTTCACATTTGCCATCACTACAAATCATGACATTCGAAATTCACACTAAAACTCTTATGCAAAATTTTCTTCCTTTTCTTGTAAACTCTTAAAATCGTTCTCGGTTGATTTACATACACTTCATGAGTCTTTGATAATCTTGATATATGATCTACAATCATATTAAATTCTTCATTTGAATGTTGTTTGAAATCTTATTCATTAGAATATACTTTGACTTCATTGTCTCTTTTCTGACACCTCCTTATACATACAATTTCATTCCAAGCCCTTGATATAACAACTTCCTGATTTGTTTAATCGTTAAGACCTCAATGTCTGCTTCCGACCTCACAATACCGCCTTTATCCGGTCCTCCCAATTTGCTCGTGTTTCGTTGTTAGGACATAATTCTAATCCTGAGAAATACTTAACCCTTTTTATAGTCATCCCCATCCACTTCCTGCTAACTTCCTTCATAATAGTATTGAATTTCATGATTCTTAATAATCATAAAAGCAATCCTGTCACTCTCTTCAAAACTTCCACCAAGATTGACATGATATTATTCTTGATCACAAACTCCCATCTTTCCAAGCTCATAACATATAGCTTTAACTTCTGACTCAGCTTCTTGTTACCACAATATCCTTCTGGTTACAACCACAACTTCCCACATTTATCTTCATAAAATCTCTAGGGATTCTACTCCGAAATCTTATTTTCTGATTATAGGATCTCGTTAATCCCTCCTAACTCTTATTATATAGGCATCCACGGTGCCCTTGCTCTTCTAACTTCATGTAAGAACCCCAAATTTTGGATATAATTAAAACTTTTTATTAAGTAAGGATAAAACGAGGAACAATGATTCCGACAACAAGGTCACCAGCTCTAATGAATGGTGGTTTCAAAGAACAATGATTGTAATGAATGGATATTGCTTTGGACAATGATCCTGATGCATTGGTATATTGTCAGAATAGAGTAATTCGATGGTTGAGGACCTAGATAAGAATAATCTACCATCCAGGAAGGAGCTAATGGATCCTTGAAGGGAAATGAGTACGTGCATAGTGTTTCCCATACGTGCATAGTATTTCCCGTACGTGCATAGTGTTTCCCGTACGTGCATAGTATTTCCTGTACGTGCATAGTAATTTGGTGGATGAATAGTGATTTTGTAAGTTGGAAAACTTTTCACGCCACCCTATGTACGGGACGTGATATGGATGTTTCGAAGTCATATTAGTAATACGCGGAGGAAATAAGTGAATGCAGAGACGATCGGAATTCAGAAATTCCAAATTCTTTTTCGGTATAATATTTGACCGGGCAGTGGATTAAATATTATTATAATCCAAGAATTGAGATATTAACTTTGAGGATTTGATATTTTGGGATGTTATTATATTTGATTTAAGAATGAAGGTAGGAAACCACTGAGGCAGTGAAACAAGCGTTCTAGAAACCGCTAAAACGTTATAACGAGATTAATCAATAAAGCGAACGAATCCTAGATTACGGATTAAGTTCGTATCGAGATTAAATATCCTACATGGTCATCACGAGGATTATATTAAGGATTGGGGAAGGTATTATGAATATCGAGAAATTTCCCGGTAAACCCTCGAGGTGAAACTACTTAGTTATTCGTCCGAACGATCAATGAACTGAGCAATAAACGGACAAAGAAAAAAGCAGAGAACCAAGATGCAAGTATGTGCAAGTGGATGAGATCAAGTAACTAAGTAGTTACAAGAGTAACTAGCATACTTAGCAAGCTAACTAAGTACTTAGCAAGTTAATCTCCTCCAACCACAAGAATCAACACTTGTCCATTCCAAAGACATCATCCATGACATAACCCTTGATAAAGTAGCTTTATGACTTAGATATTTTCCAAGCATCACAATAATTCAAGATTTCCAAGCAAGCCAAGCAAGAACACCAACATCTCTCCCTTTCTTCCCCATTCGGCTATATGCCTTAATTCAAAAACCAAAATCAACCTTCCCACCATTGTTTGATCTCCAAATTTTTAACATAGATCTTACATTTCATAAAAATGATACCCTAAAAATCTTAGCCTCAAACACCACTTTTTCCATTTTCAAAGAAATCATCAAAGACTAGGGTGAATAGTGATTTTCAAGAACAACTCTTGATTTTCTTGATTTCTAGGATGATCTAAGCTTGGTTATGGGTATACAAGGACTATGCAAAGCTTAGAAAGGTCTTTACACACTCCAAGGAAGGTATAAATCTCTTGAAACCCTAGGCCTTACTTTGATATCATGCTTGTTCTTGATGATTTTAGAGTAATATGTTCTTAATGATGTTATAAGCATGATTAGTTAAGTGGTTTAGTGAATCAAGAAGCATGATGATTTTCAATACCAAGATCAGTAGCTTCTGGACTCTTAGAGATGCTTAATAAGTGTATAAATTGTTTAGATGCCCGGTGTGGCTTGGTTGATGCGATATGATTTTTAGAATGCTCGATTCATAGCCGTCGTAATGCCCGATTTTCATTAACATTAAGAAATCGATTTGGTCAGTGGTCATAACTCTCTGTTCCTGACAAAGCAATGAACCCTACTGATACGTTTTTAAACATAGATCACTTTGGCGAAAGAATCGAAGCATATCGATTTACGGTTTAGGAATTATGACCAAATTACTAAAAGTAGTTCGAATCCGTAAACGAAAGTTCGTAACTGTAATTGAACCCTCGTAAACTATGTAACGTCATGGCGAATCTTGGTAAATAAATACTAGAGGTAAAAAGGAAGGTGTGAAAGAAAACCGTATGTCAAAAGGATCATTTTCGATTTATTAAAAATGTTCGAGTCGAGGTTAAACGCGAACGAACCCCTAAAAGACGACTCTTTTATAACTTCGGTAAAACACTTAGAAAACGGGCGATAAAACTCGGAGTATAGTATTGGTTCGTAACGATTGACCTTAGAACTCATATGACTTAAGTATGTCCCAAGTATAAGTACAATGACATGTCGTATTAACGAACGAATGTCGGGTCGGATCAGTGATAAAAAGTAATCCACTAAAAGGGGTATAACGAGATAACTCGAGAACGTGTTTCGAATTAAGTATAACTTAACTTTTAATATGTTAAGTGATTAATCCCGAATGCCTTGGCTATTTATAGATCACCAAGCTGAACCGGGACCCGCTACCACTACCCCTTACCGTACTCGACTACCAGGCAAGTTTCAATTCCCTTCTTTTAGGCTGTTGTTGTGATTGAATAAATATATATATATATGTTTTCTGTTATACATATGCCATAGCATGCATGCCTACTTTCAAGTTATATCATTATGCTTGTTCCCTGATTGTTATTGGCTTATAAATTAGATAGCTATCGTAGCAACTATAAGCCGGTTATTGTAAGACCCTCATAGAAGGGCGTATACATCTTATTCATCAAATATAGACCGGAAGTCAATATTTCTTGACATATCGAGATTACCTCGAAAGAAAATATCTAAGTAAATATTTTCTATTATTTGGGCGACGAATATTATTTGAATATTCGTTCGAGATTATTTATTTAACGATCCTTACTTCAAATAATTATTTGAACGTAACCATTCGACGAATAATATTTTTCAATATTCATTCAAAGTCGAATAGATTATCGATTATTATTCCGAATATTCTTCTAAAGATTGGACTACTAAATGAATATTATTTGAATATCCATTTAGAATATTACTTTATTAAATGAATATTACTTTTGAATATTCATTTAAGATATTACTTACTTGATGAATATTATTCTAATATTCATCTGAAGCTTGATTTATTTATCGACTCTTATCTCGAATATTCCTTTAAAGCTTGGATTACTAAATGAATATTACTTGATATTCATTTAGAATATTATTCATTAAACGAATATTACTTTTTCAATAAACATTTAAATTCCTAATTAATTATGAATATTATTTTGAATATTCATCCAGGGTTCTATTTAATCATCGAATATTATTTTAAATATTTTAAATATTCCTTTCAGGTCTTATTAATTAATGAATATTATTCTGAATATTCATTTGAATATTTAATTATGCAATAAATATTCTCTAGATATTTCTTCAAGGATTATTTGAGAAATACTCTGATTAAAGATATTCTTTCATATTCCTAAATATTCTGTAAAATATTTTAATTCAATAAATATTCTCTGAATATTTATTCCATACTTAGAATAACCTCGATAAGGTTTATCTTCTTCGATTATTACAGAAAATATTTCGGAGTCATATTATTATTAATCTTATATCAAGAAAGGTTCTCGGACATCATTCTTCTTTGAGTCTACCTCTCTAATAATAAGGGAACCTTACTTGGAAGATGTTATTTATCTTGTCGACTTCCCGGTCATAAAGTATTCTCTTCACTCGCAACTCGGGTGCTGTTGACTTATTAAGTCGTTGTTTACCTTCTCATCTTTCGAGGGGTAAGATTGTTGGAACAAGTTGATATTCGATACCAAGCCACAGCTTGGAAGTTATTGGTGAATTTTCCTTTCCAACTAGATACGACTACCTTGTAGAGTATTATCAACAAGTATTATACTTGGGGAAAGGGGGACGAACGTTACATTCAGAATCATGAATTCTATTTGAACTAGGAGTCGTGTAAGAGGCCGAGTAGCGTCGGTCCATCCCCTTTGGCCCAACCGTTGGCCGGGGAGAGCTAGTAAGGCGGTAGACAAGTAAAGCCGTCAGTTCTTCCTTCTACCGGTAGTAAATCTAAATTGAGCTGTACGATCTCGGCTGATCATCAAGATTGGAACAGCGGGCGCGGTGAATACTCCATCATTGGTTCATCATCCAAACTTATTTATTTCCTGCAACATGAGTACTGTTGGCAGAGCTGGAAAAGTGTTCATAACTGGAATTGCAATCTTTTCATGCAAGTTCCTCTTTTAATGACAATGAGAATATCACGCTTACTTTTGATGTAGCAGATATTTCTACAAACAAATACTTTAAGTTACCTTGTAACTTTATCGTTCATATTATACTGGCATCATTTCCGTAAATGCATGGCATATGGTTTGAAAGATACTTTTGAACTGTTATACATTATCGTTCAGTTATATATTATTGTTGGTGGGCTATTGCTCACCCTTGTTTTATTATTATATCACAACAACAGCTAGACCAGATGACTCGCACAAGGCGCACTCGACGCGGGCGAGGACAATGAGACTACCAGAGCTGAAGAAGAAGCTATTGGTAGAATATATTTATTCTTCCAGTACCAAGAATATGGTCTAGTATGACTTATGTAAATGGATGGCAAAGAGTATGTATTTATATTGAAATTCTTTTGGATTGTAAGAACTCATAATGTGATTAATAAAAATTTGATTGTTACTCTGATTTCATCTCTGGGACTATAACGGGTGTGTTTTATATTGTTGTGTTGGGTTATAGAGACGTAATTTATTTTATGTTAAGGAAAGTTCAATTGTTGTGGACAGAATTGGAAACCGTAACCACCGGATCCCGGACCCCGGATCTGTGGGTGTTACAGAAGTGGTATCAGAGCGTACGTTATAAACCCCAGAGATGAGGTGACGTTAAAACAATAAATTCAATAAGATAATAAGAACTCTTGCCAAGTTCATAGTCGGACTACTTAATGTAGTGATGACATATAAAACCCTTATGGGAACTCGTAAGTATAATGATAGTAACTTAGCTCGATATTGTATCGACGAGTAAGGCGACAGACCTTGAGGCATACTAGCAACAGTGCGATGATGCTTTATATGCTGAAGATCAGCGGGTAATTCGATGGAGTACCCTACTGGAGACCAGGAAGAGGTTCCAGCAGATAAGGAAAATCCTGTTAGGATAAGGAGCTTACCCTTGGGTAATGAGGGTCGCAGCCAGAATGACTATGATGATTAAGATATGGTGCTCAGAAAAGTGAGTATAAAGAACCGAGATATTATTAAGAGATCTGAAGATGCATGTTGAATTCATAGCCGGACTACCAGATGTAGTACCAGCAAGAAAGAAGGATTGGAAGAATTACTTGAGATCTTATACGGAAATAGATGAGAATCCTTAGAGATTTTCATCTTAACAAAGAAAGAGCTAGAGGGATGTATGATTATCAAAGACAGCGATATAGGACGAGGAGCAGAGTCCCTAGGAATAGTTGAGAATGAGGCAGTAAGTGCCATATCATTTGATAAATGAATCAGTATGAATATTGTCAGTAATAATTTGCCACGAGAAGGCAGATGTCATAGGTTATAATTTACGAAACCAAAGTGAGGTTAATGAGGTGGTTTTATTCAGGGAAATGTTCATGAATGAATCAGTAGAAAGTAAAGACATTAGGAAGTGACAGCATGATTGGGTAAAATTATATAAGGAAGTAGTAAGCAAGACAAGGATCTCAGAACCTACCGGAAGATAAGACCAGTGAGTCAAGATGAACTCGTAATGAGACTACTGCCAGAGACTGAGTATAGAGTTAATTCAACTCAGTTAAATGATGAACCAGAAACGTTAGATGCATGTGATTCAGAGGAATATTAAATTCCTTCTTCTCTTTGAATGGATTATAGTAGTTACCTTAAGTTTACTCCGACACGGAATTATGATAGATCAAGTAATACGATCAGCAGTTAAAGAGAAAAATGTGAGAAAATCTTCCTGGAGCTAAAAGGTGAAATTGGTAATGACCAAGAGCTGGCATTGCTTAATGAAAAAAGGAGACTTTGTGCTTCCAACGACGCTTCGCATAAAGGGTTAGGTAGACCGACATTTGGTAGTATTGAATATCAGGACGTTGTGACAGGTTTCAGTTTGAAACTATTGATTCCCTTCTAAGGGATGGATATAATTGATTCCTCTCCAGTGGGTAAACTTCCAATCTGATGATGATTATTTCGTTAACTATGAGTGCTTATGATTCCACCTGCTTGGAGGTTCATAGAACTATTCTTCAGGTTTCGAAACTGGTCTCCTTAATGTTACCAGTAGGTGGGTAGATTGATCAAAATTTCCCTGAGTCTGGAAAGGAATTCGGTGAATTTTGGCAAACCTTGTCTTTCTGATTATCAGAGAATGTCATGGAAGAAAGTAGAAACTGGAGCAAACCATGTGATTTGGGTAAGGATGCTGTAAAATGGGTTAGTAAACGGACCCTGGGCATTACAATCGACGGTAGTGATAAAATGATGAAGTGAGATTGGACGAAAACAGGAAATGTAAGTAAGAAACTAGCCGGACGGAGAAACTCCGGGATTGATTTAAGTGAAAAGGCTGTTATGCCAGGAAAGGTAAGCTTGCGTGGCACGCGGGATTGATAAGAATAGTTGAAAAGATAAGAGTGGAGGAAAGGTGACCGGAGACGGTGCCGAGTAGTCGATTAAGACTTATATGGAGTAAAGTTTTGGAAAGGTAGAAAGGTATCAAAGAAGAAGGCACTATGCCGGCAATTGCTAGAAAAGTAATGCTATTAGCCAACCCCTAAAATCATATATATATATATATATATTTTTTTTGTGGCCAGTTGAGGCCAAGTCACAAAGGATTATCAAGTGACTAGACCAGCAATGAAAGGACAAAGCAGGGTTGCTTCTAAGAAAGCACCGACTGCAAGGCCTTCTGATATAAAGGAAACATTAATGAGATCGTAGGAATCTTCTGCTGAACAGCCCATGTTTTGATTGGGAATTCACTAGACCTTTTTGGGATGGGGTCACCCGTACTGAAGTGACTCATGTGTATATGGTTGTCCAAGATTTCGAGTAAAACGGAAGTATAGTGACTTGAGATGTATGATGTTAGGGTATCATGAATACCATGAATATATTATGATGGAGGAAAGTAAACAATGAAGGTATATGAAGAGGGTATAGAAAAGGTCAGAAATTGAACAGTATGCTGTAGGAATTTTGTCTGAGGCAAGTACCTTTGCGAAGAACGATAAGCACTAAGAGATTCACGTTGAACTCGATCAATATCTTCCAGAACATCCTTGCTACCATTAACAAGTTCAGTAAGAGAGGAGATAGGCATACTTTGCCTTTTTGGAAGGCCAAATAGGCTGACAACTATCTGAAAGAAGAGGGTGGCATTAAACCACCGATCGATTATCAAATGAGAATGATTGAAAAGAGACCTTTATTAAGGATACATGATCTGATTGCCAATTATAAATGCAAGAATTCCTTGGCAGTTGAATTAAGGATAGGATATCCATAAATTAAGACAAACCCTGGGGAATGCACAAGGGGTGGCATTAACCCTAATAACGACATTATGACTTCAGATGATATGAGCTGGACTTGCTAAGCAACAATGACCGGTAAGGATTATTAAAAAGAGTTCTGGAAAGAAGATAGATAGAATTATTAGAGTATTGATCAATGACATTTTGATATACCCGGTACCCAGAAAATACCGGAGGAATGATAAGGATGGCCTATGAAACCTTACAAGGAAAAAGGTAATATTCCGAACTTCAAAATGGAAGTTTGGTAAGGAATGTATGACATCGTAACAATAATGCCAGAGGAATGAAACCCTGAGGAAGTATGGGTTGAACATATAAAGGTTGAGATTATCCTAAGATAAAGAAAGAACTAAGAAAAGAAGTATCATAAGTAGGATTGGGAATAAACGTGATAAAGTTCCCACGGGTAGGTGGAAGCAATGACTTATGGAAATGACTGATAGTTATATTTTCTCCTTCAGCAGAGCTTCAGGGAGAATGCTTTAACCCAACAGTGATGGGAATGAGGTAGAAAAACTTGAGTTGGAATGTACCCAGAGAACATGGGTTACAAGAAATCATTATCATCAAGAAAGGCCAATGAGGTGGCCAACAATCTAAGTATAAAGGAATAATTACAAATGTTCATACCGAAGAAACAGGATGATATTTGGAAGGACCTTGAAGGTCATATCGGAATGGAGGAATTTACATTCCTTCTGATGACTGTGCAAGAATTGACAATAATAATAGTTTAAGTAAAGATTCGATTCCTGATGGAGTCTTAAGCATATTACGTACCTTAGAAGGTCCCGTTTTGAGGCAAACCAGGACCATGGTACAAAATTGATGAAGTAAACCGTTAAGTTTCCAGTCTTTTATGGAAGATGCATAAGTGAATGTTTCATCAACCGGACCTAGCTGCGATGCTTGAAACTCTTCTGCAATTCTATCTGCTTCATGTTATATCTACATCAAGTTCAGGAAGTGTTCCTTATGGATAAGGAATAATGATTACTTTGTCTCCATAAGGGATTTGAAACCCGTAGGGTTAGCTATTAATGCACTACGTAAACAACAAGCGATGGTGATTCTTCTAAGAAAGTAGATGACAACGTAAAGATAAAGAAAGTGCTGCTATTGATAAGCTAAATGGCATGTTGATGAATGACAAGCAAGTTTGTGTTAGTGTACTTCTGCACAAACAAGATAGAGAATATGAGGTTGATAATTCTTGATGCTAAACGTATTCCCGTAGAAAGAATTAATGAGACTTGGAGGGAAGGGCGGTTGAGCCCGAGACTTATTGGGCCACCTGAGAGTTTAAAAGTGTTCGGACGGCGGTATTCGAGCCAGCCTTACCCCCAAAACTTATAGCACGGTCATAATGGGTTTTCATGTGGCCAGGCTACGCCAGTAAACTGCAGATGCTCGATAGATGATAAGAGCATGAGCCGGTAGATATACGACCTGGTCTGACTTACGAAAGACAACTTGTGGAAAACCACGGATAGAAAAGAACAAGTGATGAGAAACAAGGTTGGCAGAAGTAGATTATATGAATCTAAGTTAAAGGGATCGGGCCAGATTCATTTCGGAAAGTTTAAATTGGAATAACGTGATGATTATAGAATAAATGTGACGGAATACCGATAAGGAGGTACCAAGTGCAAAAAGGTGTCTCAATAAAGAGGTGAAGGTGAAAGTAAATAATAGAAATGAGTAAGAATCATATAATAAGAAGGATGTGATTGATAAAGAAAAGGCTGGGAAAGCAACTATGGAATGAGAAGCAAGGAATGTTATGAATGGGTTTTCTAATGAATTCTCAGGATGACAACCTGATAGTGTCAATATTATAGTTATGAAAAAGCTAGTAACATGATATGGGATGTCAGCAATAATGATGTCAAGTGAGAAATCTAAGATTTAACCTGAAAGGTTGAAGGATTTCCCGAATGTGAGTATCGCTAAGATTGAACAAGAGTATTTGTCCATAGAATAATGGACAAAGCAGCAAGATATGTTGTCACGTGAGATTGCGATCAAATAGTATTGGATATAATTATGATTAATTTCTTCTTTGATAAACCTCTATAGTTCAGAGGTAAATTCTGAGTATGATATTCTACAATCATGAAAGCTTTCTATAATCCTTTAGAACTCTGTTCTCTTCTTCTCTCTTATTCATCTTCTTTATGAATTGAGAAGAACAACCCTTTTAGGAGGGGAGGTACTGCTATGTGACTATCTGTCAATGTGATAGAAGTCTAAGTGGAATACCATAACTTGTTTAATTGCTTGTCAAGTACTAAAGGCTGGCCCCTTCTGTACTAACTATGCAATATAACAAATGTTCAATTGATCATAGTGATCTCTCAATAAATCTTTCCACTTCTCTATATTGATCGAGATTGCGAAGATTAAAGCGATCAGGAAATGCACAGTACGAGCGAGGTTACCTCCGAATTCGTAGGGTGATAGTGATACCAATGTTACTGTAGGTATCAATAAGGATAAGACTGAGTAAGAGTATAACCCGGATAGTGAGTTGTACGAAAAGTAGCAACGTTGATGGAAAAAGGATACAGTATGGATTGTAGCACTAGAAGATGAGCTGAGGAAGGGTAGAACGACTAAGAATTGACCGGGAAGCTAAAAAGTGAACGACAGGCAAACGACTCTTTGCTTCCTACCTGATTCCGGGACGGAATCCTTTTAAGGAGGGGAGGCTGTAAGAACCCCAAATTTTGGATATAATTAAAACTTTTTATTAAGTAAGGATAAAACGAGGAACAATGATTCCGACAACAAGGTCACCAGCTCTAATGAATGGTGGTTTCAAAGAACAATGATTGTAATGAATGGATATTGCTTTGGACAATGATCCTGATGCATTGGTATATTGTCAGAATAGAGTAATTCGATGGTTGAGGACCTAGATAAGAATAATCTACCATCCAGGAAGGAGCTAATGGATCCTTGAAGGGAAATGAGTACGTGCATAGTGTTTCCCATACGTGCATAGTATTTCCCGTACGTGCATAGTGTTTCCCGTACGTGCATAGTATTTCCTGTACGTGCATAGTAATTTGGTGGATGAATAGTGATTTTGTAAGTTGGAAAACTTTTCACGCCACCCTATGTACGGGACGTGATATGGATGTTTCGAAGTCATATTAGTAATACGCGGAGGAAATAAGTGAATGCAGAGACGATCGGAATTCAGAAATTCCAAATTCTTTTTCGGTATAATATTTGACCGGGCAGTGGATTAAATATTATTATAATCCAAGAATTGAGATATTAACTTTGAGGATTTGATATTTTGGGATGTTATTATATTTGATTTAAGAATGAAGGTAGGAAACCACTGAGGCAGTGAAACAAGCGTTCTAGAAACCGCTAAAACGTTATAACGAGATTAATCAATAAAGCGAACGAATCCTAGATTACGGATTAAGTTCGTATCGAGATTAAATATCCTACATGGTCATCACGAGGATTATATTAAGGATTGGGGAAGGTATTATGAATATCGAGAAATTTCCCGGTAAACCCTCGAGGTGAAACTACTTAGTTATTCGTCCGAACGATCAATGAACTGAGCAATAAACGGACAAAGAAAAAAGCAGAGAACCAAGATGCAAGTATGTGCAAGTGGATGAGATCAAGTAACTAAGTAGTTACAAGAGTAACTAGCATACTTAGCAAGCTAACTAAGTACTTAGCAAGTTAATCTCCTCCAACCACAAGAATTCAACACTTGTCCATTCCAAAGACATCATCCATGACATAACCCTTGATAAAGTAGCTTTATGACTTAGATATTTTCCAAGCATCACAATAATTCAAGATTTCCAAGCAAGCCAAGCAAGAACACCAACATCTCTCCCTTTCTTCCCCATTCGGCTATATGCCTTAATTCAAAAACCAAAATCAACCTTCCCACCATTGTTTGATCTCCAAATTTTTAACATAGATCTTACATTTCATAAAAATGATACCCTAAAAATCTTAGCCTCAAACACCACTTTTTCCATTTTCAAAGAAATCATCAAAGACTAGGGTGAATAGTGATTTTCAAGAACAACTCTTGATTTTCTTGATTTCTAGGATGATCTAAGCTTGGTTATGGGTATACAAGGACTATGCAAAGCTTAGAAAGGTCTTTACACACTCCAAGGAAGGTATAAATCTCTTGAAACCCTAGGCCTTACTTTGATATCATGCTTGTTCTTGATGATTTTAGAGTAATATGTTCTTAATGATGTTATAAGCATGATTAGTTAAGTGGTTTAGTGAATCAAGAAGCATGATGATTTTCAATACCAAGATCAGTAGCTTCTGGACTCTTAGAGATGCTTAATAAGTGTATAAATTGTTTAGATGCCCGGTGTGGCTTGGTTGATGCGATATGATTTTTAGAATGCTCGATTCATAGCCGTCGTAATGCCCAATTTTCATTAACATTAAGAAATCGATTTGGTCAGTGGTCATAACTCTCTGTTCCTGACAAAGCAATGAACCCTACTGATACGTTTTTAAACATAGATCACTTTGGCGAAAGAATCGAAGCATATCGATTTACGGTTTAGGAATTATGACCAAATTACTAAAAGTAGTTCGAATCCGTAAACGAAAGTTCGTAACTGTAATTGAACCCTCGTAAACTATGTAACGTCATGGCGAATCTTGGTAAATAAATACTAGAGGTAAAAAGGAAGGTGTGAAAGAAAACCGTATGTCAAAAGGATCATTTTCGATTTATTAAAAATGTTCGAGTCGAGGTTAAACGCGAACGAACCCCTAAAAGACGACTCTTTTATAACTTCGGTAAAACACTTAGAAAACGGGCGATAAAACTCGGAGTATAGTATTGGTTCGTAACGATTGACCTTAGAACTCATATGACTTAAGTATGTCCCAAGTATAAGTACAATGACATGTCGTATTAACGAACGAATGTCGGGTCGGATCAGTGATAAAAAGTAATCCACTAAAAGGGGTATAACGAGATAACTCGAGAACGTGTTTCGAATTAAGTATAACTTAACTTTTAATATGTTAAGTGATTAATCCCGAATGCCTTGGCTATTTATAGATCACCAAGCTGAACCGGGACCCGCTACCACTACCCCTTACCGTACTCGACTACCAGGCAAGTTTCAATTCCCTTCTTTTAGGCTGTTGTTGTGATTGAATAAATATATATATATATGTTTTCTGTTATACATATGCCATAGCATGCATGCCTACTTTCAAGTTATATCATTATGCTTGTTCCCTGATTGTTATTGGCTTATAAATTAGATAGCTATCGTAGCAACTATAAGCCGGTTATTGTAAGACCCTCATAGAAGGGCGTATACATCTTATTCATCAAATATAGACCGGAAGTCAATATTTCTTGACATATCGAGATTACCTCGAAAGAAAATATCTAAGTAAATATTTTCTATTATTTGGGCGACGAATATTATTTGAATATTCGTTCGAGATTATTTATTTAACCGATCCTTACTTCAAATAATTATTTGAACGTAACCATTCGACGAATAATATTTTTCAATATTCATTCAAAGTCGAATAGATTATCGATTATTATTCCGAATATTCTTCTAAAGATTGGACTACTAAATGAATATTATTTGAATATCCATTTAGAATATTACTTTATTAAATGAATATTACTTTTGAATATTCATTTAAGATATTACTTACTTGATGAATATTATTCTAATATTCATCTGAAGCTTGATTTATTTATCGACTCTTATCTCGAATATTCCTTTAAAGCTTGGATTACTAAATGAATATTACTTGATATTCATTTAGAATATTATTCATTAAACGAATATTACTTTTTCAATAAACATTTAAATTCCTAATTAATTATGAATATTATTTTGAATATTCATCCAGGGTTCTATTTAATCATCGAATATTATTTTAAATATTTTAAATATTCCTTTCAGGTCTTATTAATTAATGAATATTATTCTGAATATTCATTTGAATATTTAATTATGCAATAAATATTCTCTAGATATTTCTTCAAGGATTATTTGAGAAATACTCTGATTAAAGATATTCTTTCATATTCCTAAATATTCTGTAAAATATTTTAATTCAATAAATATTCTCTGAATATTTATTCCATACTTAGAATAACCTCGATAAGGTTTATCTTCTTCGATTATTACAGAAAATATTTCGGAGTCATATTATTATTAATCTTATATCAAGAAAGGTTCTCAGACATCATTCTTCTTTGAGTCTACCTCTCTAATAATAAGGGAACCTTACTTGGAAGATGTTATTTATCTTGTCGACTTCCCGGTCATAAAGTATTCTCTTCACTCGCAACTCGGGTGCTGTTGACTTATTAAGTCGTTGTTTACCTTCTCATCTTTCGAGGGGTAAGATTGTTGGAACAAGTTGATATTCGATACCAAGCCACAGCTTGGAAGTTATTGGTGAATTTTCCTTTCCAACTAGATACGACTACCTTGTAGAGTATTATCAACAAGTATTATACTTGGGGAAAGGGGGACGAACGTTACATTCAGAATCATGAATTCTATTTGAACTAGGAGTCGTGTAAGAGGCCGAGTAGCGCCGGTCCATCCCCTTTGGCCCAACCGTTGGCCGGGGAGAGCTAGTAAGGCGGTAGACAAGTAAAGCCGTCAGTTCTTCCTTCTACCGGTAGTAAATCTAAATTGAGCTGTACGATCTCGGCTGATCATCAAGATTGGAACAGCGGGCGCGGTGAATACTCCATCATTGGTTCATCATCCAAACTTATTTATTTCCTGCAACATGAGTACTGTTGGCAGAGCTGGAAAAGTGTTCATAACTGGAATTGCAATCTTTTCATGCAAGTTCCTCTTTTAATGACAATGAGAATATCACGCTTACTTTTGATGTAGCAGATATTTCTACAAACAAATACTTTAAGTTACCTTGTAACTTTATCGTTTATATTATACTGGCATCATTTCCGTAAATGCATGGCATATGGTTTGAAAGATACTTTTGAACTGTTATACATTATCGTTCAGTTATATATTATTGTTGGTGGGCTATTGCTCACCCTTGTTTTATTATTATATCACAACAACAGCTAGACCAGATGACTCGCACAAGGCGCACTCGACGCGGGCGAGGACAATGAGACTACCAGAGCTGAAGAAGAAGCTATTGGTAGAATATATTTATTCTTCCAGTACCAAGAATATGGTCTAGTATGACTTATGTAAATGGATGGCAAAGAGTATGTATTTATATTGAAATTCTTTTGGATTGTAAGAACTCATAATGTGATTAATAAAAATTTGATTGTTACTCTGATTTCATCTCTAGGACTATAACGGGTGTGTTTTATATTGTTGTGTTGGGTTATAGAGACGTAATTTATTTTATGTTAAGGAAAGTTCAATTGTTGTTGACAGAATTGGAAATCGTAACCACCGGATCCCGGACCCCGGATCTGTGGGTGTTACACTTCAAATCTTCAGGATTCCACATTCCTCCCTTAACTAATTTATATCTGCTGTTTAATCGCTTTTTGGGACTTTCTGATTTCTCTGTCTTCCTTCTTATTGACATTTTATTCCATCTTGGTCAACCTTCCACCATCCTTGATAATCGTGACTTTCTACACTAGCTTGCATAAATTATTTACCCCACATATTCATCTTACCCCTCATTCAAATTTGGTCCTTGTTAATTCTTACCACCCATTCTGCTTCACTTCACTCTGCTCCATCCAAGTCATCCTTCTTGTTTCTAACATCTCATGTCCAACAACGGCTCAAACATTCGAAATCTTATGATATTTTATCTACTGGCTTTGCCTTTCAATAAATGTCCAAAACAATCTTCCTTCGGCATCGAACATCTCATATCCAACATCTCCATTTTCATTCTCTTTTCGCCCTTTAACCACATTTACAACCATGGGCTCTTATTCACCACCCCTTTTTCTTTATCCATCTCTCATTAGCCTCCATTCTTGCTCATGATTTATTGGTCCAACAAATATTCCAATTTGGCATGGCATATCTGCCCAAATCAATAAATTCTTAAACTTGCATAACCGCTCTTCGTCAATGCATTTGCACATACAATTAAGATGTCGTCACGCCTATCTTCGCATATCCTCATCATTAGGAATGTTGAAACCTTCGAATTTCTGACAAATGAGGTCAATCAAATGAATGGGCATCACGTATAAATATAGAATGAATTTATTTTATAAAACTTTTATGAAGGAGTTCAACCGAGAGATCAATATTATCTTTGAACTATCTTCAGGTTGCATTTGTCACTTAGTTAACCACCATAGTACATAAGGATGGCCAGTCCTTTGTACTTTCGTGACAAACACAATCAGTGGCGTCCCACTGGACTTCTATCACAAAGATAAGATGTCCCGGAATACCTATTTACATAGGTTGTTCATCTCAGCTGAAATAGAGAAATTCAAGCATTCATGGTAATGGAAGGGATTCAAGAGTTTCAAAATCTTCATGTAACGTTGGATCAAGTGCCCTCTGAAAATATAGATATTTCTGAAGAAAATGAGATTGAATTCGAATAAATCTGGTATACAAAACTCGTCATTGATTGATGAATAGAAAACTTTACAGTGGATACATCAATTATTGATCAGATGAATATTCAAGAAATTCTTAATTATTCCTAATCTCACTCTTGTCGACTAAGCACTAATATACTTAGCCGCCAAAACCGGCCTGACAATAATGAGTTGAATAAATAAGAAGATCTCAATTCATTCTCGAATTTCAATCATTACTGCGCAACGAATGCCTCAGCAACGATACCAACCGGGAATTAATTTACGACAATTCAAAGAAAGAATAAGAAATTTCTCTGGACAATAAACTGAACGGAATCAACGATTAAGGGTATACAACTAAGCTCAACTTCCAATTCTTGCTAATAATCGCTTCTCACTTCGCATTCTTAACCTTCTCGTACCATTTCCGAAACGTTCCCATCGAAACTAATATCGTAGAATGTCATAAATTCTACGCAAAAATCTCGAGATAACGTCCCCCAGACTGATAACTCCAGCTATCCACTTAGCTTATGCCGCTTCGAGTTTGTTATCTTGCTTCTAGCCAAATCCTGAAATGATTCGAATTCTTACTCGCGCGATATGCCGAAAGACTGATTAACGTCGCAACGCTTACCGAAGTATCCTAACGCGATCCTTATCCTAAATCGTCCTACACGTACCCTAACCCTCCTAATCTGTTTCAATGACCATAACCTGTAGCTCTGATACCAACTTATAGCATCCCAAAATCCCGGGTACAGATTTGGAACCAATAACCACAAACACATTATACAATCCTGGATATAAACAACATATAATAATAAAACCCCTTAACCAAGATCGCATACAGGTTATGGTATGAAACAAACTATCAATTACATTATTACAAACCATCCTCAGAATAAAAATATTATACAATTTTATGAATGTACAAAATCACTGTCTAACTAAATATCCAACCTTAACAATTCCCAATCCATTCTTTGAAAAGTCCATAACTCGAACGTCTCCTCTCGCTGTCTATAGAGCTATACCAACTGACCACTAGGTTCTCTGATCACCTCTAACAACTGGAGAAATAAACAGAAGCAAGAGTGAGCCAACAATGCCCAGCAAGTAATAATAGTGATGACAATTCAATGACAATCATGAACTTTGGTAAACAAGGAGAATCATTATATGTACTGCGAAAAGAAGCAGCTAAGAAAATTAATATCGCATCGACAGGATGAGCCAACACTGCTCTCCTAGAATAGGGGCGTCAATAAGGAGAACCAACATGAGTTCTGAGGGCAACATATATTCGAAATGCTTCAAGGGAATCAAATGATAAAACAACTTAATCTCAATGTGTAGATTAGAATTAGAATTTTTATTTATTTTAAAAAAAAACATCAAAGGTTAGGCTGCTGATCAGTCACGCACTAACCCCGGACAAACGCACACAACAATGTCCTTAATTGGATCCATGGCACACATTGGCATTAACATCAGACCACGAATCTGGTCCGACCCTTACGGTCCACATTTTTAAAAAAAACATTTCCAATTCTACTTCATCCATACTAGGTGTCGGGACAATCGACAACCTTTGATCTCCAAATAACTGGAAACTCACATCCAGAATAATAACTCAAGATTAAGAGTTAATAAGAACAACCACATCATCTAGTATCGACAAGTTCGATACAATAAGGGTAATAACTGAATAATCGAGATCATCAACAAGTATCGACGAGTTCGATACAATAAGTGGGGTGTACACGGATAAACAATTGGGATAACATGTATCAACAAGATAAATAGAAACAATTGGGGTCAAAACATCATTAAATGAATCTAAGGAAGAATTTACTAGCAACATGATTATCAATAATTGAAAATATTCGATAAAACATGGATATAGTCAAGTGCTAAACATTTAATAAAATTTCTCCAATATCTTGAAAAGTTTGGACTAAATTGGATAAGTTAGGTGGTTCAAAATGAACATTTGTAAGATAATGCCGTGACCATTATTTGTAAATTAGTTTGAAGAAAACATCCCCTAAAGAGGGTCTATCGGGTAAAATATGTTAAAACCAGAGATTATGTTAAAAGATTTTTATAAGGATTTAAAATCTTGGATTTCCTCTGCTTAGAAAAAGTGACTTGAGAAACCATTTGAAAATTCACACTTGAACTATAGGTAGGGAAAATAAACATTCGCACATCATGTGAAGAAAGACGTCACTTTGTAAACATAACTTGACAGACACAATTGATAAATAAACAGAACATAATTGCATCACTTGAACAATAAGTGATTAGCAAGAACACTTGCCTCGATTCGTGGGGTTCCTGATTTCACATCAATACTCAACTTAGCTTCTCGTCAGTCTCTTTCCTTACATATGGGTTTCTTACTTGGCCCTATGTTCATCTTTCTTTCATACTTTACCAACTCCACGCCAGCACATCTGTTGACTTGATAATTATTCCTCTGTTCGGCTTTCCGTTTACCCGCTCTGCTCTTAGCCAAGTCTCATACTCAAACCTTTACAAGATCAAATACGATTTCAGTACTAATTCCAGCAAAACCTTATCGTTTGCTCTATTCTACCCATGCGCGTCCTATAACGCTTACATATACAATACATATAGACATATTCATTCATATTCACCTAATAGTCTTACTATAATCAACCAAGTCACATAAACACATCACATAACCATTTCAAAACAACACAACTGCTTAATATTTAAAACCACGATATATTCTCGAAATAAACCACTGATACATATACTTAACCCTTAGTAATCATAACACACCTTCAAGCATTGAAATTAAATAAGTTAAATAGGTTTTAAATAGATTTGCAGGGGATTTTTAGAAAATTTCGGCATGAGGTATTCGTTTATCGGACTATGGGCACAACCCCTCAATATCAATCATAAACAATTTAACCCTGTTTTTACAAAAGATAAAGCTGCCTCAACTTGCAGCAACAACACATAATAATTTACATTAACACTACTACTTACGCTACACCAATGATCGTATTTCTCACGCATTTTAATGATACGCGTGACAATCAATCATTGATGTTCGTAAGCCCTAGGGAACAACCCCTAGCACTAACTATTACTTACGCTATATCGATGATCACATCACTCAAGTATATTAATTATACTCGTGATAGTTAACCATTGATATTCGTAAGCCCGAGGAACTAGTTGAAGAGAATTACACAAGTCTTTAAATATTGGCATTTAAGACTTGTGAGCTCATTGCAACTCCTCGCAGATAAACGCATAAAGAAAAATTAAATAACAGTTTAACTTTACTATAGATTACATTTGAAAACTATACAATCAGGAGATAGTTCCATAATATGGACATATATCACAATCGAATCAAAATGTACATGTTACTTCTTTTGTCCTAAAACCCATATCCACAAATGGCGATTTAACAAGTATAATTGTCACTCCAAATCCAACATACAATTTACTGATCATATAACATATCCGATAATTACTAACAATTATCAAAGTAAATTAGTAACCACTTAACAATTCTTTAAACATGCTAATTATCATTAACAATTCGAATCAACAACACAATTACAACTTACACTTATAACTTACGATTTACAATTCACTACTCAATATAAACTCAAAGTGTAACACTGGTATCCGAAAATCATTATCTCGCTTTTAAATTAACATACACAAATATTTAAACAATAACAATAATTAGCACTTAGCACTTGAACATTTACAACTAGTAACTCATATAAACTCCACATATTTTATATGCCAATAACAATTAGTACTTAGTAGTTAACCATTAACCATTAATCATTACTAAACACGAAAATTTATAGCTAACAATATCAACTTCCCGAATAACTTCACGAAATAAAACAATATTCACAATTTAAAATATTAATCTAATCATAAAATTAACACATAATCTCGCAACTTAAACTAATTAATTACAACAATTAATAACATTAATCGAATTTACAACCAATTAAGTACGAAAATTAAATAACAAAAATACGAAATTATACCATTTCGTTTTGGTCCGATTCGACTCACACACAAACCCACCTGGGCTGCCATACCCCACTGCCCTGCTCCTTCCCTTCCTCACTGCTGCCACACCACAAACGACGCCACCACCGGAGCAGCTTCGCCGACCGCCGCCGCGGACCCTGCTGTCGCCGCCGCTCCTCCTATCTGCACAGCCCCGATCAATCCTCCCATATCTTGCACACCACACACCTTCACGCACGCATATATATATAGATGTATGTATATATATCCCTCAAATAATCCCCCAATCAACCCCAATTACTTTCCTCTCTTTCTTCTTCTTCCTCAATCTCTTTTCTTCTCCCCCTTATATTTTCTCTCTCCCCGCTCTCTAGATTTCTCTCGACTGAGTCTGTTTTGCAACTAATGGGCTTAGGCCCAATACCCTTATATTACTACTGCAATTCATTCTGGCCCAAATACAACACTTCTTATTCGCTTATACAACTACTAAACGATTCTTATAAATCGAAATTAAATAGAAAATTGTAAAATTTAAACTTTTCATTTTTGAATTAAAGAATATAAAATTATGAGCACGCACATATTTTCAAAATATTTTTCGGATCAAAAATTAATTAAATATGAATTTTCCAAGTTTTGATCCTTTAAATACAATAAAACTCTTAAAATCATTTTAAAATACTCAAGCATCCAAATTAATCCACCCAGCAATTTTAAAAACTCAATAAATATATAAATAAAATATTTCAAAAGATTTCATGATTTTTTTTAATCCCTCCGATAATTTTATAAAATTGATAGAGGTTCAAAAATATATGATTTAAATATATTTACATCCTTAAAAATATAAATAAAAATACACCGACTTACATGGTATACACAAATCATCACGGGAGCACATAAACACAATACATTCCACCTTTACAACAATATTCACATAATATAATTCATAATTTATATTAAATAAATATTTATAAAATTCGAAATTTTCTAGGGCGTTATAGTCGGGGTGAAGGCTTTACCGACCAATGATGCTAAGGTGGTGCTGAATTTTCTTCACAAGCAGATTTTCACGCGTTTTGGAACTCCACGAGCTATAATCAGTGATGAGGGGACACACTTCTGTAATCGTCAATTTACTGCTATGATGGCAAGGTATAATGTGACTCATCGTGTTGCCACAGCTTATCATCCTCAAACTAATGGTCAAGCAGAGGTTTCGAATTGTGAAATCAAGAGAATTCTTGAGAAAGTGGTAAATCCATCAAGGAAGGATTGGTCTTTGAAGTTAGACGAAGCGGTTTGGGTGTATAGAAATGCTTACAAGACACCCCTAGGTATGTCTCCTTATCAGTTGGTATTTGGTAAGGCTTGTCATTTGCCGGCAGAGTTAGAGCACAAGGCCTATTGGGCGTTGAAGAAGTTAAACTTAGATATTTCAGCTGCGGGTGAGAAATGTCTACTTCAGTTAAATGAGCTCGAGGAATTTCGTGAGCAGGCTTACGAGAATGCTAAGATGTAAAAGGAGAAAGTGAAGAGGTGGCATGATAAAAAGTTGGTGCATAAGTCGTTTATGTCGGGCCAACAGGTTTTGCTTTACAATTCTCGCATTAAACTTTTTCTTGGTAAGCTCAAGTCAAAGTGGTCGGGTCCGTTTACAGTCAAAACCGTGTTTCCACATGGAGCAGTGGAGATATATAGGGGTTCTTTCGATGATGCTTTCAAGGTGAATGGACAGAGACTCAAGCCGTATTATGGAGGAATGGTGAACCGTGAGAAGGTTGCCGCAGTTTTATCTTGTTCGTGATTTTTCAGAAGAATGTCAGGCTAATGACATTAAACGAGCGCTTCGTGGGAGGCAACCCACGCATTAGTGTAGGAAAAAAAACAAAAATTTTGAGTGTTGTATTTCAAAAAAAAAATTGATTTTCACGCAGGCTACGCCTGTGTCGCGCAGGTTACGCCTGGGTGTCTGTTCTTCGCGCAGGTTGCGCCTGCATTACTGGTGTTACTGGTTGACGCGCAGTTTGCGCCTGACACGCGCAAATTGCGCCCAATGCAGTGTGGTTCACCCGATTTTTTTTGTTTCAGCTGTTCTATATATATATAAAAAAAAATTCTTTCACCCCAATTTCTTTTCTCCTCTTATACTATCATCCTTAAACCCAATTATAATTCTATATCAATTCCAAATCCTCCATCTCCTCTTCAAATTCTTAAACCTATATCTATTCTAATTCAAATTTCATCTCCTCTTCTATATCTCCATTCAAATTTCCTACCTTATATGCCTATACTTACACAAATATATACACCCAATCCTTAATTTAAAATCTCTAAACCTCCATTCAAATTTCAAGGAGCAAGAAGGATTCAGTTTGGGGGATTTTCATTGCAAGTTTCACTTCTTCAATTCGTCTTGGGTATATTTCTTCCTTAATTCTTATTATGAATTTTTGTTCTTGTAAATTTGGGGATTTTGTGGTGTTTTTGTTAAAAGGGGATTTTTGTGTGCAATTGCTTGGTTCATTGTTTTTAGTGGATTTTGGTGATATTGTTGAGTTGAGAATTGATTGTGATGGCTCCTAAGCGAATGAGAGGTGGTTCTAGTAGGGTGGAGAGATTTTCTTCTCCGGAGGCTGAGGTTGAGTATAATCGATTGTTGTCAAGGTCGGTGGCGAAGGAAAGGAGGTTTTTGCCAACTCGTCATTATGGGTTGGTTGAGGTGATTAGTGAGTTACAATGGGGAGAGATTTGTAAGGCGCCTGCTCCGGTTCCAGTGAATGTGGTTAGGGAGTTTTATGTGAATGCTAAAGATGAGCAGAATGGTGTGTGTGTGTGTATTGTTCGTGGTAAACGGGTGGATTATAGGCCAGATGCTATTCGTCCGATTTTGGGACAACCACCTAAGCTTGTGGGGGATGAAAATTGGGCACTGAAGACTAGTGAGGATGTGGAGATGGAGGCGATTGTTCTTGAACTTTGTGTTCCCGGTATAGTTTGGAAGTATAAATTGGGAACTAATGAGCCACTTACTTTTCCGTCTTCTGCGATGAATAAGTTTGCACGAGCATGGTATCATTTTCTTTGTGTCAATATTATGCCTACTTCTCATACGGGTGAGGTAACAACTGACAGAGCGATTATTCTTTGGGGCATTCTAAAGGGAAAATACATTGATGTCGCCTATATTGTTCATCAGAATATTCTCCGGTTTTTAAAGTCTAATGCACAGTCATCGATGCCCCATGCTTCTATTATATTTGGGTTGTGTATGGTTAGTGGTGTTACATGGGGTGCGAATGAGGAGTTGCAGTCACCTTTGGTTTCCATTGTTGACGTGTCTATTGATCGGATGCCGGAATGGCAAGGCGGAATCCCACATCCTAGGGGGCTCGGGTATGATGTTAGTGGTGCTGGTGCTAGTGGTCAGGGAGCGGGCGCTCCGCCACGAGTTTCGAGAGTACCAAGGGTTTTGGATGCCCACTTTAGACGGTTGTATAGGCGTATGGATGCAATACATGCTAGTAACCGGGAGTATGCTGAGGATATGGCTACAGCTTTGAGAGATGCGGGTATCCAGGCCCGGTGGCCCGTCTATGGAGCTCGTACACCGTATCCACCGCCAGATTCTGATTCATCCGAGGATGAGGACGAGTAGGTATGTTTTCTGCTATCCCTCGTATTTACTTCCATTCAACCGCACATTGAATCTTTCAAGTTTGGGGGTGGTTTGGGGGATAAGTAGTGTATAGTAGCTGTTTGTGGTAGTTATTTTGTTCATATAGATATCATATTTTTCATATTAGTGATAGTTCATGCATGTATGTTCGTAATATTTATGTGCGTTTCATATAGGACATTCTGTTTTTATTTTTCGTATATCATGTGAGTTCATATTAGTTGCATTTCATGGCATGCATATTTCATGATCCCTTAGAACGAGCTAATTCTGATTGGTAGGTAGGTGTCTAATTGAGTGTGGTAATGATGAATAGAGGGTTGACTTATAGTTTCTATGAAATTGACTTATGTGTTTCGGAAACAAAACTAATTACACAGTCTCATCGTTTGCTTTTGGGCTAGGTTAGGGTCAAGCTTGTTTGGATGTTTTGAGATTTAATCACTTGTTTATATTTAGAATTTTCGTTATTCCCTTGATAGCGTAGGAGCACTTAAGTCTAAGTTTGGAGGAAAACATGGATTTCATGCTTAATTGTAAATAATTGTCAATAATTGCTAGATGTCAAATGGCTAGTAGCCGGCTCATATTTATATGAGTATTCTAGGGTTGGAATTGAGAATTCTCATTCCAGATTGCATAAAAAAAAGCAGAAAAAAAATAGAAAAAAAAGAGAGAAAGAAAAGAAAAAAAAAGAGTCAAAAGTTTCAATTGTTTATATGCAAAATTAACCAGGGTGAGCTCTTTAATACTCGAGCTATTAAGTTCGCGGGGACTTTGTGCCTAGTGACCTAAGGCTTTTATAGTCTAGGATCGACTAACCTAACGCTCGCTACATGGGTATTATTGTCTAAGCCTTTTGGGGTCTCATCCATTGCATGGTTAAATAAGCATGCTTGTATATATTATTATGTGTAGTAGTTGTTAGTAATTAATCATGGATTCTTGTCTACCTTGGATAAGGATGGAGGTGTTCTTAGGTTATGAAGTGTTTACAGTCTCACTAGTAGAAAACTGGTCTTTTACGTCGGTGATATTGGTCTTTTACGTCGGTTAATTGGCGACGTATGGAGGGGCGACGTATAAAGTCACCAGTTTTTTACGTCGGTTAAAAAGCCGACGTATAAAGTCATAATATACGTCGCCAAAAGCCGACGTATAATGGCATAAAAAGCCGACGTAGAAAAAAGAAAAAAACCGACGTATAATCCAAATAAAACCGACGTATAATGCTGAAAAAGTCCCGTCGTATATTGTCTGAAAACCGACGTATATTGTCTGAATAGCGACGTATAATGTCAAAAATGCCGACGTATAATGTCGAAAAAGGGCCGACGTATAATGTCCAGAAAGAACCGACGTATAATGTAAAAAATTGACCGACGTATAATGTTATAAAGACCGACGTATAAAGTCTAAAAATATGGCCTAAAAAGAACCGACGTATAAAGTCTATAAAGAACCGACGTATAAAGTCTAAAAAGAACCGACGTATAAAGTTGAAGAACCGACGTATAAAGTCTAAAAAGAACCGTCGTATATAGCTTAAAAAGAACCGACGTATAAAGTCTAAAAAGGTCCGACGTATAAAGTCCAAGTACAACCGACGTATAAAGTCGAAAATGCCGACGTATAAAGTCTTAAAATGCCGACGTATAATATTAACTAAATATCCATTTTTACCCTGTATATATGCACCAGAATTCCTATTTTTCAAACCAAAATAATAAATAAAAATTGCAACCCAAATTTCTCAAAAAAGTGATTAATTAAATTAAAACAAATATTATTACATAATTGATCCATAATATTTACAAATTCTTAATCCGAGTAACCATGAACACAAGTGCTAATAACTATCATAAATCCAAAACATATAATATCCATTTTCCGATTGCTACAAGATTCATATCATACTCCGTCTTTCCAGCACCTGCAAAAATTATGTGTTCGAACTTGTTAGCACAAAGTACATATAATATAAAATACATGTAAAAAATTCTTCAAATAGATTTTTTTAACTTAAAAGAGTCGTACCATGTACCCGATCACATATATTCACGAGTAATATAATCTGCCCAAATATCTCGAATTTCTTCAATTTGCTGGTTTGTGTATCTTTTTCCAAGACCCTACATGTCAATTCAAAGAATTGTTAACTTTATATGCAAGTAATATTTTTTCTAATATCTACATAATTCCATTTCAGATAGTTCGTACCTCTGTCCACTTAACTTTAGGATCTTTACGAGATAACATAACTATGTCATACATATATCTCATCACAAAATAACCACATTCTGTGCCTCCTTTTTGTTGAGGACACTACAAAAGAAACTCAAAATATTTAAAGTTGAGATAAAACAGAAAAAAAAACTTTCAAGATCAAGCTATGTATTGAAATATACCTGAACAGCCTCATGGTACCAAAGTAGGTTATTTTGATTATTTTTCCTATCACCATATCTGGTATATACTTTATATGCCCTGCATGTTATAGAGTTAAAAATGTCAAAATATAAAAAAGGTTTTGAACTCTTTGAAAAGTAAATTAATATATTTATTGTACTTTTCAAGATTTTAATTTTTTCATAGCTTACGTATTCCAAGGAGCCTTCACGTAAAGGTCTCGTTTTTGATTTAGTGGATCAAACACATATACAGCACTTTCATGAACACAAAACAAAAGCAAGATCCAGTGGTCACTGCAATTTAAACATACTTAAAATAAAAAGTGTAGTTGTGTGTTTTGGATTCAATCATAGAACTTAACAAAAGCTTATGTTCTTACATCTGAATGTATGGTGCTAGGATAAAACGTTTCTCCTTGGCATCTCTCATCACCTCAGAAATGTATCTAGATGTATCATCTTGATGCTTAGATGCCAATGTTAATACAGATGGACACATGAATGCAAATGAATTATCTTCCAAATCCTTGCACAATTTATGAATGTACCTTTAATGTATATGGATTCTGCACTGTTAGTTGTTATGAACAATCAATATATAATTATGTCTTATAAAAAAATGAGGAAGAAATTGATGTCTTACATCATAAAAAACTGCAGAACCGATATATTAAGACAACTTAACCTCAAAAACTCATTGATATCTCCTGGGGTGACATATATTGGAATTTTATTACTTTCATGAAACTTGAACAACTCCAAGTTTTTAACAACGATAGTAGAAGAATCAGGAGGACTATTATCAACCAAGAAACGTAAAGTTCGGCATTTTTCACTTATTTTGTCCTCATTATGCAAAGATTGATTCTTGGGTGTTGCTGATTCTTTACTAACAGCCTTCTTTATTATTTTCCGTTGAGCTATCTGGTGGCCTTTTTTCTTCTCAGGTTCTTAATTATAAACAAATTATGTTAAAACCAGAATTTTCTCTAATTATCTATGAATTTTCAGGTTCACAAGTTTGTAAAGCAGTTCGACTCTTGTAAAGATGCATATGCAAACTATATGAATGAATTTGAATAGCATTAAAATTACCTGCCCCAAGATCACAAGATCCTTTGGCCACTCAACAAAGCTACCAGCTGCATTGCCTATAGTTTCATGTTCATCACAGGGCACCGGAAGTGGGGCAAGTTGAAATTCAACTACAACTTCATCCACACATACTTTCACATTACTTGCCGCAATTGGTTTGCCATGAATAAAATTTCCGCCCTCCCTATTCAATGGGAAAACTTGCCCTCTTGCTACAACAACCCTTCCTTTGTCGGGATGTTTAAGACATAGACGACACAAGGTTGGAATCTGCATTGATTCCTCAACGGTTATATGAAGCAAAGTGAAAGTTACATATGATATGTTTATACTACTAAAGACACTGAAACAGGGTATTCCAAAAGGGAGAGAATTGAAACATAATTTCAGATGTGTATGAGAATCTCGAGGTAAGATCATTTCCTGTTTAACTTGCTAGAAAACTTTGCAATAACCACCTAGCGCACAATTCAGAAGCCATTTTTCTGCCTTCCTAGTGCTTATATTCGTCTCCCTATGCTTTATCAAGTTATGTCATATTTCAGCTTTTGCATGATCACATGTCTGGACAAACATAGAACCCCTCACTTCTCATTGAATTCTGGTATACACAATGCACAGCGTAATCAGTCTGTTCGTTACCAGGTAATGTGGCCAAGACTTGCTATCTTACATTAATAAAACATGAATTTCGAGAAATTGCCATTCTACTGCCAGTTTGCCACCTACAAGGTTCTGCACTGGTGGTTGGAAAGGACTAATACAAGTTTAGGTGTAACAAATTTTCTCGTAACCTCATTATGTGGTCAACTATAAGCGTGCATGTCTTGTGAGTTTTTCTATATTATCTACTCTCACCTGTTTATAATTCATATTCATGATATTTTTCAGGTCCTTGTAACTGGTTCAAGAAATTAATCAAGTAGTGAGCATGGATCAATCACATCCTTATACTTTCATATGATTCTGCATATACCAGCAGTATCATTTATGGAACCCGGTGACAGTCTCTTTATGTATGCATTCAATTGTGTATACCAGAGTTCTCTCGGACCGGAAGTGCAAAGATTAAAAATATTATTAGTGTCCTAGTTTACAGCTAATGTATAACTGTTTATATAACTGTTAATATTACTTTTGTACTATTAATATAACTGTTAATATTAATATTAACTGTTAATATTTTCTTAGTATGGTTTTCTTAGTTCTACTACTAAAGTTCATGGTTCTTAGTATGAACAGACTCACATTTGGCACTAAAAATAATTCAGTACTCCTTCACATTCTACACTATTCTGTGCTGCAATGATAAATTAGAATCACGAAAACAGTCTAACTTGTAGAATTACCTGGATATCTAAGAAATTTTCTGCAGGCTGGTCCACCGATTGACAACTACTTCGAACCAAATCATTTGATGGTGTACCTTTCTCCATCTGCCCCAAATTACCATCTGGAAGTGGCAAACCCAACAGCTTTAAATGATCAAATATCCCTTTCAGCTGGACATTCATCATTTCTTGGCACTCCTCCCTCACTTTCCTTGTAATTTCTTGTTTAATTGTATCTAATTCATCCCTAGAGACGACCCCACTTTGTTTGCTTTTTTGTGATCCAAATACATCCTTGATTTTAGCTCTTCCTCCAACCCCTCTAACACGTCCTCCTGCATGTACTTGCGCTTCATGCACAACCATGGAGGCAAATTATAAACCGTCAAAAGAACTGGCCAGGTGCTATGGTTACACCTCATAGTGCGATATGGATTAATGCCATCTGCACATAATCCCAGCCGTAGATTTCTAGGTTCCTCGCTAAATTCTGGAAACTTTCCATCAATCGTTCTCCATTGCGGAGAGTCACCAGGGTGTCTTAGCATCCCTTCGGATTTTCTCCCTTCTACATGCCACCTTAGAAGCTTTGCATCTTTTGCACTCGCAAAGAGGTGTTTGAATCACTGCACTACAGGTAAATACCACATTACCTTGGCAGGAGGCCTTTTCTTATCCTCATTACAAGCATTATTGCTTTGTCGCCTGTACCGAGATGCTCCACATTTGGGACATATGTCTAAATCTTCATGCTCATTTCGGAATAAGACACAATCATTCGGACAAGCATGTATCTTTTTTACATCCATGCCCATGGGACACAATATCTTCTTCGCCTCATAGGTAGAAGTAGGGAGCTCATTACTCGTAGGAAGTATTTCTCCTAAAAGCTGAAGCATCTCTGTGAAACTCTTATCTCTCCAATTATGCTTTACTTTTAGCTTACACAACTTCGAGGTTGTTGACAACCTAGTAAATTGATCCTTGCACCCTTGATACAGAAGTTTCTTAGAATCGTCAACCAAACTATTTAAAATGTCTGGTTGGTGCATGAAATGCTCCTCCATATCTTGTATCATCTCTTGTACCCTATCGTTTTCCATATATTCTTCATCATTATTCGTCATACTATCTTCCTCCCTTGCACGTTTTGTACCTGAGGTCCTCGTAGACTGTACTCCTTCACCATGCCAAATCCATTTCACATAGCCCTCCTTAAAACCACGACGGAAAACATGATCCTCTACTATATCAACACTACGATACATTTTAAAATTCTTACAGTCACGACATGGACATAAGATCATTTGTTCTTTTCCCTCTTCCTTTTGCTTGTTTTCCAGGTATAGCGTCGCACAAGTAATGAACTCTTTAACACCATCAATATACTCGGCTGTTGCACGTGAAATTGTGTACATCCATGTATGTCGATCCATTATATATTACTAAAAGAATGCAATAAAGGGCAAATTTGAGAGTTAGATAATTTAACAGCAAGAAGATTTCATTATTTATGCTGAAAATCAAATTAAAAACATTTCGTATTTTTCTGGTTTTTATCACTACATTTATATCTTTTACTAAAATGTATTTTCATTACTTATTATAGTCTTGTTATATATCTTCTCATAATTCACAGATAATTAATTATCAAATTCAAACTCAAAATTCTTAATAAAGTTATTTATCAAAATACATTAATAAGGAATCACAAAATATTTTTTGTATTTCTATGTTTTGACAGGCATAGTATAGACATATAAACAGCAAAGTTTCTTTAAAAAAATAGAAAACTCATTAACCTGACAAAATACAAATACATAAAAAGAGAAAAGGAAAGGAAAAGCTTGCATCAATATTCTAAGTAGTGAAAAAGAATGGCAGATTAAGAAGTAGTCAGCAAATCAGAGATATGAAATCATTTGTGTTAAAGAGTTCTAAGTAGACAAGTTCAATGACACTTCACCATACTTTTAATATCTGACAGTAAATTTGTAAAGATTAACAGGATTGTGAAGAACTCCCACACGACTTTAAAAATTGCAGTTACAGAAGTAGAACATATTTTTAGTTTTCCTTATGCAAATTCTTTCACCATGTCCTACTAGTCTCACTGCCATTTCTAAAGGAACAACTAATTCTTAATTTTTTTTGTTGTAAGAGAGTGATACGGAGTTTTTCCAAATAACAAGCAAAATTTTGTTTTTCAAGCATGATCATACATCAAGTGTATGCTTGGTGGGATATCAAACTCAGGTATGTCAAGTCTTCCAAGTGTGTTGACATGTCAAGAAGTTCAAGAATAGATATCTGACAGAAATCTCTAACATATAACGTATATTAGTTTGCCTAGTTTAAAAAACATACCATAATTTATTAGCTACTACAAAAAATACAGTGGAGAAACAGCTATGTGGGTTAGGTCTGCATGTGGTCAACAACTGTACAAGCATAATGTTAGAGGGTATGATGGTTCCAGTCATTCAGTGAACATAAAAAAGGTGAAACTGCACTAGTAATTAACACAACTTGCTTCCAAGTTTGTTGCTAGTTCCTAGTGTTCCAATGCTTTGTTTATTATTGACATGACACATATAAACAGATAGCAGACGCACACACTGTCCCTATGCTACTACATACATCATAATTACTTAATAAGGCAGATATCCCATATATGCAACATACTCAGGAGGTTTAGGACATTTAGACTATATATGGATTGGGACTAATCTGATTGAAATTACTACTTCTGCATAAACTTTGCTTTGAATGTTTGTCAGACAAATTATCGAACCTAGAAATGTTCGATAAATTTAAGCGTACACCAGCCACTACAACAAATCTGGGCTTTTAGTGCTTCGACTTCACTGCTACTCTCCGCTAGACTGCTAGTGCGACTCTTGGAGGCTGGACATGTAATCACTGGTCAGTGGTCCTGCAATCAAACAAAACAAGTACAGAGCCACATTTACATAACAAAACCAGCAAGCAAAAGAAGGACACATAGCATTCATTCAATCTGCAGAAAAGAGATTACTGAAATTTTTTTCAATAGCATTCATTCAATCTGCAAGTGCCAACCTGCAGCTCAGTTAAGTTTAGATATCATATAATGTGACTACTGACATAAAGTCTCATTGATGAAACACATACAACTATAAAGATATTCAAGCTCTGATTTTACATAAGCAGCATAAGAATGAAAACTGCAGAGCATATATACAAACATTTTAAGAAGCATCTTTAACAGAGAACGGAAAGGGCAAAATTCTTGAAAAATGATGACTCGTACCAATTATAGAGAATTTAGAAAGAAACAGTGGAATATAGAGAGCATATCTAGGAGAAAAACATAGCTCAAACTGCCCTGGAAATTTTTTAGAAATTATACCTTCTTGATGATCTCACAATCTGTCAATAAGCAATTTTTTCACTAAGATTGAAATTGGTAGGTATCGCGTATAATAAATTTTAAAACGTAAAATAAATAAAGGAGGCAAGTTTATAATTTTGCACTCTAATTCCTCTGTCAGAAGTAGTATTGTTCTCTAGATATGCTCTCTGTATTTCATGAGTCAGTTGGTTTCTCATAATATCCAGGATGTTAATAATGTCCAAGTGGTAAAGAAATCTCTTAGATGTACTAATTGCACTACAACACTGACTAATTCCTCTTCCCTTTATCCTCTGCTGTTTTTGTGTGTCTCAATATCTTTACATCTTCAAGTGTTTAAATCTTTCATTACCAAAGTGCACTTACGATTAGATTTTTCTATTAGCTAATTATGTTACAGTTATATGTATGAAGTAGCCCATCTGCAGTAGTGTTGAAACGGTACTGTAATTGCATAATTATTTGCATTCATATAGTCAGAAATATAAAGAATCAATTGTACTAAAGATTCCCAAATCTTGAACAAATTCTGTATTGCGAAAAAATTATGCATCACATAATCTTCATCGCTCAAGGATTTCTTATCAAATGCATTAAAACTAATTTGACATTAAGATAGAAAAATAACTTTTTAAACACATTTTATATTAAGGAAGCAACCTTTACTTTGGTAGTTGTAACTACTAGATGTTAATTTTTGTTCCTTGTGATTACATCTTAACTCAGCTTATTAACACTAGATTGATATAACAAGCAACTAACAACAAATAAGTATGTATATTATGTGAAAAGCTTTGCTTTGCTACTTGTTTGAACACAAAGTAATATGTCAACTAAATTAAACTACGTTCAAAGTTAACTCGAGAGAGAAAACATACTTGAGATCTGGAAAATCAGGACTTCAAATTGGAGAAATATTGAACTTGAGACTTGTAAAGTAAATTCAGTCATAAACACATGGCAGTGAAGTAAAAAACAATAAAGGGCTGAGTGTTTTTTCTTCGACTAACTTGAAGTATGAACTGATATGAAGCAATTTGAATAAAAGCATAATATAGTACCGAATCAACTAGATAATAGTTCTACAAAACTTACTGAAACTATTAACCTTACAGAGTAGTATATTTAAACAAAGGAGTCTTATATTGTTTCAAAGTCTCAACTGAATTACTTACACGCAGATGAGAGAGAGAGAGAGAGAGAGAGAGAGAGAGAGAGAGAGAGAGAGAGAGAGAGAAGGAGAGAGAGCGAGAGAAGGAGAGATTAAGCGAGAGAAGGAGAGGGAGAGAGAGAGAGGGGGGAGAGAGAAGGAGAGGGAGAAAGAGATTAAGCAAGAGAGGGAGACTACCTTCGAAGCAACAGTCGGGTGTCGAAGCAAGAGAGGGTGGTGTTGTTGACGGTGTAGTTTCAGTAGGTGGTGTTGCTCAAGCCGGCGGTGGTGTGTTTCTGCAATTAGGTCTGTTTAATTTGGGGAAACTGATTTAGAGAGTTCAATTTGGGTATATAAAATTCGACTACAATCTTTTTTTTTTTTGCTAAATCAAAACTTTATACGTCGGTTCAAAAGAGGCAACGTAAAATAAAATTTTATACGTCGGCAAACAAGAAATCGACGTATATAAAGTGCATCATATACGTCAGCATTTGGTTAACCGACGTATAAGATGAACTTTATACGTCGCCTGATTTCAAACCGACGTAAAAAGTGTATATCTTATATGTCGCCTAATAAAGCCGACGTAAAAAGTGTATCTTATACGTCGCCTTAAACTAAGCCGACGTATATAAGTATTTTATACGTCGCCTTTATGCGGAACCGACGTATAAGATATCCAGAAAAACAAATATACGTCGCCTTTTGGCGGAACCGACGTATAAAGGTAGAATATACGTCGCCTTTAGGCGGAACCGACGTATATTAGGCGACGTAAAAGACCAGTTTTCTACTAGTGTCTATTCTATTTATAAACTTGTGGTTGTCTTGGCGAAGGATAGGTATGATTTTTGACCTAGTTTTGGGAGTATTTCTGATTAGCATTGCACACACGCACGTTTCTGTTCATGTATTGTTAGTATACGGGAACTTAGTCGAGCTCTATTTGGATTTAGTTGCATTCTCTAAGATATTTGCTTGCTAGTTGGTTTTGGTTAGTTTGAAGGGGATCGTTGCATTTTCATTTTAGTTGCATTCATGCATTGCATTGTTATTGCATTGTTTAGTTAGATGGATTTTGTGGATACCTTCACTATAGGCCCTCACGAGACCTTACTCGTCCACTAGGGCTGCCTAGGGGTTTAAAGGGCTTGTTGCATATGCCAAATGCAACCGTGATCACCTACGGAAGTGGTACTAATTAGTTAGCGGTTAGTTGTTTATGCTTGAGGACAAGCATCGATTTAAGTTTGGGGGTGTGATAAGTGGATTTTATATCCACTTGGAGCGTTCCATATCAGCTTAAATTGATTCACTTGGCCTCAAGTTTGTTGCAGTTTTGATGTGTTTTGCTTAGTTGTGCAGATTTACAAGAATGTCGATTATGGGTGATGCTTCTATCGTTTTTGGAGGATAAATTTATTAAAATTCGGATTTCTGAGAAGGTTGCGCAATCTACATTGTTTTGGCCATATCTGGAGTTCTAGAAGTCCGTTTTCAGCGATCTTATTGTCCACGCGAAGCTTGGGAGATTTTCTACAACCTGGGATAGATAGTAGGTGCAGGGAGCAAGTGGATCAAATTCGCGCACGTGTTCTTGGTGAAGCAAGGCTGGAAGATTACTGTTTTGCCCTTTTTCTAATTCTAATTGTATTTTGGGCAGTTTTTGGTACCTTAATCGAATTCTAATTGTAATAGAAGGTAATTTCTTACTGGGCAAGACTTCTAGAGTCTATTTAAACACATCCTACCATGTAATTTGTATCGTTTTATTATTGTAACTTAGAACTGCAAGAGAGAAAAGTGGAGAAGAATTCAACACTCGTGACAAGCACAGATCTAGATCTACTTCATCTTTTGTATACTTTGGATTATAGATTTGTTCTCTCAACTCTTTGTTTTATTAATATTATTGCTTCTTTCTTTCATATCTTGTTTAATATCATGTTTTCATCTAATCCCATGGTGATGAACGGTTCAATTATGAACTAATTGTTGTCATGGGATCCTAGCGGATTTATCTATGTAGCTTAGTAGTTTGATTGCTTTGAAGATTTATGTGTGATGAATTCTTGATATCCTTGTATGGTTGTGCTTCATGAATTTAGATGCGTAGCTAACATCTAATATGTTAATCTCTTGCTAAACGAGAGTGGATCTTGAGATTTAGAACTTGCTATGCTAGCATAGGATAGGTTGATGTTTTAACATCATGATTTGTGGCGTAAATAGAGATATTATGCTACCCTATGTGATCTAAGTGGATAACTTGTGCTTAAACCTTTATGTTTTCAAATTCTGTAGAGATATAGGGTCTAAACATAATTGGTGTCTACCCATCTTCTATCTCTTTTGTGGATGCATGCGTAGTTTGGTATTAGTATACCGAGAGGTAACTTTTACTTGTTCCGTGTTATTCGATCAGATATCAAAACCATCACATGTATTGATTAAAGGCATCGACTCTAAGTGAAGTAGATAATGAAGTTAGGATTCCATGTTTATTCTCATATAAATAATTTGATTTTAGATCTGGTTAGTTAATTAATTTTTAATTTCTTAATTTGCATCTTAGTTTAATTTAGTTAATTAAAACCTCAATTTATTAATTGTCTTAGCAGTGAATTAAAATCATACATTGTTGAATAGGTGCATTAACTGAAAAGAACTTAACCAAATCTCAGTGGAACGAACTTTAATTGTATTACTTGTGACCACGTATACTTGCGTGATATTATGTTAACAATCACATTGAGGTATTATGTGAAGGGACATAGGAGGTTAGAGAAAACAAGAAACAGATACTAGTCACACAGTATGAAGCTTTCATGGCACAGCCCAAGGAAAGTATTACTAACATGTTTGAGAGGTTTCACAAGCTGGTGACTGAGCTACAGATGAATGGGAAGGGTTACAGCACTAAGGAGTTGTACATGAAGTTTTTATTGTCTTCTCCAAACCACCTAGAGCAGAGGGTCATTTCTCTAAGGGAAAGAGATTTGAACAAAATCACATATGATGTGCTCTATGGGGTTTGAAAGACTCATGAGCTTGAATTGCTTCAGAAGAGGGCTATCCAAGCCAACCAAGGCAAAATGATAAACACATCATGTGCCTTGATTGCCAGCAAATTTGTTCAAGACCTAGAAGCATCTACAAGTCAGCTGAGGATAGAGGAGATAGTAGATGATGAAGAAATTGAAGGTAAAGTGACTGAACCTGTTGAAGAGAAGAAAGAAGATGAGTTCTATACTTTTGAAGAACTAGATGGCATGGAGAACACTTCATATGCTTTCACGGCCAGGAAATTTCCAAACATCAGATTCAAGAGGAACCAACCCTTCAAACCTAGATTTCCAAAACCATTCATTCAACAAGAGCAAGACACCTGTGAAAGCAAACAAGAATAAATTCAAAACCAGCCATGTGGATAGGTCATCTGTAAGGTGTTATAGATGCAATGACCTATGGCATTTTGCCAGTGAATGCAAGAAGCCTAAAAAGAAGGATAAGGAGTTTCTAGAGCTTGAAGCTAAGTATGAGGCCCTTCTGAAAAAGCAAACACAAGGCAAGGCCTACATAGCTGAAGGGAAGTGTTGGGATGACTCTGATAGTTGCAACTATGCCTTGATGGCTAATTCCAAGGATGAACAATCTCCATCTGACTCTCAGGTACCATCTCTCACTACCATAGATATGTTTGTTTCTGAATATAAGTGTATGGTTGAACAACTGTCTATTGAAATGTTTAATATCCATACTAGTATGACTGCTGCTAATGAAGAGATTGCTAAACTATCTACTAGAAACGAACTGTTAAACAAGAAGAATGAGGAACTTGAGCTAACTGCTATGCAAGTAGATAACCTTAAGAAAGAAGTTGAATATCTGCAGAATAAGGTTCGTTGTGCTAGTCAGGTTGAGAAGGTTCTAGGGATGAACTAGCTGAAAATGAATTCAAACTGAAAACTTTTAAGAACTCCTCTAGTCTATTGCAGTCCTGCCATGAGAGAAACCAAGCTAAACCTAAGGCTGCTATTGGACTTGACTATGGCACTCTTAAACAGAGGAAAGGCTATGCTGTCATTGAAGATGACATAGTTGTTCAGGAGGAAGTTCCTCACATTTTGAAAAAGACTGAGTCTCCAATTTTTAAAGAACCAACACTTGAAATTGATAAGGATGCCTTACTCATTAAGCAAATGTTGAATGATGAGGATGAGGCACAGTCTAGTGAACAACCAGCATCCTCAGCAAGTATATAATAGAGTATACTAAAATACTTTTAGAAAAACTTTGAAGGTTTTAAAAATCCAACTTGTGGATGATATCATTTGAAATATTTATAAAGAAGATTTTCTAAATAGGAAAGAGGTTTACAGCATTCAATAAGAAATTCACCTCGACAGCTTAATAAAAAGATTTTGATATTCATCTCAACAATTTTTATAGCGACTTTCGATAAAAACTTTGAATAACTGAGCGACAGATGCTTCAGCTACTAAGAGACAACATACAAGAAATTCCTAATTATTCATAATCTCACTCTTGTCGACTAAGCACTTACATACTTAGCTACCAAACCAGCCTGACAATAATGAGTTCATGAATAAATAAGATCTCAATTCATTCTCGATTTTTAACCGTCACCGTGCAACAAATGCTCCAGCAACAATCTGAATCTCGAATTAATTTAGAACAATTCAATAAAAGATTCGACATTTGATTCTCAACAATAAAAATATGATTTTTCAGAAGGAATAACCATCAAAGATTGGAACTACGATAAGACGCTACGAGCTAAGCTGGGTGATCAGCCCACGATAGAGCTCCAAACCCGTATATCCAATACGAGTTCTCAAATATGAAAGGATCCTTAGGCACACACAGGCCTTAATATAAATATAACAGTGGGGACCGGCGCCACAGTCAAAAAGGGCGTTCCAATATGATAAGGATATTCAAATGAAAGGGATTCACATTCCCACCAGATATTAAAAGCGTATCATAATCATGAAAGAAATGTAAAACAGTTCTTGTAGGGATAAAGAGCAATTGTAAACTTTTATAACACAATGGATAAAATCACATGCTTGAGATAAGTTGAAAGCAGTTATAAAACTGGTTAAATGACTTGAGCGATTTCTCACGAATTTACGAGATTAAATAAAGCATTTGTAGAATTCTCGTTTTTAAGAAAGCATAATATTTTAAAAGCATGCATACTCTGAACGAAAGAGTACGGTTAGTAGACTTGCCTTAGGTCCTAGCTAATAAGTACGCTTGACGATTTAAAGAGAACAATCCTTCGTTTGTCCCGCGTGTCCAGTCCTCTGATTTGATCCTTCCCTGATTCGACACACTTGCGGTTACCACGAGTCTGGTTCACCGAGATCGAACTCGCACGCCATTTCTACAGTTAACATAAGACGGTACTTCAGTCTTCAGAATAAACATACGGTCTACCGACGCTAGTACGCACACTCTAACACGTTTAACTTAATCACAAATATTTCTATAAAACACTTCCCGGTGTATACAACACCTTACCACAATCACTAAATCAACCAATCAATATACACTTAATAACTTTATAACGTCTAGGGTCTATGCCAGACAAATCTTAAATCATAAATCAAACTCAAATTCAACAGCAATTATCCTTGTAGTCGTTAACACATAATTATGAAAATATATAATCATTTATTCGTATATCTAACATGCATACGACCTTCTAATCACATAACACATAACTCAATTAATATTTCCGATTGATAATAACAACTATATACAAGAGATGTGCCGGTTTAAACATAAGAGAAGTTATTTACATTTTTAGAAATTTCGGCGGCATCTACTTTGTATTATCGCGTTACCAATCGGAATTTAACCGACATAAACAACAACCAAGTCACATACTTACAACATAATCAAGCATTCAACTTACTATTATAGTTATTCGACATTACTTACAACCATACTTACAACCACAATTCATAATACACCAAAATGACCATTATCCTTAACAATCTGTTATGACCAGCCTGGAAAGACATCCAATTTACACTATCAAGATTACCTTAAATTAAAAAGTACAGAACATGAAACTCGAAGGAAATCCCGAGACCTTTCCAGAATGGTAAGGCTCGTTAAAAACGGATAAGTAATGAATTCTGAAACAATTAAAAAGTGAACTGTTAGAACAGAATCAGAACCCATTTACTCTAGTATTTCTAAGTTTAGCATACTAAGATCACAGAATTTGGAAATGAAATATAAATGAGAAATGTAGGTTTTGAAAAGTCTTTCCGGAATGATATTGCTCAGAAAATTTGAATGTATGATCAATTTACTATGAATTTTTGAAAACAGGACTCTCAATGCTCAAGCAATTCTGTCCGATTTACTAAAGTGCAGAACACTCATATTTCGGAGTGGAATTTCAGAAAACACATAAAACGGAACTTGTAGATAATTGAAATATCTTTCTAATGCCTCTAGACTCAACACCATCTGATCATTTTTCAATTTTATAACATTTTTACAATGCATCAGACTACTACCGAAACTTAGCAAATCAAGTAACTATCTCCTAAACTCCCATCTTTTAGCTTAGCAATTATCAAACAACACCCATCTAATACACACACATATACTCGGCACACACACACACACACACACACTCTTATATCAGTTAGCAATTTACAAATAAGCTTCTAATTAACATCAATTACATACCCCCAAGAACATGCATATATTCAAAATAGTTCACCTATTTATACTTACTCAAAACAACATTCAAAACCCCCTTGAACCTCAACTTACAAATCTGAAAAATTACAAACTTAACTCAAAATTGACATGCAATTTAATTCTCTTCACAAAAATCATTAACAAGATCATCATAACACTAACCCATAACAAATTTATGATTTACAAGTTTAAAACTAAAAGCCCTCTTTTCGAAAATGACATGCATGTAAAGTTCTTAGCAAAATTCACTAATTAGTATCACAACTAACACAAATAGGTATTTAAATACAAGAATCCAACCCACCGGATCTCATGGAGACCATCTCCTATGGTGGTGATGGTTCGGTGGTGGCCTCAAACTTGGCACCACAATCAAACACACCTCCAAACTCAATTTTTCTTGCAACCCATCCACTAACAACATCAATTACACACATATCTCTACTTGAATGTAAGTTTTTTGAACACACCCAACCTATACATATACAAAAACGAACATATATACACACACCCATCACTACAATTTCAAATAAACTCACCCCAATATCAATTAACCATTATAACCTCAAGTACCACTCACAAATTGAATAAAACTTAAGGAATCAATCAAATTTTTGAAGAAAAGAATAGGGGAGAGGAAACTTATGGGAGAGAGGGAGAGACTCACGAAATGAGAGAGAACAGAGAGAAGTGTCTCGGTGGAAATGAGAAAAAGAAAAGGGGAGAAAGAGTATTAACACTTACAAAAACATTTTTTTTTAATCTTATCACCTCACTTTCTAATTAAAATATTTATCTAATTGCTATTTAACCAAAATTAAATGGGTTTTTGTAAAAATTTTGATATTATATATTTTTAACTAAAAATTCATCCAACAAGGATTACACACATATTTTTAAAATATTTTTGGGACTTGTAAATAAAAAAGATATGAATTTTACAAGAAATAGTCTTTTAAAAAGAAATGTCCTTGCTAAAATCATTTAAAAAATCCATAAAGCCCAAAATAAATCAAACTCTTATTTTTATAATCAAGAGTATAAAATCAGGAACACATATGTATCAAAAATATATTTTTACGACTTGTAATTATTTTATTAAAGAACTTACAAAATTTACCATCTTAAAAGACGATAAGACTTTAAAAATCACTAAAAATTATTGGAGCCCAAATAAAATAAACTTGCATTTTTAAAAAGTCTCTAAATCATGTAGAAACATTATGAAAAAGATATCATGATTTTTCCATGCTCCAAGAATTTTAGAAAAAATTACACAATGCTTTAAACTAGCATTTAAATGCAATAAAATCAATATAAGCATATTTAATCATACCGACTATACATATAAGTCACATATACATGTCTATTTAATTCAGATAACTCACATAATCACTTAGGCAGTTAAGTCACATTGACTTATTCACAAAATTTAAAACAAACCCATTTTTCCACTTAATCATACACAAACAACATTTAATTACATGAATGCTCCACAGTTGAATAAATATTATAAAATAATATTTAACTATTCTCTTCTCTCATCAGTTCTATCGGTCAACGCAAAATAATAATAATTTTATTTTGAAAATTCGGGTTGTTACAAAGAGTGCATTTCTGAATGGAGAGTTGGAAGAAGAGGTATATGTGCAACAACCACCTGGCTTTGAGGATCCACATTTCCCAGAATTTGTCTACAGATTGCTTAAGGCATTGTATGGATTTAAGCAGGCTCCAAGGGCATGGTATGACACTTTATTACAATTTCCTCTTGAAAATCAATTCACTAGAGGCACATTGGACAAGACTGTTTTACAAGAAGCATGGTGATGATATTTTCCTAGTTCAGATCTATGTGGATGATATCATATTTGGCTCTACAAATGAGAAGTTGTGTGAGAAATTCTCTAAGCTCATGCAGAGTAGATATGAGATGAACATGATGGGAGAGTTAAGATTCTTTCTTGGGTTACAAGTTAGTCAAAGGAAGGATGGTATCTTTATCAGTCAAGCCAAATACATCAAGGATTTATTGAAGAAGTTTGACTTAGAAGACTGCTCACCTGCTAAGACACCCATGGCCACTGCCACCAAATTGGATGAAGATGCTAAGGGCAAGAAGGTAGATATCTCAGTCTATAGAGGCATGGTTGGTTCTCTACTCTATCTCACTGCAAGTAGGCCAGAGATCATGTTTGCTACATGTTTGTGTGCAAGGTTTCAGTCAAATCCAAAGGAATCACATATGATTGCTATTAAAAGGATCTTTAGTTATCTGAAGGGCACTCCAAACTTGGGTTTATGGTATCCTAAGGACATAGGGTTCAATATGGTTGGTTATTCTAATGCTGATTATGCTGGATGCAGAGTGGATAGGAAAAGCACCTCAGGTAGCTGCCAGTTTCTTGGACAAAGGTTAGTCTCTTGGTATAGCAAGAAACAACAATCTATGTCAACTTCCACAGTTGAGGCTGAATACATAGCTGCTGGAAGTTGCTGTGCTCAAGTGCTTTGGATTAAAAATGAACTTAGAGATTATTGACTTGCGTTGGAAAGAATTTCAATCATGTGTGACAACACAAGTGCAATCTCTATATTTGCCAATCCTGTCAATCATTCTAGAACAAAGCACATTGACATCAGATATCATTTCATTAAGGAGCATGCAACTAATGGAACCATTGAGTTGCATTATGTCTCCACAGATAAACAATTAGCTGATATATTCACTAAGCCATTGGATGAAGCCACCTTCACAAGGTTGGTTAGTGGGATTGGAATGCTGAATTCTTCAGAATCTGGCTAAGTGAAAATGTCAACTAGATTGTTGCAGTAGTAAACACTTACTTTATCTAAATGTTCAATATTTTTGAGGTAAGTGTTGGCTAAAATATGATTTATAAATATTTCAAATCTGATGCATATGTTGAAAAATCATATTATATCAACTTGAAATTTCTATGAAATTTTTAGAAAATCACTATTTAATTTGTTAGAATATTCTTCATTGAATATGTCTGGTCAATTTTTAAAAGATAGTGAAAATTGAATTTTTATGAGTGAAGAGAATATTTCGATAAGTCAGACTTCTCTAATGATTCACTGCTCGACTTCTCTAACAAGTCTCTTTGGAGCACTCTCGAGTTCTCGAACAGAGCCTTTTAGAGATATCGAACAGAGGCATGCTTGACTTCCCGAATATGGTAATTGAGTTCTATAATGATTGAGTTCTCGAATACTGTATTTGAGTTCTCGAATCATTTGAAAAGGCTGAATTCTCGCTGAATTTCAAACGTTTTTTGATTTTTGTCTAAAATTTTAATTCACTCATAAAAACATATTTTATTTAATTTAGAATTACTTCTAAGTTCGATAAACTGCCAGCTGTGAGTTACAAACTGCTTGAGATATCGATTAAGCCTTTCTTGACTTATCGAATAGTTGATTTCTACTTCTCGAATGCCCGACTTGTCGATACAAAACATATATCTAATCGACAACTCAAGTACTTCATACTTATACAATTCTACATCTATTCGATTCATTTCATTCGATTTCTCAAGCATCTAAAGTTCCAAAACCCATGAAAACCATAATCTCAAAAAGCTAAATTTTTTCTTCGACCTTCATTCTCTTCTCTCTTTTCTCTGTATCAATGGCAACCGTGAAATTCAACACCAACTTCATCGCTCTCAAGTGATGTCGAAGCTCCAAATGCCAATTACAAGTGTTTTGTCAAATGGATTCTGAATCATATATGAAAGGAGCACTTACGGCCAACCCAACTCTGTATCTAGACATTCTAGAACAGTTTGGAGCACTGCAATTAATAAAACTGTTGCTCTTGAAGATGGCAGTCTGGGCTATGTCATAAACTACAAGGTTCTAGGTAAAGAGTTCAACATCACCTCTAAGGACATGAGCAAGGCCTTAGATCTTCACCAGAATGAATGTAATGGTCTAGTAACAGATGATCAACTGGTGGAGTTCTTTGACCTAATAAGCTACTCAAACACTATCAAGATTGGAAGCCTGAAAAGGGCGCATCTGAGGAAAGAGTGGAGTTATGTGTTTGCCACACTCCTGCACGTATTCAGTGGAAGGAAATCCAGTTATGACCAATTGAATGCACCTATTCAACAGATAGGGTACTCATTGGCCTTTGATAGAAAGATAGATGTTGGAAAGCTCATAATGTAGGAGCTCTATGGAAAACTTGGGAAGAACACAACCAAGAGAGGTAATGATATTTTCTTTCCCAGATTCATTCAGTATGTACTTAATTACTTAGATAAGAAATTGACTGATTTACCTGGTTTAGATAAAACTAGAATAGGCTACCCTAGGTCCATGACCAAACTCATTTTTGGTAATTTGGACACTAGGAATGATGTGGATGTTAGACTTGTAATAACCCCTCATATGCAGAGGCTATTTGAGTCTTACCCCCACAACATGCCAATATTTGCCTCCAAATCTGAGTTAGCTAGTCCTAGGCAAGTTGAACAAAATGCTAACCCAGGGCCTGCTAACCAACCCCCTCAAACAAAAACTATACCAAACACAGATCCAACTGCATCATTCTCTCAACAGGGTGATGTTAGTAAAAAGAAGAAAAAGGAGATAGCCTTTGAACCCTTGGAAATGCAAACAGAAGCAGCATTGAATGCGGAATTAGGCTTAGAAAGTGAGACGCCTGTGTCACCCTTGCAAAAGCTAAAGAAGAAGAAAGCTAAGAAAACCACCTCTTCAGTCACACAAATGGCTGAAGTTGTAAAATCAGGGGCAAACAGCTCACTAGATGTACTCTCTCAACAAGGTGCATCTATAGAATCAAGCATTCTCCCCAATGCACCTTCTTGTAATGAGTCAGCACATAGGAGTGATAAGGCTGGCACAACACTAAGTGGAAAGCACATCACAATTGAAACTCCTCCTATTTCTCAGGGGGAGTTGCCAAAATCTAATCTACAAGACACTTCTCTTCCAGAATCTATAACAGAAATATCTTTGCAGCCTGTAACTCAAGTAATTGAGGAGCAAGGCATTGATCATCAAGAATTTCCTACTCTTGATGAGCCAATAGATTCAAGTGACTTAGTGCAAGACACTTTGCTCACCACCTAGGACCCACATTTAGATGGTGAGGGAATGCATGCTGGGGCATCTCCTAATTACACCATCAAAAACATAGAGGATTCACTAGTTTTTACTAGAGACTTTGTGCCTGTGTCAATTACTATTGTAACTCATCCCATTTATGTGGAGACAACAGTAGTAGAGTCATTCCATCCGGTTACAGAAGTTGCATCTGTAACTGAGGGATCTAGCTTGCCTAGTCCTAGCTCTGACTTTATATCACAATGGCTGAAGCCTGTGCAACATGATAGTGCTTCAGGATCAGGGTCTGTTCCACAATAGTTGACGGTTGAAGCACTTCAAAGCTTAATTGTGGATCAGATTCCTGAGTTCACTAAGATTGCTCAGCATCTCCTCACTTCCAACATGCCTAATGTTGATTATGAAGCTATCTTACTCTGCCACAAACAAGATGTTGAGCAACAGCAAGAGAAAATAGCAGATGAAGCTGAGAGAGATGGCAATATTGATGCCTGGATGCCTGGATGCAAGCTGAGAGAGGAATATCTCACAGCCCTGGGGTCAAATGCCAAAGAACTATCTGCAACTGAGGTCTATGAAGCTGTGAATGAGGCCTATAAGGCATATGGGAGTCCCTATACCTTCAGTTCTATCTGCTCAACCACCAGCCTCTACCCCAAACCTAAAAACTCAGTCAAAGGCACCTGTGTCTGACACCAAGCCTAAGGGGGAGAAAGTTAACTCAAGAGCTAAGGGGGAGAATCAATTAGATTTAAAGTCTAAAGAGGAGAAGAAACAAACTGAGAAACCAAAGATCTCTACCTCCAAAGATGAAGCAAAGTTAAAGCAAGTGGTTGTAGCAGAAGTGGCCAAAGAATCAGAATGTTTAGCTCAACCTTCATTATCCCCACCTCAAGAATATGAATTTCAAATCCCTGACATTGCTAAGCAATCTCTTCAAGCAGAGCCCTCAGATTTTAAAGATGTTCTCTCTCACAGGGTGTGTCAAGAAACTGCGAATTCAAAACTATATCATGACATAGCCTTCTTGAAGCATCTGCAGGAACTGAGAAAAAGGGTCAACTTCCACTACTTTGACTATATCAAGCTTCTTCTGCAAGACATATTTCTAGTCACTGTAGTGAGAAGAGAAATTGTTCAAACCAATCCCTATGCCATCATCACTACCAATGAAAGAGAAGTCATAATTCATACTGCAAAGAAACTCTTTCACATCCATATTGAAGCCTTACAAATTCTGTCTTGCTCTGAAATAGGGACATTCATCAAGAAGATTGAAAGGAATAACTCACCAGACAATTTCAAACTCCAAGAAATTCTCACAGAATGCATGAAGTCTCAATTACCTCAAGTAGTCCCTCAGCCTCACTGCATCCTGTACGAATCAAATAAAGACATTGTTGCATTCAGATTTGGTTGTCATCTCAAGAACATGAACTTGTCTACAATAAAGTATTTGGCTGGAGCCTTACATGGGAAAAGACATAAATCAGAATCTGAGAAAGAAGCTCTTGGAATTCTGATTAAGTTCATAAATTCACAGTCAAATATTCAGCCTATTGCAAAAGGAGGCAAGTCAGACAATGATAAAGATGATCAAGATAAGAGTGGCAGCAGAGATAGAACTCAGAGGAGTAATAAGGGAGATGAAGAGAAGAAGAAGAAGGATGCCAAAGGAAAGAAAGGTAGTGATGACAAAGGAAGTGGCAAGGTGCATGAAAGAAAAGGTGGAAGACAACAAGCCCCAAGCATCACTAGCAGTATTCCCACCACAACACAAGGCAATATGTCTAGGGTGGTTATAGTTAGTGATGACTTGCCAAAACCTATATCTATGGCTTCTGCAACTGTTTTGCCATCTCAAGCAGTGGATATTAAAGTCAAGAAATCATCTGTATGTCTCCAAAAGCAAACTGCTAATGGTGTACTACAATGGTCAAAAGGCAAAGGTCTCAAATTACTTCAAAGTGACAAGGTGAAAAAGGTGAAAATCAAACAAGCAGCCAGAAGAGCAAGAAAGATGAAGACATCTATTTCACAGGCTCTAAAAATCATTCCAGGATTAAACTTGCCACCTCTTGATGAAGACTATGATGAAGATCAGTTGCTATTTCTAAGGGCTCAAAGAATATATCATGTTGCCATTGTTGATGATTGCCTTGAATTCAAATATACTGATGGTAGACAGTTCAAGTTCAAGCAAGGAATGTGTCAACACTGGGGTAGATTATATGACATTGAAAGGATAATTGCAATGCTGAACATTGAAGATGAAGTAGAGAGAGTATGGAAATTAGAATTAATTGACTTTGTGAAAATGAAGAGAGATCATGAGGAGAAGTTGAGGAAGGAGAGATTGGAAAAGTGGAAAAAGAGAGAGGAGGAGTTTGGTGAGCTTGAAGCCAAAGCAGAAGAGTTAAGGGCTAAAGGGTTGTGCAGAGTTCAGTTCAATCCCTATGTTGTGAAATATAGGAGGAGGAATGGAGATAATGTCAACATCAGAATGAACCTGGTCAACCATTACCCTTCAAGTGTGTTGAAGCCAGTACTTGAAGATTTTAAGAATTCAATTCTACTTGAAGAACTGGATGCTATGGCAGATATCATAATGGCTATGGATGAGAATGCAAGGAAAGAAGAAGAAAGGAAAAAGAAGGAATATGATGATTTAGAAGCCAAAGCTCAAGAGATGAACTCAATGGAAAAAGGCTAGTAATTCTTCATAATCTCTAAGAATGCTCTCTTTGTAATTTTATCCATGGTGTTAATCAATTTCATACCTGTACTCTTCAAGCTTTATCTTTATGTATGACTAGGCTTGTTATCAGACATGAAATTGTGACTAAGAGTCTTACTCATAATTTGGGGGAGATTGTTTGTCACAGAGGCATGCCTGAATACATCTAATAACAAGCCTAATTGTTTGTAGTGCTTTGCATTACTTACATGACCCTTTAACTATGGGAACCTCTAGCTGTGGAGTTTCTACTTATTTTAGTACCTGTAATAGGCATCAAAATTCTACCTGTGTAATTGTATAAATTAGTCATGAAATAATGCTTGAAAGAAGATCAAGAGATCATGCCTCAAGCTTTGAGAACAAGGCTGCAGAAATAAACACGGTTGGATTTTGAATATTGAAGATTTGCCTAAGTACTAATTCGAGAAGTATTTTGTTCTATTCGAGAAGTATTTTGTTCTATTCGAGAAGTCTAGCATTCGACAAGTCAAGGATTCGATATCTATAAAGATACTGTTCGATATCTCTGGAACTCAACAAGTCAAAGTGTCATTCGATAACTCAGAGATTCGACATGTCTAATACTCTATTCGGGAAATTAAGAAGTCAACAAGTCAAAGTGGTATTCGAGTTCTCTAAGAGAAAACAAGTCAAAGTTGTATTCGATATCTCAAGGACTCAAGAAGCTACTCGACATCTCAGGGACTTGACAAGTCAAGTGTTCTATTCGACAACTCAAGGATTCCTGGAGAAAAGACTAATTCGAGAAGTGATTCAATATGATAATTATACAGTATTCGAGAGCTCAGAGTTATTTATCAAGTCAATTCTAGTTCTCGAATCAATCACTCAGTTACTTCTCGAATACAGTCTTGGAGATAAAATACTGAAGAATTGTACAAGTCAGAAACCTCCAGCAAGCCAAAACGCTTTCAGGACAACAGTACTGTAAAGTGTTTTTGGAAAGACTACAAAGAAGCTTAGAGAGATGTTTCAAGAGACAAACTGCTAAAGAAGTGGATCTGAACAGAGTTAAAGGAAGTCAAATCTTAAGCCGTTTGGATGTTACTAAAAAAGGATAGACATACTAGAAAGTAATTTATCCTATAACCTTATTTGTAGTAAGTAAGGTGTACTCATGTTCTATAAGAGTACAACCTCACTTCTCTAGTAGCTAATCTTTGCAAGATACACATTCAGGAAATATATCTCCCTGAGAAAGAAGCTGAGAATACGAACTTGTGTTCTCAGGTTGTAGCGACATTTTGATCTAATAAAATATTAGATTAAAGTGAGTACTGTGTTGTTGTTTCTTATATTTCCGCACTCATATTTGTTTAAGCACAAAGCACATACTTTACCACATACACCACTAAGTAGATTCGAAGAAAAGTTAGAGAATCCATTCACCCCCCCTCTGTATTCTCTTTGGTATGTTCAATACTCAACATGGTTTGTTTTTAAATTAAATACGTGCTCAACGTAATTTTAGATCAGATGTAAGTAGTTGCTCAAAATTACTATCGCATGTACATGTGATATTGTTGATTAAAATAATAGAGAGAACAATAACATGACCGTAATATGGTTTTACAAAAAATTATTCCAAGATGAATAATGTCATAAATGTAAAACATTAAGAAATCACAAATAAATTATAAAATTAACAGAAAAAATATCATTCCATATGCGAAACACGTGCAATATTGCTAGTAAGATATAAATAGGAATCCAAAACTTATATGATCGCAGTGAAAACTTATGCCAAGATCATAGAATTGGTAATCCATAAATGGATTAGGATGTACGATAGATCTAAAAAAATGTTATAATGTTAAAATCTATGACAAAAGCATCATAACCTCAGATAACATGTGATTTCAATCCCATTTTTCTTCGTAAATAATTGAGCTTTTTTGATAAATAAATTGATAAAAGTAAATTTTTGCAATTTTACCTTTGTTAAGAATAGCAATTTGTAATTTTACCATCTTAATTACAATTATACCAATTTTTTGTTAAAAATTGCAAAAATACTATCTTTCCTCATTAACCCATTAACCAAGCAAGTACCAACAGTATCAGATACACATCTATTTTCATTTCCTAACTTAATTCTCTCTGTATCTCTCTCCGCATCTCTCCCCAATCTACTACTTTACCCCATCTATTTTCCCCAATTCACAGATATATATAGCATACATACAATAAACACTTCATATTCACTGGTAATTTTCTAGGTCATGGAAGAAGAACCGGCGGCTCCGGTGACTGCATCTCGCCGTTTGGTTTGTCACAATCTCCACTTCTCATTCCTCACCCCGAACTGTATCTTTTAAGTTAAATATATCATTCTCTTCTCCAACTGATTGATTCATCCAAAAGAACCAAAACAACTAAAATTAACCCAAAAAACCAACAGCCGAAGCTCGCCGGAATTCCTTAGAAGTTCGTCGGAATTCTTCGAAACTCTCTCTCACCGGCCTGTGGCCCCGATCTCCAACCGATCGGAGACTGAGTGTCGGTGGTTCGTTGCGTCAGCTGGATAAGAAGTCGATCGGAGTTGGAGATGGTGTGGTGGTGATGGTGGGTGTGGGTGGTGATGAAGTTGTCGGAGTCGAAGAAGGTCGTGGTGGTGTGGGTGTGGGTCGACGGTCGACGGTCGACGGGGGGGTGGGGAAGGGTGGACCGACGGGGACGGGGACGGGGATAGGGATGGGGATGGGGATGGGGACGGGACGGGACGGGACGGGACGGGACGGGGCGGGGGGGGCGGGGGCGACGAGAGAGAGGTGGAGTACGTTTGCAAAAGGTTCATATAAGAACGTATAAATGCAATAGATTTGATAAGAACGTAAAAGTGCAAAAAAAAGAAGAAAACGTAGTATATTTGACAATTTCTCTAAATAATTCTTATCTCAGAAAAAGACATTTAAATTATAATTCAAGTGAACATAGTATATTGGTTGTACATATAAACTTGTAAAAGTACATTTATTTATTCAATGTATTTTGGAGTACTTAAACATATGTTGTAAAACTCTCGTGAAGGAGAATGTGCTCCAAACATAACCAATACAAAGACGTAAGTCGTACTTAAATCAATACTTGAAATGACTCGTGAATGTGAGCTTGTAACCCACATTTTTCAACAATATACTTCAATACAAGATATAAGAAGACTTAATTGCACGAAGATGGCCTCAACTATTTCTTTTTTGCACAAAAATGGTCCAAGTATTATTTTAAGCAGATGATTGCATTCCGTCTAAATTAATCTAAAAAATATTGTTTATTTTTATTTTTGGGCCATTTTTGTGTTAAAAAACATTGTTCGACCATCTTGCTGCAATTAAGTCACAAATTGAATACACTCATCTGTTCAAAAAAAATAGTTTGGCCATCACACTGTCTATTTTTATACTTCGGCCATTTTTTTGCAAAAAAAAATAGTTGAGGCCATCCTCGTGCCATTAAGTCATATAAGAATTACGAACTTTACCTTTTATTAGATGAGAGCAATCGAGTTGGGGCCTGGGGCTGTGTCACCACCGCTGCAAGCCATGGTGCCACAACTAAAATGATCTACACAACAGACCAACATGATCACCTTGTTTTCCTTCGTTTGTTGTACGGTAACAGATGCACACTTATGGATAAAGCGTACCTTAATGTACGATTTATCTTGATGGGGAACTTAGCTCAGCTGGGAAATATGGGCTTGGAAGAGTGTGAGAAGTTAATTTGGCAAGTCAGAACAACGTGCAGGGTAGTGTTTGATAGGATGATTCAAGATTAGCCTGAGAGGTGGTGGTCATAGAAAGGAAGGAGGTTAAGTTTTGTTGTAGAGTTTGCTGTATATAAATGGAAAGAGGCTAAGTTTTGCTTTAGAGCTTGCTGTATACAATATATATGTGTAGTACATAGGACAGGGCCAACCATAAAAATAAACTGGAGCTACGAGGAGTGCATCGCTTTACCATAAAGCTAAACGAGTTATATACATGGGTATCAAAGGGTTTTCATCTGAAACTAGATAAAAACACACTGTCTACTACATATAATTATAATACGAAGCGCTAATGTTTGGTTTTGATCTTGCGTAGTTGTGTGCAATGTTGAGAAACTTTATAAGATCTTCATTGAATTTTGCGTGTTGATTTTTGGAACATAACAACAGCAAGTGTCACAAGTGATGCGTACACTGAACTGGGAATTTTCTGTACCACTTTCCCGACATGAGGTAGACCTTCTGTTGATCTCTTTGTAAGTAAAGCAAGGGCTGGTGCTATAGCCAAACTAATAATCAGACCTTGACTAACAATGATAAGTGTTTCTGCGGTTAACAGTGTAATAAATTTCTCAAATTCTTCACGGTTTAATTCTTCATCCAGATTCATATCACATTCCTGCATAGTGAAAAACCATTTCATATGTTAGGCTTTATAATTAATATCAGTGTGAAAGATTATTAGTTACGTTAGGCATGTCATACAACATTTTACAAACAGAAACTACCCGCATCAGATCTCTGACTTTTTCTTTTGTTGGGGGGTCGACATGTGGCCCTGGTAATCGCTTATTGAGATCACTGCAACAGAGTCGTGTATTTTTATAAGAATAACTCGTCTAACATGATTTTAAAAATGCATATTATGTTATATTAGTTGAAGAACAACATTAAATATATACATAGATTACATACTTGAATGTTAGTAACACGGCGATGTACAGATCTTCGAATGTCAGACTAGCTTTTCCAGTTTCATTCTCTAAACAATCAAAAACCTTGTCCGAGATCTTTTGTACTTGCTTTTGTCTCCACTCTCTCCCTGTGCAACATCAAATACGTATGGGAGCAAGTTTTAACTCTTGGCACTAATGTACATGAACGTGACCCCAAGATACTAACATTTAATAATGAATTAGCAAAACAGCTGAATTATAGAGCATGAACTAAATCATCCCAATAAATTTGAGTTTACAAACAGAATTAACAAGGTTACTTAGAAAATAATTTTTTAACTCTTCGCAGTAAATATACAAATAATATTTAATAATGAATTAGGGAAACAGCTGAACTCAAGAGCATGAACTACATAATCCAAATAGATTTGAGTTTATAAACAAAATTAACAAGGCTACTTGGAAAACCATAAAAAGTCCTAACATCAGACCAGAAAAGTATAGAAGAGACTGTGATGCTGCAAAATTAAAATGTAGAGATCCAAGTCAAGTCAATGTATATAAACATTATAAAACCAAGGAAACATAAGAACAACGACTTCGAATATTGAAGGGGTCACTAAGCAACACTCATTCAGACAACGTTGCTATTACCGTAAATTCTACCTATGCCCGAAGATACGTAGGCGAAGGAAAGACCAAACGTATCCAGCTTCTAAGAGAAGAAAAATGGCCCATGGCCTACAACTTACATAACAGCAGGCCGGAAAAATGGTAGCTGGGACTGTTTGTATTATATTACTTTAACTATTAAACCTGCTCTGACATGATAGATCAGATGACTAATTTTACTTAAACTTTCTGTAGTAATTCTGGTAACTTTGGTCCATGCTTACTGAAGCGAAGATGTACTAAATCTGTGAAAAAACATTACAATCAACCGAGATTCATTAGAATTTATCATTTGACGCCTCTCGATCTGAAATGCTTGTATTGGAGAGTATCAGGAATTCTAGATCAATATATACTGTTCCCACTTTCCACTAAAGCCAAAGACCTTGAAGGGCACATATGATGTTTATGATTTCACGTGTATTCTTCACTCAACCTGCGGTCCTGCCATTCTTTTAATGATAATAGTATAAAATATTGTGTTACTATTGTCGAGTGACCAAATCCCAAAAAACCTGTATGTCTTGGGAGAACTCAGATTTTTCATCATATATCATTCACATTAATATGCATTCATAAAAAAACATCAGACTATTCCCCGAATTTGCTAACCTGAGAGGCTTGTTTAAGACCTTTCTTTATATGCATATATTTCTACATCTACAATTAACAAGCACTAGTCTATTAGTCATGCTGCCTATGTTTGAATTTAAACTGCAAGCCAAAACCTACATATGTCGAATTTCACTACCCCTATAAACTGAAAAAAGAATCTAACTCGACACAAACTCCTGTAATCCTATAGTTGGGATAAAAATATTAATTCTTTATACAAAATAATCAACCTGCTATGGTGCATTCCAAGAATAGCAAAAGGAAGAACAGAAAAAAGATATACTCTTTACTTATTTCCGTAAAGGTGAGCATAAATTTAAATCCTCACGCACACATGACATGGTTCTACTCAGTGTCGAACCCTGGATTCTTATCACTAGTAATAGGACGGGAATATACGCAAGACTAAGCCTTGCCTTGCATAATCGTAAAGAATATATATTTGCATACAGATGCAGAGCATATGTTTTCAACTTAAGTGAAACTTGAGCTGGATACTACAATTATATTGTTATAGCCAAAATTCGGTTCGGGTATTTTTAAGATGGATTCGGGCCAAATGTGGGTTCAATTTGGAGGAATTCTAGAATAAATTAGGATTTTGACTGAAGTTGGAGGAATTAGGCCGCGCCCTGGCTTTCCTTATAGTTAGGGCGCGCCATAAATGTGAAATATGGGGATGAATCTATTCAAATTAATTTTCTGAGAAGACATTGAAGAAATCTCTCCTAGGATTCCACTCAAGTGTGGATTCCACTCAAGCTTGGATTCCATTCAAGCTGGAATTCCATAAGTTGAAGAATTCCCTCCTGTCGTATCTCAGGAGGGGGATGTCCGTCGCAGAAGGCCTCCAGGGGTTTGCCTGGATATAAGGACCCTTCTTAGACGCTAAGGGAGGCATCCGTGCGCCCTAAGGTGGAAAGATGGGGACTTTCTGGTGTGTGCTTTGGGAGCTCTGTTCCTGTAGCCAATGGGCGCGCTCTCATTGGGGAACTTTGGAGTAATCCTGCACTTTGCACCCAAAAGCTCTGGATCACCTGTCCTGCTATCTGGTGGGTGCTTCTCATTCGGGGGACAGGGATGCGTTCTGCACTTGGGGTAAACCACGGCTATGCCTGCATCCTTGAAATCAAGAAATAGCTGGTAACGGATAGGACTAGTCCTCGACGGGGGAAGTTTCCTTATCTGTGAAGTCTTGAGATCTTGGATGAGCCTTGGGCCTTTGTGGTTAGGCCTCATAGTAGAACATTCCGGAAGCTGGTCCGTTATCCAAGCCCATTTGGGTTTCTTGCTCTCCAAGAACTACGTCTGGCTTGATCCCCTATAAATAGAGGGGTACGTAGGCCGATTGAGGGGTTGGAAGTCGAGAGCTCTGAATAGCCGCCACTAACCCTCTCAATCTCAGCCACCAATCACGCTCAACAACCACACACCACCGTTTTCTTCGGTAAGGAACCACCGCATCAGATCTTGTTTCCGGCGACGTACCTCGAATTTTGTTGTTCCCAAATTCCTCCGTCAACAAATTGGCGCTAGAAGGAGGGGAGCCAATCAAGATCTACATCTTAGGAGGAAAAGATGTCTCATAATCATGGCAGAGGTTCTCAAGGAGAAGATGGTTACGATTCTGAAGATAGCTTGGGAGATAACCGAACGCGACATGAAGCTTACGTCCCGGAAAATATAGCTGCTCCTCCGCGACATCAAGGAACTCCGGCCGCCATCGGCGGACAGCCGCCCGTTCTCATCAGTAATTCGGCATTAATGGAACAGCTGTATGTTATGCAAGATGCCATAAATAGTTTCGGGGCAAGATTGGGTTCGGTGGAGGAAGAGCAAGAATCAAGGAGAAAATCTCGGAGTATCCCACGAAATCATCACCGATCAGGGAAATCCCCTCAGACCGTGGAAGATTCTCGAAGGGGGGAGGAAAGTCATGAAAAGAGATTTCAGCTGGTTACTCCTCGAAGGTTAGATTATTCTGATCCTATTATTGAATATCCTAGTGAAAATAATTCTGAGCGCAGGTTGGTGAATCCTCAAGAGAGGGCGCGCCCTCATCCTCACCGTTCAGGGCGCACTCCTCATGAGATTCAAAGGGACGAAGAGCAAATCGCTAAAGAAAGGAGAGATTTTGCCAGCTTGAAAGAACGCCTTGGAATAAGGCTTGATGACGATGATTTAAGGATGGTGCTCCTCGAGCTTCAGAAGAAAGACAAATATATGGAATCGAGGCCCCATGATTCACAGCGCGTGCCCCCTGATAACAGGTCGCGGCCCCTTGGACATGAGCGAGCCCTTCCTCAAAGCCATGATTCACAGCGCGTGCCCCCTGACAACAGGTCGCGGCCCCTTGGACATGAGAGAACTCTTGCTCGAAATAATAATCCACAGCGCGTGCCCCCTGTTCAAAACAGGTCGCGGCCCCTTGGATTCCACCGAACTCCTCATCGTGATAATACTGAAAGAAGAAACCGTGATAACGGTGACAGAAGAATGAATTGGCACCAGGGAAACAGGCGCCCCCATAATCAGGGCGCGCCCACAGAGGGGATAACCCCCCGCATCCATCAAATTCCCTCAAGTACTTCCAGTGAGTCCAGGTCGAGGACGCACTCTCGCTCGGGAGAACAGTATCAGAGAGGTTCTCAAGGGAATCCACAACCTCATGGAAATCCCGAGGGTCATCAAATTCAAACTCAAGAGGTTGTGACTCAACCACAAGTTGAAATTCAAGGAGGTGTTCAGACGGCGGCTCCACCGCCACCTCCGCCCCCGGGGGGTACTCAGACTGTGGAACAACCAAATATCCAGAACATTCCTGGAGTGGGAACATTTAATGTGGATGACTTAAAGAAACTCCTTGCTCACCTTGACGGAGGAAGAATATCTGCAACTGCTCCAACATCTTCTCCCTTCTCAACTGAGGTTAGAGAGGCGCAGCTCCCTGCTGGGTATAGATCGATGACCAATGATTTGCGATTTCATGGAAATGCAGACCCTGTGGAATTCCTTGGACGTTTCGATATTGAGATGGATGTCTATCAAGTTACAGAACTGGCTAGGTGTCGATTGTTGGCGGCGACTTTCAGGGAGAGTGCCCAGCAATGGTTTCAGAAGCTTGGTCCGGGGGTAATTACATCATGGCAGGTGATGAGGAACTTGTTCTTGACTAAGTTCCAGGCTGCGGTAAAATATGCTCCTCCGGTCACGACATTGGCCAACATTAAACAAAGGGAAGGAGAGAGTTTGCAATCCTATTTCAAGAGATTCAACTCGGAATCCACTATGGTGAGAGGAGCGACAGATGAAACACTCAAGAGTTTCTTAATTGCTGGATTGTCGGTGGGAACAGATTTCTGGAAACATCTTCAAGGACGTGATCCACCTACGTTGGCTGATGTGTTTGCACAAGCTGAGTCTTTCAAAATTGTGGAACAATCCTTGGCAGACAACCGAAAAACTGACAGTCAGAATGGTTCCAAGGCAAAGATTGGTAAAAGGAAGGATAGGTCTCCCAGTCCAACCCGTCGTATAGCAACTGGTGCGAACCGGATAAATCTAACTGAAACTGGAAGGAGTTGGGGTCCACCTGATACATACGCTTACGATCAAAGGCCGGGTAACTATACTCCTTTAGCAGCTTCTATTGAACATATCTTTGAGGTGAATAAGAACAAAGGGTTCTTCAGAAAGCCGGAACCATTGACTTCCTGGCAGAGCAAGGATAAGAAAAAGTATTGTGAATTCCATGAATCCGCAGGGCATAACACACATGAATGTCGTCAACTCAGGGAAGAGATTGAAGATTTGATTAAGGAAGGATACCTGACGGAATGGATTGTTAGGGAGGTGAAGAAGCATAGGGAGAATCCCGACAGAAGAGATGGAGGGCGCGCCCTCCACGGAGAAGGTAAGCCAGAAGAGAAGAAATTCGTCAAAGAAGGAAGTATTCACACCATCTTTGGAGGACACCATTTAGGGGGAGATAGCAATCACGCTATGGAGAGGTATTCCAGGGAAGCAAGGTATCGACCTCTCACAAATGTGAATAGTTTGGAATTGAGGCCACCTAAGTTGTTCAAGGGGGAATGTGCTGACATAACTTTCACCGAAGAAGAAGCTAGATGGGTACATCATCCTCATAATGACGCTCTGGTAGTAGCAATTCAGATTGGTTCGAAGAATGTCCATCGGGTTTTCGTGGACAATGGAAGCTCGGTGAACATACTCTACTATAGTACTTATAAGAAGCTGGGACTTTTAGACAAAGACATGATTCAAGACAACGGATGGATCTATGGTTTCTCAGGAGAATCGGTAAAAGTTATGGGAGCTATCAAATTACCGGTAACTCTTGGGGAAGGAAACCTTTCTGTGACGCAAATGATGGATTTCATGATTTTGAATGTGGATTCCTCACATAATGCTCTAGTAGGACGACCCCTGTTGAAGGAAATGAAAGTTGTCACCTCCATCTATCATCTCGCGATGAAGTTTCCTACGCCGAATGGTGTGGGAACAGTACGGGGTTCTCAGCACGACTCCAGAGATTGCTACCATAAGGCAATTAAAGGGTTCAGAAGGCAGCAAGATGGAGGGCGCGCCCTGCGTGAGAGTGGTTCTGGAGTTACGAGTGTTGTCCCAGAAGAAGTGAAAGCCCATTATCTTGTCCAGGAACCTGAAGAGGAAGAACAGCTATACAGGGCGCGCCCTGAGGATGATACCTCAATTCTTGACGAGCTTCAAGAAGGAATTTTGGAGGAAATAGAGGAAGATGCAGAGGAAGTAATCTCGTTTGATCTCAAGGGTGAGCAGGTTGAAGGGAGACGAATGTTGCTTAAAGGTTTGGTGCATACCCTTGTCGAGGAAGACTTCCCTCTTAAAGAGGACGTGCCCTCCAAGGACGTAGCACCGGTTGAAGATCCTCGAAGTTTTGATTTCGACCTTGACCCAAGGACACCGCAACCAGTGGAAAAGACTGGTCCTGCAGAGGATACAATTTCTATTTTGGTGGATGAGAGGGATCCAGCTAAGGTCCTGAAGATTGGATCGCAGTTGAACTCCAAGTTAAGAGGCATGCTCACTAATTTCCTTTTAAACAATCTGGATGTTTTTGCTTGGAGTCATGCTGATATGATTGGGATTGATCCGAAGGTTATGTGTCACCGTCTGAATATAGATCCCACCAAGAAGGGAATTCGCCAGAAACGCCGGCCAGTAAGTGGAGAGAGAGCCATAGCATTGAAAGAAGAGGTGGATAGACTTCTAGATGTTGGGTTAATCAAGGAGTCGTATTATCCAGATTGGTTGGCTAATCCGGTTCTTGTGAAAAAACCAAATGGAAAATGGCGAACTTGTGTGGATTTCACTGATCTGAATAAGGCATGCCCGAAGGATAGCTTTCCACTCCCGAGGATTGATCAGTTGGTAGATGCCACGGCAGGACATGCTCTTTTAAGTTTCATGGATGCCTATTCTGGTTACAACCAGATTCCTATGTATGAGCCGGATCAGGAGCACACTTCCTTTATTACAGATCGAGGATTGTATTGTTACATTGGAATGCCTTTCGGGTTAATCAATGCCGGCGCAACCTATCAAAGATTGGTGAACATGATGTTTAAGGATTTGATAGGGAAAACCATGGAGGTATACGTGGATGATATGCTTGTTAAATCCTTAAAAGCAGAAGACCATGTAAAGCATTTGGAACAGATGTTCGAGATTTTGAGGAAGTTTAGGATGAAGTTGAATCCTCAAAAATGCGTCTTTGGGGTAGAATCCGGGAAGTTTCTAGGATTTATTGTTAATCATCGTGGAATCGAGGCAAATCCAGCAAAAATAAAAGCTCTTCTTGACATGAAATCTCCTACTAGTGTAAAGCAAGTTCAGAGTCTCACGGGAAGGATAGCAGCCCTTAATCGTTTCGTTTCAAAATCGTCGGATAAATGCAGAGAATTCTTCAAGGCGATAAAGGGGGCAGCCAAAGATTTTGCATGGACATCTGAGTGTGAGGAAGCTTTTCAGAGAATAAAGGAGCATTTGGGAAATCCTCCTCTCTTAGCTAAACCCGTGGAAGGAGAAACGTTAATTTTATACTTGGCAGTTTCAGAACATTCTATCAGTGCGGTATTAGTAAGAGAAGAAGTTGATCATCAGTCTCCAGTTTATTATGTGAGTAAACGTTTGCTCGATGCGGAAACCAGATATACTAGCATGGAAAAGTTGGTTTATGCCTTAGTTTTGGCGTCAAGGAAACTTCGTCCTTATTTTCAGGCTCACAAAATTGAAGTTTGTACGGCATATCCATTGAGAGGAATTCTCCACAAGCCGGAAACCTCTGGCCGAATGTTGAAATGGGCAGTTGAGCTGGGACAATTTGATTTAGAATATACTCCAAGGACAGCTATAAAGGGTCAAGCTTTAGCTGATTTCATTCTTGAATTCGAATCGGAAAATGAAGAAAAATCAATTGTATTGATTGAGCCTGAAGTTCTGCTTAAGAGTGCAACCCCATTTGAAGAAGTTCCTCAACCGTGGTGGAAGTTACAAGTAGATGGAGCTGTTAACAATGGAGGGGCTGGAGCAGGAGTAATCTTGCTTACCCCCGAAGGAAATCAACTCATGAGTGCTATTCACTTCAAATTTCAGGCGACCAATAATGATGCAGAGTATGAAGCCTTGATTAATGGGCTAAAGATGGCTTTGGAGATGAAGGTAGTGAATCTCATTGTGTTAAGTGATTCAGAACTGGTGGTCGGACAAGTAAAAGGTGGATTTCAGTGTAGAGGTCCAAGGACAGAGCTTTACATGAGGTGCGCTCAACGATTGATCAAAAAGTTCCGAGAAGTACGGGTAGAGTGTATTCCACGAGATGAGAACTGCAGTGCAGATGTGTTAGCCAAGTTGGGGTCACAGAAAGACGCTATGCTATTGGGGACTGTACCTTTGCAAATACAAGAAGTTCCTAGCATTCCAGAGGTTGAGGTCATGGAAGTGGAATCTATTCCCAGTGTTACTTGGATGACTCCCATTCAAAAATATATTCGAGAAGGGATACTTCCCGGTGAGAAGTTGGAAGCCAGGCGGCTTCAGTATCAAGCAGCTAGATTCGTGGAGTATGATGGGATTTTATATAAGAGGGGTTTCAATCAACCACTTCTCAAGTGCATAGATGGAGACGAGTGCAATTACATTCTTAGGGAAATTCATGAAGGTATATGCGGTAATCACTCGGGGGGTGGTTCGTTAGCAATGAAGGTGTTAAGGCAAGGATATTATTGGCCTACCTTGAAGAAGGATGCTTACGAATTTGTTAAGGCATGTGACAAGTGTCAGAGGTTCGCCAATTACTCTACCAGCCCTGCTACCACTTTGACTTCCTTGATGAGTCCGTGGCCATTTGCTATGTGGGGAATAGATCTTATCGGAGAGCTCCCTAAAGCCAAAGGAGGAGTGAAATATGCTGTTGTTGCTGTGGATTACTTTACCAAGTGGGCGGAGGCAATGCCTCTGGCCACAATTACAGCAAGAAAGATTCGAGATTTTGTTTTCAACTCTATTGTGTGCAGGTTTGGAATTCCGTATAAACTTGTGTCGGATAATGGAAAGCAGTTTGATAGCAAGGAATTGAGAAAATTGTGTGATGATTTGGGGATAAAGAAGGAATTTGCAGCTGTGTATCACCCTCAAAGTAATGGGCAGACAGAGGCTGTCAACAAAATAATCAAGCACACCTTGAAGACGAAGTTGGAAGAAAGCAAAGGGAATTGGCCTGAAGAACTTCCCATGGTCTTATGGTCGTATAACACGACTCCAAGAACCACAACTGGAGAATCTCCTTTCATATTGTCTTATGGATGTGAAGCAATGGTGCCAGTGGAGATTGGAGCAGGGTCATTCCGAAGAGATTTTTATAATGAAGAATCAAATATGGTTAGTCAAAGATTAAATCTTGATCTCCTAGAAGAAATGAGGGCTAATTCGCAGTTGAGATTGGCAACTTATCAGCAGAGGGTTGCACGGTATTATAACAAGAAGGTGAAGGCTCAACCTTTTAAGGTGGGTGATCTAGTTTTGCGGAAAGTTATGCCAAATACAAGGGTAGCAGCGCATGGAGTCTTTGGTCCTAACTGGGAAGGACCTTACAAGATCAAGTCTATCATCTGGGAAGGGACTTATCATCTAGAAGACTTGGATGGCAACACAATCCCAAGGGCATGGAATGCAGAGCATCTGAGGAAATATTATCAGTAGGGTGCGGCTTTGACCCCCTATTGTATGAAGGCTTATATTTAAGTTATAGACTAGCATAAATAAATCTTCTCCTAGTCTAGGGGGGTAGTACACGTACGCCTTCTTTAGTTCTAGTCGAGACTTGCTGTTTTTATTCTACGCTTTTTCGAAGTTTATTCTCCTTAGCTCGGGGGGTAGTTCATGTATACCTTCCCCTGTTCTGTTGAGATTTTAGTTTATTTGAAGAATTAATAAAGTTTATCAAGACATTCTTTCAAGTTTTTGAAGATTCTTTTTATTACAAGAGGTCGTGCTCTATGTCTTAGGGCGCGCCCTGTGAAATGCTGTATAAATCCAAGCAATAATTGACAAGTAAAAGGAATATTGGAAAAAGGGTAATGCCTTAGGGCGCGCCCTCAATATGAATGAAGATTTTTTATTCTAAGTGTTTCAATGTTTTCAAGAGTTGGAAGAATATTGGCTGATAAAACACAAGAGGCCGCGCTCAAATAAAGGGCGCGCCCTGTATATACACTAAAGAATTTACAAGCATTTTAGTTGAAGAACTTTTCACATTATATAATGTTTGCATGGAAGAATTACCTGAAAATGTTTGAAGATGTGTTAACAGTGATAAAGAAAATTTTACAAAGGTCGCCCCCTATATGTTAGGGCGCGCCCTATAGCTATTTTGTGGTAAAAGTAATTTAGCAGTTGAACAGAATTTTGCAGAAAACACAGACAATATTCATGACATTCAAAATACAATTTGCAGGGTTTTACAAAGGGCCCGCACCTTAAATGTTAAAACCTAGCAAAAGTTCAGATACGATAAAAGTATTTATGGCGCGTCCTTAGCAGGGGACGCGTCCTGGTTGTTTGAAGATTGGATGACGGAGAGAGTTGTATCTTCAGGAAGGGAGGCTTGATTTGTTGCAGGAGGGAGTGTTTGAGCATCTTGATTTTGGGCTTCCGGAATACCTGTGGGAGAGGGCGCGCCCTGAGGATCCTCGTCTAAACCTAGCTCAATCCTCTTTGCCAAGATGGCATCTGCGTGCACCCTCTTGAAGTCCTCGATATCTTCAGCACTTTCACGGCCAAACTTTTCCTCCCAGTTGTAGTTAGGATCATTAGCTAGAAAACCAAGGAGATAGAAATCAAACCCAGCTTGGAAATTTTTATCTTCCATGGCCTGCTTCTCATCTTTCCAGCAATCTGCCTTCTCGATCTCAAGGGTGTCCCGCTGCACCTTTAAATCTTCATTTTCTTTCTCCAACCTGTCATTCTTGTCGGCCAGGAGTTGGCGATGATTGGCAGCATCTTGCAAGTCATTCTTGAGGTCCTGGATAGTAGCATCTTTAGAGTCGCACTTGCTCTTCCATTTGTTGTCAGATTCCACAATCAACTTTGCATATTTTCTGTTTTCCCCTTCGAGTTTGTTGATGTAAAGTTTTTCTTTGTGAATCCTTTGGGCGCGCCCTAGGGATTGAATTAGAAGTTGAGCGGAGGCTTTGATCATAGAGTTTGTTTCATCATCAGCATTCATGTTTTGCCAATGATCAACCTCTTTGTCATCAACAAGAGATGCAGCAGCTGGACCAATGAGGGTCTCAGCGTACGAAGGCGCGCCCTCAGTTCTTGGCTTCTTGCCCTTGTCAACAGGGGGGTCTTGGCCTTCAGTAGTCCTCTTCAAGGATCTGGAAGTAGGAATTGTTGGGTTGGGTTCATGTTGAATTTGACTAGGGCGCGCCCTAGTGTCAGAAGAACCTGCTTTGTCAGTTGGTTTTTCCTTGTCATTCTTCTTTTTGGATCCAAAGCCGCGTGGAATTTGGGGGGCCATATCTGCAAGAGAAAAAATAATAAAAATGTTAAGTCATATGACAGGTTACAAGATATATAATAAGAATAGGCAGTAAAATCGGAAGGTTAGGGCGCGCCCTAATTTGAGGTTTCATACCTTCATCCTGATCGGAGTTGTAATTTTCATCGCTACCACTAGAGGGTGAGGGAACGGCAATGCCATTTCTAAATTTCTTAAATTTACAGAAGGAACCAACCCTCTCAGAAAGAATCCCAACTCTTTTTAGGTTTTCTTCTGTGATAAGGGTTTGAAGATTGAATTTTTCTTCGGCAATCTTAAGGACAGCCTGAGCCCTGAGAGAAGCCGCGCCTTGGAGAGTTTTCTGAACTCTTCTATCTGTGTTAATTCAAAGTTAATGAAAGTTCAAGTGAAAAGTTGTTAAGAGAAAAGGATTTAAGGCGCGCCCTAACTTACAGGGATCGGTGTTGAACTGTACACGAACTCGAGGGACATCCCAAACGAAGAAGAATGGTTCCTTCCAGTGTTTGGTGTGGCTGATCCTACCCTCAGAAAATCCTTTATTGTTGTGAGGCTTATTTATTACTAAATAGTAATAACCTATGCTGGATTGACGAATGCTGTAGAAGAAACTGACTTCGTGCATGGAAGGAGCTCCAAATTCGAGATCATGATAGAGAATGAATAAACCAAGTAGAAGTTTATAGCTATTGGGACTTAGTTGGATGGGTGCAAGATTGTACCATTCGAGTACTTGCCTTAGATATGGGTGTAAGGGCGCGCCCACACCAAGGGCAATCAGTTTTGGAGTTAAGACCATCCTTGGAATTTTGAAATTTTTACCATAATTGAAGATGTGTGGGCGGTGATGAGCATATGGAATGGCCCAGATTCCTTCTTGGCCATAATATTGCATAGCCCATCCTACTTCGTCGCTTGTAGCTGTCGAAGACATATTCACGCAAGCCAATTTGCCTCGTTTCTTTCTAAGAATATTTTTGTCCTTTTCAGACATGGTATCATATCTACCAAAGTCAACATCAATTTCTGCATCAAGGACTTCCCAATGTCTAAACGGGATTGGAGAAGGTAATGGAGATGTAGGTTCGGAGTCGGCTGTGGGTGAAATAGAAGAAGCTGAGGGCGCGCCCTCAGTGGAGTAAGTATCAGAAGAATGTGTGTCGTTGGAGGAATTGAAATTTGGAGTATAGTCACTATCTGAGGGATCTGTATGTAAAGGGTCTGGAATTTTTTCGGGTATTGGTTTTGAAGTTTCAATGTTGTTCTTCATGCGAGTGCTCAGGGGGACATTATCCAAGGAATCTTCACTGGAAAAACTCATTCTGTCTTCGTTAAAATCCTGAATGAGGCGCGCCCTATCTTCTGAAGATACAAATGAGAAGAGAGGTCTAGGAGGATTGGGAGAAAGAGGTGCTGGCAAAGGAGAGTAAGCCCCAATGCGTTTGTTAAGTTCCTTAAAAGGGTGAAATGGAGACGGCGCGCCCTCCAGCTGCACAATTAAAAGAAAATAATAAAGAAACTGAGGGCGCGCCCATTAGAGGAATATAATGGGAATTTTTTCTACAAGTCAACTAATAGGTTGGTCGATAGAGAGGGTACTAATACGCAACTAGGGACAGCCTTGTGTATTAGCAAAGTAAAGCTAAGGACGCGCCCTATATGTAAGGCGCGCCCAACGGATTAATTTAATATACAGAAACATGTTTTGTAAGAGTTATAATGGCAAAACAAGATCAAACACACATACATACATATATACATACAACGGAAAACGAAGAACATAGGGTATGAGAGCGGTTGCAACATCGGAATGGACAAAATACACGGTGAAAATATAAATTGAGGGCATAAAAACATACCTTGGAAGTTCTGGAACGAGATTTGTGGAAAAGAATTGAAGAAAACCGTCGGGGTTAGCCGGATAGTTGCTCGGAAAAGGGGAAGTCGCCGGAGTTCGGTTTTTTAGAGAGAGAATAGAAAAAGAGTAAAGTAAGAGAGAAGGGGGTATTTATAGGGATTTGAAAGAATGGTGGATGACAGCTGTAAAAACGTTTAGAATTCCCCAGGACGCGCCTTAGTTTAGGGCGCGCCCTAGAGGAAATCTTGAGTGAATTTTGGTTTTTATAGGAGAAATTCCGTATATCATCTTTGATTTCATACGGAATTGGGGGGTAGTTGTTATAGCCAAAATTCGGTTCGGGTATTTTTAAGATGGATTCGGGCCAAATGTGGGTTCAATTTGGAGGAATTCTAGAATAAATTAGGATTTTGACTGAAGTTGGAGGAATTAGGCCGCGCCCTGGCTTTCCTTATAGTTAGGGCGCGCCATAAATGTGAAATATGGGGATGAATCTATTCAAATTAATTTTCTGAGAAGACATTGAAGAAATCTCTCCTAGGATTCCACTCAAGTGTGGATTCCACTCAAGCTTGGATTCCATTCAAGCTGGAATTCCATAAGTTGAAGAATTCCCTCCTGTCGTATCTCAGGAGGGGGATGTCCGTCGCAGAAGGCCTCCAGGGGTTTGCCTGGATATAAGGACCCTTCTTAGACGCTAAGGGAGGCATCCGTGCGCCCTAAGGTGGAAAGATGGGGACTTTCTGGTGTGTGCTTTGGGAGCTCTGTTCCTGTAGCCAATGGGCGCGCTCTCATTGGGGAACTTTGGAGTAATCCTGCACTTTGCACCCAAAAGCTCTGGATCACCTGTCCTGCTATCTGGTGGGTGCTTCTCATTCGGGGGACAGGGATGCGTTCTGCACTTGGGGTAAACCACGGCTATGCCTGCATCCTTGAAATCAAGAAATAGCTGGTAACGGATAGGACTAGTCCTCGACGGGGGAAGTTTCCTTATCTGTGAAGTCTTGAGATCTTGGATGAGCCTTGGGCCTTTGTGGTTAGGCCTCATAGTAGAACATTCCGGAAGCTGGTCCGTTATCCAAGCCCATTTGGGTTTCTTGCTCTCCAAGAACTACGTCTGGCTTGATCCCCTATAAATAGAGGGGTACGTAGGCCGATTGAGGGGTTGGAAGTCGAGAGCTCTGAATAGCCGCCACAAACCCTCTCAATCTCAGCCACCAATCACGCTCAACAACCACACACCACCATTTTCTTCGGTAAGGAACCACCGCATCAGATCTTGTTTCCGGCGACGTACCTCGAATTTTGTTGTTCCCAAATTCCTCCGTCAACATATATCATGTATGATGTACCATTTTACTTTTGTATTCCAAGAATAACTATCACTTATCAGAAGTCTGAGTTGTGTGTGTACTGTGTAAGAGAACAAAGAATCAAAAAAATGGGTTGAGGAGAGTAATATAATACCTTTAAATTTATTCAAGACTTGACCCATTTGTGCACAGCGCAAACAAGGAACGAAAACAGAAGGGGGAGGAGGACTTATGTTTTAGGACTTACGATCTGCTTTGTTTACAGCCATATATACTAGACTAGTAGTGATACGGCTTAAATCTCAAACTGCTCATTCAGGTGGAGGGTTGGTATCAAATTGCTCATTCTAGTTATCGGCATCTCATTTGAATCATTAAAATCATAATAAATATCAAATGGATATCTTTAAAATATACTCGAAAAATAAAAATAATTTTTCATTGATTTCTACATATTTTTCTTGAATGCTTCCATAACCAAACGAAAGGTTAATAATTCTAGTATTTCTGATAATATTTAGATATTTAAAAATTCACTTACTATTTATTTTTAATTTTATTGTCATTTTCCTTGTTTTAATTAAAAATAAATAGTAAATAAACTTTTTAAATTCTAAATATATTATCAAAAATACTAGAATAATTAACCTTTCATTTGGTAATGGAACCATTCAAGAAAAATGTGTAGAAATTAATGAAAAATTATTTTTATTTTTTGAGTATATTTTAAAGGTATCCATTTGATATTTATTATGACTTTAATGATTGAAATGAGATGCCGATAACTAGGGTGAGCAATTTGATACTAGCCCTCCACTTTAGTGGGCACTTTGAGATTTAACGCGTAGTGATACTAGTATGAGCAATTTCAACATTCTCCTAACATATTTTTTAAAAATATTATAAAATATTTAATTCTTAAAAATTTAGAATATTATATTATATATATCTATACTATTATGTAAAAGCCGAAACATTAAAAGTTTGGTCGGTCGGTCGGTCGATCGGTACGGTACGTGGTTGTTTTACTTATTTACCCTTACTCAATTACAGATAAAATTCATCCTACTAACTAATCAATTTCCTTTTTCAGGTTAAACTTATTATATTTTCTATTTTTCAGTAGCTAAATAATTTCCTTTTCCAGGTAAAATACAATATTTTTATATTTTATCTAGCTAAAATTTCTCATTTATTAATAAATCTCCCTTTTCAGGTTAAACATATTACCTTTTTTATTTTTCAATAACTAAATAATTTCCTTTTTCAGGTAAAATACAATATCTTTTACAATTTATCTAACTAAAATTCCTTCTTTTTTAAAAACATTACTAACAATTTTGTTTAATAAAATAACATAATTATATTATAATTACTATTAACTGATCAATTACCTTTTTCAGCCAAAACACGTTACCTTTTCTCTTTTCTCTTTTCTCTAACTAAAATCTCTCTTTTTCCAATTATATCATGATGGTTACCCTTTTCAGCCAAAACACACGTTACCTTTTTTCTTTTCTCTTATTAAAACCTCTCATTTTTCAATATTATCACGGGCGTTTCTATTTAATAAAAATAAAATAATAATATTATAATAATAATAATAATTAACCGATTACCCTTTTAGCTAAAATGTATTGTCTTTCAAATTCCTCTTTCAGGTTAAACTTATTATCTTTTCTATTTTTCAATAACTAAATAATTTCCTTTTCCAGGTAAAATACAATATTTTTATATTTTATCAAACTAAAATTTCTCCTTTATTAATAAATTTCCCTTTTCAGGTTAAACATATTACCTTTTTTATTTTTCAATAACTAAATAATTTCCTTTTTCAGGTAAAATACAAAATCTTTTACAATTTATCTAACTAAAATTCCTTCTTTTTTAAAAACACTACTAACAATTTTGTTTAATAAAATAACATAATTACAATATAATTAATATTAACTGATCAATTACTTTTTTCAGCCAAAACACGTTACCTTCTCTTTTGTCTAATTAAAATCTCTCTTTTTCCAATTATATCATGGATATGGTTACCCTTTTCAACCAAAACACGTTACCTTTTTTCTTTTCTCTTACTAAAACCTCTCTTTTTTCAATATTATCACGGGCGTTTCTATTTAATAAAAATAAAATAATAATATTATAATACTAATAATTAACCGATTACCTTTTTAGCTAAAATGTATTGTCTTTTCTAATTTTTCTAGTTAAATTCCCTTTTTTCCTATAAATATCACGGGTAACATTAATTTCTCATTTTTTAAAAACTATGATCTATTTTATTTAGTAAAATAACATAATCAACTTATTTATCCTTACTCAATTATAGATAAAATTCATCCTACTAACTAATCGATTTCCTTTTTCAGGTTAAACATATTATATTTTCTATTTTTCAATAACTAAATAATTTCCTTTTCCAGATAAAATACATATCTTTTATATTTTATCTAACTAAAATTTCTCCTTTATTAATCAATTTTCTTTTTCAGGTTAAACATTTTACCTTTTCAATTTTTTAATAACTAAATAATTTCATTTGTCAGTTAAAATACAATATCTTTTATATTTTATCTAACTAAAATTTATCCTTTTTTAAAAACACTACAAGCAATTTTGTTTAATAAAATAACATTATTATATTATAATTATTATTAACTAATCAATTACCTTTTTCAGCCAAAACACATTACCTTTTCTATTTTCTCTAACTAAAATATCTTTTTTTTCAATTATATCAATGATGGTTATCTTCTTCAACCGAAACACGTTACCTTTTTTTTTTCTCTTACTAAAACCTCTCTTTTTTCAATAATATCACAGACGTTTCTATTTAATAAAAATATTATAATACTAATAATTAACCAATTACCTTTTTAGCTAAAATGTATCATCTTTTCTATTTTTCTAATTAAATTCCCTTTTTTCCTATAAATATCACGGGCAACATAATTTCTCATTTTTTAAAAACTATGACCAATTTTATTTAGTTAAATAACATAATTAAATTATAAATACTATAAACTAATCAATTACCTTTTTCACATAATTCATTTCATCTTTTTAATTTTCACGCTACCTTTCTATTTTTTCTAACTAAAATCTCTCTTTTTCCAATTATATCACGGGTGGTTCTATTTAATACAATAAACTAATAATATTATAATATTAATAATTAACCGATTACCTTTTTCAGCTAAAACATATCATCTTTTCTATATTTTCTAATTAAATTTCTTTTTTAATAGAAATATCACGGACAATATTAATTTTTCCTATTCTAAAACATTACTAGCAATTATATTTAGTAAAATAACATAATTAATTAAGTTATAATTAATATAAACTAATCAATTACCTTTTGCACCTAGAACATGTTATATTTCTAACTTTCTCTAACTAAATTCTCTTTTTTTCTAATCATTTCAAGGGCAATCTATTTAATAAAATAAAATAATAATTTGTAATTTCTAATAATTAATCGATTACCGTTTTCAACTAAACTCTATAATATTTTCTATATTTTCTAACTAAAATCCCTCCTTTTTCTAGAAATATCACGGATAACATTTATATAATTATTATCAAATCATCTCATATAAAAATTTAAGCCACCAAAATTCATGTTTTAAAAAAATTAATTTAACTTAATGAAAAAATCATATAATATTAAAAATAATCCGTGCATCGCACGGGTTTTAATCTAGTATATAATAAATTTCTTAATAATTGTTTCTTATAATTATTAAATAACAAAAAAAGAGGGAAGCAAGAAAAAAAAATATGGAAACAACTGAAGTAAGGAAGGAAAATAATTTTTATTAATAAAATTGAAAAAAGAAGTATTTAAAGATGAGGGAGGATGACATGATAGCATAATTTTAAATCTAATTTCTTGTAATTTAAGTTAGGAGGGATCTCCTGTCAAAAAAAAAAAGGTTAGGAGGGATCTGTTGAACATGCTCTGAAGAGCATAGTAACAATCAATATAGGTAAATGTTTCGTAATAAAAAAAATACAATGATTATAATATGAGTACATAACTACTTTATTAATTTTTTTTAAAATGAATTTTATTATAAGAATAAGGATTCTGATCTATATCTGTTAATATAACCTAGGAAGTGAGGTAAGCAATGACAAGGCCACCAACCAAGTTAGGCAATCTTTGACTAACATTAATGGTTGGTGAGATTAAAGCCTATAAATATAGTCTTATGTAAATGGTCTCAACAACAACAAGATCAATACAATGTAGTTTTAATATTACTACCGTATTTTTCTCTCATCTCTACTAGTTCCGTTTATTACTTCCGCATTGCTCATATTTTGACATGGTATAAAAGCGGGAGTAGAGAGGAGGAGATTTTCAGTTGAAGCTTTGTGGTTTTTCAAGGAAAACACAAACTGCCCAGACTTATATCTTCCAGCAGAGGGAAGAAATTTTATGCCCAGTTTTTTATTTATGCAGATTCTGTTTCCAGCAGAATTTTCTGCCCAGTTTGCCCCGGTTATAAATTTAATTGTGTAGTATTCAAGTGGTTGTTGATATTACGGTATCTCTCCAATTTTTTACGATGCTGCAAATTAAACAGTTCAGGGGGCGTTATTCCGACGAAGCAGCAGAAGTAGTGCATATACAAATGTACACACAGTTCACTGCCACAAATGACAAAGCAACATAAGTAGTAGTATGTATACAAATACATACACACAGTTCACTGCTATATCTTGCATTTCATTCTTGTAAAAGAAGCAGAAGGACCAGTTCATGGACGATCTTAAGGGATGCAGTCTACCAAATACGGTTCCAGTTGCTTATAGTTCAAGGGATGACAGATGCAGATTACTCCTGTGTTCAGACATAGGCTTGTTAATAGTGAGTGATCACAAAGTCGAGTCTCAGTTTCTTCAAAATAATCAGTTCAAGGACTGATTGGTGGTCATCCACCGTTGTGCTGAAAAGCAGCACTTTCTATTATTTGACATGGCCTAAAATATACAGTGTGGTCGCAAGTTCGAGTCCTGGTATCCCAAAGACTCAATAAACTCAAGATCGGTCGACCCTAAAAATGGGTATAGTTGGACGCTCTGGTTTAGCTCAAGGGCTACTAGTGTCCACTCTTCAATCCCAAGATAGGTCTTTCATCCGAAGATGGGATTTCGAGTAAGGAGGCGTGTTAAATATAACCTAGGAAGTGAGGTAAGCAATGACATAACCTAGGAAGTGAGGTAAGCAATGACAAGGCCACCAACCAAGTTAGGCAAGCCATAATCTTTGACTAACATTAATGGTTGGTAAGATTAAAGCCTATAAATATAGTCTTATGTAAATGGCAACAACAACAACAAGAAGATCAATACAATGTAGTTCTAATATTACTACCGTATTTTTCTCTCCTCTCTACTAGTTCTGTTTATTACTTCCACATTGCTCATATTTTGACAATATCTCATATGCTTTTTCCAGAAATAGGAATTTACTTAAGGTATTATATTGGTTATTTATTTGATAAATTAACCTTTGATAATAAATAGCTATAATTGTAAACTAAATGAGTAAATATTTGATAATAAATGGCTACAATTTTTTATTTATATGTAAAAATTGTGATATGAGGAAAAATATTTTCAGGTTAATCTTGTGATCCTTATTCTCTTTTATTATATATATTAAAAATTAAATAGTCTTATGGGTGAAGGCCCAAAATACTAGCAAATTAAATACCCATGACCAAAATACCTACCACCAGCTCGGACGGCCCTAAATACCCACGGGAAATGCTACTGGTGGTGGAGTGTCAAGGAGACACGCTACTGGTGAAAGAGTGTCTCATAGACACGCTAGTGATCGTCTTTCGAAGATCTACAACCCTATGCCCATCAAAAATCATTTGTTTCACCGGATTTTAAACCCCCAAATTGAACCTTCTATTCTCCCTCATTTTTTTCGACGAGTTCGTAGAAGCCCCTGCGGGGGCAAATTCGATAAAATCAATTGGGCAAAATAGAGAGTACGATGTGGTGATGATTTTGGTATGCTTAGATATGGTGGGGGTGGCCAGACGTGACGGTGAGAGGCGGAGAGATTTGGAGAGATTGGAGATAGACGAGAGAGATGGGAGAGGATAGATGCTACAGTACTGCTTGGGGACACGCTACATGCAGTAGCATGTGGCGTATATAGTGAGGGCCAAACCTTCTGAAAAATAGTATTTTTGGCCATGGGTACCTCATTTTGAGGTATTTTAGTCATTTTCTCTAGTGTCTTATGCTATGATAATAGTAAATCAATAAATATTATTTTAAAAAAATTATCTAAAGATTAACAATAATTTTTTTCTAATAATTATACATATAATGATGATTACATTTTAATCACGAATTTCATAATTATGATTGCGCTTGATTCTTTGCTAATACATCTTGGATCTTCCAATACATGCTGTTTAAATTTTCACATACATGCAAAAGTGTTTCCATCGTGTAGTTTTTTTTTGTTGGAATCAAAGAGCTTTTCGTTAAGGCAAATCAAATTCAGATACAATTGTCTCCAACACAGACAACGAAGGAGACATTAATAAATTGTAGCTACCTAGCTCACAAGGGACTCGCGCCATCAAATGCGCCGTCTTGTTCACTTGCTTTCTAACATGGTGTAAGGATAGACCGAACTAGAGCTAAGGATCGTCCTGCACATATCAAAAACATTTCCAACCTCCTGAGTGCTAATTGTATGCTTGCAAATGGCCCTTACTGCAATAAGGGAGTCACTTTCCACCTGCATTGTTTGACTGCTTCTCGACAGCATCCAGGAAAGAGCCTCACAGATGCCAATAACTTCATCTTCAAGAACTGAAACTTGACCCACCATATGTATACACTTCCCTTGGACAAACTGACCTCTCCAATCGCGCAGCACCATTCCAATATTAAAATCTGAGCTTCCTACAACCACAACTGCATCAACATTGAGCTTCAAGATTCCTTGTGATGGGATTTCTAGAGATTATGCTGTACCAATTGATCACTATTAACATTGCCTTCAGGAGCAAGTTCGTTTGGCCATAACCTCCTTCTAATTGAACACTTGTCTCTTGCTACCTTCCATTGCTATTGCAGGAGTCAGAATTCTATTCTCCAACACCTTCAAATTTCTGACATAACAGATTTTCCATAACACAACTGCAATTTTAGTAGCCACCTCCATAGAAATCGTAGCAAGCTTCTGCAATAACCAGCTATGAGCAAAATATTCTTCCATCATATCATAGTTTAAGCCCAGATTCTGCCAGCAATCCGATGCAAATTTGCAGTCAAAGAAAACATGAAGTAAGTGTTCCATCGTATAATTAGAAATTTTTTTAAAAACTTGATCATTTTAAATATTAATGTATAAATTTCTCTTCAAAAATTTTAAATTATAAACACTTTTTAAATACCAAAAATGATGAGAAAAGGGGCCCTTGCCGTTAAGGCTGAGTTGTGTTTTGAGTAGAGCTGTAATTTGAGTCGGGCGGCTCGCGAGCTCGCCCGGCTCGAACTCGTTTAAGATGGCTCGACTCGGCTCATTTAATTAAACGAGCCGAGTTCGGGAAAAGGTTCCGGCTCATTTAATTAAACGAGCCGGCTCGGCTCGGCTCGTAAATTAAACGATTCGAGTTCGGGTAGAAAATTAGGTTCGTTTAAATGTTATTTCAGCTCGTTCGACTCATTTATATTGGCTGGTTTAGCTAACTAGCCGGCTCGACTTGGCTCGTTTAGTTAAACGAGCCGAGTTCGGGCAGAAAATTGGACCCATTTAGTTAAACGAGCCGGCTCGGCTCTGTAAAGCATAAAGTAATGTAATATGTAATAGATGACATATATAACTCAACTAGGATAAAAGATAAATAATATTAACTCTATACAGGGATCGTGAAATTTGAAGAACATGCATCAACAAGGATCAAGTCACTGAAAGAAGTTCATTAACATGATCAAGCCTCAGTGACAGAATAAGATGTACAGATGATTCAGTTGAAGGGCCAAAAAGATTCCATGTATTTATATTACTTGAAGATATTGCTGCAGGCTAATCAATTGGAATGTAACGAAGGTGTGAAGATCAAGATCAGTGCGAGTCACTTGTGAACCAGACCAGTGCACTAAGTGTCAGCACATACGAGAAGGATCAACACATTAATTCATAGAAAGAATTGACAAAGCTTATTGATGATCAAGGACAGACATAATATCTCAAGGTATTGTCAAAAATTAATTTACTCTGAAAATTAACTAAGTAACAGATTAATTAATTATTTATAATAAATAATTAAATTAATCTGGTACTTGAACTATTTTCTGAGATGAATTAATTCAGCAGAATATTTGAAACAGAAGAGAGAAGCCCAAAAGAAGCAGCCAAAAATAGTAATACTATGCACAATTACTATGCAAGGTTACTATGCGTGATTACTATACGAGTACTGTGCAAATAGTGGTTACTGTGCAAATAGTGGTTATTGTGCAAATAGTGATTACTGTGCAAATAGTGGTACTGTGCAAATAGTGGTTGCTGGGGTCCACGTCCAAAATTAATTCAGCAGACACGGTTTTGGGGTTGTTGGAATAGTGGTTACTGTGTAGGTGGGGCCCACTGGAATAGTACAACATAGTGAATTTCTATAGCCTATAAATAGGCCTGTTGTATTTCATTTCAAAACACACCTCAACACATAACTTTCTCTTCTCTCTCTTATATCTTCTCTGTGTAAGCTGCTAGACAGTCCATCTAGTAGGGAAGCCGGCTTAGCCCGCTTTCAGGAAGTGTCGGGTAGAAGGTCCTCGTGCCTAAACTATCCTTAGGAGTGTTCTGGTTTTGAAGTTAATCCATTGGATTAAAAGTTGTAACACCCCTTCGAGTTTATTATCAATAAAGATATATTCTCGTAATTATTTTTTTTGGTAGTATCGTATTCAACCCCCCCCTTCCATGATACTTCGGGACCTAACAATTAGTATCAGAGCAAACTTCTACCATACAAGAAGTCTAAAGATCAAAACCATGGGAAGGAAGGATACAGGTGTGAAGATTCCAATGCTTGACAAAGATAATTACTTTCACTGAAAAGTAAAAATGCACCTTCATCTCTCAGCCATCGATGAAGGCTATGTAGATTGCATAGAGAAAGGACCTCATGTTCCAATGAAGGCCAACTCTGGGATTGGTCAAGATGCTGGCACTGTAGCTGCTGGAAGGCCTATTCCAAAGAATCAAGATGAGTACATAGATGAAGACTTGGCGGAGATTCACAAATATAGGAAGACCATTAACATTTTGTTCAATGGAATCGATCAAGATATGTTTAATAATGTAATTAACTGCACCACTGTTAAGCAAGTGTGGGACATTATCCAAACCATCTGTGAAGGAACTGAGCAAGTCAGAGAGAACAAGATGCAACTCCTAATACAACAGTATGAACACTTCCACCACAATTCTGGTGAAAGTTTAACAGATATATTCAGTAGATTTCAGAAACTACTGAATGGCCTGCAGTTGTATGGGAGAACATATGAAGTCAAAGACTCCAACTTAAAATTTCTGAGATCTCTTCCTAAGGAATGGAAGCCAGTTACAGTCTCGTTGAGAAACTCCCAAGACTACAAAAGTTTTACACTTGAGAGACTGTACGGCATCCTAAAAACATATGATCTTGAAATGCAGCAAGATGAGGAAGTAGAAAAGAGCCAGAAGAAGAGTGGAGCTATAGCCTTGATGGCCAACAATCCAACAATCCAAGGTGGTGGAAGAATGAAGAGTGTAGAAGCCACACTAAGTTCAAAAACTTGTGAAGGTGAAGCTGAAGCTAGCAAGGTCAAGGGCATGATGATTGAAGAATTTGATGCATCCAGTGGAGACGAGTCTACTTATCTGGATGAATATTTGGCATTTTTGTCAAAAAGATTCTCAAAGCTCAGATTTAAGAAGAATCCATCAGGAGCAAGGCAACTCAGAAAGAACTATCAACCCTCCAAAGATACGGTTGAGAGATCGAAGATCAAGTGCTTTAGTAGTGGAATTACTGGTCACTTTGCCAATGAATGCAGGAAATCTCAAGCCGAGAAAGAGAAGAAGCAGTTTGAAGCTGTTGATTACAAGAAGAAATATTTTGATCTTCTCGAGCAACAAGGGAGAGCATTCGTGTCAAAAGATAGTGACTGGGCTACTGGAGGTGACTCAGATGCAGAAGAGGAGTTTGTCAATATTGCACTCATGGAAAACGAAACTGATGAAGAAGCTAGCTCAGCAAGCAACCAGGGAAATAGAAAGAATCTTTGTTATCAGGATAGTGGTTGTTCTAGGCATATGACTGGAGATTCTACCCTGCTCAATAAGCTTGAGGATAGAGCTTGCCCTAGCATTACCTTTGGAGACAACAGCAAAGGATATACTAGAGGATATGGCTTGATTTCACAAGGGAATGTTGTCATTGAAGAAGTAGCACTGGTTGATGGACTTAAGCATAACTTGCTAAGTGTCAGTCAACTGTGTGATAAAGGCCAGAATTTCTGGTTCACATCTGAAGCTTGTGTCATTTTTAAGAAAAGTGACAACAAGGTAGTGATGACAGGAGATAGAAGAGGAAATGTGTACATTGCTGACTTCAATTCAACAAATGCAAACATAACTACATGTCTTCTCAGCAAGGCAAGTGTAGATGAAGTTTGGCTTTGGCATAAAAGACTGTCACACTTGAGTTTTAAAGCAATGAATGAGTTGGTAAGGAAGGATTTGGTTAGAGGTATTCCAAAATTGGATTACTCCAAGGATGGATTGTGTGATGCATGCCAGAAAGGGAAGCAGAAGAAGGCCTCTTTCAAATCAAAGTCAATGTCATCAATTGATCAACCCTTGCAACTACTTCACATAGATCTCTTTAGACCTGTCAATATGTTGTCAATCTCAAAGAAGAAATACTGTCTTGTGATTATTGATGATTTCTCAAAATTCTCTTGGACATTCATTCTGCACTCTAAGGATGAGGTGGGTGAAGTCATTATAAATCACATCAAGATAGTCAACAATAATCCTCTACTCAAAGTAAGGAGAATTAGAAGTGACAATGGAACTGAGTTCAAGAATTCTGTAATAAGAGAGTTTTGTGAAGAAGAAGGAATTATCCAAGAATTCTCTGCACCAAGAACTCCTCAACAAAATGGTGTAGTGGAAAGAAAGAACAGAACTCTAATTGAAGCTGCAAGAACAATGCTTGAAGAGTCTAAGCTACCAACATACTTCTGGGTAGAAGCTATAAACACTGCATGCTACACTCTGAATATTTCTTTGGTCAATAAAGCAAAAGGCATGACACCTTATCAACTTTTCAAAGGCAAGAAACCAACAATCAACTTTCTGCATGTCTTTGGATGCAAATGCTTTGTACTGAAAAATCATGGTGAGCATCTTGGAAAATTTGATTCAAAGGCAGATGAAGCTATCTTTGTTGGATACTCAGCTGGAAAATCCTACAGAGTCTACAACCTAAGACTAAACATTGTAATGGAGTCCATACATGTTGTCTTTGATGACAAGAAAATATCTGGTCTAGTAGATGAAGGTTTTCATGAGTCTCTCTCATTTGAGAATGAGAGAAGTGGTGAAGAAAGTAAAGATGATGATGAAGAATGGAGATCAAATGGTGTAAGCAACAGACAAGGATTATCAGTTGAAGTGTAGAATGAACCACCTGTTGAAGAGCAACTTACACCATCAGTTGGAAATCAATTTGAAGCATCTGTAGAAAATCAAAGAGAAGCATCTGTTGATGAATCAGCAAGAACTCCATCAATCTCGAGGGCCATACACTCAGGGGGAGTTTCTCACAGTCAAAACTCAACAACAAGCCATAATGATCAACACAGAGAAAATGAAGCCACTTCATCAAGGTTAAACTTACCACCACAAAGAAAATGGACCAGGGATCATCCATTTGAGCTTATCATTGGAGATCCTAATGCAAAGGTCCAAACCAGAAGAGCAACTCAAGAAGAATGCTTATATAGCAGTTTTCTAATGCAAAGAGGAACCTAAGAGATTTGAACATGCTCTTCTGGATCCAGACTGGGTTATAGCAATGCAAGAAGAGCTAAACCAGTTTGAAAGAAATGAAGTATGGAAACTTGTACCCAAACCTAAAGACAAATCAGTGATTGGCACTAAGTGGGTATTCAAGAACAAGATGGATGAGAATGGCATAATCACAAGGAATAAAGCTAGATTAGTGGCTAGAGGCTACTGTCAAAAGGAAGGAATTGACTTTGAAGAAACCTTTGCACCAGTGGCAAGGTTAGAAGCAATAAGGATCTTCCTGGCCTATGCAGCGCATGCCAATTTCAAAGTCTATCAAATGGATGTCAAGAGTGCATTTCTGAATGGTATTCTGGAGGAGGAGGTGTATTTTACTCCAGATGGCCTATGTGACTCATGTCAGAAGGCAAAACAAAGGAAAACTTCATTCAAAAGTAAGACTGAATTCTTAATTCTTGAGCCATATCACTTATTGCATGTTGATTTATTTGGTCCAGTAAATATAATGTATATTAGAAAGAAAAAATATGCTTTGGTTATTGTTGATGAATACAACAGATATACATGGGTGTATTTAATGCACAAGAAAGAAGAAACTGCATCAATCTTAATAGAGCATGTCAGACAACTGGACAAAGGATCTAAGCATACAGTGAAAATCATAATGAGTGATAATGGCACTGAGTTCAAGAATGTAGCCATGGAAGAGTTTTGTAAAGAAAATGGAATAAAGAAAGAATTCTCTGCACCTGGAACTCCACAACAAAATGGAGTAGTAGAGAGAAAGACCATGACTCTCATAGAAGCTGCAAGGACCATGCTTGATGAAGCAAAGTTGCCAACTTACTTCTGGGTTGAAGCTGTGCAAGCTGCTTGTTTCACACAGAATGCGACACTCATAAACAAGCACGGTAAAACACCATATGAGATGGTGAAAAATAAGAAGCCGAACCTGAAGTACTTTCATGTGTTTGGATGTAAGTGTTTTGTTCTTAAGACTCATCCAGAACAGCTTTCCAAATTTGATTTAAAAGTTGATGAAGGAATCTTTGTTGGATACCCATTATCCACAAAAGCATTCAGAGTCTACAATCTGAGAACAAAAGTGGTCATGGAATCTATCCATGTGTCTTTTGATGATAAGAAGATAACAGGACTTGAAGATTTTGATGAACATGACCAGCTGAGATTTGAGAATGAAGAAATAAATGTTGATCTACAAAATTCTGATACTCTTTCAGACTATATTGTTTAATCTATACAAGTAGATCAGACTGCAATTGAGGGGGAGCAAGTGAACGATGAAAATGAACCCCAATCAAGTGAAGAAACATCAAAGAATGCATCTACTGCTAATGATTCATTAAACTCTGATTCATCAGACTCTGAAAGCAACAGCTCAGGGGGAGCAAACAATGATTTTGGATCTACTAGTCATCACACTCAACACAATTATGAACTTGGGGAATCATCAAGATCAAATCTGCCGAGACAAAGGGTATGGAGTAGAGCGCATCCCTTTGAACAAATCATTGGTGAACCGGACACGGGTGTACAGACTAGAAGAGCAACACAGAATGAATGCAATTTCGCAGGATTTCTATCTCAAATTGAACCTAAAAAGGTTGATGAAGCTCTTGATGATCCAGATTGGGTAACTGCAATGCAGGAAGAACTCAATCAATTCGAAAGGCAGAAAGTTTGGAAGCTGGTGCTAAGACCAAAAGATAAATCTGTAATTTGCACTAGATGGGTGTTTAGGAATAAACTGGATGAAAATGGTATTTTTACGAGGAACAAGGCTCGATTGGTAGCAAAGGGTTACTCTCAAGAAGAGGGAATTGATTATGATGAAACCTATGCTCCAGTTGCAAGGCTTGAAGCAATCAGGATGTTCTTAGCATTTGCTGCACACTCCAACTTTAAGGTTTTTCAGATGGATGTGAAGAGTGCATTTTTGAACGGAGATCTAGAAGAAGAAGTCTATGTTGAACAACCCCCTGGGTTTGAAGACAAGGAATTTGAAGGTTTTGTATACTTTCTCTTCAAAGCTCTCTATGGTCTCAAGCAAGCTCCTCGAACATAGTATGATACTCTCTCCAAGTTCTTACTCGAAAATGGATTTACAAGAGGTATAATCGACAAAACTCTCTTTCATAAAAAGCATAAAAAATGATATAATTCTGGTGCAAGTATATGTGGATGATATAATATTTGGTTCTACTAATGATTTGTTATGCAAGAGATTTGCTAAGCTAATGCAGAGTAAGTACGAGATGAGCATGATGGATGAGTTGTCCTTCTTCCTTGGACTTCAAGTTGTTCAGAAGCCTGATGGTATTTTCATCTGCCAGTCAAAATACATAAAGGATCTTCTGAAGAAGTATGGGATGGAAGAAGCAGCTACTGCCAAGACCCCGATGCCAACTATCGAGGTATGATTGTCTCTCTCTTGTACTTAACTGCTAGTAGACCAGATATTATGTTCGCAACTTGTTTATGTGCTAGATTCCAGGCTCACCCTAAAAAGTCACATCTTATAGCTGTTAAACGTATTTTCAGATACCTTAAGGGAACCCCCAATCTTGGAATTTGGTACCCTAAAGGAACAGGTTTTGACCTAGTTGGCTATACAGATTCTGACTTCGCAGGTTGTAAGATTGATCGGAAAAGTACTTCTGGAAGCTGTCAGTTTCTAGGAAGAAGGTTGGTATCTTGGTACAGCAAGAAGCAACACTCAGTATCTACCTCGATAGCCGTAGCAGAATACATTGCGGCAGGTAGTTGTTGTGCTCAGATCCTGTGGATGAGGAATCAACTTCAGGGCTATGGACTCATGTTGGACAAAATTCCAATTCTATGCGACAACACGAGTGCCATTGCCATTGCCAACAATCTAGTTCAACACACCAGGACTAAACACATTGATATCAGGTATCATTTCTTACGAGAGCATGTCATGAATGGAACTGTGGTATTATATTTTGTTCCCACAGATCAACAAATTGCAGACATCTTTACTAAACCACTGGATGAATCCACTTTCTTCAGGCTAGTTGGTGAACTTGGGATGTTAAATCTGTCTAATTAATTTTGGATAATCAATAACTGCAATTTGTTATAAGTTCACATGTATTTTAAATGTCAATATGTTTAGGACTTGTGAATTTATTTGCATCCAGTCCTCATATTACAATTATCTCTATATTAATTACCATGCTTATAAATGCTATATTTTATGGTAATTAGTTAGTAAATAATTGTGTCAATTGTAGCATAATTAAATAAATATTTTATTGACATATATCAATTAATGATACTTTGTTAATTTTATGTTTGTTTAATTATGAGATTGTCTGATTATTGTGGAATATTTCTTGAATTATTGATTGGTTATTTTAAATCCACAATAATTAGAAATAATAAATGTGTATGTGTGTGTGTACATAGGTTGATAGGTTTCGGTGATAAGATGTTTTTTCGGCTGACAGGTTTCGGTGATAAGATGTTTTTCGGCTAAGTAGGTTGTTAGGTGAGAAATTATTGAGCGGTGTAATTTTTCAAACATAGCCTGTCATGCTCTCACCTAACCCACTAGTCCTTGAAACCTTATAAATGATGAGTTTTTGTTTGTGTTTAACATCATCATTTTTCAGATATACAGAGCATATACACACAATTGCTGAATATTTCGAGCTTTGATCGGAAAGATCTCTCAATCTAGCTGGTGGTTTTTAGATCGGATTTCATATTCTTTCTTTATACATCATCCTTTATAAAAACTAACCCTTGTTTTTGAATTTCCTCAAAGTTTTGAAAATGGCATTGCAGGGAAGCTTTTTAATTGCTAAAGTTAATCCTATTTCCATTCAGCAAATCGAAACCATTCTTGATGAGAAATTTCGGGCTTGGACACAATTTCTGAATGAACATTCATTAATTCACTATGATTTAGTTACACCAGTGCAGCTTAACCATGATGCATTGCGTGAACTATATTGCAGTGCGGTTAACACTTCTGGACAGGACGGGTGTGCAATCACATATCGACTGTTTGGTAGGTCGATTAGGGTCACTGAACGAGATGTTAATCGAATTCTCCATTTTCCTATGGAAAATCTCGTTTTTGATCCTACACCTGAACAGATTGAAATGTTCTTTCGTTTTATAAGGTACCAAGATGGCAATTTCAATACTGGTAATCTTTCTAGAACGTTTCTAACCCAGTATTGGAATTTCTTCTTTCACACTCTTAACCATGTTTTTTCCTCAGATAGAACAAATCAAGATCGAATACCTGAATTTATTCAAAAAATAGGGTATGCGGTCGCCAATAATTTGAGGATTAATTTTGGAAAAATAATGCTTGGTCAAATCATTTTAAAATGAAACACTTGGGAAGAAGAGATGTTCGGACTCAAAATGTAAAATGTCTATATCCAAGGTTTCTACAGCTAATATTAAATTATTTTTTGAATGATGAAGACAGGGTACGATTGGAATATGGTCGAAAGGTGGAATGTTCTTACATGAAGACGAATGTAATTAATTACATAAGCAAAAAGAACTATACGGATGTGCCTACAGTCCTAACTGAATATCTAAAGACTGTCCCACTTTCGGTGTTACCAAGACTAGTGAGAGCAGGTATACGACAAGGTAATATTTCAATCCCTGCTATTCCAACCTCTGTATTCCCTGTTGTGTCACAGGAAATACAGTTTCTACAGCCCCTAGTGGCCATCTTACCCGACCAAGAGCAGGAAATCCCACCGACTCTAACACAGGTCGAAGAGCCCATTCTACAAATACAAACACAACAAACTCGTACACCTCAATTGTCACTTAAACGACCAACCATCAACACTTTTGAGGGAGATAGTGCCTCAGTAGCACCACATAAGGAGTCAGTTACATCAACAGCTCTGCCTCATTGTAAAAGAAGTAAACCAAATGAACCTGAGGTAACTGTAACTGTTATTGAAACAATTCTTCCTTGTCAAATGAGTGAAAATGTAAATAAGGTTGAATTGACGGGAGCAACTATCTTGAGTTCCATTTCACGGAACATAAGAGTGGTTGATGATCTTTCTAAAGATCAAATGCCTTCACAGGCATCCGAGGTGGAATTACCTACCTCAATAACTGCTGGTGAATCTTCCATTTTACGGAAAGATCCATCGGTAGGTGGTTCTTTTATGAACCAAGTGTCTTCACAGACAGTCGAGGGAAACTTGGGTTTTGTGCCATTTAATCGATTCAAGTTTAAACTCCCAGAGGGAAAATCTCTGGATCTCTTTCGAGATTTACCACTCTTTACCAGTGGTCGGCAACTCGCTTCATGCGAGGATGGAAGCTCACGAACTTTCATTGCACCATCCGTGACCTCTGAAAAAAGGGCTAGGATCATTTCATTTACAGGTACAGAGTTGAGAGAAACACGAACAGAACATGTAAGTGTAACCCAAACCACTAAACCGAGTGAATATAGAGTGTTGAGTGAAACACATGCAGAATGTACGAGTGAGCAACCTACTCAACCACATGCACCTGTAACCAGAAAGGAATACAGCAGACTCCTTACACGGGTCCAAACAATGGAGAAAGAGTTGCCAAATATCTGTAAGTCCATTGCAGAAATCAAAAATTTGCAACTTATTCAACATGATGTATTCCAGGTTCAATTGAATACCATGGCAACCCAGTAAATGATGTAATCAACTCCTTGGTAAAGCCATCTTCGTCTAATTTACCAACTTCACATCCTACTACTCTGGAGGATAACCCAACTAAGGGGGAGAAGGTGGATGACCAAGAAACATCTACTAGGTGTAAGGGCAAGGAAAAGGTTGTTGACACGGAATTAACTTTATTTTGGGAAAGAAAAAGCTAATGGGAGTATTAGTGCTATGTGGAAAGAAAGCAAAGGCAAACTTGAAGATTTGTTCAGTCTAAAGGAACAATTGTCTTGCACTTGGTTAATTTTAGAAATCTGGAAAATGTATATATATGATCCAGAATGCACTATAATATTATTTATCTTTGAACTTTATTTTTTTTTTTGTTGTATTAGTTGAGTTATCCTCTAGGAATTTGCTTGTCAAACCCTAACAATCAAATAGGGGGAGATTTTAAAACATAAAGTAATGTAATATGTAATAGAGGACATATATAACTCAACTAGAATAAAAGATAAATAATATTAACTCTATACAGGGATCGTGAAATTTGAAGAACATGCATCAACAAGGATCAAGTCGCTGAAAGAAGTTCATTAACATGATCAAGCCTCAGTGACAGAATAAGATGTACAGATGATTCAGTTGAAGGGCCAAAAAGATTCCATGTATTTATATTATTTGAAGATACTGCTGCAGGCTAATCAATTGGAATGTAACGAAGGTGTGAAGATCAAGATCAATGCGATTCACTTGTGAACCAGACCAGTGCACTAAGTGTCAGCACATACGAGAAAGATCAACACATTAATTCATAGAAAGAATTGCCAAACCCTATTGCCGATCAAGGACAGACATAATATCTCAAGAAATTGTCAAAAATTAATTTACTCTGAAAATTAACTAAGTAACAGATTAATTAATTATTTATAATAAATAATTAAATTAATCTGGTACTTGAACTATTTTCTGAGATGAATTAATTCAGCAGAATATTTGAAACAGAAGAGAGAAGCCCAAAAGAAGCAGCCAAAAATAGTAATACTATGCAAAGTTACTATGCATGATTACTATGCGCGATTAATATGCGAGTACTGTGCAAATAGTGGTTACTGTGCAAATAGTGATTACTATGCAAATAGTGGTACTGTGCAAATAGTGGCTGGTGGGGGTCACGTCCAAAATTAATTCAGCCAACACGGTTTTGGGGTTGTTGGAATAGTAGTTACTATGCAGGTGGGGCCCACTGGAATAGTATAGCATAGTGACTTTCTATAGCCTATAAATAGGCCTGTTGTATTTCATTTTAAAACACACCTCAACACATAACTTTCTCTTCTCTCTCTTATATTTTCTCTGTGTAAGCTGCTAGACAGTCCATGTAGTAGGGAAGCCGACTTAGCCCGCTTTCAGGAAGTGTCGGGTAGAAGGTCCTCGTGCCTAAACTATCCTTAGGAGTGTTCTGGTTTTGAAGCTAATCCATTGGATTAGAAGTTATAACACCCCTTCGAGTTTATTATCAATAAAGATATATATCTTTATTCGAAAACCTCTTTTACGATACTTCGAAACCTAAGAAACTCCTAAAAAAAACTAGTCTCGAATAACTACCGGACTCGAACTCGACCGCCTCGGCCCGAACTACAGCGTGAGTTTTGAGTGAGCATTGTATGTATCGCCCCCCATCTAACAAAAAACCGCACTTCTCTTCCCCCCCTGTTTGTTTTTTTACCCTTCATTTATCACTTTGATTTCATCCCACATTTTCTTCCCTCTACATTCCCAATTCATTTGTTGAATTGAGAGGGAGAGAGAGAGAGGAGAGAGAGAGGAGAGAGAGATCTATCTATGGCTTGTTTCTCAGTCCCCTGCCCCAAAATTTCTATGCAGCTGGGCCAGTCCAAGCCCACCCTTTCCAGTTCCAATCGGGCATTCCTACCTGGATCTTCCCTCCACACCTCTCTTGCTTTTCAGGTAAAACAACTCCTCTCTCTCTCTCTATATATATATATATTCTCCCTCTCTCTCTTGCTTATCTACTATATGTGTGTGTATGCTGTATAATTTACTCCTGCTTACTTCAATCTGTTGCTAATTGTCTGTTTCATCTCATTTCATTAGAGAGAGAGAGAGAGAGAGAGAGAGAGAGAGAGAGAGAGATAAAGAGGTGGAAAGAGATATATGAACATTGGATTCACATTAGTATATAGAGAAAACCACCTAATTATATGAACATTGGATTCATATTAGTATATGGTTGTAGTTAGTTTCTAGTTTGTTTTTTTTTCATTATCAAAAAGGTTTGAATTTTGAACAATCATCTATGGACTATGTTTATGTACATTGTCTCTTTTTGCAAAGAAAAATTGTTCAAAGTTATGTTCTTTCGTCTCTCTTGTTTGTAGCTTTGGCTATAGTGTCAAATTTTAACATCAAGGTGGCTGTTACATTGTCTATTATATGTGTTTTTACTTAATTTTATTGAGGAGTGTATTGATATGTCATATATAATTTAGGTTTCTGGACAATGTATTAGCCACCTTGCTTTATTTGACTCCGTAGTCTTAAGCTAGACATAGATAATTAACACCGAACCAAATGTATGTTTTTCTTAAGTGCTCTTTTCATACCAAAAATCGAAAAGTCGTAACTTTTTGTATTTGTTCACTTCAAGATGTTTAATTTCTTAAATAAAAGAACTATAATCCACTTTCAACTCATTGTAGCATTAGGGAAGAAACATTTTTCTGTATGTATACTCATTCAATAATATGCTGGATCTGTAGAATCAGCTGTTGCTAAGGATGAAGAGAAGAGTAGTCCTATACATTTGGGAACCCTTGGAAAAAGTGATAAATTATACAATTTTCCCTTCAATTGTGAAGTTTTAGAAAGAGAAAAAGAAACCGAGAGTTGATAGGTTTTTAGTGAATTTTTCAAGCATATCTCTAAAATCTATGTTAAACAAGTAGCAATTTAGAATGTTGATCACCTTACTTGCACTAAACTGCATAAGTCTATCCCTAGTTTGTCTGCTTATGTATGACTGCTACTCTTACGATCGATTTGCAATCTTAATGGAGAGTTACTTATAGAATCTGTTCTGTTGGGTACTTGTGCCTGATTTTGAAAGCAATTGTGGGTACTATTTGGTCTATTATCTTGCTTTATGGTTATGTTTTCACATTTGAAAATGGTGTAAATTTCTGTTGCAGGCATCTAACAGGAACCAGTATGAAGTTCTTAGTTTATCTACTCAGCTGAATGCGGTATATTAATTGTTAAATCTCCTTGCTCATCTTCCTTTCCACCACATTACTTTTAGTTTCTTTGTGGCCCTTATCTGATATCACTTTCGTCATCAAAGGTTTCAACGGAGAAATCATCAAACTCTGTAGCGCCTACAGAGACAAAGTCAGAAGAATTGACCAAGAAAGTTTCTTCTCAGGATGCCATTGCTGATGTAGCATCCATTACAGCATTCATGAATCAAGTAGCAGATCTTGTAGGGTGTGTATACTTCCTTTAATCTGTATAAAAAAAGTTTCTTACCAGACATCTTTTGATTTATTGTCCTTCCCTTGCCTTAAAGTAACTTATCTTTTATGGCAGGCTTGTGGATTCTAGAGACATTATGGAGCTGCACCTAAAGCAAGAGAACTGTGAGGTCCTTATAAGGAAAAAGGAAGCTTTACCACAACCCCCTGCAGCTCCTTATGTTATGATACAGTCCCCGCCTCCCCAAGCTATGGCTCCCCCCCAGTCGTCGCCTGCAAAGGCAGCTCCTGCTTCTGCCAGTCCAACTGGCTCTCCAAAAGCTTTGCCTGCACCACCCACTGCGGCGCCGAAGTCATCACATCCTCCACTCAAGTGCCCCATGGCTGGAACATTCTATCGCTGTCCTTCACCTGGAGCCCCGCCATTCGTAAAGGTAAATGTTCTATGTTTTTCTTATGTAAAGTTACTGAATTTGATATCTGACATAGCTTGGAGGAGAAATTCAAGGTTAATATATTTATTTGCTTGTCCTATATACAGTATAATGACGAGACTGTCTAAATTTGGTCATGTAGAACTAATCTCAAGAAAAAGTTAAATTCTTCAGCACATTTTTCATGATACGTTTAGCCTATTCTTTTAGTTGACATAGTCATATTATTGCACCGGTCCAGTCCCCTCTATGGTATTTATCTTACCTGGTACTTTGAATCTGTTTGCATGCAACAAGGGGTCGAGTTTTGATCTAGTTGGTTTCGTGATGAACCTCTAATAGAAGTTTTTACAGATAATCATGTAATGCCTGCTGTTCTTTTCAGAAAATACAGTGGATAGCATTTCCCTATTTGTTTGTTTGACTAGTCAAATTTTCTATTTAGGTGGGAGACAAGGTCCAGAAAGGTCAGGTAATATGCATCATTGAGGCCATGAAGCTGATGAATGATATTGAAGTAAGCCTCTTTGCTCTTATCTTCATTGTTTGTTTTTTAATGTTATCATTCCTTTTCACATGGTTGATGAGAGCATCAGAATTCGAAAAAAGAAGTAGACATGGAATTTAAATTAGTCCCTCTTCATTGACGTAGATAAAAAGTCTTACCATTTTTCTTTTCATCTATCTACAAGGAAATTGAAAAGTGTACAAAAACTTGACAGTTCTCTGTCACTGGTCATGTAATTAAGTAATTATTTGTTGGTGTTCATTCAGTTAGATTAGTGAGTATTAGTTTAGTTGTTACTATTACTGGAGAAAACTATTAGTTCTTGTTGCCTAAGTGTAGTTAAATGTTAGCTGATCTTAATCCTAGCTGGCAAGCTGGTTAGAGTAGTTTGTTACTTTACTCTTGCATATATAGTGGTAGTTTAGGGCTTTGCACAAACAGATTTTACCGTGAAGAGTACATATATCTGTTCGTTTCTTTTTCTTCTTTAAAGATTGATTGATCTTTAGGACGAAATGAAGTCAATCTGTTTATTTGATTGCTGCAACTCTTCTCACTCTAATATGTGGGGATGAGTGAATTTTAATATATATTGGTTGCGGACAATTTGGGTAAGCATGCAATCATTCTTCTTAGTCACAAAATTTATACACTTCAGCCTTCAGGGAAGTGTCTCATATTTGCTCACGAGTCTCCCTTAAGTAATTAAGTTTTTCCACTTATAACATGTCATACATGGTCACTGAAAGATCAACTTTGTAGAAACTTTACTAGGCACGAGGAGATTATTAGATTGGTGAATTTTGATGGATATCCTGAGCCATTTTGGAGCTAGATTGGTGCTCTCTCGTGAAAAATAATGTATTGCCAAGTTTATACTGGGAGATCATACATTATCTCGCTCTTTGATATTTGATTGGTGTCATATATTAGTCATAGATTATTAAAGGCTTCGATGTGTTGTGCATATTTTGTGAAGTCTTTCCACAAATTTAAAGCTATCAACAATTTTACTCCATCTACATATATGATGCGGTCACATAGTAAACATTTACTCTATAGTTTCTTGGCTGCTCTGATTCCTTGTAATTTTCAATTTGATTGACAATAACCCCTGTGGATTCATGTGCAGGCTGATCATGCTGGAACTGTAGTTGATATTCTAGTAGAAGATGGAAAACCAGTTAGCGTTGACATGGTCAGTATGCGCTCCAACTTCTCTTTCTCTCATCGCGCACACTTAACCAATTATTGCATTGGATCCTTTGTTTTTTAATTAAGTTGACTAAAATGTTTTACCCTCTTGCAGCCGCTATTTGTCATTGAACCCTGAGAAACAAGAAGTGCTTTTCAGTGGAAATTAAGATTGAGCCTAGATCTATTGTGCCGCTATTGATATTTATATGATGTATTTTTCATGTATCTCCTGTTACTTTAGCTGAATTTTTAAGAATACAAAATTGTTCAGTTGTTACCCTAAGATTGTAAATTTTATCATATGTAGTTTGTTGTTATATTTGACTGATTTTGTCAAATAAAAGAATATTAAACTAAAGATTAATGGAGTATAAAGAGTTTGTAAGTTACATATCACAATATTTATTATGTGAATAATGTTTTTAAGTTACAAATATATGGATAATGACATTGATTAGTACTTAATGGGCTGTTTAATAGGGAGTGGAAGCATTGTTAGAAAAGCCTATATATGGTGGTTTATGCCAATGGGAAAAATCACTCATTTTAAATGATAGAGAGCTTGTTCAAAGCATTTCTGGAACTACGAAAATAAATTTCCTATTTTCTTCAAAATTATTCATCTACCTATATTTATATATTTAAAAAGCATAACATTGGTATCACAGCTTATTTGCTTTCTTTCGGATCACATGTATTAGCCAGGCTCACTTCTGTTCTTCAGGGACTAATTCTTTTTTTCCCTTACTCCTTTTGTTCATCTGCTATTGTTTTGTTATTCTGCATGCCTTGTCCCGTTTTTGTTAATGGGTTTTGGTCCGAAACCATGGGTGGTTGGTGAGCCACCATATCTGCCGCAACTCTTCAATATGGCGAATTTAAATGCTGCCGCAAAGGTTCAATGCGGTAGCTCAACTTCTGCCATAGGTTATCAATGCGGATGTATTTAAATAAAATAGGAATAAAGACCAATAAATTTTTAAAAAATAGAAAAAACCCAAATTTTTATTCAGAATTTATACACAGCCACGTAGTACGACTAATTTGGTGTTTATAAATTTATGTTCAAAAAATGACATGTTTCCTATTTATATTTAATTTTTTAATTTATTATACAAACTTGTTAAAAATGGGGAAAAATAAAAAAAATAGAAAATTAGTAAAAGTAGGGTAACATTCATCACACATATCGTGAGTATTACTAATTTGGTGTGTATGAATTTATGTTCCAAAATTTGAATTTTCCTATTTTTATTTAATATTTTATTATTTTATAAACTAGTTAAAAATGGAAAAAAAATTAAAAAATGGAAAAAAATCAAAAAATATGGAAAATTAGTGAATGTATGGTAAAATTCATCAAAAAAATAGTGAGTATGACTACTTTGTTGTGTATGAATTTATGTTCCAAAATTGGTATTTTCCTATTTTTACTTAATATTTTAATTTATTTTACAAACTAGTTAAAAATGGAAAAAAAATAAAAAAATGGAAAATTAGTGAAAGTAGTGTAACATTCATCACACAAATAGTGAGTATAACTACTTTGGTGTGTATGAATTTATGTTCCAAAATAGGCCTTTTTCCTATTTTTATTTAATTTCAAATTTATTTTACAAACTAGTTAAAAATGGGGAAAAATCAAACAAAATGGAAAATTAGTGAAGATAGGGTAACATTGATCACAAAAAATATTCAGTGTGACTAATTTGCTGTGTATGAATTTATATTCAAAAATTAGCATTTTCCTATTTGTATTTAATTTGTTAATTTATTTTACAAACTAGCTGAAAATGTGGAAAAAAATCAAAAAATATGGAAAATTAGGAAAAGTAGGGTAAAATTCATCACAAAAATATTGAGTATGACTAATTTGTTGTGTATGAATTTATGTTCCAAAATTGGCATTTTCCTACTTTTACTTAATTTTTAATTTATTTTACAAACTAGTTAAAAATTGTGAAAAAATCAAAATAAAATGGAAAATTAGTGAAAATAGTGTAACATTCATCACAAAAATATTGAGTATAACTAATTTGGAGTGTATGAATTTATGTTCAAAAATAGGCCTTTTTCCTATTGTTATTTAATTTCAAAATTATTTTACAAACTAGTTAAAAATGGGGAAAAAAGAAACAAAATGGAAAATTAGTGAAACTAGGGTAACATTGATCACACAAAATATTGAGTGTGACTAATTTGGTGTGTATGAATTTATAATCAAAAATTATCATTTTCCTATTTTTATTTAATTTGTTGATTTATTTTACAAACTAGCTGAAAATGTGAAAAAAAATCAAACAAAATGTAAAATTAGTGAAATTAAGGTAACATTCATCACACAAACAGTGAGTATGACTACTTTGGTGTGCATGAATTTATTCCAAAATTGGCATTTTTCCTATTTTTATTTAATTTTTAATTTATTTTACAAACTAGTTGAAAATGGTAAAATAATCAAAACAAAATGGAAAATTAGTTAATAATATATATTATTATATTCTTAAAAATGAAAAAATAGCATAAATAGTAATGTAAGTTAAAATGAATGAAAGTGTTAATAAAAAAAATTATATTAAAATATTTTAAACAGAAAAAAGAGTAAAAATGTTATTATACTAATTTATTTTTCAACAGTTAGATATAACTGAGTTGTACATATTAATCCATCACAGTTCAAACCACCTAACATGTAAAAATATCCTTACACTACTTGGCCTAAATCAGGCAAGGCTGTGCAACTGTGAGATAGCTTTACTCGAAACAGACAACTTCCACCCCTACTTCGAAGTGAACAGAAAGTCTGGCAGAGGTGACCGGACTTGTCTTTGGATTGTGGAGCAGATCAAGAAGCTCCTTGGTTGCAACCCGGAGTGGGAGAACATCATACAATATGTATCAGACACCTCCAACAGATGCACACATTACCTGGCTACAGTGGGCTTGCACAACTGGACAACAATGCACTTCGTGCATGAGCCATTTGGCAGACTTCAGGAGAAAATGGATCTTGATATGGGATTTGGGCCACCAATCCCACAACTACTAGTCTCTCCCATTCCGGTTGATGAGCACGGTAGGGTACTAGGGTTCGCTATTGCGGATAACACGGTGGGAGCAATGGACATTCAAGACCAGGTTTCGGTGAATGGAGGGGAGGAGCCTCACTAGTCTCGTTCCAACGCTTTGATTGGATCATCTTTTGATGTCTTTTGTCTTATCATCTGCCTTTGATGTTCTTGTTGTATTTTGGCAGTTTTCCAGTTTCTATGGCCTCCCATGGGGAGTGTACTTCTCTGTTTTCTTCTTGTAAGGTAGCTTGGACTTCGGACTTTCGAGTCGAAGTGTTTCCAGCCTTATTAATGAAAAGTTTAATTATAAAAAAAAATTATTTTAAAGTTGAAATGAATATATTTTATTTTTGGATGCACATTTAAAGATTTTAAAAATTGAAAAAAAATAAAAAAATGATAATTGCTACCGCAATGACTTCTAGTGGTATATTTTGCTGCTGCAATGTTCAGTTGTGGCCACGCCAAATTTATTGGCTTTAATTACGGCGGGTGGTTGGTAATAAATGAACCACCTGCAGCAATGAACAATTGATGCAGTATTTCATTAATTACACCTGCCGTAATGTCTCATTGCGAAAGGCATGGACCCCAAAAAATCTGCCACTTTTAAGGTTATAGAATTTTTATCCCCATTTTTTCATCTCCATCTCATTTTTCCACCTGCGTTTTATTAGGGTTTGGAGCTCAAAAAATCAAAAAAATTAAGGTTAGTCCTCTAACTCTATAGCTTCATTTTTATTTAGCTCCTCTAGTTCATCTAGTGATCATAATTGTGATGATTATGTTACGCCCGTTAGAAAAAAGAATGTTTCTCGTAAATTATTTGTTGATGATGTTATAGATGTTGATAAATATTATAATGTTGACAAATATTATAATGTTGATAAATATTATAATGTTGATAAAATGAATGTTGATGATGTTTGTGGGAAAAATTGTGATGTTCGAAAGGGTAAAAATAAGGTAATTATTAGTGATGATGATGAAGATATGAGGAAATTAGGATGAGAAAAAATGATGATCATGAAGATGAGTATATTAGGATGGGAAAAAATGATGATGGTGATATCGGAAATGATGATGTTAATAAGGTTGTGCCTTGTGTTGGAATGATTTTTGATACATTAGATGAGGCGGAAATCTTTTATAGAGATTATGGTCGAAATGTCGGATTCGAGATAATAATTTGGAATACTCATAGACATCAAGAGAGTCATGATCCATCGTCCCGTATGTTTATTTGTAAGAAGGGTGGAAGAGTAGCACCAGAATTGGAATGTCGTGATAAAGGAAAACGACGCATTAGAGATGTGGAGCCACGAACGGATTGTCGTGCTCGAATGTACGCATGTCATCTAGTGAATATAAATAAATGGAAGGTAACTTTGGTTGATTTGAAACACAATCATACAATGGTAACACCGGGAAAAAGACAATTTTTTCAAAGATCGCGTAACATCGATCCGATCACCCGATCATTGATTGAGTTGTTTAACAAATCAGGGATCGAGACGAATAAAGTGATGAAATATCTTGGTGAGACATGTGGAGGCATTGAAAATTTAGGATTTTCTCATCAAGACGTACGCAATGTCATACGGGACATTCGACGCCGAGTGTTTGATTCCGATGATGCGGAGTGTGGCTTGGTCTTGTTACGACAATTACAACAAGAGAATGCCTTTGGTAATTTCTTCTATCGAGTGGATGTGGATAACGAGAATTGTGTTAAGGGTTTGGTGTGGGTTGATCCTCGATGCATGAACGCTTACAAGAATTTTGGTGATGTGGTTACGTTCGACTCAACTTATCGAACAAATAGATATTGTATGTCTTTCATACCAATTACGGAGGTGAACCACCATTACCAAAATATTTTGTTTGGATTTGCACTCATGAGAGACGAGACCGAGACATCTTATAAATGGGTTTTAGAAACATGGTTGGAAGCCGTTGACAACAAACCTCCCATGACAATTATTACCGATCAAGACATTGCTTTGGAAAATACGATTGCCGCGATTATGCCCGAAACAAAACACTTATATTGTACATGGCATATAAGTTGTAAATTTCCCGAGAAGTTATCTAGTTTGTACACCAAATATCCAGAATTCAAAATGGATTTTAATGCATGTGTGTACAAGTCGTTGTCACCCACAGAATTTTAAGGTAGATGAGAGGAATTAGTCGAGAAGTACAACCTTGAGGATCATGTTTGGTTAAATGAAATGTATGGCATTAGAGATCAATGGATTGGTGCTTCACGAAATCGCATTTTGCCGCCGGTATGACCACCACCTCCAGGAGCGAATCAATGAATGCATTTTTTTGATGAATATGTGCAAGCATCTACCGGTTTGAAAGAATTCATTGAGAATTCCCAAAAGGCTTTGGAGACACAATATCTTATGGAGGTTAAAGGTGACTACGAGAGCGAAGAAAGGGAAAGGAGACTAGTATTGCACTCATCCTTCGAAATTAATTCATCCGAAATTTACATGAAAGAGATGTTTAGGCATTTTCAAAAGGAGCTTCTAAAAAGTACATCTTATGTCATGACGAAAGCTAAAGATGGTGGATTTTATTTATTTAAAATGTACTTGGTTGAGAAGTCTACCGTGCCGGTGGATCGCAGAAGAAGGTATCGGCTGACGGTCCATTTGGATGGAACGATTGAATGTGTTTGTAAGCAATTTGAACATTCCGGGATGATTTGTAAACACATGATCCGTTACCTAGACAAGAAACAAAAAACTCGTTTACCGAAGGAGTACATCAAGTCTAGGTCGACAATAAATGGCAACAAAATCGTCGGACCTGTATCTTATACCCCTCCCGTTCTTGGTAATGTTGGTGCATCACAAGCATCAAGGTATAGTGCACTGTGCAAATCTTTTCAAAGTTTAGGTGCTATTGCTAGTTGTTCTGTTCCACGTTTCAATTACGTGATGAACGTGATTGAGCGAGAGAGGTGTCACGTGGAAAATGCTTTTCCACAAGAAGATAGGATCGAAAGAATGGAAGAGTCGTTTCATCAAGATGATTGGGATCATGATCCAATATTCGATCCTCCAATGTCACAAACTAAGGGACGAAAGAAAGTGGCAAGATATAAAAGTGGTATTGAAACGTCAACTTCAACAACCAAGCCATGAAAGTGCGGAAAATGTGGGCTGATAGGAGCAAATCATGATAGAAGAAATTGTCCTAAAAAACCTTAGTTCCAATTGTAATCTTAATTTTCAATGTAAGGTATTAATATGCAATCCATGCAATTGTAATAGTTATAATAATTAAAAGTAATGAATAAATTAATTGAAATCATTGATTATTATTTTTCAAAATATTTAATCCATAATTTATTAAAAATGAATGATATGATAAAAAATATGACAAAAAAAATATTGAAAAAAAAATTTGAACTTCCAGAATAGGGGAAAACAGGGGAGGAGAGAGAAAAGCTACTGCATAAACCCCTGCCACAATGAGGCGTTGCGGATATCTGTTCTTAACCCAGTATTTTTATTATTTATTTCATAATATTTCATTTAAAAATCGAAAAAAATGATAAAATTATAATTTATTTCAAATATTTAATATTAAATTCGAGAAAAATGAAAAACTAATTTTTTTACAAAATATTTAATTTAAAATTCGAAAAAAATGAGAAAATTATATTTTATTCCAAATTTTAAGAAAAATGACTTTAATTCGAATTTACCCAAAAATATTTTTTTTAATCGAATAAATGTTTAAAAGATATATTTTTGTTATTTGAATTGGAGATATATTTTAATCCAATAATACAAAAGGCTTAGAATAAACATAAAAACAAGAATTTAATTCATTAATAATAATTTGGGAGGGGCGAAAAACATCAAAATACAATTTTTTATTTCCAATAATTGATCTCCGTCTACGGATATTCATCTCCATGACCGTACAATTTCTTCAAATATGCAATCTCCATGTTAGCCTCTTTCAAAGCTTCTTGGAGATCTTCCACCTTCACCAAATCAACTTGATCTTCAAGAACCTTGATCTCTATTTTGGCTTCTTTCAACTTTGTTTTTAAAATAGTCTCCATCTCATTTTTACTTTTTAGCATCCATGACTTACTCTTTGTTTCTAGAGAGAAAATTGATAAAACTAGGATATGAAGTTGATAACTTATGGTGAGTATTTACAGGAAAAAAATTTGAATTTAAAACTTTTTCAACCTTTAAATTCAAAATAAAATTTAATGTAACTTGAAAATAACATTTGAAACTTGGGAAGGTAATTTCAACACATTGAAAACTGTGAAAAATTGCAAAGCATCGCCTGCCGCAATGACTCAATTGGCAGACCATTACTGCCGCAATGTCTCATTGCGACGGCCTACCTCCGCATGACTTCACTCAGGCGTCAGGTAGATTGCGTACTTCTACCAATGAACATAATAAAACTATATTTTCCAAATATTTCATTTAAAACTCGGAAAAAATCATAAAATTATATTTTATTCCTAATATTTAACTTAAAATTGGAGAAAAATGAAAAAAACTATCTTATTCAATATTTTGAATTTTAAATTCGGAAAAAACGACTAATTTATCTCTTTTTCCAAATATTCAATTTAAAATTCGAAAAAAATCATAAAATTATATTTTATTCCCAATATCCCACGGAAATAGAAAACCCTTGTTTTACATTTTGAAAAAAATAATAAGCTCATTTTAATTAGCAAAACTTTAAAGAAAAAATTGCAAAAAATCAACTTCCCAGGGGGTCACCCATCTTAGACTGCTCTAGCTCAAGCACGCTTAACTGCAGAGTTTCCTTCGCATTAACCCACTCTACCAGGAATGCAACATCTGTTAATTGAATTAACCATTCATATATGAATGCCAAACGAATTCCACTCATATTTCAATATTTTTTTAAATATTTATTTACAAATTTTGCATTTAAAATTCGAAAAAAATGATAAAATTATATTTTATTCCAAATATTTATTTTCAAATCATAAAATATTTATATTTAAATATTTGTTTTTCCAAATATTCGAAAAACAGGAAAGGAACTGCAAAAAAAAAAAATTTGTTTCCGCAATGCGTCCTTGCGGATGCCGCAATGAGTCATTGCGGCTGGGTATTGTTTTTTTTAAAGGGTCTGCTTGTTTTTTCTTCTACCCAGTAAAAACAGACTGCAAAATAAACTACAACAAGTAGTCTGTTTTTACTGCTTTCCATACATATTTCAAACCTATTTCAAACAAAATAACAACCACCGTGCGTCCAACGAATCTAAGTCTAACAACAATACCACATCAACACAATCCTAACCAATATAAATGTAACAATACAACTAACTACTTTCAAACCAAAATTAACAAAATAATAATACAATCAAATAAACGAGATCAAAATTAACTAAAGTCTCAGGTTCCTCTGTTGTAACCCGGCAGTAGTCATTCTCCACACTTCCCCTTTAAAAAGCTCCCAACTATGCGATACCGGAAAGTCAAAACATCATGTACAAGGTGCCACCTTGCATCTTTCAATGATATGCCGCCAAGTATAGCATCCATATAGTTGCAAACGTACACGCCACAATCAGAGCCGCCTTGTTGATTCGGTCGATCCTTAATGAACTTCACATTCATGAAACTGTCTTCAACAAATCTTATTCCATCCAAGAAATGAAGCATGCACGGCAAGAGTTTTTCCTACAAATTTACCACATAAAGAATTAAAAACATATTCAAAAAAAAGAAAGAAATAGATAGGAAAGAAATAGATAACTATGAAGAGCATAGATAACCATGTCAAAAATCTCCTTGGCATATGCCTTTCGTAAGTCACAATATAGTTGTTCATGTTCCCGGAGAGGATCAATTAAAAGCAATTTCATTCGTTCAAGGTCCACAACAAACAAAATCCAATGACTTCCTCTGCATACGGGGAACAAAGCAACATCACAATATTGTATTGGTGGCCCAATGTGTTGTTCTTGGTAGGTAGTATAGAAGCGTTCCTGTTCTTTCAGCTCTTTCGGAGATTTACAATTTGGACGCATCTGCAAGAAATGAGAAAATAAGTTATGAAATGCAAGAATTCTTGCAATTTCTATTATTCTATAATTCTTGCATTTTAGACCCTTATTTCTATAATTTTACATTTTAGACCTTTATTTCTCTAATTCTTGCATTTTAGACCTTTATTTCTATAATTTTGCACTTTAGACCTTTATTTCTCTATTTCTTGCATTTTAGACCATTTTTTCTATAATTCTTCCATTTTAGACCATTATTTCTATAATTTTGCATTTCAGACCTTTATATTTCTATTTCTTGCATTTTAGACCTTTATTTCTCTATTTCTTGCATTTTACACCTTTATTTCTCTATTTCTTGCGTTTTAGACCTTTATTTCTCTAATTCTTGCATTTTAGACCCTTATTTCTATAATTTTGCATTTTAGACCTTTATTTCTCTATTTCTTGCATTTTAGACCTTTATTTCTCTATTTCTTGCATTTTACACCTTTATTTCTATAATTTCACACTTTAGACCTTTATTTCTCTATTTCTTGCATTTTAGACCCTTTTTCTATAATTCTTGCATTTTAGACCCTTATTTCTATAATTTTGCATTTTAGACCTTTATTTCTCTATTTCTAGCATTTTAGACCTTTATTTCTCTATTTCCTTCATTTTACACCTTTATTTCTATAATTTTGCACTTTAGACTTTTATTTCTCTATTTCTTGTATTTTAGTCCCTTTTTTCTATAATTCTTGCATTTTAGACCCTTATTTCTATAATTTTGCATTGTAGACCTTTATTTCTCTATTTCTTGCATTTTAGACCTTTATTTCTCTATTTCTTGCATTTTACACCTTTATTTCTCTATTTCTTGCATTTTAGACCTTTATTTCTCTAATTCTTACATTTTAGACCTTTATTTCTATAATTTTGCATTTTAGACCTTTATTTATCTATTTCTTGCATTTTAGACCTTTATTTCTCTATTTCTTGCATTTTAGACCCTTTTTTTCTATAATTCTTGCATTATAGACCTTTGTTTCTATAATTTTCCATTTCAGACCTTTATTTCTCTATTTCTTGCATTTTAGACCTTTATTTCTCTAATTCTTGCATTTTAGACCCTTATTTCTATAATTTTGCATTTTAGACCTTTATTTCTATAATTTTGCACTTTAGACCTTTATTTCTCTATTTCTTGCATTTTAGACCCTTTTTTCTCTATGTCTATTTCCTTATCTCTCTATTTCTAGCAATAAGTTATGAAATGCAATAATTAACCAAATTAAGGACTAAAATGCAAGAAATTTGAATTGATTTACCTCCAAGTCGATGAAATACCCAACTACTATGGTCATGAAATAATTCATTCCAACGAAAACCCTCTTGCATGGAGGGACTAGCGCTTTACCCACATAATATTTGCTCTCCCTAATCTTCAACAGCTCAACATATGCATCCACAATTGTCGACTCCAAGTCGCGATCGCGTTTTAAGAATTGGACATTTTCCCAAGCAAGACCATGAGTCATCCCATGTTCTATCCAAATAAAATCACTACGCCATAGATGGCCTATTGCAACTTTTTGGCATAGGTGTTACCTTCTTGGATGTTACCATAACTATGAAATTTTTGAGCTATCGCAACCTATTGCTTGTGGTATTACCAAATCCACAAAAGTATGTTACTTTAGTTCTAAAAGGTGTTACAGTGGGCAACATCATGAAATGTGTTACCATAAAGTATTCATGAACAAAATTTTATTTTAATTTAAAATTAATGATTTAATAATTATTTGACTTTAAACATAATTAATTTTAACAAAATCTTTGAAGTTATCATTATAAAACGTAGTATTCCATCAAATAATTAAATTATTGAATTTTTAAAAATATAAAATTTTGTTTATAAATTTCGAATAAAAAAGTTTTAAAATAAAGTAATATCGAAAAATTATTAAATTTTGATTCAAATCATTTAAAATTTAAAAAATAATAGTTTATATAAACTGTGAATTACTTCTAAATAATGAAAATAATCAATTTAATAACTATAATTTAATTTAAATTTGTAATATTTTTATTGTAATATTTTAAAAAAAAATATAAAAAGTACAATGAATTTTTGAAAGGGGCTGAGCGGCAAACTGAAAAAGAGAGTGGCAAACAAGAATTTGGAATTGGGGTTAATAAAACATAAGTCGGGGAAAAGAATTTGGAATAAAACACTTCACTCATCTCTCACCTCTCTGACATCTTTCGTCTCCCTCACAGAATTAATTAGGGTTTGTTGAGTATTGAATACGGTAAAAGAATACAGAGGGGGGGTGAATGGATTCTTGAACTTTTCTTTGTTCTTGAATCTTTGCAGCAAGATATGTGTTGAATGTGTGAGATATGTAAGTACAGATAACAAAGACAAACACAACACAATATCACTTTAATCTAATATTTTATTAGATAAAGATTTTGTTACAATCTGTGAATACAAATGGTAGTATTCTCAGCTTCGTTTTTCTTAGAGAGATATTTCTTGAGATGTATATTGAAAAACTATCACTCTCTCTCTTTCTTTTAGCTAAGGAAGTGAGGCTGTATCCTTATAGACATGGATACACCTACTTACTACAAATAAGGTAGGTAAACAAAATACTTTCCAGTCTGTCTATCTTATTTGTGTAAGAGTCCAAACGGTTACAGATTTGACTTTGCAAAGCCTGTTCAGATCCACTTCTTTAGCTCCTTGTCCCTTTGTCTTATCTCTCCAAGCTTCTTTGTAGGCTTTCCAATCTGCTTTATAGTACATAGTCAAATAAAGCGTCTTGGCTTGTTGCAGGTTTCTGACTTGTACAATCCTTCAGTATTTTGTCTCCAAGAATGTATTCGAGAAGTGGCTAAGTGATTGATTCGAGAACTCGAATTGACTTAATCGATAACTCTGAGTTCTCGAATAGTGTTATATTGACATATCGAATCACTTCTCGAATAGCTCTTTTCTCTGGGACTCCTTGAGATATCGAATAGAGCTTCTTGACATATCGAATCCCTGAGATGTCGAATAGCTTCTTTAGTCCTTGAGATATCGAATAGATCATTGACTTGTTGACTCTTAGAGAACTCGAATGATGCTTTGACTTGTTGACTCCATGAGTTCTCGAATAGAGTAATAGACATATCGAATCTCTGAGATATCGAATGAGATATCGAACAGTGTATTCAGAGATATCGAATAGTGTCTTCTGAGATATCGAATCTCTGACTTCTCGAATGCTAGACTTCTCGAATAGACAAATGTACTTCTCGAATTGGTACTTAGGCAAATTCTTCTTTTCTTCAAATCCCAACTGTGATTATTTGGCAGTCTTTATCTCCTTGCTTGAGGCATGAACCTTGGAACTTCTTTCAAGCATTATTCTTGACTTTATAGTTACAGTAACACAACTAGAATTTGATGCCTATTACAAGTACAGAACAAATAGAAACTCTACAACTAGAGGTTCCCTCAGTTAAGAGGTCATGTAGGTAATGCATAGCATTACACATACTTAGGCTTGTTATTAGATGTATTCAGGCATGCCTCTGTGACTAACAGGGTTAAAGAATTCAATTAGGGTTCGAGCTAGGTTAATCAAAGCTTGGTTCAAGGACCCAATTAGGATTCGTTCCACAATGTAATTAGGGTTCGAGTTGGATCAATTGAAGTTTGGTTGAAGATTTCTATTAGGGTTCAAGCTTAGTATAATTAATTTATAAATCTTTCTTTATATGCTTCGATTTCTGTATACTTCGTGTTGCCGGTTTCGATTTGTGTATTTGTAGCTTAATTTGACATCTATCTCTCTCTCCCACTCTCTATCTCTTTTTGTCCCTCTCTCTTTATGTATCTCTCCCTCTTTCTGTCTCTCCCTTTGTATCTCTATGTGTCTCTCTCCCTCTCTCTCCCTCTTTCTGCCTATCTCTATGGTATTTCTTTACTGAATGTTACTACTATTTAAAGAAGTCGAGGGTGGCAAGGAGCTATCCATTGATCCTTCAGCAAGGTTTGTTTCCTAAATTCGTAGTTTACTTGTTTGCTCGTAGTGCAAGCCTTGTTGTAAGTTGTGGTCGTAGGTGGCTCTGTGCGAATTTGTATTAGTTTAGAAGCTTTATATAGATATTGGTTTGTTTATGCATAATCGGTTCATTGTGCTCATTTTTTCTTTTTATGTTTTAAAATGTTATTGTCGAGTAGATTTGCAACACCTTAACGGGAACTGATTCAGTAAGATGTATGACAGTGTATCAGTTGCTACTCCTGAGTCTTCTGGTGATGAATCTTCTGGAAGTAAGCAAGAAGGGTTGATAGATGCACATGTTCGCAATTCTGGTACCAGTTCCCCTGCATCTGCAGCAGTATCTGAACAACAATTGATTTGTAGAGAATATTCAGGTCCTCAGAATTTGGACAATACTGATGTTGGATTAGTCTGTGATAATAGTCAATCTTACACTCCGTTTGAGTCACAACAGAACCAGGATCCTCCTCAGTTACCAATTTTTTTTGTGTGTACCATAAATGAATCTGTTAAATATTTTATGCTATCCTATTGAGTTTTTACTTCTGTTATATATGTTTGTTCTTGCTTTATAAATTGAACCATATAGGTGGAATATGTACTTCTGTTCAAATTTTATTTGTTTATATATGTTTCTTCTTTATAAATTTGACATTTTGCTATTCAACTATATTAGCTATTAAAATGTGTGTAATCGACATATATTTTTGAACACGAGCATTCAGTTATTTGATGTTTGACAGAAAAAAAAGCAGTAGAAGAATACAAATAAATTGAGAACATGAAACTAAAAGACCAGGGTGGTTTTCCGAAGTAGAATTGCTACCACAGCCACACTACTAAAAAAACGCTGATAGACGTTGGTTTCTGGCCGATGTCTTTGAAAAATCCTGACCGATGTCTTTGTCGGTGATGTCTAAAGTCGAAAGTTCAGACATCGATTTCTGGCCGATGTCTATTAGCATATAACACATCAGTTTGAAATATATTTCTGATGTTTATGTACTGTCTTCTTGGGTTAACTTCATGAGGTTAACTTTTTAATTGTTATATTACGTGTTTTAGATGTTATTTAACATATAGCAAACATAGAGTAATTCGACATATACATCTGTTTTTTTCCAAATATTGATGTCTAAGCATTTATTAACATCGGCAAATATTAAGAAAGCTGATGCATAATGTGACATAGACATCAGTTTTAGACGATGTCGAAGATATGTATTGCATTGGTTACCTATTTCTAAAACCGATGTCTGAGGTTCCATAAACATCGATTTTAGATGATGTTTATATATATATATATATATATATATATATCATTTATCCCTGTTGTATTCATTCATCTATATACCAAAGAAAAATCAAATAAACCAAAACTCAAATAAGGCATCAAAATAACCACAACTCGATTATCATTATCAAAAAAATTCAGTATATACATCAATGACTACACTTAAAATCGGTAAATGGCAAAGTTGTACATTACATAATCAAGATCGATCAAAACCAACTATTTCCATGATAAATAAAAAAATCTAGAAGTACTAGTCATTTATATGGGATCTTGTACATGCACGATAGTCCAAATGCATTACATCAAACTCCACCTTCTTGAAAAATTTTTGTGCCTTGATTAACCACTGCAAAATGCAACAGAGATTACGTAAAAATTAGCACAACAGTCATATAATAGATGCATGAAACTGTTAACACCATAGCAACCAAAAAAGTACTAGTGATATCAGCTTAAAACCCAAAGAAACAAACAAGAAGGAGCAGGTAACCTCCAATTTAATGTACTATTTCTGATTACTACTTACCCTGCTTGCAGGAGCAACAAATATGTGAGAATGAAGATGCCTACAGTCTTGAGATACGTAAACAAAGTCAGGGATCTTGTATTGAGCACCCTGTATATGCTGGAGAGGGATAAAAGTGCTATTAAGACAGCAAAATATGTTCTCATGAATTTACGATACGCATTCAATAAACTTAGTCTGCATTTGATATGCTGGAATTCTTTACCATGCACCTAGATCAGATCAGAGAATGACTAAGTAAAGAAAAAAGCTTAAGCTGAATAAACTTAGTCTGCATTTGATATGCTGGAATTCTTTCTCCTATTTTAGATGCAAGGCTGTAATGAATTCCTATAGCACATGCATAGGAAAGTCAATTACATGAATTTATGACTTATCCGATTATGGGGAGATCTGAGAGTAAAGTGTGTACCCTTGGTGCGGACAGAACGTGCCCTTCAACTTGAGTGAAGTTATTTCTAACTGAAACACCACAAGCACGCACCAACGACTCATTAGCATAATTTTTGACTTTTAAAGCCTGCAAACACCATGGAACAAGTTAAAAACCAGCACTAGAATGATCTTTTCGCAAAAGGTTAGTAAGAAAGGAATTACATTTGTTAAAGTTTTCATCCTATCTTGTGGTTTTTGCCTTGATTTTTCCACCAACGATGATCACTGAAGAGTGGTCAGAGCTTTTGTATAACGTTGCAAGGAAACCAGTGAACAAAGCTACAAAAATGTTGCAAACAAGTATAATGTAAATAAATCATACTCAGTACATGGAGGCTCTAAAATTATATTGAGAACTGAAATTGCGAATAATTAATGGGGTCCAAGATGTACCTCTTGAGGAATATAAGTTGGACGCTTGGGTTTTCCAACATTGATGCAGGGAAGATCACCAAATTCCAACATTGATGCAGGGAAGATCACCAGAGTACCGCAGGGGTCCAAGATTTACCTCTAGAGGAATATAAATTAAACAATAACATACTGTTTAGCTGCATGCTGTCGAAGGATAATAACATATTGTTTAGATGCAGAAATTTGTTGTGTAAAATAAACACCAAACTAATGAAAAAAAATAGTGGGGAATTGTTCTTCATGGATAGTGATTGTGCCAAATTTCTTTAAACCAAGACTGTGTTTATTGTGAATATTGAGGGTAAAAGAACGACTTTGTTTAGTCACAATCTACCAGAAGTTTAAAAAAACGAGTTAGTAACAAAGTTTGCATGTCAACCCGTCCAGGACATTGTATATTATGTGCGATATGGTTCCAATATAGAGTGGCAAAAGGTTGTCCCCTTTAGATAATATTGACTACTTGTTGATTCAATCACATTTTTAACACTAATTCTAAGGTCCCTATAGCCACTATAGCCATATTCAAATTATCACACCGGCTTAAAATGTAAATACATACATATTTTGCCTTAAACTGAACTTACTTAAAAGTGGCCAACCATAGATGAATTAGGTAAAATAACAACTAACCTCAGACAGAACACAGCTTGCCTCCCCAAAAAATTCTTGGTCTTTTAATTTTAGCTCCTGCAAGGTGCAAAATAAACAATATTTATTTTTGCTTCTACATACCATAGATTGTCAAAGTTCTGACAACAAGTTATGGATCCTGGATAAGCGAAGAATGAATGAACGAGTTCCAGTTTGTAAACCTAAATTCAACAGGTCTATATTGCATACATCTGGCCCTTAAGTTCATTCCCACTAACAAGAAGCTTTACAATGGTCTATCCGTTTCTGTCCTGTTTAATGCAGATCTTTATGCATAGGATAATCTAGAAAACAAGCCTCTAGGAAACCAGAATAGCAACAAAATAGATATGCTAGTTCATTTTGATGGTTAAAAAGTTCTGGTTTGGCTTTTGTTGATTACAGAATTTGTACATGTGGATGGAAGACATCTTCGTAGCTTGTTGTAATTACTAATATACTGAAGTATTAAATGTATAAGATGTTACATTAAATAGTATGCAATAGCTTTCATGACACGCTGAGAGTACAGAATTAGCAACCTGAATAGACTTTACATGGTTTAGTAAAACTAGAAATGGCGTTACCTTCACCGGTAGATTGTGATACTTTGTATCTACATCATAAACATGAAAGCTGAAAAGGAACAAAAGTCACGATTATAAGCATTAACTAAAAATTCAAACTGATATACTGAAGATTTGTGCTTAAAAAGATTTACACTATTGGCTGGACAATCTCAAGCTGGTAGCAATAACCAAAAGCATAGGAAGAACATGCAGAGGAAGAATAGTATCATGAAACGGTTAACATGTAAATGGTTGTAAATCCAGTTATGAAAGACAACGAATGTCGAATCTCATCGGAGAAAAGAAATAACCAAATGAGCCACTTCAATTAGATGAGTCCCTACTGGTACATTATGGCTTTAAGAAATAATTAAGGAACTGCAGAAGAATTATCAATGTGACTGGTGACATACTGTCACTCCGCCCTTTCTTATTACGCACATTGAGTTCATATGCACGTTGCTGCAAATCCGTTGAGCTCGATGCAGATAAGTCTTCGATTAAAGATTGGCACTGCATCAAGGAAGTTATTTTATGTAAAGTAGTACGCTGCAGTAAAGATTGTAACTTCTTGAATAAAACAGGGTGTTATTTTATGTATCCTAGATCTTCTACTAATATATCATAAGACTACTGTTCAATAGAAGAAATTATCCATGTTGGCATTTATTTCTCCATCTCACTCATTGTCTTCCACTATTCTTTTAGTTTTCCAAGTTCCAACTAATTACATCTTTATGTTTACTTTAGATAGTTACCTCTAGCGCATTGATTGGAATGACCATCCTCAGCACTTTATTGAGAAGAGTTTTAATATACTGGAAAACAATGATTAGTCCTCCAGATACATTAAAAATATATTCTACTAAGGTAGAGAGCATCCACCCTATGAATAAAACTCGTGACACCCAACACCTTTCAAAATGTAAACACGGACAAGTTGATCGCTATACTAATATCAACAACACATCCAGAATTGCACACATAAGGTCTGATGCTCAATATTTGTAGAACATAATATTGCAAATAGTTTCTTTTGGAAGGAAAAGAGGTTACTGAAACAATTCATACCTTATAAATTTATGTGCATTGGCAAGCTTTGTAGCCTCTCTTATCTCAGAGTCTGCATCTGGAGTTCCGTAAGCAATGTTCTCGTAAATACTTCCTGCAAAAAGGGTTGGCTCTTGACTGACTAATACAATGAAAATATTGATGTACATACAAGACAATACACTAATTTCACAAACTAAACTAAAGCTACGCAGCCTCCAGCCTCCGAAAGATTCAAAATACATATTAACAAAACAAATAAAATAGATAAACATTCAAAAACAATATTTACAATTTAACATCACATAATAGCTACAAACATTCAAGCAAAGTACCAATTCGAACATTCACCAAAAACAAATGAACATTCAATAAAAAAAATTACCAATTCAAGTTTTTGAGAACTACCCAAACAAAAATCTCTTTCCTGCATTGAAATTTTTCAAACTAAAAATAAGAAAAACAAATTTGAAAATTAGGGTTTTGAATTCAAAAATCCCCAATTTAAAACTAAATCGAACTAATTCAAGATTAATACAAGCTTACCCACTCATCAATTCGAGCTTTGTAACTATGAACAAATGGTATACAGCTTTGTACGTTTGAGTTATGTCGAATAAATCTCTGGTTGAACAAATCTTCGATCTAAAAAATATTCGGTTGAGAGAGAGAGGGAGGGAGAGAGAGAGAGAGAGAGAGAGAGAGAGAGAGAGAGAGAGAGAGAGAGAGAGAGAGGAATGGGTAAGATTTAGGGTTCTTGAGGGAGGGGGTGAGTGTGTGAGTCGAGAGAACGAGAGAGAGTGGGGGGTTAGTTTTTAGGTTAAATTAATTTTGATTTAATTTTTCTGAGAGATATTAGAATGGGGGGAATACAAAAAATTTTGGCTAAGGGGCGAAAAGATTTGGAAAATTAGCGGACAAAGGAAACTTAAAGGGAGAAATAAAACTAAGGGGGGAATATTTCAGAGGGGCGCGCGCGTTTAATTTTTTAAGGAGATATTTAGACATCGGTTGATAAATGAAGTGATGTCTAAATGTTTTTAAAGAAAGGTTTAGACATCAGTTGATAAATGAAGTGATGTCTGAATGTTTAAAAGACATCAGTTTTAAAATGATCGATATTAATTAATTTTTTACATTGGTTGCTATTGCAACCGATGTTAAAGCTGTTATGTCTATTGCAGTTTTTTTAGTAGTGCCATCTCAACCACAGAAAAGATGCGAAGTACAGGAGTTTTTAGAAGAAAATAAAAAAACCTATGCCTAAATCAAATGGGCTGAGCGAAAACTAAGCCAACTATAAAATGGGAACATGGGAATTAATTGTCCACTAAACAACAAAATAATCTGGGTGCTGGTCCATATCAGGTTTAATATTGGTCCTCGTCTATCTAAAATTGGTGGAATGTTACACAGTTCTCGTCATCCATTGTGTTCTATTTAGTTTAATTTAAATAAATTTGTTTATCAGGTAATTGTGTGAAGGTCATGTAACTTTTGTATCTCCATGTCCTTTATGTTGAAATATGTACTTTTCTTGCAAACCTACCCTTAATTTTCAATCTCAATCGGACATCCTTATTTGTGGTTGTTGGTATTCAGGCATATGATCCTCAGACTATGTATGATAATCCGTATTTTAGATCAGCTGTTGATGAAACTGTAAGGGGGCAAATTCAGCAGTTACCTGAGGAGGTAGTACTTGAGTTTGCTTTTACTTGTAAAACTTGTATCTCATTCTCATCTTTCCTGCCACATATTAGCTTGAATGTGTTGTGAACTAATGATGATAAGTATACTTTACATTTGATCCCATGTACTTAACCTTAAGTTTCCTGCCTATGTTTATTGTTATTCACTACAAGAAAAACTGAATCAGACAACACCTATCAGACAACGTAAACTGGAAAAAGCGTTGCCCAAAATCAACAGACAAGTGTTTTAATTTTTTTTTTAAAAACATTGTCTGATCCGCCTTCAGACAACGGGGTTTTGACAATTTAATTCCGTTGTCTAACAAATTGAATCAGACAAGTGTTTTGTTTTTCAAGGTGTTGTCTGAAGAGACTTCAGACAATGTTATAATTACCGTTGTTTTTTTGATTTGATTTGAGTTGGCTCAGACAACGGTTTATAATTGTGTTGTGCAAACGAGTTGATTCAGACAACGGTTTACAAAATACCATTGTTTGAAGAAAGTTCAGACAATGTATTAATTACCGTTGTTTGTCTGATTTGAATAGACAAGTGTTTTTTTTTATTGTGTTGTGCAATAGAGTTGGTTCAGACAACGGTTTGCAAATACTATTGTTTGAAGAGACTTCAGACAACGGTATTATGCTAGTGTTGTGTTTATTTAATCATGTATCAGACAATTGTTTTAGGATAAAAACCGTTGTCTGAATCACTGTACAAAATTAAAAAAAAACCACAGTAGCAGCCAATCCTGGACAATATATCCAACATACCAAACCAACGAAGAAAGAATTGCCATGTCAACAAAACACTAATTGAAATAAACACAAATCAAATTACAAACTTCATGAAAATCAAAGAAACACAAATCAAATTACATTATGAGAGTTGAATTAGTTCCTCTAGATCATCTCGCATGTAGCTAGTCATGTCGTCATCAAGTAAATCAACATCCGGTAAATTGGGCACAAAGAACTCATTCTCAAGTTCTACTTCGACAGATCCCTCATTCTCATCTTCGCTATCTTCGTAGTATTTTTTTTCGGGAAATTTCAACACCACGGACCATAATTTTTCAAGAGGGTCGTCGATGTAACAAACTTGTTTAACATGTTTCGCCAACACAAATGGATCATTCAAAAACCCCAACCTATTCAAATTAACCAATGTATATCCCAACTCATCAACCTTAATCCCTTTGTTCATATCTACCCACTTACAACGAAAAACAGGGACCCTAAAGCTATTATAGTCCAACTCCCATATACTTAAAATAACCCCGTAAAATGTATGTGAAGTATGTTCAATGTTGTTACCCTTAGCTTGCACAACCATTGTATTAGCATCCACACACACACCACTGCATTGAACTTGACGCGTATCATCCCGATCCTTGGTACTGAATGTAGACCCATCTATTCTGTAGCCGTTGAATGTAGGCACCTCCTTGTTGGGCCCATCTGCAATCCACCTTATCTCTTGGGGTACCTCCTTTTCATTTTGCAAATCTGAAGCAATCTTCAAAATACAAAAAAACAAATTGCAAACTCATTAATCTGAGCTAAGGAGTTCTAAAAATTGCACAAGCCTATTGAGTTGTAAAAACTGCAAGTTTAAAAGTTACAATTAACTCTCCTCGCAAATAAGTTTAAATATTAATTTATACTAGTTTCATGGGGCATAAAGATCAAAATAGCTGGCATAATAAATGCAGAATGTGGACAACTCCAAGAAGACCATGTCCAGCCTACAGAAGAGAGGTCATTTTCAGATATTCATTTCATTTATTTTCACCAGCGGCATTGCAGATACTTCTCTAACTACTCTCTGCACCCACCACTACAGGCACATATGAACATGCACATGGATTAAATGATGCAAAATAATGTATGCATGATTCATGAATCTCACACCAATGGAGAGATGGCTGGTTGATTAGAATTAAAAAGAATCCGGCTTTTGAGAAACTGAGAACATGTGCTAAGGCTGATTTCATGTACAAATGGTCAGCAAGAACATAAGATAAGCATTTTGCTCCAAGAAAATCAAACTTAACTTTTGACTTATGTCTTAAACTACCAACTAAACATCATATAGAAAAACTTTTTCAAGATAAAGAGGGAGATTTTAATACAAGAACCACATGATTAGGCAATCATATATACTCCAATTTGTTTACATTGATAGATACAGTAGTAACTACTTTAACTTTAACACATTAAACATCGAGTTGCATTAAAAGGTAACATTGTGAGTTGCATTAAAAGGAAGTCCCAAGCAGCAAGCAAGAAAACAGATCACAGATGTGGTCAATGACAAGAAAGCAAAAGAAAAGTGAAAATAAAATTAAAAATTCCTAATTAAAGTGTAATTATATTATACTACTCTGTTGGTTTTTATAAAGATCTACCGCCAAAATAAGAAGAGTACCTTTTCTTGGAACCATCTTGGGAAAATTTCATTTTGCTTTTTCTTTAGCCACACCTCATCATTTTCATGTTCCGGATATTCTGTCATCAAAACTGACATGTGTTCACTGAAAGCAATTAAAAGACACTACATAATGGCCTGCATATTGCGTCTTTCGTATGTCTACCATTTTTCGGTACCCCAATAGTCCGTTCTTCAAAATTCACCAAACATTCTACGGCCTCTTCTGCAATATAGGCCTCAGCAATGCAACCTTCTACACGAGCCCGGTTCCTTACATATCCCTTGAATGTCTTCATGTATCTCTCAAAGGGATACATCCATCTAAGGAAAATTGGCCCACAAAGCTCCACTTCTCGCACAAGATGAATCGAGAGATGAATCATTACATCAAACAAAGAAGGTGGGAAGTATTTTTCCAGGTTGCATAAAGTTTCCACCAACTGAGATTGCAATTTCTCCAACTTATCGACCTCGATAACTTTACTGCAAATTGCCTTGAAGAAGAGACAAAACCTAATAACAGTGTTCCTGACCTGTTTATGCAGTGATGACCGAATTGCAATTGGGAGTAAGTGATGCAAAATCATATGGCAGTCATGAGATTTCATTCCCGTTAGTCGAAGAGTTTCCATCGATACTAGACTCTTAATGTTAGAACAAAAACCATCAGGCAACTTCATTCCAAGAAAGGATAAGCAAACAACTTTTTTTTCAGCATGACTTAAATTCCAAGACGCTAATGGTACCTTCTCTTTTTTCCCAGGTGTTTTAGGCCTTAGCTCTGTTCTTATTCCCATTGCAGCCATGTCAAGACGGACAGATTCCCGGTCTTTTGTCTTCTTTGGTATATTAAGCAATGTGCCAAGTAAAGCTTCACATACATTTTTCTCGACGTGCATCACATCGAGAATATGCCTAACTGGCAAAAACTTCCAATATTCGAGCTCAAAGAATATAGATATCTTCTTCCAAACAGGTCTGACATCACCTTTCTTGAATCGAGGTTGGGGTTGTGTCTTACCAAAGACATGGCCCTTGAGATGTTGTACTCTTTGAAGCACCTCCTCTCCAGTTAACGGAACAGGGGCAAATTCCTTCTCCACGGTGTTATCAAAATCTAATTTCTTTCGATAAGGATGATGGCGGGGTAACCACCTACGATGCCTCATGACGACTATCTTACGGTAATTAACCAGCCTGGTAGCATTTGTTTTATCAACACAGATAGCACACCCGTTATACCCTTTGATAATGTTGCCCGACAAGTTACCATAGGCAGGATAATCGCTAATTGTCCACAACAAAATGCCTCTTAACAAAAAGGACTCCTGCTTATATGCATCCTACACTTGTTTCCCATGCCACAACTTTTGTAGATCTTCTATAAGTGGCTGAAGGAACACGTCAATATCATTTCCAGGTTGAGTTGGTCCAGATATAATCAAACATAGCATAATATATTTCCTCTTCATACAAAGCCACGGTGGAAGATTGTAAATTGACATCAAAACTGGCCAACATGAGTACTCAATACTTGTACCGTGGAAAGGATTGAATCCATCGGAGGAGAGAGCAAACCGAAGGTTTCTAGGATCTGAAGAAAACTCAGGCCACTTCGCGTCAACATCCTTCCATGTTTGTGAATCTGCCGGATGTCTCATTTTACCATCCTTTATTCTTTCTGTGTCATGCCAAGTCAAGTCCTTGGCTGTTTGAGGCGAATTGAATAAATTCCTCAAACGTGGTATTAACGGAAAATGCCATAGAACCTTGGCGGGAACCCCTTCCAATTCATCTCCTTTTTTGTTCAACTTCCATCTAGAGGCCTGACAAATGCGGCAATGTGTCTCATCTTCATCTCTCTCGCCACGGTATATGAGACAATCATTCGGACACACGTGTATTTTTTCATATTCCATTCCTAAAGCGCACAAGGTTTTCTTGGCTTCACTGAAGGAAGAAGGAATAGTGTTGCCTTCCGGAAGCATAGACCCAAAAATTAGTAGAATTTCAGAAAAACAGCAATCAGACATTTCATGTTTTGCTTTCAAGTTATATAACTTTACTAAAGCATCCATTTTAGTATGTTCTTGACATCCTGGATAAAGGGGTTCAGTTTCACATCGAACATGTTTAAATAAATCCGAGTCTAGGGAAACATCATCGTCACCATAAGAATACTCTGTTTTTATGGGGATTTGATCGACGAACTGTGAACTGCCGGATTCCGTAACATTCTCTCCATGCCAAATCCAACATGTGTAGGTCTCGTCAATACCATTTACGAACAGATGGTCCCTCACCCATCGAGCATTCCATGATTTACTGTGTGCGCATTTCAAACATGGACAATAAATTTGGGAATATATTGGATATATATTGACATCCGTACGGTTGGATTGTCGAGGAATAGTGTTTAAAAAATAGAAGTAGAAATCTGGAACAAAGCGCTAGTTACGAGTACAAATCAGAATAGTACTGATCTACTATGATCTCCGACCAAATTAATTTTTTATTTTTTGTAAATTTGGGAATATCAATATATTAGATATATATTGACATCCGTACGGTTGGATCGTCGAGAAATAGTGTTTAAAAAATAGAAGTAGAAATCTGGAACAAAGCGCTAGTTACGAGTACAAATCAGAATAGTACTGATCTACTATGATCTCCGACCAAATTAATTTTTTATTTTTTGTAAATTTGGGAATATCAATATATTAGATATATATCGACATCCGTACGGTTGGATCGTCGAGGAATAGTGTTTAAAAAATAGAAGTAGAAATCTGGAACAAAGCGCTAGTTACGAGTACAAATCAGAATAGTACTGATCTACTATGATCTCCGACCAAATTAATTTTTTATTTTTTGTAAATTTGGGAATATCAATATATTAGATATATATCGACATCCGTATGGTTGGATCGTCGAGGAATAGTGTTTAAAAAATAGAAGTAGAAATCTGGAACAAAGCGCTAGTTACGAGTACAAATCAGAATAATACTGATCTACTATGATCTCCGACCAAATAAATTTTTTATTTTTTGTAAATTTGGGAATATCAATATATTAAATATATATTGACATCCGTACGGTTGGATCGTCGAGAAATAGTGTTTAAAAAATAGAAGTAGAAATCTGGAACAAAGCGCTAGTTACGAGTACAAATCAGAATAGTACTGATCTACTATGATCTCCGACCAAATTAATTTTTTATTTTTTGTAAATTTGGGAATATCAATATATTAGATATATATCGACATCCGTACGGTTGGATCGTCGAGGAATAGTGTTTAAAAAATAGAAGTAGAAATCCGGAACAAAGCGCCAGTTACGAGTACATATCAGAATAGTACTGATCTACTATGATCTCCGACCAAATTAATTTTTTATTTTTTGTAAATTTGGGAATATCAATATATTAGATATATTTTGGAATTAATTTTTTATTTTTACTTTTATTTATATATTTATATATATTCAATTAAATTCAATTAATTTTTTAGGTTTATATTGGACCGGGAATGCAGATTATGATTTTTTATATGTGGGCCGGTACGTCTTAGAACATGGGCGGTGAATGGCCTGGTCAAATTGGGCCGCCAGACTGTTATAATATAACCCATCAAAATAAATCAGTATTAAAAATAAATCCAACCTTTAGATATTTTACCCTAGATCTCATTTCCCCCCTTTTCACTCTATCACTCGATCTCTTTTCCCCCCTTTCACTCTCTCACTCAATCTCATTTCCCCCCTTTCATTCTCTCACTCTCTCGCCCTTTTCTCTCTCCATAACTGCGATACTCATGAGGTATTACTCTCAATTATTATTACCGATTTTGTATTTCTATAAATCTCTTACATCTTTTTCAATTTTTCAATATTTCATGAGGTATTACTCTATGCATGCCTATTCGTAACTAGTTGATGGAATATGGGTTAGTGTTTCAATATTTGAGTGGATGTTTTTATGTAAATCTTCTGATGCATGCCTATTCGTAACTAGTTGATGGAATATGGGTTAGTTGATGGAATATGGGTTAGTGTTGATCTATTAAAACACATATATTATATGTAAACCATATAATACTTGTTCGTAACTTGTTATATGTGTTAGTGTTTTTAAAAGTGATACTTGTTATTGCTGCTTGTCAGGGCCTGAGTCAATGCTATGTTATTTCCCAGTGTTTTAAATTAAATCAGTACTATGTTTAAAAGTTTTGACTTGTTATATTACGTAACTTGTTATATTTTTATCCAAGTGTTTGATAAAATGTCCCAGTGAACATTGAATTTGCATTATTTACTGAAATTCGAGCTTCATATGGTTAGAAATTTTTTTAGCTCTAGGTCCATCACCAAGTGACACACCATGTTTGAAATTCTGTATCCGCCACTGGTGTTAATATACGTACATTAAAGTAGTTAGTTTTGATCATGATTGATTAGTGTTTCACATATCAGTGTTGATATGTTAGTCGATGTGGATGTATATCTAATCTTTGTGTTGTGCAGATTTCCTAAGAAGCATTCAAGAAAACTAAATTCTGAAGCCACAGCCTTGCACATTATGAAGGCTTTAAAAAAGACCCAGTCAGAGGGCAAACCGGCCAAAACAAACTCTGAAAGTTCTTCCCCTAAATCTGTAAAGAGGAAGGCTCTAAAGACCCTGTCAGAGCCCCAACCACACCCTGTGAATTCTTCCCCTCAATCTGTAAAGAGGAAGGCTATTTCTACCAACCTAAAAAAGAAATTGTCAAAGAAGAGGAAACAAGTGGATGCACTGCTGCCTAAAGAAGATGGACTTAAGCTTTTAAAACGCGGAGCTGTTACAATGCAAAGGATTATTAGACGTAAGATTTTGGGCATCAAGCTGCCAGTGGATTTCAATGCAAAGGGTGAGGCGTACGGTAAAGCAGCAGCGGAGATGCAATCATATATCGGGGTTCTTGCAAGAACTAAACCCCCAATTTGGTATGATACATGGAAAAAAGTTCCAAAAGAAAGGAAAACTAAGATTTGGGATTGTGTGCAGGTAACTAATACTTTTTATTTGTATTAATAATGACTACCTACTAAGTTAATACACATATGCTTCCTACAACCTAAGTTAATACTTTTTATGTATGCAGATGGCATTTGATGTTCCAGCGTCAGCTAGAAAGATGGTGTTGGAATCAGCAAATCAGAAGTGGAGGGAGTTTAAGTCAAAACTAACAACCAAATATGTGCTTCCACATCGTGATCAGCTTGATTTGCTAGAGTTTCCTCCAGCTGACTACTCCTTTATCGAGAAGGCGCACTGGGACATGTTCGTTGCTTCCCGTTTAACACCTGAATTCCTTGTGAGTTTTTCACCTTGGTTGTTTACAAAATTTTCAGATAGAAAAAATGTTTAGTAGGACATCTTTGTTTCTAACCTTTTGCTGTTTTTTTATAAAGGAAATCCATGCCGAACAGAAAAAGAGAAGGCTGGAAAATGAATATCCTCACCGAATATCTCGTAAGGGCTATGCTAACCTTGAAGAAGAGCTGATTTCTGATCTTATTAGTAAATCTGTACTGTCGGAGAAGGAAGAGGAACCTGATTTGGAGATAGATCGATCAACTACATGGCTGGAGGCACGAAAGGATAAAGATGGGCAACTTGTGAGAGAAGAACTGAAAATTATTGCTGCAAATATTGTAAGTTATTAATTTGTGATATAATTAAAATTCTTGACCAACAAAATCTGAGTTACTATTGAACTACTTCCTTTTTTGTTCGTAATTTAGGAGACGATGAAATAGAGAGTTGCTGCTGGGGAAGTAACAGAGGAAGGCAGTGATGATCTTTTGACCATGGTGCTCGGTAAAGCTGAACACCCAGGACGAGTACGCGGCCAGGGGACTCGTGTTAAACCATCCGTGTACTTTGATCTTCCGAGGAGGAAGAAGAAGTCCAAGACGATCAAGGATAAGATCCAAGAGGGTATTCAGCAGTTTATGTCAGAAGAGACTTCTCGGATTATTAATGAGCGAGATGCTTATTGGGCTCAAGAGATAGAGAAATTGAAATCAACTTTCTGTGTAAAGAATGTAGAGACAGTTTCTAGTCCAAATTTGGGTTCACAGCAAGCAAGTTGTGGCAAGGATGGACTTTCTAATGAGGAGTCGGAGTTGCTGAAAGGTGCAAAGAAGAAATTGGATCTGGTTGATGATGTTTTGTTGGAAGAAGAGAAACAAGATGAGAAGAAAACTGAGGTGGAGAATGTGTGTAAGGAAGCTGATCAAGTGATAACTCCGGTATTAGCAGTTGGTGGTTGTTTGGAGTGGGAATTGGCAATTGGGTCCCGAACCAATGTTGTTGCTTATGCAACAATTGATACAGTTAGTGATGTTCTTCATGGAAAACCACTGCCGAAAGAGAATGCGCGAGTTTCAATTACTCGTGTAATCCAAGGAGCTGTTGAGATTCCTTTCCCAATCGGCGATGAAATCGTGACTGTGGAACAGGCTCTTGGAACATATATTGCATGGCCAAGAGATCTAATAGTGGAAGTGAATGCAAGCAGTGTTCAAGTGAATCCCACTCCCACTCCGAAGGTTAAATTCTGTTTATCCCTTAAATTCAGAATATATTACAATATTTTTAATAATATCTGTACAACTTAGATATTGTATTTTAGATGTAAAGAATAAAACCATGCTTTCTATTCTCCTTTACTTAATGGATCATTCTATTTTGGATGTAAAGAATAAAACTTTGATATTGTATTTTAGATCTTTCTTTGCCTTCTCATTTTTTTTCTTAAATTTTTCCTTTTCAGGAGACCAAGAAAGTTCCCGGAAAGAAGAACAAGTACAAGTCGATGGCAGATTGTTTAGCTGATCGAAATGTAGAGTATGCGGTTAACATGGGTGCAAATTACCCCCTAGTTTGAAGCGTTTGTGGGTCTGGGCAAATGAAGCCTTGAAGGATGGTCTTACATACCCTTTTAAGCTAAGCGAAGAAGCTTTTGGATCATCCCAAAAACAGGTTCTGTTTTTATCAGATGTGCATGCTTTGTGCTTTGGAGGTGAAATCTCAGGCTCCACTATTTGCATTTATATTCAGTAAGTGTCCAACTTCTAAAGTTTTATAAATTTTGTTGACTTCATGCATCAATAGTTTCTTGAATGAAATTAAGAATTTGTGTTGATGACTGTTTATTTTTGTATACAGTTTATTGGAGGAATATTTGAAAAAGCACAAGATGAACCACATGGTAGCGTTCGTTAATCCAGGCACAATAGGCTCCACCGGTTGTGGTAATTCAGCACAGAGGTCTCGTGCACTTTCTATCAGATTCCAGAATGCTAAGCCATGCCAATATTTTTTGTTGCCTTATAACCATATGTGAGTACTTTATTTCTTATTTGTTCTTCCTCTACATCATCAAAATCCTGTAATTTTTATTATCTTTCTTTTGGATGTAACTGTAACATGAAATTACCTTGGAGATATATAATCCACTAGTATTAAAGAGAAATGGATAAAATTTTCATACATATGATGTGTCTAAAATATTTTTGATCTGATTAATTTACGATTCTTTTTATATGATTATTAGTACTTATAATTTACGTGTTTATAAGTGCTAATTATAATTTACTTTTGCCATTATACCCTTGGAAACTAATTTATAGTATGTATATATCTATGACGTGTTAATGCATGATTTTGTAGGAACCATTGGGCGTTGACTGTTGTGAATCCAGAAGCACAAGTTGTTTACCACATGGACCCGTTGAAGCGGCGACTTGGTGTTGAAGAATGGTTAGTGGTTGACAAGTTAGTATCACCAGAACTTTATTTGATTTTGAATCGGTTAAACAATTGATAAGGAAAATTGTCTTAAAGAATTGTTTTATATTGTTTTGTTGTAGTGGCATCAAACTCTACAAGGATAAAGGGAAAAAAATTTCCAAGAAGAAAATTCCTTGGGAGAATATGGCGGTGTAATAATTTTTATTAATGTATATAATAATTTATCTGTTTTCTCTAAGTGTAGACATGTAATAATTTTTTAAAATATTTTTCAGGGTGTTCCTCTCCAGCACGGGCCCACAGTCTGTGGTTTGTTTGTGATGCGCTTTATGAAAGAAATATGTGAAGATAAGGAATTAAATTTTGCGAATAAGGTCAAAATTGCAATTTTCTTATTTTTTGTCAACATCCTTTTTTTTTTCTGGTTAAAAAATGCAACTTTGTTCAATTCTCTGTGCAACTTGGAAATATATATTCTGTAGTATATATTGTTGCAAGACTTGTGATGTGAGCTAGACTTGTGTTCTTTAGCAAATAAGCCAACTGCTGCCAAAACCAAGAATAAGCCAATAAGCCAACTGTAGTTTATAACTTTTAGTATGATGTGAACTAGACTTGTGTTCTTTAGCAAATAAGCCAACTGCTGCCAAAACCAAGAATACTACAATGCTTATTTGAAATATAAAAATGCTCATTTGTGGTCCTTAGTCAAGCCTGATTTAGGTGCTAACATTGTACTAATATTATTGAATACTTGGCTAACATTGTTTCATTTTCCAGTGGGCACGGAGGGGCAACCTGGCTTATAGCACCAGTGATATCGTTGAAATCAAGACTGATTGGGCAAAGTTCTTCATGAAGCACCACGCTTGTTAGGTGCTTGATCATAAAAAAATAACTTGGTCATTTTGGTTATTTTTGGGTGAACATTTTAAAGTACTTTTGGTAGCCTTCCTGTGGGGTAATTGCAGTAACTGATTTAACATGAACCTGGTTTAAAATGTTATCTCTTTTTGGTGGATATGTTCATCCCAAAATATGTTAGTAGGCCAATGTTTGTGGATGTTTTTATGAATATTAGTTGGTTTATTGGTGAATATTGTTTTGAACCTGGTGGTAATGGTGAAATGTTAGTTGGTTGGTTAATTTTTTGCTTGTCGATTGAATTGTCCAATTGCTTATTGTTTGTTGTTTGCGTAAATAAACCATTGTCTAAAATGTGATTAGCCAATGAGGGCATCTTCAATGTTTTACTTGTTAAAAAGCATATCAGACAATGTCCATGCTTTACAAAAGCATTTTGGCTACAAAATTAAAACTAAACCATTGTGTAATGTATTTATCAGACAATGTTTTATAAATACTAAACCGTAGTCTGATACCAACTACCACAACATTTTATCATATTATAATGTTGTTTATTATCCAAACAAACAATGCTTGTAAAACTAAACCATTGTGTAATGTATTTATTACAACGGTTTAAATTAAACAAACCATGTCTAGAGTCCCAAACAACAATGGAAATATTCCACCATAATGTTGTGTGATTTCAGTTCAGACAAGTGTTTATTCAATTAAAACTATTGTGTGATTTCCTTTCAGACAAGTGTTTATTCAATTAAAACCATTGTGTGATTTCCTTTCAGACAAGTGTTTATTTAATTACAACCATTGTGTGATTTCCTTTCAGACAAGTGTTTATTCAATAAAAACGATTGTGTGATTTGTTTTCAGACAAGTGTTACTTCAATTAAAACCATTGTGTAGCATCCCAAGCAACAACGGTTTCTAAACCATTGTGTTGTTGTTTCTGGATATTAGACAACGGCGTCTAGAGATGATACCGTTGTCTCTCGCTCTAACACACAACAGTTTTCATACCGTTGTCTGAGGTGCGTATCAGACGACACCCCGATAGACAACGGGGTTTGCAGGTATCAGACAACGGATAAAATCCGTTGTTAGACTTGAAATTCCTTGTAGTGATTACATTGATTTGAAAACAAAATAAGTTGTACAACTTTTGAGGTAAAATAGGCTAACAGAATGAGCCAAACTAGATGTTCAAATTTTTTCATTATTCTTTAATCCTTTTATGTGTATTGTAGTATCAATATATAAATGATAAGTGCTCTTGAGGTTGCTCATGAACCAACGAATTAAGATACATAGTTCAGCATTAATGCACCATGTTTAGGGGCCTAGAGTAGGTCATTTTGACTATTTAATCGATGATTAGTCATTTGAGCTTTAGAGTACAATTCAACTTGATCACAATCAAGTATTGTGCACACCCAAATCAGCATCGACTCCCGGTTTTGTAGTATGTTTATAGCACAACATGTTCGCATGCATACAGATCTTGGTTAAGATTTAGTTAAATAATATTACATGAAGGTAATAAAAATTGATTATTTCACTCCAGTATTTATTTGAAATTGTTACTGTGACTTGCTGAATTAGCCATACATTAAAAAAATATTTGTAAATTCCAAGATTTTAGCGTGTTATTTGAAGTAGATTTAAGTATGAAGTTTTGCTATGAGAAGTATAGCCCTGCTGCTCCCGTCCCAGTCCATGGAAAATGATTTCATTTCTCTGTAGTTTGTCACTGTGAGTCAATGACAGGGTGACACCATAGTACGTGCTATTTCTTCTCTCTCTGATTTGAATGTTTAATTTTTGGCAACAGTTGTGAAAACCTATTTGTACAGTAGTAAACCTATTTCTCCTTCTGGAACCTGAAGCTGGGGTAAATAATTAAAAGCCCTAAACTTTTATACATATATCTTTTACCTTGATTTATGACTGTTCTGTATCTCTATTATGCATTTCACTCCCATTTAGAGTCAGAGAATGAGTAGAAGGGAAGTTAGTCTGTGACTTCCTCAACTACCAATCCCACTAGGTTGAAGGAATTAGCGTCCAAACCTTCTTGCTGTATTTATATTTACTGCTGCTGTAATATTTATTCACTGAATTCTTCACAGGTGTATCTCTTTTATTATATAATAAATTTAATTTAATAAATTCGTACAAATGTGAATCTTTGGTAACTCGGTCAGAGGTTATTAATATTCTCTTGTCATAGTAGATGAAGCTTGCTGATCGCTATTTTTATTTACATATATATAGCCCATGTCTGTTAATTATTTCAAGGTAGATCTAGTAGCTACAACTTTTTATTGTCATTCCTATAGGTATGACCGGTATGACTACTTATGCTGGTTTCTATGAGGTGGCTACCCCAAAGAAAGGATAATATGTTTTTATTTCAACAGCACCTGGAGCAGTTGGTCAACTTGTTGGACAGTTTGCAAAGCTTTTGGGCTGCTATGTTGTTGGCAGTGCTGGAAGCAAAGAAAAGGTTGGTACTTACATTCTGTCTTGGACATTTCAGCAATCATACTGAACATATTTTGGTGCCTAATTTTTTTTATAATTTTTGACAATTGAGATAAATGTTAGTACATTTGTGGTCACCTATATTTCTGAACATGAAAGCTCTGTGTCCTAAGATGTCTTTTCGCTATATGAATTTTACATTTACTAACCTGTCAAGTTTTCTGCATTTTTTTCCTTCTTAAGGTTGACCTTTTGAAGAATAAATTTGGGTTCGACGAGGCTTTTAACTACATAACATCAGTACTTCTTAAGGTATCATTTGCTATATCTCAATATTATCAGTACGTGGTTGTATGGGTACTTGGTTTTCTTTTGCAGATCCGTGTTGGTGCAATATTAATGTATTTTATAGATAATGTTATAACCTCTATCTTGCAGGGACCTTGGTTACCTATTAGTTCTGTACAGTGGACTTTTGCACTTGATATATTCGAGTGAGTAATCTTTCACCGCAATTACGGTTCCATGCTTTTCAAAATATGCACACATCTCCTTGAATATGTTTTTAATTAATTCTACTTTATTATCGATATTTATTGCATATCCTGTTTATTTGTTTGTCAAGTTAATTATACTTTTTTGGTATTTTTTAGTGATGTAAGCAAGAGATTTATATTACGATGGTGGTCTTCTCATGGTTTTTCTTAATTATAAGATTTATCTTGTAGAAGACCTTGATGTTGCACCAGAAAAATAGAATAGCACAAGTATTTGATATTTTTGCGTTGTGATTACCTAGGAAATGACTCTATTTTCGGTAATTTCAGGTTTAAAGAAGACTCGCACCTAATACACATAGTGCACCAAGAGGAGGGCTGTACAGTTAAGGAGGGCTATAATGGCTACCATAGCAAAAGATGGATCAAAGACTTTGGAAGCTGAGTTTTATATTTTTTGTTTCTTATCTCGGTAGAATTGTAAAGATGTATCAAAAGATGTAATTGTTGGTTGATTTGATGTTGTTGTGGATCAAAAGTTGTAGTTGTTGGTTGATTTGATGTAGTTGCTGGTGGATTTGAATTGTTGTTGGTTTGTTTATGGGAATTCAATATTTTGTTGGTGCATTTTTATTTTGTTACATTTATGGTGTTACAATAAGTACATAGTGTGTTGCAATAGGCTATTATTTTTATCATTGTATGTGTTGTAGTAGGTAATATTAGGCGTTATAATAGGCCTTGCAAATTCAGCAGGTGGGCCCTATAGTAGGCCCAAAAAGTGGGACCTAGATGTGGGTCCCACCCAAAAGTGGGTCCCACGTCTTGTACAAAATTGTAACATCTATTGTAACACACAAATTATGTTGTTGTAGAGTGTTTAAGATGCTGCTATAGAGGTCTTTAGTAATCGCATTTGCCATGTTACCATAGGTTGTTTTTCATGTTACCTTTGGTACTTATAACAACTGCCGAGAACCTAACATAGTGAGAACCTAACACAACTGAAGTGTTACCATAGCCCTATTTTTGCCTATAACAACTTTAAACAGGGTCTATGGTAACATAGTTTTGGGGTTGCTATAAGCAATCTATGGCGTAGTGAATTATGCTTTTCACCCCACCAATGCTTAAATAGCCATTTGATTTTCCGATTTTTCAGTTGCTTCGTCATATGACCTGATACATAACCACCCCGCCTCTGCGCATCCTTGTATTTATCCTCACTTGTGTCCAACTGCAAATACATGTCAATACCCCTAATCAGATGGATATTAATGGAACAAAGGAAAAATAGCAAGCCAAAACGAATATATGATTCAAGATACGTACCCTAAGTATTTTTCTTAACCTATCAGGAATAACACCACTGGTACTACCAAACTTCACAAGTCCACCCGCCACTAGGGTAAACTCTGAACCAGGAGTAGGAGTAGTGGTTTCAAGCTGCCATTCGATTGAGATACAAAAATCATATACACATTCAAATACAATACATAAATTGCTAAAAGTTATTTCAAAGTTAAAGATTATTACCTCAAGGTTGACACCAGGAGGGATGGGCCGATCTGATAAAGGTGTTACCATGGGTGTAGCAGGAGGAATAGGGGGAATAAGGGGGGACAGATACCAGAGTCTGTGGAGGAGGAGCAGTTGTAGTCTCAACCTACAAGATACACCGATCATATATACATATAATTCTCCACAAGTGACTTGAATTAAACCAAGCATTAAAGATAGATACCTCAACATGCACTACAGGCGGGACAGATACCAGAGTCTGTGGAGGAGGAGGAGCAGCTGTAGTCTGGACCTACAAGATACACCGATCATATATACATATAATTCTCCACAAGTGACTTGAATTAAACCAAGCGTTAAGGATTGATACCTCAGCATGGACTACAGGCGGGATAGATACCAGAGTTTGTGGAGGAGAAGGAGCAACTGTAGTCTCAACCTGTATCTGCTGTGAAGGAGGAGGGCTAGATACCGGGGTCGGCTATGTAACATGAGGAGCAACTGTAGTCTCAACCTACAAGATACACCGATCATATATACATATAATTCTCCACAAGTGACTCGAATTAAAACAAGCGTTAAGGATTGATACCTCAGCATGTACTACAGGCGAGACAGATACTAGTGGCTGTGGAGGAGAAGGAGCAACTGTAGTCTCAACCAGTATCGGCTGTGAAGGAGGGGGGCTAGATACCGGGGTCGGCTATGTAACATGAGGAGCAGCTGTAGTCTCAACCTACAAGATACATCGATCATATATACATATAATTCTCCATAAGTGACTCGAATTAAACCAAGCGTTAAGGATTGATACCTCAGCATGGACTACAGGCGGGACAGATACCAGTGGCTGTGGAGGAGAAGGAGCAACTGTAGTCTCAACCTGTATCGGCTGTGAAGGAGGAGGGCTAGATACCGGGGTCGGCTGAGTAATAGGAGGAGCAGTTGTAGTGTCAACCTACAAGATACACCGATCATATATACATATAATTCCCCACAAGTGACTCGAATTAAACCAAGCGTTAAGAAGGGAAATCACTATAAGTTGGCAAATTACACATCATGCACATAAACTGGCATTATATTATTTTTATAGAAATACCAACCTCAGTATTTCGAGGTATGATCCATTCCTTAGGCCATGCGACATAAGATCCAACAGCTTGCTTGACCATCTCCATCTCACCAACTACCGAAACTGGAATCAGGGTTTCTAGTTTAATCCCTCCATCCACCGACACTCTCAGACATCTAGTAGGCATAGGCTTGCCATGTATTTTCATACTCATTTCTCCTCCATCTGGATAAGCCATGCCATAGGCAACCTTGTTGTCTATGCTATCCACTGCTAACTCACATACAGTTATGATAACAAAAGTCAAATTACAACTGCAATTATCAATTGTATATTAGAAGAAAATCACAAATAGGAGAGATTAGTACCTCAATATGAGCATGAGGGGGGATAGATACCGGACTCTGTCACAGGAGGAATAGTGCTAACCTGCAACCACAATGTGATAAAAACATGAAGAACATATTCAAAGTTGGTATAGAAGAAGGAAATCACAATAAGGAGAGATTAGTACATCAATATGAGCATGAGGAGGGATAGATACTGGGGTAGGCTGTGAAGGAGAAGGAGCAGGATTGCCAACCTACCATTACATTATGATACAAATGAGTAACCAAACGCAAGATACAAAATATTCAGGAAGATATTCATGTTAATATAGTGTTGATCCCAACATTAAAGATTAGTACCTCAATATGAACATGAGGAGGGCTAGAGACTGGGATAGGCTATGTAGCAAGAGCATCTGTAGTCTCAACCTGCAATTATATGTTAACGCACCGATCATATAGTTATATATATAATCCTCCTAGGTGACTCGAATTAAACCTATCATTAAGGATTACTACCTGACGAGGACATTTATAAGATACATGAGGTGTAGCACCGTGCGTAGGTAAAGTAGGAGAATCAGTAGTCTCAGCCTACAATAACATAACATGGTAGTACAATAATCATACATATATTCAATCCACTACATTCAAAGATAACAAGTATCAAAAGATTACTACCTCACGGAAACGTTTCTGAGGCTGCTGCGAAGATGAAGGAGCGCTGGGATCAATATCCATATCATGTGCACGAGAGGGTCTATGAAAACTAGGTCTGATAAATGCAAGACCCCACCACTCGGTGTTGATCCGATCATAACGACCCAAAAACTCAGTGATGATATCAAAGAACCAGTCAGGGGGATCATGGATGGTAAATGGCATGTAATGTCCTCATTCCACAATCCAGCTGCATTGAAGTATTTAGATGCAAGAATTAGAGAAATAAAGGTCTAAAATGCAAGAATTATAGAAATAAATGTCTAAAATGCAAGAATTAGATAAATAAAGGTATAAAATGTAAGAATTGGAGAAATAAAGGTCTAAAGTGCAACATTATAGAAATAAAGTCTAAAATGCAAGAATTATAGAAATAAATGTCTAAAATGCAAGAATTAGATAAATAAAGGTCTAAAATGCAAGAATTGGAGAAATAAAGGTCTAAAGTGCAAAATTATAGAAATAAAGGTCTAAAATGCATACCGCATCAGCCATGTCCTGCTGGGGATACCAATCACGAGGCACAATCTTAGCACCATGCTCAGTCACAAATGGAGCAATCCTCAGCTTACTGACGCGCCTGTACCAATACATGTACTCCTCTATAGACACGTAATTCCCCTCATCGACGATAGGTATCATGCCATCATTAAAATCATGCCACTCCTTTATGTAATTTGCCAACAACAATGTATGGTCGTCCCGCTGCAAACTAGATAATCTCTTCATCCGTAGTAAAGTCATGTCAATCGGGTCCTCTGGGATATGTTGTAGAACACCAAACTGTCTCAAGACTCTATCCGGCATAACATACTCAATAATATCAAAAGAAACGAGTGGGACATGACCGAGAGCCATATAGTTAGCATCCATCAAATCGATATTATAATCCACAAAAACATCCTGAATGTCATAAAATCTCTGATAAGGCTGCCATGTCAGCCAACTAAGCTGAAAGCCGTCAAAGTGCCCCCGACATAGAACTGTATGGTGGTGGGGGTTAACCCTCTTCTGGTCTGTCGGCACAGCCCATGCCAATGCTCTCGGCCAAATAAAATCCTGATTAGGTGCTAACTGCGGTGCCCCAGGTAACAACCTCTCGTAGGACCAAAGCTGCAGAAGCATGCTGCACCCGTTAATAGCAGTGGCACTCTTCTGAGCAGCCTTGGTCAAACCCCTGAACAAATAACTCAAAACCGCAGCCCCCCCAAGCATACCCCTTAATCTCACGCGAATTCTAGATTAACTATAAATACCTGCAAAAATTCAGGAAATGCAAGAATTTGAAAAATTAAGGTAAAAATTCATGAAATGCAAGAAATATATAATTATCTAGGATGTAAAAATTCAGGAAATGCAAGAAATTAAGGTGTAAACTGAAAGAACTAGAGAGAAAAATGAAGATAAGAAGTACCTAGGATGCACGGTGTCTCTGTTCGATGAATAAAACAACACACCCCCAATGATGTAAAGAAGATAAGCCCAGGTTTACACAAGGTTATCATGCTCGATAAACTCGAGAGAAGTGTTTTTCGGCTTCTTTTTATAGGTTTCCCTCAACTTAAGAAGCTTCACCCCTCCTTTTTATAACATGCAAGAATTAAACAAATTAAGGACTAAAATGCAAGAAATTAGAATTTATGGGCTAAAATACAATAACTAGATAATTATCTTCCTAAATTGCAAAGAAATGAAAATTTAAGGTATAACATGCAAGAATTAGATAATTATTTGCATAAATTTCAAGGAAATGAAAAATAAAGTTATGAAATGCAAGAATTAAACAAATTAAGGACTAAAATGCAAGAAATTAGAATTTATGGGATAAAATGTAATAACTAGATAATTATATTTCTAAATTGCAAAGAAATGAAAATTTAAGGTATATCATGCAAGAACTAGATAATTATTTGCATAAATTGCAAGGAAATGAAAAATAAAGTTATGAAATGCAAGAATTAAACAAATTAAGGACTAAAATGCAAGAAATTAGAATTTATGGGCTAAAATGCAATAACTAGATAATTATTTGCATAAGTTATAACATGCAAGAATTAAACAAATTAAGGATTAAAATGCAAGAAATTAGAATTGAAGGGCTAAAATGCAAACCTTTTTATACAATTTTTTACGAGCTTCCTTAGTCAGCCTCAAATCATGTCACCGCCTCATCCAATATGAAAGAGGATTGCTAAGCTCCGTATGAGTAACAACACGACCACGAACAGGCAGACCCAATATCATGTAAACATCCTCTAGAGTGATGGTCATCTCACCAAATGTGAAATGAAAGGTGTTGGTCTCTGGCCTCTACCTCTCCACCAACGCCGTGATCAATCGGATGTCATTCTGGGGAATCGAGTGTGAGTTGGTAAACGCTCGGAAACCCTAGTCTGTCAGCAAACTAACCTAGGTCGCATCAAATACCTACTCGTTGTGGTTTGCTGTCAACTGGTGGACATCTAACTTCTCCCGCTCACCCCCCTCCCACTTCCCATATGTAACTGCTAATATGATCATCTTGCATGGTCAAGAGGGATTTATCGAGAGGCCCGCACTGCATATCCACAGTATCTGCAGTGTGCGAAATCGAAGAAATAAATCACATATTATAAACATGTATCAAAATTGGCTAAAACTATCATTCCATGAAGACATATTTAAAACAAGAATAAATTAACAATGAATATCATTTATCAAATAAAATGCAATACTAATAACCTTTTTTTACTATTGTAAATAATTGAGTAAAATGACAAATGTTTTCTATATATATCCAAATTTGATTTAAAGTAAGGAAATTAATCCTATTTTGGATTAATTAAGAGTAAATTACAAAGTGGTGGCTGTACTTTACACCAATTTTCAAAAAGTGGTCAGTCTTTCAATTTCTCAAATTAGTGGCCAACCTTTCTCTCCGCCTCTCAAAACAGTGGCCAATATTTCAAATTCTCAAATTAGTGGCCAACATTTCACTCTGCATTTTAAAAAAGTGGCCACTTTAGAGATAATTAGTCTACTATTTGCAACTTTTTGAAAGGCGGAGTGAAAGATTGACCACTAATTTGAGAAATTGAAAGACTGGTCACTGTTTTGAAAGACAAAGTGAAAGCTTGGCCACTAATTTGAGAAATTGAAAGACTGGCCACTTTTTTGAAAATCGGTGTAAAGTACGGCCACCACTCTGTTATTTACTCATTAATTAATCAAAATTCGAATTAATAAATCATATTAATTCATAAATTCGAATTTTAAAATAAAAAATTCAAAAATTTGAATTAAAATTTCCACAACTCATAAAAAAATTTATAATTATTAATTCATAATTATAAACCCTAATAATTCGAATGAATTCATAATTTTAAAAAAAATCGGATAATAATTCGAATCATAATTCTAAATTGGGCAATTCGAACTAATAACCTAATTGAAGATGAGAAACCCTAATTTCAACTCAATTCAGGGTAAAAGCCCTAATTTCAACCTAATTCAAAGCAAAAATGGGTAAAATTCGAACTATGAACCCTAATAATTCGATTTAATTCATGATTTTAACTAAAACGAAGCAAATAAACACCACCCACAGTTAAAAACGAATCAAACCATGTACATATAATCGTGAGTAGCAATGTATATAGTAGTGCATGTGTGTATGTATAACTATGTGTGTGTGTAAGTATCAATTAGAAGATACCTAGAGGAGGAAGATCGCCTGAGATTAGTTAGTTCTGTGTGTAAATCTCCTGAAATTGGCAGGAAATCGCCTGAGATTCTCCTGGACATCATCTAGAGAATGAATCGCTATTTACTTCGGGTTTAGTTAGGGTCGCGATAACCGCAATAGGTGATTATATTTTTAGGAGTCTGCATTGTATCATTGCGACAATAGTTGTTAGGGTAAAAATGTAATTGCATATATTTACGCATCCACATTGTATCATTGCGGCAGCTCTATGGGTATAAATGTAATTGCATATTTCTAGACATCCGCATTATATCATTGCGGTAGTAGTTTTAAGGGTAAAACGTTATTTCATATTTTTACTGCTTCCTATATTTGAAATTAACAGCTTCTATTAAATTTTTATTATTTATTATTCTATTAATTTATTAATAATTAAATCATAATAATTTAATTTAAATTCATTGTAATAATTTAAAGTCTATAAACCATTTTATTTTTTAATATCTATTAATTTACCATTTTTTATTAATTTTAATAATTATTAAATATAAAAATAAAAGTAAAATTATGTAAAAGTAATATGTAAGATAGTTTTGAATAAATATCATGTAATTGCTAGTTGGTTTAGTGGTAAAATGGTTGTTTTGATTGAAAAAGTACCAGAGTTCGAATCCCTTCAATTCCAAAGTTTTTTTTAATCTTAAAAAATTCACTACCGCAATGAATACTTGCTGCAGTATATTTTATTGCCGCATTGCCTTCTTGCGGCAGTGAATTTTCCTGCCGCAATGAAGGCATGCGGCAGTGTACGAATTGGTGGCTACACAACCAACGGTGGTTGTGGAAGGGCACCCTTTGTTAATTGTCTAGACTCTAGTACTACCATGCCCCATATATCTTTTAGTAGCATCTTTATCATTGCCTTGTTTTTTTTATTTGACTTATCCCTGTTTTTGCTTTAAGTGCCCTTATTTAGTTTAATATAATCCTTCTTGTAGTCTAGGTCTTGCTATTTTTTCAAAGTTTTAGGGTATGCATGTGTATTTGTAGTTTTTTTGTCTCTATTTATTGTTCCCTTACATTCAACTTGTCTTAACATCGTTTTTCCATAAGTGTTTTTGTTGGCTTCCTGCTCTTTAGATGTACATGTATACATTTAACTTGTTTTGATGTCTTTGTTTAGTCTCATTTTGCCATACTCAAGTTTTATTAAGATTTAAATGTTATATGTTTTGTTTTTAAAATGGTTTCTTTTGTTATAAAATTGTATTAAAATGGAAGTTTCTTGGATTGTGTCCAAATTGAGAAAATATTAGAAAAAGTATTGGTTTTGTGTGAACTACAAATTGTCATCGAACAATCTTATTGTGACACCCCCAAATTCGGGGTCAGGATTTGGTGCCACAACCAATATAATTAAGTATAACTTAATCATACAGACGACCCCTCAACAAGGATCGATCTCTGGTTATAGTATGAATCAAGAATGTAAATTACAATAACTATTATAACTACGATACCTTCTTATCTGAAGCGCGGTCCATGCTGACTCTGAAATCTATTCTTCAGAGAACACCTTATCACTCTCAATTGAATTGTCATTCGTAGGTACTCAATCCATAACCCTAACTGAAAGGGGAGGGAAATAAAGCAAGAATGAGCCAACAATGCTCAGCAAGGTAATAGTATAGTGAAATAACAATATCTCGATAATTCGTTGATGAACAATATCAATGATCAATTTAATTGAAGGGAGTAATTTAACTTCCATTAGTGGATTAAACTTTCCATTCTTCAAAACATAACTTTTCCATTAAAACATTCCTTTCTTTAAAACAGTTTCATTATTGAAACGCTATTTTCATAAAAAATTTCAAAAACATTTAAGTTGATTGGAGTTTTTACACGACAATGAACAATACGGGTGATCAGCCACGTAAAGTCCCCGTACCGGACACGAAGTCCCTCTGGACATTAATCCTTTCATTAGGATAGCTTGGGTTCCCAAGAGGCAACACATTGGCCTTTAAAATGCTGGACTAGTCCCACTAGCCTCTTACGCTAAATAAAAAGTGTTGGACCGGCGTCACCCATCCTCTTACGCCTCTCCAATCTTTAGGAATCCGTAGAAACCATTTGACGGAAATCCTAAACATCTTATATATTGTACTTTAAAACATTAATGTTTAGAAAAACATTCAAATCCGTAAAGCATTTGAATATTCAAATCATTCTGAAGAGCAATGGTAAAGGATTATGGGTCAGAGCATAAGTAATAAAAATTAGCAATAATTAGAATCACAAGGTAAAGCATTTAAGTAATCGAAACATTCAAAAACCTTCATCCTGAAGTACATTAAACTCACTGATAACAGATCAACCCAGTTTAAGTAGCTTCAAAGTATTCTTAAGAAAATAATTCATTTTGTTTGGAAATGATGACAGTTTAACGATGTAATCATCTTCAAGATCTGGGTTGTACAAAGTTGTGGTTTAAGGACTTGATTGCAAGCTTAAAATAGTAAAGCAGGGACAATAGATCAGTTTATGATGATAAAGGTTTTGTATAGATGAAATCATTGCTAAACAGAGTATGGCTAGATAAGTCTCACTTTTCTATATCAAGGTTCATTTGATTTCGAGTTTAAAACAGGCTTTAATAGTTTATAGTTTCTTAAAATAAATTTTTGTCAAGGTAAGGTTCATTGAAAGCCAATTTCAATAGTATATGATTCTTTAAAACATGCTCTGTCAAGACCAGGGGTTCAGTAAAGCTTGGTTCTTTAAAATAATGATCGGTAACATAGAAGTTGAGAAAACATGGTTAAGTAATACCTGAGTTAATAAAACATGGTTTGATGTACTGAAAGAAGTTATTAATCAATAAAATATAAAATAGATGTTAAGTTTTAGAAACTGTATTTAAGATTTAAAAGTCTGACTGGGTTCACATGGTATAAGGTGATAGGCATAAAATAGGTCTAAGTTTAAATCAAGGAACAAGCTACAGAATCAAAGTTCATTGTTAATCAGAAGAATGGTAGTCATAGGATGCATAGCAATCAGCGTATATCAAAGGATAGCTCACAAGATAACTTAATGGAATGGTACAATTACTCGCACATTTGATTTGAAAGAAACATGTTATGAACAACAAAAGCAGTTATGCTTCACTTGAACAATAAGTGAGGGATAGAATACTTGCCTCAGTATACATAGTTCTGTTTCCAACACATAGATTCGCTACTCACTATACGTCAGTCTCTACTTCATTGTACATTGATCTTTAATCGACTATACATCTGTATTTCCTCCATAATTCATCAATCTTGATACCAATACGCTTGTCAACTCCGATAGATATCTCACTTCTAAGATTCCAATTACACACGTACTGGCTCTTACCGGCCTCCTACTGGTACCTATATATAGGTAAAGTACAAATTTACCCTATACAAATGACTAAATCTTAAAAAGTACATAACACAAAACTTGTAGACAATTCAAAGAGCTTTTCAGAATGGTATTACCCATAATTTTTGAACAAGTATTCAATTAACTATGATTTTTCAAAGTTTACAAATCATAATCCCAAAGTCAACTATGATAACTCAACTTTGACCGACCATAACTCATTCGTTTTAAATCCGATTTACATGATTCAAGAGCCTATTCCATCTATTTTTCTCGCAAGGAATCCAAATATGTAATCAGTTTTAAGATCAGGTTTAAAACGGGCACTGAACGAATTGTAAAACAGTAGCAGATTTTTACTACAAAAAAAATCTGGAAACCAACTTATAAAAAATTACATGCAATTCTATACTATAACAATTAATTACTTAGAATCACTAACTCATGATTATCAACTACTACTTAATTGACATCTAAAAATTATATACTCCAAACTATCAAGCAATTCATGAGTTAATTCATAGTATTCGAAAAAAAAAATCAAACATGCAGCCCATAATTTGACATATATGATTACCAACAAACATGAAAACATAGAATTAATATTTAACAATCCATTTAATCCCAAACTTACACTATCCATATCAATTAACAAGTAAAATTCCAACTATTATCTATATTAAACACATGCAATCATCGACATAACTATATTACTGAATTGTAAACAAGATATAAGGCTTAGTAGACATCACATACGACTGAATTACAAGAACAGAACCAACACAACTCGGTTTAATAACAAAACCCGAAATGGTTTTTAAATTTTTTAACATGAATCCAACATGCAAGGGCAGCAATATGTAGAGGGCAGAAAATTGAGTGGAAATATGGGTTTCGATCATATAAATGGTGTACAACCGAGAGAGAGGAGAGGAGAGAAGTTATCCAAGGAAGAGAGAGAGAAAACCGAACTCTGCAAAAAGAAGGAAGCAAAAGAAGAATGAAGAAGAATGGTGAAGCAGGTGGCGGTGGTTCATAATGCTACCAAGGGCAGTTTCGTAATTTACCAAAAGCTGAAAATTCACTTCCTTTAAAAGTTGATTTTAATCCTTTAAAAATCGAAATAAATCAGGAAATTAGGAGAAAAATAATTTTTAAAATTCTGAAATGAAGTTTATGAAATTACAAACCTCCCCATTTTTTTAAATTAATTTTTGAATCAAAAATGAATTCTATATGAATTTTTGAAGTAAAGAACCTTTAAAAGAAATAAAGTTTTTTAAATCTTTTAAAAATACATAAACACATAAACAAATATTCACACTAATTTTAAAAACTAAATTATATCACAAAGATAATTATGCAAAAGATTTAATGATTTAAAACAACTCCAATGATTTTATAAGATTTTTGGAAGATTAAAAATGCACTTTAAAAATACTTTTAATGCTCTAAAAATACAAATAAAATTCCACGAACATATACGACACATACCAATCATCACATAATAACTTAAACATGATTTCACATATATCTTGACTTTACAAAATCTCCATAGCACATAATTTCACCTTTAATAATTAAATAAACACTTATAAAATCGTGAAAAATTCTTGGTCGTTATACTTATATTAGAATATTCTTTTACCGATGCTTAGAATGGAGAGTACTTCAATGAAATATGAGTGATATTGTTTATATTTAGGATTAAAATAAAATAAAATTGAGAAGTTGAAAGGTTTCCATAGTGTTATATGGAGCCGAAAAATTGATTATTTTCGGATAATATGGAAATTATCGTTGAAAAGGATATCATTAGAAAAATTTTAGTTACTCTTGAAATATAGAGTATTAAAAATGAGAAAATTTTTCTACACTCAAATGGCACTATTTTTGTAAAATGGAGTTGCTGGAAAAACAAAAGAAAAGGGATATGGATTGTTTTAAGACAATCAGAAAATCGGTTAGGTAACATTTTTTGAAGTATTGAGGGAAAGAAAATCAATATTGAGTTAAAAAGTAAATTGGAGGATGAGAATGTTAGTATCGTACAAATGTTGAGGATAAGTGTTGAATTATATCCGATAGAGAATAACGAATTAGATCTAAATATTGATAATTAATCATTTTGTATGGTTGGAAATAAGAAGTCGAGAATTCCATTAAGTGAATAATTGAAATTTGTGTATATGACAGTAAAGTTTTTCATTCGTAAACATGGATTATACGAGGAAGAGAGGATATTGCAGGAATTTGACTCAGAGGTGGAAGTCAATATAATGAAATTAGTCTATTAAAAGAATATGGGAAATAAAGATATTAAATCATAGATTGTATGGATTTTGAATTGTAAAATATAATGTTGATGGGTCTATTTGTAAATTTGAGATTTGTCCAATTGCAAAAGGTTTTATTAAAGATCGAGAATGAAATTAGGCAATTGTGTCTGTATTTTGAAAAGTGAGAGTTTTGATAGTAATATTATCGATATATGTGGATAATATATTTTTGCAAAAGGTTTTATTAAAGATCGAGAATGAAATCAGGCAATTGTGTATGTATTTTGAAAAGTGGGAGCTTGATAGTAATATTATCGGTATATATGGATAATATATTGTTCACTAAAATTGATAAAGCACAAAACTAAGTTGGGACTTAGTAATGAAGTTGAGATGGAAAATATGGTAGAAATCTTATATGTTAAGAAAATTCAGATTAATGGATTGGAAAATTAAAATGTTGATTTTTAACTAAGAAAAGTATCTGAATAAAATGCTTAATCATTTTGGGAAAAAGAATTGCAAGCCGATGTCAACCCTATTGGTAATGGGAAAATGATTAATGTAGAAAAGGAACTACTGAATGTATTATGTAGTCAGAAGTTCGATGTATTTTACGTTCTGTAATCGATTGACTTGACTTGACATTTTTTAGTGGATTGTGAAGTAATTTTTGGTTGAGCCTAGTGAGAGGTTGTAAAGAGAATCATGATCATGTACTTAAAGAGTATGTTGTGTAACAAATTGGTCAATCAGGTAGACGTGCCTGGAGTTATTGTTTATTACGATATAAGTATCGAAGGTGATATTGGTAATAAGAATTAAACATTAGGACACCTATTTAATTTTTGGTGCAGTATAAGTTGGGAAGTAAAAAATATGAATGTGTTATAAAAAGTGAAAAGGATAATGTGATATTTATCCTAAGGAGTGATAATAATCGTTGGACTCATGTTGATACTTAAAATGAAAAGTGGGAGTCATGATATTGATTGAACTTAGATTGATTCTCAAATTGTACACTATGTGAAAAAGTGGGAGTTATAAAAAGATTTGACAAAGAAGTCAAGTGGGAGATGTTATATTTGACTGACTTTGCCAAATAAAAGAATATTAAACTAAAGATGGAATAAGTAATTAATGGAGTATAAAGAGTTTGTAAGTTACATATCACACAATATTTATTATGTGAATAATGCTTTTAAGTTACAAATAGATGAATAATGACATTGATTAGTACTTAATGGGTTGTTTAATAGGGAGTGGAAGCAATGTTAGAAAAGCCTATATATGGTGGTTCATGCCAAAAGGAAAAAACACTCATTTTAAATGATAGAGAGCTTGTTCAAAGCATTTCTAGAACTTCAAAAATAAAATTCCTATTTTCTTACTTCTAAATTATTGATCCACCTATATTTGAATATTTAAAAAACATAAAAGTTTGTACTCAGATGAACCATTCTTTTCGTCATATTGATTGATACACTTCATACATTAATGAATAGAGTACCTGTTTCATTTGGGTGTTGTACCGGCGGTGCAGGTTTGAAATCGTACATGTGGTTTTGGTGAGGAGCAGTGCTGTAAAAGCAAATATATAAATAAAAAAAGTAAAAAGTAAAATTTATATTTGAAATTATTAATGGTACCCTCTTAAAATTAGCTAATCTAAATGGTACACAAAATAGTTTGGGTATTCGAATGGTACCATTGTACTACTATATCATTCTCTAGTACCCCTACCGTTAACTTCCGTTAGTCAAACGTTATATTTTCGGTACCATTTGTAAAAGCCAATTCTAGGAGGGTACCATTGATAGTTTCTCTTAAATATATTATTCTGATTATTTTATCCTATTATTCTAAAAATTGCCTCTTCGTATTTATGTGATGATCGAAGATAAATAGAGTATTGAGAAGATGGAAGATAAATAGAGTAATGAGAAGATGCACTCGGATTGAAACAAATGATATTCTTCGTTGTTTAGTTAGAGATGATACTCGATTTTTGAACCCCGATTATACTGAATTTGATTATCCCCAATTTCACTCAATCAAATTTCCCTCATTTTAATATAACCTGGCTTTGAGCACTGATATTTAGTCTAATACGTATATATGTCTAAATTTTTAGAATAATAGGATAAAAAAAATCAGAATAATAAATTTAAGAGAAATTATCAATGATACCCTCCTAGAATTGCCTTTTTACAAATGGTACAAAAAATATAACATTTGACTAACGGAGGTTAAAGGTAGGGATACTAAAGAAAATGACATAATTGTTTTGACTAACGGAGGTTAAAGGTAGGGATACTATAGAGAATGACATAATTGTATAATGGTACCATTCGGAAGCCAAAATTATTTTATGTACCATTTAGAAAAATCAATTCTAAAAGGGTATCGTTAAAAATTTCCCAATTTATATTTAAGCAGATATATGATAGCAAATATTAAACATAATCCTACTAGCCAGTATTGTCTAAAACCAAATTACCTATTCCTAATCAAGTTTATTTGGCTAAAAGAAAAATCAAATTTATTTGGTAAAATAAATTGTTATAGTTACGTACAAAGCCAACAATTAAATGATTCACATTATTAGACTCGGCACTGGTTTTTAGTAGAGCCGGCAATTTCGTACACATACGAAAACGATATGAAAATTATGGATTTGAGTTGATTTTTGCTATATACGAATATGAAATTACACGAACACGAAATTACACGGATGAATTTAGTGTCGGTTTTGGATTTATCCTTGGGTACCCGACACGAAACGAAAATACACACGAAATAAATAAATATTTAAATAATTTTATTAAAATTATATGAATACATATTTTAAATAATATTTTATATATAATTTTTACATACGATAAATACAAAATAGTTTCAAATTTTAGTTTCACAAGACTTGAGCACACTTGATTCTTTATGACATATTGACTTAAGACTTGACTAGTAAAAATTTAATATTCATATATTTTTATTTTTATTCAAAAATTACACGAAATACGACACAAAATGTATACGAAATGAAGGTACATGAATACGAAATGAAACAAATTTTTAACGGGTCAGTTTTGAATTTGGCATTACGTATACGAAATATGAAAATACACAACACGAAACATGAAATTACCAGATCAGTTTTGAGGCTTGTTTGTTTCTCTTTGTTTTTGCCTGTATCTATATATGTATGTTACTGTGTTGTACATAACATTTTTTTACTTTTCTACTAATATGCATGTGTAATGTTGTATAATCATTTTTCTAAAAGCGGAAATAGGCAATTTTTTAAAAGTGGAAATAGGTATTAGTCAATAGATACATCTTGTAATAATTAATCGGACAATTTTTGATTAATCGGAAATAATTTAATTTAATAAATAATAATATATAATTTATTTAAACTTCATTAAACTACAAAAAACTTGAGAAATTGTTAGAAATACCAAATTTAAAGTATGTTTATGCCAAAATACCAACCACCTCAATTTATTGCAAATTTTCGTTTTTCAAAAAAAAAGAGTAAATACTTTGCAATAATACGGACAAGTAACCACCACCTGCACACCACCTCTCTCTCTCTCTCTCTCTCTCTCTCTCTCTCTCTCTCTCTCTCTCTCTTATCTCTCTTCTCTCTCATTCTCTCAATCTCACTCTACCTGCTGTATGGTTAGTTATCTCTCATCTGTTCATTATCGATTCTCTCTCTCTCTCTCTCTCTCTCTCTCTCATCTCTTTTCTCTCTCATTCTCTCAATCTCACTCTACCTGCTGTATGGTTAGTTATCTCTCATCTGTTCATTATCGATTTTCTCATCTCTTTTTTCCTGATTTTGTTAATGTCTTCATATTTCGTATTATAGAAGTGATTTTGATAGGATTGAGTTGTATTTTTGTTTTAATGGAGTTGCATGCTTAAATTTAAATATTGGGGGTTTCATTCTTAGTTGTATATAAACGCTAGATGTTTGAATCTCTTTTGTTTATTTCATTCAATTCATGTATTGTGTTTAATTGTGATTGCATTTTTTTGATTGAATTAGGTTTGTGTTGTAATGGGTTTTTATGTTGTGCAGCTTGTTTAAAATGACAATGGTTCATACGAGATTCACCTCTACTTCTCGTTCTGTTTCGGAAGGCTCTGTATCATGCAAATTGAAGTTTTCACCACATAATGTCAAAGGCAAAAAAGTGAGAAAGTCACCAGTAAAGAATAAGAAATCAAAATTAATGTATGAATCTGAGCTTTAACCACCTCCTCAGGTACACTTTTTCCCTGAAAATGTTTACATAGTTTATTGTAATTATATTATGTTAATTAGATACATCGACAAATTGTGTTGTTAATTATGTTTACAGTAGATTATGACCCTATGCAATGTTTCACAATTTTAGACAAAGTGTTGCTTGTTTGTTTCATTTTTGTCCTTCGTATGTCTACTGTAACAGTTTGAATAAGTTTTGTTTTCACTATATTTTTAGTTCCAGATGTAATTTAGGTTATTCCAATTCTCTTTTTGTAACCGTATGTGCTTATTGTTTAGTTAAATTCCTTGCATTGTTTGTTGGTTTTTTTTCTTTTGGCTTATTTGCTCTGTTCACCCCCTGGTCCTAGACAAGTTAGTTTATGCAACGTAATATGGTTCTATTTATTGTATTCATATTGAACATCATGGTTCAATATTCAATGCAACACCTGATTCTTTGCCTATTCTGCTGGTTTCATTCGGCTTGTGGTATGCTTTTAGGTTTATTTAAGTTAAATCCATTTGCAAATTTAGTTGTGTGTTTACCTATTCTGGTCTGCTTTCATAATTACTATTTTGATGCAACTAATAACATTCATTTTCATGTTTCTTTTGTATAGGGAATGGTGTATGATATCCCTATTCAGAATCATCAGTCTGCTAAAATTACTACCCTTAACAAGTATGAGCCAATTACAAAACTGAGGGCGTTGTTGTCCAAAGAACAACTCGATGCTTTCTCTCAGTCTTGCTTTGGGCATTTCCTCAATATGCCACATTTTAAGATTCAGCATCAACTTATTCATAATCTGCTCATCAGGCAACTGAAGCAACCTAATCCGAATGAGCTCTGGATTGGTTTAGGTGGTATTAAAATGAAATTTGGTCTAGAAGAATTTGCCACTGTCATCGGGCTTCTATGTGTTGGGACATCTGATAAAATGCGTTTTTCAAAGTCTAAAAACTCTCTTGTAAGTGCCTACTATGAAGGTAATAATTCTGTCGCCAAATCTTCATTGAAGAATTCATTTTTCTCTAAAAAGTGGAAGACTGATAGTGATGCAGTTAAGCTTGCAAAGTTATATTTCTTGCATCACTTCCTTCTTACGTCAAGCACTGACAGTCAAATTCTGAAAGGCGACCTTGATCTTCTAGATAGTGATGTATTTGATAAATATCCATGGGGCAAAGAAGTTTTCAAGTTTACTATTGATTCATTGAAACATAATGTGAATACTACTTCTAAAGATAATTACTACAGACTTATTGGGTTTCCTTACGCACTCCAAGTGTGGTTTTATGAGTGTTTTCCTTACATGAATGGGAAGTATTGTGACCATATCCGTGATTCTATACCACGTGTTTTGAATTGGACAAGCGAGCACACTGCTAAATTTGGAGAAGTTTATAGCACTTTGTCATTGGATGCTAAAGAAGTATGACTTATTATTATTCTTTTCCTTTTTTCATTTTTTTAATGTTTATTTTGCAAAAACTGATTTCGTGTTTGTTGTTTGTACTTGTAGTTGCAACTTTTAAAGTTTAGTCCAAGTTCAAAGGAACTTGAAGAGCTTCAGTTGAAGGAGTTGTTTGTGAAACCTCCTACTGTGGATATTGGCTGCAATGGAACTTCGACAAATGACAATGATGATGATTTTGTCTCCCCTGCCCCCCTCGTCTTACTGGAGCTGCTTCTTCATCAGTTCCATCTAAAGATAAGGTTTCATTGACTAAAATACAAATCCAAATGCGAAAAATTGAAGCGTGGCAGAAAAAATTAAAAAATGAGGTCAATGATCTGAAATGTACAGTGAATGATCAACGTACTTATTTTGATTTGGAATTTTTAAAGCTTCGAGACACATTGCTGACGAAGGTATATATTTGCTTTAGTTTTATCTGTTTTTTAATTTAAAGGGTGTTTTTTTAATTTTCCCTCTTTATGTTCAACCCAATCATTGATTATTTGTGTGCAGGTTCTAGTTGAGAATGATGCATGCGATAAAGTAAACAGTGAAGCCAATGATGAAACTTTTAAATTTGATAACGTTTTAGGGGAGGAGGAGGTTTGAATACTATTCTGTTTTTTTTAAAAAAAATTGATTGCTACTGTATATGTTATTTAGTAATCTTTTTATGCTTTGGAATTTTTTTTAAATTTTTTTCTTACACCCAAACAGGTTTCACCAAGGATTTTTGAAGATAATACAAATTCTCCAAATGTAGTTGAAACTTGCACAACTTATGCTGTTGGTGTTGCAAATGACCAAGAATGTGAGAACGAACAAATTCTTAGTGGTGATCTTTCTCCAGAAACAATGGAAAAAGTTGAATCTTTTATTAATAGATTTGATAACGATTCAAATCAGGAAAGAACAAATTTGGTAATTTTTTATAACTTTTTTGCTTTTACTTTTCTATCTTTGTCAAGTTTTAGGTACTCTTTTGATGTGCACTCATGTGATACAGGTTACAGAGGTTGAATATGAGTTGCAAAAGGTTGCAGCAGTTGCAACTAATGGTAAAAAGGTTGCTGAAACAGCTGAAGATGTCAAAAAAGAATTTGTAACAACTTCAGATAAGATGGCAAGTGCTGAAGCCTATGTACTACAGGTACCTTTTCATTTCTCCAATTTTGAGTGATTTTAGTGTCCTGGCTTTAAACTTGTTTCTGGTGCCCTTTTTTAGTTAATTTTGTACCATATTCTAATTTACCATAACCAATAATTCACATATAATTACGTTTGCTTTTAGTTCTATGTATTTACTTTTAACCAAACAAACACAAACACATTTAGTTGAATAGGCCCCGAAGGGGCACCGGTGTAATTAAAAGGTTCAATTATCTAAAAAGCAGTTGCATATTTTGTTGAATCAAGTTGCTAGTTTAGTTGAAAGAGTTGCAGTTAGTTGCATACTTGGTTCAACATAGTTGAATAATGGTTTAAATTTCGTTGCATGCTTAATAGTATTATATTTGCATTTTGGGGGTATAGTATTATAAAGCTTATGTACTACACAAATAGCACATGAGATTATTAATGATACTATTCCTAGTGACACAATGGCTGAAATGGGAAATGCGTTTAACAACTCTATGGATGTTGAGATGAAAGATGCAGGAGGGGTAAATTTCATTTTATTTCTCCAATTTTGATTGATTTTACTGTCCTGTTTTTAAACTTGTTTTCGGTGGCCTTTTTTTTGTTAATTTTGTACCACATCCATATTCTAATTTTCTAAAAAATATTCCTGTTTTTCAGGACAAGTCAAAAGCTATTGTCTTACGTGATGTTGAAAGTGGTCAGAGTGGCTTGGGCAAGGTGACTCCTGCTTTACCAAAAAGAGGGGTCAAGCTCCCTGCGTATTTGTGTTCGCCATTCTTGCAACACTTTGGATCTAGTACATAAGAAACCACTGAGCCTACCATCGTCAACAGTGTTAAAGGCATTACTCCACTGGATAGTGAGATTGGGAAATTGCCAACTATGGATCAAAGTTCAGATTATTACATTTGGCTAGAGAAAGGACTTTCCATGAAGGCGACCAAGTATATGTTTATATTTCGTCAAAAAAAGTATATGTTTATATACTTGTACATATATATATATATATATATATATATATATATATATATATATTCATATTCCCCCTAACTTGGTTGCATATGTATTTACTAGTTTTATTATGTTTGCTGTTAAGAAAATTTTTTATTCAAAAGAAGACAACGATATCAGTCCTCCCATGAAGTTCGGCTGTGAGATAATATTTGAGAAAACTTGGTTTCACACCATTGAGTATGGTAGCAACGATTTATCTATCTCTGTAAGTTTTACCATTACTTTTTCAGTTGTTTTAATTTGTTTAGTTCTACGTCTTACCGTTGTTTTGTTGTTTTTATGTCATAAGCAGTTAATATTTGTTGTTAATTTTTTGTATGTAAACTTGTTATGTCAAGTAACTGTTTAAATTTTTATTTTGTAGCATGTCAATGCGTTTTTCTATTATTTGAGGAAGATGTTGAAGTCCCGTGATGACTATAAGATAAAGTTTACTACATCTGACAGCAAACTTCAGAAAGCAATTGCTTCTTTTTATGCTGATGTTTCAGAATCTGATAATATCCAAAGTAAGCTCACTGCAAAACGGGGTATTTTAAATGTTTTTAATGGAGTTGCGCTGCCTTTTAGTACTCCTTGGTACTTGGTTGATTATGTCTTTGTCCCAATTTGGTTGGAGTCGAAAAAACATTGGGTTCTTGCTGTTAAAAATTTAAAACAAAGGCATATACGTGTATGGAATACATTAGCTTGTGATGGTATTACATTGATTGCGAGGGAAGCACTGCTGCCATTGTCCAGGATACTACCTCACTACTTGCTCCTTACTGACTTTTACTCGAGGGCCGATATCAATTTCTCCTGCAAAAGCTATGCGGACAAACGTAAGACTGATTGTTTCAAAACGACAATGCACAATGTTTATAGTTGTGAAAAATCAGTGTGAGTATTTACATTATATGTAATTTATGGTATATCAGTTTTGATAACGTTCTCAAGTTTATGATTTGTTTTTATGTTATTTCATGCAGTGATAGTGGAGTAGCTATGATCGCAATTGCTGAGTATCTTGTTTTGTATAAGGAACTCCAGAAAGATTCCTTTGACATTGCTGGTTATAGATCGAGAATTTCATTTTATGCATATGGAATGGCAAAGCTGATATATTCATATGAAAGCGAGCATGAGTACTTTGATGATGGACGTGGAGATGCTGTGGCAAAAAGGACAAGGGCTGGAAGGGTTCAGACTAGGAAAAGAAATCTGGGAAATGCTTGTCCAAAAAGCAAAAAGGAAACGAAGGGCTAGGCTTTATTAGCTATCAGTTAAACTAAAATTGTTGTGTTACTCTATACTTATTTGTCTTTGTTCAACTTTGAATTTATTCAGACATATTAATACTCTAGTTGAAGGAAGAAGTAATTGTTTAAAAAAAAATTGTTTGTTGCAGTTTGTTTTGGTATTTTCTATAGTCAAAATTTCACATAAAGTTACGTTTGCTTTTTGTTATATGTGTTTACTTATATTAACAAAAAGCAAATTTTATGTGAAATTCATATTTAAAAGTTGAAACGAGTCGTATATTAAGCTAAATTTTATCATGTATATTAATGGGAAAAAAACCCCTAAACAAAGCTTTCAGAAATTATATATATATATTAAAAATTATATCCCAATCCAATATCATATACACGAAACTCCAAATTATGGCAAATGTACTTATAAAAAACAATTAAACATCCACTCGTGGATTTCTACAAGTCCTCCTATTATGCCCATTTTGGTTGCATTTACTACATTTTATTTGTTTCAATGTCTTTGCATTTATCTCCCAACCAGCTTTACGTCTTCTTTTCTTCGGTCTTCCAACTCGAATTCTTCCTTCAGGAGGACGTACTACCACTTATTTAACAATTTCTGGTATTTCCCAACTCTCTTTATTTCTGACAGGATAGACATTTTCTTTATAAGCTGCAACCATTGTTCCTTTTTGGTAATAAGGTGAACAGTAATTATAAGGATCCAGGTTAGATTTTTGAAAGACAGCAATAGCATGGGCACATGGAATTTAATCCATTTGGAACCTGCAAAATTACAAAATGATAAAGAAAATATATTAGATACATTAATTTCGACATAGACACCTATAAAATAAAATTACATTTACTACTGAAATTAACTTAAAACAACTCATAGCAACTCATAGCAACTGAAAAAAAGTAGTTGCATGAACCTTTTGCATGTACAACTTCTACCACTGAGATCAACTACATTCTTCCCGTCACCATTAAGGACTTCAAATAAGATGTGATTTGTTGGGTTCACCTATTAATTTATTTGCAATTTAGTCAAGCAAATATAAACTCGTAGAAAATAAAGTTGGAAGTGAAAGTTTAAGAAATTTACAGTTAAATCAACAGATAAGAGGTAGTTTTTCTTCAGAATATCTTCATATTTCTTAATTAACCTTGTGCAGGTTGCATTTGCTTCATTTCTGTTTCTCGAACTCCATTTTTGTATCAAACCTCGCAGACTTTCCAACAACGTACATATAGGTAGCTCTCTGATGGACATAGTTACAGAATTTAAAGACTCCGCAACATTAGATGTCATGTTTGAGTATCTATTATTCTGTGAATAAACCTTCGCCCACTTCTCATAACCAACCTCTTCTAAAAAAACATATACTCTACTATCAACTTTCTGTAGTTCTTTCATGTGAGACTCAAATTTTTTCATAGTATAAGCATTTGCAGCAGCGAAGAACGCATCTTTTATCTTCTTCAAATTTTTCTTATACTTACTTTTAATGTTGCCAAGTAGATGAAAGATGCAAAACACATTTGGTACCTCGGGATAAACTTTATTTGCTCCTTTTATGGTGCTTTCATTACGATCAGATACTATAACCATAACCTCTCTTCCGCCATAAGCTTTTATAAATTTCTGAAAAAACCATTCCCATGAGAAATCATTCTCTGAATCAACAACAGAAAATGCTAATGGAAAAATGTTCCCACCTGCATCTTGAGTTGCTGCAACCAGCAATGTACCTCCGCATGTTGATTTTAAAAAACTTCCATCGACAACAACTGGAAGGCAGTAGTTCCAACCTTTTATCGACGAATGCAATGCAACAAAAACATAGAGGAAACGATTATTTCCAGTCAGCTGAAGTTCAATTATCGATCCTGGATTTATAGTATGTAGCATATGTAAATAACTATATAGTTCAGTAAATGAATCAGTTGCATTTCCTCTCATAATTTCCAGGGCTTTCTCTTTAGATCTCCAAGCTTTATTGTACTTCACTTCCACATTATAATCGTGCTTCATATCTCTAATTATATCTGCAACACTGTACTTTGTTTTTGATATTTGTGAATTTGTTCTTGATAACATTTGCAATAACACTTGTGGTTGCTTACCGTTTATCATTAAACCTTATCTCAAGAGAACAAGTATGATTGTTGAACAACCTTCGAACAATAAACTGACTTGTGTTTCCATTACTCGAAGCACGTAACGACCATTTGCAACTCTGATCAAGGCATTTAACAAAATATTCCTTTTTGCAAGACTTCTGAACTTTGTACTGAAAATTGTTCTTGATCGCATAGTGACTGAGAACCATCTGCAATGTCTCTTTATCTTTATATTTTTGATGCACTGATATCTCTTGACTGTGGTGGTTGTTGACTACGTCGCCTTTGTCAATTTCTATTATCTCATAATCTGTAGTTGCTTCAGGTGACATGTCAACCATCTGTCGAGAAATTTGTTCAGCAAAATCAACATAATCTTCAATAATCTCTTTACTTGCCCCATCACTGTTGTTATCAGACATATTAGATGAGACCCTTTCTGCACTTCCAACTTCCAAACCAACATAATCAGCTGATGTTAATCCACTGCGATTTGCATTTGAAGATAATTGCATATTTGTTTTTTCTATTTTGAGACACAGAGGATAGATAGTGAAGTTTGCTTCTTCTTTTTTTCATCTCAATGTAGAAGCTTACATGCTGATCATCAACAATTTTCAAAGGTGGATAACCATCTTCGACTTGATATTCTATTTTAACACATGTTGATTCTGGTTGCAGCTTCAATTCATTGCATATCATTGACTCTAAGTTGGCATAGTTGCAATTGATTGGCACAAGGAAACCAAATACCTGAAAATTTATATATCTCAAATTCTCATCCCACTGTCCACTGTGTTGTACTATAACAGCAATATTATCCATTCCTACAAAAAAATTTATAATGATTAACACATTTCAAACTGAAAACAATTGAAAACAACTCAATAAACTCAATATACATGATGATGATGAACAACTCAATTTTGTACTGATATCAACTGAAAACAACTAACAACAACTTATCATGAACATCATTTCACATTGGAATTTATATGTAATAGGCCCCGCAGGGGCATCATTACGAATTCAATATAGACGATGGTCTGCAACTGCATTTACTACTGAAATCAACTGAAAATAACTCATATCAACTTATCCTAAATGTAAGTACTAGGATTCAAATATCTTAATATCACAAAGTTGTTGCAACAGTTGCAACATTTGAAACCATGGTTGCAAATGTTGCAACCATGGTTGAAACTGTTGCAACTGATAGAAATAAACAAAATCCACAAATGAACTATTTAAATTCAGTAAAGCTTAAATTGTATTGATTCTTTTTGCTCAATTTTTAAAATATGTCTCTCATATCTAGAATAAAAATATTGAACTGCCCTAATTACATTGTTAATTGAAATCACTCCCAACTGATTTAGATAATTCATTACATGAAACCTAAATCTAGATCTAAAACCCTCAGTCGATGGTGTCAAAGTTGTCCAGAAAGTAAAATTTATTCAGCATTTGTGGATTCTTAGAGATCTTCGGAGGTTATTGTTAAAAGGAATCTGGATTTCTATAATATCCAGATTCATGTTAAATGGTCTTTGTAGATGCCTTACTACAGTGAAATATATAGGGTTTGAAACATCCCAAATGAATATTCCACTAATGCACTGAGAGATAGTTAATTCTTCCTTGGTTCTTTCATCCATATTTTCAAAGATCCCTGCAATGTAAAACGAATCCCTACTCAAAATGCTAATATTTGTGCAATAACTAGGACTATTTAAAACAAGTCAAGTTCGTACATACAAGACGCAGCGCAACTCTATATCTTTTGAAAATCAACTAAAGAATTCAAATCATACTAAAAAAATCCTCTTAGAAAAATACATACACAATATACATGATGCTTCGCAACTCAATTTCTTACAGACATCAAATTAAAACTACTCACAACCACCACTCCTGCAGAATTGCAATCATACTAAATCAAGGATTTGAGAAAAGTTCAAATATCCAGCCGACATAAGCTATGCAACCTACATGACACTGCCCAATTCTATTTCTTACCAAAATCAACTCAAAACTACTCACAACCACCACTCCTCCAGAATTGCAATCATGCTAAATCAAGAATTTCAGAAAACTTCAAATATCCAACCGACATAAGATACGCAACATACATGACACTGCCCAATTCTATTTCTTACCAAAATCAACTTAATACTATTCACAACAACCGCTTTTACAGAATTCCAATCATACTAAATCAATCCTCTTAGAAAATTCAAATATGTGGACATTAGCTACGCAATATAGATAATGCTGAGCAACTCAATTTCGTCCTGACATCAACTTAAAACAACTCACAGCAACCTCTTTTACAGAATTTCAATCATACTAAATCAAACGTTTAGAAAATTTAAAAAAATTTGTGGACATTAGCTACGCAATATACATGATGTTGAGCACCTCGATTTTGTCCTGAAATCAACTTAAAACAACTCATAGCAACGTCTGCTAAACAATTCGAATCATCCTAAATCAAATTTTCTAATAAATTCAAAATGTATTGCACATCATCTACACATTATACATGATGTTGAGCACTTCGATTTCGTAGTGAAATCAATTGAAAACAATTCACATCAACCTCTCCTAAACAGATCCATACATAGTTACTCAATGTTTTCAGAAATATTAAAAAAGAACTCCAAATTAGATACACAATCATATAACAAATGAATCTATATTAAACTTAAACTAAAACTATGCAGATCCAATCGAATTCAGAAACAACAAATCTAAATATAACAATTCAATCCAGGTTCACAAATTTTGCAACTAAATATAACAAAACTTCATAAAAATTTAGGATTGAAAGCTTCGAATAGATGATTAGAACATACCTTGTCACTAATTAGGAGAAAATCGTAGTCAGAGTTGAATCAATTAGGAGAAAATCGTAGTCAGAGTTGAATCAATTAGTTTTGATGTCGAGGGAAAAACGGTTTTAGTTGATAAAGAAGTAAATAACAACAGAAATAACGAACCCAACAACTAATAACTACTACAACGTTTTTTTCAAATTTTAAGGAAAAGTCAGTATAATTACAATTAAAACAGTATTTTTGAAAATATCTTAATTTAACTGATAAGTGCTTATTTTTGCATATTTTTATTACCTATTTATTGTTTGAACTCGTATTTTAATAATTTATTTTGTTGCATTTCAGGAAATTCGTAAATAAATAAAGAAATGTCAAAATAAAGAAATAAAGAGCTAGGAAGGGAAATAGAGGAAGAAAAAGGATCAAAAATGAAAGAAGGAAAAGAATTAGGAGCTTGGAGCAAAAGGAATATTTCAAGACAACTGGAAGGTGGAGATCATCCCAACACATTACATAAGTGTATGACCAAGATCAACTCTTCAAAGCTTAAGGGGGAAGGAAACAAATAGATGGCTAGGATTTCACCACCACACACCACAAATGTATGGTGGGAATTTACCCAACACCCCTCTTAACCCTAATTCCTATCCTATAAATACCCCCTCCCCCCCTTGTATTGAGTAACTTAGATTTTAGGGTAGATTTAATTTCTTGTATTTTCTTTAGTTTTAAATCTTGTAAACACTCCTATTATAATTAATGCAATTTTTATTTTCTTTACATCTTGTCTTGCTCTTTCGTTATTGTTGCCTTGTTCTGTTATTTTCGTAAATCCATTTAGTGGACAAAGTAGCGAAAGCTAACCACCATGGGTTGAAAGTAACAAAATTTTAATTACTTGTTCTTAGTTAATTATCGTAATTGAATCCCTTTAAATCTCAATTTTATTGTGGGTTTGGTTATTTTTAATTATAGATCTAAAATTTTTGTTTGATATGTAGTATATAAAAAAAATTATTAGTTTTATTTTTAGTAATTAACTTCTCGATTTTATTTGCTTTAATTCGAGTTATTACCCATTCCCTGTTTTAATTTTAAACCACAGTCTCCTCTATTCTTCCCCAAAACAGACCTAGCCTCTTGTTTTTATTCATCTCTTGTTTATTGCCGGGGAAATTCACAACACAACTCTGCCCTTCCTACTTTTTATTTGTTCTGCAAACACAAAATTCCCCAGCCTCCTTTCTTCACTTCATTTCCCCGAACAAACATGTCCCTCTCCCCTTGTTTTCTCTTTTTTCTTCGACCAAAATATATCTCCTCATCCCCTATTTTGTTTCTTTTAAACGAGCAAACTCCCCCTCTCCTCCTTCTATTTTCGTTCAAAGACCCAGCTACAATCACACCCCTTCCCTTGTTTTCTCGTTTTTCTATTTTTAATTTGAATGGTTCGTGAGTTGTTTTTGTCAGAGTTTTCGGTGTTTGTTGTCGCTGAACCGCTTAGTTTTTCTTTGTTTTCTGAATTTGCAAGTCGTTGTTGGATTGTGATAGAATTCGCGAGTTGACTTCTGATTTCCTGTTTGTCCTGAGTGGTTTATATACTGAGTTGTGTTTGTGTTTGTGTTTTTGTTCGTGTCTTTGTTGTTTGGATGTGTTTTAGTTTTGCTGCCAATCCATAGGTTTACGTCTAAATCGCTTGGTTGCTGTTTGTTTAAGTTACTGATGTCGAATTCTCCCTCTTGTTATTACCTTGCTGTTTATCTCTCCGTTGAATTCTGAGTCCCGTGGTCGAATTATTCTTGCATTAAGTTCGTTTGGTTTCTTTTTGCTGATTGTTGGATTGCTGCGTTTTTAGTTCTTCTGTTTAATTATTTGCCGAGTTCCGAGTCCCAGTTTGAGTTGTTGCAATCGAGTCCAGAAATTTGCATATTGCTGTTTGTTTTCATTAAGCTCAATTTTTCTGTTTTTATGGAATGTTCGAACATTGTGAATTTTTGTCATTAAGTGTAAGTTTTATGGTGCTTATTGTTTGGATAGTCGAATTTATGACTAATTCATGTCCAATTTTTTTGTTTAAAAAGTTTTCTGTAAATAAAAAAAATAAAAAATTGATTTACAATAAAATCTAGTTTTAATTTAGAATTTTTAAGAATAACTTAGTTTTAGTTTAATTTAGAATTTAGAATTATGAAATAATTAGTAAAAATCTAAAATTTTCCAAAACCCAAAATTGTTCTAATTCGCCTAAGTTAAAATTTAAGGATCGTGAAACACATTAGTCCTTGCGGAACGAATCATAAATTTTACAACGAAATGAATTGTGCGCTTGCGATTCGAATGTTTATTTGTCTAGCACAACAAGTTTTTGGCGCCGCTGCCGGGGACTAATTATTTTTCGCACCTTAGTTTTTAATTTTTCGGATTAGCTCTTTTCTCACCCTTTTTCTTGTTTGCATTTTTTCGAGGAATTTGGAGGAAAATTCGGGAAACTTGGATTAAAGCGGAAGAATTTTCTCGGAATTTTGGAAGCTTTGCTTGGGTAAACCTTATCTCTCTCCTCTTTCGTTTTTTTTTCTTATTTAGAAAATCACAAAAAAATTAAAAAAATCAAAAATCACAAAAAATTGAAAAATCAAAAATCCAAAAAATTAGTTGTAAATACATAATTGTTGCATCATGCATTCATCACGTAGGTGCACATCATGCTAGATTTTATTTTTTTGTTTTTAAATTTTTCGTACCTATAATTGTGGTGATCGCTGGAGGACCCTAAGGTACGTTAAATTCTTTCTTTTCTTTAGTTAGAACACGTAGTTTAAAGCATCCATAAATGTTTATAGTTTTTTGTACCTCTTTGTTTGTTGCATCATTTTGTAAATAAATCTTAAGGACAAAACCTCTCAAAAGATAAGGGAAGGGATTTCATCACTCTCTCCTTAGCCCAAAAACAATTTAATTCCTCATTTTACATACCTAGCCTTTAATAAAATTAATTAGACGTTTGCCCTAGGAATCTCGCGCTCATTTAGGAAGCTGCTTAAGAAACGAAGTAACCTTTAATTATTCCGACTTTTTGGTGTCTAGGAAAGCGAAAGCTGACCTGGCCAATTAAGGTTTTGGTGTCTAGGCTGGTGTTTAGCCTCTTGGCAATGCTTGCACCTACTTGGCCAAGCCGGTTCGAATAATTATTGATTTACCTAGTTTTTGGTAGCCCTTAAAGTTAGGAGCAAGGTCTAGTTATTTTATTAAGGAACCCTAGGGTTAGAATAATTTTTTTTTCTTTTAATTTTTCACCCTTTCTTTTTGTGTGTTTATTTTATCGCACTTTATTTGCTACGTGTTTCCTTTCGTGGTTTATGCGATCTATTTGGCGTAGGGATAATTCTGCTAGACTAGTAAGATCATTCAAGATTTCGTCCTCATCTGAATCCGAGTCTTTAGATAATTCCGAACCAGTAGTAAACATGACCATGTCTCTTAAGGACCGTTGCTACCCCACCCGCTCCGCTCAACCTTCGTGCATCACTCTTCCTCCCGTAAATGGTAATAATTTCGAGATCAAAGCTCATCATATCAGCATGTTACCCAAATTTACCGGGAGTGACGGTGAGGATCCTTATCTTTTTCTACAAGAATTTGAAGAGGTTTGCGCATTGCAAAAACTCCAACAACTTTCCGAGGACTCCATACGGCTTAGACTAATAAACTTTGCCCTTAAAGATAATGTGAAAAAATGGTTGTATAGTTTACCCGTCAATTCGATTTCCACTTGGGAGGGTTTCGTAGTCATCTTTCTTAAAAAATTCTTTCCAAGCCACAAGACTACGAAACTCACGAATGAGATTAATCAATTTCGTCAAAAACAGAACGAACCATCACGAATGAGATTAATCAATTTCGTCAAAAACAGAACGAACCATTTTGGACGTGTTTTGACCGTTTTAAAAATCTTCTATCTCAGTGTCCCCACCATGGAATCGAAAAATGGAGTCTCTGTAAGCTTGTGTACGAGGCCCTACATAGTTCAACAACCGCGTTGTTGGAATCTATGTGCCAAGGGAAATTTATGGAGAAAGACGAGGATGAGGGTTGGCCGTTCTTTGAAGAGTTCCCGGAAAAGACTATGTTATGGGAATCGACTAGGGAGCCCACTAGAGAACCCGAGAAACCGAACGATTCAATAGCTACCATGCATCAAAAGGGTTTAAATCAAGTTGGTAACTCTATCGCGACCGAGGCTAAATTAACCACGCTCACTCGACGTTTAGAAGCTTTAGAAACCAACGGGTCCTCCTCCCAAGTATCCATGTGCCCGAATTATAATCCAACCAATCAAGGGATACAAAGTCCTCAAGATTTTCAACAAGTCAACGCGATGTTCCAATCGGGTCTTCGAAATGATCCTTATTCTCCAACTTATAACCCTGATTGGAAAAATCACCCGAACTTTTCATGGAATCAAAGTCAAGGTCAACAATCTCAACCTCCTCAATTCCAATCTCTACCTCCGGTTTTTCATAAACCTCACTCAAATTCGTTTTCACATCAAAATCATGCTCCTTATCCGACTCAAGCTCCCTCCCACCCTCCCGGCTTTTCTGAGTCGGATAAGCGACTTACTTCGTTAGAAAAGAGTCTCGACGTGCTTCTCAAATCCACCACTAGTTTGGATCAATCGCAACAAACTTTCATGCAAACCATGACTCAAGATAGGCAAATCTTAAATGTTACCACCCAAGCCATATCTAAGTTAGAGGTTCAAGTGAGACAATTAGCTAATACCATCCATGAGCGTGAGAAAAACAAGCTTCCGAGTCAGACTGAGGTCAATCCTAAGTTTCCTCTCAATCAACGCCCTCATGAGAGTGTGAATGCCGTCATCTCTTTAAGATCGGGAAATCGAGTTGATAACCGAGTAGGTGTCGAGTCCCCCGATGAAGAAGAAGAGTCGAACTCTGAACCTAATCGTCCCCTAAATCAAACGGTGGATTCCGAGAACTCTAAGTTTGATGCTTCACCTATCAAACAACCTCCCTCTAGCGAGCCTTCATCGTCTCAAACACCACCTTCACCTAACGAACCTTCGATTATTGTCCTACTTTCCAAATCCATTCCCGATGTGTCTAGTAACCGAGTCTTTAAGCCTAAAGCTCCTTATCCGTAAAGACTCCTTCCTAATAAACAATCGCCTCAAGTAGAAAAGATTTTGGAAGTTTTCAAACAAGTCGAGATCAACATTCCTCTTTTAGACGTGATTCAACAAGTTCCCTCCTATGCGAAATGTCTTAAAGAGTTGTGTACTCATAAACGAACCACCCAAGTCCCTAAGAAAGCCTTCTTGACGTCCCAAGTGAGCTCAATTCTTTCTAACCAAATTCCCGTGAAGTACAAGGACCCCGGTTGTCCAACTATTTCATGTGTCATAGGTAATACTTTCGTGGACAAGGCTTTACTTGACTTAGGCGCTAGTGTGAACTTGCTTCCATTTTCCGTTTATCAAGCCATAGGTTTAGGCGAGCTCAAAAAGACCAATATGACACTTCAACTTGCCGATCATTCTATAAAAATGTCCAAGGGATTAATTGAAGATGTCTTGATTAAAATTGGTGATTTTATCTTCCCGGTTGACTTTGTTGTCCTCGAGACTCAACCTGTCACAAATCCTAAGAACCAAATTCCTATCATTCTAGGACGACCTTTTCTTGCTACATCTAATGCCTTGATTAATTGTAGGAATGGTTCGATTAAACTCACTTTCGGTAACATGACCATTGACCTTAACATTTTCAACGTCGGAAAAGAACCCAACGACCTTTTTGAGCAACCAATAGGAGTCAATGTGGTTAACAAGTTCGTCACATGGTCTAGCTTTGAGGATAGTGAGATTGAGTCTCTTCTCAAAGAGGATTTCAAAGTCAACTATAAGTCTAATCGAGAGTATGCTGATTCGTTAAGAGAAATAACCTCGGAAGAGATGTTGAGAGAGTTGGCAGACATTTGTTCCCCGTGGGAGACACCACCCGAGGATGTTCGTGTTGAGGCCATTGTTAAAACTTCCGTTGGTGAACCACCTACATCTGATAAATCATTAGGAAATTTGAATGAAATATGTTCAAAGTGGAAGACCCCACCCGAGGTTGTTAGTAGTGAGCCTGTTCTTAACACTTCTGTGGCAACACCGCCCGCATTTACTTCAACTCTATATCATCCCGAATTTGATCAACAGCCTTTAGGGAAAGACGAACCTTTGTCTTATGTCATTCCCAGTGATTCTAACCCTAACCAAACGTTCATTATCTCTAATTTGGTTAAACAAAATAAAGAAGCATTAAATTGGTTTAGGGAGAACATTAGTGATAATTGTTCTCTAGGGTTAAATGATTCAATGTTGATTGAGAAAATCTGTTCTAATAAAAATTTTCACAAATTTCTTGATATTTTCTCAAAGTTGCACCCGAATTTTCCTACCGGCATCGGCTAATTCAGTTTTATTCCTTTGCCTCCCCTCGTGAAATTCAGGTATGGGGGAGGAATTGTGTGCGTGTGTGAGTTGTTTTCTTTCGTAATTTTTAGAATTTTTCAGTCTCCGTCATCCCTTATCAGGTATTTCCTCGTTCTCATTTACTCATTTCTCTTGCATTTGCATACATTGAGGACAATGCATGATTTAGGTATGGGGGGTTTTAGTGTAAATAGTAAAAATTGAAAGATCCAAAAAAAATTAAAAAATGAAAAAATCACAAAAAGAGTTCTTTTCGTATTCTAGTCTTGTTAATTGATTGCTAGCTAGTTGCTTGATGCACCCTTACATGCTATGATAATCTTGTGATCCTTTAGCTTTTGATTGAGAAGTGATTTGCTAAAGTTCTTGTTCACACTTACACTAGCAAGGAAACTAGTAGACTTATTTGAATTGTGCATGAAATTAGAAGGGCATGATTAGGTGTAAGATGATTTGGTCTTCATGTTTTGAGTACAAGTAGGTGCATTGAGGATACCATTTCTTGAGATTGATTATGTTTCACTACACCAAGTGAGATTTTGAGCCTATATGCATATCTTTTGCATTTATATTCTTTTGCTTGAGTGTCCACTTGTCATTTGCATGGCTAACACTTGTTTGAGTTCTTTCTTGAAATGCATGACGTTGATTGATGATAAAATGATAAAGGCATTTAGGAATAACCTATATTTCTAAAAATATCCACACCATGCTTATGTGATCAATTAGTTAACCCTTTGAGCTTAATCATATTCTTTCGGTGACACACCACATTACTCGCCTAAGACCTTTTTCTTGTTTAGCCTTACGTATTCTTGATCCCATTTTGTCAAAGGCTAGTAGGAACTTGAGGGAGCAATAAGGTGTATGAAATAGGGTTTACTATTGTTCATAACTTTCAAGGAAATATTTGTTGTTACCTTGATAGTCGATTTTCAAAATTAAATCTAAAGGGGGATTATTGTTACATTTATCATTTTCCAATAAAAATATATATATGTATATATATATATATATAGAAAAAAAAGAAAAAAAATGAAAAAAATGAAAGAAAAAAGAAAGAAAAAATGAAAAAAAAAATATATGAGAGCATACTTATGTTTTTGTAATCCTCCTTCCTTCGACTAGTCAAGTCTTTTTGTTGAAAAATGAAAATAATTTATGTGGGGAGGAAGTTTGGTATTGTGCATGATATTCATGGTGACTACTAGTTTTTGACACTTCACCTTATTTTGGCCTTTCTTGACATACCTTGTCCCTAGCCCCATTACAACCCTAATAAAGACCTTTTGATTGTCATTATTAATGTATGTTGTGATTTAAGTTGGGATGATACCAAGTGTCAAGCATGCTTTTGATTTTGTTAGAATTGAGTGATACACTTACCCTTGTTTTTGAGTGAATATTCTTTTGTGAGTGAAATGTGAGGTATTGCTTGTTTTGCATATGAGATCTCAAGTTTTGACTCTAAGGTGTGCTCTTGTAGACTTAGCATGGTTACCAATAATTTTTGCACTTGACATGAACTTATAATCACTCTTGCATGATTCTTTAAGTAGACTATGTGAATCCTTGCACTTTCCACACCAAGACTTTGCAAATTCATTTTGATTCTTAAGTTGATATATCATGAGAGGACATGTATGTGTGGTGTGCATTGCCATGTGATCTTTTATACAAACAAGATGGATTTTGTGGGTACATTCACTATAGGCCCTCACGAGACCTCACTCGTCCACTAGGGCTACCTAGGGGTTTAAAGGGCTTGTTGCATATGCCAAATGCAACCGTCACACCTACGAAAAGGAGTATAGGACTTTTTATCTAGATTTTCTTTTTGTTTTTACTCGAGGACGAGCAAAAGATAGGTATGGGGGCATTTGATAAGTGCATATTTTTGCATATTTTTATTACCTATTTATTGTTTGAACTCGTATTTTAATAATTTATTTTGTTGAATTTCAGGAAATTCGTAAATAAATAAAGAAATGGCAAACTAAAGAAATAAAGAGCAAGGAAGGGAAATAGAGGAAGAAAAAAGACCAAAAATGAAATAAGGAAAAGAATTAGGAGCTTGGAGCAAAAGGAATATTTCAAGACAAGTGGAAGGTGGAGATCATCCCAACACATTACATAAGTGTATGACCAAGATCAACTCTTCAAAGCTTAAGGGGGAAGGAAACAAATAGATGGCTAGGATTTCACCACCACACACCACAAATGTATGGTGGGGATTTACCCAACACCCCCCTTAACCCTAATTCCTATCCTATAAATACCCCCTCCCCCCTTGTATTGAGTAACTTAGATTTTAGGGTAGATTTAATTTCTTGTATTTTCTTTAGTTTTAAATCTTGTAAACACTCCTATTATAATTAATTCAATTTTTATTTTCTTTACATCTTGTTTTGCTCTTTCGTTATTTTTGCCTTGTTTCGTTATTTTCGTAAATCCATTTAATGGACAAAGTAGCGAAAGCTAACCACTATGGGTTGAAAGTAACAAAATTTTAATTCCTTGTTCTTAGTTAATTATCCTAATTGAATCCCTTTAAATCTCAATTTTATTGTGGGTTTGGTTATTTTTAATTATAGATCTAAATTTTTTGTTTGATATGTAGTATAATAAAAAAAAATTATTAGTTTTATTTTTAGTAATTAACTTCTCGATTTTATTTGCTTTAATTCGAGTTATTACCCATTCCCTATTTTAATTTTAATTCGCAGTCTCCTCTATTCTTCCCCAAAACAGACCCAGCCTCTTGTTTTTATTCATCTCTTGTTTATTGCCGGGGAAATTCACAACACTACCCTCCCCTTCCTACTTTTTATTTGTTCTGCAAACACAAAATTCCCCAGCCTCCTTTCTTCCCATCATTTCCCCGAACAAACATGTCCCTCTCCCCTTGTTTTCTCTTTTTTCTTCGACCAAAATAGATTTCCTCCTCCCCTATTTTGTTGCTTTTAAACGCGCAAACTCCCCCTCTCCTCCTTCTATTTTCGTTCAAAGACCCAGCTACAATCACACCCCTTCCCTTGTTTTCTCATTTTTCTGTTTTTAATTTGTATGGTTCGTGAGTTGTTTTTGTCAGAGTTTTCGGTGTTTGTTGTCGCTGAACCGCTTAGTTTTTCTTTGTTTTCTGAATTTGCAAGTCGTTGTTGGATTGTGATAGAATTCGCGAGTTGACTTCTGATTTCTTGTTTGTCCTGAGTGGTTTATGTACTGAGTTGTGTTTGTGTTCGTGTCTTTGTTGTTTGGCTGTGTTTTAGTTTTGCTTCCAGTCCATAGGTTTACGTCTAAATAGCTTGGTTGCTGTTTGTTTAAGTTACTGATGTCGAATTCTCCCTCTTGTTATTACCTTGCTGTTTATCTCTCCGTTGAATTCTGAGTCCCGTGGTCGAATTATTCTTGCATTAAGTTCGTTTGGTTTCTTTTTGCTGATTGTTGGATTGCTGCGTTTTTAGTTCTTCTGTTTAATTATTTGCCGATTTCCGAGTCCCAGTTTGAGTTGTTGCAATCGAGTCCAGAAATTTGCATATTCCTGTTTGTTTTCATTAAGCTCAATTTTTCTGTTTTTATGGAATGTTCGAACATTGTGAATTTTTGTCATTAAGTGTATGTTTTATGGTGCTTATTGTTTGGATAGTCGAATTTATGACTAATTCATGTCCAATTTTTTTTGTTTAAAAAGTTTTCTGTAAATAAAAAAAATAAAAAATTGATTTACAATAAAATCTAGTTTTAATTTAGAATTTTTAAGAATAACTTAGTTTTAGTTTAATTTAGAATTTAGAATTATGAAATAATTAGTAAAAATCTAAAATTTTCCAAAACCCAAAATTGTTCTAATTCGCCTAAGTTAAAATAAGGATCGTGAAACACATTAGTCCCTGCGGAACGAATCATAAATTTTACAACGAAACGAATTGTGCGCTTGCAATTCGAATGTTTATTTTTCTAGCACAACATTAACAAAAGTAAAATTGCAAAAAATTACTTTTAACAATTTATTTATGAAAAAACCTCAAAAAACTTTACAAAGAAATATCATATATCATTAGTCCAAGTATTCAAGTGTTAAGATTTACAAGAAAAGCCACATATCATTGCTATATACTTGGTATGAACTAAAATTGTAATTCAATTTTAGAAAATAATTGATAAATTGGGGTTATTAATAATGAATTTATTTAGTAAAGTAACTCATACTCATATATAATAGTCAATACACAATTTACTAATTCTTTTTAAGTATCTAAATTTTTTTTAAAAATAATAATTTTTTTCAACTTTGATAGATTAATACCAATTTTTGACCATTTCAATCGATAAATTTTGTCTAACCAACATTTTACCGATTTTTTAGAAAAATCACTTTTTAACCCGATTTTCATTTAATTGAGATGGAATTTATTTATCTATGGATTAATTGATTAAGCGTTACCGTGTATAAACAATGATATATATATATATATATATATATATATATATATATATATATAATTCAAAATGGATAAGAAACGGTGATTACTCTCCCATTAAAATTTATGTCCAGGCAGATGCTGTTGAAAACATCTTTTTCTTTTCCATATATTTGCATTTTTCTTTAAATCTCTACTTTGAAGTGCCTTTTTTTTTTAAAAAAAAAATATTTTGGAAGAGGGTGTTTTCTATTGAGTGCGTTGCATTTTGGTGGCTAAGTTTGCCACTGAGTTTCAAAAAAGTGGCTAGACTTTCAATTTTGCATAAAAGTGGCTAGAAGATGATTTTAAAAGGCAAAAAAATGGCTGACGTTAAAAACACTAACGGCCCTAACGGAAATAGGGGTATTTATGGTATTTTGTAAATGATAACAATTTTTTGTGATATTAAAATTAATATTATATTTTTGTCTTAAATTAAAGAACTTTCTTTACCTTAGTTCATAAATTAAATAATTTTACTGAAGTTTGAAGGTCAAAATTATTTTATTATAATGACTTTGTCTACATAATACCATAAATTACATATTATAACCGACAACTAAATTGCATATCATATTTTAAAGTGCACTTAACATTTGCAAAATATAATCTTACAAAAGTCAGTTAAAATGAGACATAGCAGTGGTCAGGTACCATAACAAGTTTCATGTTTGGTTACAACCAGATAACAAAAAATTATAGAAGTTTGTTGCCGCCAAAGCTAACAATGACATTACATTTTGCCAACCTTAACCATAGCTGCTTTTCTAGCCTTTTCTGTTTCAACACTTGTTGTAAAAAGTCTTCCATTTTTCATGAATACCTTTGGAGTAGCAGAATTTTTGCTTCTTGGTGGTTTAAAAGGATGATTGAATACTCCGCCTTGTGTTTCTTGTAAAGGTTGTGAGCTTCTTGGTGGTTTAAAAGGATGATTGAATACTCCACCTTGTGTTTCTTGTAAAGGTTGTGAAAATCCTGTAGTTATTTGACTTTGTTTATCTTGAGATTGATTAGCATTTGCTGTGACCTGAAGAGGCTGATCTGCATTCCAAGTAACATGGTCAATTCTTCCATCACCAACATGGTCAAGTCCTCCATCACCCATTTGTCCACCATCTCCATTTTCAACTTGTTTACTCAAATCATGTTGCTGAAAATGGATCCAATAAATAAACTAGAAATTGTAATAAAGTTCAAATTTTTTGAAATTATGTCGAGAACAAGAACTAAACCAAGATCGAAATGAGCTAAAAATATGAGTACCTTTGTCGAACATGATCTTTTATTATGTCCAGACAATTTACAGTAGCTACATGCATTGGTTGTGCCCTGCCTCACTAACTTTGTTGGATCTTCTTTTGAAATATCATTTTTTCTTGATCTTTTTTTAGGCCTACCAGGTGCAATTTTCACATTTGGAGGCAATGGCCTTACATAAGGTGTTTGTTCCCAGAGTTCCTCTCCGTTAATTGGTTCTAAGATATGACCGTAAACCTGTCCATTTAAACCAATATAATACAAGTGATTATGTAAACAGAAAAAATTAATGTAAAAAAAGTAAAAATTTACCTGCAAGTACATAGCTCTACTATAGCACATGTGAATGCCTTGTGTAGGATCCATATTCCTAAAATGATAGCAATCCACTGCATGAAAGCAGAGAATCCCGGATAACTGCCATTTATTGCAAGCACACGTCTTCTCAAAGAGGTCTACTACCATTTCAAATCCGCGTGAAGTTGTTTGTAACAAATACAAACAAATATAAATTCAAAATAAAAAAAATAACAGCAAGAAATGGCATATGAAATTACTAAAATCACTACATGTATTAAGGGCATTCAAGATATATATTGACTATAAAGAAAGCATACAGCAAAAGCTCTAATTTTTTGGGGAAAAATTGTACCTTGATAATTAAGGCACTCACGAAATCCATATATATGCATATCGTTTCGATCTCTCGTATACCAGTCCTTTGAAGAGATTTTATGTAATAATTGAAAGATTAACGATAAAGCACGATGGGGGGTTTAAGCGAAGAAGAAGAAGAGTCATTTAGAGTGCATGGAGAGAAGTATAATGTCGTGTATATAATAATATAAAATATAGGGTAATACATATCCAAGTCAGTTCTTTTTAACGCCGTTAGTGTTTTTAACGTCAGCCATTTTTTTGTCTTTTAAAATCATCTTCCAATCACTTTTATACAAAATTGAAAGTCTAGCCACTTTTTTGAAACTCAGTGGCATAGCCACTGAAATGCAATGCACTATTTTTTATTTCAACAATTTGTTTGGATTGTGAATACCGGGGAAGTATTGGCGATGGTTAATTTGTTTTGACTTATTCGGTCAAAAATGTTGCTCCATTCGTCTATATTATTCGTATATATGGAATGTCTAAAATTTATGAAATTTCGAATATCTTTCCCTAAATTTAATAAATCGCGTCTTTCCTTGCGGGCGGGCAAGTGAATGTTATAGCAATACATAATAAAATACTTAAACACTACATAAATGTTTTATTACATAAAATTATTATATATACTCTTTTTTCCGATCAATGAGAAATTTTCATTTATTTCTTAATTTTCATTACTAAAAATCAATTTTAAATTATCATATTTCAATCATTATTTAATTATTTTAAATAATTAAATATGTCTCGACTTTTTTTTTTGAATAACGTATATACCCACATCAGAACTCAACATTGCTCGATAATGTGGACCTAAAATTCACATTAATCTAACAAATTTTTTAGTATGCAACTTTTTGATTTCCTAATAAACTTATACTTTGTTTTCGTATGTACATAAATTATTTTATTTCATTTTTAAGTGAACTTATGTTTTTTAGCCTCCATGAAATGAGGTCAAGTAGTATTTCAACATCTATTGACCGAAAAAAATTATACTAATATTATGATTTTTAAATATAAATATATATAATTGATATAGTAAAATCTCGTTAAATTAATTATCGATATCACGATAAATTAATATTTTAGTGCAAATTTTTGATCGTAACGTAATAGCGACAATATAAATTTAATCTCAATTAATTAATAAAATTTGCCAATCCCAACATTATTGTTATGGAATAAAAACGAGGGTTAGTATGTATTTAATGCCAGGGTTCGTGAGTTTCGTGCTTTAATGGCTGTTTTCGTGTTTCGAGACTGATCGGTCCTCACAGAGTGCCTACGTATCTCGTTATTGAAAATCAAGCCAAGACATAGTTCTGAGGATGAGGGGTCAGGCCCTTTATATAGGCTGAGAAGCCCTAGAATCGTAGTAGGGTTAGGTGACTTGGCAGGCAAGTCACCGCCTTGAAGAAGGTTCCAGATCCTATATTGTAGGAGTCTGTTTCCATATCAAATTCTGTGCCTTGGTGGCTAAGTTTTACAGGAGCAGTATCCTTATCTGAAACTTATTGCTGAGCTGTTTATATCTTTTAATATTAATTACGAAATTAATATTGAATCAAGGTTTTGGGCCTCATAAATGGGCCTCGCACTTGAACCATACTGGGTCTAATTAATGCCACATTAAATGTGTCTTTAGGGCTTACTTTTAGCCCATATCATTTGCCCCCCAACTTCTAGGAAAATTGATCAGGTTTTCCTTGAAGTTCTAGTTGCCTTTCTCGAGACTTGGGTCAGGGTTTATCTTTGCTACACTAGTGTTTCACGAGTATCGTCTTTTAATGTAAAGCGTGAAGCGACCGACGCATTTACGACGATTTTTAAACGATGCTAATCTGCACTACTAGCCTTAAACGACACTTAAACAACGTTAAGTAACGCTAAACTGCATTTAAACGACACTAAACGATGCTAAACGGTACTAATCGGCGCTAAACGGCACTAAACGGCGCTAAACGGCCTTAAACGACGTTTAAACGATGTTAAACGATGCTAAACGGCGTTAAACGGCACTAATCGGTGCTTAACTACACTAAACTTTGACTTCGTTCTCGTACTGATTTTCACATTTAGTACATCAAGATTGAAGTTAAATTCCAGCTCCCGTACTGAAAATCAATCTTGATCGGCCGAAAAAAATCGAGGACCAGGACCACAGACTACCCGTGATCGGCCGGATCTACGGGCAATCCGTGATCGGCCAGCTGGTGATCGGCCGAAGGCCTTCAAATCACGGTGGTCGGCCAGCTGGTGGTTGGTTGGCGTTCCCCAGGTGCGGTGGTCGGCCGCCTCGTGTTCGGCTGCTGCTCCTTCGGGCGCGGTGGTCGGCCACTTCGTGGTCGGCTGCTGCTCTCCGGGTGTCATGGTCGGCCACTTCGTGGTTGGCTAAGGTGCCTGGACCTAAAACCATCCGTGGTCTTAAAAAGAATCATGGATCTCGGATCTAGGATCTAAAACCATCCGTGGTCTTAGAAAGTTGTGGCCTCAACTTTGATTACTGAACCGCAAATTATTCGTGGCTTTTAGCGAGATTATTCATAAAATTAGATTAGCACTGCTAATCCCGTGCTTAAGACTAATCTCCTTATTAAATTTCTTAAATGCAATTAGCCCTTCGAAGGTCATCTGTTTTGCAATTTCAGCAGATATATCTGTCATTTCTTCTCCGACCTATATGAATTATAACGATTCCTTCTGCATAAAATGGGAAATTTCTGTCCTTTTTTTATCTATAAACGATAGACGACCTGTAAACGCGAGTCAGGCTGAACTTCAACCTGATATAGCAGGTCATGCTTCTTCTATAAAAGAGGAGAGGTAGTATTCATTTCAATTCACTTCTTCATTTCAAAGTTTTTTAAGTTCTCAAGCTCTCTAGCTTTCTAGTCCCAGTTGAAGATCAAGTTTCAAGATCAAGTTCCAGTTCGAGATCAGGTTTCAAGATCAAGTTCAAGATCAAGTTCAAGATCAAGATGTCAGAAGGCAAACGCCCAACTGCTCCCCCGATCTCCATGATGGAAGCATTTGCCAAGAGGAGCAAGATGAGGACCGTCAAAGGTATGGAAGCAATAAAACCTCCTTCATAAGTTGAGCATCGGTTTGAGTCCTTACTAGATCTACTAAACATTATGAGGGAAGTATTCCATAATAGTTCGAGCTTAGACTCTTTTCATAGTTCATGTAAGTTGAAGGAGCGAGATGTCAAAGAGATCAGGAAGACATACCACTTTCTAAGTGCCACTAAGGTTTGTCGTCCAGGCCCAACAGATAAAACCTGCAACTGGCATCCCGAGAGGATTTGCGTTCACTGGGGCGCCCTAGACGCTGGGTTCAGATTCCCGATCGATCCTTTTATTATCAGATTGCTGGCGGAGCTCCAAATTCACCCCTGTCAGCTGTACCCCAACGCCTGGAGGTTCATCATTATTTTCATAATAAGGTGCCGTCAGTTGGAGATCCCATTGTCTACTACGATGTTCCGAAGTATTTTCGGGGCCAGAAACTCTTCTGACTGCAAGAAAGGATGGGTTAGCCTTCAGCACAGAGCCAAACTTCCGTACATAGTGAATTCCTTTTCCTTTCCAGATTCTCAGCATGCCTGGGAGAGGGAGTTTGTAATTCTTGAATGGGAAGGTGGAGATTGGGGTAACTTCTTTGTGAAGAGATTCGGATCCGTGGAGGATAGTTCACACTTCGTGTGTGAACTTAGTGATTCAGAATTATTAGACTGAGATAGGCTTCTTGCTGATGATGGCCGCACCCATTACAAGACCTTTTTGAACGAAAAGAATCTTGTTGATGATGGCCGCACCCATTACAAGACCTTATTATTCCTGTGTTGACGAGTCAAGGTGTTAAATATTGATTGATATCGGGGGATATGTGTTATTATTAAGTGATCAAGGTGAAAATATGTTATTATAATTTATTTTAGCTCATTTTGAATTTATATAAATATTTTGATTCGGTTTGGCGGGTAATTAAATCGCGAATGTGAGACGGTATCGTTAAATATGAATAAAAGGATCGGGAATGATTGTTTAGGACCTTATATGTGTTTAATGTTGGCATTAGACTCCAGGATACTTATCTTTAACTTTTTCGAAAAACGTGCGGTTCGGTTCGTTTTTATCCGTAGCCTCTGTTTTCAAAATCCTTGGGACTTCGATTTAAAATCAGTTCGTTCGTCAGATAAATCTCAAAATTTCCAAACTCATATTTTATTCATTTTATAAGTCTTATAAACTTTCAGTTATCGACTCATTATTTTTCGTCAAAATGTTTCGTTTGAGTCGGACCCGTAATTGATTTAATTGGTACATTTCGGACCAATTAAAAGTTAATTAGGGTTCAGAACATTTCGGGAATCAAAAAAATACACTACGTATATTATTTTGACCAATCAAACCTTATCTTCTATCAGCCAATCAGAACACTAACAGCTGGCCAATCAAAATCAAAGCAAAATAAATTCAAAAATCAATTTTATTTATCAAAATTATGAATTTCTTATTCGTTCTTGAGGATCAAAGCTACGTTTGAAGGTGATTCTGATATCGGATTTTGGTGTTCTTATACTTGAAACGAAGCTCTCAATTCCAAGATTCCTAATCTGCAATCAAAAATCAAAAAAGGTAATTTCTTGATTTTATAAGATTTTTAGTCAAAAATTCGAATTATTTTTTAGGGTTTATGTTCAAAAATTAGGGGCTTTTGATTTGCTGTTTGTTTGCTGTGTTGGATGTTTCCATAAGCTTCCTGGGGTGATTTAGAATCGATTGATGTATATAATCACTGTGATTGATTTCGTTTTTGTAAGATTCGAGCTCAAGAATTTTGGTGAAACTTCAAATCGTTCGTTCATAAACTATGTTAATTGTTCACATGATTGATGTTAGGGGTTAGTTTCGTTGTGATGGTAGCTTTGTTTTAAGACCATAAACGTTGAGTTTGGTTCGGTATTGAAAAAAATCGAGTTTTGGCCGGAAAACATTTTGAGCTCGCCGGATTGTTTGTTGTTTGGGTCATTTGGATCGATTTCTAGCCGTGTTTGTTATGTTGCTGAGATTGAATGTCATGTTGGTGTGGTAACAGAGGCTAAGGGTTGTTCAAATCGTGTGTGCTGTGTGTGTTGTCGTTTAACTGAAGTTTTCCGGCCACCGGAACCTCGCCGGAAAACTGGAAAACCAAGTTTCCGGTGGGTTGTTCTTGGTGACCCGGAATGTTCTTGGCAGACCCGTTAACCCGAATGTCCTGACCCGGTTTTGATTCAAGTGTAGCTGTTGTGGTGAAAATGAAGTGTTTTTAACCTTTTACTCATTTACTTTTAAAAAGAATTACCTTTTTATTTTGAAAGGGTAATTAGTTTTTATTTTTAGTAAAATCATTTTTATTTTTAAAGATTCTATTTAAAAATCTGAATTTTATTTATAAAATTCAGAAAATTTATTTCTAAAATCATCTTTTAAAATTCAGATTAATTCTGAATTATTTATTTAATTACTTGGTTTTGAAAATCAATTATTTATTTATTTTTTTAGTTCAAGAGTGATTAAGAGTAAAATTACTTTAATTACTTTCAAATAATAATTTAATTAATTTAACTATTTAATAAATGTAATAATTTATTGAATAATTTTATTAATTAGTTATTATTTGATTTTAATTAATTTAATTAGAGTTATTAATTATTAAGTAATCGATTTTCCGTTTTAAAATGATTTAAAAATAGTAGAAAATTGTTTAAAAATGCAGAAGATGATTTAAAAATTCTAGAAAAATTTCCAAAAATCTAGAAAATGATTTGCAAGCATTCAATAATATCTGGAATCAAGTTGTGCTTGAAAACAAAGTCTGTTTGGTGTTTTAAAAATGTATTTGTGGTTCAATAAATCCAGAAAAATGTTGTAAATTGTTTTAAAACATTCCAAGTCCAGTTTTTTGTTAAAACGAGAGTCGTGGGTTGTTCTAAATTTTTTTCTGAAGTTGATTAAATGCGAAATATGAGTAGCAAAGGTCTGTTCGATGTGGTTTAAATGACTACCTGTTATGTGATTACGTGCAATACGTGTTAGTGAGTCGTAAAAGTGGTTAATCGTTGGGCTAAGTGTTTAAATGCTATGCTTGAATCCAGTGTATTTACGTGAGGTGTTTAAAGTAGAAAAAGGTCAGTCAGAAGTATTGATGTGAGATGAGGATTGTAGAATCGAGTGGACGGGACGTATGAAAGTCAGTAGTTGAGCGAGACGTTCAGACAATTAAACAGATTAAGCTGGAATTACCAGGCAAGTATCTCCTTTCACTTCTCGTTCAAGTGAAACTATTCTTTAAATATTTTGATGATGAAATCTATCACCCTAATTATTTCTATCGAACTTGTCGATACATGTTGTTGTTATTGTTTATTCATTTACACCCAATTATTCGTATCGAACTTGTCGATACCTTTTGAGATTGTTGTTCTTTATTCATACCATATTTATTGTATCGATCTCGTCGATAATAGATGATATAAATTTCTTCTCTGTTGATTATTCAGTTATGAGTTGTGGTCCTAGAACGTAAGTTTTCCATTTATATGGTTGATAAAGGTTGTCGATTGTTCCGACACCTAATGCGTTTGACTTAGAATTGGAAATGTTTTTAAAACAGATGTCCCTTCGGGGAGACCATATTAATGGTCAATAGATGTCCCTTCGGGAAGACCATATGAATGGTCAACAGATGTCCCTTCGGGGAGACCAGATTAATGGTCAAAAGTTGAGGCCAATGTGTGCCGTGGATCCACTTGGAGAGACTTTACTGTGTGCATTGTCCGGGGTTATTGCGGGACTGATCAGCCGCCTAACTCCACTATTTTTTTTAAAATACATATAAATAAAAATCCAATTCTAATCTTTACATTGAGTTGAATTGCTTAAAGCCTGCTTCCTTCGAAGCCTATGATGTTTATTCCTGTTGATCAGAACGTACTTTTTGTTCTTGATATTGATTTAACTATTTATGCCTGCTGAGCACTGTTGGCTCACCCTTGCATTTTTGTTGTTTTATTTCTCCAGTTAATAGAGAAGTTGAGTAGACCTTGTGGTTAAAAGAGTATTCCTGTTCCTGCGGCGAGAGGTGACGTTCGGGTTGTGGACTTTGGTCGGTTAGTGGTTTGAGCTTGTCAGAGGTTGGTTAACCAGTCAGTAGATGGACTTAGCTTGTAAGCAATTTGTGTAACAATTATATTCTGAGGCTGGATTGTAATAATTTAATAGTTTGTTTCATACCATAACCTGTATGCGATCTTTGATCAGGGGTATTTTATTATTATATTATGTTTATATCCAGGTATGTGTTGTGTGGATTATGGTTAGTGGCCCCAAATCTGTACCCCGGATTTTGGGATGTCACATTCTCTTTGCATTTCAGTTGCTGAGGAGATTGACAGTCATCCCGAAAACCAGCCAACCGTAACTAAAAGAATGAAGAAAAAGGCTGAGGAATCACTGAATCCCACCAAGCCTCGCATTTCTCACTTCTTGGAAGGCTGCTCCCAAGGTGGGAAAAGATCCCGAAACGCTGACGGGGATAACAGAACCCCTTTCATACCATCATGGGGCATCTGCGAACAAGACTCGGTCTTGGGGGCTCCATATTTGGCCCTGGACTGGTCCAAGCTTTCAATTACTCCCCCGATCAAGTAACTTTGCATGCCGGTGACAAGATGAATGAATCTCATCTTATGGGTGCTCAGGCCTTGTACCAGGTATGCACTCCCTCTAGTGGGTTCGGTGCTCTTATAAACCTTGACTTTCACAAATACATTATGCCTTACTGATTCCATCTTATTATAGGCCAACGTTTATTTTCAGACTGTTTCCACCCAAGGCATGGCCTTTAGGGATGAGAATGTAACTTTGAAGGGAGACAAAGCAAGGTTCGAAGAAAAGGCCAAAGATCTAGAATCCCGGGTTGTTCATGCCGAAGCGGATGCTCTGTCTTCTCGTAAACAACTTGCTTCTTTGGCCAGAAAGAAAGCATCTGAGGCTGATAAGGTGATCGATGCCTACCATAGGTCAAAAGATTTTCTAAAGTTTCTGGATGATAATGACGATGAAGTGCACCCCTTTAATATGTCCATTGGTTGGGATAAGGCTATCCATGCTGTGAGCCATAAATATCCATTTGTTGTCAACCTGGCGCACTTTCCTTGCCCCAGCTGGGTTGTTGGGAACCGTGCTGATCTTGCTTCTGGCTCGGGAACTAAAACTGTTCCCCAAGCATCGGGTTCTGGTTCTAGAGGAAGCCGTAGATCTTCTGGCTCTGGCTTAAGGAAATCAGCCCGTACAGCCGATTCGTCTTCTTCGAGCTCTCGAGGAAATGCAGTTGCACCTCCAAGGGGAGGAAAGCTGGCGTTAATTCGCTAGACTCGAAGCGTGTCAAATGAGTCTCCATCAACCCCCGGGTATGAAGATGAGGTGGAGAAGACCGCAGCGGAGCCATCGGGACTGGCAGCCGAAGCAGACAGTGGTTCTGAGGAAGAAGGCTCGAATGAGGAGGGTTCTTCCTCAGAAGAAGAAGAATAAATTCCAGTGAAGTAGTAGTTGGTTCTTCCTAATCGAGCCTTGCATGGCTTATTTAGCCGTATGTGGCCTTTATCTACCTAAGTTTTATTCGGGGTCCTTCATGGACTTAAACTCTCATCTATGTTGTATTGTAACTTTAAACCTTGACCCTTCGAGGTACTTTATTTATGCACTTGTTTTCCTTCATTCGTATTTTCTTTTATTTACAGTACTTTGTCATCTTAGACTTACACTCATCAGGTGCTTGGTACATAATAAAATCACAGAATCATAGAACGGAAAACAAATTTGCATTAATAATTCGAGATGGGCTCATCCCTTACATAGAATACTATTGTCCTACTTGGAGCAACATGCTCTGCAATGGTTTCATCGAACCTTATTTCTACTTCGAAAAAGCTGAATCCTTACTAGGATAGCTTAAACATAATAAATCTTGAGGTTCAATGCGTGCAAAGTACGGGGCACCTCATTCTCGCCCAAGGTTTCCAGCTTATACGAACCTCATCCTAATGTCTTCTTGACTCGATATGGCCTTTCCCAGTTAGGGGCTAGCTTCCCCTTCTGGCCAACTCCAGAAGCCTCTATCTTCCTCAGAACTAAGTCGCCTTGTCGAAAGAACCTCTTCTTAACCCTTTGGTTGTAATGAAAAAATGCTTTCTTCTGATGCTCTACATTCCTAGCGTGTGCTTCATCCCTAACTTCATCAATCAGATCAAGAGCAAGTCTCATGCCTTCTCCGTTGGTCTCAGGCTCAAATGCTTCAACCCGAGGTGATGCATGCATAATTTCTAAGGGCACAACTGCCTCGGCTCAATAAGCCAACAAAAACGGGGTTGCTCCGATCGTCACCTTACAGGTGGTGCGATATGCCCAAAGTATGGGCAGTAACTCATCCACCCAAGTATTCCTTGAGCGTTTGACTCTCTTTTTTAGTCCATCCAGGATAATACGGTTTGCTACTTCTGCCTGTCCATTTGCTTGAGGGTGAGCTACTGAAGTGAAACGAAGCTCAATAGCATTTTCCTTGCAATACTTCTTAAACTCCTCATTGTTGAACTGTGTTCCATTATCTGTTACAAGGATACATGGGATTCCATACCTACAAATGATGTTCTCCCAAAAGAATTGAGCAACTTGCTTGGTGGTTATCTTGGCCAAGGCCTTAGCCTCAATCCACTTGGTGAAGTAGTCGATGGCTACTATCAGAAACTTCTTTTGTGCTGAAGCTACGGGAAAAGGACCAAGTATATCCATTCCCCACATGGCGAATGGGATAGGAGAGTTAATCGACGTTAACATCTCAGGCGGCTGCCTTACAACGGGAGCGTGCTTCTGACATCTGTCGCACCTCTTGACATAATTCTGCGCATCAGCCAACATCTCTGGCCAAGAAAATCCCAAACGAGTAATCTTGTGAGCTAGGGCTTTGCCCCCCAAGTGCTGCCCACAGATACCTTCATGAACTTCCTCCAAAGCTTCCTTTGCCTCTTGGGGCCTCAAACACTTCAAGTATGGGATGACAAATGACCTCTTGTAAAGTATGCCCTCAATCAAGGCATATCTCAATGCTCTCACTAACAACTTCCGTGCCTCCAAGGCATTGTCAGGGAGCCAGCCGATTTTGATGTGAGCTTTGATGGGATCTATCCAACAGCTTCCTACATCAATCGGTGCTACCAACTTAGAGTTGATGGTTGGGGCCTTCAAGACCTGGAAGTAAACACTCCCTGCATAATTCTTTATCTCAGAAGAAGCGAACTTAGACAGGGCATCGTCCTTAACGTTCTCTTCTCTCGGAATGTGCTCCACATAGCACTCCTCAAACTGAGTCATAACAGTTTTCACAACTCTCAAATACTTCGCCATAGTTTCATCATTGGCTTCAAATTCACCATTCCCCACATGGCGAATGGGATAGGAGAGTTAATCGACATTAACATCTCAGGCGGCTGCCTTACAACGGGAGCGTGCTTCTGACATCTGTCGCACCTCTTGACATAATTCTGCGCATCAGCCAACATCTCTGGCCAATAAAATCCCAAACGAGTAATCTTGTGAGCTAGGGCTTTGCCCCCCAAGTGCTGCCCACAGATACCTTCATGAACTTCCTCCAAAGCTTCCTTTGCCTCTTGGGGCCTCAAACACTTCAAGTATGGGATGACAAATGACCTCTTGTAAAGTATGCCCTCAATCAAGGCATATCTCAATGCTCTCACTGACAACTTCCGTGCCTCCAAGGCATTGTCAGGGAGCCAGCCGATTTTGATGTGAGCTTTGATGGGATCTATCCAACAGCTTCCTACATCAATCGGTGCTACCAACTTAGAGTTGATGGTTGGGGCCGTCAAGACCTGGAAGTAAACACTCCCTGCATAATTCTTTATCTCAGAAAAAGCGAACTTAGACAGGGCATCGTCCTTAACGTTCTCTTCTCTCGGAATGTGCTCCACATAGCACTCCTCAAACTGAGTCATAACAGTTTTCACAACTCTCAAATACTTCGCCATAGTTTCATCATTGGCTTCAAATTCACCATTCCCCACATGGCGAATGGGATAGGAGAGTTAATCGACGTTAACATCTCAGGCGGCTGCCTTACAACGGGAGCGTGCTTCTGACATCTGTCGCACCTCTTGACATAATTCTGCGCATCAGCCAACATCTCTGGCCAATAAAATCCCAAACGAGTAATCTTGTGAGCTAGGGCTTTGCCCCCCAAGTGCTGCCCACAGATACCTTCATGAACTTCCTCCAAAGCTTCCTTTGCCTCTTGGGGCCTCAAACACTTCAAGTATGGGATGACAAATGACCTCTTGTAAAGTATGCCCTCAATCAAGGCATATCTCAATGCTCTCACTGACAACTTCCGTGCCTCCAAGGCATTGTCAGGGAGCCAGCCGATTTTGATGTGAGCTTTGATGGGATCTATCCAACAGCTTCCTACATCAATCGGTGCTACCAACTTAGAGTTGATGGTTGGGGCCTTCAAGACCTGGAAGTAAACACTCCCTGCATAATTTTTATCTCAGAAAAAGCGAACTTAGACAGGGCATCGTCCTTAACGTTCTCTTCTCTCGGAATGTGCTCCACATAGCACTCCTCAAACTGAGTCATAACAGTTTTCACAACTCTCAAATACTTCGCCATAGTTTCATCATTGGCTTCAAATTCACCATTCCCCAAATGGCGAATGGGATAGAAAAGTTAATCGACGTTAATATCTCAGGCGGCTGCCTTACAACGGGAGCGTGCTTCTGACATCTGTCGCACCTCTTGACATAATTCTGCGCATCAGCCAACATCTCTGGCCAATAAAATCCCAAACGAGTAATCTTGTGAGCTAGGGCTTTGCCCCCCAAGTGCTGCCCACAGATACCTTCATGAACTTCATCCAAAGCTTCCTTTGCCTCTTGGGGCCTCAAACACTTCAAGTATGGGATGACAAATGACCTCTTGTAAAGTATACCCTCAATCAAGGCATATCTCAATGCTCTCACTGACAACTTCCGTTCCTCCAAGGCATTGTCAGGGAGCCAGCCGATTTTGATGTGAGCTTTGATGGGATCTATCCAACAGCTTCCTACATCAATCGGTGCTACCAACTTAGAGTTGATGGTTGGGGCCTTCAAGACCTGGAAGTAAACACTCCCTGCATAATTCTCTATCTCAGAAGAAGCGAACTTAGATAGGGCATCGGCCTTAACGTTCTCTTCTCTCGGAATGTGCTCCACATAGCACTCCTCAAACTGAGTCATAAAAGTTTTCACAACTCTCAAATACTTCGTCATAGTTTCATCATTGGCTTCAAATTCACCATTCACTTGCGATACCACTAGTCTTGAATCCCCCACAAACTTTGAGATTCTTGACCCTCATGATTCTGGCCAAGCCCAACCCGGCTATCAAGGCTTCGTACTCAGCTTCGTTGTTGGTTGTTGGAAAGTCCAACTTCAAAGCATACTCAACTGTGAACCCATCGGGGCTTTGCAAGACTAAACCTGCACCACTAGATTTTTTTCTTGATGCTCCATCAAAATAGAGCACCCAATATTCCCTCTGATCAGGTACAAGCTCTTCATCTTTATCTTCTCTTCCAGGGGTGGTCACTATCTCCTGCCCCCCGACTTCTTGGTTGCCAATGGTATATTCAACCACAAAATCAGCCAATGCCTGAGCCTTGATGGCTGTTCGAGGCTTATACACGATGTCAAATTCTCCAAGTTCGATTGCCCACTTAATCAATCTTCCACTGGCCTTCGGGCTATGCAATATGTTCCTCAATTGTTGGTCTGTCAGGGCTTCAATCTTGTGTGCCTGGAAGTACGGTCGTAGCTTTCTCGAGGATGTTATCAATGCCAAAACAAACTTCTCAATGGGAGAGTAATTCAACTCTGCCCCATGCAACACCTTGCTCACATAATAGACAGGTTTCTGAACGTTGTTCTCTTCGCGAATGAGGACGGCACTCAGTGCTTGTTCGGATACCGCCAAATATAAGTAAAGAGTCTCCCCGGGGCTAGGCTTGGCCAACAACGGGGCTTCTGTCATGTATTTCTTCAATTGTTCAAAGGCCTCTTGGCTTTCAGGTGTCCACTCAAAATTTTTCACCTTCTTCAATGCTTGAAAGAAAGGCAAGCATTTATCACCAGACTTGAAGATTAATCTTCCTAAAGCTGCTACTCGGCCTGTCAACTTCTGCACATCTCTTATACAGCGCGGCAGTTCCATATCTAAAATTGCCTTGATTTTGTCAGGGTTGGCCTCTATGCCTCTCTTTGAAACCATCAAATCCAAAAATTTTCCAGATCCAACACCAAAAGCACACTTGGCTGGATTCAACATCGTCTTGTGGTGCCTCAGCACTTCGAATGCCTCTCTGAGGTGCTTAATGTGGTCTGCCTTGAATAGTCTCTTGACTAACATGTCATCAACATAGACCTCCATGGTTTTTCCAATTAGATGAGCGAATATCTTATTCACTAATCGTTGATAAGTAGCGCCTGCATTCTTTAGACCAAAAGCCATAACAAGATAGCAGAAAACACCAAAGTCAGTTATGAAAGATACCTTTGGGATGTCATCCTTGTGCATCTTAATCTGATTGTAGCCGCTGAACCCGTCCATGAAGCTCAACATCTCATGTCCAGCTGTGGCATCTATCAACATGTCTATCCTTGGCAGGGGAAAACAATCCTTCAGGCATGCATCATTCAAATCAGTGAAGTCTATACACATCCTCCACTTCCCATTTGCCTTCTTGACCATCACAGGGTTAGCCAACCATTCAGGGAACTGAATCTCTTCAATAAACCCAGCCTCTAAGAGCTTGTCAACTTCTTGCTTAATGGCCTCTTACCTTTCAGGAGCAAAATTCGTTTTCTTCTGGTTTATTGTCTTCCGTTCAGGATCAACATTCAACTTGTGAGTTATGAGTTAGGGATCAATCCCTGGCATATCAGCTACTGTCCAAGCAAACACATCGCTATTCTCTTGTAAAAATGCTGTCAACTTTCCCTTCAAGGGCTCCTTCAAAGAACCTCCAATATATGTTACTTTCTCAGGGTCGCCTAGCTCTAGAGGTATGGGGATCAAGTCCTCTGCTGGCTTCCCTCAGTGCTCATCATCATTGCGGACATCCATGTCTTCAATTGGAAGGACCTGCCCCCCAACTCCATCGACTCTCAAAGCAGCCACATAGCAACTTCTAGCCATTTTCTGATCTCCTTTCTGTTCTCCAACACCATTCCGGGTTGGAAACTTGACCTTCATGTGATAGGTAGAGGCAACAGCCTTGAACGCATGAAGTCCGGTTCTTCCCAGGATTGCATTGTATGTCGAGGCATCCTTGATCACCAAAAAATTCAGCATTTGAGTAGCCTCCTTAGGTTCCTGCCCAATAGTCATGGGCAACTGAATAGTCCCTTCAACTTTGGACTCAAATCCATTAAATCCGTAGATAGGCATGTTGGTCAGGGTCAACTGAGAGTCAGTGTACCCCATCTTTACAAACGCGTCATGAAATAGGATATCAACAGAAGCTCCATTGTCTATCAGGACTCGCTTTACTTCCGAATTTCCAATTACAGGGGTTATGACCAACGGGTCGTCGTGGGGGAACTTCACCCCTTCGAGGTCTAAATCATCAAAACCAATCACTATCTTTGTCTTAGCACGTTTCGGGGCCTCTCCCACGATGTGCATCACTTCTTTGGCATACGCCTTTCGAGAGTTTCGAGTTGTGTCGGCCGCTGTCGGGCCTCCCCAAATCATATTGATAACTGGCCCTCGGGGCTGTGTGTTTCGATCACGATCATTATCCCTTCTATCGTTATCTCTCCTGTCGTAATCCCTTCTTTGGGTTCCACGATCTTCACCCTTAGTGAATTTGTTCAGCTTTCCTTTACGGATTAAGAACTCAATCTCGTCCTTCAACTGCCTACAATCATCTGTATCATGGCCTACATCTCGGTGGAACCTACAATATTGATCCTTGTTTCTCTTTGCGGGGTCACCCCTGAGCGGCTTCGGCCATCGAAAGTCCTTATCCTTCTCGATCTCTAACAAGATCTGGCTCCTAGGGGCATTCAATCTTGCATAGTCAGAAAACCTTGGTCCCAAATTCCTTTTCGATGGCGATTCAGAGTCCTTGCTAGTCCGGGGATACTTGTCCCTAGCATCGTACTCTTGCTCTTGCTTTCGCTTCTTTGAACCAGTGCTACCTTTTCCATTACCTTCTACGGCTTCTTTATTCATGCTGTCCTCAGCTTTAATATACTTATCAGCCCTTCGTTGGAGCTCAGCCATATTCTCAGGGGGGTGTTTTGCCAATGACTTTTTAAAGAAGAGATCAGTGGTTCCGTGTCGAGGGCTACCATGGCCACCTTGTTCTCCAAATCAGTAATATTCAATATCTCCTTAGTAAATCTCTTGAGGTAATCCCTCAAATTTTCGTTCTTTCCTTGTACCACATACATGAGAGATGCGGAGCTTTTCTCGTGAACTCTTCCACTGATGAACTGGCTAACAAAATCAGCACTCAACTCCTTAAAGGAGCCAATTGAATTCGCGGGCAAGCCGCTATACCATCTTTGAGCCATGCCTGACAGAGTTTGAGGGAATGCCCTACACTTTAAAGCATCCCTTGAAGCCTACAACAGCAGTGCATTTGAGAAAGTCCTGACGTGGTTTGCGGGATCACCCGTTCCATCATAAGCCTTGATTGTCGGCATCTTGAACTTCCTTGAAATACGAGCATTCATCACCTCCTCAGTAAACGGGGGTGTGGGATCATCAGGATCTCCTAGTGGCATGAGATCTTTGGGGTTACCCTTGGGGGTTTCCACCCTTGTTGTTCTTCCAGTTGGGGCATCAGCCCTTTTCTGTCTCCTTGAAGACCTCTCCAAGTCGATAATGGAAATCCTCTCTGTGGTTGGAGGAGGCTGAGTTTGATTTAATCTAGCTTGTTCTCTCGCCATATCGTCCTTCAACTTTAAGATCTCAGCCTCATATGCCTCGATCCTCTCAGCAGTTTTCAAGGGGGGTCCATCATGGATACTTCATGTCCTCCTTAGAGGTTCTTTGCTAGCACGTCGCCTCCTCGAGGCTTCATCTCGATCATCGTCCTCAGATGATGATGAATCATCAGTATAGGGACCAAAGTAGTCATCATACTCTCGATCTCGGATCTGTAAGGCATGACCGCTTGGTCCAGGTTCCCTTTGTCGAGGGGGATAATTAGGCAGCCCATACATCGGGTTGGTATTCAAGGGGAAATCCGTAGTGTGGATCTGTACCCCCGGGGGTAGCGTAGGATTAACGTTACCAAGAGGAGAAACCACCATCTGAAGAGGGTTAGCTTCTTGGCTTTGATGGACGACCACTGGTAGAGTTCCCTCAACATGGGGAGTCATCCCTGGGGGTTGAGAGACTAGAGGTTGAATGATCGCCCCTGTTGATGGGGGTAATTGTCCTTCTTCAGTAGTGATAAGCGGATCAGAAGTGGCAGGTGGAGCAGAGCTAAGGGATATGGCCTCAGTCGAGGTTGATGTTGTTCTTCGTGTTTGAACCATGGTTGATGTTGTCTTCCCACAGACGGCGCCAAATGTTGTGGAATAAAAACGAGGGTTAGTATTTATTTAATGCTAGGGTTCGTGAGTTTCGTGCTTTAGTGGCTGTTTCCGTGTTTCGAGACTGATCGGTCCTCATAGTGTGCCTACGTATCTCGTTATTGAGAATCAAGCCAAGACGTAGTTCTGAGAATGAGGGGTCAGACCCTTAATATAGGCTAAGAAGCCCTAGAATCGTAGTAGGGTTAGGTGACTTGGCAAGCAAGTCACCACCTTGAAGAAGGTTCCAGATCCTTTATTGTAGGAGTCTGTTTCCATATCAAATTCTGTGCCTTGGTGGCTAAGTTTTACAGGAGTAGTATCCTTATCTAACACTTATTGCTGAGCTGTTTATATCTTTTAATATTAATTACGAAATTAATATTGAATCAAGGTTTTGGGCCTCATAAATGGGCCTCGCGCTTGGACCATACTGGGTCTAATTAATGTCACATTAAATGTGTGTTTAGGGCATACTTTTAGCCCATATCAATTATTAAGTTATTATAGAGATTTTAATATACTCCCTCTGTCCCAATCAATTGTTTACACTTTCCTTTTTGGGACGTCCCAACCAATTCTTTACGTTTCCTAAAATAGTAAGTTTTAACACTATTACACCTACTACTTCACTTATTTTAACAATACTTTACACTATTACACCCACTACTTCATTTATTTTAACAATAAAATTACTATTACATCCACTACTTCAATTATTTTAACAATAAATTACTATTACACCCACTACTTCACTTATTTTAATCATAATCCTTGATCTCCGTGCAAAAAGCAAACGTAAACAATCTGTCGGGACGGAGGGAGTAATTAAAGAAGAAAAGTAAAATAAAGAAAACCCATTGCACATGTGTAAAAAAATAAAAATAAAATCCCATTGCACTGTGTAAAAAATATTGAAAAAAAGTTAAAAAGCCGCGGAGAGTTTTCCAGTCTGTATGAAAATAAGAAGGGAAAGTGAGAAGCTACAAGGACAAAGGGGTGTTCCCAGGGTTTTATTGTCACAGAAGGGGTACTCAGTCTTGAAGAAACACATTGGGATTATAAATCGCCCTCACTCACCTTGTTCAAAAATCAAATCTCAGACTCTAGTTAAAACTCTCTTTTTATTTTACCCATGTCTGAATCAAGACAAAGCAAGAGAAAACTTGAGTTTTCAAATGAAGAAAACAAGAAGATTAGAGCTGTGTTTTGTGAAGAGGATGACATTTCACTTTTGAAGGCTATGATTGATTATGAGGTGTCAAAACTAGCAAACCCTTATGATGATATGGGTAAGCTTCTTGCTTTTGTTAAGCCTTCTCTTTCCTTTGATGTTGAGAGAAAACAACTTACTAATAGGCTTTGGAGGTTAAAAAATAAGTATGTTTACTCTGATTATGATATTTCGAAACCCCATCATGCAAAATTACTTGAGCTTTCGAAATCGATCAAGGCGTGGGAATGTCATGCAAATATGAGTCTTGATGATGACAATGTTGTGAATGGTGATGGTCAGAATGTTCGAGGGGATGATGTGGTTGTTGGTAAGTCCTCGAAAGTAGTTGAAAATAAAGGAAAGGGGAAAGTAGTCGAAAATAAAGGAAAGGGGAAAGTTGTGACTTGTGATGGTCGGAATGTTGAACAAGATAATGTGGCTATAGGTGATGCTGATGTTCTTAATGAGGGTTTGAAAGTAGGTAAGAAAAAGAGGAAACATTTGTCGAGGGATGGTCAAAATGTTGTAAGTTGTGATGGTCAAAATGTTCGAGGTGATAATGTGGTTGGTGATATCGATGTTGGCAAGTCCTCGAAAGTAGTTGAAAATAAAGAGAAGGGGAAAGTAGTCGAAAATAAAGGAAAGGGGAAAGTTGTGACTTGCGATAGTCGGAATGTTGAACAAGATAATGTGGCTATAGGTGATGTTGATGTTCTTAATGAGGGTTTGAAAGAAGGTAAGAAAGAGAAGAAACATTTGTCCAAGGATGGTCAGACTGTTGTGAATAAAACAAAGCGGAAAGTTGTGACTTGTGATGGTCAGAATGCTGAACAAGATAATGTGGAGGTGAACATAAAAGATTTGAAAGGTTTTACATCCATGTTTCCGGAATTAACAAACATGTTGGAGTTGGAAACATTATCTAAGATGCCACAGCCTATAAAGAAAAAGTGTGTGAGGGATACAATTGATTCCTTGGGGTGGGAAAAGGCTAACGAACTTGAGGAAGAATGGGTTGGTGTTCGCTTAATGGAGATGGAACTGAAAGCTAAGAAGTTGGAATTGACAAGTAAGTAAATGAATCTGATCTTGGAGGCGATGCACACAAGTAAGCAGTTTTTTGTTTTTGTTAGTATTTAATTCAAGTAGATTTGGTTTAATTTTGATGGGCCTTGTTTCCTTTTAATCGATAATCTTCTTGGACTTATAATTTATAGGAATTTGATTTTATTAGAAGGTAAACTTTAAAGTTCGTGATGATATATCTAGAAATGCTCGGGTGTTTATGTTTTACTATTACTGGTAAGCTTGCATTGACCCATTTCTCCAGGATACAGGAACTTTTTATGTCTTTAACTCGTCCAGTGACATGAAATACAATTTCACAGCTGTACTTAAGTTACTTGTTATCAAATACTAGTTGCATCAAAATTGAAACCACTGTAAAAGACCTCTTACCCATTTCGTTTTTAGGAACATCTATAGAGTACGATAAACTCTTTTTTGTCCAAGGTTATTTAAGTACTGCTATATGCTTGAATTGAAGCTACCAAGCCCTACTCTTTAGTCTTCATCTCGATAAGACATTTTGTCCTGCAACTTGTTTTTAGTTGTATAAGTTGTCGTGCAACATACTCTTACTCTTTGGGCAGGATACGTTATGTAATTTTGATTACCATGGAGTAAATATAGAATGGGAATGGAAGTTTAGTTTCTTAAGCTGTAATTCTTGTAGAAAAAGTAGATAAGTAGTGCTAGTTTGGTTTGATTTAGTAGTGCAGTTTAGTTTTATAACCAGAGTAATGTCTCTGATAGGTCTGTGTATCAAAATAATTGAATGAGATTTATGCAGTGTTTCTTTTTTTTTCGTTCCTTTCATTTTATAAGCTCGTAGTCTTCTCTGTTTTTTTTTAAATTCTTTGAATTATGCACATGATAATTACGAATATTTCTTAGGCAATCAAAACTCTCTGCTTGGAAATTAGTGTCCATTTGAATGCCAATAACTAAGTTTGCAAAGAATTACTATGAATATTTCTTCTCTGTTCGTCTTCTCTGTTTTCTAAAAATGATTTCGTGCATTACAAAATTTACTTGTACTACAAATTTCTTTTCTTCTGAAGTTGAATTTTTCTGGGTACTGTGAATATTATTGTTCTAATAGTTAATAGTAGGGTTGACCTTGTTATTGATGTTGAAAATTTTAATAAAATAATGTCTGTTCTTCATGTTACTGACACTGACACCTATCCTCACTATTGTGGTCCTCCTTTAATTTTGTAGGCATGAAGTGAAGATTCAGCAAGCTGCAAATAAGCCTCTCTCCAGTGACGATGATGATGCTTTTGAGTACAGATAGAACGCTTTTTGCTCGTTTCCGGAGAGGAGTTTTAGCTTAGTTTGATGTAACCTTGCCCATATTAAAGTTTTCCGTGATGTATCGTCCTACATGATTATCTTGTTCCAATTGTTCTTTTGATGGTTTAACTGGCTGGCACGTAGGAATTATTAAAAAGTATGATTCGGATCAACTGATCATATTTTATATTCAGCAAGGAGTGTTCATTGGCAATTATTTATCTGCTGATATTTGGGTTTTTTTATTTACATCATCACTGAGATGTATCAATCTCAGTGATATGTGCTGCTTTTTACTATATGTCAAATGTATTTGTAGCAGTATGAAACACAAGCACAGGAGATCTCAACTAAATACCAACTTATTTTTATGATCTAAGCACCCTACGGTTCTTCACGGTAATATTGTTACGGAAATTTGTAGAATTCATAAAGATTTACATCACTACTGCAAACTAATAAGAGGTTAAACTTCTCAGCATGTTTCATACCGGAAGCAGTTCCTTAAACCTCCATGAATTTCATGGAATATTGTATAAAGTTACCGGTTACAGCAGTGTTTTGGTATGGTTTTTGACATTGTGAAATCATGAAAATTGTGATGTTATCATACAAAATCGAGTTTATGATTTTAGATCAATGTTTGCACAACCGAAGCATTTTTGGTTTTTAGAAAAGTAATCTGGGAGTCATTTGTTTTTGAGAATACAAATCATCTGCAAAGCATCATGTGTGTAAAAGAACAAAGTTAATGTGCCCCTTTCGGAAAAATAAAAATATAAACACTTAATGCAAGAAAGCAGAATAAACACTGTTGTGTCCTAGTATAAGATAAATATCCTCCCTTCCCCGATCAAATGTCTCATGAACAATTTAACATTTTAGAAAGTAGCTATGTAAATACATAGAAGCTCAGTTATCTATGACTGTAGTTTGTTATCTGGTGCGTAGTTTCTAGTGTTAGACCGAAAATTTCTATCAAATAATATTACAGTAACATCTAAGTTAGTGCTACGTGCTGAGCTCTTTGTTGTGGGCACCGAAATGACATATACAGAAAAGCAGGTGTTTACATATAACACAGATAGTTTCTGAACTCTTACTCATGTCTGGTCAACGATTAGCAGCAGTCAGTTCATGTAATACTCAGAAATTTCAAAGTGCTCTCAGGATGATGAGAACGCATTGTTGTAGCAGGCACTTGCAATGTCGACGGATGACCCAACAGCTAGTGTTTCTGTGAGATACAGATTTGCTGGAAGTAGCTGCAGATGATCAAGACTTGGTACTTGGTAAGTGTTTCTATTTCTATTCTATCTATGTCTTTGCGGGAATATGGAGGGCCATCTCTCTCTGTTTTTTCCTAATAATAGAGGGACAATGGCTGCGACTGTATCTTTTATTCTCCATCTTACCTTTAGAATTCTTTCCATGTGACTTGAATAGAATTTTCTCTAAATTTTTTTTTTTTTTAAAAATCAATCTGAGGTGAGCTTTTTGCTAATATGATTTCTTCCTTGTGTTTGGCTTTAAGATACTAGTGTCCTACTATCTTACAAAATTGGCTTAATGACCTTTTAACCCTCAAAGTTTCCACTGATATACCCATCAGTCCTCAATATTTCAAATCGTTCCTTTTAACCCTCGAAGTATCCATAAAGGTCCTAATAACCCTTAAACCGGTACAAAAAATAAAAAATAAAAAAACGGTATAACTCGGATGGGCAAAAGAGACATTTCACAAACCGATACCGAGGGTTAAAAGGTATACTTTAGATACTTTGGGGGTTAAAAGGTATAGATAATTTGGGGGTTAAAAGGTTTATGTGTTTTATGTGCGGATACTCGTAATCATCTTTTTCTGTTTTATGTGTTGTTGAGTCCTTTACCTTGCATCTGCATCCTCCATAAGGCATCAGCTTGGTGGACCTAACTTCTTACGATTTGAACATAGCTCCAAATGATTTAAATGTCACAAATTATATTCTTGCAGGGAGCAAAAGATGAGTTTACACTTGATCTTGTAGAGCAGTGTTCCTTCCAAAAGCAGCGAGTGATGCATCTTGCTATGAGTTCTCGGTAAGGTTGCCTCATCTTTTCACTGGTCTAGTTAATGGTACCTTGAATAAAACTTACTATCAACAAAATATGCAAGAACTTAATGTATTAATTTGTTTCTACTCTTAAAGAGTAACTTATCTAATGTGACTACATATAACATATATCTAAAGGAGATAGAAAATGAGTGAGAATGCGTGCTGCGTAATTTGTTGACTTACAACCAAGCAAGTTAATGTGCAATAGCTTAATTTTGTTTGCGTGCACTTTTGAGCACAAAAATTAAAATTCAGATCCAATTCATACATCTTAGGAAGATATCTTTTATTTCCGTTCTTGGAGGTGCGTAACGATCATAATTTTTGCTAAAAAGGACAATTTTTTGAAGAGCATCGTTGTTTCTTTTTCATATCTTTCAAGCTGCATGTTGTTATGTACTTGAGCATTGATTCATGTATAAATTTATTACTGGATGGATGAGAAAGAACCTACATACTTAAGATCTATTGATGCATATTCTCCTCAACTGTAGTGAAATCTGTCAGCACATTTGAACAGAGACATGTAGATGCTTATATCTTTTAATTATGTAAAAGCAGTGACAGCAAGAGCCAAAAGTACTGTCCCTTAGTCTGTAGGTTTTAAGGCACTAGGTTAGAATTCTACCTTTGACAAGGTGGTGCCATTGAGGCTGAAGTCTTATTGCTGAAGGGTAATAGCATCTTTTACACCCTGCCCTCGAGTTTCTAAAACTGAAGAAAGTAAATGATGAGGAAGTAAAGTACTTTCATCCCAATTTTGGAGTGAAAATATGCTAAATTTCCTTTCATCTTCACTTGCTTTCATTCCTAATAATAACTTGGGAGCACAAATATGAGTGAAAATGAAAGTACTTTACTTACCCTTTACTTGTTTTCCATCCTCTTTAAAACTTGGGAGCAAGTTGTTAACCTCCAGGAGTTTGTCACATTATCTCTATGTATTTCCTTTATGTACAAGATCCTGGTTGTTCCCTATCTGTCTTTTTTAGTTTCCTATTTGTGTATTTCCGTGCTTGAGATGTATTTCATTTAGAATTAGAAGAATGAATTAGTAAGTTCCCTTCAAAATTAGCTTAATCAATTATGCTAGTTTTTGCCGCAATGTTTTTCTGCTTCTCCTTTATTTTAAAATGCTAAGATCTGTTTGAACTGGATTTGGTAATTCGTGCAAGAACATATCCCGTTTGTTGTTTGAAAGACATATTGATCCCGTGTTTTTTTCTAGTGATGAGAAGGTGGTGTCAGAAGCAGTTGAGCTAAATGACCAGCTACAGAAACTTCTTACCAGACATGATGCACTTATCTCTGATAGGCCAACCCCTACTATAAACCAATTTAATCAGGAAGAAGTGGAGGAAGAAGAGGAAGCAGAACAGCTTTTCCGGAGGTTTGTACAATTTCTTTGGTTCTGATAAATCTAACCTGGGTTTTTTAGAAAATTATCGATTTAGAATTGATACCAGATAATAGTAGCGTTCTAGTTCAGTACTTCGAAAGGAGTTTGTCACTAGCTTCTAGATTTTGTTTCTGAAATCGGAATAGTTGGTGACTTGGTGCGTTTAATATTTTTTAAAGTACGGGACCCTAACAATAACTACTATACATGCATGACAGGATGAGGAAAGGAAAAGCTTGTGTGCAGCCTGAAGATGAAAATCGTCAAATAGACCGATCCATAGGCTTGTTAGGAGCTTCAGATAGACTTCATCGTCCCCTAATACGGCCATTGAGTGTGGAGCCAAAGCAAGAACCCCTTGCATTTCGCCCAGCTGTGCCAGCTGTTACATAGTCGAAGTGCCAGCAGCTCTCACAGTGAAAGTTTAGATTCTAATGACTGATCAATTTGCAGATCCCAGAGTACTAGGGGAGATGGGTTTGGTTTTATTTTCTTTAGTGGTGGTGTTTCGTTGCTAATGATACGGGTAAAGGTTTTAAATATAAGAAGTATTGGTGTTTTCTTTTCGGAATAGGTAGATAATGATTTACTGCAATATGATACTTGCATAAAGGTTGTTGGCTGCTGTTTTTGCTAATGTACTTTTGTTTTAGGGGGTCAAACTTTGGTATATACAGAACATACTCCAGTTGTGGGATTTTACTTTATATAATAGCGGGAGATCCGGTTAACGCTTTGGCCTTTGAGTATTGGTCGTATGACTTGTTAAAAATAGTGCATTATATTTCTGTGATTGCATAAACTATTTTCATCCTTCTCGCCTGTTGGATATTTTATTGCGTTTTCAATTTCTAAATAGTTTTCCAGAACATTCAAACACATGGCCCATTTTAACACATGGGATCACATTCCCAGAATGTGTATCATCTTCTTCAGGTACACACGTATTATCTTAAGGTATATGCATGATTTTTTTATTTTTTATTGATTTTACTCTGGAAGATACACATTCTATAGTTTTGTATCAAAGATGCGCAATTCTAGGTAGGCATTACATGTCCCAAGATGTTAGGATGTATACCTTTTAACCCCCAAAGTATCTAAAGTATACCTTTTAACCCTCGGTATCAGTTTGTGAAATGTCTTTTTTGCCCATCCGAGTTATACCGTTTTTTTATTTTTTATTTTTTATACCGGTTTAAGGGTTATTAGGACCTTTATGGATACTTCGAGGATTAAAAAGAACGTTTTGAAATATTGAGGGCTGATGGGTATATCAGTGAAAACTTTGAGGGCTAAAAGGCCATTAAGCCTACAAAATTTGTTGATTTGCCAATGTTTGTATATAGCCTGAGCAGAAAAAAGACGAGGGAAAGGAAGGAACCAGCTGAAAGGCAAGTAAAGCAGTTCAGAGTCGAAGCTTACGAGGTTTGTAATTTTTGAGGCAGCTATTTACTGAATGCTTGCCACACCTTATGTGTATCTTAGCATGCACTCAAACACATTTGCTGATATTGTTGTCAAAGATTTGTGAATAGACTCAATTTGTTAGGATGTGGTGTTGGTAAACTAACAGATGTTCCATCGACAACTCAAATGTTTATATCTTAATCGTAAAAAACTGGATCTTTTATTTTGGAGATGAACAGGAAGAAGACATCTTTGATGGTGGATATATTAATCCAATACGGTGTAAGGCTCAGGAATTTGTTATTAAGATGAAAAAGACTACTTTTATAGACTGTAAAGGAGGACTGAAGATGTAGGTCATTACAGTAAAATTAAAAAAGTTTGTACTCAGAAGAAATGGAATTAGGTGTGAAGAGTCGTTAAAGTATAGAAATAAGGTAATCTATCTCAAGTATAAAAAGGAGAAAAACAATACATATAAACCGTGAAGCCTTTTTAAAAGGATCTGCCTCTGGAACCAAATAAAAGAGGATGATTTAGGCAGAAAAACAGGATATCCGAAATATGTTACATTTGAAAAAGGAATGTCAAAGGAGTAGGGAGTAAGTGAACTCGATTGGAAGTGTATGAACTTGACAAGAATCACAAACGCAAAGTACTGGTGATTTGATGAGCAATTTGTAATAATTACATTTCGAGATTTGTAATTAGTGAACAAAGGGGGGCGTCCATGGTTCATGAGCCCAGTTAATTGAATCAAAATCATAAACGGGTGATTTGATGAGCAATTTGCTGAATTGGATTGAGAACCGCTTGTTCCCATTAACCGGGTAAATCAAACCTTTTAATTATATCCCATTAATAGCATTTAATGTGATGATGAGAGATAAGGAATATGCCTTATAGTTTGCAGTGCTGTTGTTTGTGATATGAAAAGAGGCATGGTTTTTTGTGTTTTTTGAAATAATATGAAAAGTGGGAGGGGTGTGCAATACAACGTAGGGTGTACGTGTGCAGTTTTTACCAGGACGGTTCGTGTGCCGGGACCAATGGGGCTGTGCCACGTGACAATGGGAGTTAATTCCCTCAATAACCGCACCCGGCTATAAAACGTGGAGAGAGGAAGTTTCTTTGCCATTTCTCCTCTTTTTCCACTTTCAACTTGCTTTTTGCCTCTTTTCTCTCCCCATCTTTCCCTTTTTTGATTGACATATTTTTGTTCCGGCTGTCGGATCCGATTTGAAAACCACCGTCTTTCGACTGACATATATTTGTACTCCGTGTTCTTGCTTAATGGCGGTGAGTGGTTCCATTGTTTTCCATTGCATGCGCCTTTTTCTTTTTCGCTTTGCTAAGTGGGTTTTTGGTTTGTATTCTACGTTCTTCGTTACTGCGTGTTAAGGCTTTTCCGGCCACTTTTTGCGACGTCGTGTGTCTGTGTTTCGGTTTATTTTTTGTGGTCATTTGTGGCTTTGTAATGGTTCCTTTTTGTTGGTAACGGTGTGAGTTTTGGGTTTTGTGAAGTTTTTTTCTTGGTCTAATTGTGTTAGGGTTGAACCGTGTTCTTGGCGAATATAACTGTGTGTATATGACTGTATTGGATAGTTAGGTTTTTGATTCTAGGATTTTTTCTGTGTTTTTGTTTGTAGAATGTGTATCGTTAGTCAACGATACAGGTGGGGTCCAACTCGATAATTCATTTTCTTGAAACGGTATGAACCTTGTGTTAATTGTATAATGTTTTTTCTATTTTTCCTTGTATCCAAATAGAGAACTCCAGCCCTTTACTACCACTTTTGGAGATAAAACCGTGATGGTGACCGGAGAGGGTAAATGGGACGAATGGGATCACTTGACATTTTCCGCTGTCCCTGATAGGGAGAAGCACCAGTATTTCTGGACTTATGAAAGTCTGTATAGGAGTCTGGATGTGCCGCTTCCAAGTTTCGACAAAACGGCCATAGATGCGAAGTTTACTGGGTTAAACACTTGAACCAAGATAGTACGTTCAAGGATGAGGAGTGGGGAGATTATCTCAGTCGTATGTTCCATATTGAAGACGGTTATACCTGGAGGCCTGCCGTTACCGGTGAGAGGTTGTACGACCGGCCAGCGGATGGGTATATGTTCATTCCTGTTTCACACTTGAAGTCCGGTCTGCGCTTTCCTGTTCACAAATTCTTGGCCGACTTGTTTTGATATCAGTTCCGTTGTCTGTTTTCCAAGTTTACTCCCAATTCGATCAGGAGTATTCTATGGTTTATCGCTAGCTGCAATGCCAAGAAAAAGCAACCGACTTTCAGGTCCTTCTTCAATTTGTTCAATGTGAAGGCTAGCAGTGCCAAGCCTTTTTATGAATTGGTATTCTGTACGAGCCAAAGTCGTGTTGGAAAGGCTTTGGGCGACTATCGGCCGTTTGAATTCCCGAATAGCATGCCATGTTTGCAAGAAGAGTTTATAGGAGTGAAGGGTGGCGACCTTGAATACATACCCAATTTTCAGGAGAAGGTCGAATGCTCTTATAAGGTGGATCGTAGCTCGTTGAGCGAGAACAAAATTGTGGTGTTGTTTCGGTTAGTGCGTGTCCTTTATAACGCTCTAGAAAATTTTGAAATTAAAATTATTTATTTAACATAAATTATGAATTATATTATGTGAATATTGTTGTAAAGGTGAAATATATGTGAGATGGTGTTTATGTGATTATATGATGATTTGGGTAAGGTGTGAAGGTTTGTGTAATTTTATTTGTATTTTTGAGGATTTAAATATATTTAAATCATGTATTTTAATCCTCTGTCAATTTTATAAAATTATCGGAGGGATTAAAAATCATGAAATCTTTTGAAATATTTCCTTTATATATTTATTGAGTTTTTAAAATTGATGGGTGAATTAATTTGGGTGTTGCGGTATTTTAAAATGATTTTATGAGTTTTATTGTATTTAAAGGATAAAAACTTGTAAAATCCATATTTAATTCCTTTTTTATCCAAAAAATATTTTAAAAATATGTGTGTGCTTGTAATTTTATATTATTTATTTTAAAAATGAAGAGTTTAATTTTTCGAATATTTTATTTGATTTCGATTTATAAGAGTCGTTTATTTGTTTTAAAAGAGAATGAGTGGTATTTTAGTTGGGCCGGAATAAATGGTTAGTAGTTAGTTTATAAGTAATGGGCCAAGCCCATTTAGAAGAAAACACAACAGCCGAGAGTTCTAGAACCGGGATGGGGGGGTAGAGAAAAAAAAATAGAAGAAGAAAGAAATAGAGAAAAGAGATTGTGGGAGGAAGAAGAGAGAGAGATTGAGGGTTTTGGGAATTGTATTAGTTATGTGTATTGTGTGTATATATGTATATATACGTGTGTGTGTGTGTGTGTGTGTGTAAGATGGGTGTGTAATGTAGTGTAGTGAGAAAAAGGGGAGGGGGTCGAGTTGAGCAGGAAAGGAGGGGTGCAACCCCACCGCGCGCCGGTGGTGGTGGCCGGAGTGCGCAGCAGCAACACAGTAGGAAGAGTGGGCAGTGGTGGGTAGAGAGAGAGAGAGAGAGAGAGAGAGAGAGAGAGAGAGAGAGAGAGAGAGAGAGAGAGAGAGAGAGAGAGAGAGAGAGAGAGAAAGGGGGATTGATTTTGGATTTTTTGGGAAAATTTGGAAATCGAAAAAGGTATATTTTTATTGTTTTATTTTATTTATTTACTTTAGTTTGTTTTCCGATGTAAATTGTTTAATTTTCATTTTAGATAAATTGTGTTAATTGTTGTAATTTAATTAGATTTAAATTGTGAGATAATTGTTTTGATTCCCGTTATTTAATTCGGAAACCATATTTGTAAATTATGATTGTGGGGATTAATTGTGAGTCCGAAATATGTTTGCATTAGTATTCATTAATTGTTAATTAATTTTGAGATTAATTGTGGGTTCAATTATATGTTTAGATGATTGTCAATTGTTAATTGTTAATTATTATTTGCTAATTGTAATTGTCGGAATTATTTTGTGGTCTCGTTAATATTGGGTTTAATGATTGGGGGTTGTTAATTACGATTTTGGTAATAATTGAGGTTTTGATATAATATTCGGACTGAGTGGTCGTTAGTGGGTACTTATTAATCATGAGAAAATACGTGGAGTTATGTGATTATACTAGTTATAAATGTCTATGTGCTAAATGTTATAAGTCGAGTCATATTATCTGTTAAATGCTATACTTGTCAATTACGTGGTGATGAGTTAAACGTATGGTCAAAATGGTTTTTGACTTAGTATTCTATAGTTGATTAAACCTTATATTTGGTAAATATTAATGTGGTGGTTTCTGAAAAGTACCACCGGCCCTAGAGGCTATGTGGTTTGTTTTGATTTAGTTTTCAAATGTAATCTATAGTAAAGTTAAGTTATCAATTTACTTTTCTTACGTGTTGAGGTGCCGCATGTCTGGGCGGGTAAATTTCTTTACATGTTTAGTTACCGCATGTCTGGGCGGATACTTTTCTTATGTGTTTAGTTGCCGCATGTTCGGGCGGGTACTTTTCATTATTTGTTTATTTTATGTTGCTGCAATTGAAGCAACTTGATATTTCCTTGGTTTGTTGAATTGAAAAAAACAGGGGAATAGTCCTATTTACGAATACTTCATGCCGAAATTTTCTGAAAATCCCCTGTAAATCTATTTAATTTATTGATTTCATTGATTTAAAAGTATGTTATGATTTCTAAGGGTCTAGGTGGATATGTAATGGTTGATGATCTCGAGGATGAATTGTGAATGTGAAGATTTGAGATATGGTATTGTTTTTAAGCGTTTGCCTGGATAATATCCAAGTAATAAGTGGTCATCTGTGTTAAGTGTTCATTTGACTTAGTTGGTTATACTAAAGCTATTTTGTGAATATGATTGTATATGTTTATATATGTTATATGTGTAAGCGTTATAGGATGCGCATGGGTAGATTAGAGCAAACAATAAGGTTTTGCTTGGTTTGATACTGAAATAGCATTTGACCTTTTAAAGGTACGAATAGGAGACCTGGTCAAGAACATTGCGCGGGTAGATGGAAAGACGAACAGAAGGACAAGTATCAAAGTTGACGGATATATGGACGTGGAAATTGGTGAGTTATGAAGTAGAAATGGAGGTAGGGCCAATTAAGAGGCTAGCAAGTAAAGAATAGAGTCGGATGTGAAGTAAGTCATGGATCGATGTTTACGATCGAGAACTTCGTATAACGAGGCAAGTGTTATTGCTCTTCACTTATTGTTCAAGTGATGCAATTTAGTTTCTTTGTTGCATATAATGATGTGGTCAAGTATATTTAGAAAATGATGTATTTCTTCAATTAGCGTGAAAATGTTTATTTTCCCCACCCTCAGTTCAAATACCAAAATTTCAAGGAATCTTACCAATAAGCCATTTTCCACAAAATACTTTACTCATGGTATGTTATTGGATTCCTTAGTGGAATGCCATTTCTTTTATTTTCGTCGAAAATGATTAGAAATTCTCTAAATAGAGAAAATCCATGTTTTAAAATCCTTATAAACACTTGTTAACAAAATTCCCGATTTTAACATATTATCACCAATAGACCCTCTTTAGGGGATGTTTTCGTCAAACTGATATGAAATTTACTACATTGGAATTATTTTGCAAATAATCGTTTTAAACTATTTCATTCGCTTACGTTGAGTCAAACCTTGCAATGTGAAGATAAATTTTATTAAATGCTTAGTACTTGACCATATCTTTGCTCTAAATTAGAGTTTCAATTTTCAAAAATCTTGTTGTAATTATATCTTTTATTTCTGCTCAAGCGAACTCTCTTTTTAGGCAAGTCAATGATATTATGCCCCGATTACCTACAACTATTTTGTCAATGCGTATCCAAAATGTTGATCTTTATATTCTCCACCCCCGTTTATTATCGAACTCATCGATATCTATTGAAGATCTTGATTATTCGATTATCACCCTGTATTGTATCGAACTTGTCGATACTTGATGATATAAATTGCTCCCCTGTTGATTCTTCAATTATGAGTTGTTGTCCTGAAATGTGAGTTTTCCAGTTAGTTGGTTGACAAAGGTTGTCGATTGTTCCGACACCTAATACGTTTGACTTAGAATTGGAAATGTTTTTAAAACGGATATCCCTTCGTGGAGACCATATTATGGTCAACAGATGTCCCTTTGGGGAGACCAGATTAATGGTCAGAAGTTAAGGCCAATGTGTGCCATGGATCCAATTAAGGACATTGCTGTGTGCATTTGTCCGAGGTTAGTGTGTGACTGATCAGCAGCCTAACCTTATTGTTTTTTTTAAAAAAAAATCCAATTCTAATCTATACTTTGAGATTGAGTTGTTTGAGACTTGATTCTCTTGAAGCCATTTCGAGTATATATTGTTACCAGAACTTTTATCAGTTCCATTGTTGATGCTCCTACTTCTAGTGGAGTCACGTTGATTATCTGGTCAAGGCTATATTTAAGTCCTTTAGCTGCATCTTTCGCAACACATGTTGATTAAACCTTGTTTTTTCAGATTTTATAAACTGTTGTTGATATTGTATCACCATATGCACTTGCTGAGCGTTCTTGGCTCACTCTTGCTTTGATATCCAGGGTTGTATAATGTTGTTTGTGGTTAATGGCCCCAAACAACATTATACATGTGAATTATATTATGTGAATATTGTTGTAAAGGTGAAATATATGTGAGATGGTGTTTATGTGATTATATGATGATTTGGGTAAGGTGTGAAGGTTTGTGTAATTTTATTTGTATTTTTGAGGATTTAAATATATTTAAATCATGTATTTTAATCCTCTGTCAATTTTATAAAATTATCAGAGGGATTAAAAATCATGAAATCTTTTGAAATATTTCCTTTATATATTTATTGAGTTTTTAAAATTGATGGGTGAATTAATTTGGTTGTTGCGGTATTTTAAAATGATTTTATGAGTTTTATTGTATTTAAAGGATCAAAACTTGTAAAATCCATATTTAATTCATTTTTTATCCGAAAAATATTTTAAAAATATGTGTGTGCTTGTAATTTTATATTCTTTATTTTAAAAATGAAGAGTTTAATTTTTCGAATATTTTATTTGATTTCGATTTATAAGAGTCGTTTATTAGTTTTAAAAGAGAATGAGTGGTATTTTAGTTGGGCCGGAATAAATGGTTAGTAGTTAGTTTATAAGTAATGGGCCAAGCCTATTTAAAAGAAAACACAACAGCCGAGAGTTCTAGAACCGGGGGGGGGTAGAGAAAAAAAATAGAAGAAGAAAGAAAGAGAGAAAAGAGATTGTGGGAGGAAGAAAAGAGAGAGATTGAGGGTTTTGGGAATTGTATTAGTTATGTGTATTGTGTGTATATATGTATATATACGTGTGTGTGTGTGTGTAAGATGGGTGTGTAGTGTAGTGTAGTGAGAAAAAGGGGAGGGGGTCGAGTTGAGCAGGAAGGGAGGGGGCGACCCCACCGCGCGACGGTGGTGGTGGCCGGAGTGCGCAGCAGCAACGCAGTAGGAAGAGTGGGCAGTGGTGGGTAGAGAGAGAGAGAGAGAGAGAGAGAGAGAGAGAGAGAGAGAGAGAGAGAGAGAGAGAGAGAGAGAGAGAGAGAGAGAGAGAGAGAGAGAGAGAGAGAGTGGACAGTGGATCCGGTATCAAGGATCCAGGTCATCACGGTCCAATTTCCGATCAATATCAATATCTCTTGAGTCTTTTTTTTTATAACTTAATACTTATGCAATTGACCCCACACTAATACACACACACACACACCAGTCATATGCTCATAGAACAACATCCACAATATTAAAAGTTTAAAGTTAACAGTTATTACATACCCAGAATTCTACTAAGTACATTGTTGAATAATACTTCTACAGGAAGCATTTCAACAACCAAAAGTTTATTACAAACTTACACACTTAATTTACATAAGTCTACTAAGCCCCTTTCGCTTGTCACTACCTCGTGGATGGTAGCCAGCACTCGCTCAAAAGGTCGCCTTTCCCTTACCCTCTTGCGGGGTGTAGTGCGTAGAATCGGCATGGGACCTAGCTGCTATATACATAAGTGGCAAGAGTGAGCTATAATAGCTCAGCAAGATAATATTGTAAACTAGAATTTAAAATGTGAACAGGTATACATATATATACATATATAAGCAGAAACCAATTATAATCCTTAAGGAGGAATAAAGCTCTTATTTAATAATACATCATCCACTTACTATTATAAGAAAGAAATCTAAAATAATATAATATCAGTTTCTCTTCATCTGTAACCATAATTCCATCATCTCATATCATTATTCTGTTTTCAGTATAGAAATCTGAAAACCATTTTCAATTCTTTCTTTCAAGTTGTTGGGGATTTTCACTGTTGCCAAATACGTAAGGACGATGATCAGTCGCCCTCCGTACCCGTCCTTTTTACTACAGGTAGAAGGAGGAAGGTACACCACTACATCCCCTTGGAGGAAGGTACACCACTACATCCTACTTCGGCAACTCTTGGGCCGAGATAAAATATTGATTGCTGGACTGTGCCGCACACGGCCTCCTACGCTTTTTTTTGCTATCCCCCTTTTTGTCAAATCATTATTCCATTTATAAAATATCATTCCACATTTCCATTTTCTCGCTTTCATTTCCACATATCATTCACTCATATCATTTCCATTCTCGCATATTACTTCTATAATATATATATATATATATATATATATATATATAACATAATGCTTTGATTATGATCCAGACATCTCTTTCATATTCAAGAAATCAAATATACTTTTATATTCATAAAACATTTCGTCTATTTTAAGAGTAGTAAATAATAATCAAATAATATTTATTAAACCACTGATACTCAAAAAGAATATTTTTAATATAGTATTATAAACCATATAACCCTAGATAACAACTGATACCATTCCCTTTCATATCTCTTTTACCATAGAGCATATTCGCTCCATTCGTAATCATCTCTATATCCATATTTCATAAATCATATCTATCTCTCTTTAATTTTCCCAAAATCAAGGAAATATATTCTTTGCAACATAGCAACAATAGCATCACATATATATATATATATATATATATATATATATATATATATATATATATATATATATATATATATATATATATATATATATTCCATGATATCATTTTTATTCCGAAGATAAATAATTTTCAAAGTAGGGATAGAAGGATCTTGCCTCGATCTCTGTAAGTCGGAAGTATAGCTCGTGGCTCTCCCGAAGTCTCTATAAACACAAAAAGGATCGTCGTTAGAATGCCACATCTCTTACTCACCTCACTCTCGTATAACAATACCCTTGACACTTTAATACTCCCTCCGTCCCATAAATATTGGCTGATTTAACTTTTTGACTGAAAATAAGATTAGTAAATATTTATGGTTTTTGGACTATATTACCCTTATATGCATTGTCAACTTATTTAATGTTACTTCTTTATATTTTCAAGAGAAAGCTTAGAAATACTTGTTTACGTGATTAGTAGGTTCGTTGAAAATTACAAATTACACATTCCCAAAAAAAAGTCTAACGGCCAGATTGAAAATATTGTGTGTTTATATGCTAAGCTTATCACATAAACTCTTTTCTCACTTTTCCTTTTGAGTACGTAAAAAAAGTGTTTTAATGGATTCAAAAAACAAGCCATTGTCTGATGCACCAAAGAAAAAAATGTTGTTTGATCTCAATGAACCACCACAATCACCTCAATCTATTGATCTGAATTTATCGCCACCACCAGAAAATTTGACAATCGAAAAGCAACAAACCATCATCCAAATGTTACAGTGTTTCATTACTTGTTGTGATTGTGAGCTTGTAAATGTACACTATTTACTCCAATACATATTGGCCAAAACTAACTACACACTATTTTTTTCATTTGCAGGTTGCTATTAAGAAGATATTGGCGCATAAATTTCAGCTTTCATTGGAAGTTTTGGATATTGAAGATACATGTAGTAACATTTTGGAAGTATCAGGCTTAAGAGATTTTGGAAGTATCTTTATGTTGAACTTCATCATTGTTGCAATAAGAAAATCATTCCAAATGTTTGTTTAAGAGTACATTTTACTTTTTCTTAGTTAATCATAAAAAACACATTGCAATTTCAATAAAAGATTTTGCTTGGATATTTCGATTTCAATAAAAAGTTTAAAGTACATGAAGAAATGAGAAGCTACTAACACATGCAACTATTCTTCTATGCACTTAAGAGTAAATTATTTGCATGGTCAATCACTTTTTAATCACATTTAAGTTGAAGTGGAATGGTACCAGGTGGACATTGATCATCATCAAAATGTGGCTGCTTAAAATTATTACCTCCTCCGGCCTTCATTATCTCCATCATGTTTAGTTGCAATGTTAAAAAAATTTTATTGAGTTTGTCAGGATGAAGATCTTCGAATGCTTTCTGAACCGCAGCCACAAGTTCATCAATGGTAGCAGGTGCTTGCCCATGTTGTAGTGTCTGAATAGCTCTAAAGAAACCCAAATCCAATACATTTATGTCAGGACTGTTTGGAGGTTGAAAACAAAGGCGTATATCATATCCAAGTTTGCGAGCAGCTTCCGTAAATTCTATATCATCTGAACTTAGATGAGGCTTAGCATTATCCTGCTGAACAAAGATGATTCTTCCATTTCCTCCTGGCTACATAGAACAAATAGCTGGAACTAAATTATCAACCATCATACGCCTTGTAACGTCCTTAGTAATATGAAGTATTGGCTTTGTTTGCAAAGTACCAGCTGGCCGATTTTTACTTGCTCTCTTGGCTGGTTCCTTTGTTATGAATGGAAATATACCTATCTTCCCTGAAAAACACTTATTCCTCATGTGATCATATCTTGGCCTTGCAACTCCACACAAAAACATGATCTTCATAATAAAGTTTGAGCTTTTACAAGTACGATATGGTGGAGTCTCATTAGGAAGAATGTAATATCTTTGATTTTTCTTGGTTAAATAAAACCATTTTTCATCGATGTGGATGATATCCAGCATGTTTGAAAACATAGAAATATTTAAATGATTATCTCTAACAAGAGAAGATAGACAAAACCTTAATCTAGCCCTTTTGTTGTCCTCCGTCAAGATAGGTTTGATGGGGTTCGTATTAGGAATGAGTTCTCCATCTTGGATACGTCGATGAAGAGTGGACTTTGAGACTTGAATAGCATGTGCAAGTCAACATGAACCCGTTTTCTTCCCACATTTGCAACTGACTTCCTCGAAAAATCGATCCCGTTTTCCAAATGTTTTTTGCCGTGTGCCCAAATTCTGGAGATAGTTCGAGTTGAAACACCAAATTTGTGTGCAGCAACTGTCTTGAAACCCTTCTTAACCACCATATGTTTGGAGTTGCGCAATAGATAGTCAAAAATAAGCCTTCTTGTACTGGGTGTCATGTGTTTATGGGATATTTTAGACCCATCAGTTGTGTCTTCATGCTGGGTTTCTTGCGATGCATTTGTATTTGTATTATCTTCCATTTTTGAAGTTTTTTCTGGAGTATGAGTTTTGTTTCTTTAAGAGTTTAAATAGACTTCTGGCACACAAAGAATGAATTTCATTGGAGGGAATTTTGATATGTTTTGGAGGGAGTTCAAAAGTTTTCATTTTATACAAACATTAGTTAGCTCCTGATAATGGAGGGATGTTTAAAAAAATCAAATTTGAACTTATTCATTAGTCTAATTTTTGTAAATTCAATTGATATGTTTTGGAGGGAGTTTAAATTTTTCATTTTATACAAAGATTAGTTAGCAATGTTCTGGAGTAGAGTTAGTCGTACATTTGTTAACCTGAATAAGCATTAATATTTGGAACTCTTAGCATCTCAAAATTTACGTTCACATTAAGAGTAGTTAAGACTTAAGTGTGTATATATATAAACCTGGACTAACAAATAGACTGAGAGTTACTACTTACAAGTTACAACGCATACATTTAATAAGGGTGTTTATGGAAACAAATGTATGAAAAAAGGAACCAAGACATTTTTATGGGACAAATATAAATAGAAATTCAGCCAATATTTATGGGACGGAGGGAGTATATGTTTAACGTATCACTATTACCCCAAAGTTTCAAGAACTTAACCAATTATAACTCGATCAAAGTTTTAGGGGTTTTCACCATTTCCCTTAACAACCATACTCGACTATAAAAATTCTCAGAAAATATAGATTTCGAATTTTATTACAAGATCAACTGGTAAGGGTCCTTTGACAACCCTACTATACTATCTCAAAATTTTGTGACTTTTAAAAATGTCTAAGTATTGTAACTTTAGCCTCAAAGTTGATACATTTACGTTTTCTCGGTTTTCGAACGTCTTTCACTAAAATTGACTTTTCTCCTAAACCGTACATCAGTTTTTAACGTACATTATATCAAAACGATCTATGAACTAAGCTCTATCATCTCATGGTCACTTGGTACTCTAGAGAGGGTGCTACTGTACGGAATTGGTGTCCAAAAACAGGGCAGTTTTTGTTTTAACTAAAATCGGACATTATAACGGCTATAAACCGGACGTTTCCAAGTTTTTCACAACAACCCAAGCCACACCGGGTATACCATACATCCATAACATCAACAAACATTCATTTTACACCTCTAAGGGCAGTGGGTACATTTAACTGCAATATCCAACCCTTTTACACATTTAACAATCATAAAATTCCTTAACATGCACTTATCTCTACGTATCATCAAAACTACACTAAAACTCATATGAACTAAAAGGGTGGGTTCGGTTTTTACCTTCCTTGATGTGTGTAATAGCTTTCTAAACCTTGTATAGTCCTTGTATAGCCTTGGGTAAGCTTGGATGATCAAAAGAATTGATGAAAACAAAGTTAGTAATTCGGAGTTATTAGAACCCGACTGAAAGATCATGAAAAACGAGGCCCTTACCTAGGTTTTCTGGACGGGGCTTCTAAATGAAAGTTGTAGAGCATCTAACCAGCTTTCCAACAATATAAAGAACACAAAATTCCATTGAGTAATGAAGGATATATGACCGTTTGAAAATCATCACCGAAACTGGGAACAATCCTGGACAGTTTGGTTCCTCAACTTGGGGAGATGATTTGCCTAGGCTACACTACTTGGATTGCTTTGAAATTTGGATCGAATAATTCCCATGGAGTGGAGAGATTGTGGTTCGAATTTGGTGATTTGATCATGGATAGAAATGGAGATATGATTTTTCTTCTCCTCCTTGCTCTTGCTGGGCAGGTTGTAGAGAAAGAGATAATGGAAAGTAATTGATTCCTCTTGCTTGTTTTGATCTTATCTTGAGAATTCTAGAGTCTAGTGGAAGCTTTGGAGATATTTTGTGGTAAAACCATGCTAAAATGACTAATTTACCCTTAAAACAAGTTAGTGGAATGTGATGTCATTCTAATGATCTCATAATCTCTTTTACTTTGTTTTTCTAAGTATAATGCTAAAATCTTGGTAAATGGTCATGTGGTAGGTATCCTTTCTATATTACTAATCTTGGTTGTCTTGTCCCCATACTCGTCTAATTACGATTCGTTTCGAATGTACCTCATTATCTCAGTGGTTTCGAAATCATTTAACAATCCAAATTCCTTTGGTATTTCCTTCACTTAATAATCCTTTAGTTTATACTAATTCACTAATTCCTCAATATATAATTCCTTTAATATCTCCATACTCCTTAATATCCAATAGAAGCTTATTCGAAATCAAAATCCTCAAAAATCCATATTCAGGAAATTCTGAAATTCATCGTCATTTCGATTCATTTATTTTCATTGTACAACACTAATATGGTTTCTGTTTACTCATTTTCTCTTTCAAGTATAGAGTACCTACATACCATTTCTTTAAATCCTCAAAATTTACTATTCATGGGGTCACTGTAGCTTTGCTAAAATTAGGGTTATTACACTTTAAGTGTCCAGGAAATTCTCGGGGAAAATAAAAGTACTATTTTTCAGAATCCGACAGCTTTTACATACACTTATTTTCCCCCTGGATCACTAATACGAACTCAGAAATCCGTTCCTAATACTTCAATATAGTGTCATCTCATAATATTCCTAAATCCATCAAAATCACTATTCATCCATTTTTCTTTACTCATCCTCTTAGGGTTGTACAATTGTCCCTAATCTCTTTCAATCGTTCCTTAACCTTTTTACGGACCTACTGGACCAATAACAGATATCGATTTGGATGACATAGGAATAATCTTCTCCTTTAGAATTATCAAATCTCAACTCCCTAGGAGATAGATAATTCTTATCTAAAGTGTCAACCAATAGTATTCTTCATGGCATATAAACATTTGAATCCAAATCTATTCCTTTCATTCATTATCTCAATCGTTACACCGTAGTCGTAATCACTATTCACCATTACCTCGGTACATAATAAAAAGTTTTAATTATATCCAAAATTTGGGGGTTCTTACAATTTTTAATTAGTTAGTAGTTAGTTACTAAAACTGACGAGATTAACTAGGTTGAATTAGTGATTAACAAGGTAGAATTAGTGGCTAATCGTAGTTGTTTTTTTTTTTGTAGTCATGAGTCAGAAAGGTAATACTTGGTTGAATCGTCCTAAGTATACCAAAGATTATACCGAGGGAGTCGAACTATTTGTGAAAAATACGATGGCCAAATTTGCCGAAGGGAATGAAATACAGTGTCCTTGTGATAAGTGTGAAAATATTTTATGGCGGAGTCCCAACACGATTCGCGACCATCTTATTTGCAATGGATCGTGTGTAACGTTTTTAGAATGGATTTATGATGTTGCGTTATTAAAAGATAGTAATATCATGGAATCTGAACCAGATACGGGATTTCAAGATAATTTTGACGAGATGTTAAATGTTATGTATAACAACGTTGGACCAAATGAAGATGCAAGGAAATTTTATCAGTATGTTGAGGAAGGAAAACAACCCCTCTATCCTGGTTGTAAGAAATTTTCTCGTTTAAGTTTTTTAGTTAGGCTTTACCATTGGAAGTGCATTCATGGAGTAACCGAGTCTGCGTTCAGTGAGATATTACAATTGATAAAAGAGGTTGTTCCCGATATTAATGTGCCTGCCACTTTGAATTTCGATAAAAAGATCATCAAGAATTTGGGCCTTGACTACATGAAGATACATGCATGTCCAAATGACTGCATATTGTATTGGCGTGAGAATGAAAATGCAGTTTCTTGCAAAACTTGTAGTACTTCAAGGTGGAAAAGCGTGGCACAAGAACCAGACAACGATAATAATAGAGTTCCTGCCAAGGTGATGAGATATTTTTCGTTGACACTAAGGCTCCAACGAATGTTTATGTGTACAGATTTTGCCAAACAAATGGTGTGGCATGCAGTAGAGCGAAAATAAGATGGGAAGTTACGGCATCCGGCAGATGCTGAAGCCTGGAAGATGATAGATGCCTTGTATCCGCAATTTTCGTCAGATAATCACAATGTGAGATTAGGGTTAGCTTCTGATGGGTTCATTCCATTTCGCACAATGAGTTCCACACACAGCACATGGCCAATTGTAGTGGTGACCTACAATCTGCCTCCTTGGCTAAACATGAAACCAAAAAACTTGATTCTCTCAACCCTTTTACTTGGCCCAAATGATCCCGAAAACAATATTGATGTCTACATGCAGCGACTGATCGAGGAGCTGATAGATCTATGGAATGCGGGAGTAGAAACGTATGATGCTTTCACTGGCCGAGCCTTTACGTTACGTGCAAGTGTCCTATGGACCATTAGTGACTTCCCTGGATATGCAATGTTGTCAGGGTGGTGCACAAAAGGGAAACTTGCGTGTCCAATATGTCATTACGAGACATCATCATTGTATTTGAAGCATAGCAAGAAAGTGCGCTATATGAACCATCGGAAATTCTTAGACCCTAACCACAAATGGCGATCTGATAAGAGAAGATTAATGGCGATGTCGAGGCTGGAACAAGTGCTCCAATGTTAACTGGCAGGAAAATTGAATTAATGTTGGATGGTTACGAGAATGATTTTGGTGGCATGGGAAAAAATGAAAAGTAAGTTGCGATGTAAACCCTTGGAATAAGAAGTCAATATTTTTTGACCTGCCATATTGGATAGACAACTTAACTCGACATAACCTTGATGTTATGCATATAGAAATGAACATATGTGATAGCATTTTGGGCACTTTGTTAAATATTAGTGGTAAGACGAAAGACCATCTAAATGCTCGGTATGATTTAAAAGAATTGGGCATTAGGAAGGCCCTTCATCCCACCACCTCTCGACCAACCTATAACGGATAATGGCAAGTTACTATCTGAATTTAGCAACTTTTTAGGGACAACTGTAAGGCAATTTGTATCTCTTACTTGTGCCAGTTGGCATCAAGTTCCTGAAAAGGAACTATTGTGGGAATATGTCAAGGTAAAATATGTTTCATATGTGAAAATGTTGCAACATTTGGTTTATATGTTCCTTTTTATGCACTTTGCGTAATTTTATGCAGGCCTAGTATATCGTTCCTGATGATGCTAAACCATGGGTTAAGAAAACAATGAGTGATCAGTTTACGAGCTAAAAAAGTCGAATTAAGATAGACCATTACCATCCTTATCCTACGGATGAGGAGAGGCTGGAACACAGGCCCGAAGAGGTTCCTCTTTCAGACTGGATGATTCTTTTGAAATATTGGGGTGACGAAAAAGTTCAGGTTATGAAAAAAAAATTCAATGTTCCTTTAATTAATCATTTTGTTTAATATTGGTCATTTAAAATGTCTTTAGATGCATGTACAGTATGTTGTCATATCCGTATCATATAAACTGTTTCGAATATGATATTGTTAGCTATAATTGATGTGAATAATAATCAGTGTTTAAGTGTTACAGTGAAATATCAGAGTTTAGCTGGAAGCAGTCAGAGTTTAGTTAAACGTTGACAGATGGAAGCTCGACAGAGTTTGTTAAACTCTGTCTGGAGGAAGCGTCTACTGGTCAACAGTGTTTGAAGAATTATTGAAGATAATTATGGAAGCAATATCTTTGAAGATTGGATAGCTGTCAAAGAGATTGAGTTGACAAAGGAGATGTGTAGCAATCATAATTGATATCAATTGTATAGCTAATTTATAGGAGTATCAATTATCGATTGTATAGCAGCTTTATATCTTATAAATACATTTAGGTTAACCCTTGAAGGGTAGTCGTGCAACGCAATATTATTCATTGTAACCTAAGCAGCTCTCTGTGATATTTTACATCACTGATAGAGGAGTTATTAATTCCAAACAGTTTTTAAATTGTTTAAACGTGTGTTTTCTTGTTAATCTCTCATACAATCTTGATTATAATTGTGTATTCGGCCTAACAAGTGGTATTAGAGCCGATCTGTTACGTTAATACAGTTTAAGATCCACATACAACTATAATCAATGGCAGAGATACCTCCTCCAACAGGTTCAAGTTCTGAGAAGACTCCTACCACAGTGAGTCGTTATGAGACAATTAGGGTTCTTATTCTCAGGCCGGTAGACTATGCAATCTGGAAGGTGAAGATGACTATGTTTTTGGAAGCTACAGATCCAGAATATCTTGACAGAATTTATGAAGGTCCTCATAAACCGACAAAGCTATCTGTTGCTACTGCTGGTCAAGAAGCTAAAATAGTTCCAAAGGAGAAGAAAGATCTGACTCCTGAAGATCTTTCATCTATTGCTAAGGATGCAAAAGTTAGGCTTCTACTTCATAGTGCCTTAGACAATGTTATGTCTAATAAAGTGATTAACTGCACTACTGCCAAAGAAATTTGGGATGCCCTTGAGGTTAGATGTCAAGGAACTGCTGCTATCAAGAAGAATAGAAGGAACATACTCACACAGGAGTATGAGTACTTTGAGGCTAAATCTGAAAAAACAATGACAGAAACATTTGACAGATTCTGTAAACTGCTCAATGATTTGTCACTGGTTAATAAAGAGTATGATCTAGAAGACTCAAATCTCAAATTTCTTCTTGCCTTACCTGAAAAGTGGGATGTGAAGACAACCACCATAAGAGATAACTATGATCTTGCTGATACTGAGATTGATGAAATCTATGGGCTGCTCAAAACTCATGAATTGGAATTGGAGCAGAGAAACAGGAGATCAAGCAAGAAGATAAAGTCTGTTGCTCTTAAGGTTAAAGAGAAACCCTTGAAGAAGAAAGCTAAGGGAAAGGCTTTAGTCATACATTCTGAAAGTGAGTCATCAAACTCTGATATTGATTCAAACACTGATGAATCATCTAATTCTGAGGATGATGAAGAAGAAATGAGGAAAATGGCTGTCTTAATGGTGAAGACTTTCAAGAAGATGGGTTTCAAGAACTTCAAGAAGGGAAATAGGTTCTCTAAAGATTCAAATTCAGACAGGAAGAGTTTCAGAAAGTCTGAGAGAAAGGAGACTAAATCTGGGAAGAAAGACAAGTCTGAGATTCAATGCTACAAGTGCAAGGAGATGGGTCACTATGCTCCTGAGTGCAAGAAGGGTAAAACTGGAAAAGCCCTTATCACAAAAGGCAGAGATTGGGCAGACACTTCAGACTCAGATGAGGATGTTAACTATGCTCTCATGGCTTCTATTGAGAATGTTTTGTGAAGACTCTGAAAACAAGGTACCTCTAACTACCTATGATTATAATACTGATAATATAACTGAATTGAGAATCTATCTTAATTCTTTGCATATCAGTTATAGGGATCAGACTTTAGAGAATGAGAGAATCAAATTTGAGAATTCTGAACTTAAAGAGAGAGAAAAAATTGTTGAAGAGAAAATTGAAAACATGCAACAAGTTCAGAAAGAAAGAGATGGTGCTGTTTATCTAGAACATGATTTTCTAGGAAGATATAAACAACTAGAATCTGAATTGGAGAAGGCAAATCACATAATTAAAACTTGGACTCATTCTGGAAAAGACACTCAAGAGGTTTTTTAGTCAGACACAGTTGGTTTAGGTTACTGTGTGGAAGATGAACTTAGGTTTCAAAATAAGGTCAAAGTTAGAACACATCTTCCATCTACAAAATTTGTTCATGGAATAAATGAACCTAAGTCTGAACCTGAAAAAGGAGCTGTTAAGAAAGAACCAGTAAAAACTAGTGTTAAACAGGTTAATATTGGTTCAATGACAGATAAACAACTCAAGTATAAGCTTAAGAAGTTAAAATCTGTTAAGAAACAGAAAGTGTCTAGGAAGAATAGAAATGGTAAAGTAGGCATTAATCAAGGTAATTATCCTATGCTTGCTTCTTTCGCTCCAAGAAAGACATGTCATAACTGTGGTAGCACTAACCATCTTGCTAGTTTCTGCAAGAAGAATAAAAACATTAATTCTTTACCTTCCAAGTCTGAAGTAAAGAAAGATTATGTTAGAACTATACCACAGACTTTATGCAAAAATTGTGGAAGTACTTGGCATTCTATTTATACTTGCAGGGATTATCATGCTATTTATCATAATTACTATGAACTTAAGCCCAATTTGAAATAGGTTAAGGTTAATTCTGCAAGTGTAAACTCTGAAAATGTTAGCTTAAACTCTGATAATGTGAATTCCGCTGCTAAAGCTAACAAAGTTAAGAAAGCCAAAGGATCCAAGCAAGTCTGGATCCTTAAATCTGACCTTCAGTGAATGTTTGTGATTGCAGGGCATCAGGGAGAGTACCCTAGTCGTGGACAGTGGATGTTCAGGACATACGACTGGAAATAAAGCCCTGCTATCAGAGTATGAGGAGAAGGCTGGCCCAAAAGTTTCCTATGGAGATGGCAACATAGGACGTACTCTGGGATATGGCAATATCAATCTTGGAAGTTTCATCATCACAAATGTAGCTCTGGTTCCAGGACTCAAGCATGATCTGCTATCTGTGAGTCAAATCTGTGACAGAGGATATCATGTAGATTTTCAGCCTGAATACTATGAAATCATCAGTAAATCTACAGGGAAACTTGTTCTAGTTGGACACAGGCGCAATAATATCTATGAAGCAAGTTTGTTGACAAACTCTGATGGAAAAGCTATGTGCCTGTCCACAAGAATGTCTAGTGAAGAGAGTTGGAAGTGGCATAAGAAACTCTCTCATCTGAATCTAAACAACATTAACGAGTTGATAAGAAAGGATCTTGTAAGAGGACTTCCAAAGTCTTTATTAAATGTTGATGGCCTGTGTGATTCCTGTCAAAAGGCCAAACAAAGGAAGTCATCTTTTAAGAGCAAGTCTGAATCTTCAATTGTTGATCCTTATCATGTTAGGCCGAATACACAATTAATAATCAATTTTGTATGAGAGATTAACAAGTAAAAGCATTTATGCACTTAAAAAAAACTTCTTGTATTTCGAACCCTCTTCGTGATGTAAAATATCACAAAGAGCTGCTAGGTTACAATAAAGATAATTCGTTATCGATTCCCTTCTAGGGTTAACCTATCTGTATTTATATACCATACAGCTACGATACAATCTCTAATTGATATTCCTAATAATCAGCTATACAATGATATCAATTACAGATTGTCACACGTCTCCTATGTCAACTCGATCTCTTTGATAGCTATCCAATCTTCAAAGATATCGCTTCCATAATTAATCTTCAATCACTGTTGAACAGTAGACGCGCTTCCTCCAGACAGAGTTTGACAAACTCTGTCGAGCTTCCAACTGTCAGAGTTTAACTAAACTCTGACTGCTTCCAGCTAAACTCTGATAACTCCCTGTAACACTTAAACACTGATTAAAACACATCAATTATATTTAACAATCTCCCCCAACTTGTTCATTAGCAAAAATGCACAAGTTAATGACAATAATTGATGATGTCAAAACAAATAGACAAATACAGTGTTTATACAAATTCAGAGTTTAAGCTTCTACTTAATAAAAACTATAGAGAATAAGAAAATTCTTACAGAACTTAATCTCTTATCATTTCAAGATCTGGCATGGTTCTGAGATAATCAATCAGCAATCTTCTTTCTGCATTTTCAAGTTCAATCTTCATTGCTTCTTTGATTTCTCTGAGCTGAGGATCACTTTCATCTGTCTGGTAGATAGCAGCCCTAAGATCATAAATCTTGTTCCTTCTCATTTCATTACCCAGTCTGATAAATCTGACTTTTTCTGCCTGTGTATTGAAATCAAGTACTGTGATTCCCAAATCAGTTTTTAACTTTGCAGTACCTTTCTTCATTTCAATGAGATTGCCTTTGTAATCCCTGTACTTAGAATATATCTGCTATTGTATTTCTGTCCTCTGATTGCCAGATTCTGAGTCATTTTCTGTCTGAGCACATTAGCAACTGACTGAGTCCTTCGACTATTCACCTTGAGAAGATATAGGACATACTCTAGTTCTTCCCAACATTTCAAGCCAATATCATCCTCACCAACTTTAAATACTGTCTCATCAGCCATGAAGTATAAAAGAAAATCCTTGTCTAAACTCTTCTGATGAACTAACTGCACTGATTCCAGTCTGTCCAAACTCTCTTGAGGAACACCACGACCTGGAACAGCCAGTGAAGAAGGATCTCTAGGACCAGTATATTGCCTTTTGTCTCTATGTGAACCTAGTCCACCCTTATTATTACCAACCTTGCTAGATAAAGCTTTTCCATCAGAAACATTCATTGAGACTCCAGATAACACATTTGGATCAGAAATTGTTCCTTTTCCAAAAACAGATTTCAACTGTGAAGAGTGTAAAGGTGTGATCATTGCTTGTGATGCAACAGAAGTTGTAACTTTCTTCTGTGAACTTTCACCTTCAATGCCTTTTAGCTTGAGTTTAGCCTCTGCTGCAATTGCTTCCTTTGAGAACCGAGAACTTTGACTAACATCAGTCCTTTCTCTGATCACAACACCTTTAACAACAGGTCTAGGAGCTTTTCCTCTTTGTACCTTATCAGACTTTAAAGCTTTAAGATGTTCTTCTTGTAAACTCTTTTCCTCAGCTTCAATGTCCTCAATCGTAACTCCTTCCTCATTCTCTTCAATGAACAGCTTAGCAGCCAATTCTTCATCAGTTTGTGGATTAGAAGATAACAGCAAACTCTTGGTCCTTGAAGTACCTTGAGTATCAGTATTTCTCCCAACAGACTGTGATTTTGATGACTTGCTTGTTCTCAGAGTTTGAACCTCTTCAGCCTTTTTCTTTCCTTTGTTACTTGCCCCTCCATCTCCAGCACTATCCCTTCTGACAACTCTCTCCCCCTTTTTGACATCATCAGGCATAAGGATAGAAGTAATTAACTCCAGGGAGGTAGCAATAGAATCAATTTTAGTAGATAAGTCAGACTGGTTCTCTTCAACTTTAGTCAGCCTGGCAAAGAGATTGTCTTGAGCTTTAGAGAATTTTGTAGTCACTAGTTTCGAATCTATTTCCATCTTCATCTCTCTAGCTACAACCTCATTTCGCAAAGCAGTGATTGCCAAATTAGTATCATCAAATCGTCTATCCAGAGTTTTAACTTGAACTATAGTTGCTTTCAAGCAAGAAAGAATCTCTGGATTGGAGATAGTATCAGCACTTTGCTTAACAAACTTAGCTGCTCTTCCTTGTGGAAAAATACAATCTTCTTTGTACCATTCAGCAGCATTCGTGGCAAAATGTGCTCTCTCAACTTCATGAGAAGTACAAGGTTGAGGAAAAGGTGTATGTTTATTGTCAGTTTGTACTGGTGCACCCAGAGAAGCATCAGAGTTTGCACTACTGTCACCTTCAGCTTCAACACTTGTAGCTTTAACTGGTTCATCTTCAGCCATAGGTTTAACAATTTCTTGTGTAGGCTTGTCAAGATTTTCTCCATGTTGCTCAGGCTCAGCAACAGGCATTGACTGAGAAGTGACTTTGGTTGCCTGATCAATTTCTTCACCTTCTTCAACAGTTTGGTGAGCATCAGATATTAACTCAGTATGAGATGCCACAGCTTCAGAAAGAACAGCCATAGGTTGATCAGCTACACCAATATCAGAGATAGGATCAGAGAATGGCATAAATGAATCAGGAATATCATTTATCGGAGAAACACCATCTCTTGCATCCTCTTCTGCAGGAATTTTGTCCTCTGCAGGCACTTCATCCTCTGCAGGTATTTCAGCCTCTGCAGGTATTGCATCTTTCTCAACCTCAACAGGAGGTGTTTGCTGTAAAACGACCTCTGGAGCTTCAATATCTTCATCCATAGAATCAAAGAATATCAGTTTTCTTCGTCTTGCTAGAGGTACATTATCTGAATCCTCTTCACTAGATGGTGACTTAGGCATTTTTGCCCGAGCTTTCATTCTTTTCACCCTTCTAGTGTAAACAGCTTCAAGAGATTTCCGTTTTAATTTTCTTTGTGTCTCTTCCGCCTGCTTTAGACTTGCATGTCGTTCAGTAAGTGCCTTCTTAACTCTTTGTATTCTAGACTGTGATTCTGGTGGAGATTTTGACGAATCAGAGTTTGTGTGTGGAGTGGGTGAAAGTTGTTTTGTAGGTGCTGAGTGAGCAGGTGATGCAGTGTTTGGTTGTTCAGTGTTTCGTTCTGGTTGAGGTTCAGGGTGTGGTTCTTGTGGTTGATTGAGAAAATTTCGTAGAGCAAGAGGCATGACAAAAGCAGGGAGATTTGCTTTACCAATATCCTTGTTAGTCATATCAGAGAATATTCGCTTATTGACTCTAAAAGGATCAATTTCATCAGTATCATCAATTTCAAGACCAGATACACATGCATTGAACAGCATTTGACAAAAACGAGCATAATAAACAGTAGTAGATTCTGACAGTTTATCACCTAATCTCATCAGAACATGTCGACCAAAATCAAAATTAGTACCATAGAGCAGAGAATACCCGATTTGGAGACTGTCTATTGGAATGGCATCCTAGTTGGTGACTTTCTTCTGGAACGTCCTTGTTATGCAATCAAAGAAGAAGTTCCATTCCTTTCTGAGATTTGGTCTCTTTATACCGCCAAGCTTGTCAAGAGATTCCATGTAACCTATCTCTTGTAGCATCTCTCTCACATAAGTTTCATTAACCAGAGTATAAGAAGTATGTGTGTCAAACCCCATTGTATCTCGTACAGTCTGTGGAGTAATCACATAATCTTGGTCTTCATAAGTGAAGATAATGGTAGGAGTTCCACTCTCTCCTCCATCCTCATAAACTGAATTCTGCCAGAATGTAGCAATTTGAGACGCAGAAAGAGTAGCAGGTCCAATCAGAGCCTGTCTAATCTCTGAATCCCTCAAGAAGTTCTGCATGAGATGAAACGATTCTGGAACGCGTTGATGATAGAGTGGAGCTTCATAGTTGTTAGGAACAAACCGTAAACCAAGAGCAGTGAATGCTTTAGATGCCATTGAGTTAAGAAATTTGCAAGAATTTCCAAGAGTAATGTATGTAGAAAAGGTGTTTGCGTGAGTGCCCAAGAGAAAAAATAAGAAAACTGTGAGATGTGAGAATAAAGCAAAATCGTTTGGACACAAAAGTGATTAAAGTAATGAAAAAAACTCAATCTCTTATGTAACAAATACTCAATCAGTTCCTTGATTAATGTGTAGTGGGACACGATAATAGGAAAGTGGGACACATTAAAGGGCGAGTGGGTCACGTGCGCTTATTTTTAAGAAGAGTATATTAAAAATTAAAACATTAAAATATTTGTTTAAAAAAAAATCAAATAATACTCTTTTAAAATATCTGGACCCAAGTAAAACCAGAATTTGAAGCGTTTACCTGTTGCCTTTAATAACCAGAATACGAAGCGATTAAGAACTTCGTTCTTACCCATCTCTATTTAAGGCCTAGAGACTTGCCCAGATTATTTCATTAAATCTTTAACCTTTCAGTCTCCCCTGTAAAATCACAAACCCTTCAAACCAAATACTCTTGAAAAACAATGGCCAACCTTACCATCAAAGAAAAGAACCTTCATCTTGTCGAGAATAGGGACATCTTCAGCTATACGCGTGAAGAATTTGAAGCGTTTGAGTGGGAAAGGCAGCTTGAGACGCTGTGGCTGCAAATGGATGCTGGTCTGGAAGAGCTCGAGAGAGAGAAACCTGCAAGGGTGATCGACATCGATGCTGCACTCCAAGAAACATTGGCATGGCTCTCCTCGAAGGCATCCTCATCCAACACCACTAACCATTGTTAATGAATATGTCAGCAAAAATAACCTTATCCCTTCAACTTCCACCCAAATAAAGTGGCAAAGATGGGATCTGGGAATTTTTGCTAACAATGGAGTGGTGTGGACGGACCTTTTTACTTTCCTGTTGAATAGATTAGCAGATAGAGAGAACAAAAAGATGTAATATTTGCTTGTAATCTCTTTCTTATTATCAATGAAAATTTTGTTTCTCTAATCATATTCATTGTGTTCTGCAACTGTTATTTATGTTATATGAACTGTTCTTCAAGAAAATGAATCAAGAAGAGAATATGAAAACTAATTAAAGTAATCATATAAAGAACACATTCATCAACTATCCACTGATTAACAGTTGTCAAAAACCCTACTTACTCCAAGACTTTCAAATTGTCCAAGTGAAAATTTACCTTAGAGTACAAATCACGAATCAACAGCGTTTGTCAATTCTCCAACTTTATCACCGAAACCCTTTCATAAATTGCACAGTTGTGAATATTTGTGTGTGTGAAGCAGAGTTTACTAAGTCAATTTTTAGAGCATCTAATTTTTCATAAAATCCATAAAGTAAATCAATAAACACTGGATGCACAAACTGTCATAGTAAACACTGACTGTATGATGAAAGCTAAACTCTGAAGTAATCAAACTATATACAGTAACTTTTATTTTATACCCCCTTTATATACACATTTTTTTTTATTTTTCATTCCAGTAATCAGAGGTTGGAACCAGTCACCAAAAATTCAAAAATTTTAGCCCTTATCATTTTGATAAGTTCCTGGGTCATCCTAGTATTTAACTAGTCACAAAAAATCAGAGAATTTTAGCACATATTATATACCAATAGGTTCCTGGGTCATCCTAGTATCCAACATAATCTCAAAGGATTATAACAACCTATATACATTTTCTTTGGGGTATTGCAGTAAAAATTTTATTCTATCAGAGTATAACTAACAGAGTTTAGAGTTCATCAACATCAGTAGTTTTTCATGAAAGATAATGCACACAGTATTTATAGACTCAGAGTTTAGGACAAAATAAACTAAGAGATGCTATAAATATGAGCCAGTATCATGCTGTGTTAACTTTTTGCACAATCTAAGATTAGATCACAATAACTCAGAAAGATTCATGATTAATTGCTGAGAATCATGCTTCATACATATTTCTTCATTGGTGTTTTCATTCAGACAAAAATCAACTCAGAGTTCACAGAGTTTCTCAAACTTATTAACAGTGTATGACATACAGACATGCTGACAGAGTTTAACAGAGTATGCATAACAGAGTTTAATCAACAGAGTTCACTTAACATTTAACCAATCAGGAAATATGATTAATACATCACATAAGTAAAGTTTAAATCTAACCAACATTTCTAGTCATAACCAGAGACCATTCCTAGTTCATTGACCAGCCTTGTAAATGTAGCTTCACTCAATGGTTTAGTGAAGATATCTGCAAGCTGTTGTTCTGTAGATACAAAATGTAGTTCAATATTTCCTTCTTCCACATGTTCTCTGATGAAGTGGTACCTTATGCTGATGTGCTTGGTCATTGAATGCTGTACTGGATTACCTGTCATAGCAATAGCACTTTGATTATCACAGTAAATAGGGATATTACTGTACCTCAATCCATAATCCAGCAATTGATTCTTCATCCATAAGATCTGTGCACAACAGCTACCAGCTGCAATATACTCTGCTTCAGCTGTAGATGTGGAGATTGATTTCTGTTTCTTGCTATACCAGGAAACAAGTCTGTCACCAAGAAATTGACAACTTCCACTAGTGCTCTTTCTGTCTACCTTGCAGCCTGCAAAGTCTGCATCAGAATACCCAAGTAGCTTGAAATCTGATTCTCTGGGGTACCACAGACCTAATGATATGGTGCCCTTGAGATACTTGAAGATTCTTTTCACAGCTGTCAGATGTGGCTCTCTAGGATCTGCCTGAAACCTTGCACAAAGACAGGTTGCATACATGATATCAGGCCTACTAGCTGTCAAGTATAGAAGAGATCCTATCATGCCCCTGTAGTTTGTCATATCCACTGAAACTCCTGTGTCTTTGTCCAATTTAGTTGCTGTTGCCATGGGAGTTGATGCAGATGAACAGTCAAGCATACCAAATTTCTTGAGAAGATTTCTGGTATATTTTTCTTGATTAATGAATATTCCATCTTCTGTTTGTTTCACCTGTAGGCCTAGAAAGTAACTAAGCTCTCCCATCATGCTCATTTGATATCTGGACTACATGAGCTTGGCAAACTTCTTACAGAGTTTATCATTAGTAGACCCAAAGATGATGTCATCAACATAAATTTGAACTAAAAGGAGGTCACTTCCTTGATTGAAATAAAACAGAGTTTTGTCAATTGTTCCTCTGTTGAATCCACTTTCTAGAAGAAACTGAGCAAGTGTCTCATACCATGCTCTTGGTGCCTGCTTAAGTCCATATAGTGCCTTATCTAGCCTGTAGACATAATCTGGATATTTGGGGTCCACAAATCCTGGTGGTTGTTCAACAAACACTTCTTCTTCAAGCTTTCCATTCAGAAAAGCACTTTTCACATCCATCTGGAACACTTTGAATTTCTTGTGAGAGGCATATGCTAGAAAAATTCTGATTGCCTCCAATCTTGCTACTGGAGCAAATGTTTCATCATAGTCTATTCCTTCCTGGTGTGAATAGCCTTTTGCTACCAGTCTAGCCTTGTTCCTTGTGATAACACCTTCACTGTCAGTCTTGTTTCTGAAAACCCATTTAGTACCAACAATAGATCTGTTCTTTGGCCTTGGTACAAGTGTCCAAACTTCATTCCTTTCAAATTCATTTAACTCTTCCTGCATTGCTGTTATCCAGTCTGCATCTTGAAGAGCTTCTTCCACTTTCTTTGGTTCATTTTTAGACAAGAATGCATGAAACAGACATTCACTTGCAGTAGCACTTCTTGTCTTTACTTTTGCATCTGGATCACCAATTATCAAATCAGGTGTATGTGATTTAGTCCATTTCCTAGCAGAAGGCAAATGACTTCTATCAGCATGTGATCCTCCCCCTTGATCCATGCTCTCCTGATTTTGTTGTGATCTATCTTCGTTTTCTGAGACTCCCCCTGAACTTGACTGCCCAGAGTCAGAATTTGAATTTTCAGAGTTTGAAGCATCAGAGTTTGATCCAGATTTTTCAGTTGACTCAGTGTCAGTGTTTGAGTCTTCATCTTGATCATGCTCCCCCTCAACTAATTCTTCCCTTTGTTGTGACTGAGAAGTTTCTCCAGAATTTACCAGTAGAGGTTCAGAGTTTGTTTCAACAGAGTCTGTCAGAATTGTTTCATCAGAGTTTCCTTCATCAGAGTTTAAAACTTCATTTTCAAAGTTTAGTTGGTCATATTCATCTTTGTCTTCAAGTCCAGTTATCTTCTTATCATCAAAAGAAACATGTATAGATTCCATGATCACTTTAGTTCTCAGATTGTAAACTCTGAATGCCTTTGTTGACAGTGGATAGCCAACAAAAATTCCTTCATCTGCCTTTAGCTCAAACTTGGTCAACTGTTCTGGATGAGTCTTCAAAACAAAACATTTGCACCCGAAAATATGAAAGTATTTCAGGTTAGGCTTCTTTTTCTTCACCATCTCATATGGTGTCTTTCCATGCTTATTGATCAGTGTTGCATTTTGAGTAAAACAAGCAGTTTGAACAGCTTCTGCCCAGAAATAAGTTGGCAATTTTGCTTCATCAAGCATAGTTCTGGCAGCTTCAACTAAGGTTCTATTTTTCCTTTCAACTACACCATTTTGTTGTGGTGTACCAGGTGCTGAAAATTCTTGTTTCACTCCATTGTCCTTGCAGAATTCTTCTATTGTTGCATTTCTGAACTCAGTTCCATTATCACTTCTGATGATTCTGACTTTGTTGCTTGATCCTTTGTCCAGAAGCTTCACATGCTCCATCAGAGTCGATGCAGTTTCATCCTTCTTTGCTAGAAAATACACCCAAGTGAATCTATTGTATTCATCAACAATGACTAAAGCATATTTCTTCCTTGCAATAGACATAACATTTACTGGACCAAAGAGATCAACATGCAGAAGATGATAGGGATCAGTGATAGAAAATTCTGTCCTGCTCTTGAAAGATGACTTCCTTTGTTTAGCCTTCTGACATGAGTCACATAGGCCATCAACATTTAACAGGGTCTTTGGGAGTCCTCTTACAAGATCCTTTCTGATCAATTCATTGATGTTGTTCAAGTTCAAATGTGAGAGTTTCTTATACCACTTCCAACTCTCTTCACTAGACATTCTTGTAGACAGGCAAACAGCTTTTCCAACAGAGTCTGTCTATCAAAAGGTTGATTTCATAAATGTTGTTTTGCCTGTGTCCAACTAGAACAACCTTTCCTGTAGATTTGCTGATAACTTCATAATATTCAGGTTGAAAATCTACATGATATCCCTTGTTACAGATTTGACTCACAGATAGCAAGTCATGCTTGAGTCCTGGGACATGAGCTACATTGTTGATGATGACATTTCCAAGATTAATATTGCCATATCCCAATGTTCTTCCTATATTGCCATCACCATAGGAAACTTTTGGGCCAGCCTTCTCCTCATATTCTGATAGCAGGGCTTTATTTCCAGTCATGTGTCCTGAACATCCACTGTCCACGACTAGGGTTGCCTCCCTGTTACCCTGCAATCACAAACAATTACTGAGGATTAGTTTTAAGGATCCAGACTTGCTTGGATCCTTTGGCATTCTTAACTTTGTTAGTTTTTGCAGCGGAATTAACATTATCAGAGTTTGAGCTAACAGTATCAGTGTTTACACTTACAGTATCAACTTTAACCCATTTCAGATTGGGTTTCAGTTCATAGTAATTATGATAGATAGCATGATATTCTCTGCAAGTATAGATGGAATGCCAAGTGCTTCCACAGTGTGTGCATAGAGTCTGTGGCTTAGTTCTAGCAAAATCCTTCTTTACCTCAGACTTTGTAGGTAAAGAATTTATATTTTTATTTTTCTTGCAAAAATTTGCAAGATGCTTAGTACTACCACAGTTATGACATGTCTTTCTTGGAGCATAACTAGCAAGCATTGGTTTATTTCCTGAAGTGATGCCTACTTTTCCATTTCTGTTCTTGTTTGACACTTTCTTTTTCTCAACAGATTTTAACTCCTTCAGTTTATGTTTGAGTTGTTTATCTGTCATTGAACCGATATTAACCTGTTTAACACTAGTTTTTACTGTTTTATTTTTGACAGCTTCCTTTTCATTTTCAGACAAAAATTTACTGGTTCCATGAACAAATTTAGTTCTGACTTTAACTTGATTTTGAAATCTAAGTTCATCTCCCTCATTATAACCTAGACCAACAGTGTCTGTTTGAAAAATCTATTGAGTGTCCATTCCAGAATTAGTCCAAGTCCTAATTTTATTATTTGCTTCCTCCAACTCTGACTCTTGTTGTTTATACTTCTGAAGCAAATTCTGTTCTTTGCAAACAGCATCATCTCTCTCTTTCTGAACTTGTTGCATGTTTTGAAGTTTCTCTTCAACAAGTTTATTTCTTTCTTTAAGTTCAGAATTTTCAGCTTTTATCCTCTCATTTTCTAAAGTCTGATCCCTATAACTTATATGCAATGACTTAAGATAAATTCTTAATTGAACAATGTCATCAATATTATAAGCATAGGTAGTTAGAGGTACCTGATTTTCAGAGGATTCTGATTCAGTAGTAGCCATGAGAGCATAGTTCACTTCTTCATCAGAATCTGAAGTATCTGCCCAATCTTTGCCTTTAGTGTAGAGTACCTTTCCAGTTTTACCCTTCTTGCACTCAGGAGCATAGTGACCCATCTCCTTACACTTGTAGCATTGAATTTCAGACTTATCCTTCTTTCCTTTAGAATCTCTTTTATCAGACTTCCTGTAGCTTTTCCTGTCTTCATTTGAATCCCTAGAAAACCTTTTTCCTTTCTTGAAATTCTTGAAGCCCATTTTTTTGAAAGTCTTCACCATTAACACAGCCATTTTCCTCATTTCTTCTTCATCATCCTCAGAATCAAATGATTCAGAAGAATTTGAATCATAATCAGAGTTTGGTGATTCACTTTCTGAATGTATGACCAAAGCTTTTCCCTTCATTTTCCTTCTTGTTGCCTCTTTCTTCTGAGGCTTCTCTTCAACATTAAGAGCAACAGACTTTCCTTTCCTGCTTGATCTCCTGTTTCTCTGTTCCATTTCCAATTCATGAGTTTTGAGCAGTCCATAGATTTCATCAATCTCTGTTTCAGCAAGATCATAGTTGTCTCTAATAGTGGTTGTTTTCACATCCCACTTTTCAGGTAGAGAAAGAAGAAACTTGAGATTGGAGTCTTCTAGATCATACTCTTTGTTGACCAATGATAGATCATTAATCAGTTTACAGAATCTATCAAATGTTTCTGTCATGGTCTCTTCAGGTTTAGCCTCAAAATGCTCATACTCTTGTGTGAGTATGTTTCTCCTATTCTTCTTAATAGCTGCAGTTCCTTGACACCTGACTTCAAGAGCATCCCATATCTCTTTTGCAGTGGTGCAGTTAATGACTTTGTTAGACATAACATTGTCTAAAGCACTATGCAGTAAATGCCTAACTTTTGCATCCTTAGCAATTGATGATAGATCTTCAGGAGTCATGTCCTTCGTTTCCTTTGGAACCATTTTTGCTGCTTCACCAGCAACTGCAACAGATAGCTTTGTAGGATTGTGAGGGCCTTCATAAATCCTGTCAAGATATTCTGGATCTGTAGCTTCCAGAAACATAGTCATCTTGACCTTCCATATAGCATACTCTAATGGCCTCAGAATAGGAACCCTGATTGGTTCATCACGACTCACAGTAGTAGGAGCCTTTTTAGAAACAGTAGGTGTTGGTGGAGGAATTGCTGACATGATTATTGTTGTGTTTGGATCTTAACCTGTAATAAAGTAACAGATTGGCTCTGATACCACTTGTTAGGCCGAATACACAATTAATAATCAATTTTGTATGAGAGATTAACAAGTAAAAGCATTTATGCACTTAAAAAAAAACTTCTTGTATTTCGAACCCTCTTCGTGATGTAAAATATCACAAAGAGCTGCTAGGTTACAATAAAGATAATTCGTTATCGATTCCCTTCTAGGGTTAACCTATCTGTATTTATATACCATACAACTACGATACAATCTCTAATTGATATTCATAATAATCAGCTATACAATGATATCAATTACAGATTGTCACACGTCTCCTATGTCAACTCGATCTCTTTGATAGCTATCCAATCTTCAAAGATATCGCTTCCATAATTAATCTTCAATCACTGTTGAACAGTAGACGCGCTTCCTCCAGACAGAGTTTGATAAACTCTGTCGAGCTTCCAACTGTCAGAGTTTAACTAAACTCTGACTTCTTCCAGCTAAACTCTGATAACTCCCTGTAACACTTAAACACTGATTAAAACACATCAATTATATTTAACATATCATCTTCTACATGTTGATCTCTTTGGACTAGTGAATGTCTTGTCAATTGAAAGAAAGAAATATGCTCTAGTCATTGTTGATGAACACACCAAATACACTTGGGTGTATTTTCTAACAAAGAAGGATGAAACTGCATTAACTCTGATGGAGCATGTAAAGCTGCTGGACAAAGGATCAGAACACAAAGTCAAAATAATCAGGAGTGATAATGGAACTGAATTTAGGAATGCAACAATGGAAGAATTCTGCAAGAACAGAGGAGTGAAGCAAGAGTTTTCTGCACCTGGTACACCACAGAAAAATGGTGTAGTTGAGAGGAAGAACAGAACCTTGATAGAAGCTGCCAGAACTATGCTTGATGAAGCAAAATTGCCAACCTATTTCTGGGCAGAAGCAGTTCAAATAGCCTATTTTACTCAAAATACCACACTGATCAAGAAGCATGGGAAAACACCATATGAGATGGTGAAGGAAAAGAAGCCAAACCTGAAATATTTTCATATTTTTGGGTGCAAATGCTTTGTGTTGAAAACTCATCCTGAACAGTTGACCAAATTTGAGTTAAAAGCTGATGAAGGAATTTTTGTTGGTTATCCGCTGTCAAGTAAGGCATTCAGAGTTTATAATCTGAGAACCAAGGTGATCATGGAGTCAATTCATGTGTCATTTGATGACAAGAAAATAACTGGACTTGAAGATGTAGATGAACATGATCAACTGCACTTTGAAAATGAAGACTTAATCTCTGATGAAGTAAACTCTGATGAAACTGATCTGACAAACTCTGTTGAAGCATACTTTGAACCTCTACTGGTAAACACTGAAGAAACTTCTCAGCCAAAACAAAGGGGAGAACCAGTTGAGGGGGAGCATGAAGGATCACTTCAAAATGATGACTCAAATACTGAAAGTGAGTCAGCTAAAAAATCTGGATCAATCTCTGATGACTCAAACTTTGAAAGTGCAAAGTCTGACAGTTCAAACTCTGAGCAGTCAATTTCAGGGGGAGCCTCAGAGACTGAAGAAAGGCAACAAGAAAATCAGGAGAACATGGATCAAGGGGGAGGATCTAATACTGATAGAAGTCATTTACCTTCAGCTAGGAAATGGACAAAATCTCGTACACCTGATTTAATTATTTGAGATCCAGATGCGACAGTAAGGACAAGGAGTGCTACAACAAATGAATGTCTGTTTCATGCATTCCTATTGAAATCAGAACCAAAGAAGGTAGAAGAAGCTCTTCAAGATGCTGACTGGATAACAGCAATGCAGGAGGAGTTAAATGAATTCGAAAGAAATGAAGTATGGACCCTTGTACCTAGACCAAAGAATAGATCTGTTGTTGGTACTAGATGGGTTTTCAGAAATAAAACTGATAGTGAGGGAATTGTTACAAGGAACAAGGCTAAACTTGTGGCAAAAGGCTATTCACAGTAGGAAGGAATAGACTATGATGAAACTTTTGCTCCAGTTGCAAGATTGAAGGCAATAAGGATTTTTCTAGCATATGCCTCTCATAAGAAATTCAAGGTTTTTCAGATGGATGTAAAAAGTGCTTTTCTGAATGGGAAGCTTGAAGAAGAAGTGTTTGTTGAACAACCACCAGGATTTGTGGACCCCAAATATCCAGACTATGTCTACAGGCTGGATAAAGCTCTCTATGGACTTAAGCAGGCACCAAGAGCATGGTATGAAACTCTGGCTCAATTTCTTTTAGAAAGTGGCTTCAATAGAGGTACAATTGATAAAACCCTGTTCTATTTTAAATCTGGTAGTGACTTTCTTTTAGTTCAGATATATGTTGATGACATTATTTTTGGGTCTACTAATGATAAACTCTGTAAGAAGTTTACCAAGCTCATGCATTCCAGGTATTAAATGAGCATGATGGGAGAGCTTAGTTATTTTCTAGGCCTACAAGTGAAGCAAACAGATGATGGGATTTTTATAAATCAAGGAAAATATACCAGAAATCTTCTCAAGAAATTTGGTATGCTTGACTGTTCATCTGCAACAAATCCCATGGCAACAGTAACAAAGTTGGACAAAGACACAGGAGCTCCAGTAGATATGAAAAGCTATAGAGGCATGATAGGATCTCTTCTTTATCTAACAACAAGCAGACCTAATATCATGTATGCAACTTGTCTCTGTGCAAGTTTTCAGGCAGACCCCAGAGAACCACATCTAACAGCCGTGAAGAGGATTTTTATGTATCTCAAAGGGACAATAACCTTAGGTCTGTGGTATCCTAGAGAATCATATTTCAAGCTACTTGGTTACTCTGATGCAGACTTTGCAGGTTGTAAGATAGGCAGAAAAAGCACCAGTGGAAGTTGTCAATTTCTGGGTGATAGACTTGTGTCTTGGTACAGCAAGAAACAGAAATCAATTTCTACATCTACAACTGAAGCAGAGTATATTGCTGCTGGTAGTTGTTGTGCACAGATTCTGTGGATGAAGAATCAATTGCTGGATTATGGATTGAGGTACAGTAAAATACCTATTTACTGTGATAGTCAAAGTACTATTGCTATGACAGGTAATCCAGTACAACATTCAATGACCAAGCACATCAGCATAAGGTACCACTTTATTAGAGAACATGTAGAGGAAGGGAATATTGAGCTTCATTTTGTGTCTACAGAACAACAACTTGCAGATATTTTCACCAAGCCATTGAGTGAAGCTATATTTACAAGGCTGGTAAATGAACTAGGAATGGTCTCTGGTTTTGACTAGAAATATTGGTTAGACTCAAAATTTTACTTATGTAATGTGTTGCTCATATTTCTGTGATATGTTAACTGCTATATGAACTCTGTTGTTAAACTCTACTATGCAAACTCTGTTCGTTAACTGTTAAACTCTGTTAGCATGCTCTGTAGGTCATACACTGTTGACATATTGGATAAAATCTGAGAAACTCTGATATTATTATTGTCTGAATGTAAACACCGATGAAGAAATATGTATGAAGCATGATTCTCAGTAAATAATCATGAATCCTTCTAAGTTATTTGTGATCTAATCTTAGACTGTGCAGAAAATTAACACAGCATGATACTATTTCATATTTATAGCATCTCTTAGTTTATTTATCCTAAACTCTGAGTTTGTAAATACTGTGTGCATTGCCTCTCATGAATAACTTCTGTTGTTGATGAGCTCTAAACTCTGTTAGTTATACACTGTTAATTTAAATGCCATTATTAGACTACCCCCAAAAGAAAATGTATATAGGTTGCTAAAACTCCTTTGAGATTATGTTGGTGTCTAGGACGACCCAGGAACTTGCTGGTATATAGTAAGGGCTAAAATTCTCTAATTTTTGGTGACTAGTCAAAGACTAGGAAGACCCAGGAACTTATCAAAATGATAAGGGCTAAAATTATAGGATTTTTGGTGACTAGTTCCAACCTCTGATTACTAGAATGAAAAGAATATATATATATATATATATATATATATATATATATATATATATATATATATATATATTAGTTAAAAGGGGGTATAAATTAATTAAATGTTACTGTATATAAATTGTTTACTACAGAGTTTAGCATTCATCATACATTCAGTGTTTACTATGAGAGTTTGTGCATCCATTGTTTACTGATTTACTTTATGGATTTTATGAAAAATTACATGCTCTAAAAATTGAATTGGTAAACTCTGCTATACACACACATATATTCACACCTGTGCAGTTTTTGAAAGGATTATGGTAATGAAGTTGGAGAATTGACAAACGCTGACGAATTTTGTCTAATACTTCAAGGTATATTTTCTTTCAGATAATTTACATACTTGGGGTAAAAAGAGTTTTGCCAACTGTTAATGAGTGTTGGAGTGTTAAAGTGTGTTGGTAATGGGAGAGAGAAAGTAGCGGTAATTGTTGCTATAATTACTGAGCATGCATAGTTGTTTCATTACATGTGTGCCACGTGTCCCACTCACCCACTAATGTGTCCCACTCACACATTAATCAAGAAACTGTTGCGTATATTACTGCTTAAAATGATTGAGTTTTAATTTTTAATTACAACTCTAATCATTTTACATACACGGTTCATATTTACACACATCCACTCATAGTTACTTTTCACACAACCACTCGGTTACTTCGTTCTTTCACTTGGGCATTTTTGCAAACACCCTGCATACATATCACTTTTAACTACTATTTTCTTCTTACATCGATTCTAATGGCCACCAAAGCTTTTACTGCTCAAGGGTTATTGTTTGTTCCTAATAATTATGCAGCCCCATTGAATAATGCAAACGTTCCAAAGCCATTTCATTTGATTCAAAATTTCTTGAGAGATTCAGAGATAGGTCAAGCCCTAGTCGCACCACCAACGCTTTCTGCCACGCAGATTGCTACTTTCTGGGAGAACTCTACTTATGATGATGGAGGAGAGGATGGGACTCCTTCAATCATTTTTACACATGACGAGACAGAGTATGTGATTACTCTAACTACAGTCAGAGAAACCATGGGTTTTGATACACACACTTCCTACAGTGTTGCTTCTGACAATACCCTGAAAGAGATGTTGCATCAAATTGGGTACTCAGGTCCTTTAGAAAAACTTGGTCAAGTGAAAAGGCCATTTCTGAGGAAGGAGTGGAGTTTCTTTTTCGATTGCATCACAAGGGCATTTGGAAAGAAAGTCACAAATTAGGATGCTATTCCTACTAACAGTCTACAAATTGGGTATTCTCTTCTCTTTGGAAGTAATTTCGATTTTGGTAGACTTGTTTTAATGGACATAGGTGATAGATTGTCAGAGTCTACTACTGTCTACTTTGCTAGATTCTGTCAATTATTGTTTACTGCTTGTGTGCCTGGTATTGCAATTGCTGAGGATGATGTTATTCAGCCTTTTAAAGTCAATAAGAGATTATTCTCTGATTTCACTAACAAGGATATCAACAAGGAGCAATTACCTGACTTGGTTTTGCCTCTTGCTCTTCAAAATTTCCTACATCAACCTCAAGAACCACAACAGCCTGAACCACAACAGCATGAACCTGTAAACACTGAACCCATACAACCACCTGCAAACACTCAACCTCAAACTCTAAACACTGAATCTTCACAACCTACAAACACTCACACTCAAACTCAACCACAAACTCAACCTTAAGCTCAACCTCAACCTAAACAATAACCACCACCTACACAGACCAAATCAAAACGTGGAGGTAGAATAAAGCACACAGCAGAAAATGCACAGCATAGATCTGCTAGAGCTAAAAAGGAATCTGATAAAGCAAAAAAGGAGTCTGTCAGGCCTAGAAAGAAAAGAAAGGAAAGAGCAAACAGACCTCCATCACCTTCTGTTATAGAAGAAGATTCTAATGAAGAAGAAGAGGCAGTTGAGGTGCCTCAAGCTAAGAGAAGAAAGTTGATACTTGATGAGTCTGATGAGGAGATGAACTTTGAAGCTCCAGAGGTGATTTCTAAGGAAATACCTACTGTTGATGTACATACTACAGAAGAAGTTGTCCATACAACTGAAAATGTACAAATGGATGAGGCAAACAGAGATGGTTTTGCTGCAATGGATGATTTTGTTGAGACATTCATTCCATTCTCTGATCACATTGATATTCCTACTTCACCTATTGCTGCTAATTCTAGAGAAAATGGTGCAGTTGATCAGCCTACTGTAGTACTTGATGAAACAGTAGAATCACACACTGAGCTATTCTCTGATGCTCACCAGGTTTCTGAAAAAGGTGAAGAAGTTGAGAAATCAACCAAGGCTGTACTTTCTGAGCCTATGGATGTAGTTCTTGAAGTTGCAAAGTCTGTTGATAAGACTATTGAGTCTGCAAAGCAACCTACCGAGCAAGTTGATGTTGAAACTACAGAGAATGTTGTAGAAAATGTTGCTGAAAATGTTGCAGAGCCTATTGATCCAGTTGAAGATACAACTGCTGATGGTGAAGATGAAGGAAGTGCAGAGTCTAACTCTTCTCAGAGCATACCAGTGTAAATTGATGGAAAGCACACACCTTTTTCTCAACCTTCACATGCACATGACATTGAAGCAGAACATTTTGCCAAGTATTCAAAGGATTAGTATAAAGCAGATTGCATTTTTCCTACTGGAAGAGCAGCTAAGTTTGTGCATCAGACTGCTAACACGATTTCAAATCCAGACATTCTCTCAAGTCTGCAAGCAACTATTGTTCAAGTCAAGACACTGAATGAAAGGTTTGATGATTCTCAAAAATCTATTACTGATCTAGGAGCTGAAGTTGTTGCAAGAGACATGACTATGCAGAGAGATAATCAACTGAAGTTTCAGACCTTTTCCAAAGCTCAAGAAACTCTGTTTCAAAGGCTAGGTCAAGTTAAACAGAATCAGATTGTCTTTTCTGGTAAGATTGTTTCCATTGCTACTTCTTTGGAGGTGATTACATCTATATTGATTCCTGATGATGTCAAAAAGGGGGAGAGAGTTGCTAAGTCTAAATGCAGGCAATCTCAAACTCTGACTAAGAAGGATGATACTGAAGATGGAGGAGCAAATGACAAAGGCAAGAGATTAAGAGCTGATCAAAATCTATGTCTGAGATCGGGCAAATCTTCTAAATAAAAGTCTGATGGAATAAACACTGATGCTCAAGGTACTTCAAAAACCAGGAGTTTGTTATTCACTGAAAATCCACAGACTAATGAAGAATTGGCTGCTAGATTGTTTCTGGAAGAAAATGAAGAAGGAGTTACTATTGAAGACATTCAAGCTGAAGAAAAGAATCTACAAGAAGAACATCAGAAAGCTTTGAAGTCTGGAAAATTTAAGAAGCAAGAAAAAGCTCCTAGGCCTATTCTTAAAGGCATTGTTATTAAGGAAAATGTTGGTACTGATCAAAGGTCACAAGTGTCTAGGAAACCAACAGAAGCAGAGGCTAAACAAAAGCTGAAAGGCATTGTTGAAGAAGGGAAGGTTTCAAAGAAAGTGAATACAACCTCTGTTGCTACACAAGTTGTACTGAAACCTTTGTCTACCTAAATGCAAACGGTTTTTGGAAAACCAACACTTCATGATCCAACTCTGATGACTGGAGGTACTACTGATTTTCTACATGGCAGAGCCTTATTAGGTAAGCCAGGAAGAGATAAAACTGGTTTGGGCTCACATAGAGAAGTTAGAATGAATACTGGTCCTCGAGATCCTTCATCACTGGTTGTTCCAAGTCAAGGTGTTACTCAGGAGAGTTTAGACAGACTGGAATCAGTACAGTTGATTCATCAGAGGAGTTTGAAGAAAGATTTTCTACTGTATTTCATGACTGATGAAACTGTGTATAAAATTGGTGAGTTTGATCTTGATTTGAAGCTATGGGAGGAATTAGAATATGTTTTATATAACTTCAAAGTGAAAAATCGAAGGACTCAGCTAGCTGCAAATGTGCTAAGAAAGAAGATGCTGCATAATTTGGCAGTTAGAGGTATAAAATACAACAGTCAGTATGTCCCAAAGTACAGAGATTATCATGGGAATATTGTTGAGATGAAGAAGAATAATGCTAACTAAAGACAGAATTGGGTATAACAGTTCTTGATTTTAACTCAGAGTCAGAGAAAGCACAATTCATCAGACTGGGTAATGAAATGAAAAGAAACAAAATCTATTCTCTGAGATCTGCTATCTACCAAACTGGTGAAGATGATCCTAAGCTGAAAGAGATCAAGGAAGTTATGCAGACAGAACTTGAAAATGCAGAAAGAAGATTACTTATAGACTATCTCATATCAACACCAGATGTTGAGGAAATTAAGGAATAAAGCTCTGTAAGAATTTTCTTGATTTTTTTTAGATTTTGTTAAGTAGAAGTTTAAACTTTGTTTGTATATTAAACACTGTATTTGTTTATTTATTTTGACATCATCGATTATTGTAAACTTGTGCATTTTTGCTAATGAACAAGTTGGGGGAGATTGTTAGATATAATTGATGTGAATAATAATCAGTGTTTAAGTGTTACAATTAAATATCAGAGTTTAGCTGGAAGCAGTCAGAGTTTAGTTAAACGCTGACAGATGGAAGCTCGACAGAGTTTGTTAAACTTTGTCTGGAGGAAGCGTCTACTGGTCAACAGTGTTTGAAGAATTATTGAAGATAATTATGGAAGCAATATCTTTGAAGATTGGATAGCTGTCAAAGAGATTGAGTTGACAAAGGAGACGTGTAGCAATCGTAATTGATATCAATTGTATAGCTAATTTATAAGAGTATCAATTATCGATTGTTAGCAGATTTATATCTTATAAATACATTTAGGTTAACCCTTGAAGGGTAGTCGTGCAACGCAATATTATTCATTGTAACCTAAGCAGCTCTCTGTGATATTTTACATCACAGAGAGAGGAGTTATTAATTCTAAACAGTTTTTAAATTGTTTAAACGTGTGTTTTCTTGTTAATCTCTCATACAATCTTGATTATAATTGTGTATTCGGCCTAACAGATATCAAAATTAAGAGGCCATCTAGTGTTATCCAAACAACCCCTGAAAATTATTTTTCCCTCTGTTATATAGGAAATTGCAAAAAGGAATTCGGAGTCACGAAAAAAAATTATTGAGACGCATACTACTGGGTCCACGAGTTTCGCCCAAGTTGTCAACAAGCTGGTATGCATATTTCATCTTAATTCAAGTAGATTTTGTAGCTCCATTGTATTATCAGGATAATTCATGTTTTTAATATGTAAAATTTATTTAATTCAGCTACTTGAAAAAATGGAAAAACTGGAAAAGAAAAACGGGAAAAACTTGGAAAAATGCCTGTCAATGATGATGGTGAGGGTGAGGGTAATTGTGAGGAGGAGCCAGTTAAAATATCTGATGCTGATATATATATAGCGACTCGCAAATGAAAAGAGAACCGTGAGTACAAGTTACCTGAGGAGGTGCTCAAAACGGTTAACGAAAAAATTGTAAGTTCAAATAATTCAGTTTACATTTCCGTACTAATTCTATTGTTTATTGTATTTGTGTTTTAATCAAATGCTCTGGTTTTTTAACAGGTTGATGTTAAGAAAGCCCTACAAACCGAAGGTGTTAAGGCTGCTAATAAGTTGGTTCATGGTGGCAAGGAACACAGTCCATCTTACCTAATTGGGAGGATTATTCGGAAAAAGGAACCAAATTCAAAGTCTTCAGCATCATCAAGTACATCCTCCGTTCAACTTTCAGTTCCTGATCAGTGTCGGACCTAACCGCTAAGATCAGAGCTCTACTTCAGCAAGAGATGGATCATAAACTTGATCAAAAAGTTCGAGAGATGATGAAAATGTTGGCTGAAAAGAATCCAGATTTGAAGTTGGACATTATTGAGGGCTCTGAGAAATCAACTGAAGTGTCACATGGAGATGACGATGTTAGTACCGACTGATCAAATTTTACGCTATTCTAAGTAACCTATGTTGTTTTCGTTATATGTTTGGATTGCGATGGTATTAGACGTTGGTACTTAACTTTTAAACTACGTATTTAACTTAGGTTTTGGATGGTTGGTTTGTGGATTTGATGTAGTTATTTTGGATGGTATTTTATGTGTTGGAATGGCTTTTGGACAGCCTTTATGTATTGGAATGACATTTGGACAAGCTTTATGTTGACAATATTTTGAATGGGGACCTTTATTTTTCAATGTCATATGTTGCCTTTATTTATTTGAAATGTTGGTAAAGAGCTGCAAAAATGTTGCCAGTGGCTCTAGTATTAATTTTTATGTGTTGGCAAACGAATAGCAAAGTGTTGGCAAAAAGTATAAAAACACCAAAGTGTTTCATAATTTGATGTTACAGTGGGGCTAATGAGCTGTTGGCATAGGTCTACACCAACACTTTTAATAGTGTTACTACAAAGATAATGGTGTAGCCATAGATCTATAGCAACATCGTATAAGGTGTAGCCACAGATCAGAAAGGTGTTGGCATAGGGATCTAAACCTACACTTTTCTCCCATGTTACCAAAAATCGAAAAAGTGTTAGCATAGACCCCTATGGTAGCGGCTAGTTTTGTAACACACCCAAATTTGGTCAAAGTGTAGCCATAGCTGGTTACATCCTCTTTTAGCAATAGTTTTTGGCCTATAATCACACTTTTTTGGGTGTATCCATAGCCCATTTATGGGGTAGTGACTGCATCCCCAGCTGGAGCTAAAAGAACAAGAGTTTTATCATAATTTTTTGAGGGCACAACCTTATCGTCGTTCCAGTGCTCGAGTGGTAGTGGCCGTAGTTGATAACCCGCAGCAAGAAGTGGTTAGAGGACACAAGCTTCCGGGTCGCGCAAAAAGAAGAGAGTGACTGAGGCCGTGGTTGAGGCTGAGCCTGTTGAGGTCGAGGATGTTGTTGGTCAGCAAGCTGTCGGTGATGGGTCGATTCCTGATAGTGATCAAGATTTGACAAGAGAGGATGTCGTTTTAGAGGCCCCCGGTACCCGCCAGGCTGACCTAGTGGTTAGAGCGAGTAACTTAGTGCAGTCGGCTTTTTTGGGGGATTCTGAGGAGGTACGTCGAAGTGTTGCCCAACCGGACGCTAGCCTTGCACGTGCGAAAGATTTGGGAGATTCAAGTGTGGGTGTAGGGAGTGGTAGTGTTGAAGCTAGGTGGAACTATGCTTGGAGAAGGACAATGGTGGCATCAGATGATGATGGAGATATCCTTAGCCGGGAGGCGAGGGAAAAGATTCGTAGTATTGAGCGCGATGGCTCAGTGCATGCTGCTAAGAAGGTTACAGGTGATGTAATAACCCAAATTTCTGTACTTGAGAAAAATTTTCATTTGAGGGATGAATAGTGATTTACATGGATGAATAGTGAAATTATGGATGAATAGTGATTTTGAAGAATTAAGATATTTTTCATGTCACCCTATGTAAGGGATAGGAAATGGATACTTCGAAGTTATATTAGTAATCTACGAGGTAAATAAGTGTATGTAAACGCGATCGGAATTCAGAAAATCCAAAGTTTATTTTTATGGAATATTTGACCGGGCAGTGAAGTGTATATCAGTAATATCATGAAATGAGATGTTTAAATTGAGGATTCAAGGATTTTATATTTTATTATTTTATTTAAGATGATGTAAGGATTTAGAATGAAAACCTCTGAGTTAGTATAACGAACATTTTAGGAATCGCTAGAACTATATAACGAGATTAAGCGATTAAGCGAACGAATTATGGAATTTGGATTGAGTTCATAACAAGATTAAAAATCCTACATGATCATCAAGAGAATTATATCAAGTGGATTAAAAGATTTAATTCAAGGATTAAAACAAAACAATTTAGGATTTAAGTGATTTAAATCACTTTAAATCAACCAAAAATTAAACAAATATCAACCAAGCTTCTTGCATAATCTTTGCACAAGAACAAGGGTGATAAAGTAGCTTTACTACATCTGATCTAAAGTAGAAAATATCCCACAAATTCATTTAACACTTAGCCAAACAAGAGAGAAAAGAGAAAGAAACAAAAACACCAAACTGTCCAAGTTTCTTCCAGCAGGAAGAACGGGATCAGAACCCTAGCTAGGAAGCTTTGTTTTTGGTGAACTATAGCTCAAAAGAAATCCCTTGAAGAGTAGAAGGTGTGGTAAAAATTTGAGAACCAAACTCCTATTTTTCGATTTTATATGAATTTTACAAGATGATGATGAATAGTGGTGAATAGTAGCTTAACATTGTTTTCTTGTTTTGATCTTAAGGTTTAAGCTTTATAAAGGCTATCTAAGGCTTGTAAAGTGTTTATAAACACTTGTTATTGTTGCTAGAGCTCCCAAGAAGGTAAAAACCCTAACCCACCTTTGAGTTTTTATGAGTTTTGGTGAAGTTTTGATGTTAGTTTAAAGGTGTGTTCATGTTAGTGTACTTAGTGATTGTTTGGCTTTGTTTTAATATGAAAAATGGTGGGTGTTGGATTGTAGCCACACCACTGACTTTAGAGAAGTAAAAAGGTTGTTTGTTGAGGTTGTGGATGTATGGTATGCCCGGTGTGGCTTGGTTATGTTGTGACAAAATGGAAATGTCCTAGTTATAGCCATCGTAATGGCGAAATTCCGTTAACCCTTAAAAACAGTCAATACCCGAGACCATAAAATTATTTTTAGCATCACCACTGCATAAGGTTACAAAGATATGGTTGTCTAGTTTACAGGGCCGCAAGAATCACATTAAAATAGTTTACGGTTTAAGAGTTATGCTAGTTTTAGTGAAAGCGGTTTGAAAGATTTTATCACAGAAATGTAACCACTTTGATGCTAAGTTCGAGACCCTTATAGTCGAATTAAAATTAGGAATTTGGTGATAAAATGCTAAGGATAGTTAGCAAGGTGTGTGCGAAGGTTTTGAGTCAAAATTATTTTTTTTCAATTTTATAAAAATGCGTTAGCTGAGGTTGCGCAAGTGAAAACCCCTAAGAAGACGACTTAGAAACCAAACTTATAAGTGTTTAAGTATAACTTGAATTCGAGGATTGGTTCTGAACCAAACTTATGACTTAAGTAGTTGTCGACTAACGTGGACTTAGTATGAGTCTAGAGAGATCCCTTAGTGCCTTGTTTGTAATTGGCTTAAGTGTCTGAGCGTTGAGTTATAAGTGGATCGTATATGGGATTAATCGCGTGTTTTCTTGACTTGTTTAGATTGTCGGATTCCGCCACGAGCCCCTACTATCCCCGAAGCAGTAGGCAAGTATACTTAACCCTACTCTATTGTTCAGAGTATATATGTTTCAACGTATAGTATATGTCAGTTCAAATTTTTTCTTTACAAGTTGCAAGTATTTTATCTCATTACTCAAATACCGGATATTTATGCAATTGAATGCATATATATAAATACATTGTTCGTACTCGAAGGGAGACAAATGTTTAGAAAAACTATCTTGTTAATTATTGGAGGTGATGAGAGATTTGATCTGGATCATTTTATTCGAATCCATGATCAAAGCAATCGTTCATATTTTTTCCTCTAATATTTCGAGAGGAGAGTGATTTATTGGACGTATTAATCGTTCAATTGTTTCCGAACGATAATTATTATTATGAATTGAGGTGCACGTGGAATTATACATGACATCTAAGATGAGTAGTATTGAAGGTGGCCAGGGGTACTCTGGTACTCCAGGTCCTGGACTGGAGATAATGTTAGAGACTGGTACGGCGGCCAGCCCAACAAAGGTGTATAAAAGCCAGGATGCGGCTTAGGGTGTGATAGGCGGATCATCCTTCTACCGGTAGTAAATTGCAAGATGTATGGACTGATCATCCATTACAACCCAGCGGATAAGAATCTCCTGAATATAGTCCATCAATAATGTAATTAATACCACAGGCGGGTATTAATTACTCAGTTTTTGCGGGTAAATTTCAGTATGTTAAAGAAATTATGGGGGTTCATTTCTTGAAGAAGTTTTTTTGGTGTGTGTGTATATATATATATATATATATATATATATATATATATATATATATATATGATTCTGGTGTATATAACTTGCTGGGAAATTTTTGGCTCATTCTTGCTATTGTATACTAATGATACAGCACAAAACAAAAGAGGTGAGGCTTCGGCATCTTATTTTGCTAAGGGGAAAGGTCCTGGAGATGATCCAAAGTGTTAGATAAAATGCTGGAAGGCTGGGAATAAGTTTGACGGACTTTTGTTATGTGTTTAGTAGACTCACTGTTTAGAGTCGTAAGGTTGTATGACGTTGCTTTAAATGAAGGTTTAAGTATTGTAATAACTCTAAGTAGAAGTTTTAATAAGATTCTGGAGGATACTCTGTTGTGTAATAACTTCTGAGGATTTATGTTATGTTCTAAGACTATAACCTGTGGAGTAAAGTATGGAGTTATTTTGTATATTGTTGTAGATAATCTTGTGAGCAGGTGAATAAATATTCCGCAAAGGTATGTATGTGTATGGTTAAGGTTGTGACGACCCGGATTCCGGGTAAAGGATTAGGGGGTGTTACAGGTTAGGCGCCTGCTGTGATTATAGTGGATAGCCCTAAGAAAGACGATGCTAACACCAAGGATGTGGCGGATGTTGAGAAGAGAAATGTAGAAGAGTACTCTCATGATTCTGAAGATGTTGTGGTTGGGATAGGTAACCGTGCGGATGGGGATGAGTTTGATTTTGGAGAGGTGAATCATGTCCCACCTGGTCCCTTAAGAAGACTGAAGAGAAAACTTGATGTTTGATAAAGCTCGGGTAGGAAGAAGGCTAGAATTGCAATGCCCATTATGGAGAGGCTAAAAGTTGTGGCCGAGGGTGGAGCTGGCTGTTCGAGATTGAGGGAGAGAGTTCCAAGGCTGCATGTGGATTCTTTGGAGTCTGACTCTGAGGAGGTTGTGGTGTACTTCGATAGCGATAATATGGTAGAGGATGTTGATGTCGGGCAGAGGCCAGGATATGGGTTTTTGTTCAAGTCTGCTCCCAGGATGCTGAGGGTGGAGCTGGCTGTTCGAGATTGAGGGAGAGAGTTCCAAGGCTGCATGTGGATTCTTTGGAGTCTGACTCTGAGGAGGTTGTGGTGTACTTCGATAGCGATGATATGGTGGAGGATGCTGATGTCGGGCAGAGGCCAGGATATGGGTTTTTGTTCAAGTCTGCTCCCAATACCTTCACTGCCCAATCTATGACAGATGACGACTATACAAAGCTCAATGCCTTGGATTTTGAAAAGATGTGCCGCCTGGGCCAAAAATATGCTGCACGGGTAAGCATTCTGCCTTTATTTATGCAATGTGCTTTTATTGTCGCGAAGTAATTGTTTGTTCTTTTGTTGTAGAGTCAGTGTGTTTATACTGGGATTATGGCCATAAGGCAGCATTACCGCCAATAGAATGCTGAGTTGCGAAGTGAGATGAAGTGGGTCAGTCGAGAGCTAGAATATGACCAGTTTACAAAGGCAAATGTTGTTAAAGACGTGCAGGCTATTGAAATGGAGAAGTGCAAATTTCCAATGATTATGAAGCTTTTCTTGGCCGTTTTGAAAGAGATCGTGAGGTGGCAAGGGAATTAGAGGAGGAAAGAGATATATTGCAGGGAGCTCTGGCTGTGGCAAATGAAGTGATTGTTATGCTAAATACCAGGTTGAAGTTCGAGACTGATCGTGCTATTGATGTTGAGAGGCACCTATCTTCCCGGCCTACAAAGGAAGCGGCCATTAACAAATTTGTGAATAGTGCTACGTACATGGAAGAAATTGATGCAGCGGTTGCCGCTAGGACAAAAGATATTGCCAAAGAACTCTCGAAGGCCAATTCCAAAGCAAAGCAGAGAAAAAGGCGGATTCGATCTTTGAAGTCCGGCCTGATGGGTGATTGAAAAGAGAAGTCTAGGGACGACCATGTTGAAGATGTTGGAGCCAAAAGCACAGAAAAGCCAGTTGACCAAATTGAAGTGCCAATAGCTGCTGCGCCAATTGCCACTGTCGCTTCCGTAGAGACGGAGATGGCAGGTAATGTATTGTTGACTCTTGCTGCTGCTCCAATAATTGATCGGGCTCGTGGAGAAGCCGGGCCAAATGTTGTTACGAAGAGTTTTGGGGAACATGTTCCAGAAGCTGTTGTGGAGGTCGGGACGGATGCTCCTACTAACCAAGGTGGTGAAAAGCCCACTAATCTAGCTGTTGATGCACCAGTTGTTCACAAAGATGAAATGGATGCGGACTTAGCTGCCGTGTTCTTCTTTTAGCTCTATTTTTGAGTCCTCAGTGTTTATGTCCGTGTTATGACCTGGATACATGAGCATATGACTTTAATTTTGTTAGAAAGCCTTTGTAGTTACTTTTGCACGAAATGTGTAACTAGGATTGACTGCACTATTAATGCAAGCTTTTGTAATGATGACATTTGAATATACGGTGTAAGAACCCAGATTTTTGGTAGGAATTAAAACTTTTATTATGTATTGGAGTATGAATAAATAGTGGTTACAACTGTAATGTATCAGTGGTTGAAAGAATGAATGTTTATATGCTATGAATGCTGCAACTGGTTGACAACTTAGATTAGAATAATCTATCTCCTAGAAAGTAAGATAGGATATTCCAAAGAGGAAGGAAATACTCTCATGTCATCCAAATCGATATCTGGTAGCTCATGTCATCGAAATCGATATCTGTTATAAGTCCAGTGGTTCCGTAAAAGGGTTAAGGAACACTCGGGGAAGTGCGAGAACATTTTTCTAATTATAAGAATTAAAGAGAAAATAAGAAATGAATAGTTTTTTTGGTGGAAATTAGAATATTAACAGACGACGCTATATAGAAGTATTCAGAACGGATTTCTGAATTCGTATTAATGATCGATAGGCAATATAAGTGTATGTAAACGATGTCAGATTCAGAAAAATAGCCCTTTTATTTTCTCCGAGATTTCCCTAGACACTGAATGATTTATGGATTTATTAAAGAGATTTGAGGGATTTAAATTCAAGGATTATAAAGGAGGATTGAGAATGGTAGTATAAATATCAAGGAAGTTTCCGGTAAAACCCTAACAAGAAATACTTGAGATATTCCTCCAAACGATCAATGAAAATGAGTAATAACCGGACAAAAGAGCAAGCAGAAAGCCAAGGTACATGCATGTGCAAGAGGATAAGATCAAGTAACCAAGTAGTTACAAAGGTAACTAGTATACTTAGAAAACCAACCAAGTACTTAGCTTCATCTCATCATCTTACCACTAAAACCAACACTTGTCCACTTGAATTGCATCATCCATGACATGATCACTTTAATAAAGCTACTTTAGGGAAGATATTATCCAAATAATTCATTTAACACATTAACCAAGCAAGAGAGCAACCAAGCAACTCCACCCTCTTCCATTAAGCACCATTCGGCCTTTCCTTAAATTCCAAAACCAAAATCCCACTTCCAACCATTGTTTGATCTCAAGATTTTTATGGTAAGTACTACATTTCATATCATAGTTATCCTATGAATTTGATCCTCAAATTCCAAGTCTAGCATATTTAATAAAATCATCAAAGGTGATGATGAATAGTGATTTCTAAAAACTAATGTTGTTTTCTTGATTTCTTTGGATGATCTAAGCAATATTAAGGATACACAAGGACTAGATCAAACTTAGTAAGGCTTTTACATACTCCAAGGAAGGTATATCTCTTAAGAACCCTAGCTCTTACTTTGAGATTTATGCATATTCTTGGTGGTTTTAGCTTAGTTATGATTATGATGTTAATGTAAGCATGATTATGTAGTTAGTTTTGTGGATCTAAGAGATATGATGAATATGATGATGAAGTGAGATGTTCTTGGACTTATTAAGATGAGTTTCATGAGTATAAGATGTATGGTATGCCCGGTGTGGCTTGTTTGTGATGTAACAAATTTGGAAACGTTCGATTTATAGCCGTCGTAATGCCAAGATTTCGTTAAACCTTATAAAAACGTGCATCACAGTAGGTATAATTTTCTGGCCTTGATGAATATATGACCTACCCTTATAGATCTCGAGTCATAGATCGTTTGGGCACGAAAATCGAAGAAAACGGACTTACGGTTTAGGAGTTATGGTCGATTTAGTAAAAGTAGTTCGAAACTGTAAGTGCGAGTTTGTAACTGAAATTGAACCCCCTTAACATGAATAATTCAGTGGCGAATCTTGGTAATTAAATACTAGAGATCATAAGGAAGGTATGAGAGAAAACCTCATGTCAAATGAATCGTTTTTCGATTTTATAAAAATGTTCGAATCGAGGTTAAGTGTGAATGAACCCCTTTGAGGTATACTTGGATATAACTTAGAAACTGGACAATAAATCTCGAGGTATAATCTTTGTTGCTAAAATGACCGACCTTAGAACTTGTATTACTTAAGAACTTACCAAATGTAAGTGTAATGACATGCCTTGATAATGAGCAAGTATCGGATCATAATAGTTGATATGGGTGAAAAATAATCCCTAAAGACAATATTAATATAATATATATTGGCTCGTAAATAAGGCCCGAAACCCTAGTTGGGCATTAAATTCGTAAATAATGATTAAGCCCAAAAGAATAGCCCAAACCGGGGATGCCCGGTATAAGCTTGTTTCTAACATGGGCCTCATCCACAAACCGGGAACGTTCTAGAAACAAGGAACGTCCTAGAATATCCCTGGGATATTATGTAGCCTCCAAGGCACCTAATTCGACATGGAAACTAACTCCCATAAGGAAGGAGTCAAAACCTTCCTCAATAACGGTGACTTGTCCACCAAGTCTCCAAACCCTATTACGATTCTAAGGCTCCCACAACCTATATAAAGGGCCAGACCCCTCATCTCAGAACTACATCTTGGTTTTATTCTCAACTCTGAGATACGTAGGCATCTTGTGAGGACCCGAATTAGGTCACGAAAAAGCAAGCGCAACCATTAAAGCACGAAGCTCATGAACTCTAGCCGCAATTTGATAACCCTACTTTTTATTCCACAACATTTGGCGCCGTCTGTGGGAAGACAACATCAACCATAGTTAACACATAAAGAACAACAACCGAGAACGCTCTTGTTACTTCCGATCCACCGGTCATCTCCTCCGCTCCACCCGTTGTTACGGAGCAAGGGTATGTACCCCCATCAACATAGACAACCACTCAACCTCAAGTTTCTCAACCTATAGGGACGAATCTCCATGTTGAGAGAACCTTACCAGTCGATGTCCACCCGGGACGGGAGACTAATCAGCTTCAGATGGTGGTCTCACCATTAACTAGCCATCCCCCGCTTTCAGGAGTTCAGATCTCCACTACTACGCTCCCCGTAAGCACCAATCCGGTATACGGGTTGCCTAACTATCCCCCAAATCGAAGGGATCCTGGACCAAGCGGTCACGCTCTGCAGATACCTGAGTCGTATCAACCACCCTATATTAGGGGTTTAGCCGCCCCTGAGCAAGGATATGATGATTACTCCGGACCTTACACTGATAATTCATCATCTGAGGCTGATGATCACGATGAAGCCCTGAGGAGGCGGTGTGCAAGCAAGGTGTAACATCCCCAGATCCGGGGTCAGGGATCTGGTCATTACCGTCTCAATTCCCATCCACAACACAACATAAATATTAAATTACAACCTTGTGACCCAAAACAATGACATAAAACACACCCGTTATAGTCCCAGAGATGAAATCAGAGTAACTACCAAATTTTATTAAGCACATTATGAGTTCTTACAATCCAAAAAGAATTACAATATGAATACATACTCCTTGCCATCCATTATCATAAGTCATACCAGCCCATATATTTGGTACTGAAAGAATGAATCTATTCTACCAATAGCTTTCTCTCCGGCTCTGGTAGTCTCATCGTCCCCGCTAGCGTCGAGTGCGCCTTGTGCGAGTCATCTGGTCTAGCTGTTGTTGTGATATAATAATAAATCAAGGGTGAGCACTAGCCCACCAACAATAATGTTTAACTGAACGATAATATATAACAGTTCAAAAGTATCTTTCAAACCATATGCCATGCATTTACGGAAATGATGCCAGTATAATATGAACGATGAAGTTACAAGGTAACTTAAAGTATTTATTTTGTGGAAATATCTGCTAAGTAAAAATAAGCAAGATATTATCATTTATCATAAAAAGAGGAACTTGCAAGGAAAATATTGCAATTCCAGTTATTAACATTTTTCGAAGTCCTACAACCTGAAAGAAGTCTCTTCGATACGTGTTGCAGGGAATTCCCAATTTGGGAGATGAACCAATACTGGAGTTATCACGCGCCAGCTGTCCCACTCCTTGATGATCAGTCGGGGATGGTACAGCCCAATATGGTTTACTACCAGTAGAAGGAAGAACTAACGGCTCCACTTGTGATGGACCGCGTGACTCGGCCTCTTACACACGACTCCTAGTTCGAATAAATCCACAGCATTGAAACGTAGAGTTTGTCCTCCCTTCCCCAAGTGAAATACTTGTTGATAAGACTCCACAAAGTAGTCGTATCTAGTTGGAAAGGAAAATTCACCAACATTTCCCAAGCTTTTGCTTGTTAATGGATATCAACTTGTTCCAACAATCTTACCCCTCGAATGATGAGAAGGTACACACAGACTTAATGAGTCCATAGCAACCAAGTTGCGAGTGAAAAGGATAAATTATGACCGGGAAGTCAACAAGATAAATAACATTGCTCAAGTAGGTTCCCCTATAATATGGAAGTTTGAGCGAGCATTTAAATCCTTTTAAGATAGATTTAAATGAAAAAATAAAGAGTTGGGAACCTTTCCTTGATAACATAGTCGTAAAAAGACTCCGAAATATTTTACATAATATCTGGAGGTGAAAGATTATCTCCGAATAATATAAATCGTTTTAAAAAGAATTAAATAAATATTCCAAGAATATTTATTTACTCAGTAATAATTACGGAATATTATTAACTCATAATATTGCTCGTAAGTAATCCTCGAATGAATATATGGAATTATTTACCAAATAAATCCCTCCTTAAATGAATATTCGAAATAACATTCATTAAATAATTAAACTCCAATAAATATTTAAAATAATATTCAATAAATAAGTCAAACCTTAGATGAATATTTGAAAATGATATTCATTTAATAAATAATCTTGTAAATGAATATCCAAATAACATTCATTTCATAAATACTCTTCTAAATGAATATCCAAATAATATTCATTTAGTAATCAAAACTTTTAAAGGAATAATCGAAATAATATTCCTTAAGTAAATATAACTTCCAATGAATATTTTAAAATAATATTCATCAAGTACATAAAACCTTAAATGAATATTCGAAACTAACATTCATTTAATATCTCTCGACTGCGATAATACTCGAATAACATTCCTCGAAATATTTCCAAGTAATTGATACCTTATGGAATATAAATAACGTTTAACAATAACACTCCTTAGATAAATAATAATCTGTCGTTGGAATTCCTCCGGGTTTCCACGACTATCTATAACTCAAAATACCGACTCCCGGTCTATATTTAGAATGAATATCATATGCCCTTCGCTAAGGGTCTTACCAAAACAATCCGGCTTATCACTGATAATTCGTATCTAGTCTATAATCCAATATCAATTCAGGGAACAAGTATCACAAAAACCAGAGTCACAATATAATTGGAAACAGGCATGCATGCGATGACATATGTAAAATAGAAATCATATACATATATTATCACAACAACAGGTTCAAAGGTTTGAACACTTGCCTGGTAATCGGGTGTCGGTGGAGATAGTGTGTCCTGGGTCTGCTCGATGATCTATAAACAATCAGAACATTCGAGATTAACCACTTAACACCTTTTAAAAGTCTAGGTATAACTTCACTTAAATCGAAACACGTTTTCGAATTATCTCGTTATACACCTTTTAGTGTAACTCTTTTTATCACCGATACGATCCGATATTTGTTCGTTATTAAGACATGTCATCATACCCACACTTGGTATATACTTAAGTCGTAAAAGTTCTAAAGTCGATCGATTACGAACCGAGATATTACCTAGAGTTTTATCGTTCGTTTTCTAAGTTATAACAAAAGTTATACTTTTAAGGGGTTCGTTCCCGTTTAACTTCGATTCAAACATTTTTATAAAATCGTTTGACATGTGGTTTTCTTTCATACCTTCCTTATGACCTCTAGTATTTATTTACCAAGATTCGCCACTGAGTAACATGCTTTACGAGGGTTCAATTGAAGTTACGAACTTTTACTTACGGTTCCGAACCAATTTTATTAATTTGACCATAACTCCTAAATCGTAAGTCGGAATGTTTCGATTCTTTCGCCAAAATGATCTATGACTCGAGATCTATGAGGACATGTCATGTTCATAACCAGTTAAGGCAATTCACCCTACTGTGATGCACGAATTCTTTAAGGTTATCGAAAATCGGGCATTACGACGGCTATAAATCGAATATTTCCAAATTCCAAACTTTCCAATAATCATAGTTTCCACTCTAAACAACATATACATGTTATTTAACCATGAACTAAGGCCAAGCAATGCCTTTCCGTTCATCTAAACTATTTATCCTCTTATATCAACAAATCACTACATAAGCATGCTTTAATTATCACCATAATCATACTAATCTAAAAACCCATCAAGAACATCATTAAACTCAAAGTAAGGCCTATGGTTTCAAGAGTGTTATACCATCCTTGGGGCGTGTATGCAATTAGTAAGCCTTGTATAGTCCTTGTATAGCCTCCATGAAGCTTGGATCATCAACCAAAATCAAGATTCAAGAATTTTGTTCTTGAGGTTACTATTCATCCTCCACTTTCTTGATTTTATTGAATATGGAAAGAGTGGTGTTTGAGGCTAAGATTTCTAGGGTATCATTTTTATGAAATATAGGATCTATGATAAATTTTTGGAGATCAAACAATGGTGGGAGCTTGGACTTTGATTCTTGAATTATGATGAAAGTCGAATGGAGCTTTTACAAGGGGGGAAGAGAGTTTGCTTGGTTGGCTTGCTTTAGTCTCATCTAATCTTGCATTATTATGAAAATATCTAGCATAAAGTGGCTTTAATAAAGTGCCCATGTCATTGCATGCATCATCTAGCCAAGTGTTGGTGTTTGAAAGTGTGGATGATAAGATTTAGCTAAGTACTTGGCTTGTTTCTCCAAGTGAGCTAGTTACTCTTGTAACTACTTAGTTACTTGATCTCATCCACTTGCACATACTTGCATCTTGGTTCTCTGCTCATTTCTTATCCGTTTATTGCTCAATTCATTGATCGTTCGGACGAATAACTCAATCGTTTCTAGTTATGGTTTTACCGAAAACCGTAATAATAATTACACCATCATTTTCAATTCTCTTTAATAATTCTTGAACCTATATTCCTTAAATCCCTTCAATAATTCTTTAAGTCTTTCAGTGTCCAGGGAAATCTCGGGGAAAATAAAAGTGCTATTTTTCAGAATCCGACAGCTTTTACATACACTCTTTTTCCCCCTGGATCACTAATACGAACTCAGAATTTCGTTCCGGATACTTATATATCGCGTCGTCTAATAATATTCCTATGCCTACCCAAAATCACTATTCATCCATTTTTCTTTACTCATCCTCTTAGGGTTGTACAATTGTCCCTGATCTCTTTCGATCGTTCCTTAACCTTTTTACGGACCCACTGGACCAATAACAGATATCGATTTGGATGACATTAGAATAATCTTTTCCTTTAGAATTATCAAATCTCAATTCCCTAGGAGATAGATAATTCTTATCTAAAGTGTCAACCAATAGTATTCTTCATGGCACCTAAACAATTGAATCCAAATCTATTCCTTTCATTCATTATCTCATCGTTACATCATAGTCGTAATCACTATTCACCATTACCTCAGTACATAATAAAAAGTTTTAATTATATCCAAAATTTGGGGTTCTTACAGTCTCCCCTCCTTAAAAGGATTCCGTCCCGGAATCAGGTGGGAAGCAAAGAGTCTTTTGTCTGTCGTTTCACCTTTCAGCTTCCGGATCAACTCTTAGTCGTTCTGCCCTTTCTCAGCACATCTACTGGTGCTACAATACGTACTTTATCCTTTTTCCATCAACTTTGCTACTTTTTGTACAACACATTATTCGGGTTATGTTCTTACTCAGTCTTATCCTTATTGTTCTTATTGATACCTGCAGTGGCTTTGGTATCACTATCATGCTGCGAATTCGGAGATAACCTCGCTCGCACTGTGTATTTCCTGATCGCTTTAATCTCCGCAATCTCGATCAATATAGAGAAGTGGAAGGATTTATTGAGAGATCACCATGATCAATTGAACATTTGTTATATTGCATAGTTAGTACAGAAGGGGGCCAGCCTTTAGTACTTGACAAGCAATTAAACAAGTTATGGTATTCCACTTAGACTTCTATCACATAGACAGATAGTCACGTAGCAGTACCTCCCCTCCTTAAAGGGTTGTTCTTCTTAATTAATAAAGAAGATGAATAAGAGAGAAGAAAAGAAAAGAATTCTAAAGGATTATAGAAAGTTTTCATGATTGTAAATTATCATACTCAAAATTTACCTCTGAACTATAGAGGTTCATCAAAGAAGAAATTAATCATAATTATATCCAATACCATTTGATCGCAATCTCATGTGTCAACAAATGTTGCTGCTTTGTCCACTATTCTATGGACCTATACTCTGGTTCAACCTTAGCAACGCTCACTCCAGAAAATTCCTTCAACCTTTTAGGTTAAATCTTAGGTTTTCCGCTTGACACCATTGTTACTGACATTCCATGTCACGCTACTAGCTTTTTCATAACTATAATATTAACACTATTAGGTTGTCATCCCGAGAATTTATCAGAAAACCCATTTATTAATCCATTCATAACATTCCTTGCTTCACATTCCCTAGTTGCTTTCCCAGCCTTTTCTTTATCAACCATATCCTTCTTATTAGCTGATTCTTATTTACTTCTGTTATTTACATTCACCTTTATCTCTTTATTGAGACACCTTTTGCACTTGGTATCTCCTTATCGGTATTCCGTCACATTTACTCTATAATCATCACGTTATTCCAATTTAAACTTTCCGAAATGAATCTGGCCGATCCCTTTAACTTAGATTCAATATAATCTACTTCTGCCAACCTTGTTTCTCATCACTTGTTCTTTTCTATCCGTGATTTTCCACAGGTTGTTCTTCGTAAGTCAGACCAGGTCGTATATCTACCTGCTCGTACTCTTATCATCTGTTGAGCACCTGCATTTTACTGGTGTAGCTTTGCTACATGAAACACGTTACAATCATGCTATAAGTTTTGGGGGTAGAGCTGGCTCGAATGCCACCTTCCGAACACTTTTAAACTCTCAGGTGGCCCAGTAAGTCTCATTAATTCTTTCTACGGGAATACATTTAGCATCATTAATCATCAACCTCATATTCTCTATCTTGTTTGCGCAGAAATACACTAACACAAACTTGCTTGTCATTCATCAACATGCCATTTAGTTTATCAATAGCAGCACTTTCTTTATCTTTACGTTGTCATCTACTTTCTTAGAAGAATCACCATTGCTTGTTGTTTACATAGTGCGTTAATAGCTAACCCTACGGGTTTCAAATCCCTTAGGGAGACAAAGTAATCACTATTCCTTATCCATAAGGATCACTTCCTGAACTTGATGTAGATATTACATGAAGTAGATAAAATTGCAGAAGAGTTTCAAGCATCGCAGCTAGGTCCGGTTGATAAAACTATCACTCATGCATCTTCCATAAAAGACTGGAAACTTAATGGTTTACTACGTCAATTTTGTATCATGGTCCTGGTTTGCCTCAAAACGGGACCTTCTATGGTGTGTAGTTTGCCTAAGACAATATCGGGAATCGAATCTTTACTTAAACTATTATTACCGTCGATTCTTGCACAGTCATCAGAAGGAATGTAAATTCCTCCACTCTGATATGACCTTCAAGGTCGTTCCAAATATCATTCTGTTTCTTCGGTATGAACATTTGTAATTATTCCTCTATACTTAGACTGATAATAATAATTTCTGCTAATCCTTGTTCTCTGGATACATTTCAATTAAAATTTTTCTACCTCATTCTCATCACTGTTGGGTGAAAGCATTCTCCTTTAATGCTCTGCTGAAGGAGAAAAATATAACTATCAGTCTTTTTCCATAAGTCATTGCTTCCACCTTCCCGTGGGAATTTTATCAAAGTTACCCTCAATCATACCTAGGATATTTGTTTTCTTAGTTCTTTCTTGTTCTAGGATAATCTCAACCTTCTTTGGTTCCATCCATACCTCATCGTGGTTTCATACATGCCTCATCTGGCATTATTGTTATTGTGTCTTACATTCTCTTCCAAACTTCTAGTTGGAAACTCAGAATATTAACTTTTCCTTGTAAGGTTTCTTAGGTCGTCCTCATCATTCCTCCTGTATTTTCTAGGTACAGGGTATATCAAAACGTCATTGATCAATACTCTAATAATTCTATCTATGTCCTTTCCAGAACTCTTTTTAATAATCCTTACCCGTCATTGTTGCCTTGGCAAGTCCAACTCATATCATCTGAATTCATAATGTCTTTATTAGGGTTAATGCCATCCCTTGTGCATTCCCCAGGGTTTGTCTTAATTTATGGATATCCTGTCCTTAATTTAACTGCCAAGGAATTCTTGCATCCTATATTTGGCAATCAGATCATGTATCCCTAATAAGGGTCTCTTTTCAATCATTCTCATTTGATAATCGATCGGTGGCTTAATGCTAACCTCTTCTTTCAGATAGTTGTCAGCCTATTTGACCTTCCAAAAGACAACATATGTCTATCTGCTCTCTTATAGAACTTGGTAATGGCAGCAAGGATGTTCTGGAAGATATTGGTCGAGTTCAACGTGAATCTCTTAGTACTTATCATTCTTCTCAAAGGTAATTACCTTAGGCAAAATTTCTACAGCATACTGATCAATCTCTGACCATTTCTATACTCTCTTCATAAACCTTCATTGTTTACTTTCCTCCATCATGATATATTCATGGTATTCATGATACCTTAACATCATACATCTCAAGTTACTATACTTTTATTTTTACTCGTAATCTTGGACAATCGTATACACATGAATCACTTTCGTACGGGTGACCCCATAAAAATCTAGTAAATTCCCAATCAAAACATGGGTTGCAAGGGTTCTGTAAAAACCCTGATTTTTGTACTATTGTAAAACGACTTGGATGAATAGTAATTTCATTACTTAAGGGAAATGATTCTAATCACCACTTATGTATGATGAATATTTAAGATTTGAGTTCATATTATGATTTCTTAAGCAAAATAAGTGTATGTAAAAGTCGTAGGAATTTGAAAAATCCTAACGACCCACGTTTTATGAGATATCGATAAATGCGAGTATTATGACAAGCCAAGGGTTATATAATTCAAAGCTGATCATGCAACCAAGGTATTAAGATAAGGAAATAAGAATATTGGAAGGTTACTTGGACAAGTTTTTACACCAAAAGCATTTTTAAGAATTAATGGAGATTAGCATGGAAATTAAAGAATAATTATGGAAAAATGATAAATATGGCAAGAGCTTAGGTAAATTCCATGCAAGCAAACCCCATGCAAGCTCCATGTAATCCATGCAAACAACCCAGTTAGAAACCAACCAAGTTATTAGAATTTAGTTAGAAAACAAGTTCCTTGAAACAAGCTTCGTTGGTTACTTTGTCAAAACTACTATTTTCCTTTTAGACTTTGATGACCACAAGGACATACACCATACCTTGGCAAGGCTAGCAGCTGATATACACCACAATACATATCACTTTATTACACCTTACAAGTAGCAAACGCAAGTTCTCTCCCCTTTTTCTTTCAAGCAATTCGGACTTTTCAGAGGTAGGGGTCTTGGCGATTTTTGTTCACCTAGTTCTACTCATCTAAAAATCATGAAAAAAATCACGGGACTTCTACACATCAAGATGAAGTTTTGGATTTAATTTCATAATTTTTGAAGATCGTTTGGATGGGTAAATAAATTCGAGAAGTTCATCCTTTTTTTTCCGCTAAGCACCTCAAATTTTTGGAGTTTTGAGATTTCAAAATCCATCTTCCACCCCTTGTTAAATCTCCAAACTTTTATGGTAAGTATTACATTTAATATAATGGATCTCCTAGAAATCTTAGCTTCAATCTCCACTTTTTCCATTTTCAAATAAATCTTCAAGTGGAGGGTGAATAGTACCTTCATGGACTAATGTTGTTTTTCTTGATTCTTTGGTTTATCTAAGCTAGCTTAAGCACACCCAAGGACAAATCAAGGTTTATTAGGTTCTTAACACTCCAAGGAAGGTATAAAATCTCACACCCATCTTAAGTTTTTGAGTTTTAAGATTTATATGGAATTTGGATGAAAGATTGTACATGATTAAGTGGTTCTTGAAGTTATAACCTCTTTAATGATTGTGTAAATCTTGGATAATGATAAGTGGATAATACCACTGGTCTTAGAGACCCTAGATGATGTTTATATGATCTTGATGTGGTGTGGTTGCTTTAAGTGGTTTAATGGAATTTGGAATGATCGTTATATAGCCGTTATAATGTCGGAATTACGTTAGGTTAATTTGTGCAGAAAACCCCGAATGTGTAAAATGATATTTTTGAACCAAACTGATTGCAAATATGAATATATGATCTTGTAGTTTACTTGAGAATTTGAATTGCCTAAAAATGATTTACGGTTTAGGAATTACAATCGAATTAGTAAAACCGGTTAAAACGAATGAATCGTGCACAACCACTGACTTTGCAGTGACATTCTGACCGCTTGTAAAACGAATAATATTATGAAAATTTTTGTGACACTAGTTCTTACAGTAATGAAGATTTTCCAAAAAGAATCAATTCAAAATATTAATTTTTTCGATTTATTAAAAATCGTGGAGTCGGGACTTCGCAAGTAACATTCCTGCAGAAAAGAGTGTTGTTTAAGGACTTGGTTAAGGACCTTATTGAAATCCTTGATATGTACAAACATTATATTTGGACCTCTATTCAGTGGGTAAAACATGAGAAAAAGAATTTCATAAAAAGGATTCTTTTTCGATTTTATAAAAATGTTCGATTGAAAGTTGCGCGAGTGAAATACACTTTTAGGGGACTAGCGAATATAATCGAACGAAACCGAAACTCGACCCGAATAAAATCGGTAATTTTAATTCGGTCAAGGAACTCTACCACAGGCATGTAAGTGTAACATGGACATTAAGGATCCCTTAAGGAAATTGGTTTTGTTAAATAAACCTAGGATAAATGGTTCGAATACGAAACTAACCCTACTATTTCCTTGATTGATTATAGATCGTCGCCCTAGCACGTGCCTACTTCCCCCGCAGATTCAGTCAGGCAAGTTTCTATACCAAACTTTAAGTATGCTTTAAAACTGTTGTGTTGTGATATAAATGCATGCACTGTCTTAAATATTACTATTTTTCGAAAAAGCTTATACGTGCATGCTTGATTCTGAAAGTACATGTGAATTTTCTTATGCATATATATACACCCAATGACTTATGCGTATATATATAGTGATGTTAAGGCTCGGGTAGAGCGTAAGTTCTTTCGTTATAAATTGGGAGTCAGAGTATTTTTCAAAACTCGGTAACCCCGGAGGCGTATATTTTCAAGAAACGCTTATGTTCCGATGATTTAAAAATCTATGAATATCGGAATTATTTTATTCTTAAATAAACATTATTTAGGAATATTTATTTATTATGAATGAATATTATTTTAAATATTCATTTAAAGTTAATTTATTTAATTATTTTAAATATTCAAATATTTTTATAATTACCTATACCTCGGAAATACCACCCCAACGGCTCACGAACTTATCAAAACTTGAGAACCCAAGGCTTTGGGAGCTACTAAAAATATTTTCTCCCTTCGCTACAACTGAAGAGGTGACTCTGCCTTATCAAGGGGAGTCAGGTTTTAGAAATTCGTAAGAAAACTCCGAATAACTCCCAAGTTGATTTAAAAAAAATTCCTGAGTAGAGAAAATCAGTTCACAGAGGTCAACTTGTGGGATGAACATACTTCCATGTTTTCTTTCGAAAGTGTCGCAGTTTTATAAAGGTATCAAAGTTGGTTAGTGGCTCCGGGACTGGATGTTATTTTGGATGGGAAGCGACTCGTGGGTTGCAGGCCCATCCTGGAAGTGCATATACCGAAGTGTAAGAGCTGGAAGGTGGCCTGTCCATCAAGGTATATGTACTAGATAAAGAAACTTGCCAATAGGAAAGTCAATTGTAAAACCCATAGATGGTCGGGCCACGGCCTCCATAGTAGGTACTTCACCCGTTTACTAGTAGCGAAGTGTTGATTATTTTGCGGTACAGAGGCTGATCACCTTGTACCGTGGTTATCCGGTATAGTCCCATCTTTCCAATTGGAATTGTGCTGCTACACTGTACTGAGGGCCCAGGTGCACCGGTACCGATAGTGTAGTCAGTGTTGAACTCGTCGTGCAAGATTTTGAAAATCCGAACCATCTGTTTTAAAAATAACTCAGGGAAAGTTACTATGGTTGAAAGATAAAGTTTATATGATATTACTCATGTTTTCAAACGAAAGGCAATTTTTACAGTAATATTATTATTATTATTTTGCTGAGCTTATGCTCACACTTGTTTCCTATATATATATCACCAACAACAACAGGTAGTCATAGCAATGACACACCAGACCGCCAGGAAGCGCGTGGGAAACGCGCAGCTATTCCGTAGGTTGTTCGGACCCCGGATGCCCCTACCTCAGGTGAAAAGACTTTGTAGGATAGGTTGCCGACTTAGAATTGTTAGGTTTTTGTACAAGTATGACTTGTGTAAACTTTTGAAAACCAGAAAACTATCCTACTCTCACTATCACCTCAGGTAGTAGTTTTTGATGGATTATCAACCTTTTCTAAGACGAAACATTTGGTTTGTAATAACTTTTAACTTTGGTCTGTACCCAGAATCTTAAGTAATGTCTTGCTTTCGCTCTGAGCTTACAACCTGTGATGGATATTATTTATTTAGGGGTCACTGCCAACGTGGAATATAAATTAGTAAAATGGTTAATAATCAGGGATGGTAATTGATAAAATTGGAATCTAGATTGGCGTAACAACCTGGATCGTTGACCCCGGATCTGGGGGTGTTACAGAAATGGTATCAGAGCCCTAGGTTATAGTCTCAGAGACGAAAGGAAGGTTAAGGATGCAAACCTTTACCAAGTATATGGACGGGCTAGGAGATATAGCCCTACCGAACCTAAGTCATTTAAGGTCATTACCTATTGAAACTTTTGAGGTAGTAACATTTTTTCCCTTATCTGTGTAGATTCCCGAGGAGCCCCATATGGACCCGGCCATTGACCCAGCTGTAGACCCGATAGAGGAGCCAGTAGCAGACCCGGCTGTGGACCCGATAGAGGAGCCAATAACACACCCTGCAGAGGGCGACCCTGTTGACCCTGAGCCAGAGAGTGAGCCAGAGGAGGACCCGGATGAGGACCCTATGGACGATGCTGACCCGGATGAGGAATCTGTGGCCTGGACTGACATACCCATGCATTCCCCTCCCCGTAGGGAGCCGTCCCCTTTCGACTCCCCACAGTGGAGTCCCCTTCCTGCGGGAGAGACGAAGGAGTTACCTGATTATGATGTTGATACTGCGGAGGTTGCACAGACTGAGCCACAGACCCCACCTCCACCCCCGGTCCCAGTGGTCTTAGCAGCAGATTACGACAGGGACATGGCCCGACTCACATCTAGGGTGGTAGCAGCTGAGGCTCGGGTTGATGAGCTTAGGTACCAGTTGACTGAGGAGAGGAGGTCCCGTAACCTCACCCACAGAGAGAGGACTGACTCAGTGTCCAAGAGCATTATATGGATGACACTGCGTGTCGAGAGGAGAGCTCTTACCAGGATCCAATCATCATCCCGCTCCGATAGGAGGCTTAGGGCGAGTGAGGCCGAGCGGATCGTGTCATCAGCCATGAGGAGGATTCGGGATGCGGCTCGCTTCCACCGATATTGATAGCATATTATGACTGTTGGCTTTCTAGTGGGGATTGTAGTTTGTAGTTGCACTTTTGGTATAGTAGTAGCAGGTAGCAGATAGTCCCACTGGAAAGCATGTGTTGTATCTTTTGGTTGGCCTTATGTATTCAGATGTTGTATTATGTGACCTGTGACTCTTCAGGGTAACCTTTTGATGGTACCCAACATATATATGACTGTTTTCATTTCGGCACTAAATTTTGTTTAAGTTCATTACGTACAATGCTGCCTACAACAAGAAAACATAGATGTATCCGAAATGCACTATCCTTTTGAGGTAGCACTTACTTATGCAAGGTAACCCTAACAATTGTGATCTAGAGATAGAAGGTTGTCACTTTCGAGCCAACTTAATACCTTTTGTGTTATGAGGATTCGACGTCATCTTAGGAATGGACTGGATGTCCGGCAATAATGCCCAGATTGACTGCAAAGGTAAGAAAGTCAAAATGGTGATGCCCGGAAAGTTCCTCACAGTCGCGGAAGCTAGGAAGTTGGTACGTAAGGGGAACGAAGCCTTCCTGGCCTGCGTAGTAGACACAGAACGGAAAGCCCCTGAATTGCAAGATATCCCCGTCGTTAGAGAATTCGAGGATGTGTTTCCCGAGGAACTACAGGGATTGCCACCCGATTGGGAGATCGAGTTTGTAATAGAGTTAGTACCCGGGACTGCACCTGTTTCTAAAGCTCCGTATAGGTTAGCACCCGTGGAGATGAAAGAATTACGAACGCAGTTACAAGAGCTATTGGATAAAGGACTGTTAAGGCCGAGTGTATCTCCGTGGGGCGCTCCAGTGCTATTTGTCAAAAAGAAAGATGGAAGCATGAGATTATGTATAGACTGTAGGGAGCTGAACAAGCTAACCATCAAGAACAAGTACCCTCTACCTAGGATCGACGACCTGTTCGACCGGCTGAAAGGAGCAGTCTGCTTCTCAAAGATAGACTTGAGAACTGGTTATCACCAGTTGAAGATCAAGCAGGAGGACATACCCAAGACCACATTTCACACCCGGTATGGAGATTATGAGTTTCTGGTTATGTCCTTTGGGTTAACCAATGCACCAGTAGCCTTTATGGACCTAATGAATCGCGTGTGTAAGCAATACCTAGACAAATGCGTCATAGTGTTTATCGACGATATTCTGATTTATTCAAGGACTGGGGAAGAACAAGCAGAACACTTGAGGATAGTCTTAGGGATTCTGAGAGCTGAGAAACTGTATGCCAAATTCTCTAAATATGAATTTTGGCTAAAAGAGATTCAATTCTTAGGCCACGTGGTAAGCAGTGAGGGAGTGTTAGTTGATCTTGCCAAGATTGAGGCCATATCAAATTGGCAAAGACCGACCACCCCGACGGAAGTAAGAAGCTTCGTAGGATTACCAGGCTACTATAGGAGATTCGTGAAAGACTTTTCCAAGCTAGCAGCCCCACTTACCCGACTCACCAGAAAGACAGAGAAGTTCGTATGGACGGAGAAATATGAGGAAAGCTTCCAAGAGCTGAAGAAACGGTTAGTGACCGCCCCCGTGCTGGCACTGCCAGATGAAAAGGGAGACTTCGTGATTTATAGTGATGCATCCCACAAAGGATTAGGCTGTGTGCTCATGCAACATGGCAAGGTGATTGCGTATGCGTCCAGACAATTGAAGGAGTACGAAGTGAGATACCCTACCCATGACTTAGAATTAGCTGCGATCGTCTTCGTGCTAAAAATATGGAGGCACTACTTGTACGGAGAGAAATGTGAGATCTACACCGACCATAAGATCCTCAAGTACATCTTCACTCAGAAAGAATTGAATATGAGACAGAGGAGGTGGTTAGAACTAATAAAGGATTACGACTGTGAGATCCGTTATCATCCGGGGAAGGCCAATGTGGTGGCCGATGCCCTTAGTAGGAAAGAGAAGCTCAAGATGCTAACCATGATAAGGGAATTGGCAAGAGAATTCGAGAAACTAGAGATAGAGGTCAGGAGACCAGATGAGGGCCAAGAAATGCTAATGGAAATCCAAATCCAACCATCATTGTTAGAAAAGATTAGGCGGTGTCAGGAGCAAAAGATGGAAGAGGAAGCTAATTCGGAGGAGGAAATTCTAACCGGAGAAGAAATCAAATGCAAGAAAGATAAGAATGGGATCATGAGGTATGCAATAAGGATATGGGTCCCGAATGTTCAGGAATTGAAGGACGAAATCTTATATGAGGGCCACAATGCTAGGTATTCGGTACATCCCGGTAGCACCAAAATGTATAGAGACCTGAAGGAATACTATTGGTGGCCTAACATGAAGAAGGACGTAACGGAATGGGTGAATAGATGTTTGACTTGTCAACGAGTGAAAGCGGAACACCAAAGGCCCAGTGGCTTACTACAACCCTTAGAGATCCCGGAGTGGAAATGGGAGCATATAGCCATGGACTTTGTGGTAGGATTACCCAAGACTAAAACCAATCATGACGCGATATGGGTGATTATCGATAGACTAACCAAGTATGCTCACTTTCTCCAAATTAATGAGAAATACACTATCGATAGGCTTGTAGACATCTACATAAAGGAGATTGTAGTGCGACATGGAGTCCCAGTAACCATTGTATCCGATAGAGACCCTAGGTTTAATTCCCGATTTTGGAGGAGCTTCCAGGAGTGTGTAGGGACTAAGCTAAACATGAGTATAGCATATCACCCTCAGATCGATGGACAGAGTGAGAGAACTATTCAAACCTTAGAAGACATGTTGAGGGTATGCGTCATAGACTTTAAAGGAAGCTGGGAAGAACACTTACCCTTGATTGAGTTCGCGTACAACAACAGCTACCACGCGAGCATAGGAATGCCCCCGTACGAATCATTATACGGACGAAGATGTCGCTCACCCTTATGTTGGGAAGAAGTTAGTGAAAGGAAGATATTAGGACCTGAACTGGTACAACAGACGAGAGATGTGATAGTTTTAATCAGGGGAAGATTGGCAGCAGCCCAAGATAGACAACGTAAGTATGCCGACTTAGCTCGGAAGGACAGAGAATATGAAGTAGAAGACATGGTACTGCTTAAGGTATCTCCATGGAAAGGATTGATGAGGTTTGGGAAGAAGGGAAAGTTGAGCCCGAGGTACATCGGACCTTTCGAGATATTAAGGCGGATTGGATAGGTGGCTTACGAGTTAGCCTTACCTCCAAGTCTGCAGCAAGTGCATAATATGTTCCATGTATCTATGTTAAGGAAGTACAACCCCGATGCCAAGCATGTGGTGGAATATGAGCATGTAGATCTACAGCCAGACTTGTCTTATATAGAGCAACCAGTAGGAATTATGGACCACAAGGAGTAGGTACTCAGAAATAAGGTGGTCAGATTAGTCAGAGTTTTATGGCAGAATCACAACGCCGAAGAATCCACCTGGGAGCTGGAAAGTGCAATGCGAGAGAGGTACCCCCATTTATTTTCATTTGATTCCGGGACGGAATCCTGTTAAGGGGGGAAGGTTGTAAAAACCCTGATTTTTGTACTATTGTAAAACGACTTGGATGAATAGTAATTTCATTACTTAAGGGAAATGATTCTAATCACCACTTATGTATGATGAATATTTAAGATTTGAGTTCATATTATGATTTCTTAAGCGAAATAAGTGTATGTAAAAGTTGTCGGAATTTGAAAAATCCTAACGACCCACGTTTTATGAGATATCGATAAATGCGAGTATTATGACAAGCCAAGGGTTATATAATTCAAAGTTGATCATGCAACCAAGGTATTAAGATAAGGAATTCAGAATATTGGAAGGTTACTTGGACAAGTTTTTACACCAAAAGCATTTTTAAGGATTAATGGAGATAGCATGGAAATTAAATAATAATTATGGAAAAATGATAAAGATGGCAAGAGCTTAGGTAAATTCCATGCAAGCAAACCCCATGCAAGCTCCATGTAATCCATGCAAACAACCTAGTTAGAAACCAACCAAGTTATTAGAATTTAGTTAGAAAACAAGTTCCTTGAAACAAGCTTAGTTGGCTACTTTGTCAAAACTACTATTTTGCTTTTAGACTTTGATGACCACAAGGACATACACCATACCTTGGCAAGGCTAGCAGCTGATATACACCACAATACATATCACTTTGTTACACCTTACAAGTAGCAAAAGCAAGTTCTCTCCCCTTTTTCTTTCAAGCAGTTCGGACTTTTCAGAGGCAGGGGTCTTGGCGATTTGTTTTCCCCTAGTTCTACTCATCTAAAAATCATGAAAAAAATCACGGAACTTCTACACATCAAGATGAAGTTGTGGATTTAATTTCATAATTTTTGAAGATTGTTTGGATGCGTAAATAAATTCGAAAAATTCATCCTATTTTTCCCCTAAGCACCTCGAATTTTTTGAGTTTTGAGATTTCAAAATCCATCTTCCACCCCTTGTTAAATCTCCAAACTTTTATGGTAAGTATTACATTTAATATAATGGATCTCCTAGAAATCTTAGCTTCAATCTCCACTTTTTTCATTTTCAAATAAATCATTCAAGTGGAGGGTGAATAGTAACCTTCATGGACTAATGTTGTTTTTCTTGATTCTTTGGTTTATCTAAGCTAGCTTAAGCACACCCAAGGACAAATCAAGGTTTATAAGGTTCTTAACACTCCAAGGAAGGTATAAAATCTCACACCCATCTTAAGTTTTTGAGTTTTAAGATTTATATGGAATTTGGATGAAAGATTGTACATGATTAAGTGGTTCTTGAAGTTATAACCTCTTTAATGATTGTGTAAATCTTGGATAATGATAAGTGGATAATACCACTGATCTTAGAGACCCTAGATGATGTTTATATGATCTTGATGTGGTGTGGTTGCTTTAAGTGGTTTAATGGAATTTATGGAATTTGGAATGATCGTTATATAGCCGTTATAATGCCGGAATTACGTTAGGTTAATTTGTGCAGAAAACCCCGAATGTGTAAAATGATATTTTTGAACCAAATTGATTGAAAACATGAAGATATGATCTTTTAGTTTACTTGAGAATTTGAATCGCCTAAAAATGATTTACGGTTTAGGAATTACACTCGAATTAGTAAAACCGGTTAAAACGAATGAATCGTGCACAACCACTGACTTTGCAGTGACATTCTGACCGCTTGTAAAACGAATAATATTATGAAAATTTTTGTGACCCTAGTTATTACTGTAATTAAGATTTTCCAAAAAGAATCAAGTCAAAATATTAATTTTTTCGATTTATTACAAATCGTGGAGTCGGGACTTCGCATGTAACATTCCTGCAGAAAAGAGTGTTGTTTAAGGACTTGGTTAAGGACCTTATGGAAATCTTTGATATGTGTAAACATTATATTTGGACCTCTATTCAGTGGGGAAAACATGAGAAAAAGAATTTCGTAAAAACCATTCTTTTTCGATTTTAGAAAAATGTTCGAATGAAAGTTGCGAGAGTGAAATACACTTTTAGGGGACGAGCGAATATAATCGAACGAAACTGAAACTCGACCCGAATAAAATCGGTAATTTTAATTCGGTCAAGGAACGCTACCATAAGCATGTAAGTGTAACATTGACATTAAGGATCCCTTAAGGAATTTGGTTTTGTTAAATAAACCTAGGATAAATGGTTCGAATACGAAACTAACCCTACTATTTCCTTGATTGATTATAGATCGTCGCCCTATCACGTGCCTACTTCCCCCACAGATTCAGTCAGGCAAGTTTTCTATACCAAACTTTAAGTATACTTTATAACCGTTGTTGTGTGATATAAATGCATGCACTGTCTTAAATATTACTGTTTTTCGAAAAAGCTTATACGTGCATGCTTGATTCTGAAAGTACTTGTGAATTTTCTTATGCATATATATACACCCAATGACTTATGCGTATATATATAGTGATGTTAAGGCTCAGGTATAGCGTAAGTACTTTCGTTATAAATTGGGAGTCGGAGTATTTTTCAAAACCCGGTAACCCCGGAGGCGTATATTTTCAAGAAACGCTTATGTTCCGATGATTTAAAAATCTATCAATATCGGAATTATATCATTCTTAAATAAATATTATTTAGGAATATTTTTTTATTATGAATGAATATTATTTTAAATATTCATTTAAAGTAAATTTATTTAATTATTTAATTAATTATTAATTATTTATTTATTTAATAATTAATAATTTATTACTTATTTAAAAATATTTTAAAAAATGTTAAAAATTATTTAAAAATTATTTTAAATATTTTCCGACCTTTAGAAAATATCAGGGGTTCTCAAATATTTTTATAATTACCCATACCTCGTAAATACCACCCCAACGGCTCACGAACTTATCAAAACTTGAGAACCCAAGGCTTTGGGAGCTACTAAAAATATTTTCTCCCTTCGCTACAACTGAAGAGGTGACTCTGCCTTATCAAGGGGAGTCAGGTTTTAGAAATTCGTAAGAAAACTCTGAATAACTCCCAAGTTGATTTAAAAAGAATTCCCTGAGTAGAGAAAATCAGTTGACAGAGGTCAACTTGTGGGATGAACATACTTCCATGTTTTCTTTCGGAAGTGTCGCAGTTTTAAAAAGGTATCAAAGTTGGTTAGTGGCTCCGGGACTGGATGTTATTTTGGATGGGAAGCGATTCGTGGGTTGCAGGCCCATCCTGGAGTGCATATACCGAAGTGTAAGAGCTGGCAGGTGGCCTGTCCATCAAGGTATATGTACTGGATGAAGAAACTTGCCAATAAGAAAGTAAATTGTATGACCCATAGATGGTCGGGCCATGGCCTCTATAGTAGGTACGTCACCCGTCTACTAGTAGCGAAGTGTTGATTATTTTGCGGTACAGAGGCTGATCACCTTGTACCATGGTTATCCGGTATAGTCCCATCTTTCCAATTGGAATTGTGCTGCTATACTGTACTGAGGGCCCAGGTGCACCGGTACCGATAGTATAGTCAGTGTTGAACTCATCGTGCAAGATTTTGAAAATCCCAACCATTAAAAATAATTCAGGGAAAGTTACTATGGTTGAAAGATAAAGTTTATATGATATTACTCATGTTTTCAAAAGAAAGGCAATTTTACAGTACTATTATTATTATTTTGCTGAGCTTATGCTTACACTTGTTTCCTATATATATATCACCAACAACAACAGGTAGTCATGGCAATGACACACCAGACCGCCAGGAAGCGCGTGGGAAACGCGCAGCTGTTCCGTAGGTTGTTCGGACCCCGGATGCCCCTACCTCAGGTGAGAAGACTTAGTAGGATAGGTTGCCAACTTAGAATGGTTAGGTTTTTGTACAAGTATGACTTGTGTAAACTTTTGAAAACTAGAAAACTATCCTACTCTCACTATCACCTCAGGTAGTAGTTTTTGATGGATTATCAACCTTTTCTAAGACGAAACATTTGGTTTGTAATAACTTTTAACTTTGGTCTGTACCCAGAACCTTAAGTAATGTCTTGCTTTCGCTCTGAGCTTACAACCTGTGATGGATATTATTTATTTAGGGGTCACTGCCAACGTGGAATATAAATTAGTAAAATGGTTAATAATCGGGGATGGTAATTGATAAAATTGGAATCTAGATTGGCGTAACAACCTGGATCATTGACCCCGGATCTAGGGGTGTTATAGGTTCAGTAGAAGATTCCTACGATCTCATTAATATTTCCTTTATATCAGAAGCCCTTGCAGTCGGTGCTTACTTAGAAGCAACCCTGCTTTGTCGTTTCATTGCTGGTCTAGTCACTTTATAGTCCGTTGTGACTTGGCCTTAACCGGCCACACTAAAATAAAAATATATGATTCTAGGGGTTGGCTAATAGCATTACCTATCTAGCAATTTCCGGCGTAGTGCCTTCTTCTTTCATACCTTTCTACCTTTCCAAAACTTTACTTCATATAAGTCTTAATCGACTATTCGGCACCGTCTCTGGTCACCTTTCCTCTACTTTTATCTTTTTAACTATTCTTATCAATCCCACGTGCCACGCAAGCTTACCATTCCTGGAATAACAGCCTTTTCACTTAAGTCAATCCCGGAGTTTCTCAGTCCGGCTGGTTTCTTACTTACATTTCCTGTTTTTGTCCAATCTCACTTCATCATTGTATTTCTACAATCAATCGCGATAATCGGGGTCTGTCCACCAACCCATATAGCGGCTACTTTACCCAATTCACGGGGTTTGCCCCAGTTTCTACTCTCTTCCATGATGTTCTCTAATAATCAGAAAGACAAGGTTTGCCAAAATTCGTTGAAGTACTTCCCAGATTTAGGGAAATTTTGGTCAATCTATCCATCTACTGGTAACATTAAGGAGACCAGTTTCGAAACCTGAAGAATAGTTCTATGAACCTCCACGTAGGTAGAACCATAAGCAGTCCTCATTTACGAAATAATAGTCATCAGATTGGAAGTTTAACCACTGGAGAGGAATCAATTATATACATCCCTTAGAGGGGAATCAACAGTTTCAAACTGAAACCTGTCACAATATCCTGAAACCTATACGTCCTGACATTCAATATTACCAAATGTCAGTGTACCTAACCACTAGTCTCAGAAGGAATATTACCGTCGGAGTTGGTTGTTTCACAAAATCGGCATTACTAAGGCCATTCGTACCTGGTGAACCGTGCTGTCCGAATGCATCCGCAAGTACTTTGTCGTGCTGCGCAAGCACACATCCTAATCCTTTATGCGAAGCATTGTTGGAAGCATAAAGTCTTCTTTTTCCATTAAACAATGCCAACTCTTGGTCACTACCACTTTCATCTTTTAGTTCCAGGAAGATTTTCTCACATTTTTCTCTTTAACTACTGATCCTATTACTTGATCCATTATAATTCCGCGTCGGAGTAAACTTAAGGTAACTACTATAATCCATTCAAAGAAAAGAAGGAATTTAATATTCCTCTGAATCACATGCATCTAACATTTCTGGTTCATCATTTCACTGAGTTGAAATAACCCTATACTCAGTCTTTGACAGTAGTCTCATTACGAGTTCATCTTGACTCGCTGGTCTTATCTTTCGGTAGGTTCTGAGATCATTGTCTTGCTTACTACTTCCTTATATAACTTTATCCAATCATGCTGTCACTTCCCAATGTCTTTACTTAACTGATTCATTCATAACATGAACATTTCCCTGAATAAAACCACCTCGTTAACCTCAATTTGGTTCCATAAATTACAACCTATGACATCTGCCTTCTCATGGTGAATTATTAATGACAATATTCATAATATTCATTTATCAAATGATATGGCACTTATTGCCTCTTCTCAACTATTCCTAGGGACTCTGCTCCTCGTCTTATATCGATGCCTTTGAGAATCATACATCCTTCTAGCACTCTTTTCGTTAATATGAAAGTCTCTAATGATTCTCATCTTTTCCCGTATAAGATCTCACGTAATTCTTCCAATCCGTCTTACTTGCTAGTACTACCTCCAGTAGTCCGACCACGAATCCAACATGAATCTTCAATTCTCTTGCTAATAGCTTAGTTCTTTATGCTCACTTTTCTGAGCACTATACCTTAATCATCTCAGTCTTTCTAGCTACAACCCTCATTCCTCGAGGGTAAGCTCCTTATCCTAACAGGATTTTCCATATCTGCTGGAACCTCTTCCGGGTCTCCAGTAGGGTACTCCATCGAATTTACCCGCTGATCTTCAGCATATAAAGCTTTATCGCGTTGCTGCTCGTATGCCACAAGACCTGATGCCTTACTCGTCAATACGAAATGGAACTAAGTTACTATCATGATACTTAAGAGTTCCCATAAGGGTTTTATATGTCATCACTACATTAAGTAGTCCGACTATGAACTTGGCAAGAGTTCTTATTATCTTAGTGAATTTATTGTTTTAACGTCGCCTCATCTCTGGGGTTTATAACGTACGCTCTGATACCATTTCTGTAACACCCCCAGATCCGGGGTCAGGGATCTGGTCGTTACCATCTCAATTCCCATCACAACTCAACATAAATATTAAATTACAACCTTGTGACCCAAAACAAAAACATAAAACACACCCGTTATAGTCCCAGAGATGAAATCAGAGTAACTACCAAATTTTATTAAGCACATTATGAGTTCTTACAATCCAAAAAGAATAACAATATGAATACATACTCCTTGCCATCCATTATCATAAGTCATACCAGCCCATATATTTGGTACTGAAAGAATGAATCTATTCTACCAATAGTTTTCTCTCCGGCTCTGGTAGTCTCATCGTCCCCGCCAGCATCGAGTGCGCCTTGTGCGAGTCATCTGGTCTAGCTGTTGTTGTGATATAATAATAAAGCAAGGGTGAGCACTAGCCCACCAACAATAATGTTTAACTAAACGATAATATATAACAGTTCAAAAGTATCTTTCAAACCACATGCCATGCATTTACGGAAATGATGCCAGTATAATATGAACGATGAAGTTACAAGGTAACTTAAAGTATTTATTTTGTGGAAATATCTGCTAAGTCAAAATAAGCAAGATATTATCAGTTATCATATAAAGAGGAACTTGCAAGGAAAATATTGCAATTCCAGTTATTAACATTTTTTGAAGTCCTACAACCTGAAAGAAGTCTCTTCGATACGTGTTGTGGAAGACACCGTCAACCTGAAAGAAGTCTCTTCGATACGTGTTGCAGGGAATTCCCAATTTGGGAGATAAACCAATACTGGAGTTATCACGCGCCAGCTGTCCCACTCCCTGATGATCAGTCGGGGATGGTACGGCCCAATATGGTTTACTACCGGTAGGCCTTGTCGATTACCTTTAATAGTAACTCCCTGGCCAATGGTTAGGCCTTGTGATGGACCGCGCCACTCGGCCTCTTACACACGACTCTTAGTTCGAATAAATCCACAGCATTGAAACGTAGAGTTTGTCCTCCCTTCCCCAAGTGAAATACTTGTTGATAAGACTCCACAAAGTAGTCGTATCTAGTTGGAAAGGAAAATTCACCAACATTTCCCAAGCTTTTGCTTGTTAATGGAAATCAACTTGTTCCAACAATCTTACCCCTCGCATGATGAGAAGGTACACACAGACTTAATGAGTCCATAACAACCAAGTTGCGAGTGAAAAGGATAAATTATGACCGGGAAGTCAACAAGATAAATAACATTGCTCAAGTAGGTTCCCCTATAATATGGAAGTTTGAGCGAGCATTTAAATCCTTTTAAGATAGATTTAAATGAAAAAATAAAGAGTTGGGAACCTTTCCTTGATAACATAGTCGTAAAAAGACTCCGAAATATTTTACATAATATCTGGAGGTGAAAGATAATCTCCGAATAATATAAATCGTTTTAAAAAGAATTTAAAAGAATTAAATAAATATTCCAAGAATATTTATTTACTCAATAATAATATAAATCATTTTAAAAAGAATTTAAAAGAATTAAATAAATATTCCAAGAAATATTTTACATAATATCTGGAGGTGAAAGATAATCTCCGAATAATATAACTCATAATATTGCTCGTAAGTAATCCTCGAATGAATATATGGAATTATTTACCAAATAAATCCCTCCTTAAATGAATATTCGAAATAATATTCATTAAATAATTAAACTCCAATAAATATTTAAAATAATATTCAATAAATAAGTCAAACCTTAAATGAATATTTGAAAATGATATTCATTTAATAAATAATCTTCTAAATGAATATCCAAATAACATTCATTTAATAAATAATCTTCTAAATGAATATCCAAATACTATTCATTTAGTAATCAAAACTTTTAAAGGAATAATCGAAATAATATTCCTTAAGTAAATAGAACTTCCAATGAATATTTTAAAATAATATTCATCAAGTACATAAAACCTTAAATGAATATTCGAAACTAACATTCATTTAATATCTCTCGACTGAGATAATACTCGAATAACATTCCTCGAAATATTTCCAAGTAATTGATACCTTATGGAATATAAATAACGTTTAACAATAACACTCCTCAGATAAATAATAATCTGTCGTTGGAATTCCTCCGGGTTTCCACGACTATCTATAACTCAAAATACCGACTCCCGGTCTATATTTAGAATGAATATCATATGCCCTTCGCTAAGGGTCTTACCAAAACAATCCGGCTTATCACTAATAATTCGTATCTAGTCTATAAGCCAATATCAATTCAGGGAACAAGTATCACAAAAACCAGAGTCACATTATAATTGGAAACAGGCATGCATGCGATGGCATATGTAAAACAGAAATCATATACATATATTATCACAACAACAGGTTCAAAGGTTTGAACACTTGCCTGGTAATCGGGTGTCGGTGGAGATATCGTGTCCTGGGTCTGCTCGATGATCTATAAACAATCAGAACATTCGAGATTAACCACTTAACACCTTTCAAAAGTCTAGGTATAACTTCACTTAAATCGAAACACATTTTTGAATTATCTCGTTATACACCTTTTAGTGTAACTCTTTTTATCACCGATACGATCCGATATTTGTTCGTTATTAAGACATGTCATCATACCCACACTTGGTATATACTTAAGTCGTAAAAGTTCTAAAGTCGATCAATTACGAACCGAGATTATACCTAGAGTTTTATCGTTCGTTTTCTAAGTTATAACCAAAGTTATACTTTTAAGGGGTTCGTTCGCGTTTAACTTCGATTCAAACATTTTTATAAAATCGGAAAACGATCCGTTTGACATGTGGTTTTCTTTCATACCTTCCTTATGACCTCTAGTATTTATTTACCAAGATTCGCCACTGAGTAACATGATTTACAAGGGTTCAATTGAAGTTACGAACTTTTACTTACGGTTCCGAACCAATTTTAGTAATTTGACCATAACTCCTAAACCGTAAGTTGGAATGTTTCGATTCTTTCGCCAAAACGATCTATGACTCGAGATCTACGAGGACATGTCATGTTAATAACCAGTTAAGGCAATTCACTCTACTGTGATGCACGAATTCTTTAAGGTTACCGAAAATCGGGCATTACGACGGCTATAAATCGAATATTTCCAAATTCCAAACTTTCCAATAATCATAGTTTCCACTCTAAACAACATATACATGTTATTTAACCATGAACTAAGGCCAAGCAATTCCTTTCCGTTCATCTAAACTATTTATCCTCTTATATCAACAAATCAGTACATAAGCATGCTTTAATTATCACCATAATCATACTAATCTAAAAACCCATCAAGAACATCATTACACTCAAAGTAAGCCTAGGGTTTCAAGAGTGTTATACCTTCCTTGGGGTGTTTATGCACTTATTAAGCCTTGTATAGTCCTTGTATAGCCTCCATGAAGCTTGGATCATCAACCAAAATCAAGATTCAAGAATTTTGTTCTTGAAGTTACTATTCATCCACCACTTTCTTGATTTTATTGAAAATGGAAAGAGTGGTGTTTGAGTCTAAGATTTCTAGGGTATCATTTTTATGAAATATAGGATCTATGATAAATTTTTGGAGATCAAACAATGGTGGGAGCTTGGACTTTGATTCTTGAATTATGATGAAAGTCGAATGGAGCTTTTGCAAGGGGGGAAGAGAGTTTGCTTGGTTGGCTTGCTTTAGTCTCATCTAATCTTGCATTATTATGAAAATATCTAGCATAAAGTGGCTTTAATAAAGTGCCCATGTCATTGCATGCATCATCTAGCCAAGTGTTGGTGTTTGAAAGTGTGGATGATAAGATTTAGCTAAGTACTTGGCTTGTTTCTCCAAGTGAGATAGTTACTCTTGTAACTACTTAGTTACTTGATCTCATCCACTTGCACATACTTGCATCTTGGTTCTCTGCTCATTTCTTTGTCCATTTATTGCTCAATTCATTGATCGTTCGGACGAATAACTCAATCGTTTCTAGTTAGGGTTTTACCGAAAACCGTAATAATAATTACACCATCATTTTCAATTCTCTTTAATAATTCTTGAACCTATATTCCTTAAATCCTTCAATAATTCTTTAAGTCTTTCAGTGTCCAGGGAAATCTCGGGGAAAATAAAAGTGCTATTTTTCAGAATTTGACAACTTTTACATACACTCTTTTTCCCCTGGATCATTAATACGAACTCAAAATTTCGTTCCGGATACTTATATATCGCGTCGTCTAATAATATTCCTATGTCTACCCAAAATCACTATTCATCCATTTTTCTTTACTCATCCTCTTAGGGTTGTACAATTGTCCCTGATCTCTTTCGATCGTTCCTTAACCTTTTTACGGACCCACTGGACCAATAACAGATATCGATTTGGATGACATAAGAATAATCTTTTCCTATAGAATTATCAAATCTCAATTCCCTAGGAGATAGATAATTCTTATCTAAAGTGTCAACCAATAGTATTCTTCATGGCACCTAAACATTTGAATCCAAATCTATTCCTTTCATTCATTATCTCAATCGTTACATCATAGTCGTAATTACTATTCACCATTACCTCAGTACATAATAAAAAGTTTTAATTATATCCAAAATTTGGGGTTCTTACACAAGGAGCCTATGAGAAGGACTCAAAGGATCCATGATGGACCCCCTCCAACAGCTGCTGAGAGAATCAAGGCTTATGAGGCCGAGATCCAAAAGTTGAAGGAGGACATAGCCAGGGAGCAAGCAAGGCAGAACCAGAATAGGCCTCCTCCAACTTCAAGGGAGGTTCCCTTCTTTGATTTGGAAAGGTCTTCAAGGAGACAGAGAATGGCTGATGCCCCAACTGGAGGAGTTACGAGGGTGGAAACCCCCAGGGGTGATCCCAAAGACCTGATGCCACTTGGAGACCCTGACGATCCCACGCCCCCATTCACTGAGGAGGTGATGAACGCTCATGTTTCCCAAAAGTTTAAGATGCCTACGATAAAAGCATACGATGGAATGGGTGATCCTTCGAATCATGTCAGGACATTCTCAAACGCACTGCTGTTACAACCTGCTAGCGACACTCTTAAGTGTAGGGCGTTCCCTCAAACACTGGCAGGCATGGCTCAAAGATGCCATAGCCGATTGCCCGTAAATTTGATTGGCTCTTTCAAAGAGTTGAGCACTGCTTTCATCAACCAATTTGTTAGTGGAAAGGTCCACGAAAAAAGCTCTGCATCTCTCATGCAAGTGAAACAAGGAAAGAATGAGAACCTGAGGGATTATCTCAAGCGCTTCACAAAGGAGAACGTCCTAGATCTGGAGAACAAGGTAGCTATGATAGCCTTGGAGAATGGAAAAACGAACCCCTGCTTTTATATATCATTGGCAAAACATCCTCCTGAGAGCATGACTGAGCACCAAAGAAGGGCGAGTAAATACATAAAGGCAGAAGAGAGCATGAGGAAGGCAAAAGCTCCAACCACGAATGGAGGAAACGGAAACTCCCGAAAGTGGAAGCAAGAGCAGGAGTATGATGCTAGGGACAAGTATCCCCGAACTAGCAAGGACTCCGACTCTACCCCTAAGAAAAATTTGGGGCCAAGGTTCTCTGAATACGCAAGGGTGAATACCCCTAGGAGTCAGATCCTGATGGATATTGAGAAGGACAAGGATTTCCGTTGGCCGAAGCCACTCACGGGTGATCCCGCAAAGAAAAACAAGGATCAATACTGTAGGTTTCACAAAGATATAGGGCATGACACTGATGATTACAAACAACTCAAGGACGAGATCGAATTCTTGATCCGGAAAGGGAAGCTGAGCAGGTTCACAAAAGGCGAAGATAGTAGAAATCAAATGAGAGATAATGATAGAATGGATAATGATAGAAGGGACAACGACCGTGATCGCAACCCACAGCCACGAGGGCTAGTTATCAACATTATTTGGGGAGGCCCGACTACGGCCGGCACAACAAGGAACTCTCGAAAGGCATACGTCAGGGAGGTGATGCACATCGTGGGAGAGGCCCCGAAATATGCAAAGACTGAAGTAGTGATTTGTTTGGATGACTCAGACTTGGAGGGGGTGAAGTTCCCCCATGACGACCCGTTGGTCATAAGTCCTGTAATTGGAAATTAAGAGGTGAAGCGAGTCTTGATAGACAATGGTGCTTCCATTGATTTTTTGTTTCATGATGCATTTGTGAAGATGGGATACAGGGATTCACAGTTGACTCCAAACAACATGCCTATATATGGGTTCAATGGAGTCGAATCCAATGTTGAAGGGGCTATCCAGCAGTCAGTTACTATTGGATAGGAGCCCAAGGAGGCCACTCAGATGTTGAACTTCCTGGTAATCAAGGCAGCCTCCACATATAATGCGATCCTTGGAAGAACTGGACTCCACACGTTTAAGGCTGTTGCCTCCAGCTACCATATGAAAGTCAAGTTTCAAACCAGGAACGGTGTTGGAGAACAGAAGGGTGATCAGAAGATGGACAGAAGTTGTTATGTGGTCCATTAAGAGCAGAGGATTTGGTTCCTATGCCTTTGGATTGCAGAGACCCTGAAAAAGTTACGTATATTGGAGCTTCTTTAAAAGAACCCTTGAAGGGCAAATTAATAGAATTCCTACAAGGAAAAAGGGATGTGTTCACTTGGACAACACTTGATATACCAGGGATTGACCCCCAACTCATAACTCACAGGTTGAATGTCGACCCCAAGCGGAAGGCAATAAAACAGAAGAAGAGGAATTTTGCTCCTGAAAGGCAAGAGGCCATTAAGCAAGAGGTGGATAAGCTCTTAGAAGCTGGCTTTATTGAGGAGATTCAGTTCGCTGAATGGTTGGCTAACCCTATGATGGTCAAGAAAGCCAATGGTAAGTGGAGGATTTGCATAGACTTCACCGATTTGAATGACGCGTGCCCTAAGGATTGCTTCCCTCTACCAAGGATTGACACGCTAATAGATGCCACGGCTGGGCACGAAATGTTGAGTTTCATAGATGGATTCAGTGGCTACAACCAGATTAAGATGCATAAGGATGACATCCCAAAGGTATCTTTCATAACTGACTTTGGTGCTTTTTGTTACCTTGTCATGGCTTTTGGACTAAAGAATGCAGGAGCTACTTATCAACGACTGGTAAATAAGATATTCGCCCATCTGATTGGGAAAACCATGGAGGTATATGTTGATGATATGTTGGTCAAGAGCTTGTTTATAGCAGACCATGTTGAATACCTCAGAGAGGCGTTTGAAGTGCTGAGGCACCATAAGATGATGTTGAATCCGGCCAAGTGTGCTTTTGGCGTTGGATCAGGGAAGTTTTTGGGTTTAATGGTCTCAAAACGAGGCATTGAAGCCAACCCAGATAAGATCAAGGCGATTCTCGACATGAAGCCACCCCATTCTATGAGGGACGTGCAGAAATTAACTGGTAGATTAGCTGCTTTGGGAAGATTCATCTCAAGGTCTAGCGACAAATGTTTGCCTTTCTTTCAGGCTTTGAAGAAAGTGAAAAATTTTGAGTGGACATCAGAAAGCCAAGAGGCCTTTGAACAGCTGAAAAAGTACATGGCTGAGGCCCCGTTGTTGGCCAAACCTAGTCCCAAAGAGACCTTGTATTTGTATCTAGCGGTATCCGAACAAGCATTGAGTGTCGTTCTCATTAGAGAGGAAAACAAGGTTCAGAAACCCATCTACTACGTGAGCAAGGTAATGCACGAAGCTGAGTTGAATTACTCACCCATCGAGAAGTTTGCTTTGGCACTGGTAACAGGTTCAAGGAAGCTACGACCTTATTTCCAGGCACACAAGATTGAAGTCCTGATGGACCAGCGTTTAAGAAGTATATTGCATATCCCTAAGGCCAGTGGAAGGCTAATTAAGTGGGCGATCGAACTCGGGGAGTTTGATATCACGTATAAGCCTCGAACAGCCATCAAGGCTCAGGCATTAGCTGACTTCATGGTTGAATGTACCATCGACAACCAAGAAGTCGGGGGGTAGGAGATAGTGCCAAACCGGGAAGGTAAAGATAAAGCTGAGGAGCCTGTACCTGATCAGAAGGAATATTGGGTGCTCTATTTTGATGGAGCATCAAAAACAAAGTCTAGTGGTGCAGGCTTAGTCTTGCAATGCCCTGATGGGTTCTTAGTAGAGTATGCTTTGAAGTTGGACTTTCCAACAACCAACAACAAAGCTGAATATGAAGCCTTGATAGCCGGATTAGGCTTGGCCAGATTATTGAGAGTCAAAAACCTTAAAGTCTGTGGAGATTCAAGATTCATAATATCGCAAGTGAATGGTGAGTTTGAAGCCAATGATGAAACTATGGCAAAATACCTAAGGGTTGTGAAAGCCGTTATGACTCAGTTTGATGAATGCTATATGGAGCATATTCCAAGGGAGGAGAACGTTAAGGCCGATGCCCTATCAAAGTTCGCCTCTTCTGAGATAGAGAATTATGCAGGGAGTGTTTACTTCCAGGTCCTGAAGGCCCCTACCATCAATTCAAAATTGGTGGCACCCATTAATGTAAGAAGCTGTTGGATAGATCCTATCAAGGCCCATTTGGAAACTGGATGGCTCCCTGAAGATGCCTCGGAGGCACGGAAACTGTCAGTGAGAGCATTGAGATATGCCTTGATTGAAGGCGTCCTTTATAAGAGGTCTTTTGTTATCCCATACTTGAAGTGTTTGAGGCCCCAAGAGGCAGAAGAATCGTTAAAGGAAGTTCACGAAGGGATCTGTGGGCAGCACTTGGGGGGCAGAGCCCTATCCCATAAAATCACCCGTCTGGGATTCTATTGGCCAGAGATGTTGGCTGATGCGCAACGTTATGTCAAGAAGTGTGACAGGTGTCAGAAACACGCCCCGATTGTTAGGCAGCCACCAGAGATGTTAACGTCGATTAACTCTCCTATTCCATTTGCCATGTGGGGGATGGACATACTTGGTCCCTTCTCTGTGGCTTCAGCATAAAGGAAGTTCTTGATAGTGGCCATCGATTATTTTACCAAGTGGATTGAAGCTAAGCCATTAGCTAAGATAACCACCCAACAAGTTGCCCAGTTCTTTCGGGAGAACGTAATTTGCAGATACGGTATCCCACGAATCCTTGTGATGGATAATGGGTGCCAATTCAACAACGAGGAGTTTAAGAAGTATTGTGAGGAGAATGCCATCGAACTTCGCTTCACTTCAGACGCTCACCCTCAAGCTAATGGGCAAGCTGAGGTAGCGAATCGGATTATCCTTGATGGACTCAAGAAAAGGGTCGAACGTTCAAGAAACACGTGGGTGGACGAATTACTGCCTATACTATGGGCATATCGTACCACCTGCAAAGTAACAATAGGAGCTACCCCATTTTTGCTAGCTTATGGAGCCGAGGCAGTTGTCCCTTTGGAAATTTATCACGTGTCTCCAAGGGTGGAAGCATATGAGCAAGAAACTAATGAGGAAGGCATGAGGCTTGCCCTTGATGTAATTGATGAGGTCAGGGATGAAGCGAACGCCCGCAATGTTGAGCACCAGAAGAGGGCATCCTTTCATTATAACCATAGGGTCAAAGAAAGGTTCTTTAAACAAGGCGACTTGGTTTTAAGAAAGATAGAAGCATCTGGATTTTGACAGACAGGAAAGTTGGCCGCTAATTGGGAGGGGACGTATAGAGTCAGCAAGACGTTGGGAAGAGGTTCTTACAAGCTGGAAACCTTGGATGGAAACGAGGTGCCTCGCACTTGGCACGCCTCGAATCTCAAGATTTATTATATTTAAGCTCTCCTAGTAAGGACTTAGCTTTTTGCCTATCTAATAGAAGTAGAAATAAAGTTCATATGAAACCATTTCAGAGCATGTTGCTCCTAGTAGGATGTAGTATTCTATGTAAGGGCTGAGCCCGTTTCACGTTATTAATACAAGCTTGTTTTCTATTCTATGATTCTGTGATTTTAGTAATGTACCAAACACCTGATGTGTGTAAGTCTAAGATGACCAAGTACCGTAAATAAAGGAACGTATGAATTAGAGGAAACAAGCACGTAGATAAAATACCCCTAAGGGGCAGGATTCAAGTCATAAGTTACAAACACACCGAATAAAAATCCATGAAGGACCACAACCAAAGTCAGGATATAATAAGTACTGGATAAAAGCCACATGAGGCTAACATAGGCCATGCAAGGCTCAAAGGATAATCACTTCTTAACAGAAGCAGTCTTCACCAACCGCTTCTTGGTTTTGGGAGGAGCAATCTGAACAGGGACTTCTTCTTCACTGGATGATTCCTTCTCACCTTCTTCCTTGCTCCTAGAAGTTGAAGTCGATGGATCACTAACACTCACTGATCTGGGTTCATGAATTCGGCCAGCTAAAGGGCGTTCTGAACTGCCACTTTGATCCTTCCCACAGGATTTTGAAGGGTGTTTCCCGGAACTAGATCCTGGATGTTGGGGAGTGGCCTTAGTCCCAGAGCTAGAAGCACGCCTGTTTACATGAGAGGTAGTTCCAACACCCTCAAAAAAGTCATCAGCATCAGTCACCTTCCAGGGACTTGGGTAAAAGGAAAGAAAAACGACCCCCTTATGGTCATGACTAATCTTGTTCACAGCTTTCTCCCAACCTATCACTACACCATAGATTGGCTATGGCAACCAGACTTGTTAAAAAGCGTTGATATTTCTTGACAAATTTTTACAAAATTAGACATATTGTAATGCTTTTCAAAACCATTACAATTGAAGTGAAAAACCGTTACATATTGTAAAATTTGCTATCTATTGCAATGGTTTTTTAAGGCATTGCTATAAGGCATTGTAGTAGACATCATTATTGGGCCTCAATTTAGTGGGCTTCTCAAAATTTGATGAAGAAAATAGGCGGGCTTCTAAAATTTATTTTCCCGGGCAATGAAAAATAGCAAAACAAAAAAAAATAAAAACAAGACACAAACAGTCAAACACACAGACCGAGATACAAACACACAGAGACAAAACATAGAGTAACAAAAGTAAATCGAAGAATGACAGTGAAGGAAATTATCAAGCTTGAAGAATTGAAGCTCGGAGAACACTGAACAACACACAGACAAAATATGCACATAGAGACGAATACAAAGATACGAACATACCCAACATATAGGAACAAAATCAAAGAAATATAAGCGGAAGAAAGCATAATGTCGAAGAAGACTAAAACACCAAGAAGGTATGTTCCCTAAAAATATTTTTCCCCAAATCGAGATTTAATCAGGGTTTATAATTTTTTGTTTTAAATTTACGATTACATGTATCGTGTTTGTATATTGTTAATTAAGGTTTAATATAAGTTTTTTATTTACATATGTATGTTTGTTATGAATTTGGGTATTTAATTTGTATAAGGAGCTATTCAATTTGGTTATTTATAACTCTGTTTTTTAATTATCTATTTATAAAATGTGTTAATTGTGAATCAATATATTGCTCCACTTGCGTTTACTTAACATTTTGTTAGAATTTATCTCCTTTTATTGTAAATGTGTCAAATATGTTAATTGTGTTAATTATTAATTACGATATCAATCTCCTTTTTTGCATTTTGTTAGAATCGGACTTGTATTGAGTTTTATTATATGATTAGGGAAAAACGTCATTCTATTGGAGACTCTTGAATTTCTAGACAGTAAGATTCACTACTTTACTTACCTCTCTTTCAACCTCTAAAAATATGTAATGTATACATGTAAATGTGGTTCATTGTCTGATTTGGTATTTTTGTTGTATACTTATTATTAGGGGATAAATTTAAGTGGATGAAGGATGAGGAATTTGGTCGTCAAACCCTTGTTGGCCTCAACCCATGTTGCTTACAATTGGTTAAAGTATGTCATAGGCATATCATGTATATCTTGATTTTGTACTGCTGCACAAAATTGCGACACTTACATAGGAAATGCTTAATTGTGTATGTTGAGGTATATATGAAAATATATAAGTTATGTGCATGAATGTCCATTGAAAAGTTCTCTTGACCCAAAGGTGTATGGACCTCCTAAATCAGCAATCACCACACAATCAGTGGAGGAAGTAATCATAGTTGATAAGGTAATCACGAGTCAAATAATAGTTCCATTAAAAAAATGGGATCATTATTCAACCAGTGGATGTCCAGAAACATATGTATGATCACCATGTATATGAATACAGGCCATAAAGCAGAAGAGACTTTTCATCATAGATTACCATGATTTGCTGCTACCTTATATAAACAAAGTGAGAGCGATAAAAGGAACTACTCTATATGGATTAAGGGCCTTGTTCCATATCAAAGAGTAGCAGTTTAGACTCATTAAACCATTAAGTATGTATGATTTGCCTTTTTGTTATTGTCAGGTTTTGACGTTGAAGAACTTGAAATTTTTCCATCTGAACGGCTTGTCATGGGTGCTTTCAAAATTGCAGTAGGGTCCATATTTAATAGGTAAAGTTGTAAATACCTTCGGCATAGTGCCAGCTGCATAGTATTATTTCCAGATGGTGTGTTCTTTGTATTCATCAGTCGTAATTTGGAATTTAGGTACAACTGCAATATGATGAGATTAGTAATAATTTCCTTGATCAAGCTGGTTTTAGCCTTTTAGGCATCATAAGAAAATCACTTGTCAGGATGGAATCATAGAACTGTTAAAAATTAGAAATGAAGGCAGATTGCTAGTGGCTTCTCTGTAGATTGAAATTAAAAATCATCTTAAACTCTAATCCTGAATATGTTAAATATACTAATGTCTAGAGCTTATAATATGCAGAATTCATCCAAAGCCGCTAGAGTATACATCGTTTGGGAAGCCCAAACCATTTGTTTTTAAAAATGCTGAAATTGTACTAAAGGACCTCTTGCCAGTACTTGTTCACAACCTTAAGGATGCAAAACCTGAAAAGTTTGATAATCATTCTTTCAAAACCTACATGATAGGGGATGATCCTGCTATTGACATTAATGGTGCACATCAGGTTTATGTTCATTGGTCCAGTTTATATAATGTCAATATGATACATTTATACTATGAAATTAAGTGCAGTTTGTTCATGTATTTCATTTTTCAGGCAGGAAAACCTTGGTTTTCAATTTTAACGAGAACAGGGGTATTCAAGGGAAAAGAAAATTCCTGTATTTTATGCTTCCTAAACCTGATTTTAGATGGTCAGAAATGAGAAATGCCTACACATTATTTGAAATGAACCACAGGCCTTGTAAATTGCCAACATACGTGTCAAGGGAATAAGAGATTGTCGAGTATTAAACAGAGATTTCCTTTGTGAAAACTATTTATGTTCCTAACATACACTAACAGCCAACAAGGCTTATTCTATTATTGCTATACATGTAGATGAACTTATATTGCTTTATCTGACAGCCAAAATAATATGATACGAACCCCTGTTTCATTGTGCAATAAATCCCTTTTCCTCACTTCATAACAAAGCTATTTTTGTATTAATTATTTGCCGGGTTGTGCCCCTACCTTAACAATCTCTGGTTTTACAGATGATCATAGCAATATCAATTGACAATGTTCGCAGAGAAGTGAAAATATTGAAAGCTTTATCTGGGCATAAGAATCTTGTCAAATATCATGATGCCTGCGAGGATAGCAACAATGTTTACATAGTCATGGAGTATGTTTTTTCTAGTTCCTTGCATGAATATTTATAATGATTTATGATATCTGTCGTCGTTAATCAAAAACTAAGTAGTGCATTGGATAGAACTGTTTCCTTGGCTCTATTTTAACCATGTTCAAGTTTATTGGCTGCCGTTAATCGAGTAAATTAACTGTTTACTCTTTGGTGGCTGCCATATTTGGCATGAACATCCCCTATACATGGAGTAATAATTATAGATACCTATTTAAATGGTTAAGTACAGTGTCTTGGATATACTTTGCTGGCTGCTGCACTAAAAAGTCTACAACGGTCTCTGTACTTAACCCACTTCTCTTGGTTTGCAGGTAGTCATATTAACTGGCATCGTGTCTGCTGCCATTTTCATGGAAATAATTATATATGCACGGCATAAAGGACTCATTGGTAAAAGTGGCATTACGAGGAGGACAAAGAATTCTTTGGCAAAAAATGACGGCAAGAAATCTAGAGAATTGGCAAGGACAAGAAGAACTTTCTGCTGATGTAGATGCTTGACGTGGCGCATATTCATTTAATTGATATCTTATCTTTTGGTGAATGTAAACTAGAATTGTACCATGTCTATGTTGTCATTTTTGCATTTAGTCGTTAGATGTTGAATTGTTTTGTTGACAATATTGTCTGAATAGTTTTGGTACTATTTTTAGGAAGGTGATAATGATGTACCAAGATACTAATTGGTGTGTATGAAATACCATGTTAATGGTGGATTTCTATATGAACAAATGGGTCTTGTCCATTTTTTTTTAAAGAAAAGCATTGCTATTGCCTCATAATGTGTTGCCATTTATTGTTAATTCCTTACTAAAAGCATTGCTATTGCCTCATAATGTGTTGATATTTATTGTTAATTCCTTACTAAAAGCATTGTTAATTAAACAGAAATATGTTGCCATTGCCACCTTAAGCGTTGCAATAAATATCCAAAACAGGGTTGCTATAGCCTATTGCAAAGAATTTAAATTGTTGCTATAGATTGGAAAACGTTGCTATAACAAACTTTTGCAATGACATTAAAGCATTGCTGTGACACCCCTAGATCCAGGGTCAGGGATCCAGGTCATCACGGTCCAATTTCCATTTAAACATACTATACTCTTGATACTTGAATAATTTAATGTCATTATATACGCACACTATTGACCCCACACTTATAACAACACACACCAGTCATATGCTCAGAGAACAACATCCATCATTAAAAACAGTTAAAGTAAAGTTATTATTACAAACCCGGAATATTTAAGTAGCATTGCTGAAGATACTTCTACAGGAAGCATATCAACAACCAAAATATATTACAACAACCTTCTGATTTAACTTACACACATCTACTCATACCCTGAATATATATATATATATATATATATATATATATATATATATATATATATATATATATATATATATATATATATATATATATATATATATATAAGCTACCTCAGGAATAGGCGACAGATCTCTATCATATATCCCTGCCCTTACCCGCTTCCGGGGTGTGGTACGACGTATCGGCGGCATCTGCTATAGCTGTTATATAAACATAGGCAAGAGTGAGCTAAAATAGCTCAGCAAGATAACATTTTTTTAAAAAAACCCCGGTTTGAAATAAAACAATTTACAGCAGAAAACTTTGAAAATATGTGTTATGTATTTAACGAACATTGCTTAATAAAAATATAAATGATGAATTTACAAGGTAAGTGAAGAAAACATTTCCCATAAGCATTTATATCTTGTTTGCACGGTAATACATCAACATAAACTTGTTTATTATTCATTATGAAATCACTTCCCTTTTTATGAAGATATAATATCAGTTTCTCTTCAACTCCCTTAATACCATTCATTGTTCCATATCATTTCCTTCCTTTAAAAAATATTAAGGAAATCAAATTGTTATCAATTTCTTTTAAGAATTTAGGGGATCTTCACCATAGCCAGATACGACAGGACGATGATCAGTCGCCCTATACATACCTGTTCCTGTTTACTACTAGTAGAAGGAATGATCCTCTCCGGTCATCATCCTTGGAGGAAAGTTCTCCACTATCCCCCCCTCGGCAACACATTGGCCGAATAAAATATTGCAAGCTGGACTGCATTGAAATCAGCCCAAAGATAGAATCCCCATTATCAAGTTCTTATTCCATTTATTCTGAAAATTTCCTTTTCATAATTCCATTTACCAAATTACTCCTTTTTATCCATAAAGTACCTTGCATTATTTGTATTCATAAATAATTTTCATAAAATCATGATACATGTCCCTTGCCAAAGCGATAATATGAAATCATGTATACATATATACATTTTTCAACAAAATCATTTTCCAGGAATTTTATAATTTATTAACGTAAAGATAAAAGAACTCTTGCCTGAAAGGGTCGTAGGGGTAACGTGTCTCCGATCAGTCCGGTGATCTATAAACAATCCCAAAATTATTCAAGGTTAATCACTTAACATTTTGAAAGGCTAAGTATATATATTTTACTTAGGTTAACTCATTTGACATCCCCCTAACATAACCTTTATTAACATCATTATAAACGACACTGGCTCGATATCAAGGCATTGCATGGTACTTATGCTTGGGGTACTTAAGTCATATAACTCCTAGTGTCGATCGTTTACTATAAAAGATTACACCTCGCGAGTTATTGACCGTTTTCTAAGTGATTTCCCAATGTTATTACTAAGTGCGCTCTTAAGGGATCCATTCGCACTTAACTTAGATTCGAACATTTTTATAAAATTGAAAACGATCCAATTGATATGAGGTTTTCTCTCACACCTTCCTTATGATCTCTAATATTTAATTACCAAGATTCGCCACTGAATTAACTACGTTAAGGGGTTTCATTTTCAATTATGAACTCGCATTTATGATTTCGAATTACTTTTAGTAAATCGACCATAATTCCTAAATCGTAAGTCCGTTTGTTTCGATTCTTTCGCCAAAATGATCTATGACTCGAGATCTACAAGTATGGGTTATCTATTCATCAATATCAGTGACTTATCCCAACTGTTAAAAACGGATTTGTAATGGTTAACGAAATTTTGCATTACGACGGCTATAAATCGAATAATCCCAAAATTTATAACCTCCAAATATCATAGTTTCCATTCCAACAACTCATGCATGTTATTTAACATTCAACCAAGGTTAAGCACTGCCTTTACCTCCATCAAAACCATTTTAACAATCACCAAAGTCCAATCATAATCATAATGCTCCAAATATGCATCAAATCTTTATAATTCATCTAAATCATCAAAACTCAAAGTATAACTAGGGTTTCAAGAGTGTTATACCCTCCATGATGTATGTATGAACTTATCAAGCCTTGTTTAGTCTTTATCTAGCCTTAGTATAGCTTGGATGATCAAAAGAAATCAAGAAATAAAAGTTAGTTCATGCAAAACACTATTCATCATCATCTTTCACTTGAATTTTGGTCATGTTAAACTTAATGGATGATGATGAGCTTTTGAATTTGCCTTCTACTAGTCTCAAGCTTTGCTTTAAGCTATAGATTGTACTGGTTTGATAGTGGAATCTCCTTCTCCCCCCCTTCTTCTTGCTTAGGCCGAGAGCTCCTCAAGGTTGTATTTGCTTTCTTTTTTTTTTTTGTTTTGTTTTTATCTACTAATCTCTTTTAATCCTTTGTATTATTGATATTTATCTTGGATGCATCCTACTTTTATGTTGTTTATTTCTTATTGGTCCAAATGTCATCTCCTTGTTAAACAACTCCATTTTGCAAAATGCAACTTCATCATTCCTTTATTAGTTGACTTGCACTTAAGTCACTTAATTTCTCCTTTTTCCACTAATTTGATTCCCTTGTATCTCGTGAATAAAATCAACACGTTACGACTTATAAGTAGCATTCCATTACTTTATCGTGACACAATTCCTCAACTCCATATTATATCCCTTGACCCTTCAGTATCTTGGAAATTTCGGGAAATATAAATGTGCTATTTTTCAAATTCTGATATCATTTACATACACTTATTTTGTCCATGGATCATCAATACGAACTCAGAAATCCGTTTCGGGTACTTCTATATAGTGTCGTCTAATAATATTCTAGTTTCCACCAAAAACACTATTCATCACTTATTTTCTTTTATTCCTTATATATTGTAAAAATGTCCTTTTCCCCTTTCGAGCGTTCCTTAACTCTTTCACGGAACCACTGGACTAATAATAGATATCGATTTGGATGACATGAGAATATTCTTCCTCCTTGGAATTACCATATCTTACTTCCCTGGGAGATAGATTATTCTAATCTAAGTTATCAACCAATCATATTCTTTATTGCATATAAACATTTGAATCTAAGTCCATTCAATATTCGTTCATTAAAATGACTGTTACACTTATATTTCAATACATAATAAAATTTTTAATTCTACCAAAAATCTGAGGTCTTACAATTGTTATATTGTACTACATTCGTTGCTATAGGGACCTATTGTTAGGCCGAATACACACTTATAATCAACTAAGTATGAGAGAATAACAATAAGTTCTTTAAAAGCTTTAAAAACTGTTTGAAATTAACTTCTCTCTCAGTGATGTAAATTATCACAGAGAGCTGCTTAGGTTACAATGAATTATATTGTATTACACGATCGATACCCTTCTAGGGTTAACCTAACTGTATTTATAAGATATACAGCTGCTATACAATCGATAATTGATACTCCTATAAATTAGCTATACAATTGATATCAATTACGATTGCTACTCGTCTCCTTAGTCAACTCAATCTCTTTGACAGCTATCAAATCTTCAAAGATATTGCTTCCATAATTATCTTCAATAATTCTTCAAACACTGTTGACAAGTAGACGCTTCCTCCAGACAGAGTTTAACAAACTCTATCGAGCTTCCAATGTCAGCGTATAGCAAACTCTGTTCAGCTTCTAACTGTCAGAGTTTAACTAAACTCTGACTGCTTCCTGTTTAAACTCTGTTTTTCCCTGTAAAACTTAAACACTGATATTAACCATATCAATTATATTTAACAATCTCCCCCAACTTGTTCATTAGTAAAAATGCACAAGTTAACAATAATTGATGATGTCAAAACAATTTCATACAAACACAGTGTTTATTAAAATAAGCAGAGTTTAAACTTGACTTAAAAAAAGTCTACAAATAACAAGAAAATTCTTACAGACTTTAATCTCCAATCTCCTCAAGATCTGGCGTTGTTTTGAGATAATCTATGAGCAATCTTTTCTCTGCATTTTCAAGCTCAATCTCCAAAGCTTCTTTAATCTCTCTTAGCTGAGGATCACTCTCATCTGTCTGATAGATAGCAGATCTAAGATCATAGATTTTGTTTCTCCTCATCTCATTTCCCATCCTAATAAATTTGACTTCTTCTGACTGTGAATTGAAGTCAAGTACTGTAATTCCCAAATCAGTCTTTAATTTCGCAGTACCCTTCTTCATTTCAATAAGATTTCCATTCCAATCTCTGTACTTAGGAACATATCTGCTATTGCACATCATCCCTCTGATTGCCAAATTTTGGAGCATTTTCTGTCTGAGCACATTTGCAACTGATTGAGTCCTTTGACTATTCACCTTGAAAAGATATAGAACATATTCTAATTCTTCCCAATATTTCAAGCCAATATCATTCTCACCAATTCTAAATACTGTCCCATCAACCATGAAGTACAAGAGAAAATCCTTCTTTAAACTCTTCTGATAAACTAACTGTACTGATTCCAGTCTGTCCAAACTCTCTTGAGTGACACCACGACCTGGAACAGCCAGTGAAGAAGGATCTCTATGTTGGGACAATCAGATCTTGGCACTGCGATTTTTGATACAATAAATTAACGAGTACGAATAGAAAAATCACCTTGTTAACGGTTGATTCCACGCTCTTCTATTGTATTCCCAAATTCCCTTGAGCGAAGTGTGGCCTTCGTCTTCTCAAGTTAACCTCTCTTCTTGCTCCTGGGTGGCTACAAAATTTTTTGGACCAGCCCTCGCAAGAAGAGAATAAGAATATATATAGGCTACAATAGGGATCATGGACAATTAGGTTGGGCCTTCTAATTACATCTTGAGCCTAGCCCAATGTAATTAAATATTAATTCAATCCACTAAAGAATTAATATTTGCACTACCTTTCCTAATACCGTAATTTAATTAATTAATTCGGTTCCAATATTATTTGCTTATTAAATTCCCCATGTTTAAATTATCGCATGTCCATTAATTAAATAAATTACTGATAATTCATTTACTTAATATCTTTTATCCTTGATCATCCACTCAACCTTTATTTAATTATGCCGGAATAAATCCACCTGCAGGGTTTCACATAATTAAATCTTTTTGAGCTTTCAAGGGGACATCATTAACCCGAATATTATGAGGACATGGATTCCTTCAATAAATAATATTCACCATATATATTATTTCATCATCCAAAATATAATGAAATAAATCAAAAGAATTATTTCATATATAAATCAAAGCATGTAAATAATATACACGTGTCAATTACTATATCTAGATTAAGAACCTAAGCATTAATAATAACATAGAATCTTAGTTCACCTTCTTAATCAGTAAAAGGGAACAATTCTAAATTTGATCCTGTTCAATATACACAAAGTATACTAGTATTATTTATTAGTCAATATAAACTAATCTAAATAATACTACAGCCATTCCAGTGGATTGTCTAACACCACCTGTGCTGTGAACCATATTATATTATATAAACCGTATTTAATAATCTAATATTCTGTATCCCATTTGATACTAGATTATTCACAATATATAATATTTAGACAACATGTAAACATTTAAATGATTCTCAATAAAATAGGCCAAAAATAAATGTATATAATTCAAATAAATATTTTCAGTATACACCAACACTCTAGGACCAGTATATTGCCTTTTTTCTTTGTGTGAGCCTAGACCACCCTTATTGTTTCCAACCTTACCAGACAAGGCTCTTCCATCAGAAAAAACCATAGAAACTCCAGATAATAGATTTGGATCATGAAGTGTTCCTTTCCCAAAAACTGATTGCAACTGAGAAGATAAAGGTCTAGACACAACTTGTGTAGCAACAGAGGTTGTGTTTTTTTTCTTCTGTACAACTTGTGTAGAAACAGAGGTTGAAACTTTCTTCTGTGAAATTTCTCCTTCAATGCCTTTTAGCTTGAGTTTAGCTTCAGCTGCCGTTGATTTCTTTGATAACTGTGATCTTTGACTAACATCAGCACTTTCCTTGATCACAATGCCTTTAAGAACTGGCCTAGGAGCTTTTCCTTTCTTTAACTTTCCAGACTTTAAATCTTTGAGATGTTCTTCTTGTAAACTCTTTTCTTCAGCTTTAATGTCTTCAATTGTAACTCCTTCCTCATTTTCTCAATAAACAACTTAGCAGCCAACTCCTAATCAGTCTGTGGATTAGAAGATAATAGCAAACTCTTGGTCTTTGAAGTACCTTGAGTATCAGTGTTTATCCCAACAAACTGTGATTTAGAAGACTTGCTAGTTTTCAGAGTTTTAAGTTCATCAGTTCTGCCCCTTCCTTTATTACTTGCTCCTCCATCTCTAGCATTATCCTTTCTGATCAGAGTTTGAGATTGCTTGCATTCGTCTTTAGCAACTCTCTCCCCCTTTTTGACATCATCAGGAATCAAGATAGAAGTGATCAACTCCAAGGAGTTAGCAATGGAATCAATCTTCCCAGACAATACATTCTGATTTTGTTCAACTTGACCCAGCCTCTGAAACATAGTTTCCTGAGCTTTAGAAATGGTCTAAAACTTTGTCTGATTCTCCCTCTGCATAGTCATATCTCTAGCAACAACATCAGCTCTCAATTCATTAATAGCTTTTTGAGACTCATCAAATCTTGCATTCAGAGTTTTGACTTGAACAATGGTTGCTTGCAGACTTGAGATAATATCAGGATTTGAGATCTTCGTGGCAGATTGATGAACAAATTTAGCTGCTCTTTCAACAGGAAAAATACAGTCTGACTTATACCAATCCCTTGAATTCTTGGCAAAGTGCTCAGCTTCAATGTCATGTTGATCTGAAGGTTTAGAAAAAGGTGTGTGCTTAGCATCAATTTGAACTGGTATACTCTGAGAAGAGTTTGACTCTGCACTTGCTTCATCTTCAACATCAACAGCTGTATTTTCAACTTGATCAGTATGCACTGCAACATTCTCATCAACAATCTCTGCAGTTTCAGTAACATTCACTGCTATTTCAGCAACAATCTCTACAATGATAGGTGAAAGAGGAACAGTAATGTGATCAGAGAATGATATGAATGTTTCAACAAAATCATCCGTAGCAGTAAAACCTTCTCTGTTGTCCTCATCCATTTGTACATTGGCAGGTGTTTTGGCAGCTTCTTCTGCAGTATATGTCTCAACAGTAGGTATATCATTGGAAATCACCTCTGGAGCTTCAAAATTAACATCTTCATCAGATTCATCAAGAATTAATCTCCTTCTCTTAGCTGGAGGATTCACTTCTGCTCTCTCTTCTGCTGAAACAGAATCATCAGGTATAGAAGGAGATTTAGGTTTGTTAGCCTGTTCCTTATACTTCTTTCGCTTAGAAGCTTCAGCCATCCTCTGTTTTCTTGATGGCCTTATAGCCTTGCTTTTCTTTGGCTTCTTAGGTTTTGATTGTGGTTGAGTTTGAGGGTGTGATGAAGATTGTGGTTGTGGAGATGTAGTTTTAGTGATTGGCTCAGTGTTTATGGTTTGAGGTGGGTCAGTGTTTGTGGTTTGAGGTGGTGACTGTGGAGGTTCAATGATTGGTTCGTTTTGTGGTTCTTGTTGTTCTTGTGGTTGGTTGAAAAAGTTTCTGGGGGCAAGAGGATAGATAAACTCTGGTATTTGCTCTTTGTTAGCATCCTTATTTGTCAAATCAGAAAACATTCTCTTATGACATTGGAAAGGTTGTATAACATCCTCATCAGCAATTGTTAAAATTGGTAAACAAGCAGAGAATAAACATTGACAGAAACGTGAGAAATAAACAGTTGTACTAGACTCTGCAAGTTTTTCACCTAAATTCATAAGTACAAGACGACCAAAATCAAAGTTACTCCCATTAAGAAGAGAATACCCGATTTGAAGACTTTCACCAGGAATTGCATCCCAGTTGATGACCTTCTTGCCAAATGCACGAGTAATGCAATCAAAGAAGAAGCTCCACTCCTTCCTGAGCCCTGGCCTTTTGACATCCCCAATCTTATCCAAAGAACCAGAAAACCGTATTTGTTGTAACATTTCTTTTAATTGACCCACAACAGCCACAGAGTATGAAGTGTGAGTGTCAAAATCCAAAACCTCACGAACAGTTGCAGGAGTTATGACAAACTCTTGATCTTCATAGGTAAACACAATTGATGGAGTCCCATTCTCTCCACCATCATCATAAATCGAGTTTTTCCAGAAGATTGAGATTTGTGTGGCTGAGAGTGTCTCTGGTTGAACAAGAGCCTTACCAATCTCAGAGTCTCTTAAGAAGTTTTGAATCAGATGAAATGATGCTGGGGCTTTAGCAGTGTCTAGAATTGCAGCATAATTGTTGGTAACAAAAGTTAATCCCTGAGCCACAAAGTTCTTGGTTGCCATTAGAACAGTATAAGACAGAAGAGAGTATATGGAAAAGTGTTTGTGAAAATGCTTAAGTGAAAGTAACAGAGAAATTGTGTGTGATGTTGTGTGTTTGTGGTTGTAAAGATGAAAAAGTGAATAATGAAATGATTTTGATTAGATCTGTAATTGAGAAACAAAACCCAATCGTTTTAGACATTAAACACGCAACCAATTTCTTGTTAAATGTATGAGTGGGTCACGTGTCACGTAAACAGTGGAACAGTTATTTACACGCGCAGTAATAATGCCTATTATTACTGCTTCTCTCTCTCCTATTTCCAATAAGCTTTAACTGTCTGACACAATTAAACAACTGGCAAATATTACATGCAAATGTCAAAAACTCTTTGTGTACTCCAAGTATATATTCTGTCTGAAATAAAATATTACCTTAGAGTACTCAACAAAATCCATCAGTGTTTATCAATATTCCAACTTAATTACTGTTATCCTTTCAAACACTGCACAGTTGTGAATATACGTGTGTGTAGAGCAGAGTTTACTAGGTCAGTATTTAGAGCATCTAGTATTTCATAAATTCATAAAATAAATCAGTAAGCACTGGATGCACAAACTCTCATAGTAAACACTGAATATATGATGAATGCTAAACTCTGTAGTAAACAGTTTATATACAGTAATAATTAACCTATAACCCCCAAATTTTATTTTATTTTACTTTCTCCAGTAATCAGAGGTTGAAACTAGTCACCAAAAATCCTATAATTTTAGCCCTTATCAATTTGATAAGTACTTGGGTCTTCCTAGCTTTCGACTAGTCACCAAAAATTAGAGAATTTTAGCCCTTACTATGTACCAGTAAGTTCCTGGATCGTCCTAGTTACAAACATGATCTCAAAGGAGTTCTAAGAATCTATATAGTTTAGCTTTGGGGTTGTTCTAATAACAGAATCTATTTTAACAATGTATAAATAACAGAGTTTAGAGCTCATCAAAATCAGAAATTATTTATGAGAGGCAATGCACACAGTATTTACAGACTCAGAGTTTAGGATAAATAAAGTAAGAGATGCTATAAATATAGAACAGTATCATGCTGTGTTAACTTTCTGCACAGTTTAAGATTAGATCACAGATAACTTAGAAAGATTCATGACTAATTGCTGAGAATAATGTTTCATACATGTATCTTCATCGGTGTTTATGTTCAGAAAGAAACATTATCAGAGTTTCTCAGAGTTTATTCAACAGTGAACAGTGTATGACTTAAAAGCATGCTATCAGAGTTTAACATTCATTGAGCAAAGTTTGTATAACAGAGATTAACATACCACAAAAATATGAGCAACACAGTACATAAGTAGAGTTTTGAGTCTAACCAATATCTCTAGTCAAAACTAGAGACCATTCCTAGTTCATTTACCAGCCTTGTAAATACGGCTTCACTCAATGGCTTGGTGAAGATATCTGCAAGCTGTTGTTCTGTAGACACAAAATGAAGCTCAATGTTCCCTTCTTCTACATGTTCTCTGATAAAATGGTACCTTATGCTGATGTGCATGGTCATTGAATGCTGTACTGGATTACCTGTTATAGCAATAGCACTTTGATTATCACAGTAAATAGGTATTTTACTGTACCTCAATCCATAATCCAGTAATTGATTCTTCATCCACAAAATCTGTGCACAACAGCTACCAGCAGTAATATACTCTGCTTCAGCTGTAGATGTAGAGATTGATTTCTGTTTCTTGCTGTACCAAGAAACAATTCTATCACCAAGAAATTGACAACTTCCACTAGTACTTTTTCTGTCTATCTTACAGCCTGCAAAGTCTGCATCAGAGTAACCAAGAAGCTGGAAGTCTGATTCTCTTGGATACCACAAGCCTAAAGTTATGGTTCCCTTAAGATATTTGAAGATTCTCTTCACAGCTGTTAGATGTGGTTCTCTTGGATCTGCCTGAAATCTTGCACAAAGACATGTTGGATACATGATGTCAGGTCTGCTAGCTGTTAGATAAAGAAGTGACCCAATCATTCCTCTATAGTTTGTCATATCCACTGGTGAACCTGTGTCTCTATCCAACTTTGTTGATGTTGCCATAGGAGTTGTTGCAGATGAGCAGTCAAGCATGCCAAATTTCTTTAGAAGATTTCTGGTATATTTTGCTTGATTGATAAAAATTTCATCATTTGTTTGCTTCACCTGTAGCCCTAGAAAATAACTGAGCTCTCCCATCATGCTCATTTGATACCTAGACTGCATGAGCTTGGCAAACTTCTTACAGAGTTTATCATTAGTAGATCCAAAGATTATGTCATCTACATATGTTTGAACTAATAACAGATCATTACCAAGATTGAAATAGAATAAGGTTTTATCAATTGTACCTCTGTGGAACCCACTTTTTAAAAGAAATTGAGCCAGAGTTTCATACCATGCTCTTCACATCAGAAAAAGCACTCTTCACATCCATCTGAAAAACCTTGAATTTCTTGTGAGAAGCATATGCTAGAAAGATTCTTATTGCCTCCAATCTTGCAACTGGAGCAAAAGTTTCATCATAGTTTATTCCTTCTTGCTGTGAATAGCCTTTGGCCACAAGTCTGGCCTTGTTTCTTGTAACAACCCCATCACTGTCAGTTTTCTTTCTAAAAACCCATCTAGTACCAACAACAGATCTATTCTTTGGTCTAGGTACAAGGGTCCATACTTCATTTCTCTCAAATTCATTTAACTCCTCCTGCATTGTTGTTATCCAATCAGCATCTTGAAGAGCTTCTTCCACTTTCTTTGGTTCAGATTTGGACAGAAATGCATGGAACAGACATTCATTTGTTGTAGCACTTCTTGTCCTAACTTTTGCATCTGGATCTCCAATGATTAAATTAGGTGTATGTGATTTTGTCCATTTCCTAGCTGTAGGTAAATGACTTCAATCAATAGTTGATCCTCCCCCTTGATCAATGTTCTCCTGATTATCTTGATGCCTTTCTTCATTCTCTGAGGCTCCCCCTGAATTTGATCTCTCGGAGTTTGAACTGTCAGAATTTGGACTTTCAGAGTTTGAGTCATCAGAGTTTGAGTTTGATCCAGAATTTTCAGTTGACTCACTATCAGAATTTGAGTCATCACTATGATCATGCTCCCCCTCAACTGGTTCTCCTCTTTGTTCAGACTGTACTATTTCTTCTGTGTGTACCAGTAAAGGTTCAGAGTTTGCAGCAACAGAGTTTGTTGGACTAGTGTCATCAGAGTTTATTTCATCAGAGATTAGATCTTCATTTTCGAAATGCAATTGATCATGTTCATCAACATCTTCAAGTCCAGTGATTTTTCTGTCATCAAATGACACATGAATAGATTCCATAATCACCCTTGTTCTCAGATTGTAAACTCTGAATGCCTTGGTTGACACTGGATAGCCAACAAAAATTCCTTTATCTGCTTTCAACTCAAATTTGGTCAACTGTTCAAGATGAGTTTTCAACACAAAGCATTTGCACCCAAAAATATGAAAATATTTCAGGTTTGGCTTCTTTTCCCTCACCATCTCATATGGTGTTTTTCCATGCTTGTTGATCAGTGTTGCATTTTGAGTAAAACAAGCAGTTTGAACTGCTTCTGCCCATAAATAGGTTGGCAATTTTGCTTCATCAAGCATAGTTCTGGCAGCTTCTATCAAGGTTCTATTCTTCCTCTCAACTACACCATTTTGCTGTGGTGTACCAGGTGCAGAAAATTCTTGCTTCACTCCTCTGTTCTTGCAGAATTCTTCCATTGTTGTATTTCTGAATTCAGTTCCATTATCACTTCTGATTATCTTGACTTTGTGTTTTGATCCTTTGTCCAGTAGCTTTACATGCTCCATCAGTGTTAATGCAGTTTCATCCTTCTTTGCTAGAAAATACACCCAAGTGTATCTGGTATATTCATAAACAATAACTAGAGCATATTTCTTTCTTCCAATTGACAAGACATTTACTTGTCCAAAAAGATCAACATGTAACAGATGATATGGATCAACAATTGAAGATTCAGACTTGCTCTTGAAAGAGGTCTTCCTCTGTTTGGCCTTTTGACATGAATCACACAGACCATCAACATTTAGTAAAGACTTTGGAAGTCCTCTAACAAGATCCTTTCTTATCAGCTCATTGATGTTGTTCAGATTCAAATGAGAAAGTTTCTTATGCCACTTCCAACTCTCCTCATTGGACATTCTTGTTAACAGGCACATTGTTTTTCCATCAGAGTTTGTCAACAAGCTTGCTTCATAGATATTGTTGTGTCTTTGTCCAACTAAAACAACTTTCCCTGAGGTTTTGCTGATAACCTCACAGTATTCAGGTTGAAAATCTACATGAAAACCTCTGTCACAGATTTGACTCACAGATAGCAGATCATGCTTGAGTCCTGGAACCAGAGCTACATTTGTGATGATGACACTTCCAAGATTAATATTGCCATATCCCAAAGTATGTCCTATGTTGCCATCTCCATAGGAAACTTTTGGGCCAGCCTTCTCCACATACTCTTATAGCAGGGCTTTATTTCCAGTCATGTGTCCTGAACATCCACTGTCCACTACTAGGATGCTTTCCCTGATGCCCTGCAATCACAAACAATTACTGAGGATTAGATTTAAGGATCCAGACTTGCTTGGATCCTTTGGCTTTCTTAATTCTGTTAGCTTTAGCAGCGGAATTTTCATTACCAGAGTTTAAGCTAACTTTATCAGAGTTTACACTTGCAGAATTAACTCTAACCCATTTCAGATTAGGTTTCAGTTCATAGTAATTATGATAAATAGCATGATAATTTCTGCAAGTATAAATAGAATGCCAAGTTCTTCCACAGTGTTTGCATAAAGTCTGTGGTTTAGTTCTAACATTATCTTTCTTTACTTCAGACTTGGAAGGTAAAGAATTAATGTATTTGTTCTTCCTGCAAAAACTAGCAAGATGGTTAGTACTACCACAGTTATGACATGTCTTTCTTGGAGCTAAAGTAACAAGCATTGGATAGTTGCCTTGAGTAATGCCTACTTTACCATTTCTGTTCTTTCTAGACACTTTCGGTTTCTTAATTGATTTTAACTCCTTAAGCTTATGCTTAAGTTGTTTATCTGTCATTGAACCAATATTAACCTGTTTAACATTAGTTTTTATTGGTTCTTTCTTAACAGCTTCTTTTCCACCTTCAAATCTAGGTTCATTTATTCCATTAACAAATGTTCCAAATTTCTTAGGTGGAAGAGGTGGTCTAATCTTAACTGTATTCTGAAATCTAAGTTCATCTTTCTCAGAATAACCTAGACCTACAGTGTCAGATTGAAAAACTTCTTGAGTGTCTTTTCCTGAGTGAGTCCAAGTTTTAATAATGTTATTTGCCTTTTCCAACTCAGATTCTAGTTGTTTATACTGACTTAACAACTCTTGTTCAAGATAGACAGCATCATCTTTCTCCTTTTGAACTTGCTGCATCTTAACAAGTTTCTCTTCTACAACCTTATTTCTCTCTTTGTGTTCAGAATTCTCAGTTTTGATTCTCTCATTCTCTAAAGTCTCATCCCTATAACTGATATGTAAGGACTTAAGATATATTCTTAATTCAATTATATCATCAATGTTATAAGCATAGGTAGTTAGAGGTACCTTGTTTTCAGAATCTACAGTTTCATCAACAGTAGTAGCCATGAGAGCGTAGTTTACATCCTCATCTGAGTCAGAGGTATCTGCTCAATCTCTGCCTTCAGTGAAGAGTGCTTTCTCAGTTTTACCCTTCTTGCACTCAGGAGCATAATGACCCATCTCCTTACACTTGTAGCATTGAATCTCAGACTTGTCTCTTTTCCCAGATTTGGTATCCTTTCTCTCAGATTTTCTGAAATTCTTCCTGTCAAACTTTGAATCATTCTTGGAGAATTTCTTTCCTTTCTTGAAGTTCTTGAAACCCATCTTCTTGAAGGTCTTTACCATCAAAGCAGCCATTTGCATCATTTCCTCATCATCTTCAGAATCAGATGATCCATCTGTATTTGAGTCAACATCAGAGTTTGATGACTCACTTTCAGAATGAATGACCAAAGCTTTTCCTTTTGCCTTCTTCCTAAATGCTTCCTTCTTTGAGGGTCTTTCTTCAACTTTTAGAGCAACAGATTTTGACTTTCTACCTGATCTTCTGCTTCTCTGTTCCATTTCTAGTTCATGAGTTTTGAGCAGCCCATAGATCTCATCAATATCAGTATCAGCCAGATCATAGTTGTCTCTAATAGTGGTTGTTTTGACATCCCACTTTTAAGGTAGAGAACGAAGAAACTTGAGATTTGAATCTTTTAGATCATATTCTTTATTAACCAGTGACAGATCATTAAGTAGCTTACAGAATCTGTCAAAGGTTTCTGTCATTGATTCTTCAGATTTAGCCTCAAAGTGTTCATACTCCTGTGTGAGTATGTTCCTTCTATTCTTCTTAATTGCAGCAGTTCCCTGACATCTAACCTCTAGAGCATCCCAAATCACTTTTGCAGTTTTACAATTGATCACTTTGTTAGACATAACATTATCCAAAGAACTATGAAGGAGATGTCTAACCTTTGCATCCTTTCCAATGGATGAAATATCCTCAGGAGTCAAATCTTTCTTCTCCTTTGGAATAGATTTAGCTTCCTGTCCAGCAGTAACAACAGATAATTTTGTAGGATTATGAGGGCCTTCATAAATTCTGTCAAGATATTCTGGATCTTTAGCTTCCAGAAACATAGCCATTTTCACATTCCAGGTTGAGTATTCTGCTGGCTTAAGAATAGGAACCCTGATTGTTTCATATCGACTCACAGTTGCAGGTTGAGCCTTCTCAGCACTAGAGCCTGATGTAGGAGGAGGAATTTCTGCCATTGATTATAGTTGTGTGTGTGTGTGGATCTAAAACTGTATTAGATTAACAGATCAAGCTCTAATACCAATTGTTAGGCCGAATACACACTTATAATCAACTAAGTATGAGAGAATAACAATAAGTTCTTTAAAAGCTTTAAAAACTGTTTGAAATTAACTTCTCTCTCAGTGATGTAAATTATCACAGAGAGCTGCTTAGGTTATAATGAATGATATTGTATTACACGATCGATACCCTTCTAGGGTTAACCTAACTGTATTTATAAGATATACAGCTGCTATACAATCGATAATTGATACTCCTATAAATTAGCTATACAATTGATATCAATTACGATTGCTACTCGTCTCCTTAGTCAACTCAATCTCTTTGACAGCTATCCAATCTTCAAAGATATTGCTTCCATAATTATCTTCAATAATTCTTCAAACACTGTTGACAAGTAGACGCTTCCTCCAGACAGGGTTTAACAAACTCTGTCGAGCTTCCAATGTCAGCGTATAGCAAACTCTGTTCAGCTTCTAACTGTCAGAGTTTAACTAAACTCTGACTGCTTCCTGTTTAAACTCTGTCTTTCCCTGTAAAACTTAAACACTGATATTAACCATATCAATTATATTTAACACCTATTGCAACCCAAGCAAAGTTCACGCCCAATTTTTGCAAAAGCATTGCCATAGCATCTATGGCAACGGTATTAGGCCCTTTAGCAACAATTTTAAGGAGTTGCTATAGGCAATATATGGTGTAGTGTATAGTCATGCTATCCGGTTGGACCTTCCTGTCATGCTCATCAATTAAGGCAAGGAATGTATCCGAGCCCAAGTAGTTGGAATGATGGAGTCTTCGTTATTCTGGGTCCTATTCTCCAAGGCCGCATATTTTCCCTTAAGGGATGAGAGTTGGTCTTCTGAGGTGAAGTACTTAGTCTCCCATTCTTCAGATTCCTTCTGATGCTTCTCCACAGCCTTGAGGACATCTCTTTCCTTATCCTTGTATGATTTCCCAAGTTGGACAGCATTCTGGAAATGAGCGTTCCGCTACAAGAATAAAACACCATAAAGAAATGTGTTAAGCCATGATGGTCAATATCTAACAAGAGCAACGAAAAGGAAGGGGAGACAAGCTTACGTTATAGGCGTGAAATGCTCCCCAGCTCTCATTTTCCCCAAGGTCCGTTGCTGTTGCAAAATGAACCTTATCAGCCGGGGCTATGGCATTCCGAGACCATTCTTGAGCAAGAAGGTGGCTATCTCTGATAGCATCTTGCTCACATATTCCCCACTCAGGCATGAACGCTGTTTTCATACTCCCATCCGAACTCCTGATTCTTTTTCCAGCTTTTGAGCAATGCTGAAGGAATTGAGGAACTGGTACGTCATCAAGGTTGGCCTCTTTCTCAGCCTTTTTAATCATCCTTTTAGTAATTTGAGGAGCGCGACTTGGCTGGCTATTAATCTCCTCAGCAACTGTAAATAAAGGCAAAAAGAAAACAATGTTGGAATAAGAACAAGTATGATGAAAATAAAGGAGTTAAAGTAAGGATTACCCTCCAGAGGGATACTACTAAGCCCGGCATCTATCAAGGCACGTTCAGTCATGACTTCACGATAGTGAGCATTTTAGAAGATTGAAATAAGCCAATCCCGCTGAGATTTTTCTTCATTTGTGAGTTAAAACTCACTAACACCCTCATCATTCACGTGATTGAATTTAGACCTGAAAAAGTCACCCCAGTCTCCCCCTTTCCATTTAAGGATGAAAAATTCGTGCCTCCAATTGTGGTATGAATCAGGCACGGAGGCAACATTGATATTCATTCTGGACTTTGTACGATGTTGGATGCTTACCCATCCTTTTCTAGTAATAGGGCTATTCTTGAAAGCGAATAAATGTCTAAACAATGGAATGCTAAGGCGGATGCCTCCTTTGATGCATTCAACCATAAAAATGAAGATAAATTTCCAGGAGTTGGGATATAGTTGGCAAGGGTTGATTTTAACCTCAGCAACCTAACAACCCAAGGGTGAACTAGAAACCTAAGGCCAGTGGTAATAGCACCTTTGTATACAAATAAATTCTCAGGATGCCAATTACAAGTTCTATCCCCTGGTGTGGGGATTCTGAGTTTCAAACCAGAAGGAAATTCATATTTGAGTAAGTCGTTAATATCTCCTACATCTAAAGTGCTAGGGAATATGAAAGAATTGAATTCGCGTTGTTCGGAAACACATCCCCGGGCTCGTCTAAGAGCTGGGGTAAAGTTAACTGATAACGAGGAGGAAAGACCTTACATTTTCTATTGTTGTCTTTGGTCCTCCTGTTGATTGCTTGGAGAAGGCTCTTAGAAGGAACCACGGTGCTCTGACCACCCTCACTTGCCATCAGACTTGTCTGAAATTGAATGAAGCACTTGAAACTTGAGAGCTCTTCATAGAGAAATTTTCTTTGAGAGAAGAAGGAAGTGTGAAGAATGACTTCTACCCACACTCTTTTATAAGGAAAAGGGCGACCCTCCATAGCAGGTCATCTTTCCGATGACCCGCGTTTACAGGTTAAATAGCCGAAAACAACAGAAAAAAGGCTTTATGAACTCGAAATTGAGTCGAATAAATGATCTAATTCGTAAGAATAAGCGAAAGACACGAATGGAAATGCAGGCTGGAGCAACAACATAGTTAGCAACCTAGGAGGTTGTACTAACTCATGCTTATTAATCCTAAACAGAGGATTAAGCCAAAAACCCACGATTAAGGCACTAAACAGCAAGATTAGCTAAAAAACTAATATTTTAAGGAAATTTGGAGGATATACTCTAAAATATATAGTAGGGGTTATGAATCTCTGCACAAAATATAAGCCCAGATGGCCAACGAGGTTGTTTGCCCCGAATTAAGCTGATTGATTGAATTCAAGGCCTGAAAGTCAGGAACCATTGAATAAAATCAAGCTAAGGCACGGTCCCACAAACAAGGTAGGAGATTTAAAGTCCTTAAGTATAAAATTAAGGATAAAAACCGACCACGGTATCCTAGACTTGAAGTCAGGTGTTGAAAACAAGGGAAATCCCTATACAAACAATTAAAGAAGCAAATACTTCCGTGACAAGAGGGGCAAGGCCAAGGTTGTTTAAAACACCCTATTGTAAGTATGCAAGGATGTCTGGAAGCCAAGGGCCATAGTATAACCCAAGGTTATTTGAAACCAAGAGTTCAAGAAAAAGTTAAGACCTGGAAGGTCCTGAAAACTAAGAAGTAGGTTGTTTGAGATCAAGGATCACAAAACCAACCATGGTGTTGTAAACTCACTCTAGAAACAAGGAGGGGAGTTCAAAATAAGATTTGGCTTTGGTCTAAGTCAAGGTTAAAAGTCAAAGTCAAAGGTCAAAGTCAAATAGTCAAAATTTGGCCAAAATTCAAAAAAAACAATTGGGGCCCAACCGACCAGGGGTGGCCGACTAGGCACCCTTGGCCGAATGGCCAACCAGACCCAGCCGACCAGAAGCATGGGGAGGAAAAATGGGTCCAGGTGTTACAAACACCTCGACCCGTAGTTGATTCGTTTGGCCCCAGAACGCTAAAAAATGCTCCGTTTGAGCTCAAATTTGAGGTTCAAGAACCTTATATGGTCCTTTACAAGCCTATGTAGGTTCCCTAGTGATTTCAAGAAGTTTAAAAAATGACCTTGTTTGAAACAAGGTCTGGTTTGAAAGCCAGTTTAAAATGAGGTATTTCGCCTCCAAAACCACTACTAAAAAAACTACAATAGACATCGGTTTCTGACCGATGTCTTTGAACTTTCTTGTCCGATGTCTTTGTCGGTGATGTCTAAAGTCCCAATCTCAGACATCAATTTCCAGCCGATGTCTACTAACATTTTACACATCAGTTATAAATACATTTATGATGTTTATGTCTATTCTTCTTGCTTCAACTGCATGAGGTTAACTTTTTAATTTTTATATTACTGGTATTATATGTTATTTAACATATGGTAAACTGTAACACCCCCAGATCCGGGGTCAGGGATCTGGTGGTTACGGTCTTACATCCATTCATAATACTTGACTTGAGTCCACAATAAATAAATCACATGCTGTGACCCCACAATAATTACCACTCACACACACAACAGTTATAGTCCCAGAGATGAAATTGAAATAAGTCTTACATTAAAGGGTTTACGAATAAAAGTTATTACAATCCCAAAAGGATAACATCATAGGTTTAAAAGTTTTGCCGTTGATTACATTAATTATACATATAGTTAAACAGGAAGCAAAAGCTGTCTAACTATGCTACCTCAGCAATGGCGGCTAGCATCTCAGCGGGTAGTCCGGTGGGTCGGGTGACCTGCTTGCGCCGAGTGCGCCTGACGCGAGCCATCTGTCCTAGCTGTTGTTGTGACATAATATAAACAAAGCAAGGGTGAGCGAAAGCCCACCAACAAATATATAACTGAACGATAATTTAAAACAGTTCAAAGCTATCTTTTAAACCATATGCCATGCATTTACGGAAATGATGCCTGTATAATATGAACGATGAAGTTACAAGGTAACTTAAAATATTTGTTTGAAGAAATATCTGCTACATCAAAGTAAGCGAGATATTATTATCGTTAATAAGAAGAGGAACTTGCAAGAAAGGGTTGCAATTCCAGTTATGACTCTTTTCCAACTCTGCCAACAGTAATCATGTTGCAGGAAATAAATGAATTTGGATGATGAACCAATGATGGAGTATTCACCGCGCCTGCTGTTCCAATCTTGATGATCAGTCGAGATCGTACAGCTCAATTTAGATTTACTACCGGTAGAAGGAAGAACTGACGGCTTTACTTGTATACCGCCTTGCTAGCTCTCCCCGGCCAACGGTTGGGCCAAGGGGATGGACCGGCGCTACTCGGCCTCTTACACGACTCCTAGTTCAAATAGAATTCATGATTCTGAATGTAACGTTCGTCCCCCTTTCCCCAAGTATAAGACTTGTTGATAAGACTCCACAAAGTAGTCGTATCTAGTTGGAAAGGAAAATTTACCAATATCTCCCAAGCTATTACTTGGTAACGGATATCAACTTGTTCCAGTAATCTTACCCCTCGAAAGATGAGAAGGTAAACAACGACTTTAATAAGTCAACAGCACCCGAGTTGCGGGTGAAGGGAATACTTTATGACCGGGAAGTCGACAAGATAAATAACATTTTTCCAAGTAAGGTTCCCTTATTATTAAGAAGATAGACTCAAAGATGAATGATGTCTGGGAACCTTTCTTGATATAAGATTAATAATAATATGACTTCGAAATATTTTCTGTAATAATCGAAGAAGATAAACCTTATCGAGGTTATTCTAAGTATGGAATAAATATTCAGAGAATATTTATTGAATTAAAATATTTTACAGAATATTTGGGAATATGATAGAATATCTTTAATCAGAGTATTTCTCAAAATAATCCCTGAAGAGATATCAGGGGAATATTTATTGAATAAATAAATATTTAAATGAATATTCAAAACAATATTCATTAATTAATAAGACCTGAAAAGAATATTTAAGGTAATAATCATAATTAATTAGGAAATTTAAATGAATATTCAAAAGTAATATTCATTGAATGAATAATATCCTAAATGAATATCAAGTAATATTCATTTAGTAATCCAAGCCTTAAGGAATATTCCAGATAATATTCGATAATTAAATCAAGCTTCAGATGAATATTAAAATAATATTCATCAAGTATTTAATATCTTAAATGAATATTCGAAAGTAATATTTATTTAATAAAATAATAATCTAAAAGAATATCCAAATAATATTCATCTAACAGTCTCATCTTTAGAAGAATATTCGAAATAATAGTCGATAATCAATTCGACTCTGAATGAATATTGAGAAGTATTATTCGTTGAATAGTTAAATTCAAATAATTATTTGAAGTAAGGATCGTTAAAATAATTAGTCCCGAACGAATATTCAAATAATATTCGTCGCCCAAATAATAGAAAATATTTACTTAAATATTTTCTCCCGAGGTAATCTCGATATATCAAGAAATATTGACTCCCGGTCTATATTTGATGAATAAAGATGTATACGCCCTTCTATGAGGGTCTTATAATAACCGGCTTATAACTGATATATAACTATCTAGCTTATAAGCCAACAATAACATTCAGGGAACAAGTATATCGATTCAACTTGAAAGTAGGCATGCATGCAATGGCATATGTATATCAGCAATCATATATATATATTTATTCAATCACAACAACAGCCTAAAAGAAGGGAATTGAAACTTGCCTGGTAGTCGAGTACGGTAAGGGGTAGTGGTAGCGGGTCCCGGTTCAGCCTGGTGATCTATAAATAGCCAAGGCATTCGGAATTAATCACTTAACATATTAAACGTTAAGTTATACTTAAATCGAAACACGTTCTCGAGTCATCTCGTTATACCCCTTTTAGTGGATTACTTATTATCACTGATCCGACCCGACATTCGTTCGTTAATACGACATGTCACTGCACTTATACTTGGGACATACTTAAGTCATATGAGTTCTAAGGTTGATCGTTACGAACCAATATTTTACTCCGAGTTTTATCGCCCGTTTTCTAAGCGTTTTACCAAAGTTATAAAAGAGTCGTCTTTTAGGGGTTCGTTCTCGTTTAACCTTGACTCGAACATTTTTAATAAATCGAAAAATGCTCTTTTTGACATACGGTTTTCTTTCACACCTTCCTTCTTACCCCTAGTATTTATTTACCAAGATTCGCCGTGACGTTACATAGCTTACGATGGTTCAATTTCAGTTACGAACTTTTGTTTACGGATTCGAACTACTTTTAGTAATTTAGTCATAAATCCTAAACCGTAAGTCCGTTTCACGTGATCTTTATATCAAAACGAAGCTTAGAGCATTACCTATCCTATCATGGCAGATAAGGTCTCTGGACAGTAGGGGTTCAACATGGAAAATGGCATACAAAACATGGTATTGTAAAATCGGGCATTATAACGGCTGTAAATCGAATATCTATCAATTTCGAATCTTCCCATAAACATAGCATCCAACCCAAACAACATACACATGACTTATATACATGAACTGAGGCCAAGCAATGCCTTTCCGTTCATCTAAACTATTTTTAACATTTATCAAAACTACATCATATTCATGCTTATAATCATGCTAATATCACATCTTATACTAAAACCCATCAAGAGCATGCAAAATCTCAAGGTAAAGCCTAGGGTTTAAAGTTGTTATACCTTCCTTGGAGTATGATCTAGCCTCACTATGCTTGGTATGATCCTTAGAAGTGCTTAAGCTTGCTAAATCAACCAAAGAAATCAAGGAAAAACAAGATTAGTTCATGAAAACACTATTCACCCTCCTCTTAAATCATTTTTTTGAAAATGGAAAAAGAAGAGATTGAAGCTAGGATTTTGAGGAGATCATTTATATGAAATGTAAGTCTCACCATAAAAGTTTCAAGATCAACAAATGGTTGGAAGTTGGATTTTGAAATTGGAATTTTGCAAGGGGCCGAATGGAGCTTCAAGGGAGAGTTTTATGTTCTATTGTGTTGGTTGATTTGGAATAATGCATAAAGTGACATTTGCTAGATAATATCTCATCCAAGTGGTGTTAGTGGAGTGTGATGTAATGGATGATGATTTTTGTAGGACAAGTGTTGAAGATTGGATGGTTTAAGGCTTAACCAAGTGATTTGATTTTCTAAGTACTAGTTGATCTCTAATGGTTCTAGTTCCTTGATTCTAGTTTGGTTAGTAGATATTTTATACATAGCACATGCATGCATCTTAGTCTCTGCTTGCTCTTTTGTCCGGTTATTGCTCGATTCGATTGATCGTTCGTAAGAATAACTCTTTCGTTTCTAGTTAGGGTTTTTACCGAAAACCTTCTTAATATTTATAATACTATTCCTCATCTTTCTTAGTACTTCTCGAATTTAAATTCCTTAAATCCCTTTTATGATTCCTTAAGTCTTGCAGTGTCCCGGGAAATCTCGGAGAAAATAAAAGTGCTCTTTTTCTGAATCCGACAGCTTTTACATACACTTATTTTCCTCCTGGATCACTAATACGAACTCAAAAATCCGTTCCGAATACCGGGTATATCATTATTATAATAATATTCCAAATTCCACCAAAATCACTATTCATCACTTATTTTTATTTAATTCCTATAATTAGGAAAATGAACCTGGTTCACTCTCGAGTGCTTCTTAACCTTTTTACGGAACCGCTGGACTTATAATAGATATTGATTTGGATGACATAAGAATAATCTTACTTGAAGTAATATACTTATATTCTTAGGAGATAGATCATTCTTATCTATGCCGTCAACCAAAAGTATTCTGCATGACATATAAGTAATTGAATTCAAATCCGTTCCATTTATTCTTTCCCAATTACCAATTATTACACTGTAGCCATATCCACTATTCATTCTTACATCATTAAATACATAAAAGTTTTAATTCCACCCAAAATCTGGGTTCTTACAGTCTCCCCTCCTTAAAAGGATTCCGTCCCGGAATCAGTTTGAAAACAAGTGGGGGTACTTCTCTTGCATTGCGCTTTCAAGTTCCCAGGTGGATTCTTCTACATTGTGGTTCTGCCACAAAACTCTGACTAGCTGAATGACCTTGTTTCGGAGCACTTGTTCCTTCCGGTCTATGATTTCCACAGGTTGCTCCACATAGGTCAGGTCTGGTTGCATGTCCACTTGCTCATACTCTACAATATGCTTAGCATCCGGATTATACTTCCTCAGCATCGAAACATGGAACACATTGTGCACCTGCTGTAGATTCGGGGGCAATGCGAGCTCATAAGCTAGTTCCCCAATCCGTCTCAAGATTTCAAATGGTCCAATGTATCTGGGACTCAGCTTTCCTTTCTTCCCAAATCTCATTAAACCCTTCCAAGGTGACACTTTCAAGAACACTAGGTCCCCTACCTCGTATTCCTTGCCTTTCCGAGCTAAGTCGGCATATTTCTTTTGTCGATCCTGGGCTGCTACCAACCGTCCTCTGATTAGATCTACTGCATCTTTAGTTCGTTGGACCACTTCGGGCCCGAGCATCTTCCGCTCTCCAACTTCATCCCAATACAAGGGAGATCGACATTTTCTTCCATAAAGGGCCTCATAAGGTGGCATCCCAATGCTTGAATGATAACTGTTATTATAGGAGAACTCAACCAATGGCAAGTGATCATCCCAACTCTCCTTGAAGTCTATCGCGCAGACTCTCAACATATCCTCTAGCGTTTGGATGGTCCTTTCACTTTGCCCATCTGTCTGGGGGTGGTAGGCTGTGCTCATGTTCAGCCGGGTCCCTACACATTCTTGAAAACTTCTCCAAAACCTGGAGTTAAATCTAGGATCTCGATCGGATACTATTGCGACTGGGACTCCATGTCGCGCCACTATCTCTTTTAAGTAGATGTCCACTAGTCTATCGACCGTGTACCTTTCGTTGATCGGGAGAAAGTGAGCCGATTTCGTCAGTCGATCTACAATTACCCATATGGTATCATGATTAGCCTTGGTCCTGGGTAAACCTACTACGAAATCCATGGCTATATGTTCCCATTTCCATTCTGGAATCTCTAAGGGATGTAGAAGTCCGCTGGGTCTCTGGTGCTCTGCCTTCACTCGTTGGCAGGTCAAGCATCTGCTTACCCACTCTGCTACGTCCTTTTTCATATTGGGCCACCAGTAATACTCCTTCAAATCCCTATACATTTTAGTGCTACCGGGGTGCACTGAGTATCTTGAGTTGTGTGCCTCATTTAAAATCTCATCCTTGAGCTCCTGAACATTTGGGATCCATATCCTGTACGTGTACCTCATGATCCCTTCCTTGTCTCTTTCGCACTTAATTTCCTCCCCGGTCATTAGCTCTTCTGTGGAGTTCTTTTCTTCCTCCATCATCCGTTCCTGGCACAGTCTAATCTTTTCTAGCAATGGAGGTTGGATTCTAATTTCCATCAACTTTTCTTGGCCCTCTTCAGGTAACTTAACCTCGATTTCCAACTTCTCAAAATCCTTCACTAGCTCTTTCTCTGAAGTTATCATCTTGAGCTTCTCTTTCCGACTAAGGGCGTCAGCCACCACATTGGCTTTACCCGGGTGATATCGAATTTCACAGTCGTAATCCTTGATTAACTCTAACCACCTCCTCTGGCGCATGTTAAGCTCTTTCTGAGTGAAAATGTATTTGAGGCTCTTATGATCTGTGTAAATCTCGCATTTTTCCCCATACAGGTAGTGTCTCCAAATCTTTAAGGCGAAGACTATGGCTGCTAGTTCTAGATCATGCGTGGGATATCTGACTTCATAATCCTTCAATTGCCTAGACGCATATGCTATTACCTTGCCGTGCTGCATAAGCACGCATCCCAGTCCTTTATGCGAAGCATCACTGTAAATCACGAAATCTCCTTTTCCATCAGGTAATGCCAGCACTGGGGCTGTCACCAGCCTCTTCTTTAACTCTTGGAAACTCTTCTCGCATTTCTCAGTCCATTCAAATTTCTCGGTTTTACGGGTAAGTCGAGTTAATGGAGCTGCGAGTTTCGCAAAGTCTTGGACAAATCTCCTGTAATATCCGGCCAGTCCAATGAAACTCCTCACCTCGGTTGGAGTAGTTGGCCGTTCCCAGTTTGAAACTGCTTCTATCTTGGAGGGGTCAACCAACACTCCTTCTCTATTGATCACGTGCCCTAAGAATTGTACCTCATTTTTCCAAAACTCACACTTGGAGAACTTGGCATATAACTGCTCTTTCCTGAGTATTTCTAAGGTTATCCTTAAATGTTCAGCGTGTTCTGCCTCTGTCTTTGAGTAGATGAGAATATCATCAATGAAAACTATCACGAATTGGTCCAAATATTCCTTGAACACTCTATTCATTAGGTCCATGAAGGCTGCTGGGGCGTTGGTCAATCCAAATGACATAACTAAGAACTCATAATGTCCGTATCTGGTGCGGAATGCAGTTTTCGGGATATCTTCAGGTTTGATCTTCAGTTGGTGATATCCTGTTCTCAAATCAATCTTAGAGAAGTATTCAGCTCCTCTTAGCTGGTCAAACAAATCGTCTATCCTGGGCAATGGATACTTATTCTTTATGGTTAGCTTGTTCAATTCTCTGTAGTCGATGCATAACCTCATACTTCCATCCTTTTTCTTAACAAACAACACTGGTGCGCCCCAAGGCGACACACTGGGCCTTATCATGCCCTTATCCAACAATTCCTGTAATTGTTTAGCTAGCTCTTTCATTTCTACTGGGGCTAGTCGGTACGGGGCCTTCGAAACTGGCGCCGCCCCCGGGGCTAATTCGATGGCAAACTCAATTACCCTATCAGGTGGTAGTCCAGGAAGATCTTGTGGGAACACGTCCTCGAACTCATTAACTACCAGAATGTCCTGCAATCTTGGCACTTCCTTCTGAGTATCTATAACGTAGGCTAAATAAGCCTCGTTCCCTTTTCGTAACAATCTCTTGGTTTGCGCCATGATCAGAATTTTCTGGGTCTGTCGCATCCCCTTAAACACTATTTCTTTCTTCCCTGGGGTTTTCAACTTAACCTTTTTCCCTTTACAATCTATCTGCGCATCATTGCGAGACAACCAATCCATACCCAAAATGACATCGAATTCCCCTAGCTTAAAAGGAATTAAATCGACATAGAAGGATCGTCCTCCTATTTCTAGCTTACAATCGGGGTGAATTTGATTAACCGGTACGATTTCCTGATTAGCTATTTCTACTTGTAAGGAATCTCTTAGTTGCTGGGTTTTAAGTTTCAACTTATGCGCAAAATCTCTAGATATAAAAGACTTAGTTGCTCCTGAATCAAATAAGACATTTGCACTGACTGAATTAAGAGAAAAAGTACCTGCTATCACATCTGTGTCCCTCACGGCATCTTGTACTGACATATTGAAAGTCCTAGCAGTTGGTGGCCTATTTGAGGCAACCTTGCTTGCTCCTGATGCTGCTGGTTTGTTCTTTGGGCAATCCTTCCTCATGTGCCCTCGCTGTCCACACTGGAAACAGGTTGTGCTGTTAGGGATGACCGTGGTGCAAGAGGTGGCATAATGCCCAGCTCGCCCACACTTATAACAGTTTATCTGCTTCAGGTTGCACACCCCGGAGTGCCTCTTCCCACAAGTAGCACACAATGGCAATGGAGGTCGAGAAGGGTTGGAACGGGACATTCCTGATTGGTGGCCGCCCTGGCTCACACTCACACTCGCAGATGGTTTAAACCCTACATTCCTCCCTGGTAGGGAAACCGCTCCTCGATTAAACTTGGTTGGGGGTTTTCCTCCAGCGGATCTTCCGCCCATACTAACATGCTTTCTCTTTATCCCCCCTTTCTCTCTCTCTCTCTGCATCTGATCACTACCAGCCTCCACAATGGTTGCCTTCTGCACCAAGGTGGCATAATCTGTAATCTCTAAAACAGCCACCCTATTCTGGATCCACTGCTTCAGCCCTTGTTGAAACCTGTTAGCTTTCTTCTCTTCTGTGTCTACAAAATCTGGCACAAATCTCGATAGCTCAGTAAATTTAGCCTCATAGTCAGCCACTGACATATTGTTCTGTTTCAGTTCCAAGAACTTAAGTTCCATCTGGGTTTTCATGAACTTCGGGAAGTACTTCTCCAGGAATAATTGTTTGAACCTTTCCCAGGCTATGACAGCATCAATCTCCATGTTTTTCTTGGCTTCCCACCAATAATTGGCCTCTCCCTTTAGTAGGTAAGTAGCAAAAACTGTCTTCTGAGCCTCATTGATACTCAGAATCTCAAAAGACTTTTCCATTTCTTTGATCCAGGCCCTCGCCTCAACGGGATCAGCCGATCCGTGGAACTCTGGGGGCTTAAGGGACTTAAAGGCCCTAAAGGAATTTGCCACTGAAGTGTTGTTGCTTGGTGGTGGTTGGGGGTATTGGTTCAAATTCTGCCTAAGTAGATCCATAAACTGGCCCATGGGGTTTCCGCCCTGGTTCTCCCCTTCCTATTCTACTTCAGTTTCTCCACCCTCTATTTCCCTTTCAAATTCTTCAGAGTACAGGGGTTCATCCTCTGCTCCATACTGGGAATCTTCTTGCTCATTATAGTCCTGATCTTGTTCCTCACTACTTCCACGGTTTTCCTCGTGTTGGTTGTGACTCTCTTGGTCAGTAGATTCGCGGGGGTTAGCCCTAGTGCCCATCCGTCTTGGAGGCATTTTACTGAAAATTTGGAAAATTATACGTTAGGTTCACTTACCGGTTTTAAAGGATTTTTCCTTGCACATTTCTTTACATGATTGGGTTTTAAAATCCCACAGTTTTATATCTCATGGAAACTTAATCGAAAAGTAATACATATGCTAATAAACTCGTGATCACTTCCCAACAAAATTGTAATGACTGAAATGGAAACAAATATATACCAGGTACCGAAAAGGTACAACATCTGAGTTACAACGATAGTTTAAAGTACAGCCATCCTAACAACAACAACAAGTCAAAAGTGAAATATGTTGTCTATCTGTCTAGTCTGCAAAAAGGGAAAACAAGTACAAGAAAACCATCCCTACAAAAGCCGGCACTACTATGTCCGTACATGACTAGACAACTAGACCACTGCATCACTACATCTGAAATCAGCCGCCACGACGAAACATCCTCCGAACCCTCCCCATGGCGATGCGGAAAACCTCCTCAGCCGCTGCTCTGTCTACCCTACCATGCCCATCAGTAGGCAACTGTCGCACCCTCACCCGAGCCCTCAGCTCGATGCGGGTCACAGCCCTATACCCAACTCTGTCACTGATAGTCCTCCTGCCCTGCACCCTCATCCGGGCGGCTCTCTCTGCTGCTAACTCACTCCTAGACTCTGCCAACCTGGCATCTGCCACAGACAACTCTCTATAAAGCCCGTTCACAATCAAGTTGTGAACACAAACTGGGACTCCTCCTATCGGGGCATGAGGTGGGGTGGATGGCTCAGCTGGAGCGGCAGTCTCTGTCTGCTGGGGCTCTGGGGTAAGCTCCTCAAACTCGTCGGGGTAGGGGCTCGCAGGTAGTGGTGGTGGGGTAGGGGCTCTCTCAACAGGGAGGAGTGGCACAAAAAGTCCAGAACTCCCTACAGCACCAACTACTGGCTCATCTATATCTCCCTCAACACCCTCATCCACCGGCACCACCTGATCCGTGGTCATGTCAGTGTCATCTCCCATAGTCCTGAACTCAGTCATAACCCAATAATCATCATCCTCAACCACTAACTCAGCATCCTGTCCTGTCTGGATCCCCTCCGGGTCCTCCTCCCCCTCAGTCTCAACAACGTCTGCGTCAGCATCATCCTGGACCTCCTCAGGGTCCTCCTCCTCAGACTCGATCACATCAGTATCAGCATCAACCTGGACCTCCTCAGCGTCCTCCTCCTCAGGCTCAGTATCATCCTCAGGCAAGTGCTCATAGTATGGGTCCCTGGTCCGGAACATGTCCTCATCATGCTGTCTCGCAGCTGCCTCCTGGGTCGACAAGTCGCTCGCCTACACAAGACGAACTATGTTACTATCATGATACTTAAAAAGTTCCCGTAAGGGTTTTAGGTGAACCTGGCAAGGGTTCTTATTATATTATTGAATTTATTATTATATAACGTCGTATCATCTCTTGGGATATATAACTCTCGCTCTGATACCATCTCTGTAACACCCCCAGATCCGGGGTCAGGGATCTGGTGGTTACGGTCTTACATCCATTCATAATACTTGACTTGAGTCCACAATAAATAAATCACATGCTGTGACCCCACAATAATTACCACTCACACACACAACAGTTATAGTCCCAGAGATGAAATTGAAATAAGTCTTACATTAAAGGGTTTACGAATAAAAGTTATTACAATCCCAAAAGGATAACATCATAGGTTTAAAAGTTTTGCCGTTGATTACATTAATTATACATATAGTTAAACAGGAAGCAAAAGCTGTCTAACTATGCTACCTCAGCAATGGCGGCTAGCATCTCAGCGGGTAGTCCGGTGGGTCGGGTGACCTGCTTGCGCCGAGTGCGCCTGACGCGAGCCATCTGTCCTAGCTGTTGTTGTGACATAATATAAACAAAGCAAGGGTGAGCGAAAGCCCACCAACAAATATATAACTGAACGATAATTTAAAACAGTTCAAAGCTATCTTTTAAACCATATGCCATGCATTTACGGAAATGATGCCTGTATAATATGAACGATGAAGTTACAAGGTAACTTAAAGTATTTGTTTGAAGAAATATCTGCTACATCAAAGTAAGCGAGATATTATTATCGTTAATAAGAAGAGGAACTTGCAAGAAAGGGTTGCAATTCCAGTTATGACTCTTTTCCAACTCTGCCAACAGTAATCATGTTGCAGGAAATAAATGAATTTGGATGATGAACCAATGATGGAGTATTCACCGCGCCCGCTGTTCCAATCTTAATGATCAGTCGAGATCGTACAGCTCAATTTAGATTTACTACCGGTAGAAGGAAGAACTGACGGCTTTACTTGTATACCGCCTTGCTAGCTCTCCCCGGCCAACGGTTGGGCCAAGGGGATGGACCGGCGCTACTCGGCCTCTTACACGACTCCTAGTTCAAATAGAATTCATGATTCTGAATGTAACGTTCGTCCCCCTTTCCCCAAGTATAAGACTTGTTGATAAGACTCCACAAAGTAGTCGTATCTAGTTGGAATGGAAAATTTACCAATATCTCCCAAGCTATTACTTGGTAACGGATATCAACTTGTTCCAGTAATCTTACCCCTCGAAAGATGAGAAGGTAAACAACGACTTTAATAAGTCAACAGCACCCGAGTTGCGGGTGAAGGGAATACTTTATGACCGGGAAGTCGACAAGATAAATAACATTTTTCCAAGTAAGGTTCCCTTATTATTAAGAAGATAGACTCAAAGATGAATGATGTCTGGGAACCTTTCTTGATATAAGATTAATAATAATATGACTTCGAAATATTTTCTGTAATAATCGAAGAAGATAAACCTTATCGAGGTTATTCTAAGTATGGAATAAATATTCAGAGAATATTTATTGAATTAAAATATTTTACAGAATATTTGGGAATATGAAAGAATATCTTTAATCAGAGTATTTCTCAAAATAATCCCTGAAGAGATATCAGGGGAATATTTATTGAATAAATAAATATTTAAATGAATATTCAAAACAATATTCATTAATTAATAAGACCTGAAAAGAATATTTAAGGTAATAATCATAATTAATTAGGAAATTTAAATGAATATTCAAAAGTAATATTCATTGAATGAATAATATCCTAAATGAATATCAAGTAATATTCATTTAGTAATCCAAGCCTTAAGGAATATTCCAGATAATATTCGATAATTAAATCAAGCTTCAGATGAATATTAAAATAATATTCATCAAGTATTTAATATCTTAAATGAATATTCGAAAGTAATATTTATTTAATAAAATAATAATCTAAAAGAATATCCAAATAATATTCATCTAACAGTCTCATCTTTAGAAGAATATTCGAAATAATAGTCGATAATCAATTCGACTCTGAATGAATATTGAGAAGTATTATTCGTTGAATAGTTAAATTCAAATAATTATTTGAAGTAAGGATCGTTAAAATAATTAGTCCCGAACGAATATTCAAATAATATTCGTCGCCCAAATAATAGAAAATATTTACTTAAATATTTTCTCCCGAGGTAATCTCGATATATCAAGAAATATTGACTCCCGGTCTATATTTGATGAATAAAGATGTATACGCCCTTCTATGAGGGTCTTATAATAACCGGCTTATAACTGATATATAACTATCTAGCTTATAAGCCAACAATAACATTCAGGGAACAAGTATATCGATTCAACTTGAAAGTAGGCATGCATGCAATGGCATATGTATATCAGCAATCATATATATATATTTATTCAATCACAACAACAGCCTAAAAGAAGGGAATTGAAACTTGCCTGGTAGTCGAGTACGGTAAGGGGTAGTGGTAGCGGGTCCCGGTTCAGCCTGGTGATCTATAAATAGCCAAGGCATTCGGAATTAATCACTTAACATATTAAACGTTAAGTTATACTTAAATCGAAACACGTTCTCGAGTCATCTCGTTATACCCCTTTTAGTGGATTACTTATTATCACTGATCCGACCCGACATTCGTTCGTTAATACGACATGTCACTGCACTTATACTTGGGACATACTTAAGTCATATGAGTTCTAAGGTTGATCGTTACGAACCAATATTTTACTCCGAGTTTTATCGCCCGTTTTCTAAGCGTTTTACCAAAGTTATAAAAGAGTCGTCTTTTAGGGGTTCGTTCTCGTTTAACCTTGACTCGAACATTTTTAATAAATCGAAAAATGCTCTTTTTGACATACGGTTTTCTTTCACACCTTCCTTCTTACCCCTAGTATTTATTTACCAAGATTCGCCGTGACGTTACATAGCTTACGAGGGTTCAATTTCAGTTACGAACTTTTGTTTACGGATTCGAACTACTTTTAGTAATTTAGTCATAAATCCTAAACCGTAAGTCCGTTTCACGTGATCTTTATATCAAAACGAAGCTTAGAGCATTACCTATCCTATCATGGCAGATAAGGTCTCTGGACAGTAGGGGTTCAACATGGAAAATGGCATACAAAACATGGTATTGTAAAATCGGGCATTATAACGGCTGTAAATCGAATATCTATCAATTTCGAATCTTCCCATAAACATAGCATCCAACCCAAACAACATACACATGACTTATATACATGAACTGAGGCCAAGCAATGCCTTTCCGTTCATCTAAACTATTTTTAACATTTATCAAAACTACATCATATTCATGCTTATAATCATGCTAATATCACATCTTATACTAAAACCCATCAAGAGCATGCAAAATCTCAAGGTAAAGCCTAGGGTTTAAAGTTGTTATACCTTCCTTGGAGTATGATCTAGCCTCACTATGCTTGGTATGATCCTTAGAAGTGCTTAAGCTTGCTAAATCAACCAAAGAAATCAAGGAAAAACAAGATTAGTTCATGAAAACACTATTCACCCTCCTCTTAAATCATTTTTTTGAAAATGGAAAAAGAAGAGATTGAAGCTAGGATTTTGAGGAGATCATTTATATGAAATGTAAGTCTCACCATAAAAGTTTCAAGATCAACAAATGGTTGGAAGTTGGATTTTGAAATTGGAATTTTGCAAGGGGCCGAATGGAGCTTCAAGGGAGAGTTTTATGTTCTATTGTGTTGGTTGATTTGGAATAATGCATAAAGTGACATTTGCTAGATAATATCTCATCCAAGTGGTGTTAGTGGAGTGTGATGTAATGGATGATGATTTTTGTAGGACAAGTGTTGAAGATTGGATGGTTTAAGGCTTAACCAAGTGATTTGATTTTCTAAGTACTAGTTGATCTCTAATGGTTCTAGTTCCTTGATTCTAGTTTGGTTAGTAGATATTTTATACATAGCACATGCATGCATCTTAGTCTCTGCTTGCTCTTTTGTCCGGTTATTGCTCGATTCGATTGATCGTTCGTAAGAATAACTCTTTCGTTTCTAGTTAGGGTTTTTACCGAAAACCTTCTTAATATTTATAATACTATTCCTCATCTTTCTTAGTACTTCTCGAATTTAAATTCCTTAAATCCCTTTTATGATTCCTTAAGTCTTGCAGTGTCCCGGGAAATCTCGGAGAAAATAAAAGTGCTCTTTTTCTGAATCCGACAGCTTTTACATACACTTATTTTCCTCCTGGATCACTAATACGAACTCAGAAATCCGTTCCGAATACCGGGTATATCATTATTATAATAATATTCCAAATTCCACCAAAATCACTATTCATCACTTATTTTTATTTAATTCCTATAATTAGGAAAATGAACCTGGTTCACTCTCGAGTGCTTCTTAACCTTTTTACGGAACCGCTGGACTTATAATAGATATTGATTTGGATGACATAAGAATAATCTTACTTGAAGTAATATACTTATATTCTTAGGAGATAGATCATTCTTATCTATGCCGTCAACCAAAAGTATTCTGCATGACATATAAGTAATTGAATTCAAATCCGTTCCATTTATTCTTTCCCAATTACCAATTATTACACTGTAGCCATATCCACTATTCATTCTTACATCATTAAATACATAAAAGTTTTAATTCCACCCAAAATCTGGGTTCTTACAGAAACATAGAATAATTTGACATATACATCTATTTTTTTCCTTAAATAGATTTCTAATCCTTGATTAACATCAGTAGATATATTAAAACTGATGTATAATGTCACATTTGACATCATCTTTAGATGATGTTGGAGACATCTATTACACTGGGTTTTTTTTAAAGCCGATGTATGAGGTTCCTTAGACATTAGTTTTTGGTTTTATTCATCATCTTTCTTCTAATTAACCGTTGTCTTTTATTGTGACACACATCTCTTTTCTTTTATTTAACTTTTGTTGTTTACTAATTTGAATATCAATTTCATGCTACAGTATTTGCACACTAGAATTTTTCTATATTTATGCACCAAAATAAACAAAAATGAATATATCATTAACAAAAAAAATCCAGCATTTACCCCATTCTTACATCAGTCAGCAAATCCAAAATGACTACTATAATCAAACCTATACCAAAAAAATTCTAGACAGTAGCAAACATATAACTATATTAATCATTTCCAGACCAAAACCAATACTTTATTCCACAACGTACCAAAACATAGCCAATCCCTTGACGTTGACTTGGTCAATAGTATCCATTTCCGTTCCCTCGAGGTCTGCTGTAGTCACCATTTTGACCACTGCCACGACTAAAGTTACGACCACTGAAACGTCCCTTTGACGAAGCCATATGGTAGCTACCCCTGCTTCTACCTCTTCCCCCTGTTAGGAAAATTTTACAAGTCATATGACAGAAAAATCAAACACTGATTAGAGGTAGCAAATATTTCCTATGTTGCATATCAACAGTTGACCATGCCATTGCCTACTAGGTGTTCGTCCAGTACAGAAAAAGGCACACCATCAGTCCAGCAAAATAGCAAGGAATTTTTATGGGCGTTACAAGGTTTTATGGACCAACAATGAGTCAAAAAAAAAAGACAAAGTAATTCATGTTCAAAAGAAAATATTTTACGGTCTTAAATCTGCTGGTCAGGAGTAAATAAAGGTTGAGCCTTTCCGGAAATCAGTCTAGTGCTTGAATGAACCAAATAAATGCTTTTAAATGAAAATAAGGCCACCAAACTGGTCACTCTATGACAATGAGTCAAAAGGAATAAGAAAATGAAGTCATACCTCTCCTGATCATTGTATTTGGTCTTTATGTGCTTCATGGTCTCTTCAGTAGTACTAGAACCATTATTAAGAACATCCAGTAAATAATTAAATCGTTCTGCAGATGGAAAGTCTGGTTGTTCTTCATGTGCTTTATTCATAAATAAGAAATACAAGAGTTAGTTCAATAAAATATAGAAAAGAAGAATTACTTATCTAAAAAAATGAAAATAAAAATCAGTTTATTAAGTATAATTATAACCTTCAGAAAGCTTCATTTCGCTTGGTGCATAGCCAATGAATGGTTGATGGTTCATAGATTTAACTGCTAACTGCATATCGGAGAAGCGCATTCTTTAAAACTTAAGTAGACGTTCATGATCCTCCATAACCTGCTTCCTCAGGATGCCTGCATTATCATAGAATCTTGGTACTACCAAATAAGACATAAAACCAATGGTGTGAATAAAATATGCAAACCATTAGCTAACTACATATATCATTGAAAAAAGAAGACCTCACTTGAGTGTATATTAGATTGTGCATCGACTATATGAGAACCATAGTACATGGGATGCTGAACTTTTTCGAAAAACTTCCTGCAGGAAAAGATGCTAGATTTGAAAAACAAACTACATATAAAGGAGCAAAGTACAGGAGAAACAAAATTTATTTTGGTTAAATGAAGTATATATTTCATTTAGAAATACCATTATACTCACCTCTCGGAAAGCCTTGATTTTTCTCTATAAGGCTTTATAAGAACACGGGCACCACATATAAAATGAGGATTCCCTCCAGTACAAATTTTCTTAGTTATCTAGTGGCAATATATAATGAAAGAGTACTAAACGAACATTCAGTACAATAATCATTGTTGTTCACCACTGATTCAGAACCATCACTCCAAGTCAATAAATAGATATAGAAACCTCAAATTAAACGTGCTACTGCTTGTCCACTAGGTAGTGACAACACCAGATGGACTATAGTCGATCAACTCGTGCTCATTTAGATGTGCTATTGCTTGTCCACCAGGCAGTGACAAAACCAGTTGGACTTTAGTTAATCAATCAATCATTGTACTGATTCATACTTATTTGCATAGACCAATTGTTTTTTTTTACAATGTATCGATCATTCATACTTATTCATACTTATTCATATTACAGCCCATTACGGCACAAACAAAACTGAACTACAACTCCAAAATACTATATCATAGTTTAACAGTCCCAAGCTGTCATAGTTTTTGATCAATAATACATAAAGGACATATATATAGTGACGTTCACATATAGATAATGACTTACAGATCCCAGATGGCCAGTTTGCCTACAATTGTAACAAGATGCTACTATTTGACCATCATCCTTTAAGACAACGCAGCATAGGTGACCAAATTCCTTGCAAATTTCCTGCTAACATGGAAGACAACTGTTAAAAGAGGGCTCCAAACAGTTTGAAAAGTCTAACTGCTTGGTAAATACAATCTATTCAGCTATCCAGAAAATTGACCTTTAGATCTTCATATGAATAGTCACTTTGACATGAAAACATATGACGTCCTGAATTCCCACATCTCAAACAAATGTCTGAAATTTTATTGCCCAGTGGTTTTTCAAGGCAGTCTCTGGCAAGGTGACCTCTTTTGCATTCGAAGCATTTACGACCCTGAACAAACTTAAACAACTAAAAGTGAGTTTTCAGAATATATTGATGTCTTGTACTTGCACTGACATGCTTTTCCGTCTGAAGTTCGATTTAGAAAAATTAAAAAAAAAACACATAACGGTAAAATAGTGTATAAGTACTTCAATAAATAAGAATCTTACTATTGCTAGTCAATATCATAGGACGCTTTGCTGTTTCTGCAAGCTGTTGTATTGTACTAATGAAACCACGATCTTCACACAGATCAGCATGGACATCCTCAAAGAGTATCAACGTTTTATTACCACTTTGCTCGGTGACACCATCTGTTCATTGGCCCTTTTGATGGTCGGTTTTTAGAAGTTTATATTGTCCCTGCATCACCAACAGATCTTATAAAGAAACTATACACGGTGATAAATACATGAATAACTACCTCCCCCAAAAATAATTAAACACGCAAACACTCAATCAATAAGTAATATAAGAACTAAACAAGGCATTTCATAGATGTCTTACCCAAAAAAATGCTCCTTCAAACAATGCTCATGTATGAAAAAACAAAATCAAAAAATAGTAAATCAAAATAATTAATGCTTACCCAAACAAATGATTCTCGTATCTAATGCTCCTGTATTAAAAACAAAAGAAACGAATTAAAAACTTATGGTTTCGATTTAAAACCCCCAATTTATAATGAAATTGAACTAATCGAACTTTTATTACAAAATCAAGTTTTCCCACTTACAAATCGAACTAATTCAAGCTTTGAACAAATCAATTTTGAGCGGATTTGAGCAGTGAGACTGAGAGAGAGGGAGATAGAGAGAGAGAGAGATAGAGAGAGAGAGAGAGAGAGAATTCGAGTATGAGAGAGAACAGATTTGAGCAATGAGAGAGCGGCTTAGAGTATGAGTGTCCAGTGAGAAAGTGAATGAGAGTTTGAAACTAGGGTTCTTCGGTACTGTGAGTTCGAGAGAGAGAGGGAGAGAGAGTTTAATGTTTTGGGTTTAATTTGTGTTTGTGTTTAATTTGTTTTCTTTTTGCGAGGATCTGAAAAAAATGGGGGAACAAAATTGGTTAAGGGCGGGGAAATATTTTAGTTCTAAGGGGGAAATTTTGGTACAAAGAGGGAAATTTTTAGTGAGAGCGGTATCTAAAAATTTTAAAGTGTATTTAAGATATCAATTTTAAGATCCAGTGATGTCTTAACTGTACAAAGACATCGGTATTCAAATTTGCGATGTTAAAAATTTTTTACACATTGGCTGCATTTGTAAGCGATGTCTAATGTGTGATGTCTATTCTACTTTTTTTAGTAGTGAACGTTCAAAAATGCATGTTTTCATGTGATTCTTCTTCATACTAGAAGATTATAAGAATCCCTATCATATAAGCTCAACTTCAAAATTTGGGTTTAGGAATGTCAGGGGTGTTCAAAACCAGGAGGGTGTTGAAAAATCAGGAAGGTGTTTGAAACACCTTGTCTAGAGGGCCGTATTTCTTGCCTAGGCAACTCAAAAATGAGAATTTTCATGTGATTCTTTCTACAACCATGAGGTTATAATAATCTGTACTAGATTGGCTTGACTCCAAAATTTGGGGTTAGGGTTTCGCTAATCGCAATTAGGGGGTGATTAACCTCGATTATCGACGTTTAAGGACTTCCACTCTAAAATTAACCTATCTCAAGGTTAAGGGTGGATATCCTAGCAGTAATTACATTAAGTAAGAACTAGTTAGCCATGATCAAGGCCTTTATAGCCCCGTTTAGGGTTGTTTAGCCCCGACTGGGGCCGAATTAGTGTCTTTTGCTCAAAAATTAGCCCTTATTGAGGCTTATGAGCAATGATCGCCTGATATCAACCCTAAATTAGATAAGTTGAGGGAAATAAATCACTAATGAATTTATGATAAAGGATCATATGCATGAATTGCACTTGGATTAGTGTCTACGAGTTCGAAACGGCACTAATCCTATTCCCGAAAGGCCCAAAAATCTTAAGAAAAAGGTTCGAGAGGCCAAGGAACGCTTAACTTTCTTAAGTAGTAACTTGGGAGAGAATCTTAGTCATTGTGAATGTGTAGGTCGCTCCACACTTCACATTAAAATGATACACTGGTAGGGTCGGTGTGACCTTAAACTTCTACGAAATCAAGTTTTCCTAGAAGTTGGGGGGCAAATGATATGGGTGAAAAATAATCCCTAAAGACATAATTAATATAATATTTATTGGCTCGTAAATAAGGCCTGAAACCCTAGTTGGGCATTAAATTCATAATTAATGATTAAGCCTAAAAGAACAGCCCAAACCGGGGACGCCCAGTATAAGCTTGTTTCTAACATGGACCTGATCCACAAACAGGGAACGTTCTAGAAACAAGGAACGTCCTAGAATATCCTTGGGATATTATGTAGCCTCCAAGGCACCTAATTCGACATGGAAACTAACTCCCATAAGGAAGGAGTCAAAACCTTCCTCAATAACGGTGACTTGTCCACCAAGTCTCCAAACCCTATTACGATTCTAGGGCTCCCACAGCCTATATAAAGGGCCAGACCCCTCATCTCAGAACTACGTCTTGGCTTGATTCTCAACTCTGAGATACGTAGGCATCTTGTGAGGACCCGAATTAAGTCACGAAAATGCAAGCGCAGCCATTAAAGCACGAAGCTCACGAACCCTAGCCGCAATTCGATAAGCCTACTTTTTATTCCACAACAACAGTGTTAACAAGAGTTACACTAGAGTGTACATAACGAGATAACTCGAAAACATGTTTTAACCTAAGTAAAGTATATACTTAACCTTTCAAAGCGTTAAGTGACTAATCTCGGATATTTGATTATTTATAGATCACCGGACTGACCCAGGGCACACTATCCCTACCTGATTACCAGGCAAGTTTCCAATACCTTGGAACTGTTGTTGTGATAATATATATGATTGATTGTTGTTATACATATGCCATAGCATGCATGCCAGCTTTCAAATTATATTGTGATACTTGTTCCATGATTTGATGTTGGCTTATAAGTTAGATACGAGATATAATAGTTATAAGTCGGATATTGCTAAGACACTTAGTGAAGGGCATATAATCTCATTCTTCTAATATAGACCGGGAGTCAGTATTTCTTGATATATTATGTATATTTTTTGAGGAAAATATTTAAGTAAATATTTTTCCATTTTTTATTTATTGAATATTATTTGAATGTTCATTCGAGATTATTTATTTAATGAATATTATTTTAAATATTCATTTGAGATTATTGAGTTAGATGAATATTATTTTGAATATTCATTTGAGGTTATTGAGTTAGATAAATATTATTTTGAATATTCATTTGAGGTTATTGAGTTAGATGAATATTATTTTGAATATTCATTTGAGGTTACTAATTTAGATGAATATTAGTTTAGAATATTCATTTGAGTTTATTTGTTTAATAAATTTTATTTGGAATATTCATTTGAGCTTTATTTCTGTAAGGTATATTATTCTGAAAACCCATTTAAGGTCTTACTTGTTTATTGAATATTATTTTCAATATTTATTCGAGGAATTATTTATTTCGTGAAAATTTTATATATTCATTCAAGGGTTAATTATGAGCAATATTTTATATTAAGAATATTCTTGAAATATTTATGGTTTAATAAATATTCTTTGAATATTTATTTAATTCTTTTAACTAATTTTAAAAATGATTCATTTTATTCAAATATTATCTTCAACCTCCAAATATTAGGTAAAATATTTCTGAGCTTTATTATGATTATTTTATCAAGGAGAGGTTCCCAAAACTCCATTTTCTTCATTTAAAGCTATCTTTTAAAATATAAGGGGACCTACTTGAGAGCTGTTATTTATTTTGTTTAATTGCCCGGTCATAAATCTTTTAAAACTATTCTTTTCACTCGCAACTTGGTTGCTATTTAACAAGATAAGTCTCTGTGTTACATCCTCATCGTCCGAGGGGTAAGATTATTGGAACAAGTCGATATCCATTAACAAGCAACTACTTGGGAAATATTGGTGAATTTTCCTTTCCAACTAGATACGACTACCTTGTGGAGTCCTATCAACAAGTATTACACTTGGGGAAAAGGGGGACGAGCTTTACGTTTCAGAGTCATGGATTTATTCGAACTAGGAGTATATGTATAATGTGTAAGAGGCTGTGGGACAATCCATCATTGAAACTGGTATACGACGCTGTGGGACTGTCCATCCTGGAAATAGGGTCCGAGTGGAGCCGGCCCCGACTAAGCCCAAAGATGGCTAGGGAGATCCGGCATATGGTGGTGTCCATATGTTCTTCCTTCTACATGTAGAGAAACAAGTTTTGAGATGCACGACCTACGACTGATCATCGTAAGGTGGTGTCATCCGGCGCGACATACTCCAGCATTGGTTCATCATCCAAATCTATTTATTTTCTGCAACATGAAGTATCACTCGTGCTGACAGGGTTTGAAAACTGTTCAGAACTAAAAGTACTCTGAAATACCTCGTAACTTCATCGTTTATATTATATTGGCACTATGTTCGTTAATGCATGATTGTTATATATATTATTGTTCAGTATACATTATTGTTGGTGGGCTATTGCTCACCCTTGCTTTATTTATTATATCTCAACAACAGCTAGGTTTGATGGCCCACGTAAGGCGCACTCGGCACAAGCAGGGGACTACAGTCGTAGGACTACCCGCTGATATTGTTGCTGCCATTGCTGAGGTAGACTAGCAACTTTTGTTTTCAGCATTAATTATATGTATAATTAATGTTAATCAACGGCAAGAAACCTTTAAACTTATGTTGTAATCATTTTGGGTTGTAATAATTATATTCGTGGATCCTATTAGTTGAAACTTATTTCAATTTCATCTCTGGGACTATAACTGATTGTGTGTGATGTGATATTATTGCGGGGTCATAGCATGTTATTTACTTATTTGGGACTCAAGTGCAAGTACTGTTTATGGGATATAAGACTGTAACGACGAGGTCCCCGACCCCGGATCTGGGGCTGTTACAGAAATAGTATCAGAGCGAGAGTTATATATCCCAGAGATGATGTGACGTTATAATAGTAAATTCACTAAGATAATAAGAACTCTTGCCAACTTCACCTTAAACCATTATGGGAACTCTTAAGTCTCATGATAGTAACTTAGCTCGTTGTCGTATCGACTAGTAAGGCGACAGACCTTGAGGATTACGTGCAGAATCACGAGGATGCTTTATTTTATGCTGACATTCGGATTGTGGATTTGATAGAGTACCCTACTAAGGACCTGGAGGAGGTTCCAGCTAAGGAGGAGAATCCTGTTAAGGATAAGGAGTTTACCCTTGAGGAAATGAGGGCTGCAGCCAGAACGACTGTCAGAGCTAAGGTATAGTGCTCAGAGAAGTGAGCGTAAAGAATTGAGATATTATTAAGAAAACTAAATATGCATATTGGATTCGTAGCCGGACTACCGGATGTAGTACCAGCAAGTAAGACGGATTGGAAGAATTACTTGAGATCTTATATGGGGATAGATAAGAATCCTTAGAGACCTTCAGATTAATGAGAAAAGAGTTAGAGTGGTACATGATTATCAAAGACATTGATATAGGACGGGGAACAGAGTCTCCAGGAGTAGTTGAGATAGAGGCAGCAAGTGCCATATCATTTGATGAATGGATTGGTGTGAATATTGTCAATAATAATTTGCCATGAGAAGGCAGGTTTCATAGGTTACAAATTATAAAGTCAACTTAAGATTGATGAGGTGGTTTTATTCAATAAATGTTCATTTTATGAATAGATCAGCTTAGAAAGTAAAAACATTGGGAAGTGATGGTATGATTGGACAAAGTTATATAAGGAAGTAGTAAGCGAGACGATGATCTCAGAACCTACAAGAGGAAAAGACCAGTGAGTCTATGATAACTCGTAATAAGACCATTGTCAGGGTCTAAGTGTAGGTTTATTTCAACTCAGTGAAATGATGAACCAGAAACATTAGATGCATATGGTTCAGAGGAATATTAAATTCTTTCTTTTTCTTGAATGGATTATAGTAGTTACAGTAAGTTTACTCCGACACTGAATCATAGATGGATCAAGTAATATGATCAGTGGTTAAGAGGTAATGGAGAATGTTTTGAGATGAAACCTGAAAGAGCAAGTGCATGCCGAGTTCTCGAAGTATGAATTCTGATAAATAAAGTTTGGTTATTAAGACATGATCGTGAGTAGTGCTGGTGGACCCCGCCGAGTTAAAGGCAGTTTCAATTGAGAAAGGCCAACCACACCGACTAAGGTGAGAAATTTCATAAGATTCACCAGGTATTACCAAATATTTGTTCAGGACTTTACAAAGATTACAGTCCCGTAACCCGACTTATTTGTAAGACTAAGAAGTTTGAATGAACAAGAAAATGTGAGAAAATCTTCCTGGAACTAAAGAGGAAATTGGAGGCGACCCAGCATTGGCATTGCCTAATGGGAGAAGGAAGACTTTGTGATATATTATGACGCATCTCATATAGGTTTAGGTGGTGTGCTTATGCAGCACAGCAGAGTAATTGCGGATGCGTTTGGACAGCACGGTTCACCAGGTTCGGATGGCCTTGATAGTGCCAATTTTGTGGAACGACTAACTCCGACGGTAGTGTTCCTTCTGAGACTAGTGGTTAGGTAGACTGACATTTGGTAGTATCGATTATTAGGACGTATATGTATCAGGAAGATATGGCATGTTTCAGTTTGAAACTTTTGATTTCCCTTATATGGGATGTATATATTCGGTTCCTTTCTAGTGGTTAAACTTCCAACTGTATGTCAATCATTCCGTTATTATAACTGCTTACGATTCTACCTGTTTGGATGTTCGTAGAACTGTTCTTTAGGTTTCAAAATTGATCTTCTCAGTATTACCAGTCGGTGGATAGATTAACCAAAATTTTCCCGATTCTGGAAAGAAATTCAACAAATTTTGGCAAACTTTGTCTTTCTGATTATCAGAGAACGTCACTGAAGAGAGTGGAAACTGGAGCGAACCCTGTGGATTGGGTAAGGTAGCCGCTATATGAATTGGTGGACAGACCCTGATTATTACAATTGGTTGAAGAGACAAAATGATGAAGTTGAGATTGGACGGTAAAAAGGGAAATGTATTTAAAGACCAAAACGGACTGAGAAATTTCGGGATTGACTTAAATGAAAAGGCTATTATGCCAAAAGTGTTAAGCTAATGTAGCACGTGGGATTGATAAGAGAAGTTGAAAAGATAAAAATAAATGAGAGGTGACCGGAGACGGTACCGAGAAGTCGATTGAGACTTATATGGAGTAAAATTTTGAAAAGATCAGAAGGTATCGAGGAAGAGGGATGAACGAAGAGTGGCAGTGCTCAAGTTGAGTGACTATGCTACTCTGGTACCTAAGATTTGCTATGTAAAGGAAAGTAGTGAACAAATACAGGAAAAAAAAAAGTTCAGAGTACGCGGGAAAAAGCATATTGATAAGCGTAACCTACCCTAGATAAGTTATCTTCGCTATGGACGAAAGAGGCGCTATGCCGGCAATTGCTAGAAAAGTAATGCCATTAGCTAACCCTAGACAAACATACTGTAGCGCGGCCATTTGGGGCCATGTAGCAAAGAATTATAAAGTGATTAGACTAGCAATGTAAGGACAAAGCGAGGTGCTTCTAACCAAGCGCCAACCGCGAGAACTTTGGATATAAAGTGAAGTGATTAAGGCGTATATGATTAACCAGCTTATAAGCTAGAAAGAGAAGTAAAGTGAATTGAGATACATGACGATGGGATTTTACATCAATGGAGGTTATGAAGAGTGTCAGAAATGGTGCTGTACGATGCATTAATGTTATCTGAAACAGAATATCCTCAAGAAGAGTAATAAGTATTAAGAGATTCACGTTCAACTCGACCAATATCTTCCAGAACATCCTTGCTACCATTATCATGTTCTGTAAGAAGAGCAGATAGACATATGTTGTCTTTCGGAGGGTCATATAGACTAACGTCAATTCGATAGAAAAGGCTAGCATTAAGCAACCTATAGATTATCAAGATGAGAACGATTGAAAAGTGACCCTTATTAAGGATATGTGATCTGATTGCTAATTAAGGGATGTAAGTATTTCTTGAAAATAGAATTGAGGATAGAATATCCATAATTTAAGACGAACCCAAGGGATGCACAAAGGATGGCATTACCCCTAATAAAGACATTGTGAATTTGGACGAGATAAGTTGGGTTGACCAAGGCATCAATAATCTTTAGCGATTTATTGAAAGGAGTTTCGGAAAGTACATAAACAGAATTGTTATAGGATTGATTAGTGATATTTTGATATACCCTGTACCTATAAAATACAGGAGGAATGATGAAGATGGCTTAAGAGATTTTACAAAGAGAGAGTTAATATCCTAAGTTTCAAAAATGGAAGTTGGTAGGGAATGTATGACATAATAATAATAATGCCAGATGAGGCATGTGTGAGACCATGAGAAAGTATGGATTGAACCAAATAAAGGTTGAGATTATCCTAAAACAAGAAAGAACTAAGAGAATAAATATTGTAGGTATGATTAGGATTAACCGTGATAAAGTTCACACAGAAAGGTGGAAGCAATGACTTATTGAAAAAGACTGATAGATATTTTTCTCCTTCAGCAGAGCTTAAGGGAGAATGCTTTCACCCAATAGTGATGGGAATGAGGTAGAAAAATTTGAGTTGGAATAGATCTAGAGAACATTGATTACAAGAAATTATTATTATCAGGAAAGGCCAATAAGGTGGCCGACACTTTAAGTATAGAGGAGTAATTATAAATGCTCATATCGAAGAAACAGAATGATATTTGGAAGGGCCTTGAAGGTCATATTGGAGTGGAGGGATTTACATTCCTTCTGATGATTGTGCAAGAATCGACTGTAATAATAGTTTAAATAAAGATCCAATTCCTGATATCGTCTTAAGTATATTACCTACATTAGGAGGTCCTACTTTGAGGTAAACCAGGACCATGATACAAAATTGACTAAGTAAACCGTTAAGTTTCCAGTCTTTTACTGAATACATGTAATTAATAATTCCATCAGCTTGTCATAGTTGCTATGCTTGAAACTCTTCTGCAATTTTATTTGCTTCATTACTGTGTACATCAAGTTCAGGAAGTATTCCTTATGGATAAGGAATAGTAATTCTTTTGTCTCTCTAAAGGATTTTGATCTGACAATTATGAAACCCGTATGATTAACTATTAGAGCACTACGTAAATGACAAACGATGGTGATTCAACAATGGACTACATTAAAATAGTGGTGCTTCTTCTGAGAAATTAGATGTTAACGACTGTGGAGATGTCGGAATGAAAAACAGAAATAGATTGTATTGAATCCAAGTTAGAGAAATCGTCAAGGTTAGTTTTGGATGGTTTAATTTTGGAATGACGTGATGTCTGAAATAAATGATAATGCTATGATGGTTCATAAAGAGGTTATAGCCGAAATAGAAACAAGATGACTGATGAAAGAAATGTAGAGTTGAGGATATAAAGAAAATAAAGTTGAGGAGCAATAAGGGAGTTAGATATGCGAACTCCTGATAAACCCCAGCAATGAAGCTATAAAAATATATGGCAAAGGTTGTTGGTCACAACGGAAAGTTGAAATTGAAAGTATAAATGGCATACAGATTAACTCCCTTTAAGTTGGGAGAATTCGAGGAAATTTGGAATAGATTGATTAAGTACAAAGGAGACTCATGGAACGAGGAAATAAGAATTTAGATGGTTGAACAAAGTGAAGTTTGACCCCCAAAACTGTGATGCTTATTGAGTAAAGGTGACGAGATACCAATAAGGAGGTGCCAAGTACAAAGGATGTCTCAATAATTAGAGGATGGTAGAGATAAATAACAGAAGAGAATAAGAATCAGATAATAAGAATGATATGATTGATAAAGAAAAGATTGGGAAAGTAATTCGGGAGTGTGAAGCAAGGAATGTTATGAATGGATTGATGAATGGGCTTTCTAACGAACTCTCGGGATGACCTCCTGATAGTGTTAGTATTATGAATATGAAAAAGCTAGTAGCGTCGCATGGAATGTTAGTAACAATGATGTCAAGTGAGAAATCTGAGATTTAACCTGAGAGGTTGAAAGATTTCCAAAAGGGAGTGTTGCCAAGATTGAACAAGAGTATAGGTCTATAGAATGATGGACGGAGCAGTGAGGGTATGTTGACACGTGAGGTTACGATAAAGTAGTATTAGATACGAATACGATTATTTTTCTTCTATGATGAACCTCTATAGTTCAGAGGTCGATTCTAAGTATGATATTTTGCAATCATGAAAATTTTCTATAATTCTTTGAAATTCTTTTCTTCTCTTCCCTCTTATTAATCTTCTTTGTGAATTGAGAAGAACAACCCTTTAAGGAGGGGAGGTACTGCTACGTGACTATCTGTCTGGGTGATAGAAGTCTAAGTAGAATACCATAACTTGTTTAATTGCTTGTCAAGTACTAAAGGCTGGCCCCCTTCTGTATTACCTATGCAATATAACAAATGTTCATTGATCATAGTGATTTCTCAATAAATCTTTCCACTTCTCTATATTGATCGAGATTGCGAAGATTAAAGCGATCAGGAAATGCATAGTGCGAGTGAGGTTATCTCCGTATTCGCAACGTGATAGCAATACCAAAGTCACTACAGATACCAATAAGGGTAATAGTATATGATTGGGTAATGGCATAACTCAGATAGAGTGTTGTACGAAAAGTAGCAAAGTTGAATAAAAAGAATAAAGGGGGTATTGAAGCACTGGTGAGATGTGCCGTAAAAGGATTTGAATGATTAAGAACTGATCGGGAAACTGGAAAGTGAAACGACAGACAAGAGACTCTTTGTTTTCTACCTGATTCTGGGACGGAATCCTTTTAAGGAGGGGAGACTGTAAGAACCCAGATTTTTGGTAGGAATTAAAACTTTTATTATGTATTGGAGTATGAATGAATAGTGGTTACGACTGCAATGTATCAGTGGTTGAAAGAATGAATGTTTATATGCTATGAATGCTGCAACTGGTTGACAACTTAGATTAGAATAATCTATCTCCTAGAAAGTAAGATAGGGTATTCCAAAGAGGAAGAAAATACTCTCATGTCATCCAAATCGATATCTGGTAGCTCATGTCATCCAAATCGATATCTGTTATAAGTCCAGTGGTTCCGTAAAAGGGTTAAGGAACGCTCGGGGAAGCGCGAGAACATTTTTCTAATTATAAGAATTAAAGAGAAAATAATCAATGAATAGTGTTTTTGGTGGAAATTAGAATATTAACAGACGACGCTATATAGAAGTATTCAGAACGGATTTCTGAGTTCGTATTAATAACTGATAGGCAATATAAGTGTATGTAAACGATGTCAGATTCAGAAAAATAGCACTTTTATTTTCTCCGAGATTTCCCTAGACACTGAATGATTTAAGGATTTATTAAATAGATTTGAGGGATTTAAATTCAAGGATTATAAAGGAGGATTGAGAATGGTAGTATAAATATCAAGGAAGTTTCCGGTAAAACCATAACAAGAAATACTTGAGATATTCCTCCGAATGATCAATGAAAATGAGTAATAACCGGACAAAAGAGCAAGCAGAAAGCCAAGATACATGCATGTGCAAGAGGATAAGATCAAGTAACCAAGTAGTTACAAAGGTAACTAGTAGACTTAGAAAACCAACCAAGTACTTAGCTTCATCTCATTATCTTGCCACTAAAACCAACACTTGTCCACTTGAATTGCATCATCCATGACATGATCACTTTAATAAAGCTACTTTAGGGAAGATATTATCCAAATAATTCATTTAACACATTAACCAAGCAAGAGAGCAACCAAGCAACTCCATCCTCTTCCATTAAGCACCATTCGGCCTTTCCTTAAATTCCAAAACCAAAATCCCACTTCCAACCATTGTTTGATCTCAATATTTTATGGTTAGTACTACATTTCATATCATAGTTATCCTATGAATTTGAGCCTCAAATTCCAAGTCTAGCATATTTAATAAAATCATCAAAGGTGATGATGAATAGTGATTTCTAGAAACTAATGTTGTTTTCTTGATTTCTTTGAATGATCTAAGCAATATTAAGGATACACAAGGACTAGATCAAGATTAGTAAGGCTTTTACATACTCCAAGGAAGGTATATCTCTCAAGAACCCTAGCTCTTACTTTGAGATTTATGCATATTCTTGGTGGTTTTAGCTTAGTTATGATTATGATGTTAATGTAAGCATGATTATGAAGTTAGTTTTGTTGATCTAAGAGATATGATGAATATGATGATGAAGTGAGATGTTCTTGGACTTATTAAGATGAGTTTCATGAGTATAAGATGTATGGTATGCCCGGTGTGGCTTGGTTGTGATGTAACAAATTTGGAAACGTTCGATTTATAGCCGTCGTAATGCCGAAATTTCGTTAAACCTTATAAAAACGTGCATCATAGTAGGTATAATTTTCTGGCCTTGATGAATATATGACCTACCCTTATAGATCTTGAGTCATAGATCGTTTGGGCGCGAGAATTGAAGCAAACGGACTTACGGTTTAGGAGTTATGGTCGATTTAGTAAAAGTAGTTCGAAACCGTAAGTGCGAGTTCGTAACTGAAATTGAACCCCCTTAACATGAATAATTCAGCGGCAAATCTTGGTAATTAAATACTAGAGATCATAAGGAAGGTATGAGAGAAAACCTCATGTCAAACGAACTGTTTTTCGATTTTATAAAAATGTTCGAATCGAGGTTAAGTGCGAATGAACCTCTTTGAGGTATACTTGGTTATAACTTAGAAATTGGACAATAAATCTCGAGATATAATCTTTGTTGGTAAACGACCAACCTTAGAACTTATATGACTTAAGAACTTACCAAGTGTAAGTGTAATGACATGCCTTGATAATGAGCAGTGTCGGATCATAACGGTGTTAATAAGAGTTACACTAGAGTGTACATAACGAGATAACTCGAAAACGTGTTTTAACTTAAGTAAAGTATATACTTAACCTTTCAAAGCGTTAAGTGACTAATCTTGGATATTTGATTATTTATAGATCACCGGACTGTCCCAGGGCACACTATCCCTACCAGATTATCAGGCAAGTTTCCAATACTTTGGAACTGTTGTTGTGATAATATATATGATTGATTGTTGTTATACATATGCCATAGCATGCATGCCTGCTTTCAAATTATATTGTGATACTTGTTCCATGATTTGATGTTGGCTTATAAGTTAGATACGAGATATACTAGTAATAAGCCGGATATTGCTAAGACCCTTAGTGAAGGGCATATGATCTTTTTCTTCTAATATAGACCGGGAGTCAGTATTTCTTGATATATTGTGATTATTTTCTGAGGAAAATATTTAAGTAAATATTTTTCCATTACTTATTTATTGAATATTATTTGAATGTTCATTCAAGATTATTTATTTAATGAATATTATTTTAAATATTCATTTGAGGTTATTGAGTTAGAAGAATATTATTTTGAATATTCATTTTAGGTTATTGAGTTAGATGAATATTATTTTGAATATTCATTTGAGGTTATTGAGTTAGATAAATATTATTTTGAATATTCATTTGAGCTTATTAATTTAGATGAATATTAGTTTAGAATATTCATTTGAGTTTATTTGTTTAATGAATATTATTTGGAATATTCATTTGAGCTTTATTTCTGTAAGGTATATTATCCTGAAAACCCATTTAAGGGCTTACTTATTTATTGAATATTATTTTTAATATTTATTCGAGGAATTATTTTTTTCGTGAATATTTTATATATTCATTCGAGCGTTAATCATGAGCAATATTTTAGATTAAGAATATTCTGGAAATATTTATGGTGTAATAAATATTCTTTGAATATTTATTTAATTCTTTTAACTAATTTTAAAAATGATTCATTTTTTTCAAATATTATCTTCAACCTCCAAATATTAGGTAAAATATTTCTGAGCCTTATTATGATTATTTTATCAAGGAGAGGTTCCCAAAACTCCATTTTCTGCATTTAAAGCTATCTTTCAAAATATAAGGGGACCTTACTTGAGAGATGTTATTTATTTTGTTTGACTGCCCGGTCATAAATCTTTTAAAACTATTCCTTCACTCGCAACTTGGTTGTTATTTATCAAGACAAGTCTCTATGTTACTTCCTCATCGTCCAAGGGGTAAGATTGTTGGAACAAGTTGTAACACCCCCAGATCCGGGGTCCGGGATCCGGTGGTTACGGTTTCCAATTCTATCCACAACACTTGAACTTTCCTTAACATAAAATAAATTACATCTCTATGACCCAACACAACAATGTAAAACACACCCGTTATAGTCCCAGAGATGAAATCAGAGTAACAATCAAATTTTTATTAATCACATTATGAGTTCTTACAATCCAAAAGAATTTCAATATAAATACATACTCTTTGCCATCCATTTACATAAGTCATACTAGACCATATTCTTGGTACTGAAAGAATAAATATATCCTACCAATAGCTTCTTCTTCAGCTCTGGTAGTCTCATCGTCCTCGCCCGCGTCGAGTGCGCCTTGTGCGAGTCATCTGGTCTAGCTGTTGTTGTGATATAATAATAAAGCAAGGGTGAGCAATAGCCCACCAACAATAATATATAACTGAACGATAATGTATAACAGTTCAAAAGTGTCTTTCAAACCATATGCCATGCATTTACGGAAATGATGCCAGTATAATATGAACGATGAAGTTACAAGGTAACTTAAAGTATTTGTTTGTAGAAATATCTGCTACATCAAAGTAAGCGAGATATTCTTATTGTTATTAAGAAGAGGAACTTGCAAGAAAAGGTTGCAATTCCAGTTATGACCCTTTTCCAACTCTGCCAACAGTAATCATGTTGCAGGAAATAAATAAATTTGGATGATGAACCAATGATGGAGTATTCACCGCGCCCGCTGTTCCAATCTTGATGATCAGTCGAGATCGTACAGCTCAATTTAGATTTACTACCGGTAGAAGGAAGAACTGACGGCTTTACTTGTATACCGCCTTACTAGCTCTCCCCGGCCAACGGTTGGGCCAAAGGGGATGGACCGGCGCTACTCGGCCTCTTACACGACTCCTAGTTCAAATAGAATTCATGATTCTGAATGTAACGTTCGTCCCCCTTTCCCCAAGTATAATACTTGTTGATAAGACTCCACAAAGTAGTCGTATCTAGTTGGAAAGGAAAATTTACCAATAACTCCCAAGCTATTACTTGGTAACGGATATCAACTTGTTCCAGTAATCTTACCTCTCGAAAGATGAGAAGGTAAGCAACGACTTAATAAGTCAACAGCACCCGAGTTGCGAGTGAAGGGAATACTTTATGACCGGGAAGTCGACAAGATAAATAACATTTTCCAAGTAAGGTTCCCTTATTATTAAGGAGATAGACTCAAAGAAGAATGATGTCTGAGAACCTTTCTTCATATAAGATTAATAATAAGATGACTCCGAGATATTTTCCGTAATAATCGAAGAAGATAAACCTTATTGAGGTTATTCTAAGTATGGAATAAATATTCAGAGAATATTTATTGAATTAAAATATTTTACAGATTATTTAGGAATATGAAAGAATATTTTTAATCAGAGTATTTCCCAAATAATTCTTGAAGAAATATCGAGAGAATATTTATTTCATAATTAAATAATCAAATGAATATTCAAAATAATATTCATTACTTAATAAGTCCTGAAAGAAATATTTAAAATATTTAAAATAATATTCGATGATTAAATAGAACCCTGGATGAATATTCAAAATAATATTCATAATTAATTAGGAATTTAAATGAATATTGATAAAGTAATATTCATTTCATGAATAATATTCTAAATGAATATCAAGTAATATTCATTTAGTAATCCAAGCTTTAAAAGAATATTCGATATAATATTCGATAAGTAAATCAAGCTTCAGATGAATATTGAAGATAATATTCATCAAGTACTTAATACCTTAAATGAATTTTCAAAAGTAATATTTATTTAATAAAATAATATTCTAAACGAATGTCCACATAATATTCATTTAGTAGTCTCATCTTTAGAAGAGTATTCAAAATAATAATCGATAATCAATTCGACTCTGAATGAATATTGACAGATATTATTCGTCGAATGATCACGTTCAAATAATTATTTGAAGTAAGGATCATTAAAATAAATAATCTCGAACGAATATTCAAATAATATTCGTCGCCTGAATAATAGAAAATATTTACTTAAATATTTTCCTCCGAGGTAATCTCGATATATCAAGGAATATTGACTCCCGGTCTATTTTTGATTAATAAGATGTATACGCCCTTCTATGAGGGTCTTACAATAACCGGCTTATAACTGATATATAACTATCTAGCTTATAAGCCAACAATAACATTCAGGGAACAAGTATATCAATTCAACTTGAAAGTAGGCATGCATGCAATGGCATATGTATATCAGCAATCATATATATATATTTATTCAATCACAACAACAGCCTAAAAGAAGGGAATTGAAACTTGCCTGGTAGTCGAGTACGGTAAGGGGTAGTGGTAGCGGGTCCCGGTTCAGCTTGGTGATCTATAAATAGCCAAGGCATTCGGGATTAATCACTTAACATATTAAAAGTTAAGTTATACTTAATTCGAAACACGTTCTCGAGTTATCTCGTTATACCCCTTTTAGTGGATTACTTTTATCACTGATCCGACCCGACATTCGTTCGTTAATACGACATGTCATTGTACTTATACTTGGGACATACTTAAGTCATATGAGTTCTAAAGTCGATCGTTATGAACCAATACTATACTCCGAGTTTTATCGCCCGTTTTCTAAGTGTTTTACCGAAGTTATAAAAGAGTCGTCTTTTAGGGGTTCGTTCGCGTTTAACCTCGACTCGAACATTTTTAATAAATCGAAAAATGATCCTTTTGACATACGGTTTTCTTTCACACCTTTCTTTTTACCTCTAGTATTTATTTACCAAGATTCGCCATGACGTTACATAGTTTACGAGGGTTCAATTACAGTTACGAACTTTCGTTTACGGATTCGAACTACTTTTAGTAATTTGGTCATAAATCCTAAACCGTAAGTCCGTTTCACGTGATCTTTATATCAAAACGAAGCTTAGAACATTACCTATCCTATCATGGCAGATAAGGTCTCTGGACAGTAGGGGTTCGACATGGAAAATGGCATACAAAACATGGTATTGTAAAATCGGGCATTATAACGGCTGTAAATCGAATATCTACCAATTTCGAATCTTCCCATAAACATAGTATCCAATCCAAACAACATATACATGACTTATATACATGAACTGAGGCCAAGAAATGCCTTTCCGTTCATCTAGCTATTTACATCATTAATCCAAAATCCATACATAATCATGTTTATAATCTTAACATAACCATAACTAAGTTATAACTATCATAAACATGCTTAAACCTCAAACAAGGGTTAGGGTTTCAAGAGCTTTATACCTTCCTTGGAGTGTGTAAAGACCTTGCTAAGCTTTGCATAGTCCTTGTATACCCATAACCAAGCTTAGATCATCCTAGAAATCAAGAAAATCAAGAGTTGTTCTTGAAAATCACTATTCACCCTAGTCTTTGATGATTTCTTTGAAAATGGAAACAAGAGAGTTTGGCTTTGAAATTTCTAGGAGATTAGTTTCTTGAATTATAGGACTCACCTTAAAAATTACAAGATCAAATGATGGTGGGAGCTTGGACTTTGGATTTGGAATTAAGGAAATAGCCGAATGGATGGAATAAATGGGGGAGGAGGAGTTTTGCTTGGTTGCTCTTGACAATAATGCATAAAGTGATATGTTTAACATAATATCTCATCCTTGGTTGCTTTAATAAAGTGATGATGCATGGGGTGATGTATTTGGCAAGACAAGTGTTGAGTTTTGGATGGTGCTAAGGCTAACCAAGTGGTTGCTTGCTAAGTACTAGTTTAAATCTCTAAGCATGCTAGTTACTTTAAGCCACTTGGTTTCTAGATATTTATTCTAGTAGCTTGCACAATACTCTTGCTTCCTCTGCTTGTTTCTGTGTCCGGTTATTACCCGTTTCGATTAATCGTTCGTGAGAATATTTCACGGATTTCTAATTAGGGTTTACCGGGAATCCTCTTTAATATTAATACTTTCATTCTCCATCTTTCATTCTAACTTTCCAATTTATATTCCTTAAATCCATTCGTTAAATACTTAAGGCTATCAGTGTCCAGGGAACTATCGGAGAAAATAAAAGTGCGGTTTTTCAGAATCCGACAGCTTTTACATACACTTATTTTCCCCCTGGATCACTAATACGAACTCGGAAATCCGTTCCGAATGCTTCTATATAGTGTCGTCTCATATTATTATATACTCCCACCAAAACACTATTCATTCTGTATTCTTTACTTGTTCTCTTAGGGTGGTACAATTGTCCGTATTCTCTTTCGATCGTTCCTTATCCTTTTTACGGAACTACTGGATTAATCGTTACCGATCTGGATGACATGAGAATATTCTCCTGCTTGAAATTGCCATATCTTATTTCCTTAGAAGATAGATTATTCTTACCTATGTTGTTACCCTTTGGCATCCTTCAAGACATAGAAATAATAAAGTCGAATTCCATTCATTCTTTCCAAATATCAATTATTACATTGTAGCCATAACCACTCCTCAGTGGTTTCCTACCTTCATTCTTAAATCAAATATAATAACATCCCAAAATATCAAATCCTCAAAATTAATATCTCAATTCTTGGATTATAATAATATTTAATCCACTGTCCGGTCAAATATTATACCGAAAAAGAATTTGGAATTTCTGAATTCCGATCGTCTCTGCATTCACTTATTTCCTCCGCGTATTACTAATATGACTTCGAAACATCCATATCACGTCCCGTACATAGGGTGGAGTGAAAAGTTTTCCAACTTACAAAATCACTATTCATCCACCAAATTACTATGCACGTACAGGAAACACTATGCACGTACGGGAAATACTATGCACGTACGGGAAATACTATGCACGTACCCATTTCCTTTCAAGGATCCATTAGCTCCTTCCTGGATGGTAGATTATTCTTATCTAGGTCCTCAACCATCGAATTACTCTATTCTGACAATATACCAATGCATCAGGATCATTGTCCAAAGCAATATCCATTCATTACAATCATTGTTCTTTGAAACCACCATTCATTAGAGCTGGTGACCTTGTTGTCGGAATCATTGTTCTTCATTTTATCATTACTTAATAAAAAGTTTTAATTATATCCAAAATTTGGGGTTCTTACAGTCTCCCCTCCTTAAAAGGATTCCGTCCCGGAATCAGGTAGGAAGCAAAGAGTCGTTCTACCCTTCCTTAGCACATCTTCTAGTGCTACAATCCATACTGTATCCTTTTTCCATCAACGTTGCTACTTTTCGTACAACTCACTATCCGGGTTATACTCTTACTCAGTCTTATCCTTATTGATAGCTGCAGTAACATTGGTATCACTATCACCCTACGATTCGGAGGTAACCTCGCTCGTACTGTGCATTTCCTGATCGCTTTAATCTTCGCAATCTCGATCAATATAGAGAAGTGGAAATATTTATTGAGAGATCACTATGATCAATTGAACATTTGTCATATTGCATAGTTAGTACAGAAGGGGGCCAGCCTTTAGTACTTGACAAGCAATTAAACAAGTCATGGCATTCCACTTAGACTTCTATCACATAGACAGATAGTCACGTAGCAGTACCTCCCCTCCTAAAAGGGTTGTTCTTCTCAATTCATAAAGAAGATGAATAAGAGAGAAGAAGAGAAAAGGGTTCTAAAGGATTATAGAAAGCTTTCATGATGGTAGAATATCATACTCAGAATTTACCTCTGAACCATAGAGGTTTATCAAAGAAGAAATTAATCATAATTATATCCAATACTATTTGATCGCAATCTCACGTGTCAACATATCTTGCTGCTTTGTCCATTATTCTATGGACAAATACTCTTGTTCAATCTTAGCGATACTCACATTCGGGAAATCCTTCAACCTTTCAGGTTAAATCTTAGATTTCTCACTTGACATCATTATTACTGACATCCCATATCATGTTACTAGCTTTTCATAACTATAATATTGACACTATCAGGTTGTCATCCTGAGAATTCATTAGAAAACCCATTCATAACATTCCTTGCTTCTCATTCCATAGTTGCTTCCCCAGCCTTTTCTTTATCAATCACATCCTTCTTATTAGCTGATTCTTACTCATTTCTATTATTTACTTTCACCTTCACCTCTTTATTGAGACACCTTTTTGCACTTGGTACCTCCTTACCGGTATTCCGTCTCATTTATTCTATAATCATCACGTTATTTCAATTTAAACTTTCCGAAATGAATCTGGCCCGATTCCTTTAACTTAGATTCATATAATCTACTTCTGCCAACCTTGTTTCTCATCACTTGTTCTTTTCTATCCGTGGTTTTCCACAGGTTGTCTTTCGTAAGTCAGACCAGGTCGTATATCTACATGCTCGTACTCCTATCATCTGTTGAACATCTGCATTTTACTGGCGTAGCCTGGCCACATGAAAACCCGTTATGACCGTGCTATAATTTTGGGGGTAAGGCTGGCTCGAATACCGCCGTCCGAACACTTTAAACTCTCAGGTGGCCCAATAAGTCTTGGGCTCAACCGCTCTTCCCTCCAAGTCTCATTAATTCTTTATACGGGAATACGTTTAGCATCACGAATTATCAACCTCATATTCTCTATCTTGTTTGTGCAGAAGTACACTAACACAAACTTGCTTGTCATTCATCAACATGCCATTTAGCTTATCAATAGCAGCACTTTCTTTATCTTTACGTTGTCATCTCCTTTCTTAGAAGAATCACCATCGCTTGTTGTTTACGTAGTGCATTAATAGCTAACCCTACGGGTTTCAAATCCCTTAGGGAGACAAAGTAATCATTATTCCTTATCCATAAGGAACACTTCCTGAACTTGATGTAGATATAACGTGAAGCAGATAGAATTGCAGAAGAGTTTCAAGCATCGCAGCTAGGTCCGGTTGATGAAACTATCACTTATGCATCTTCCATAAAAGACTGGAAACTTAACGGTTTACTTCATCAATTTTGTACCATGGTCCTGGTTTGCCTCAAAACGGGACCTTCTAAGGTACGTAACATGCTTAAGACTCCATCAGGAATCGAATCTTTACTTAAACTATTATTACTGTTAATTCTTGCACAGTCATCAGAAGGAATGTAAATTCCTCCATTCCGATATGACCTTCAAGGTCCTTCCAAATATCATCCTGTTTCTTCGGTATGAACATTTGTAATTATTCCTTTATACTTAGATTGTCGGCCACCTCATTGGCCTTTCTTGATGATAATGATTTCTTGTAACCCATGTTTTCTTGGTACATTCCAGCTCAAGTTTTTTTTTTTCTACCTCATTCCTATCACTGTTGGGTTAAAGCATTCTCCCTTAAGCTCTGATGAAGGAGAAAAATATAACTATCAGTCATTTCCATAAGTCATTGCTTCCACCTACCCGTGGGAACTTTATCACGTTTTATTCCCAATCCTACTTAGGATACTTCTTTTCTTAGTTCTTTCTTTATCTTAGGATAATCTCAACCTTTATAGGTTCAACCCATACTTCCTCAGGGTTTCATACATGTCTCATCTGGCATTATTGTTACGATGTCATACATTCCTTACCAAACTTCCATTTTTGAAGTTCGGAATATTACCCTTTTTCCTTGTAAGGTTTCATAGGCCATCCTTATCATTCCTCCGGTATTTTCTGGGTACCGGGTATATCAAAATGTTATTGATCAATACTCTAATAATTCTATCTATGTTCTTTCCAGAACTCTTTTTAATAATCCTTACCGGTCATTGTTGCCTTAGCAAGTCCAGCTCATATCATCTGAAGTCATAATGTCGTTATTAGGGTTAATGCCACCCCTTGTGCATTCCCCAGGGTTTGTCTTAATTTATGGATATCCTATCCTTAATTCAACTGCCAAGGAATTCTTGCATCTTATAATTGGCAATCAGATCATGTATCCTTAATAAAGGTCTCTTTTCAATCATTCTCATTTGATAATCGATCGGTGGTTTAATGCCACCCTCTTCTCTCAAATAGTTGTCAGCCTATTTGGCCTTCCAAAAAGGCAACGTATGCCTGTCTCCTCTCTTACCGAACTTGGTAATGGCAACAAGGATGTTTTGGAAGATATTGGTCGAGTTCAACGTGAATCTCTTAGTACTTATCGTTCTTCTCAAATGTACTTGCCTTAGAAAAAAAATTTCTACAGTATACTGATCCATCTCTGACCATTTCTATACTCTCTTCATAAACCTTCGTTGTTTACTTCCCTAGTCGTAATATGTTCATGGTATTCATGATACCCTAACATCATACATCTCAAGTCACTATACTTCCATTTTACTCGAAATCTTGGACAACCATATACACATGAGTCACTTTAGTACGGGTTACCCCATCCCAAAAGGTCTAGTAAATTCCCCATCAAAACATGGGTTGTTCGGCAGAAGATTCAAACGATCTCATTAATGTTTCCTTTATATCAGAAGCCCTTGCAGTCGGTGCTTTCTTAGAAGCAACCCTGCTTTGTCTTTTCATTGCTGGTCTAGTCACTTTATAGTCCGTTGTGACTTGGCCTCATCTGGCCACACATAAAAATATATGATTTTAGGGGTTGGCTAATAGCATTACTTTTCTAGCAATTGCCGGCATAGTGCCTTCTTCTTTGATACCTTTCTACCTTTCCAAAACTTTACCCCATATAAGTCTTAATCGACTACTCGGCACCGTCTCCGGTCACCTTTCCTCCACTTTTATCTTTTCAACTATTCTTATCAATCCTGCGTGCCACACAAGCTTACCATTCCTGGCATAACAGCCTTTTCATTTAAGTCAATCCTGGAATTTCTCAGTCCGGTTGGTTTCTTACTTACATTTCCTATTTTCGTCCAATCTTACTTCATCATTTTATCACTACCGTCGATTGTAATGCTCAGGGTCCGTTTACTAACCCATTTTACAGCATCCTTACCCAAATCACAGGGTTTGCTCCAATTTTTTTACTCTCTTCCATGACATTCTCTGATAATCAGAAAGACAAGGTTTGCCAAAATTCACCGAATTCCTTTCCAGACTCAGGGAAATTTTGATCAATCTACCCACCTACTGGTAACATTAAGGAGACCAGTTTCGAAACCTGAAGAATAGTTCTATGAACCTCCAAGCAGGTGGAATCATAAGCAGTCATAGTTAACGAAATAATCATCATCAGATTGGAAGTTTACCCACTGGAGAGGAATCAATTATATCCATCCCTTAGAAGGGAATCAATAGTTTCAAACTGAAACCTGTCACAACGTCCTGATATTTAATACTACCAAATGTCGGTCTACCTAACCCTTTATGCGAAGCGTCATTGGAAGCACAAATTCTCCTTTTTCCATTAAGCAATGCCAGCTCTTGGTCATTACCAATTTCACCTTTTAGCTCCAGGAAGATTTTCTCACATTTTTCTCTTTAACTGCTGATCGTATTACTTGATCTATTATAATTCCGTGTCGGAGTAAACTTAAGGTAACTACTATAATCCATTTAAAGAGAAGAAGGAATTTAATATTCCTCTGAATCACATGCATCTAACGTTTCTGGTTCATCATTTAACTGAGTTGAATTAACTCTATACTCAGTCTCTGGCAGTAGTCTCATTACGAGTTCATCTTGACTCACTGGTCTTATCTTCCGGTAGGTTCTGAGATCATTGTCTTGCTTACTACTTCCTTATATAACTTTACCCAATCATGCTATCACTTCCCAATGTCTTTACTTTCTAAATGATTCATTCATAAAATGAACATTTTCCTTAATAAAACCACCTTGTTAACCTCAATTTGGTTCCATAATTTACAACCTACGACACCTGCCTTCTCATGGCGAATTATTATTGACCATATTCATACTAATTCATTTATCAAATGATATGGCACTTACTGCCTCCTTCTCAACTATTCCTAGGGACTCTGCTCCTCGCCCTAAATCGATGTCTTTGATAATCATACATCCCTCTAGCTCTTTCTTTGTTAAGATGAAAATCTCTAAGGATTCTCATCTATTTCCGTATAAGATCTCAAGTAATTCTTCCAATCCTTCTTTCTTGCTGGTACTACATCTGGTAGTCCGGCTATGAATTCAACATGCATCTTCAGATCTCTTAATAATATCTCGGTTCTTTATACTCACTTTTCTGAGCACCATATCTTAATCATCACAGTCATTCTGGCTGCGACCCTCATTACCCATGGGTAAGCTCCTTATCCTAACAGGATTTTTCCTTATCTGCTGGGACCTCTTCCGGGTCTCCAGTAGGGTACTCCATCGAATTACCCGCTGATCTTCAGCATATAAAGCATCATCGCGCTGTTGCTCGTATGACTCAAGGTCAGTCGCCTTACTCGTCGATACGATATCGAGCTAAGTTACTATCATTATACTTACGAGTTCCCATAAGGGTTTTATATGTCATCACTACATTAAGTAGTCCGACTATGAACTTGGCAAGAGTTCTTATTATCTTATTGAATTTATTGTTTTAACGTCACCTCATCTCTGGGGTTTATAACGTACGCTCTGATACCACTTCTGTAACACCCCCAGATCCGGGGTCCGGGATCCGGTGGTTACGGTTTCCAATTCTATCCACAACACTTGAACTTTCCTTAACATAAAATAAATTACATCTCTATGACCCAACACAACAATGTAAAACACACCCGTTATAGTCCCAGAGATGAAATCAGAGTAACAATCAAATTTTTATTAATCACATTATGAGTCCTTACAATCCAAAAGAATTTCAATATAAATACATACTCTTTGCCATCCATTTACATAAGTCATACTAGACCATATTCTTGGTACTGAAAGAATAAATATATCCTACCAATAGCTTCTTCTTCAGCTCTGGTAGTCTCATCGTCCTCGCCCGCGTCGAGTGCGCCTTGTGCGAGTCATCTGGTCTAGCTGTTGTTGTGATATAATAATAAAGCAAGGGTGAGCAATAGCCCACCAACAATAATATATAACTGAACGATAATGTATAACAGTTCAAAAGTGTCTTTCAAACCATATGCCATGCATTTACGGAAATGATGCCAGTATAATATGAACGATGAAGTTACAAGGTAACTTAAAGTATTTGTTTGTAGAAATATCTGCTACATCAAAGTAAGCGAGATATTCTTATTGTTATTAAGAAGAGGAACTTGCAAGAAAAGGTTGCAATTCCAGTTATGACCCTTTTCCAACTCTGCCAACAGTAATCATGTTGCAGGAAATAAATAAATTTGGATGATGAACCAATGATGGAGTATTCACCGCGCCCGCTGTTCCAATCTTGATGATCAGTCGAGATCGTACAGCTCAATTTAGATTTACTACCGGTAGAAGGAAGAACTGACGGCTTTACTTGTATACCGCCTTACTAGCTCTCCCCGGCCAACGGTTGGGCCAAAGGGGATGGACCGGCGCTACTCGGCCTCTTACACGACTCCTAGTTCAAATAGAATTCATGATTCTGAATGTAACGTTCGTCCCCCTTTCCCCAAGTATAATACTTGTTGATAAGACTCCACAAAGTAGTCGTATCTAGTTGGAAAGGAAAATTTACCAATAACTCCCAAGCTATTACTTGGTAACGGATATCAACTTGTTCCAGTAATCTTACCTCTCGAAAGATGAGAAGGTAAGCAACGACTTAATAAGTCAACAGCACCCGAGTTGCGAGTGAAGGGAATACTTTATGACCGGGAAGTCGACAAGATAAATAACATTTTCCAAGTAAGGTTCCCTTATTATTAAGGAGATAGACTCAAAGAAGAATGATGTCTGAGAACCTTTCTTCATATAAGATTAATAATAAGATGACTCCGAGATATTTTCCGTAATAATCGAAGAAGATAAACCTTATTGAGGTTATTCTAAGTATGGAATAAATATTCAGAGAATATTTATTGAATTAAAATATTTTACAGATTATTTAGGAATATGAAAGAATATTTTTAATCAGAGTATTTCCCAAATAATTCTTGAAGAAATATCGAGAGAATATTTATTTCATAATTAAATAATCAAATGAATATTCAAAATAATATTCATTACTTAATAAGTCCTGAAAGAAATATTTAAAATATTTAAAATAATATTCGATGATTAAATAGAACCCTGGATGAATATTCAAAATAATATTCATAATTAATTAGGAATTTAAATGAATATTGATAAAGTAATATTCATTTCATGAATAATATTCTAAATGAATATCAAGTAATATTCATTTAGTAATCCAAGCTTTAAAAGAATATTCGATATAATATTCGATAAGTAAATCAAGCTTCAGATGAATATTGAAGATAATATTCATCAAGTACTTAATACCTTAAATGAATTTTCAAAAGTAATATTTATTTAATAAAATAATATTCTAAACGAATGTCCACATAATATTCATTTAGTAGTCTCATCTTTAGAAGAGTATTCAAAATAATAATCGATAATCAATTCGACTCTGAATGAATATTGACAGATATTATTCGTCGAATGATCACGTTCAAATAATTATTTGAAGTAAGGATCATTAAAATAAATAATCTCGAACGAATATTCAAATAATATTCGTCGCCTGAATAATAGAAAATATTTACTTAAATATTTTCCTCCGAGGTAATCTCGATATATCAAGGAATATTGACTCCCGGTCTATTTTTGATTAATAAGATGTATACGCCCTTCTATGAGGGTCTTACAATAACCGGCTTATAACTGATATATAACTATCTAGCTTATAAGCCAACAATAACATTCAGGGAACAAGTATATCAATTCAACTTGAAAGTAGGCATGCATGCAATGGCATATGTATATCAGCAATCATATATATATATTTATTCAATCACAACAACAGCCTAAAAGAAGGGAATTGAAACTTGCCTGGTAGTCGAGTACGGTAAGGGGTAGTGGTAGCGGGTCCCGGTTCAGCTTGGTGATCTATAAATAGCCAAGGCATTCGGGATTAATCACTTAACATATTAAAAGTTAAGTTATACTTAATTCGAAACACGTTCTCGAGTTATCTCGTTATACCCCTTTTAGTGGATTACTTTTATCACTGATCCGACCCGACATTCGTTCGTTAATACGACATGTCATTGTACTTATACTTGGGACATACTTAAGTCATATGAGTTCTAAAGTCGATCGTTACGAACCAATACTATACTCCGAGTTTTATCGCCCGTTTTCTAAGTGTTTTACCGAAGTTATAAAAGAGTCGTCTTTTAGGGGTTCGTTCGCGTTTAACCTCGACTCAAACATTTTTAATAAATCGAAAAATGATCCTTTTGACATACGGTTTTCTTTCACACCTTTCTTTTTACCTCTAGTATTTATTTACCAAGATTCGCCATGACGTTACATAGTTTACGAGGGTTCAATTACAGTTACGAACTTTCGTTTACGGATTCAAACTACTTTTAGTAATTTGGTCATAAATCCTAAACCGTAAGTCCGTTTCACGTGATCTTTATATCAAAACGAAGCTTAGAACATTACCTATCCTATCATGGCAGATAAGGTCTCTGGACAGTAGGGGTTCGACATGGAAAATGGCATACAAAACATGGTATTGTAAAATTGGGCATTATAACGGCTGTAAATCGAATATCTACCAATTTCGAATCTTCCCATAAACATAATATCCAATCCAAACAACATATACATGACTTATATACATGAACTGAGGCCAAGCAATGCCTTTCCGTTCATCTAGATATTTACATCATTAATCCAAAATCCATACATAATCATGCTTATAATCTTAACATAACCATAACTAAGTTATAACTATCATAAACATGCTTAAACCTCAAACAAGGGTTAGGGTTTCAAGAGCTTTATACCTTCCTTGGAGTGTGTAAAGACCTTTCTAAGCTTTGCATAGTCCTTGTATACCCATAACCAAGCTTAGATCATCCTAGAAATCAAGAAAATCAAGAGTTGTTCTTGAAAATCACTATTCACCCTAGTCTTTGATGATTTCTTTGAAAATGGAAACAAGAGAGTTTGGCTTTGAAATTTCTAGGAGATTAGTTTCTTGAATTATAGGACTCACCTTAAAAATTACAAGATCAAATGATGGTGGGAGCTTGGACTTTGGATTTGGAATTAAGGAAATAGCCGAATGGATGGAATAAATGGGGGAGGAGGAGTTTTGCTTGGTTGCTCTTGACAATAATGCATAAAGTGATAGTTTAACATAATATCTCATCCTTGGTTGCTTTAATAAATTGATGATGCATGGGGTGATGTATTTGGCAAGACAAGTGTTGAGTTTTGGATGGTACTAAGGCTAACCAAGTGGTTGCTTGCTAAGTACTAGTTTAAATCTCTAAGCATGCTAGTTACTTTAAGCCACTTGGTTTCTAGATATTTATTCTAGTAGCTTGCACAATACTCTTGCTTCCTCTGCTTGTTTCTGTGTCCGGTTATTACCCGTTTCGATTAATCGTTCGTGAGAATATTTCACGGATTTCTAATTAGGGTTTACCGGGAATCCTCTTTAATATTAATACTTTCATTCTCCATCTTTCATTCTAACTTTCCAATTTATATTCCTTAAATCCATTCGTTAAATACTTAAGGCTATCAGTGTCCAGGGAACTATCGGAGAAAATAAAAGTGCGGTTTTTCAGAATCCGACAGCTTTTACATACACTTATTTTCCCCCTGGATCACTAATACGAACTCGGAAATCCGTTCCGAATGCTTCTATATAGTGTCGTCTCATATTATTATATACTCCCACCAAAACACTATTCATTCTGTATTCTTTACTTGTTCTCTTAGGGTGGTACAATTGTCCGTATTCTCTTTCGATCGTTCCTTATCCTTTTTACGGAACTACTGGATTAATCGTTACCGATCTGGATGACATGAGAATATTCTCCTGCTTGAAATTGCCATATCTTATTTCCTTAGAAGATAGATTATTCTTACCTATGTTGTTACCCTTTAGCATCCTTCAAGACATAGAAATAATAAAGTCAAATTCCATTCATTCTTTCCAAATATCAATTATTACATTGTAGCCATAACCACTCCTCAGTGGTTTCCTACCTTCATTCTTAAATCAAATATAATAACATCCCAAAATATCAAATCCTCAAAGTTAATATCTCAATTCTTGGATTATAATAATATTTAATCCACTGTCCGGTCAAATATTATACCGAAAAAGAATTTGGAATTTCTGAATTCCGATCGTCTCTGCATTCACTTATTTCCTCCGCGTATTACTAATATGACTTCGAAACATCCATATCACGTCCCGTACATAGGGTGGAGTGAAAAGTTTTCCAACTTACAAAATCACTATTCATCCACCAAATTACTATGCACGTACAGGAAACACTATGCACGTACGGGAAATACTATGCACGTACGGGAAATACTATGCACGTACCCATTTCCTTTCAAGGATCCATTAGCTCCTTCCTGGATGGTAGATTATTCTTATCTAGGTCCTCAACCATCGAATTACTCTATTCTGACAATATACCAATGCATCAGGATCATTGTCCAAAGCAATATCCATTCATTACAATCATTGTTCTTTGAAACCACCATTCATTAGAGCTGGTGACCTTGTTGTCGGAATCATTGTTCTTCATTTTATCATTACTTAATAAAAAGTTTTAATTATATCCAAAATTTGGGGTTCTTACACAAGTCGATATCCATTTACAAGCAACTGCTTGGGAAATATTGGTGAATTTTTCTTTCCAACTAGATACGACTACCTTGTGGAGTCCTATCAACAAGTATTACACTTGGGGAAAAAGGGAAGAGCTTTACGTTTCAGAGTCATGGACTTATTCGAAGTAGGAGTATTTGTATAATGTGTAAGAGGCTGTTGGACAGTCCATCATTAAAACTGGTATAAGAGGCTGTGGGACAGTCCATCCTGGAAATAAGGTCCGAGTGGAGCCGGCCCCTATTAAGCCCAAAGTCCATCATTAAAACTGGTATAAGAGGCTGTGGGATAGTCCATCCTGGAAATAGGGTCCGAGTGGAGCCGGCCCCTACTAAGCCCAAGGATGGCTAGGGAGATCGGGCATATGGTGGTGTCCATATGTTCTTCCATCTACATGTAGAGAAACAAGTTTTGAGATGCACGACCTGCGACTGATCATCGTAAGGTGGTGTCATCCGGCGCGACATACCCCAGCATTGGTTCATCATCCAAATCTATTTATTTTCTGCAAGTTGAAGTTTCACTCGTTTTTATAGGGTTTGAAAACTGTTCGGAACTAAAAGTACTCTGAAATACCTCGTAACTTCATCGTTTATATTATACTGGCACTATGTTCGTTAATGCATGGCATATGGTTTCAAAAATACTTTTGAACTATTATATATATTATTGTTCAGTATACATTATTGTTGGTGGGCTATTGCTCACCATTGTTTTATTTATTATATCAAAACAACAGCTAGGTTTGATGGCCCGCGTAAGGCGCACTCGGCGCAAGCAAATGATTCCAGTCGTAGGACTACCCACTGATATTGTTGCTGCCATTGCTGAGGTAGACTGGCAGCTTTTGTTTTCAGCCTTAATTAGATGTATAATTAATGTTAATCAACGGCATGAAACCTTTAAACTTATGTTGTAATCATTTTGGGTTGTAATAATCATATTCGTGGATCCTATTAGTAGAAACTTATTTCAATTTCATCTCTGGGACTATAACTGATTGTGTGTGATGTGATATTATTGCGGGGTCATAGCATGTAATTTACTTATTTGGATCTGGGGCTGTTACATCCGGAATGGCAAGTTTTGTATCTGGTATTTTGTTAACGGAATAGACTTGTGTTTGTTGTAAAATTTCTTTGAGCTGGTTTCATTGAGTTATCCTTTTTTTTGTTGCCGTCTGCGTTGGTTGTTTTTATCTACTTCGATTCTGTTTGCTTGATCGCCTCGACCATTTGGTCGCTTAAAGGTCGTATTGCTTTGTTGTTTGCTCGACAGCTTGTTCGTATGATCGCTTGATTGCTTTGTTGATTGCCCGACCGCTTGGTCGTATGCTGATGTGCCGAAAATAGACAATTTAATATCGCAAGCGCACGATCTCGTTTTAGTATTTAAGATTCGATCCACAGGGAATAATTTTATTCGCGATCCTTAACTTTTAATTAAGGCGAATTAGAACAAGTTTGATTTTGAGAATTTGGATTTATGCTATTTAATTCCTAAAAGATAACTAAACAACCCTTTTTTTTTTAAAAGACAATTAAATTATCAAACTATTTTTCAACTAAATAATTAAAAATGAAAAGAATCAAAATCAAAATTATTCTAAAATTCCTAAATTCAAAATCAAACTAAATTTTTATTTCTAAAACTCTTTTTTTTTTCTTTTTAATCCAAAAAAATATTTACAGAAAATTTAGAAAAATGGGACTTGAAGTATTTGTTATTTAAACTAGCCTACACGACTTGACAAAAAAACTCGATACAAATGCAGGAACTCAGAAAATAATTCGCAGGACACGGATGGTATGAACTCGGAAAAACAACAATTCAGTAAAACAAGACTCGGCAACAGCTTTCAAAAACAAGAAAAAGACACAGCAAAAACTCAATCAAATCGCAGAAACATCACACTAAATGAGTTAACTAATTTAACGAAACCAAAACACAGAAAACTCGAACAAAGCTGGGCAGAACTCGACTGAAACACAGCATAGCAACTCAGTAAACTTAAACACAAACTGACCAATTCAGTAATCAAATTACGAAAGATGAAGAACCCAGTAAACTTAGTAATGACTCGACAAAAACTCAGAAACGCAGCAACATTTCCACGAAGAAAACTCAGACGCAATCGAAAACGACACCAATGAACTTCACAGAACCTAGAACAGGGATCGTAAGCTTGTAATTCAGAAAACAAAACTCAGAGGACAATAATAATTAACCAAACTGTGACAGCAAAGAAGGGGAGAGGGTTCTGTAAATTGGAGGGTGAAGAAGGAAGGTTCGAACAAGATAACTGGACATCGCAACTCGGTAGCAACTCGGACAATTAGAACTCGGCAACTTAGCAACAAATCTCGGATACAAAGAAATCAAAAAAATCGAGAAGAAGATAACAAATATAGAAGCATGGGGGAAAGGGTTTTGGTTTGATTCATAGAAGGGGAGAGAGCTTGTTTGTTTTGCAGTGAAAGAAAATAAAAAGAGGAAGGAAAAGGGTTGGAGGGGTTGTGTAAAATAAGAATCGAAGAAGAAAACACGGAGAAATGAACTGGGTTTGTATTGATTCGAAGGAAACAAAAACTGGAGAATTTCAGCTTCAATTTAAATAAATTACAACAGAAAAAATACTTATAAAAAAAAATGTTTACAAGAGCTGGGAAAAAAATTACAACTACAAATTTAAGAGTGTTCTAATTCTACTCCTAATTCTAAGTTTTTTTATTACAAGAGAAGATAGGCTATTTATAGGAAATAAATTGGTAGGTGAGGATTAATCCCCACCATTCATTTTTGTTTGGTGGGATTAAATCCTAGCCCTCCATTTTTATTTATTTATTTTTTTTTCTTTTTAGTTTTTAAATAAAAATTCAGCTTTTGCACCAAACTCCCTCTTCTTTCCTTTTCTTCTATTTTGGTCCTTCTTCTTCTTCTTTTTCTCTTATTTGACCTTTATTTCTTTATTTTATGATTTCTTCAATTTTTCTTGAATTTCCTGAAATAAAACAAAATAATTTATTAAAATACGAATTCAAACAATAAATAGGTAATAAAAATATGCAAAAATATGCACTTATCAAATGCCCCCATACCTATCTTTTGTTCGTCCTTGAGTAAAACAAAAAAAAAATCTAGATAAAAAGTCCTATACTCCTTTTCGTAGGTGTGACGGGTAATTTTAGGTTTACCAACCCGTTAAACCCATAGACGATCTCTACAGGAGGAGTGTTGTCTCCTAAGGGTTTACAGAAGATATACCCATAAAATCTTTGAGATAAGTCAGCAAGTATCCAACTTTCCTCTTTCAACCTAGCTTTCATTGGTGTCAACAAAACAATTTTGTAGGAAAATACATGCCTTAAAGATTATTCTAATAATAGCCAAGTTATAGGTTCCCACAATCCACTTGATTAGACTCTAAAAATTTACAAAAAATCCCAAGGTGTGTAGTGAATTTAAGGCCCTTGATGGATAAAGTGCATACGAACATTTTCTCTTTTTCAACCAATATTGAACTGACCCAATCTCTATCAAAACAAGTATCTAGCCAAACTTCACGTTCTTAGCAGTTTGATCGACTGTGCAATGGTTGAGGTCCCAAAAGACTTTTGCATCAATACCCATTTAGCGAGTTTTAGGTCAACAATCCCAGATCACAAGGGACCTTAGGTTGCTAGGCACAAAGTCCCCTCGGACTTACTTACTCGGGTTATCAATGAGCCCAACCTAGCCGATTTCCCTACTAAGAATTTATTATTACAAAATTACACTAGCACTCATTAATTGCAAACATTTATTGACTGTTTTTCTTTTTCTTTTCTTTTTCTTTTTTTTTTTCTCTTTTTTTTCTCTTTTTTTTATGACACTATACGAACCAAATTTCGCAAAGGTTTGATTCGACATTGTTCTAACATGTGGGTTCTCTCTCAGGTATCGAATAACATTCCTATACAATTTCTTCCATCAAAAGTCTTGTGCAAATGTGTCGTCTTGGACTTTTAAGCAAAAATTTGTTCGACACAAGTTTCATGAGGAAAACCTTACCAGACTACGTTCAAATTATCTAAAGGCATTATACATATAATTTTCGAAAAATAGTCAACACCAACTAGTTCTAGAATTTAAAGAGTGGGAAGGACAACTAAGCTAAAATATCTCTATTTTTGGATTTTTAAAATTTTTCAATTTTTTTGGATTTTTCAATTTTATGTATTTACACTAAAACCCTCCCCCATACCTAAATCATGCATTGTCCTCAATGTATGCAAAATGAACGAAAATAAAAGAGAAAGGAGGAAATACCTGATAAGGGATGACAGAGAATGACAAATTGCTGAAAAACTACGAAAGAAAACAACTCACACACGCACACAAATCCTCCCCCATACCTACATTCTACTGTGGGAGGTACAAAACAAATATTTACTAACCAATACCTGCTCTCGGAAAAACTATTTTTGTTATACAACCAACATATTTCAGAAACTCACCCACAAAAATAGTATAGACAACTCGGACGATCTGATTAGGCGCAAGAATAAAACTCATATTCCTAACTTCATCCATAGACCACGAAGATGCTTCTTTTTGTTGTTTAAGCAAATTAATTACGATAAGATGTTGGTCATGAATATCATGAGTTTCGATGAAAGATGGAGCACGAGTGGAAAATGAGGAAATAGAAACGGGTGGGGGTGGCTCTTCGAAAAATGTTTTACCAACAGAATTAGGATCACAAGAACTATCCTGATGTTGGGTTTCCCATTTGGAACAAATATTCATCATCTCTCCAAACATCTCTTCCGAGGTCAAATCCTTAAAAGATTCGTGAAGCTCTCGATTAGTCTCGTAATGCAATTGAAAGTCTTATTTAAGAAGAGACTCAATCTCATGATCGTCCAACTTTGACCTTGAAACAAACTCCTTAACTAGATCAGCTCCTATTGGTTGAGTATGAAGTTCTTTGGGTTTTTCGGGAAGAGGCTTGGAAGATGAAAGGAAAAGTTCACTAGAAGAAGATGATGGTTGTCTAGGTGAAGTCACAAACTCAGAATCATCGGGATTCTTCGTTTGACCTAGAGAATGAATGATGTCAGCACTAGAATCTTCTTCGTGTGAATCACCGAAAGGAGTGTCAACTTGAACATTAGACCTAGGAGAAACGATATCATCGAAAGTATCGATAGGTCTTTGAGTGATAAGAAATTCAGGGTTGACCTCGGGTGGATTCGGGGTGGTTATCGTCTCACGCTCGCACATGGTGGCTAATTGATTTACTTGAAATTCTAACTTAGATAAGGTTTGAGCATTAGAGTTCAAAATTTGCCTATCAGAAGTTATGGTTTGCATGAAATTTACTTGAGAAATCAATAAAGCCTCGATACTCTTTTCTAAGGTGTCAAGTTTCCCACTCGAATCATGAAATTCGGGTGGGTGGGCGGTTGTTTGAATTGAACTTGAATAAGGAACTTGACTCGGAACTGGATAAGAGTTCGGTTCTTGAAAATGTGGAGGCGGAGTTTGATAGCTATGACCTTGGTTCCATGAGAGATCGGGATAATCTCTCCAACCGGAGTTAGAAGACTATGTAAAATGGTCATTTCGAAAGGTTGGTTGAAACATGGCATTGACTTGATAAGAGTCGGGGCCGTGTTGAAAATCGAGACTCGGAGAATTGAAATTTGGGTGCCAAGACGTGTGTGAATGACCACTAAGGGTTTCTAAGGCTTCGAGTCGTCTAGTGAAAGCATCTAATTCAGAGTCGATTTCAATATTGTTTTCACTATAATGCAGATCACTAAAAGTAGACGACGCGTTATATACACTAGGTTCCCTAGTTGACTCATACCACATCGTATTATCCGCTAACTCCTCGTCAAAATCCCAACCTTGGTAATAACGATCCCTAAATGCTACGTACATGGTAAAGATTGATCAATGATAAAACCACGCAGCACGTAAGTGCGAAAATGCAACACACAAAATAAATGGTGAAAAATCAAAAGAAAAATCTAACCTAGGTTCCCTAAATAAAATAACTAGACATTGCTCACATAACGTTAAGACACACTAAAAATAATCCGTATATTAAGAATTATTCAGACCGATTCGGCCAGATTAGAGCAGGCATTGCCAAGAGGCCAAACTCGTCACTTAGACACCAAATCTTAACAGCCAGGCGAACCTTAGACACTGAAGGTCGTGAATAAGTCTTAATTACGTTTATTTGATGCAACAAACAACGAGATATATACAAAAACGAAAAACAATTATGGATGCTTACATTACGTGTTCTAATCTAAAGAAAAGAAGAATTTAACGTACCTTTGGGTCCTCCAGCAATCACCACAATTATAGGTACGAAAAATTTAAAAATATATATATATATATATATATATATATATATATATATATATATAAAATCTAGATGATGTGCCCTAAGTGATTAAATGCATGATGCAACAATTATGTTTTTACAACTAATTTTTTTTTATTTTTAATTTTTAATTTTTTTGTGATTTTTGTGATTTTTTATTTTTTTTTGTGATTTTCTAAAAAAAACAAAAGAGGAGAGAGATACGGTTTACCCAAGCAAAGCTTCCAAAATTCTGAGAAAATTCTTCCGCTTTAATCCAAGTCACCCGAATTTTCCTCCAAATTCCTTGAAAAAAAAACAAACAAGAAAAACGGTGAGAAGAGAGCTAATCCGAAAAATCAAAAACTAAGGTGCGAAAAATAATTAGCTCCCCGGCAGCGGCACCAAAAACTTGATGTGCCGAAAATAGACAATTTAATATCGCAAGCGCACGATCTCGTTTTAGTATTTAAGATTCGATCCACAGGGAATAATTTTATTCGCGATCCTTAACTTTTAATTTAGGCGAATTAGAACAAGTTTGATTTTGAGAATTTGGATTTATGCTATTTAATTCCTAAAAGAAAACTAAACAACCCTTTTTTTTTTAAAGACAATTAAATTATCAAACTATTTTTCAACTAAATAATTAAAAATGAAAAGAATCAAAATCAAAATTATTCTAAAATTCCTAAATTCAAAATCAAACTAAATTTTTATTTCTAAAACTCTTTTTTTTCTTTTTAATCCAAAAAAATATTTACAGAAAATTTAGAAAAATGGGACTTGAAGTATTTGTTATTTAAACTAGCCTACACGACTTGACAAAAAAACTCGATACAAATGCAGGAACTCAGAAAATAATTCGCAGGACACGGATGGTATGAACTCGGAAAAACAACAATTCAGTAAAATAAGACTCGGCAACAGCATTCAAAAACAAGAAAAAGACACAGCAAAAACTCAATCAAATCGCAGAAACATCACACTAAATGAGTTAACTAATTTAACGAAACCAAAACACAGAAAACTCGAACAAAGCTGGGCAGAACTCGACTGAAACACAGCATAGCAACTCAGTAAACTTAAACACAAACTGACCAATTCAGTAATCAAATCACGAAAGATGAAGAACCCAGTAAACTTAGTAATGACTCGGCATAAACATAAGACCCGCGCAGAATTTCAACCACAGAAATGAAACTCAAACAATTTGCACAAACAGCGATTGGAAGATACAAAACTCAAGTATAACACAACCACGAACTCGAACTTGAGCAGCGACTCAATTAACAAACAAAACCTCGACAGATGACAACTCAGAAACGTAGAAATAAACCGAACAATTAACATCTAATTAAGCCATCAATAAATCGACAAAAACTCAGAAACGCAGCAACATTTCCACGAAGAAAACTCAGACGCAATCGAAAACGACACCAATGAACTTCACAGAACCTAGAACAGGGATCGTAAGCTTGTAATTCAGAAAACAAAACTCAGAGGACAATAATAATTAACCAAACTGTGACAGCAAAGAAGGGGAGAGGGTTCTGTAAATTGGAGGGTGAAGAAGGAAGGTTCGAACAAGATAACTGGACATCGCAACTCGGTAGCAACTCGGACAATTAGAACTCGGCAACTTAGCAACAAATCTCGGATACGAAGAAATCAAAAAAATCGAGAAGAAGATAACAAATACAGAAGCATGGGGGAAAGGGTTTTGGTTTGATTCATAGAAGGGGAGAGAGCTTGTTTGTTTTGCAGTGAAAGAAAATAAAAAGAGGAAGGAAAAGGGTTGGAGGGGTTGTGTAAAATAAGAATCGAAGAAGAAAACACGGAGAAATGAACTGGGTTTGTATTGATTCGAAGGAAACAAAAACTGGAGAATTTCAGCTTCAATTTAAATAAATTACAACAGAAAAAATACTTATAAAAAAAATGTTTACAAGAGCTGGAAAAAAAAATTACAACTACAAATTTAAGAGTGTTCTAATTCTACTCCTAATTCTAAGTTTTTTTTATTACAAGAGAAGATAGGCTATTTATAGGAAATAAATTGGTAGGTGAGGATTAATCCCCACCATTCATTTTTGTTTGGTGGGATTAAATCCTAGCCCTCCATTTTTATTTATTTATTTTTTTTTCTTTTTAGTTTTTAAATAAAAATTCAGCTTTTGCACCAAACTCCCTCTTCTTTCCTTTTCTTCTATTTTGGTCCTTCTTCTTCTTCTTTTTCTCTTATTTGACCTTTATTTCTTTATTTTGTGATTTCTTCAATTTTTCTTGAATTTCCTGAAATAAAACAAAATAATTTATTAAAATACGAATTCAAACAATAAATAGGTAATAAAAATATGCAAAAATATGCACTTATCATATGCTTGTATTTTTTGATTGGTCGACTGCTAGGTCGTATGGTTGCCTGATTGCCTTTGTTGGTTGCCTGACCCTGTGGCCGTTTGGTTGCTTGATTTCTTTTTGGTTGCTTCGACCATTAGGTTGTTTTGTTGTTTGATTGCTTTGTTGGTTGCTCTACCTTTTGGTCGTATGGTTGCATGATTGATTTGTTGGTTGCTCGACCATTTGGTCGTATGGTTGCTTGATTGCTTTGTTGGTTGCTCGACCATTTGGCCGTATGGTTGCCTGATTGCTTTGTTGTTTGGTCGATCATTTGGTCGTATGGTTGCGTGGCCCCTTTGAGATGTAAAATGCTACTTCATTTATCTTAATGATGTATGAAACTTCATTGTTGGAAAATAGAAACGGAACCAGCACTTTTCATTGTGATTTGGCAATAATACAATAAAAGACGTGTGCCACTATATTGGGCTTGATACATGGGCGTTTCTAGCGGTTTACTGGTAATAATTTCTTAGCTTTTCTGCGTGTCAAGTATTGTTAACCTCAGTACCATCTAGCTTTGCTAACTTGTAGGAGCCCGGCCGTATGACTTGAATGTCTTTGTATGGGCCTTCCCATTTTGGCATTAGTTTGCCTGTGTGTCTTGGGTCGGATGCTTCTGTTACTCTATTAACTAGGTCCCCAACTTCAAAGTTTCTGATGTGTGTCCGCTTGATAAAGAACTCTTTTGTTTTTTCTTTGTAGGCCGCCATGCGGTCAACTGCATCTTCCCGAGCTTAATCTAGTAAATCAAGGTTTGTTTTTAGGCCCTAGGTGTTTGCATCTTCTTCAAAGTTTTCAGCTCGATATGATAGTGAGCCGACCTCTACGAGTGCTAGGGCTTCGGTTCCGTATGCAAGTTTGAAGGGCTTCTGTTTGGAAGCTCTTATGGCCATTTTCTTTTTGATTGAGACAGTCGTTTCTCCAACCCCCATACTATGATTCTTTTCGTGACTTCGACCTGTCCGTTACTTTGTGTATGGCATATGGACACCTTTTTGTGTTTTATTCCATGCTCAGGAGCCAACAAACTGCGTGCCATTATCTGAGATTAACACCTTTGGCATGCCAAAGCGGGTGATGATGTATTCCTGGACAAAGCGGATGGCGTCTTCTTGGGTAATGTTTTTCAATGCCTTTGCTTCTACCCATTTTGTCATGTAATCGATGGCCACCATGACGTATTGAAGTTCCCTTTTGGCCTTGGGAAAAGGGCCCATGATGTCAATTCCCTAAAAAGCAAAGGGGATTGGTGAAAGAATCACAGACGGGAGAGCGGATAACTTTCTGGCCATGCTGTTGTATAGCTGACATTGGTGACATTTCTTTACGAAGTTTTTACAGTCCTTGTGCAGTTTTGGCCAGTAATAGCCTTGTCTCAAGATCTTGTGAGCTAAGGCCTTTCCGGCCATATGGTCGCCATAGATGCCCTTGTGTACTTCCCTCATGTAGTAGTTTTCCTCTTCTTCATCGACACATTTGAGGATTGGGGAGTCGAAACTCTATTTGTATAGGACCCCATTTTTCATAAAGTATTTGGTTGCCTGTGCCCTTATCTATTTGGCTTTGACTTAGTTCTCTGGGAGAGTGCCATTCTCTAAATACTGGACGTAAGCAGTCATCCACATTTGTGCTGGCGGGTCAATCTCCATTACAGTTCGCTCCTGAATACTTGGAGTATCGAGCACTTCAAAATAGACAGTGTCTAGACTTATTGCTTCTCCGCATATTAATTTTGATAATATGTCCGTCGTGGAGTTGTCTGAGCGATCTACTAGCTCCAGTTTGAATTCCTCAAATTTTCTCAAGGCATCTTGAACACGAGCCTGGTATTTTAGAAGAGTTTCATCCTTGGTCGTGTAATCCCTCAGTGTCTCTCTAACGACTAGCTGGGAATCGCTGTGTATGGTTATCTTCCTGACTTGTAGATTCTTTGCTAAGGCCAGACCCGCTAGCAATGCTTCGTACTCTGCTTAGTTGTTTGTGGCTCTGAAATTGAGTTGAATTGCCTGCTTGACTTGGAAACCGTCCGTTCTTTTGAGGATGAGCCTGGCACCACAACGGTCGTTGGTGGAGGATCCGTCCACATATAATTTCCAATGATCATCTTCTTGTGGTTTATCCGTAGTCATTGGCTGTTTATCAGGGTTAGGAGTTGCCTCGGAGAAGGCGCATTCTACCACAAAGTCTGCCAGTGCTTGGGCTTTAATGGTAGTTCTCGGAACGTAGGTCAAGTGCAATTGACTTAATTCCACAGACCAATTGATGAGTCATCCAGACAGGTCGGGCTCGTGCAGAATCTTTCTTAGTGGTTGGTTTGTGACAACTCGAATTTCTCGTCTTTGGAAGTAATGTCTTAATTTTCTGCTTTCCATAACCAGTGCCAAGGCAAATTTCTGCATGTTTGGGTAGCGGGTTTCCGCATCTTTCAATGTTTGGCTTACATAGTATACTGGCTTTTACTGGTCTGTTTCTTCCTTCACGAGGACTACCCCCACAGGTTTATCTGTTACTGAAAGGTACAGTGATAGCGGTTCCATAGGTGGAGCAACCGCTAGCAATGGCGGTGATGAGAGATATCTCTCAAGGTCTTCAAAAGCCTTTTGACATTCTTCGTTCCTTTCAGGGTGTCAAAAAATGGCAAGCATCTGTCTGCTAGCTTTGCAATGAAGCACCGTAGTGCGACCAACCGACCGGTTAATTTTTGTACTTCTTTGATTGTCTTTGGTGGCTGCATGTCCATGATCGCTTTTATCTTTTCAGGGTTTTCTTCGATGCCTCTATTTGATAGAAGAAAGCCAAGGAATTTCCCGGCATCAAAAGCGAAAGTGCATTTGTCCGGGTTGAGCTTCATGTTGTATTTCCTTAACGTGGCAAAACATTCTTCCAAATCCTTGAGATATGATTCCCTAAGGATGGACTTGACAATTATGTCATCTACATAAGCCTCCATGTTCCTGCCCAACTAGCCCTTAAAGATTTTATTCATGACCCGTTGAAAGGTGGCCCCTGCGTTGATTAGATCGAAAGGCATGACCTTGTAGCAGTATACACCACGGTGGGTGACAAAAGCAGTAAATTCTCTATCCTCTGGGCCCATTTTGATTTGATTGTAGCCTAAAACTGTATCCATGAAACTTAACTGAAAGGCATATGACTCAGCCTATTTGTAGTTCGAGGATCCTAATCCAATTAAACTAGATTGTAATAAGTAAATAATATCAACTGTCACAGGAATCTCAAAAGATGATAACCGTCAGAAGAAAAATCAACAAGTCAATCTATAGTTTTGATGTTTTACACTGGAAGAAGATTCAGATATCTGATCAGGCCTCAAGGTAGCATTGAAACAAGTGGATTCATTTAAGAAGACAGAGATTTCTATTAGTGACAAGAAACAATTTCAGTACCGAATGATTGATGAGAGTGAAGAGTATAAAGAGACCACAGTGTTAAAAGTCACGATGAAGAACAGAGATTAGAGTTAGTCGTTCATGAACCAGACAGTACATCGAACGTCAACATCATGCCAGTGTATGTTCCTTATCATAATTATGTGGTTTTCAGCGGAGTATTGACTATTAAAGAATTTATATTAATTCTATTTTAATTGATTAAGTCAAGTAATTAAGTTAATAAATAAATTAATTCTATCAGAATTAATATATTTGTTAAAGTGATTATTAGATTAATTAAATAAGAATTAATATGAAAAAGGATTAATTAGTTAAATGATTTTTAATAAGTCATTTAATTAATTATAAACTGAAAAATATGATGATATAACTATCAAACTGATAGTTATACCGATAGTCATATTCAGTTTATAAAGGAGATAGTCATATTCAGTTCAAAGGCGATAGTCATATGAAGTTCAAAGGAGATAGTCATATTTCATTCAATTGGTAAGTTATACCGAATGTTATATTCATTTGGTAAGTTATACCGAATGTTATATTGACTAGATAAGTTATACCGAAAGTCATATTTAAGCTGGACAGTCATATTACATTGATTTGATAGTCATACCGATTGTCATATTAATGTAAAATGATTGTCATATCAGTTTAAATCAAGTAATATGACTATGGCTGTGTATATAAGGCAGAAGAATGCAGAAGCAAAAGAACCAGTCGAGCTAAACAAGAAAAATACACACAGCAGCTGTTTTCTCTCTCTCTCAAGCTCAAGAACACCTTCAAATTTAATTCTGTAAATTCAAGTTCATCTCAGTTGTAATATCCTATCCATTGGAACTTGTTTACTTGTGATTCTTGTACTACTAGCGAATTAAGTTTCCTAGTTCACAAATTGATATCTTGATTTTATTAACTAAATTAGCAAAGTTCATGTTGAATTTTGTAATTAGTTATTAATCACTTGATAATCATTTGGACTGATTTTGTAACACCCATCAAGTTAATATATTGCTATATTCAACTTGAAATTTGTGTTATATTATTCCGCACAAAAATATTCGTTTAAGTGAAAATTGTTTAACGAATAAATTTTGAGAAAATGGTATAGATTGTATTCAACCCCCCCTTCTACAATCTTATCGGACCTAACAATTGGTATCAGAGCCTATTGATTGATACACAAATCAAGATCCTATTTTTACTCAATCAAAAATTAAGCTCGAATTTTTAACTCTCTTAAAAATTCATCATGTCAGCCAAAGGCAATGTTAAAATTCCTATCTTTAATAAAGATAATTATGATATGTGGAAAAACAAAATGGAGTTATTTCTTGATGTAGCAAACCCAAGATTTTTGTGGGTTTTGGAAAATGGACCAGTAACTCCCATGCAACATGATACTGAAACAGTTGTAAATGGAACTGTAACAGTCCCTGCCAAATCCTATCCAAAGGACCCTAAGAACTATACCTCTGAAGATAAGGAGGAAGCTGGATTGGATAAAAATTTGAGACTCATTCTATTGGATTCCCTAGATGCTGTAATGTATAGCCATGTGAGAAATTGTAAAACTGCTAAGCACATCTGGGAAACTATTGAGGTCATTAATGAAGGGACTGATGAAGTCAAGGAAAATAGACTACAAATTCTAACTTCTGAATATGAACACTTTAGAGCTGGCCCTAATGAAGGCATTCAGGAAGTGTTCGAAAGGTATAACAAGATAATCAACAACTTGCAAGTTCATGGCAAGCAATATACTCAGAAGGAGATCAACATGAAGTTTTTACTAACTATGCCTACTCACTTGGAGCATAGAATCACTGCCATCAGAGAATCTAGAGATTTAACTCAGGTTGCTCTTGAAAGGCTGTTTGGTGTTCTGAAAACATATGAATTAGAACAAGTACAGCAAAAGGAATTCTATGGCAAAGGCAGAATGGCAAATTCTTCTACAGCTCTAGTGGTTGAGGTTCCTAAGGAAGTGGAAACTAGAGTTGTTCAACCTATCAGTTTCAACAAGGAGCAAACTGAAGTAGAACTTGGCCAAACACCAGCTACTCAGGATGGTGGAGAATTTTATTCACTTGAAGAGCTGGATCAATTGGAAGATGAATCTATGGCAATGATGGTGAGACAATTTAGTAACTTCAGATTCAGAAGAAATCCAAAGTTCAGGTTTAAGTCAAATAACAGATTTCAGAGAGGAGGTTCTTCATCCTCTAGTAACAGGGGAGGTTATAAAACTGGAACTGTTGACAGAAGCAAAATTCGTTGTTTCAATTGTAATGAGTTGGGACATTTTGCTACTGAGTGTCAGAAACCCAAGCAAGCACAGAAGAAAGATTATGCTTCTGAAAAGAAGAAAAGTGGAAGAGCTTATGTGGCTGATGGTAAAAGCTGGGATGATACAGATAGCGAAGATGAAGAATACAGAAACTTTGCGTTGGTGGCAAATGCTGAATCTTCAACTTATTATACCACACCGGTAATTCTTACTGATGCTCAGTTAATTGATAGTTTACGTAGTTCCTTGAATAATGCACAAAGAGGGTACGAGAGAATAAGTCTTGTTAACACTAACCTTGAAAATCAAATGTTAGATTTAAAAAAGGTGCAGGTTAATCAAGATAAGAATATAGAAGAAATAGCTCGACTTAACTACAGAGAAAAGGGTCTAGGAGAATACATGGTAAAACAAGTTGATAAGATTGCTGAACAAGAAACCAAGATTAGAGAACTTGAAACACAGGTTAGAGCTTGTTATAATACTGTTAAAGTTTCTAAAGATTTCTTCAACAAACAAGCAGTAGAACAAACTGTAGGAATAGGATTTGATTACAGTCAAGCTGTTGGTTCTTTGAGTAATCATTCTCCTAATTCTATCCCAGCTAAAGAAAGAGGTATACCACATATTCTCAAGAATGTTGAAAAACCAATGTTTACAAAATCTGATGCTGGTCCACCAGATATTCGTTCTATGGTTATACATGAAGAAATGAGAAATGAGGACGCTGCAAATGGCACAGTTCTTGTTAAGAATAAATGTGTTAAGGATAAAACTGCTAAGAACTATAATACAAAGAATGTGTCATCCAAGAAAAATGTCACAGTATTTGTTAAGGCTAAATCAGTTGAGGACGTTAACACAACAAATGTTTCATCCAAGAAAGATGTACCTAAAGTACCAGTCAAAGTTGTTGAATCAGCTAGTTCTTCTAAGACTGGATTAGGTAGTAACAAGTTAAAACAGAAAAATACCATGCCTACTATTGATTCTAATCATAAAGCATGTGGTATTATCAATTGTATGTCTTGTGCTTTTAACAATATGCGTGCCTATTTTAATGGTAATTATGCATGTGTTAAACAGAATGCTCCTCGACAGCACATGAACAGGAACAATAATGTTCGATCTAAGACTGCTTTTCCTCCTCAAGTTAGGAGAGAGACATTTGCACCTAAGACTAAACAAAAGATTACCAAGAATGTCTACCAGGTCAAATGTCCAGTCAATGACACAAGTGTTACTGCTGCGAGAGAAACATGGATACCCAAGATTAAACAAAAGATTTTCAAATCTGTTTATAAGGTTAAATGTTTATTGACTAAAGAGGTTAAACTTAAAAATGTTGTTTTGCCTGACAAAGGTCAATACTTTAAATACGCAGGACCCAATCAAATTTGGGTCCCGAAGAAGGTTTAACTCATTTGTCATTGCAGGGTATTGAACAGGTTGATCGAGTAACCTGGATCTTGGACAGTGGATGTTCAAGGCATATGACTGGAGATAGAACCCTGCTGACAAATGTGGTGGAGAAGGCCGGCCCAGTAGTTACCTTTGGAGATAACAGCAAAGGTAGAACTGATGGATATGGCAGACTTGAAGCTGGAAATGTTATCATTGATGAAGTTTCTTTTGTGAAAGGACTTGAGCACAATTTGCTCAGTGTCAGTCAATTCTGTGATAAAGGTTATGAAGTTCATTTCAATAAGAAGAATTGTCTAATTTCACACAAGAGACATGAAAAGCCACAACTGACAGGAGTTAGAAAAGGCAATCTGTACGTAGCCAATATGAACTCAGGAAGCACTGAAGAAGTCACTTGCTTCTACACTAAAGCATCTAATGATGAGAGTTGGCTATGGCACAAGAAACTTTCTCATCTTAATTTTAAGACAATGAATTCTCTGGTCAAAAGAGAATTGGTGAGAGGTTTGCCTTCAATGGAATTCACTCAAGAAGGACTGTGTGATGCATGTCAAAAAGGCAAGCTAAAAAGGGCAAGTCACAGGAGCACTGATACATCTTCAATAACTGAACCATTACAATTACTTCATATGGATTTGTTTGGTCCAGTTAATGTGATGTCTATGTCAAGGAAGAGATATGCTCTAGTGATTGTTGATGATTTTTCAAAATACACATGGGTTCTGTTTTTGAATTCTAAAGATGAGACTCCACAACTGGTGATTGATCACATTTAATTAATTGAGCGAGATTCTACGTATCCAGTGAGAGCTATAAGATCAGATAAGAGAACTGAATTCAAGAATGCAGTTCTAAATGACTTTTGCACTGAGAAGGGTATAACCAGACAATATTCAGCTCCAAGAACTCCTCAGTAAAATGGGGTAGTGGAAAGAAAGAATAGAACCTTGATTGAAGCTGCACGTACTATGCTAAGTGAATCAAGGCTTCCATTGTACTTTTGGGCTGAAGCCATCAATACTGCGTGCTATACCCAGAATCGAACTCTAATCAATAAAGATCAAATGAAGACACCCTATGAAATTATGGCTGATAAGAAACCTTCACTCAAATACTTTCATGTATTTGGAGCAAAGTGCTTTGTGCTTAAAGAAGGTGGTGATCAAGGTGGTAAATTCGATACCAAAGCATTTGAAGCAATTTTTATTGGTTATTCAATGAGAGCATACAGGGTGTATGTGATTGATGAACAGAAGATGATGGAAAGTGTCAATGTAACATTCGATGACACTAAACTCCCTAGTATCCAAACTGAGAATCCATCTGAGAAGCTATCTTTCGATGACATGACAGATACAGACTCAGATGATGACAATGCACCTGAGATTTTTGCTGATGCTAATGACAACAATGATGATCAGGGTAATGGTGATGAAATCAATGATAGTAGTCAAAATTCCTCTGAATCTCCTAATCAATCATCATCTAGTCAACCTAGCAACAATTCAGGGGGAGAAAATGAAGGGTAAACTGGTCACACACAACATCCCAATGAAGGTCAAGGTGAATCATCAAGATCTAATCTTCCCAGACAGACTGTTTGGAATAGAGCTCATCCTTTTGAGTTAATCATTGGTGATCCAGTTGTTGGTGTAAAGACTAGAAGAGCTCTTCAGAATCAATGCAATTATTCAGGGTTTCTATCTGAAATGGAACCTAAGAAAACTGAAGAAGCTCTTTCTGATCCTGATTGGGTGATTGCTATGCAAGATGAACTCAATCAATTTAAACAACAAGAAGTTTGGAAGCTGGTACCCAAACCTACAGATAGACCAGTAGTTGGCACAAGGTGGGTATTCAGAAACAAACTTGATGAAGATGGCACAGTGACGAGAAATAAAGCAAGACTGGTAGCAAAGGGTTACTCCCAATCTGAAGGCATTGACTATGATGAGACATATGCTCCAGTGGCTAGACTTGAGGCCATAAGAATATTCTTGGCATTCGCAGCATTTTCAAACTTTAAAGTTTATCAAATGGATGTCAAGAGTGCTTTCTTAAATGGCAAGCTAGATGAAGAGGTTTATGTAGAACAGCCCCCTGGCTTTGAAGATCCAGATTTAATTGACTATGTCTACTTCCTTTTCAAGGCGGTCTATGGTCTTAAGCAAGCACCAAGGAAATGGTATGACACTCTCTCTGAATTTTTACTTGAAAATGATTTTGTTAGAGGTGTCATAGACAAAACTCTCTTCACAAAGAAACATAAGAATGATACAATTATAGTCCAAGTCTATGTGGACGATATAATATTCGGGTCTACTAATGATCTTTTGTGCAAGAAATTTGCGAAGTTAATGCAGGGTAGATTTGAAATGAGCATGATGGGTGAGCTGAAGTTCTTTCTTGGATTGCAAATAAGTCAAAGGACAGATGGAATATTTATCTGCCAATCCAAGTATGTCAAAGAGCTTCTCAAGAAGTATCAAATGGAGGACTCTTCTTCAGCAAAGACACCATCATCCACAGCTGTCAAACTTGGAGCATGTGAAAATTCAGCCAAGGTAGATATCACAAGCTACAGAGGTATGATAGGCTCATTACTTTATCTTACTGCGAGTATATCTGATATTATGCATGCTACGTGTTTGTGTGCAAGGTTCCAATCGGATCCTAGAGATGTTCATCTCATTACTGTTAAAAGAATTCTGAGATATCTTAAGGGTACGTCTAACCTAGGCATCTGGTACCCTAAAGATTCTGGTTTTAATCTTGTTGGATATACAGATTCTGACTATGCAAGAAGTGTTGTGGATAGAAAAAGAACATCTGGGAGTTGTCAATTCCTAGGTGGTAGACTAGTTTCCTGGTACAGCAAGAAACAACAGACAGTTTCCAACTCAACGGCTGAAGCTGAATATATAGCTGCTGGAAGCTGTTGTGCACAGATTTTGTGGATCAGGAATCAGCTGAGAGACTATGGCTTTGTGCTCGATAAAATTCCAATTTTATGTGATAATACAAGTGCCATAGCAATCTCTAACAATCCTGTGCAGCACACAAGGACAAAGCATATTGACATCAGGTATCATTTTATTCGAGAGCATGTCATGAATGGTACCGTGGAGTTATTTTTTGTACCCACGGAAGAACAAACAACAGATATTTTTACTAAGTCTCTTGACGAATCCACATTTGCCAGAATTGTTGGTGAATTGGGTATGTTAAATAGTCCTAGTAATTAAACTAGTTAATATCTGAGGTTTGATCTTTAATAATTTACAAGTGATTGATGTGTCAATATTTGTTATTAAATCACTTGTATAATTATTTTATCAACTTATACCCTTGCTTATTTCATCTTAAATCATTGTTATTATCCTCTGTACATATTTTTAATTACTTATTATATTTTTAGATTAATTCATATTCTTTGAAAATATTTTTCTCGAATTTTACAAGCTGTAATTTATGAGAAATCTATTTTTCTTGAAAATGTTATTGTTTTTAATTCAGTTTGATTATTTTTGTTGTTTAAATAAATCATAGTTTCTTTTTGAATAATTTTCTATATGGAAATTGTTTTATTAGAAAATTTATAGATTTATTAACTCATCAGAAATAATTATGTAAATATGTAGTATGATTATTTGGTTTTATTTTATTTTATTTGATTTGTAATGTTTGTCCTTCTGTTATTAATGTTTGATTTCGTCAAAGGGACTGCATATGATCGTTTTTATAATTTTTATTAGGTTTTATAATTTTAGTATAAATTAATTTGCTATTTTTTGTTTATGTAAATTATTAATGTAATTTTCTTGTTAAAATTCTGTTAATATTCTGTTTTTAGTTAGTTATATTAACTGATTTGTTAGAATATAACTATCGGTATAACAATCTACTTGATTGTTATATTCGAACTTGTGATTAGTTATATTAGTTTTAAATGGTGTAATATAACTTAGTAATAAATTAAATATAATTTTGTTTTTGTTTAAATATAACTGTTAATTAGATTATAGTTATATTGTGTTTTTATAGTAATATAACTATCGGTATAACTGTGGTTTTATTGTTATATTGTGTGTTTTTCGGTAGTTATATTAGAGATTAAGTATGATATAACTTACTGCCAAGGATAGTCATATTACGTTTTAAACGTAATATAACTATCGGTATGACTATCACCCGATAGTCATATCACAGTCATTTGTTATTTAATAGCTAAGTTATATTCGACAGTCATATCCTTATTTTTGTTATATTGACGTGTTAAGTCACTCAATACAGTCGAACGGTACATACACATATACACACAGAATTCAATCGAATTGCTGTCGAATTTCTGTCTTGAATCATACTCTAAACACGTTTCTAAGGACCATTCTTGATTACCCAGTCTATAATCTTCAAAATCACGGATAAAATGTAAGATTTGGTCGAGGTTTTGAGTTTTTTTGAGTTTGAAAAGTTCGAATTTTTGATCTAAAAATCTGAACAAATGGTGGTGATTTTGTAAAAACTAAAAATACATGTGTGTTTGTATTGCAATCAAGATCTTTGTCTAAATTTTTCAGAATTTTTGATAAAGATTTTGATTTTTCGAATTTTTATTTATTTATTAATTCGAATTTGGTAATTTAATTGGGTTAAATTGTTGAATTTTGCAGATTTATTAATTTTAATCCCTGATTTGCAATGGCTGGTGCTTATAATAATTTTGAGCTTGTGAATCACAATTATATTGGATATTTTAATCCCGAGGATTGCCCAGTGGATCGGTTCAAGTCCTGGATAAAATTCCTAAACGAACAAAATCTCTGTAGTCACTCTATAACTGCAAATGTTCCAATGAAATTTGGTCCACTCAAATTAATGTGTACTACAGCTGTCTCAGATGAAAGATCATTTTCATTCGATTTTAATGACCAGACATATACAGTGGATGAATCTGTCTTCAATGCTGCTCTGGGGCTTCCTATTGAACGATTTGCTGAATTGCCTTCAAATGATGAGTTGACTCAATTTTTCACAAATATCAACTATCATGGTCAACTGAATCTGAAACGACCACTCAAAAGCAATCTTGTTCAAGAATGGAATATCTTCTTCGAGATCATAGCAAAGGTGTTTGCTAATTCTACAAAGAGTAACAATACTGTCATCACAGGTATGTTACAGTCAATTGGTTTCTCGATTGCTCACAATAGAAGAATCAATTTTGGCAGCTTGATATGGCCTATTCTGCTAAATCGATTGAAGAAGGCTACAAAGAACTTTGGAAAAGGTAAACTGGTTAAGTGTCATTATCCTCGATTCTTGACACTAATTTTTAATCATCTAATGCCTAAGGATCAACCTGCTCCATTTCCAAATGATCGAATTCAATGGTCTGGTAAACCAAATAAGAAGTTCTACACCAGGCTGGATACTTCTAAGGTCTTGTTGCATGTTCCTGTAGTCATAACACCATATATGTCTACATACATACATTTGCCAAATGTCATGCCACAGCCAGATGCTGAGGTACCTTTAATTCAACAAGCTCCACAGCATGAAGCAGAACAAGTTCTAGTACCTCAACCTGATTCTGAACCCTTGAATGTTCTTGAACATCAACTTCCAGTGGATCAACACACTTAGAATGAAGATGATGTACATGTCAATGATCAGGTATTTGACTCAACTCCTTTACAATCTCAATATCTTTCTGATAGTCAAATGATTGTGAGAAGTGACCAAGGGGTTGTAGATCCACAACCTTTATCCCAGGTCAATGCACCAAACACTGATCCTAAATTCTCCAAACACTATCGTAGAAAGAAATTGTCATTCAAAAGAGCTATTCCCAGTAGTGATATTGTGAGTGAAATAGATTTGCCATCACAAAAGAATAGTAAAACCATGTCAAAGGCAAGCTTAAACCCATTCATTCCTTCAAGTTCACCCCTGTTACTCACAATGGGGGAAGATATTTTCGCACATGAAGCTGAAAACATTGTTATGCAAGTGGAGCAAGTTACAGTGTCTGCCATTGTTACGGCAGAAGAACCTTCACAGGTTGATCGGGATTTGCGAAATCCCATTGCACCACCACTGACCTTCCAAGAGGAGGCTAGGGTGATCTCTAGTGCAGGTACAGTGGATGCAGCTCAGGATTATGAGGGGAGTGCTGTGAGAATTACTTCAAATCTGAGTGAAACACTAGCATGTGAGGTGAGTGATACTCAGAGAGCTATTGAGGTGAGAGCACACAATGACACATACACTTTATCTCTCATTGCTCAACTCAATCAAATGAAAGAAAGTCTTGCTCAAGCTGAAGAGGACAACAAAAACTTGAGGTTTGATATGGACAACATGAGAACTATCTTCAACAACAAAATCAATGCACTTAAACTCTCTCAACAACAAGCAGTTGAAGACTCTGGAGATGTCACAGTGGCTCAAGATCTTATTATATCATCTATGGCTAATCAGATTGAAGATCTTCAGAACAACATAAATGAAAATCACTTAACCACTGAACATCGTCTCAGTCAGATTGAAAAGCAAAGTGATCATCAAGCAAAGGGGTTAAGACACTTATATAATATCATTAGCAGAACTCACTCACTTACAGCAGAAGAGAAGAAATTCTTTGGAGGTAGTGATGGAAGTGACCCTGGAGCTGGTACAAGTCACAAGACTGTAGAGGATTCCTCAACTAAGGGGGAGAAATCTAGAGGGGGAGGAAGTGCAAGTAAAGAGAAAATTGAAGATAGGAGTGAAGGGAAGAAGACAACTCATCAAGTAGCAGAACAGGAAGATGATGATGTAGAAGGTTTTTACTATACAGGTGAACCTGATATTGATCTGTTTGCTGACTTACAGTTTCCTGATGTTGGTGAAGAATTTGATGAACCAAATCTCAGTTTTTGGGATGATGAAGAGCAAATGATTCCTGATTCTGTTGAAACACAACAAATGAATTTTGAAGCAAACAAAGAACTCGAACAGAATGAAGCTAATCTGGCTATGAGAGAAGAAAGACTCAAGAAGACACTTGAGCAGTTAGCTCATAATGAAAGACTTCAAAAGGCAGAACAGGAAGCACTTCAAAAGCAACATGCTCAGAAGCTGGAAGCTAGGAAGATGTACATCAAGTACAAAAATGGTGATAAGTGGGAACGTGCTCAAAAGGTAATTGACTCACCACAAACTTCTGACTATGATGATCGTCGGATGATTGCTATTTTTGAAAGCTTTAAACAGAAGAACCCTATACATGATATGTATTTGAAAGCTTTAAAGACAGAAATTGTGAGAATAACCACTGCATCTGATCCTAAGAATGGTGAGCTACTTATCTTTGTTGAATGTCATAAGCTCGGATCTCACAAAGTATCGATTCAGTTCTTCTATGATAGATCTCTTTCAGAGCTTTGGGTGTTGAGACCAAAAGTAAGAACATCTTCTGAACTAGGCATACTGCTTCATGAAAAATTTCAAGAGTTTGCTGAAAGAGCTGGTCCTGAAGTTATAAATGACCCTCCACAAGTTAAAATTCTTAAGGGAGAAGTCATTCATACTGTTAATCTTCAGACAGACGAATTGTATACACACCTTGCCAGACATTTGGTATATGTTGAATATGCTCTTCGAAATCATGGTTTTGCATCACAAGAAAATATTGAAGCTGCAAATCATATTCGATCTTATGCTCAGACCAACATGAAGAAGTACAAGCAGTATCAAGGTGAGTTGAGAAAGAAACTTGGAATACCACTGGTTTATCCTACAGATGTGTCATCCAGAAGGGAATTACTTGTTGATTCAGAAATGATCAAGAATCTACCGGATATGGATGAACAAGAAGAGGGAGAAATCAATGAGGAAGAAGATGGTAAATGAAGATTAGCTCTACAAGTTATATCATTAGAGCTTTGATAGAACAAGATAGGATAATTGTCTTATATAATCAGTCTAGAGGATCATCTATTTTGTATTTATCCTTTCTGTTTGAATCTGGATAATGTTAATATAAACCAGAACTTTTACGTTATTTACTTAGCATTTAAAGTGTTTTCTTTTACTTGTTTAATTGGGATTAGTTGAAGAATCCTCTAGGTATTTGCTTGTTATTGTATAACAAACAAATAGGGAGAGATTGAAAGGCATATGACTCAGCCTATTTGTAGTTCGAGGATCCTAATCCAATTAAACTAGATTGTAATAAGTAAATAATATCAACTATCACAGGAATCTCAAAAGATGATAACCGTCAGAAGAAAAATCAACAAGTCAATCTATAGTTTTGATGTTTTACACTGGAAGAAGATTCAGATATCTGATCAGGCCTCAAGGTAGCATTGAAACAAGTGGATTCATTTAAGAAGACAGAGATTTCTATTAGTGACAAGAAACAATTTCAGTACCGAATGATTGATGAGAGTGAAGAGTATAAAGAGACCACAGTGTTAAAAGTCACGATGAAGAACAGAGATTGGAGTTAGTCGTTCATGAACCAGACAGTACATCGAACGTCAACATCATGCCAGTGTATGTTCCTTATCATAATTATGTGGTTTTCAGCGGAGTATTGACTATTAAAGAATTTATATTAATTCTATTTTAATTGATTAAGTCAAGTAATTAAGTTAATAAATAAATTAATTCTATCAGAATTAATATATTTGTTAAAATGATTATTAGATTAATTAAATAAGAATTAATATGAAAAAGGATTAATTAGTTAAATGATTTTTAATAAGTCATTTAATTAATTATAAACTGAAAAATATGATGATATAACTATCAAACTGATAGTTATACCGATAGTCATATTCAGTTTATAAAGGAGATAGTCATATTCAGTTCAAAGGCGATAGTCATATGAAGTTCAAAGGAGATAGTCATATTTCATTCAATTGGTAAGTTATACCGAATGTTATATTCATTTGGTAAGTTATACCGAATGTTATATTGACTAGATAAGTTATACCGAAAGTCATATTTAAGCTGGACAGTCATATTACATTGATTTGATAGTCATACCGATTGTCATATTAATGTAAAATGATTGTCATATCAGTTTAAATCAAGTAATATGACTATGGCTGTGTATATAAGGTAGAAGAATGCAGAAGCAAAAGAACCAGTCGAGCTAAACAAGAAAAATACACACAGCAGCTGTTTTCTCTCTCTCTCAAGCTCAAGAACACCTTCAAATTTAATTCTGTAAATTCAAGTTCATCTCAGTTGTAATATCCTATCCATTGGAACTTGTTTACTTGTGATTCTTGTACTACTAGCGAATTAAGTTTCCTAGTTCACAAATTGATATCTTGATTTTATTAACTAAATTAGCAAAGTTCATGTTGAATTTTGTAATTAGTTATTAATCACTTGATAATCATTTGGACTGATTTTGTAACACCCATCAAGTTAATATATTGCTATATTCAACTTGAAATTTGTGTTATATTATTCCGCACAAAAATATTCGTTTAAGTGAAAATTGTTTAACGAATAAATTTTGAGAAAATGGTATAGATTGTATTCAACCCCCCCTTCTACAATCTTATCGGACCTAACATTAACATCAGGTGGCCCGCCGTTGCATCTATTATCTGATCAATGGTAGGAAGCGGGTAGGGATCTTTGGGGTAGGCGACATTGTGGTTTATATAGTCCACGCACATGCGCCACTTCCCATTTGCTTTCTTTACCAACACCACATTCGCAACCCATTTTGGGTAGGTAACTTCGCAGATCAGGTCTGCATCCAACAGTTCTCCTATCTCGATGTCGATTGCCGCTCAGGGGCGAAGTTTCTTCTTTTTTGAACCTTTGGATCCTTCTTTCGGTCCAAATTTAATTTACGGATTGCCACCGATTCATCCAGGTCGGGCATGTCCTTGGGGGTCCATGCGAACACATCCGCATATTTTCGTAGTACCTCTATTAATTCTTTCTTGAAAATGGATTCCAGGCCGGCTGCTATGCTCACCATTTTTTATGGCTCGCCCGGGATTATTTCAACTTTTTCTGCTTCAGTTGCTGGGACCAGAGGTGGTTTCTTGTCCCGCTTGAGGCATTTATTCAAAGTTGCATCAATCCTTGGTGGATCTTTCAACAAGGGATCATGGTCGTCAATGCATTGCACCTCTTTTTTTCTTTTACAGCTTTGTAGTTGTTGTTCCACGTGGCGCTTTCGCCTTTCTTTCTTTCTTTCTTTTATTGGCTCTTTCCCTTCGAGCATTGCTAGGCTCTGTGACCGCTAGAGTCAGGGCTACACCGTAGCAATGTTTGGATGTCTTTGATTTTATTTTATTTCTCCCACTCCGTTCAAGGTTGGAAATTTGACCTTTAGGTGGGGCGTGGAAGTGACCGCTTTAATCATGCTTAATGTGGGTCTGCCCAAGATCATGTTGTAAGAAGAAGCTGTGTTGATGACATAAAACTTCACCGTTCGGCAGAGTTGTCATGGAGAGCTACCAAAATAGATCGGCATGCGAGCAATGCCCATGATCGGGAGCGCGTTGTGACCGAAACCATAAAGAGGAGCCTCATCAGGGCATGGCTCCAATTCTGCATTTTAAAGCTTGAGGCGGTCCCACGTGTGTTAGAAATATATATCTACAGACGAGCCATTGTTAATTAGAATTCTTTTAACTTCGTTGTTGGCCACGTCCAGAGTTACCACCAGTGCATCTGTGTGGTTTGGGTCAATCCCTTCATAATCTGCGTCAGTGAAGGTTATAGAGGCTGCAATACCTTGTGAGATGGTATAAATCGGAGTATCTAGCCTTGGTGGCGACACTCGTCTGCCAAAGACTGTGTTGACCACATTTTTCTGGTTATGTTGAGTAGGAATTCCATTAGTCTGGCGAGGCAAGTACTGGTTAAGGTTTCCTGCTTTCAAAAGCTTCGCAAGGAAATATTTGAGGGCTAGGCAACTTTCCATGTGGTGCCCGTGTGTTTCATGATATTCGCAATGCTTGTCTTTGGGTCTATCTTCTAGTGGAGCATATATTGGTGGCGACGGCATGTAGAAGGGTTTTCCCTTTATCTCTTTCAAAATTGTTGCCATTGGTAGCGTGAAGCGGGTCCATTCGGGTTCTTAGGCTCCAGCGGGTCATGTTGGATTGGGACGTCCCAGTCGGTCTTTGACTGAGATGGCGGGTGGTGGCCTTGGAGCTAGCGATGGTGGACCATGGGTAGTCTGTACTTGATTCTGAGCTTGAGATAACCTTTGATAGGGCCCGCTTCTTTCTCTTTGAAAGAAAGGGATTCTTTGTGCAGGTGATAGAGCTCTAGACTGCTTGAGGACATTAAGAGACTTCATCTCATTGATTGCTTGAGACGCAAGGTCATAGGCCTTGGCCAGGGTGGTGGGTTTAGCTTCTATCAATTTGCAAACATATTTCTCGCATGCGTAAGGGTTGAGGCCTCTTCTTAAATGCACCAAGGCTTCAGTCTCATTGACAACAACAACCTTATTTATCGTTTCCTTAAAGCAGTCGATATAGCTTTGTAAAGATTCTCCATTCCTCTGAGCAATTGTTTCTAAGAAAACGGTGTGGACTTCGTGTTGCTGGTTGGCTTTGAACTTGTTCAAGAAGAGTCTTTTGAATTCTATCCAAGTGTCAATCGATCTTGAGGGCAGGCGGCAAAACCATCTCTGGGCACCACCATGAAAGGTGGCGGTAAAAAAGGTCATTGTACTCGTAGTGGAGTGCTAGCTGGTCGAAGTAACTTAGGTGTTCTTCCGGGTCACCCAAACCATTGAACGAGTTGAAACTGTAGTGCTTGATACTTTTCTGCTTGGGTTTCGCCTCCAAGCGAATAGTAAAGGGTGACTCGCCCATCTCAGTGTTGCTTCCTCCTTCTATCTTCTTTTTGAGTTCTAGCAGGGTGTTGAGCATGTCCGCATTGGTTGGTTGAGCGCTACCTGTGATGACGACCGCAGGGGCCGATTTTTCTCGGTGGTCGTTTCTGCGTTGCTCTTTCTCGTAGTCCACCTTGGCTTTCTCATATTCTGCCTTTTTGTCTGTCAGGAATTTGCGCAAGTCTCTGCGCTTTCTATTTCGTTCCCACGTTTCGGGGCGATGGTCTTGGCTACCATGTCGTTTATGATTAGCTTCCTAGGAAGACCCCAAACGCGAAAAGACTGAGTGTGCTCTTCTGGGCTGGCTATGTGCTTCACTATGTTTGTTTGCTACATGGTGCTGGGATCCCCTTTGCTCTATACGGTGGGGTACTAGGATCTGATTTTGTTGTACCTCTTGATTTTGTGGGAAGGCGGACACAATTTGCATCAGGACGTCGAAATGTTGCTGAGTGTAACCTGTCAGGTCAATTTGCAAGGGTTGATTTTCTGGCGATGGGTTAAACTCATGTGGTGGATGTTCTTGATTAATCGACGGTCTTTGACCAGATGTGGTAGGGTTCGTGAGTTGTCCATCAATCCTTTCAACGATGGGTTGATGTGTTGCTCTTGCGTTCTGGGATCTTGTCTGTAGTGCCATGGTTTTTGACTATGATTTTTTCGATGACTATTCACGATAATGGTAGCTAGTGGTGGTTGCTGTAGTGGTTGAGCAGGTGAGGAGTTTTCTATAAGAAAACTCCCCCACCTTCTAGCGCCAATGATAACTCCCACGGCTGACTATTGGCTCCAATCGCTATTCTGGGAGCCTACAAAACAATGCTTGCCCGGGGGTGGTGGTCGTCAAGCACCTCCGGCGTGATAATCAGTAATCGGAATAATGATAATCAGGTGAGTAGCAGTTAATCGAGAGAGAGGATGCTATTATATGTGTAAGATGTATTTGCGTTGTATGAGAGAGTAAAATTGTGTCTATCTAAAATATGTGCAAAGACATGTATATATAGTGTGGTCATCCTCCCACTGTTGCTACAGTGTGAGGGATGGCCTTACCTTGTACTGCGGTGATTGGTGTCATGCTACAGTGTAGTAGATGTACCTGCTATCAACAGTTGAGTGACCTTTGAGCATGGTGGAAAGTATGGTGCTTGACAACCTTTCCTTTATTGACCTTGCTTTTTGTGTATAATATGATGCATATATATGTGGCGATATTATTGTAATCAAGATGTATAAAATAAGGAATATATTTGGAACATGTATGTTGTGATAAGGTGGCGGACATGTAGGTAGCAGGTGATATGCAGGTGGCGGGTGTGTATGTACACAGTTAAGTTAAAAGAAGGGATAGACACTTAGGTGACACCTAGGTTAAAAACACATGTAGCTGATAGACATGCTGTTAGGTTAAAAGGTGGTGATAGCGGGTTAGCGATATAACTGGCTACATATCATATACTATCAATATTATATAAATTTGATTTACATCATTTTATTTTTGCATCCTTACGTATCAGTGTTTAAAGTGCATTAGCGGCTGATACAACCAAATATCTTCTTACCATTGTGTTATGTTAGTTATAATATGTAAAGATGGCTATCTATTTAGGAATAAAGGAACAATTGCTAGTTCTCAGCCCGATCCTTGTGTTTTATTTTCTGTATATGGCTTAGCATGCGCGTGAGCAGTAATGTTATCTGTCAATAGAATTACCAAAATATCAAGGTCACAAGACGTCGAATTCAACAAGCTTGGTAAATTGTTATCATACTTGTTAATCTTTTCCTTTTTAGCTGCGAGGCAAAAGATGGTTGGCAGCTGCTTACATAATCAATATAACACATTAACATGCATTTTGCATAATCAAAGGAATCGGTGGGGTTTTTTTCAGTTTCCCAGGAGACTACAACATTGATTGCAAAACAGTGAAAGCAATAGATATAGCAACAATAACAAGTCTTATAATTTGTGCAGCATAGAATATGTAAGTTCCACTAGACTCTCCGGTTGCCAGGTTTACCCCAGATGGTGAATCATCTCCTCTATCTGCCCTATGAACCTTTTGTAGCTTTTAACCTGGGAACAAAAGAAGTTTTAGACTTTCATATAACCTTTTGTGGCTTTTGAAATCTTTTATTTTCAAAATTCAAATTTCTGATTGATAGTATTTGTATATCTTAATTTAAATCTCTTGAAGCATGTATTTAATATATTTTTTTCCTAATTACTATTTCCCTCTTTTCTCATTTTCCCACTATCGATCAGTCTTCTCTTTCCATGACTTTTTGATGTTCGTTATTGGTTTTATGTAAATATACTTATGTCTGACAACGATTGAAAGTTAATAGCGCATGAACTTAAATGTCTCAATTTTAGGTTTCAGGTTGTGTTCGTGTTGGTATGTGTTTTGTTGTGATATATAGCTTGTTGAAATTTTAATAAAAATGAATTTGTAAGTTTATGGGAATCCCCTTCTGATAAACGTGTAATTTCTGATCATATTCGAGTTGCATCTGTTATGCCATATTTTTGGCATGTCTAATAATCTTCCAAATTTCTAATCATTATTAATTATTAATTCAGATTAATAATTATTACTTAATGCTTAAGTTTTATCCTCTCTCTCTGAAATGAGGAAAGAATCAATAACAATCAATCAATAACAGAAAATATCTCCAAACGATATTCTTCAAATCAGGAAGATATCACAACGATAAGATTAAATCATATAAAATCAGTAATTAGCACATTAACAAAGTTTATCCCTAAAGTCTCTAAGGGATAAATACAATTGCACAGAACTACGTGGGCTTGATCCTAATATAAACATAGGTACGTAGGCATCTTGGTAGGAGATGGAATCCGATACACGAGACAAATCGAGATACCTGCCAAGTCCAGCCACCTCTTTTTTCACAAACCATAAATCCCCTAATACAACCGCATACTCATAATTTCGCTCTAGTATTTCAGCAAGCATCCGATTTCGTGTTGTTACGAAATTCCTCTAACAACATTTGGCGCTAGAAGGAGGGCAAATTAATTATTTATGGAGGACAAATAATTTTCAAAAATTAATTATTTGTGGAGGACAAATAATTTTCAAATAAAAATGGGTACGGGGTTTTCGATTTTTTGGGTACACAAATGGGCGACGGCATCAAGGCATCGATAACCACTGCAAGGATGGTGAGAATGGCAAATATAAGAGGAAAGAAGCTCGGCAAGGGCTTATTAACAACAACAATGGGACCCGCATGAAGAAAAAAATGAGGAGTCCAGACCATGGAACAAAAGAAAATAGAGGCAAGTAGCCGCGGCTAAAAAAAATGGACACGGTGCACCAGGCACAGCAACGCGAAAAAAAGAAGACAAAAGTGAAGATAGTAAAATCAAACCATAAGGCACTGGCGGAGAAAAGGAAAAAAAAACAAAGCAAAGCAAAAGGACGGTTCGAAGTCATCCGGGTCGAAAATAAATGTAAATTACCGGCAGGAGCGCAGGAGCACACGACTACACACGAGGCAAACAAACAAAAAAATCGCAACAACACGCAGTGACCAGTGTCAAAGATATGTACGGGCACAAACGAGAATTCAAATGAAAAAGACAAAAAATAAAAAGGAAAAGGAAAAAAAAAAGGGACAAGTATGGCAGCAGAAAATAAGATGTTGCCCGCGGAGCTAGCATAACAGGAGCTTCAGGAAAAAGAAAAAAAAGCAAGATATAAATCAAAGAAAAAAAAACACATTAGAAGTAACACGCACAGAGGATGCAACAACGAAGCAAAAAAAAATTGGGACTAACGGCTGCAACAAGAGCAGTGCAACGGAGGCCATACGAAGCACTTGGAAATTCCAACAGAGCGAAAAATTAAAGATAAGATTTACTTTCTCTGTTTAATTTATTTGTTTTTTTCAAATTAATTATATTATGCCATGCATGCATAATCATGTATTTACTATTTTTTCCAGAAAAATATTTATTATTTCAAAAATTTGTGCGAGCAATAGATATTTTTATGCTTGTAAAATTATTACGGTTTGAAAAAAATTGTACGAGATATTTATGTTGATGAATTGTGGATATTTATGTGGATTGATTGTGAATATTTTACAATCCCGTACGAGCTGCATATTTTGAAGAAAAATTATATATGTGAGACGCATGATTTTGAAAAAAGATTTTCTACAAAAAAAAAAGCATTATTTTCGAAGAAAATAAATATCGCAACACTCTTAAAAGAGCATATTTTTTATTGCATATGGATTTGTAAAATATTTTTCATATATTGTCGAGATAGTACATATATGTCAAAAATATTTACAAACTTGCGAACTAAATTGTCAAGTAGGATATCCTAGACAAGCTATAAATTTCGCAATGCTACATGCTTGAGTAAAGTGCAGCACTCTCTGGATTTTTATTGAAGGCCCATGACCAGATCTTGAGCTCAAGGTCACATGGGTGGGAAGGCATCCCTATGCACAATATCTTTAAGACATGCACAGCTTGCCCAACAAGGGATGCGTACGAGGTTCGCCAGGAAACCTTAGCAGAGCTAGCCCAAGAAGGGACGCGTGCAAAGTTCGACAAAATTACATCTACATCTCTTAGTGAAGACCCCGCCAGACACATCCTTATGTGGTTGCATCAGACACTTGAAAAGCGTGTATGCCAATTCGGGATATATACAAACGCCAAGGTCCTAACTAAACAACAAGGATCACAAAGGATTTCAAACGAATCATTTATGCTCGCACATTTGAAAACCTTGGCAAATATATATCTTGTACTGGTCATCGCATGCTATCACACTTGCATCCGCATACGCCTAATGAGCACAGTGGTGCTCTAAATGTTTTTCTAATCATCTATTTTCAGTTTTTTCAACAACTCAAGAAATTTGGAAGCTTGAAGAATTTTTAGTTCTCCACTGCAGCAAGCTACACTGAAGAACTGGGGGCTAGTTGTTATGCCATATTTTTGGCATGTCTAATAATCTCCCAAATTTCTAATCATTATTAAATATTAATTCAGATTAATAATTATTACTTAATGCTTAAGTTTTATCTTCTCTCTGAAATGAGGAAAGAATCAATAACAATCAATCAATATCGGAAAATATCTCGAAATGATATTCTTCAAATCAGGAAGATATCACAACAATAAGATTAAATCAGATAAAATCAGTAATTACCACATTAACAAAGTTTATCCCTAAAGTCCCTAAGGGATAAACACAATTGCACAGAACTACGTGGGCTTGATCCTATATAAACATAGGTACGTAGGCATCTTGGTAGGAGATGGAATCCGATACACGAGACAAATCGAGATACCTGCCAAGTCCAGCCCCCTCTTTTTTCACAAACCCTAAATCCCCTAATACAACCGTATACTCATAATTTCGCTCTACTATTTCAGCAAACTTCCGATTTCGTGTTGTTACGAAATTCCTCAAACTTTCGATTTCGTGTTGTTACGAAATTCCTCCAACAATAGTATCTTTCTAAAAATCGAGTCTGTTCAAGTCATGTTAGATATACCCTTTTAACTTCCAGGTATAATAGACTTCCATCAACGTACTATTGAGTGTTTGGATAAACTGAACTTTATTGGAGACTTTATTAAGTTACCTTACACTTCTTAGGTAGTTAGCTGGAGGGTTGGATTTATATGTACTTGATTAATATTAGTTAGCCATTAAACACAGAGTAATAGTAATTGCTCTGGTGACACAAGCATATGGATATGTAATTTATAGGTTATTGTTTTCTTATCATGCTCGACCATCACGATCTTTTGGATGACATAATTCGCTTGAGATATCTTCTTATTATTAGGTTATAGTCGTTGCGGAATGTATAATCAATATCAATTCTTATATCGCCTACCAGGATCACGTTCAAAACTAACAATAGATGTAGGATCATGTTCAACTACTTCCATTTCCACAATCTTCCTTACTTGAGGTGCAACATGTTCATTTTCATCTTCACCAACATTCACCTTATTAGTTTTTTTTTTTGAAAGAACATGGATATCTTTTGGACAGAAGAATCCTTACGTTTTGACATTTGATTTGTTTGTCTTTAACTTTTTAGGCAACCTAATCCAAGTTGATTAATTTAGATTAGATACATATAAATTACAATCACACATATATATTCTAAAAAGGTATAATAATTAATAAATTATCATCACACATATATAATTTATAAATCAAGAATCAAGAAGTAATTTTAAGATCCTACTAGAGAAATAAACCAACAATCAAGAATTTACACCCACAAGCTTAGCCTCGATCACATCAGTATCAGCATCAACCTGGACCTCCTCAGCGTCCTCCTCCTCAGGCTCAGTATCCTCCTCAGGCAAGTGCTCATAGTATGGGTCCCTAGTCCGGAACATGTCCTCATCATGCTGTCTCGCAGCTGCCTCCTGGGCCGACAAGTCGCTCGCCTACACAAGACGAACTATGTTACTATCATGATACTTAAAAAGTTCCCGTAAGGGTTTTAGGTGAACCTGGCAAGGGTTCTTATTATATTATTGAATTTATTATTATATAACGTCGTATCATCTCTTGGGGTATATAACTCTCGCTCTGATACCATCTCTGTAACACCCCCCGGATCCGGGGTCAGGGATCTGGTGGTTACGGTCTTACATCCATTCATAATACTTGACTTGAGTCCACAATAAATAAATCACATGCTGTGACCCCACAATAATTACCACTCACACACACAACAGTTATAGTCCCAGAGATGAAATTGAAATAAGTCTTACATTAAAGGGGTTACGAATAAAAGTTATTACAATCCCAAAAGGATAACATCATAGGTTTAAAAGTTTTGCCGTTGATTTCATTAATTATACATATAGTTAAACAGGAAACAAAAGCTGTCTAACTATGCTACCTCAGCAATGGCGGCTAGCATCTCAGCGGGTACTCCGGTGGGTCGGGTAACCTGCTTGCGCCGAGTGCGTCTGACGCGAGCCATCTGCCCTAGCTGTTGTTGTGACATAATATAAACAAAGCAAGGGTGAGCGAAAGCCCACCAACAAATATATACTGAACGATAATTTCAAACAGTTCAAAGCTATCTTTCAAACCATATGCCATGCATTTACGGAAATGATACCAGTATAATATGAACGATGAAGTTACAAGGTAACTGAAAGTATTTGTTTGAAGAAATATCTGCTACATCAAAGTAAGCGAGATATTCTTATTGTTATTAAGAAGAGGAACTTGCAAGAAAAGGTTGCAATTCCAGTTATGACTCTTTTCCAACTCTGCCAACAGTAATCATGTTGCAGGAAATAAATAAATTTTGGATGATGAACCAATGATGGAGTATTCACCGCGCCCGCTGTTCCAATCTTGATGATCAGTCGAGATCGTACAGCTCAATTTAGATTTACTACCGGTAGAAGGAAGAACTGACGGCTTTACTTGTATACCGCCTTACTAGCTCTCCTCGGCCAACGGTTGGGCCAAAGGGGATGGACCGGCGCTACTCGGCCTCTTACACGACTCCTAGTTCAAATAGAATTCATGATTCTGAATGTAACGTTCGTCCCCCTTTCCCCAAGTATAATACTTGTTGATAAGACTCCACAAAGTAGTCGTATCTAATTGGAAAGGAAAATTTACCAATAGCACCCAAGCTATTACTTGGTAACGGATATCAACTTGTTCCAGTAATCTTACCCCTCGAAAGATGAGAAGGTAAGCAACGACTTAATAAGTCAACAGTACCCGAGTTGCGAGTGAAGGGAATACTTTATGACCGGGAAGTCGACAAGATAAATAACATTTTCCAAGTAAGGTTCCCTTATTATTAAGGAGATAGACTCAAAGAAGAATGATGTCTGAGAACCTTTCTTGATATAAGATTAATAATAATATGACTCCGAGATATTTTCTGTAATAATCGAAGAAGATAAACCTTATCGAGATTATTCTAAGTATGGAATAAATATTCAGAGAATATTTAATGAGTTAAAATATTTAAAGAATATTTGGGAATATGAAAGAATATCTTTAATCAGAGTATTTCTCAAAATAATCCCTGAAGAAATATCAGGAGAACATTTATTGAATAAATAAATATTTAGATGAATATTCAAAACAATATTCATTAATTAATAAGACCTGAAAAGAATATTTAAGGTAATATTCATAATTAATTAGGAATTTAAATGAATATTCAAAAGTAATATTCATTTAATGAATAATATCCTAAATGAATATCAAGTAATATTCATTTAGTAATCCAAGCCTTAAGGAATATTCGAGATAATATTCGATAATTAAATCAAGCTTCAGATGAATATTAAAATAATATTCATCAAGTATTTAATATCTTAAATGAATATTCAAAAGTAATATTTATTTAATAAAATAATATTCTAAAAGAATATCCAAATAATATTCATTTAATAGTCTCATCTTTAGAAGAATATTCGAAATAATAGTCGATAATCAATTCGATTCTGAATGAATATTGAGAAATATTATTCGATGAATAGTTACGTTCAAATAATTATTTGAAGTAAGGATCGTTAAAATAATTAGCCTCGAACGAATATTCAAATAATATTCGTCGCCCAAATAATAGAAAATATTTACTAAAATATTTTCCTCCGAGGTAATCTCGATATATCAAGGAATATTGACTCCCGGTCTATATTTGATTAATGAGAGGTATATGCCCTTCTATGAGGGTCTTACAATAACCGGCTTATAACTGATATATAACTATCTAGCTTATAAGCCAACAATAACATTCAGGGAACAAGTATATCAATTCAACTTGAAATTAGGCATGCATGCAATGGCATATGTATATCAGCAATCATATATATATATTTATTCAATCACAACAACAGCCTAAAAGAAGGGAATTGAAACTTGCTTGGTAGTCGAGTATGGTAAGGGGTAGTGGTAGCGGGTCCCAGCTCAGCTTGGTGATCTATAAATAGCCAAGGCATTCGGGATTAATCACTTAACATATTAAAAGTTAAGTTATACTTAAATCGAAACACGTTCTCGAGTTATCTCGTTATACCCCTTTTAGTGGATTACTTATTATCACTGATCCGACCCGACATTCGTTCGTTAATACGACATGTCACTGCACTTATACTTGGGACATACTTAAGTCATATGAGTTCTAAGGTTGATCGTTACGAACCAATATTATACTCCGAGTTTTATCGCCCGTTTTCTAAGTGTTTTACCGAAGTTATAAAAGAGTCGTCTTTTAGGGGTTCGTTCGCGTTTAACCTTGACTCGAACATTTTTAATAAATCGAAAAAATGCTCTATTTGACATACGGTTTTCTTTCACACCTTCCTTCTTACCCCTAGTATTTATTTACCAAGATTCGCCATGACGTTACATAGCTTACGAGGGTTCAATTTCAGTTACGAACTTTCGTTTACGGATTCGAACTACTTTTAGTAATTTGGTCATAAATCCTAGACCGTAAGTCCGTTTCACGTGATCTTTATATCAAAACGAAGCTTAGAACATTACCTATCCTATCATGGCAGATAAGGTCTCTGGACAGTAGGGGTTCGACATGGAAAATGGCATACAAAACATGGTATTGTAAAATCGGGCATTATAACGGCTGTAAATCGAATATCTATCAATTTCGAATCTTCCCATAAACATAGCATCCAACCCAAACAACATATACATGACTTATATACATGAACTGAGGCCAAGCAATGCCTTTCCGTTCATCTAGCTATTTACATCATTAATCCAAAATCCATACATAATCATGCTTATAACTTTAACATAACCATAACTAAGTTATAACTATCATAAACATGCTTAAATCTTAAACAAGGGTTAGGGTTTCAAGAGCTTTATACCTTCCTTAGATAGTGATATAGCCTTACTAAGCCTTGTATGGTCCTTAGGAGTGATTATGCTTGCTAGATTAACCATGGAAAATCAAGAAAACAAAGTTAGTACATGATGAACACTATTCATCCTCCTCTTGTTTGATTTTTTTGAAAATGGAAAAGGATGAGTTTGAAGCTAAGATTTTGAGGAGATAAGTTTTATGAAATGTAAGACTCACCTTAATTATTTCAAGAACAAACAATGGTGGGAAGGTTGAGTTTGGATTTGGAAATAATGGATATGGCCGAATGGTTGTTCATGGGGGGGGGGAGAGAGTTGCTTGGTTTCTTTTTGATAATCTTGCATAAAGTGATTTTGTGTTAGATAATATCTCATCTAAGATGTGCTAGTGGATGGTGAGGTCATGGATGATGGTTTTTGTAGGACAAGTGTTGCATTTTGCATGGTTGAAGGCTAACTAGCTAGTTGGTCTTGCTAAGTACTTGTTCAAACCCTAACATGCTAGTTACTCTTGCCCACTTGGTTACTAGATATTTATTCTAGTAGCTTGCACAAGACTCTTGCTTCCTCTGCTTGTTTCTGTGTCCGGTTATTACCCGTTTCGATTGATCGTTCGTGAGAATATTTCACGGATTTCTAATTAGGGTTTACCGGGAATCCTCTTTAATATTAATACTTTCATTCTCCATCTTACATTCTAACTTTCCATTTTATATTCCTTTAATCCATTCGTTAAATACTTAAGGCTATCAGTGTCCAGGGAACTCTCGGAGAAAATAAAAGTGCGGTTTTTCAGAATCCGACAGCTTTTACATACACTTATTTTCCCCCTGGATCACTAATACGAACTCGGAAATCCGTTCCGAATACTTCTATATAGTGTCGTCTCATATTATTCTATACTCCCACCAAAACACTATTCATTCCTTATTCTTTACTTGTTCTCTTAGGGTTGTATAATTGTCCGTATTCTCTTTCGATCGTTCCTTAACCTTTTTACGGAACTACTGGATTAATCGTTATCGATCTGGATGACATGAGAGTATTCTCTTGCTTGAAGTTGCCATATCTTATTCCCTTAGAAGATAGATTATTCTTACCTATGTTGTCGTCCTTTAGCATTCTTCAAGACATAAACATAATAAAGTCGAATTCCATTCATTCTTTCCCAAATATCAATTATTACATTGTAGCCGTATCCACTATTCATTCTTACATCATTAAATACATAAAAGTTTTAATTCCACCCAAAATCTGGTTCTTACAATTCTCCTTGAGTCTGTATCAACAATCTCAATCTCAATCTCCTTCAGTTAGCAGCAAAGCCCATCGCAAGTTCCAATTTTAATTTGCCATTTTCTTGTTTGATGAATATCTTTTGTTGAATAGTCGACGAATTTATGCTCATTCTCGGCTACAAAGATTTTAATTGGTGTTTAGATATTTGGGCTGGACTACAAAGTATTAATATATATAGGCCTTTGCTCCATACAGAACACTCTTATATAACAAACAACAAAGAACACCTTAGATCTATTAGGTCCTTTGGCCCTGCCAGGGGCACCCAATACAAAAAGTTGTTATTTTTTTACCCTCTATCAAGTCTGCAAAATTTTTTTTTTTGAAAATTTACTGTTCATTGATGATGTCATGATGACGTCATCAATGAACAGTAAATTTTCAAAATTTTTTTTGCTAGTTTGCTAGAGGGTAAAAAAATAACAACTTTTTGTATTGGGTGCTATGACGGAACTCTTAAATTATATTAGATATGAGGTGTTCTTTATTGGTTGTTATATAAGGTGTTTGCTATGGAGTGCAACTCAATATATATATATATATATATATATATATATATATATTGGCCTTTGCTCCATACAGAACACTCTTATATAACAAACAACAAAGAACACCTTAGATCTATTAGATCCTTTGGCCTCGCCAGGGGCACCCAATACAAAAAGTTGTTATTTTCTTATCCTCTATCAAGTCTGAAAAAAAAAAATTAAAAAAATACTGTTCACTGATGACGTCATCAATGAACAGTAAATTTTCAAATTTTTTTTTTTGCTGGTTTGGTAGAGGGTAAAAAAATAATAACTTTTTGTATTGGGTGTTATGACGGAACTCTTAAATTATATTAGATATGAGATGTTCTTTATTGTTTGTTATATAAGGTGTTTGCTATGGAGTGCAACTCTCTCTATATATATATATATATATATATATATATATATATATATATATAGGGTGCTTCTCTATGAGTAACCACTTAAAATGAGTAACTGAGGAACTTAAATCCTAACCATTCAATACTAAAATAATTAGGGGATTATTACTATGCACTTGCATGATACACACGCAACACAACTGATGACAGTTACTTTTTTGTTGCAATACCTTTTCATACAATAACAATGTAACTTAATATTTTCTCATATAATCATTTATTTTATAACTCCTTTTATATTTTTTTCCAGTTCTTTTTGTTATTCAAGATCTATTATTTTATGCTATGTAAACTTTTTTTTATTATATTGTATGTAAAATTGTATGAATACAGAACACACAAAAAGTGTTCTATTTTTAAATATTATAACATCGTTATGTATTATTCAACATCGTTCTATATTTTATTCAATATTTTTCTATTTTATAACATTAAATGCAGAACATAAATTTTACATTTGGTAAATATATGAAATGTAAAATTGTATAAATACAGAACATACAAAAATGTTTTGTTTTTAAAATACCAAATCAATGTGTTGTATTTTGTATTCAATATATTTTTATTAATTAATATTAAATATAAAACCTAATTTTTCTATATATATTTTGTAAATACAACATCTAAAATTGTATAAATACAGAACACGACTTTTTATAGATGTAAACAGAAATACAAAACATAGATTTTATGTATAATGAACATATTTTGTTTATTTATAAAATTTAATTTTAATATAAATTTACATAACAACAATGTGTACTGTATTTGAAATATTATGTTATGTAATTTTTGTTTGAATATAGAACATAAAATCTTAAATAAGTTAAAATACACATAAAATTAATTTAATTTTAAAGTACAAAACTTCTATAAGTTTAAATTGTAGGATGTAAAACATAGAATTTGTATCGGCTAACAGAAAAGACAATGTAGAATGTGACCTGTTAAATTTTTGAAATACAATTATAAAATTTAATTTTTTAGTCTAAAGTTATTATAACATATTTACAAAATACAGAACTTATAAATATAGTTTATTAAATACAGTACAAGAAATAAAATTTATTTTATTTAAATACAGAACATATAAATTTATTTTATTAGAATACATATTACAAAATTTTTGTTAAATGTAGTACAAAGCATAATTTTTAAACTAAAGAACAAAACATTTTGATTTAATAAAATATAATACATAGATATTCGGTTCATCAAAAATACAAAACATAAAAATTCAATTTATTAAAATACAGAACATAGAAAATTGATTTATTTTCTGTATGAAACCAAAAGATTTTAAAATATGTCAAAGTGAATGATACGATGCATGTATACATGTCTGACAAACCGAGAAAGAAGGAAGTTAGTGGTTGTGTAGTTTAAATAATGGATTTGTCCTTGTAATCTAACGGTGGGTGTTCATTTAATCTAAGGGTTCTTGTTTAGTTACCTAGTTACTCAATATTTTTAGTTCTTAATTGAGCCTAGGCCTCTATATATATATATATATATAGGCTAGCGTTCAAATAGAAACCAACCTTAGAATAAAAACTAGAAACCCACACTAAATAAATTATATTTCATTTATTTTAATGGCCCCGCTAGGGGCACCTTCACAAAAAACGTTTAAAATTCTTGGCTCTATTCAACAAAAATATATTAAAAAAAAATTTAAAAAAAAGTTACTGTTCACGTGCCACGTCATCACGTGAACAGTAACTTTTTTTTAAATTTTTTTATTTTTTTATATTTTTGTTGAATAGAGACAATAATTTTAAACGTTTTCTGTATTGGAGTACCCCTAATTTGGTCATTAGATTAGCTTGAAATATTTAATTTAGGTTTAGTTTCTAGTTTCTATTCTAAGTTAGTTTCTATTAGAACAAGACCTTATATATATATATATATATATATATATATATATATATATATATATATATATATATATAGGCAAGTGCTCAAATACAAACCACTTTTAAAATACAAACCTACAAACCAACACTAAATTAATTATATTTCACTTATTCTAAGGTTCCCGCCAAGGGTACCTTCACAAAAAATGCTTAAAATAATTGGCTCTATCCATAAAAAAAAAAAAGAAAAAAAAAACTTGCCGTGGAAATGCGAAGCATTTAAGACAGTAAACGGATGAGTTAGGTAGTCATGAGGGCCGAAGACTCTCGACACACCCGTCAATCGTCTATTGCCTTTACCATTGATTGCCATTCCTTACACTTTAGAATGATAAAGGCGCGAAGCGCCGTACAAGAAGGTGCGAAGCACCGTTAACCAGTGAAATCCACTGCCACGTCATCACGTGAACAGTGAATTTTATTTTTATTATTTTTATTTTTTTGTTGGATAGAGCCAATTATTTTAAGCATTTTTTGTATTGGGGTACCCCTAGTTTGGTCATTAGATTAGCTTGAAATATTAGATTATGTTTGGTTTGTAGGTTTGTATTTTAAGGAGGTTTGTATTGGAGTAGCCCCTATATATATATAGGGTCTTGTTCTAATAGAAACTAACTTATAATAGAAACCAGAAACTAAACCTAAATTAAATATTTCAAGCTAATCTAATGACCAAATTAGGGGTACTCCAATACAAAAAACGTTTAAAATTATTGTCTCTATTCAACAAAAATATAAAAAATTTAAAAAAATTTAAACAAAAGTTACTGTTCACGTGATGACGTGGCACGTGAACAGTAACTTTTTTTTAAATTTTATTTTTATTTTATTTTTATTTTTTTGTTGAATAGAGCCAAGAATTTTAAACGTTTTTTGTGAAGGTGCCTCTAGCGGAGCCATTAAAATAAATGAAATATAATTTATTTAGTGTAGGTTTCTAGTTTCTATTCTAAGGTTGGTTTCTATTTGAACGCTAGTCTATATATATATATATGAAGTGGGCTGGGAATATATAGTATATATAGTAGCAGTTTATTTTTTTAAAAATGTACTGGGCTTGAGCCCAGTAGAGCCCAAGTGCAGTTCCGTCCCTGATAATTTCAGCCTTTTAATTATTGCATTGAAGTTTCCGTGTTTTACTAAGGTTTAGACATAGGCAATGAGATGGATTTAGCAGAAGGGATCCAATAGGCCAGTTAGCCCTCAAGCATCGGCAAATTATTGTAATTGCAGGAGGGTAATTGCCTTACTTTCTTCTGGCAGTTGAATTGTTGTCTCATGCCTTATGTTCTATCCTTTTTTCCAGTCCTGTTAAATTTGAGAAGGTACTAATGGTTTGTTACTAATTCCGACGGTGTAACAAATTCATGTACATACTATATCTAGTTACATAATGGAAAATAGTAACATCAATCATCTTGGCACTTGATTTTCTTTTACACATTAATGAAATTTTTACAGTGAGTAATACAGATTAAATAAAATAAAATAGTAATACTTAAAAAATTAAAAATAATACAGATTCTTCGCTAAACACCCCCTAGGAGTTCTTCGTGCATTTTTGTTTTCTTCTAACAAACATGCTGAAGGTGTGTCATTTATTTAAATGCTCAGATAGATCGGAGAATTTGACAAGATCTCCCAACAAATTACGAACACAAGCAAATATGTATCAATTTAGGGTGGTCATACTTGTATTAAGAACACAAACGACTGGTTGAGAGAGTTTCTAAAAGCATCTTCAAGAAACTCTTAAATGAGTTTTTAAGTCCAAAAATAAAAAGCATGAAAAAAATGGACTTTAAGCGATTCTTCGTAACTCTTAAAAAGCTTAAATGGCTCTTCTCTCTCCTCAATTTTAAGAGCTACTACATGACACTTAACTATTTTCTATCAATAAAATATTCAATTACACAGGGGGTTGGATTTAAATGTATGTCATTAGGTTTGAAATATTAAAAATATAAGTTACTTACACATGGTTGGATTTAAATGCATGTCATAATTAGGTTTGAAATATTAATAAAATATAAGTTAGGAATTAAGATAAGAAGTATTGTTAAGAAAATATAAGTTAGGAGTTAATATAAGAAGTATTGTTAAAGTTGACACGGAACTATATTTGCTAACTTGCTAAGAGTCATATAATTTATACGTATTATATTTAAGAACCAACTTAAAAATTGTGGAAAATACTTTAAATGTGTTAAATATTTGAGACCTATTACTTTCGATAGTACCCATAACTTGAATTTTTTCTCAACCAAATCCTTTTTTGGTCCAAATCATGTAAAGTCATACCCATAACTCGATTTTGCTTGACTATCTTCTTGTCGAGTAAGATACTCAAGAGTCGGGATTTTAATAATTTTTTCAAAACAATCTTAACTTAGTTTGATGACTTACCTAACGTCGACAAACTCCATTTCAACTCTGCGAGTTATATTTCAACTCGATTTCAACTAGATTTCAGCTTAGTAGAGTATATATTATTTTTAAACTTGGTTTGACTTGCTCAAACACAGGACGTTCGTAATCAAAAAATGGACGAACTACTCTTAGTGGAGTGATGGGGCTTAAAGTTAAAAGGGCAGCCGAAGAATAGCATAACAAAATTTGGGCCCATATGGTGGAGTCCAGCTTTTAAGCAAAAGCTTCTACCTTATCCTTTGAGTTGTGTACACTGTACAGCACTGGAGAGCATGGATATATATGTACTAGCTTTTTTCTTTGATAAAGCCTATTTTGATACTTTTCATTTATACAAGAAAAATTGCAGGGGTTTAAGTATAAAGAACTGACTGAAAATTGTATCATTCGTTTAATTTTTGTAATTTATAATTAAGAAAAGTATTTTTAAGCATGTAAACAAGGAAATACCACTTCAAAAAAATATTAGGAGTTGTAATGTTTTTTTTGAAATCAAAGAACTTTTCATTAGAAATATTCAGATAAAATTGTCTCCAGCAACAAGTCTGGAGGAGACAAAAATAGATTATAACAATTAAGCATACAAGGGACTCTAGCCATAAGAGGGACTCTCTAACCATAAGAGGGACTCTAGCCATAAGGTGAACGACCTGGTTTGCTTGCTTTCTAATATGATAGAGCATTAAATCACTCCTGATATTGAGCATAAATTTGTAGAACTCCAATGTATGCCCGACTTCCAACTGATACATCAAGTTCTTTTGCACTGCATTAACTACCAAGAGTGATGCAATGGTGATGTTTAGCAAAGAAATCATAAAATAGTATGGTTTAAAATTTCCAATTTCCCAGTGGGACCAGCTCGTTTTTGTCTCCTCCCATCCTCCCAACGATACCCTTCTGGTATTAGTTTATAATCAATAATAACCTTATGTTAATCAACAGTTAAATAAATCTTAATGGACACTTAATTTTTTTCCTTTTAATAATAAAACGACTATAAAAAATACAATATTCTCTCAAAAACCTATTCTCTCGAAACCCTATTCTCTCTAAAGCCGCCTCCCTTTGTTTTTGTCTCAAGCTAGTCTAGCGGCTTCCACTGGATTTTCTAAATTAACTTATACTTAGGCCCCGTTTGGTATTGTTGTTGCTCTTATTTCTGAAAAACAGGTAAAATGGTGTTGGGTAAACTTTAAAAGCAGCTTTTCTGAAGAGTGCTAAAAACTGTTTTTAGATAAAAGCTGTTTTTAGAGAAAGAATGTCCCCCATGCTTTTGAAAAAAGCTATTTTTCAGCTTTTACAGGAAGCAGTTACTGATATTAACATTAAACCTCACCAAAAACATTATTTTTAATTTTCTTGGCAAAAAAAAACATTATATTTAAAAAAATAATATGCAAAACATGCATATATCAAAATTATTACCAAACAATTATCTGATTTTCGCAACAACACTAATTTTAAAAGCACTTTTTTCAACAGCACAACAGTTTTTAACAGCAATCCCAAACTGAGCCTTAGAGGAACGACACGCAGCTATCTACATGCCGGTACCAGCTATAAACATGACGAAAGTGGAAACCCCTAAAAGATGAACAATCTTTGGGTGTGACACATGAGCTCTTGCAATAATAACCATCGCCCCAACTTCGATTCGGGTTTTCCAGATCCCAAAAAACATCCACAAAATCATTTTCAACAGATCCAACACCGAACGAAACCAAACATAATTAAACAAAAACATAACAAAACAATCCAAAAGGAGAGACACACTCCAAAAAGAGAGACATGCAAACACCCAAAAAATTGGGTTTTATTGAAAGAAAAATCAACAAAAACGAAAGAAAACTAAGTGGTTGGGTCTTTCCACCGGAGAAAACCCAGTGAAAGCCCCTAGACTAGTTTGAGACTAAACAAAGGGAGGCGATTTAGAGAGAATAGGGTTTCGAGAGAATAGCGTATTTTTTATAGTTGTTTTATTATTAAAAGGAAAAAATTAAGTGTCCATTAACGTTTATTTAACTGTTGATTAACAGAAGGTTATTATTGATTACAAACTAATACCACAAGGATACCGCTGGAGGAGACAAAAACGAGCTAGTACCACTGGGAAAAGCCAATTGTTCAGTGGTACCAGTGGGAATTTCCCTCCTTTACAGAAAATGGATTCGAAGCAACAGTACGAAGCTGCCAGCAATTCATTCCCCGCTGATGAAGAGAACTTCCCAAATCCCAACCCATACATCATAAAAATACATCACAATTCCCAATCAAAATATGAGAACATCACAAAAATAACATCAAAATTCACCATCCAAACATCATAACCTCACAGCATTTTATGCCAAGTCTAATCCAACTACTGAAAAAATAAAAAATATAAAAAGTGTCAAGAGAAAATCACATTTCACATTCCAAATATAAGCTTACGACCTAATGCAGGTGCTATTGATACAGGGCACCACCAATGGTAAATAGGTCGATAATGGTGTATTGATAAAGACCACAAACAGATAGCGTCTGCTGTGTCAAAATCTGAAGGATTTAAGCACTTGGTATTACCAAATCCATCAGGGCCAACTACTTGACACTTCTCTTCAGTTTCAGAACAGACAGGTTCTAGACCACAGAGTACTTTGCAAAATAGCCGAACAGGAAGAACTTGCAAGAACATAATGGAGAACAATTCTTTTAACATGCATATGCATTTATCAAGTTATGTGGTGCAAGCGATGAAGTATAGAACCAGAAATTTTGAGTCTGTTTAAATTTCAAAAAACAATTGCGGCTACTCTATAGTATCCGTATAAAGTAAAGTTGGAAAGGAACAAACCAGTAAAGTAAGCTTGACATCAGATTTGAAAACGGAAAGAAATATTTTAACTCAAACAAGAAATTTTCTTCATGAATTGAATCAGTAAATTAATATACTGAATAGGGCAGTTTAAAGCATTGGTTCAAAATGGGGTAGAAATAAATTATTTTACTTTCAAAAAGTTTGATCATCTATAGTGTTTCAATATCCAGCAATTATAAGAGAGTTACGAGGCATTAAGCAACTGAAAATTTAGGGTCATGAAAAGCTTGTACCCGTGAACAAGTAAATCCAACATAACTAGATTTGAGTAGAGAAGAAATTTACACGTAGATACACATATAGTAACTAATCAAATTGGAAGCAAGTATCCATTTAAATATATAGTAGAATTTTAACAAGACCAGATAGACTTCAATTTTCCATGCTTGGTGCTTGCAAATATTTCTAAATATAAAACATTAAACTGTATCATTGCCCCAAAAGATCATAGCCTAGAGGCAATAGCCAAAAAGATCAGGGACAAAGTTGCAAACACGGAAGATAACAACATAAGCATGCGGAAATTACAAGGGAAAACAAGGCATACAGGTCACACAAGCCAACAAGCACCACATTAATAAGAACTAACTGATTTAAACCACAAAACCAGCAAAAGATAAAAGTAAACAACTGATTTAAACCATATTCAATAGATATTTGTATAACCAACTGTCAAACCAAAAATCCCCAAAAAGACAATCTCATAAAACCGAAAACAATACTAAAATCCTTTAAAAACCAGCAACTAATAAAACGTCAAAAATAAAGCAATTCAATAACTAATCAAGCAATAATGAAATTACTCATTAGCAGTGTTGGGACAATCTCTGGCAAAATGTCCTCCTTCTCCACAGCTGAAACAATTCCCTCCGCCACGGGCTCCATAACCGCCACGTCCTCCATTTCCTCCTCCTCCATTGGGACAATCCCTGGCCATATGGCCGGGCTCTCCACACGTATAACACTCTCCACCTCCTCCACCACGTCCATTCACACATTCTCTTGCAATGTGACCAAATCCACCGCACTTAAAACAACCATCTCCTCCGCCACGTCGTCCTCCATCGCAATCTCGAGCCATATGACCAAACGCTCCGCAATTATAACACTCTCCACCGCCTCCTCCACCGCTTCGATATCCATTAAACCCTCTCCCACCGCCATATCCACCGGAACCACCACGTCCGCCGCCGCGACCGCCGGAATTCCTCACCGACTCAAGCGACGATCCGTTAATTCCGGTAACGTCAACAGCCTTCGTCTTATTGTCTTCAGTCAAAACGAGAAATTCAACGGCTTGATCCTTCTGAAGTGAACGAAAGCCGTCGGCTTTAATCGCCGAGTGATGAACGAAGAGATCTTCGCCGCCGTCGTCCGGTTTGATAAAGCCGAAGCCTTTCGTATCATTAAATGTCAACACAACGCCGGTAGATCTCACGTTCTCCTTCGCCATTGATCTGTGTGTATACGTTGTATGTATCGAAAAAGAAAATGGTGATGAGGTGTGTTTATATAGGGGTGTTTGGGGGAATTTTTTCGTTGTCAACTTATTTTAAGACAAAGTTAGACATTTCTAACTTTCTAACTTATTTTCCAATTTATTTTTGTAACTTAGTGAATTTTAAACATACATTAAATACTTGTATGAAAAGAAATTATTAAAATATAAAATTTTTACCCGAAAATAAGTACGTAAGCCCTTTAAAAAAGTTAAGCCAAACAGGTAGATAGTGTCATATAATAAGAAAAAAGGTTTTATATCAAACAGGCCACTGATCTCATTAAAAAGTATAAGTAGCGTCTCAGTCTCCACGGGGACTCATTTAAGCCACTAAACTAAGAAATATATCATTTGCCCCCTGCATTCATAAAAATAATACAATTTATGGTGACCTAAGTGAGAATAATACAATCTATTGAACTTTTTTTTTTCCAACATAAATTTTATCCAAGACACTTAGACCACCATAAATTGTATTATTTTTGTGAATGCAGAGGGGCAAATGATATATTTCTTAGTTTAGTGGCTTAAATGAGTCCCCGTGGAGACTGGGGAGCTACTTGATACTTTTTAATGAGATCAGTGCCCCATTTGATATAAAACCCATAAAAAAGGGAAAAAACCTAGAATATATCGGATTCCAAATATATTAAATTTAATATTTTGAAAATACAATTTTTTTTATATTTTGTGATTTTATTAATCTTAGTGGTGGAATTATAACATATTAAGGAATTTTACCTTGTTTTTTATTTCTTTTTCCGACGGTTTCTTAGTTTGGTCAAATTAGGATTCTATTTTATTTTTTTTTAAAAAAAAGTAAGGAGTAACTTTTAAAAAACTGATTGTATTTGTCAGGATTTCTTCTTCTTTTTTTTTTCGGAAATTAAATCTTGCAATAATAAAATACTATACGTTTTCTGCAAAAAGTAAATTATAATATCCTGATACTGTTTTTTATTGGATTGATAATTTGTCCTTTTCTTTTGGACAACTAATATAGGAAATTTTCTGTTTTAAAAAGAGAATATTCATTTAAGTATGTTAATGATGGCAAGTAAGGAACAAAATTTTTTTAGGAGAGGAAAATGCTTTTATGTGGTTATGTTAGATTTTTTTATAAAATATAAAAGACCGTCAAAAAAAATTTTTGCAAATACAAATTTTAAGATTACTAACTTAAAATTACATTGATATTTTTTAATATAATGAAAAAAAATCTAATTTGAATTAAAAAGTTTAAGACATGAATTTTGTAAGTTTAAAATTTTAAATGATATGATTTGATAATAATTATATTTATGTTGTTCGTGATATTGTTAAAATGATGAATTTAATTTGAAAATATAGAAAAAGATGATATGTTTTAGATAAAAACGTAATCAGTTAGTTATTAATTATTATAATATTACTAATTTATTTTACTTAAATAAAGCTACCCGATATCTTTTACTGAAAAAAATAAAAAAAATAGAAAAAGTAACATATTTTGTCTGAAAAATGGTAATTAGTTAGTTATTAGTAATTATAATTATAAATGTAATATTTTATTTTATTAAATAGAATTGCACATAGCGTTTTTAGAAAAGACAATTTTTGTTAGAAAAAATATAAATAATAATGTATTTTATGTTGAAAAAGAAATTGATTAGTTATTGAAAAATAGAAAATGTAACATGTTTTACATGAAAAAATAAATTTATTAATTATTAGTTGATATGAGCTAAAAGTAAGCCCTAAAGACACAATTAATGTGACATTAATTAGACCCAATATGGTCCAAATGTGGGGCCCATTTATGGGGCCCAAAACCCTAATTAAATATTAATTTCGTAATTAATATTAGGGGTAATAAACAGCTTAGCAATAAGAGTCAAATAAGGATGTTACTCTTGCCTTACTTAGCCTCCAAGGCATTTAATTCAATAAGGAAACAGACTCCTACGAGGAAGGAGTCTAGAACCTTCCCCAATACGGTGGCTTGACCACCAAGTATCCGAATCCTACCATAATTCTAGGGCTCTCACAGCCTATATAAGGGTCTGACCCCTCATTCTCAGAACTACGTTTTTGGCTTGATTCTTGATATTCATCAAGGTACATAGGCATCTTGTGAAGGCAGATTCAGCCACGAACACGAGAGCAGCCATTAAAGCACGAAGCTCACGGACCTTAGCATTAATCACACACAAACCCTAGTTTTATTCCACAACATTTGGCACCGTCTGTGGGACAACAACATCAACCATGGTTCAAACACGAAGAACAACATCGACCTCGACTGAGGCCATACCCCTTAGCTCTGCTCCACCTACCACTTCTGATCCGCTTGTCACTATTGAAGAAGGACAATTACCCCCATCAACAGGGGCGATCATTCAACCTCTAGTCTCTCAACCCCCAGGGACGACTCCCCATGTTGATAGAACTCTACCAGTGGTCGTCCATCAAAACCAAGAAGCAAACCCTCTTCAGATGGTGGTTTCTCCTCTTGATAACGTTAATCGTACGCTACCCACAGGGGTATGGATCCATACTACGGATCTTCCCGCGAATACCAACCCAATGTATGGTCTGCCCAACTACCCTCTTGCCACTCGAGGTGTTGGAATAAGCGGTCATGCCCTGCTGATTCAGGAGCCTCCTTATAATAGGGGGTTGGGCCGTGATCAGGAATATGATGACTACTCTGGCCCATATACCGACGACTCGTCATCTGAGGACGATGATCGTGATGAAGCCCCGAGGAGGTGACGTGCTAGCAAAGAACCTCTAGGGAGGACGCGAAGTATCCATGATGGACCCCTTTTAACAACTGCTGAGAGGATAAGTGCTCTTTTATGGAGTTAAGTGCTGCTTTTATTAGTTAGTTTATTAGCGGAAGAGTTCATGAGAAAAGCTCTGCATCTCTTATGTATGTGCTGCAAGGAAAGAATGAAAATCTGAGAGATTACCTCAAGAGGTTCACTAAGGAAACATTGAATATCACTGATTTGGAGAATAAGGTGTCCATGGTAGCCCTGGAACACGGAACCACAGATCTATTCTTTAAAAGGTCACTGGCAGTCCTCCTGAAAACATGGCCGAGCTCCAACGAAGGGCCGACAAGTATATCAAGGCTGAGGATAGCATGAAAAAAGAAGCTGCGGGAGGCAATGGCAAGGGCACCAATGACTCAAAGAAGCGAAAGCAAGAACAAGAGTACGACGCTAGGGACAAGTATCCCCGGACTAGCAAGGACTCTGAATCGCCACCAAAGAAGAGTTTGGGACCAAGGTTTTCTGACTATGAAAGATTGAATGCCTCTAGGAGCCAGATCTTATTAGAGATCGAGAAGGATAAGGACTTTCGATGGTCGAAGCCGCTCAGGGGTGACCCCGCAAAAAGAAACAAGGATCAATATTGTAGGTTCCACCGAGATGTAGGTCATGATACAGATGATTGTAGGCAGTTGAAGGACGAGATTGAGTTCTTAATCCGTAAAGGAAAGCTGAACAAATTCACTAAGGGTGAAGATCGTGGAACCCAAAGAAGGGATTACGACAGGAGAGGTAACGATAGAAAGGATAATGATCGTGATAGTGATCGAAACACACAGCCCCGAGGGCCATTTATCAACATAATTTGGGGAGGCCAAACAGCGGCCGGCACAACTCGAAACTCTCGAAATGCGTATGCCAGAGAGGTCATGCACATCGTGGGAGAGGCCCCGAAACGTGCCAGGACTGAAATCGCAATTGGTTTTGATGACTCTGACCTTGAAGGGGTGAAGTTCCCCCATGACGACCCGTTGATCATAACCCATGTAATTTGAAACTCAGAGGTGAAGCGAGTCTTGATAGACAATGGAGCTTTCTGTTGATATTTTGTTTCATGATGCATTCGTGAAAATGGGATACACTGACTCTCAGTTAACCCCGACCAACATGCTGATCTATGGATTGAATGGAGTGGAGTCCAAGGTTGAAGGGACTATCTATTTGCCCATGACGATTGGGCAAGAACCTAAGGAGGCTACTCAGATGTTGAATTTTCTGGTAATTAAGGCGGCCTCGACTTATAACGCAATCTTGGGAAGGACCGGACTTCATGCATTTAAGGTTGTTGCCTCTATTTATCACATGAAGATTAAGTTTCCAACCAGGAATGGTGCTGGAGAATAGAAGGGTGATCAAAAGATGGCCAGAAGTTGCTATGTATCTGCGCTGAGGGCTGATGGAGTCGGGGGGCAGGTACTCCCGATTGAAGACATGGATGCTCGCGGTGATGAAGAACACCGAGAAAAGCCAACAGTGGATTTAGTCCCCATACCTCTAGAGCTGAGCGACCCTGAGAAGGTTACTTATATAGGAGCTTCTCTGAAGGAACCCTTGAAGGGCAAATTTACAGCATTCCTACAAGAGAACAGTGATGTGTTTGCTTGGACTGCAGCTGATATGCCAGGGATTGATCCCCAACTCATAACTCACAAGTTGAATGTTGATCCTGAACGGAAAATAATAAAACAGAAGAAGAGGAAATTTGCTCCTGAAAGGCAAGAGGCCATCAAGCAAGAAGTTGACAAGCTCTTAGAAGCTGGATTTATTGAAGAGATTCAATTTCCCGAATGGTTGGATAATCCTGTGATGGTTAAGAAGGCAAATGGGAAATGGAGGATGTGTATAGACTTCACTGATTTGAATGATGCATGCCCGAAGGACTGTTTTCCCCTGCCAAGGATAGACATGTTGATAGATGCCACAGCTGGACATGAGATGTTGAGCTTCATGGACGGGTTCAATGGCTACAATCAGATTAAAATGCACAAGGATGACATCCCAAAGGTATCTTTCATAACTGACTTTGGTGTTTTCTTCTATCTTATTATGGCTTTTGGTCTAAAGAATGCAGGCGCTACTTACCAACGACTGGTGAATAAGATATTCACCCATCTGATTGGAAAAACCATGGAGGTCTATATTGATGACATGTTAGTCAAGAGCCTATTCAAGGTAGACCACATTAAGCACCTTAGAGAGGCATTTGAAGTGCTGAGTCACCACAAGATGATGTTGAATCCAGCCAAGTGTGCTTTTGGTGTTGGATAAGGAAAATTTTTGGGTTTGATGGTTTCAAAAAGAGGTATAGAGGCCAACCCCGACAAGATCAAAGCGATTCTGGATATGGAACCACCCCGCTCTATACGAGACGTGAAAAAGTTAACGGGCCGAGTTGCAGCCCTGGTGAGATTTATCTCCAAGTCTGGTGACAAATGCTTGCCCTTCTTTCAGGCATTGAAGAAGGTGAAAAATTTTGAGTGGACTCCTGAGAGCCAAGAGGCCTTTGAACAGCTGAATAAATACATGGCTGAAGCCCCGTTGTTGGCCAAACCTAGTCTCGGAGAGACTATTTATCTATACCTGGCATTATCTGAACAAGCATTGAGTGCCATCCTCATTCGAGAAGAGAATAAGGTTCAGAAACCCATCTACTACGTGAACAAGGTGTTGCATGGGGCTGAGTTGATTTACTCAACCATTGAGAAGTTTGCTTTGGCATTGATAACAGCCTCGAGGAAGCTACGACCGTACTTCCAGGCACACAAGATTGAAGTCCTGACGGACCAGCAGTTGAGAAACATATTGCATAGCCCGATGGCCAGTGGAAGGTTGATTAAGTGGGCAATCGAACTTGGAGAATTTGACATCACCTATAAACCTCGAACAACCATTAAGGCTCAGGAATTGGCTGACTTCGTGGTTGAATGTACCATTGACAACCAAGAAGTCGGGGGGCAGGAGATAGTAGCCACCCCTGGAAACAAAGAAAAAGATGAGGAGTTTGTACCTGAGCAGAAGGAATATTGGGTGCTCTATTTTGATGGAGCATCAAAAACAAAATCTAGTGGTGCAGGATTAGTCTTGCAAAGCCCCGATGGGTTCACATTTGAGTATGCTTTGCTTTGAAGTTGGATTTTCCGACAACCAATAACGAAGCTGAGTATGAAGCCTTGATAGCCGGGTTGGGCTTGGCCAGAATCATGAGGGTCAAGAATATCAAAGTTTGTAGGGTTTCAAGACTGGTAGTATCGCAAGTGAATGGTGAATTTGAGGCCAAGGATGAAACTATGGCAAAGTATTTGTGAGTTGTGAAAGCTATCATGACTCAGTTTAATGAGTGCTATGTGGAGCACATTCAGAGAGAGGAGAACGTTAAGGCGGATGCTTTGTCTAATTTTGCTTCTTCTGAGATAGAGAATTATGCAGGGAGTGTTTACTTCCAGGTCTTGAAGGCCCCGACAATCAACTCTAAGTTGGTAGCACCGATTGATATAGGAAGCTGTTGGATAGATCCTATCAAAGCTCACCTCGAAACCGGATGGCTCTTTGACGATGCCTTGGAGGCACGAAAGCTGTCAGTGAAAGCATTGAGATATGCCTTGATCGAAGGCATCCTGTACAAGAGATCGTTTGTCATCCCATATTTGAAGTGTTTAAGGTCCCAAGAGGCAAAAGAAGCATTGGAAGAAGTTCATGAAGGAATCTGTGGGCAGCACTTGGGGGGTAGAGCCCTAGCTCATAAGATCACTCGTCTGGGATTCTATTGGCCTAAGATGCTGGTCGATGCATAGAATTATATCAAGAGGTATGACAGATGCCAGAAGCATGCTTCGATTGTAAGGCAGCCGCCTGAGATGTTAACATCGATTAACTCTCCTATCCCGTTCGCAATGTGGGGAATGGATATACTCGGACCTTTCCCCGTAGCCTCAGCACAAAGAAAGTTTTGATAGTGGCCATCGACTACTTCACTAAGTGGATTGAGGCTAAGCCCTTGGCCAAGATAACCACCAAGCAAGTTGCTCAGTTCTTTTGGGAAAGCATAATCTGCAGGTATGGAATCTCGCGAATCCTTGTGACGGATAACGGGACACAATTCAACAACGAAGAGTTTAGGAAGTACTACGAGGAAAATGCTATTGAGCTTTTTTTTACTTCAGTAGCACACCCGCAAGCTAATGGACAGGCAGAGGTAGCCAATCGAATCATCCTTGATGGACTGAAGAAGAGGATCGAACGTTCTAGTAAAACTTGGGTAGATGAGTTGCTGCCTATACTTTGGGCGTATCACACCACTTGTAAAGTGACAACTGGAGCAACCCCGTTCTTGCTGGCTTACGGAGCCGAGGTAGTTGTGCCCTTGGAAATTATGCATGCTTCACCGCGAGTTAAGGCATATGAACCAGAGACTAATGAAGAAGGCATGAGGCTCGCCCTTGATCTGATTGATGAGGTTAGGGATGAAGCAGTGCCAGGAATGCGGAACATCAAAAGAGAGCATCTTTCCACAACAACCAAAGGGTTAATGAGAGGTTCTTTCGACAGGGTGACTTAGTTCTGAGGAAGATAGAAGCTTTTGGAGTTGGTCAGAAGGGAAAGCTAGCCCCCAATTGGGAAGGACCGTATCGGGTCAGGAAGACGCTAAGACGAGGATCCTACAAGATGGAAACCTTGGATGGGGTTGAGGTGCCCCGTACATGGCATGCCTTGAACCTCAAGATTTATTATGTTTAAGCTAACCTATGTAAGGACTTAGCTTTATATCTATTCATTATGAGCAGTAGAAATAAGGTTCGATGAAACCATTCCAAGGTATCATTCCCCGAGTAGGACAGTAGTATTATTTATGTAATGACAGAGCCCATTCTCGAATTATTAATGCAAGATTGTTTTCCGTTCTATGATTCTGTGATTTCAATTATGTACCTAACACTTGATAAGTGAAAGTCCTTGATGACCAAGTACCGAAGATAAATGAACATACGAATAAAGGGAAACAAATGCATAAATAAAAAGCCCCGAAGGGCTGAAGTTTAAGTTACAGACCGTAAATAAAAGTTAAGTCCCGAGGGAAGTTGATTGAAAACTGAAAAGATAAAGCCACAAGCGGATAAGAAGGCCATGCAAGGCCACTTACTCCTCGGAGGATTCCGCCACCACTTCCTCTCCCTCCTCTTCTTCTTCCTCCTCTCCGGAGCCACCATCGTTAGAGTCATCTTCTTCTTCGGCCGCTGTCTCCATAGGCTGCTCCTCTCCTTTTTCCACCTCTTCCCCTTCTTCATCTGAGGTATCGGTCGTAGAGTCGGACCTCCTTCATAGTTGTTTGCCGGAAAAAGATTGCCTAACGGCCGCCTCCCTCTTTGACATGCCCCATTTTTTGCGGGAACGGGAGGAACTCGAGTCAGACTTAGCAGCATGGGCGGCCTTCCTTAGGCCAGAGCCAGAAAATTGGCGACTACCCTCAGAGCCTGATGCAAGATCCACATGGCTTCTGCCCCCAACAGCCCACGTAGGGCAAGGGAAGTCCGTCGGGTTAACCACCGCGGGATACTTGTGACTTACCGCACTAACAGCTTTGTCCCATCCAATTGCCATGTTGAAGGATCGCACCTCATCATCATGGTTATCGATAAACTTCAAAAAAGCTTCCGACTTGTGGTAGGCATCAATAACCTTATCAGCTTCTGAGGATTTCTTCTTGGCCAGCGAACGAAGTTGCTTTTGATAAGACTGGTAATTTGTCTAAGCTCGGACAACTCTGGAGTTCAGGTCTTGAACTTCCTCTTGGAACCTTGCTTTCTACTTCAGCAGTGCTGCATTGTCATCCCTATAAGCCCGGCCTTGAAGAGAGGTAGATTGAAAGTAGGCATTCGCCTGAAAACATGAAATTTGTTAAGGCATTTGTACATTGAATTAATCAAGGACATTGAATTCAGAAAAATAAATAACATACCTGATAGAGGGCTTGGGCCCCAAGGCGCTCGGATTCATCAATTTTGTCCCCCGCAGTTACTGTCATAAGATCAGGAGGGGTTATGGAGAGCTTGGACCAAGCCAAGGCCAAGGCAGAACTGCCCAGAACAGAATCTTGTTCACAAATACCCCAGTCCGGGATGAAAGGGACTCTAGCATCTTCAACGGCATTCCGCACTACACCATATATTGCCTATTGCGACCATATTTCTAGGAGTTTGTCAAAAAACGTTGCTATTGAGAAACCAAATCATATAAATTGCAATGCCTTTGAAAAACGTTGCAATTTCACTGAAAAAATTCAAGAGAGTTAAAAACATTCATTCTATTGCAATATTTTTCTTAAATCGTTGCAATATATAGGATTTTTTAGCCCAAAAAATTGGCGGGCTTCTAAAATGTGTTCAAAAATTTTAAGCGGCTTTGCCGGGCTTACCAAAGCAATAAAAGAAAAAAGAAACAAAGAAACAAAACACAATAACACAGACACAAAACAACGCAGACACACGCATACAAAATCAAGGTCGAATACTCAAGCTCGAAGAGAGGAAAACACAATATCGAATAAGATTAAAGCAGCAAGAAGTTAAGGTATGTTTCCTGAAATTATTATTTTCCCTAATTGATTTGAAACGAGTTTCAATTAGGGTTTATACTTTTCTGTTTTAATTTGGGATTATATGTACTACTTTGTTTGTATGTTGTTAATTAAGGTTTAATATAAGTTTTCAAAATTTACATATCAGTATGTATGAATTTGGGGTTGTAGTTGTATCCGGAGCTTTCTTCATGTCTTGTTTTTCAATTTATCTATTTATAAAATTTGTTAATTGGGAATCGATATTTTGCTCTGATTCAGCGAATTTAGTTAACATCTTTTGATATGTACCATGACAGAGGTAGAATTCTACTACAAATTTGTTAAAATCCTCTCCCAAGATGTTTCTAATATTATACCCATGTTTAGAAAATACAAAGAATTGGATTTGCTCTCCGACTTTCACTCTGGAATGAAAGGTAGATTTATTTATATGCTTTCCTTTTTAGTGGTTTGAATTGATTGGCACTAGTATATTATCACCTATTTTAACTCAAATTTGGCAGATTGGAAGACTTCAAGTTGCAAGAGATTTAATAGTTGAATAATTTAGAACACCTCAAACAGTTTGGTTCTTAATTTATTGATCGTAGATGTTATTTATGGTTTAATATATGTTTTATAATTTACATATGTATGATTTTTAATTTACATATCTTTGTGTTCTATTTTGGGTTCATTAATTTGGATTTCCCGTGTATGCTTCAATTTGGGGGTGTTTGTATTTGTTAATGATATGTTATAAGTACCTTGTTCTTATATTTGGTTTATAAGATTTATATATGTATTCGTGTATGTATGTTTGAGTTGTTCAATCAGAGCTAATTACTTAAAACAGTTAAGATTAAGTACATGCTTTGACCTAATGTGGACCTAGGATTTTAATGATTGTTACAGAGGTGCTTTATGTTATATTATAGTCCTGTATATTGTGATTGTTTGCCGAATTGAATTGGTGGTGTAATTGATGAGGTAGTGGTGTAATTGATGCAGCAGAAAGATGTGAAGGAAGTTCAAGTTTTGTGATCTTTTTATGTAGAACGAGGGCCTGAGTGTTCCTGGTTATACACATTTGCAGAGGGCGCAACCTGTGCTACTGCAACATCTCCTTTTAGCGTCTGTTGAGCAGGTCTGCATCATTCCTGGACAAAACTTAATTATAATGTTTTTATTTGTACATTGCTGCACATGCAGTTAATTATTATTAAAAAATTTTACTTTCACTCTCGTGTTTATAATAAATTTATCATATTCTTATGATTGAACTAAGTACATGCTTGAGATGTGATTGGTCTTGAGCTACCAAACTTATGTCAGGTTTCTTATCCCCTTTTGCAGTATGGAGAAACTCCTCTTCATATGGCTGCTAAGAATGGGTGCAATCAGGCTGCACCAATGCTTCTTTCTCATGCTGCTTGGAATCCTTGTTTCCTCTCTTCTCTTCCAAATCGGCTGTCCTTGTCAACTTTTAGACTAGCAGTTTTTGTTTTAATAACGAAATTAGTGTGAATGCTGAAGTGTTTGTGGTTGCAGTGTTAGTGTGTTTTGTGTCTCGACTGAATCAAGGCAATGTTCATATGACTCAAGGGGGAACAGTGTACCTACAATATTATTGCGAATGCAGGAGAGGTTGTATTCACAAGGAGGCTTGAAGGTATTCTCTCCTCACCAAACATATAATAATGTAAACATCTTCAGTATTTCTCTAATTAATTTTGTCGGTTATGTAGTCCGAAGGAATATTTCGTATAAATCTAGAGAACAGCAAAGAGGAATATGTGAGGGATCAGCTGAACAGAGGCATTGTACCACAAGATATTGATGTGCACTGTCTGGAAGGTCTAATTAAGGCTTGGTTCAGGGAACTTCCTTCTGGTATTCTTGATGGACTTTCACCAGAAGAGGTATTGCGGTGCAATACAGAGGAGGAATCTGTTGAACTTGTGAAACAGTTAAAACCAACCGAGACAGAGCTACTCAACTAACATATGTACAATATATGGAAAAAGCAATTAGCATATGTAGTTTTTAACTTTATTTTAGTTTTCCGATAAATTGTTGAGGAAAATTTGATGTAAAGAATTGTAATTTTATTTGACTTTGAACAAACACATGTAATTGGATATTTGGCATTAAGTTGCTCTGGTTTATGAAATGCAAATGATGCTTGGATTGTGGCTATAAATGGCCTGGTTTACTGTATTTTCAGCATGTTCCTACCAATTTTTTTTTTGAAAAAATGTTACAATAGGGTCAAAATACGTTGCATTAATATGTAAAAAATCATTGCAATTGGTCTGAAAAATGTTGCCTTTAAGTGTCAATAAATTACCTTTTTATGCTACTGCAATAGTTTTTAATTGTTGCTATAGAGTCTAAAATGTTGCTACTGAAAGTTATTGCAATGATTTAATTATGTTGCTGTAAGGTATCAAAAACGTTGCTAAATCAACCTGTTGCAAGGCAACCGGATGCAATGCCCAAATTTTGCAAATTTGTTGCTATAGACTCTACTGCAACGAATATAGACCTTAAGGCAATGTTTTCCTGTCGTTGCAATAGCCGTTTTATGGTGTAGTGCCGGGACCTCTTTCCTCCTTTAGAACATCCATCGAAGAACTGAGGAGCCTTTTGGCTAGTGGGATTCAACTGTGCTTATGCTTTCTTCAGCATTCGTTTGGTAACAATTGGTCGATTCTCGGGAAGATTGTCTAACTCCTCGGTAGCTGAAAAATGAAAGAGAAATATATCGGAATAAGAACAAACATAGTTCATAAAGAAATAACGAAGAAAAATTACCCTCAAAAGAAAGAAAGCTTAAGCCAGCTTCAATAAGTTTCTTCTCGGATAAAATGTTTTTATAATGAGTGCGACCATCATCAGCAAGCAGTCTATCTCTACCTAGCAACTCTTGATGGTTAAGGTCACACACGAAGTGTGAACTATCCTCCACGAATCCGAATTTCTTAAGGAAGAAGTGACCCCAGTCACCACCTTCCCATTCCAGAATGACGAATTCCCTCTCCCAGAAATGATGAGAATCAGGAAAAGAGAAAGAATTCACTATATGTAGAAGCCCACTCCGAAGTTGAAAGCTAACCCATCCTTGTTTAGACTCAGATGAATTCTTCATCATGAAGATGCTTCTAAACATAGTCGTGCTTAAAGGGATCTCCATCTCGTGACATCTTATAATGAAGATGATAAGAAACCTCCATGAATTGGGGTATAGTTGACAAGGATGAACTTGGAGCTCCGCCAGGAACCTGATAATAAACGGGTCGACTGGGAACCTTAACCCTGCCTCTAAGGCACCTTTGAAAACGCAAATTCTCTCAGTGTCAATTGCAAGTTCGGTCTCCTGGATTTGGAAGGCAGACTTTGGTTGCACTTGGGAAGCTATATGTGCTTTTGATTTTCTCAACATCCTTCTTTTTCAACTTGCAAGGACAATGAAAGGCATCCAAGCTTGAACTATTGGGGAATGACTCCCCCATAATGTTTAACAATTCTAATAAAGACTCGAATCGATGATCAACATATTGAGGAGGCTTGAGTTTTTGCATACATTTGACGGTTCTTGTCATGCTCCTCTTCCTCATGGCTTCCTCCATGGAGATCTGGGGGACAACTGGGCATTTGTCATCCATGTCGAATGCGAACTTGAACTTGAAAATGAACTTAAAGCTTGAAGAACTAGAAAACTATATAGTTAAGAGACTTGTGAAAGATTTGAGAAATGAAGAAGTGAAGAGAAATGAAGGATACTCCCCTTCTTTTATAGAAAAGGTGTGACCTGCTACCTCAGGTTGGAATACAGGCCGGATCGCGTTTACATGTCATGTATCGATTAAATGCAAAAAGAGGACAAAAACTATCTGTTATAGATGGGAAGATTCGTCAAAAATTCTGGAAAAGGAACTGAGAATATAAGTTGATATCTGATAGAAGGAGCTTTAGAAGCTGATTACGGTTAAGAAGCCTAACCAAGAAGTTAACGTAAAGTACGGGATTAGCAGCGCTAATCAAGAAATTAAGGGAAGCCTTAAACAAAAGTCATGAATGACCATATTGTTGGTTTCCCATATCGATAATTAAGTGTCAATATGAAAGCTCATGTTCCACTATCAATATGAAAGATCATGTTCCATTGTCGATATTAAAGCTCATGTTCCATTGTCGATATGAAAGGTAGTGATCCATTACCGATATGAAAGACCGGGGCATGGCCGACCGGCGCACCCGGGAGGCTTCGGCCGACCGGGTTCCATATGGAATATGAAAATTTTTGGCATCGTTTCGATGTCGAATATTGATTTCAATGTCGTTTCGATATCGAATGTTAATCCCGACGTCGTTTCGAATATGAAAATTGAGTTGAATCAGAATATGGTTTTTGTGCCGTTTAACGCTGTTTAACATCGTTTAAATGTCGTTAATGCCGATTAGCACCATTTAGTGTCATTTTAGCACCGTTTAGTGCCGATTAGCACCGATTAGTGCTGTTTAGCGCCGTTTATTGTCGTTTTAGCACCGTTTAGTGCCGATTAGCGCCGATTAGTGCTGTTTAGCGCCGATTAGCATCGTTTAGTGTCGTTTTAGCACCGTTTAGTACCGATTAGTGCCGTTTAGCGCCGATTAGCATCGTTTAGCGCCGTTTAGTGCCGTTTTATGCCGTTCAACGTCGTTTAACGCTGTTTAAATGTTGTTTAAGGCTGATTAGTGCCGTTTAGTGCCTTTTAACACCGTTTAGTGTCATTTAACGTCGTCGTAAACGCGTCAGTCGCTCCACGCTTTACATTAAAAGATGATACACGTAAGTCACTAGTGTACAACGATAAACCCTGACTCGAGTCTCGAAAAATGCCGTTAAAACTTCAAGGAAAACCTAATCAGTTTTCCTAGAAGTTGGGGGGCAAATGATATGGGCTAAAAGTAAGCCCTAAAGACACATTTAATGTGGCATTAATTAGACCCAATATGATCCAAATGTGGGGCCCATTTATGGGGCCCAAAACCCTAATTAAATATTAATTTCATAATTAATATTAGGGTTAATAAACAGCTCATCAATAAAAGTCAAATAAGGATGTTACTCCTGCCTGACTTAGCCTCCAAGGCATCCAATTCAATAAGGAAACAGACTCCTACGAGGAAGGAGTCTAGAACCTTTCCCAAGGCGGTGGCTTGCCCACCAAGTATCCGAATCCTACCATAATTCTAGGGCTCTCACAGTCTATATAAGGGTCTGACCCCTCATTCTAAGAACTACGTTTTTGGCTTGATTCTTGATATTCATCAAGGTACGTAGGCATCTTGTGAAGGCAAATTCAGCCACGAACACGAGAGCAGCCATTAAAGCACGAAGCTCACGGACCTTAATATTAATCACACAAACCCTAGTTTTATTCTACAACATTAGTAATTATAAGTAATTAAGTATGTTGTGCCCAAAATCCGCCCTGGGCTTGGTTTAAGGCCCATTAAAAGGACAGACTCGAATTAGTTGAATGTGAAAGGATAAGCTGGGTCCAAGGTTGAATGTGATGGTTTGGAATGTATCGAGGAAGGGTTGAGGGATGAGGATCTGGTGTTAAATATGAAGTATGTTCATATAGGGCTACGGGCATGTGAACCCCAGATAAGGGTAAAGCTGTGTGGAGGCCAGAAGAGGGTTCGACTGAGTGGCAGGCTATCAAGCAGGGGTTCAACCGCGTGAATCCCGACAGTTCCAAGAAAATTATACCAGCGATCACGGGGCTCCTTAAAACGTGGAAAAACGGGTGGAGGATGTCCAAACGGCCCAGTAGATAACTCCTAAACAATAGGAAAGGCATATCATAGGTGGTTATCGTGGATCAACATCACGTATACATAGAATATGTATATATATGCGCGTATATATGTATATATACGTATATATGAGAGATATATCATAGGAATAAAAGGATAAACTATGAGGTAACTGCTGGATAATTATGGAAGACTGGATAAACGAGCATTGGAGGTCAGTTACGAGGGATATGGCAAAGGAAGGTGGAGAATAATTATCAAGAACAACATGGGACTTGATCTCCTATATATATAGGAGTATGTAGGCAATTTTTAAGGTTAGACACACTTTGACACCTCTAACACTTGCTCCTAGCTACTGGAATTCGATTGAATAGGTTAGCTGGGGGTACTTGCAAATTCAGTCCAAAGAATCACTCTTCCACCTCTCGAGTTAGGGTTTATGAAACTAGGGTTTTTTGGGCTTGTAATTCGATTTATTTAATCATTGTTCTTGGATTTTTCTTGGTTTATTATTGTAATTCTTTCATTGAAGTGTTGTACCAATTTTCCCTCACAACATTTGTGGCGCTAGAAGGAGGGGCTGGTAGCTTCTCTTGAGGGAAGAGATGTCACGGAGTTCGGGTGATATACATACACCGGAGGATGAACGCAGTGAGGATAATGGAAGACGTGATGATGAAGTCACAAACCAGGAGCTCAAAGAAAAGATTAAAAAGATGGAAAAGAAGATCGTTTGTTTGGAAAGGAAATCCGAAAAGTTGAAGAAATGGAAGGTGAAGCATGGTTCCGCGGACCGAAAGGTGAAAAAGAAGGTGGTTACACCGGTTCGTTTGGACTTTGACAGTAATGAGGATGGGGAGGAGTCGGAAAAGGAGGCACCACAGAAGGGATTTTCTGATGTGGAGACTGATCAGGCAAATCCGGACTGGAAGGATGGGGATGAAGAAATTCAGCAGTCTCAGGGTTCACCCACTCGCAACCTTAGTGTCTTCGATAGGCTAGGGAACAGGGTGACTAGCAGGGATTTGCGCCATAAACTCGATGGAAAAAGGGAGAAGCAGACTAGGAGAACTCAGGACATGAGGTCTCAATCGAGGGGATCGCAAAGTCACAGGAAGGACAAATCTATTTCTCGGTCCGGAAGGCTCTCTAAGGGGGGTGATGATGAGCGAAGCTACAGCTCTCAGCATAACCTTGAGCACTGTGATGATGGTCAGGATTCAACTGGGGACTCCAGTGACGATTGAAGTCAATTCACAGATGGTGAGAATGAACGTTACAAGGTGAAGGATTTGCGTGAAGCACTAAAAAAGTTAAAGTTGGAGAAACAGTCGTTGGATGGGTTAATAGTAGCTTCACCCTTCACCAAAAAAATGAGGGATTCGCCACTCCCGCCAAAATATCGGGGGGTAGGAGACCTGAAATTCAGTGGAACCACCGATCCGGTGGAGTATCTTAGTCGGTTTGACACGGAAATGGAGGTGTACCAGGTGAAAGACTTGACGAAATGTCGTTTGTTGGCGGCCACGTTAAGGGAAAGTGCTCACCAATGGTTTAAGAGGCTACGCCCAAATTCTATTCGATCCTGGAGACAAATGAGTGAGCTATTTGTTACACAGTTTCGGGCTTCAGTTGCGTTCGCACCCCCAGCCAACACTCTAGCGAACATCAAACAAGACAAGAATGAAACTCTTACTGAGTATTTCAAACGATTCAACGCGGAGGTCCCTAAGGTGAGGAAGACCACTGATGAAACCTACAAGAATTTTTTGATTGCGGGCGTACGCCCAGGTACTGATTTCTGGAAGGAGCTACAAGGGGCGGAACCTAAGACTTTGGCAGATTTTTATGCAAAGGCTGAAATTCACAAGATAATTGAGGAGTCGATGGCTAAACTTGAAAAAAGTCGAAGCTCAAGGGAGTGGAGCAGGAGCAAGAGGCGTAGGTCATATAACCCAAAGGACAGGGGGTACCACAAACGAACCTCCTATGGTGGAGGATCTTCTAGCAGGTCCACCCACCGTGATGAGAAGACGACACCTATCACTGTCAACACAAATAATACAGGGAGGACAGTAAGCTATAAATATCCTTTGAGGAAAGATTTTCAGGGGTCAGGTAAGTATACTGAGTACACCCCGCTCACCGCTTCTGTTGAGCAGGTGTACGAGGTAGGGAACAAGGCAGGAATGTTCAGAAAGCCAACAAGAAATGGACCTCCGGGAAACAAAAATGAAGGGCGATACTGTGCCTTCCATGATGTTAATGGGCATGAAACGGCGGATTGCCATCATTTGAAGGATCATATCGAGGATCTGATCAGGAGGGGTTACCTCACTGAATTCGTGGCCCAGGAAGCTAAAGGGTACAAGAATGACAGGACTGGTAAGGAAACCGAGAAGGAGAACCCCGAACGTCGTACAAGGGCCAACAGTATACATATTATCATTGGTGGACCCTACATTGGGGGTGCAAGTAGGAATGCCCACAAAAATTACACCCGGGAGGCGAGGGGTGCACCCCTCACAAATGTGTATAATTTGTCTGAAAGACCATCGAAACTTTTCAGAGGTGAAGCGGCTGATATAACATTCACAGAGGAGGATGCCAGACATGTACACCATCCGCATAATGATGCTCTAGTAATTAAGGTTACGATCGGGGGGTATGAACGTACACCGAGTATTGGTGGATAACGGAAGCTCGGTTAACATTCTGGCCTACAGCACCTACCAGAAGATGGGGTTACTAGATAAAGAGATGGCTCCCTCTTATAACGAGTTATATGGCTTTACGGGAAACCCCGTACAAATTGTGGGGCTGGTAAAGCTCCCTGTCACTTTGGGAGATGAACCCCGAACTGCAACGCAAGTAGTAGAATTCATGGTAGTTAATGAAGACATCTCTTATAATGGGATACTTGGAAGGCCGTTACTCAAGGAGATGCGAGTGGTAACCTCTATCTACCACATGTCCATGAAATTCCCAACCCCGGGAGGATCGGATGCGTTCAAGGATGTCAATCTGATTCAAGGGAATGTTATACTAAAGCCTTGCATACTGCTGAGCAGGCTTGCAAACATCTTTTGCTGGTGGATGGGGGTTCATCTGAGAGATGTTATCGCTACTTGGAACCCGGTATAGTGCAGGAGGAGGAACCCCTACGTCGGAAGGAAGCAAAGCCAGCAAGAGACATGTGCAATGTCATCATGATTGTGCAACATCCAGGCGAGGAGCCTTACACAGATGTTACAAGTTTTCGGGGGGTGGATACCCCCAATAGGGTGCTAATGTTGGAAGCCCCGAAAATTCAAAATTCAGAGATAGAAGATACATTGATCGAAGGGATAGTTGAAGAAGTAATGGACAGTGATTTTGAGAGTTTGAAGGATGAAAATGAGCGGCAAGGTGCAAAGGGATCCAACGGTCAGTTGGTGAAACCTCATCAGGGGATGAACAAGGCGAACCCAGTGGAAATTGATCTTGACCCGCGTATGCCGGAAGCAAAGGAAAAGGCTGGTGCGGCTGAAGACACTGTGTCTATCCTAGTAGATGCAGCTGATCCTACTAAGGAGTTGAAGGTTGGCAAACAGCTGAACCCTGTAATCAGGGAAGCATTAGTCTCATTTTTGAAAAACAACCTGGATATATTTGCATGGAGCCATGAGGACATGGTGGGGATAGATCCAAAAGTGATGTGCCATCGCCTAAACATTGATCCAGAGAAGAAGACCGTAAGGCAGAAAAGGAGAGCTATAAGTGGAGAAAGAGCTATTGCTCTAGAGGAGGAGGTAGATAGGTTGTTGAAGGCTAAACTGGTAAGGGAGTCATTCTACCCCATGTGGTTGGCAAATCCAGCTCTGGTAAAGAAGCCCAATGGAAAGTGGCGTACATGTATGGATTTTACTGATTTGAACAAGGCATGCCCCAAGGACAGCTTTCCGCTCCAGCGTATTGACCAACTAGTTGATGCTACGGCCGGCCATGCCTTGCTGAGCTTCATGGATACATACTCGGGTTACAACCAAATCCCGATGTATGAACCCGATCAGGATCACACTTCTTTCATAACGGACAGAGGCCTCTATTGTTACATTGGGATGCCATTTGGATTGTTGAACGCTGGGGCAACTTACCAAAGATTGGTGAACAAAATGTTTAAGGAGCATATCGGAAGGACCATGGAAGTACATGTGGATGACATGTTGGTCAAATCTAAGGAAGCAAACGACCATGTTGCCCACCTCAAAGAAATGTTTGGCATCCTAAGGAGGTACAGAATGAAGCTGAACCCCCAAAAATGTGTATTCGGGGTTGAATCTGGAAAGTTCTTGGGCTTCATCGTGAATCACCGAGGAATCGAAGCCTATCCTGCCAAAATCAAGGCACTGGTTGAAATGAGGTCCCCTCGGAATGTAAAGGAGGTCCAAAGCCTTACGGGACGAGTGGCAGCTTTGAACAGGTTTATCTCTAAATCCTCTTATAGATGTCGAGAATTCTTCTCAGCTATCAAGAGAAGGAGAGGCTTCGAGTGGACACCCAAATGTGAGACTGCCTTCACTAAGTTAAAGGAGCAACTTGGAAGCCCCCCATTGCTAGCAAAGCCAGTGGAAGGTGAAACCTTGATTTTATACTTGGCGATTTCTGAATATTCAATCAGTTCAGTTCTGGTTCGTGAAGAGAATCAAACCCAGTATCCTGTATATTATGTGAGCAAGAGGCTTCTCGATGCTGAAGCTCGATACACCAATATGGAGAAATTGGCTTACGCCCTGATTCTGTCATCAAGAAAGTTGAGGCCATACTTCCAGGCGCACACCATAGAGGTGCGAACCTCATTCCCACTAAGGCAGGTCCTGCACAAACCTGAAGCCTCGGGAAGGTTAATGAAATGGGCTGTGGAATTAGGCCAATTTGATGTTGAATACAAGCCAAGGACAGCTATCAAAGGCCAAGCACTTGCTGATTTTTTTTACTAGAGTTCCCACCATCCTCAGAGGTTGAAGTCAAGGAGAAGGTGATGGAACCCCAAGAAAAGGAGGCTGCAACGGAAAATTTTGCACCTTGGTGGACCCTTTATGTAGATGGAGCTGTGAATGGAAACGGTGCAGGTGCTGGCATAGTCCTGATAAGCCCCGAAGGCCACAAGTTACAAAGTTCGATTCATTTTACATTCAAGGCTACAAACAACAATGCTGAATATGAAGCTTTGATTGCGGGTTTGAAGCTAGCTCTTGAGATGAAGGTGGTAAACGTGACTGTCTATAGTGATTCCATGCTGGTAGTAGGACATATCAAAAGCAACTTTCAAGCTAGGGGTCCACGTACAGACCTATACATGAGATACGCTCAGGAGCTAATGAGAAAGTTTGGAGAGATAAACCTTGTACAGATTCCAAGGGCAGAAAACTCAAGTGCAGACGCCCTAGCTAAAATGGGGTCAACTAGGGAAGCAACCATGCTAGGGGTGATACCCTTGGAAATACAGCAACAACCTAGCATCCCAAGGTTTGATTGTATGGATGTTGAGATTCAGATGAATGATACCTGGATTACTCCCATCTTGGAGTACATAACAAAGGGGGTTCTACCAGCTGACAAGGATGAGGCCCGAAGGATGAAGTATAAAGCCACGCGTTATGTTTTGTATGATAGAAAGCTATACAAGAGGGGTTTCAATAAGCCGCTTCTGCGATGTATAGCAGGCAGTGAATGTGAGTATATAATGCGGGAGGTACACGAAGGCATATGTGGGAACCACTTTGGGGGAACCTCGTTGGCTCACAAAATACTTCGACAGGGGTACTTCTAGCCAACGCTGTAGTAGGATGCCCACAAATTCGCAAAGGCATGTGACCGGTGCCAAAGGTATGCTAACTCGAATAGGAACCCTGCTGTACCCTTAAAGCCACTCTTAAGTCCATGGCCTTTCGCAGTCTGGGGGATTGATTTAATCGGAGAACTTCCTAAGGGAAAAGGAGGAGTAATGTACGCAGTAGTAGCCGTGGATTATTTTACCAAATGGGCAGAGGCTGAACCCCTGGCTACGATCACCGTAGCCAAGTTAAAGGAGTTTGTGTTCCGGGCAATTGTATGCCGGTACGGGGTTCCTTACAAGCTAATATCGGATAATAGCAAACAATTTGATAGTAAGGAAATGAGGGGTTTATGTGAAGACCTCGGGATTGTAAAGGGCTTCTCTGCAGTTTGCCATCCACAAAGCAACGGCCAAACGGAGGCCATCAACAAGATCATTAAGCATACTTTAAAGGCGAAGTTGGAAGATAAGAAGGGCTGTTGGTTGGAGGAGCTACCCATGGTGTTATGGTCCTACAATACAACACCCAGGACTACAACTGGTGAATCCCCGTTTACTTTGGCGTACGGGTGCGAAGCAATGGTACCTGTGGAGATTGGCGCTGGTTCATTTAGGAGGGATAACTTTGATCCCATGGAAAATGAAGTTAATCATCGTTTGTACTTGGATTTGGTGGAGGAGGTTCGTGCAACCTCTCAGCTGAAACTTGCAGCCTATCAACAAAGGACTCGCAAGTACTTTGATAGCAAAGTTCGGGCACGACCCTTGAAAGTTAGAGATCTGGTTTTAAGGAAGATGATGCCTAACATGAGGACCCCAGGATATGGGGCCTTTGAGGCAAATTGGGAAGGCCCATACGTGATCAAATCGGTCCTATGGGAAGGAACTTATCATTTGGAGGACTTGGACGGGAAGTTAATCCCGAGGGCGTGGAACGCCGAACTGTTAGGTCCGATAAGATTGTAGAAGGGGGGGTTGAATACAATCTTAACATTTTTATCGAAATTTGTCCTTTAAATTAAATTTGATAAAGACAAATTTATCTGCGGAATTATTTAACACAATTTTTCAAGTTGAATATAACTGTATATTAACTTGATGTGGTGTTACAAAATCAGTATAACAACTTATCAAGATGTTAATAACTAATTAGAAAATTCGACATGAACTTTTCTAATTTAGTTAATAATAATCAAGATAAGAACTAGGAAACTTAATTCGCTAGTAGTACAAGAATCACAAATAAACAAGTTCTATCGGATAGAATATCACAAAGATGAAGAACTTGAATTTCTGGGAATTGTTTAAGCTTTGGTGTTCTTGGTGTTCTTGAGAGAGAGAATTCTGGTCTTGATGAAATGTTTTCTGCTGTGTTTTCTCCGTTATCACTTAATCTGGTCTGTTCTGTTCTTTTATATCAGTAACAGGTCTTGCTGGCTTTCTGTAGGATATTTAACTGCTCCAGCATGACTTAAACAGCTTGCAAGACTTGATTTTCCTTCATTAAGACTTACACAAACCTCCAATAAGACATAAAATGTGTCGGTAAGACTTACAACAGCTGGCAGAGGTCGGTAAGACTTAATACAGGTCGGTAAGACTTAATTCTAAAAAGGCTTCTGTCGGTAAGACTTAAAATAAGTCATACCGAATTTTTCATCCTCCAAGACTTAATCATTTTTCTTTCTTTAAGTCTTATTGATCCATTTAATTAGTTAATGATTAATTAATTCATATTTAATTGATACAATAATTAATTTAATTAATAAATTAATTCTTCCAGAATCAATTCATTTAATTAAATCAACTAAATAATTTATATCAATTATAAATGAATTTAATTAAATCAATAAATAATTAATTTAATTCTTACAAACCACTAAAGGTAGTAAAGAATTACCACTGATTTGTGTTGACGTTCGATGTACTGTCTGGTTCATGAACGACTAACTTCAATGATGCTTCTTCAATTTTGACTTTAGGTTGTGGTTTGTTTCTTCTCTCAATTCTCTTGTACTGTAACTGATCTTCAAACTATCACTCGAAAAATCTCTGTCACTATTCAAATGAATCCATTAACTTCAATGCTGTACTGGGGTTTGATCAGATAACTGAATCGTCTTCCAGTGTATGACATCAAAACTATAGATTGATTTTTCTTCTTTCTTCTGACAGATAATACTTCTTTAGATTTCTGTGACAGTTCATATGTATATTTACTTATTACAATTTGGTTTAAGTTGATTAGGATCCTCTAACTACAAATAGGCTGAGTCATATGCCTTTCAATCTCCCCCTATTTGTTTGTTAGATAATAACAAGCAAATTCCTAGAGGATACCTCAACTAATCCAACTTAACGAAATGAAAGATAAAACTTTAGATACTAAGTAAATATGAAAAAAGTTCTGGTTTATATTTAACATTTGCCAGATTCAAACATGAAAGATAAATACAAGATAGATGATCCTCTAGACTGATCATATGATATAGATTCCTATCAAGATTTATCTAGGCTCTAAAGATATAACATGTAGAGCAATTCCTTTTCTTCAGTTGTCTTCCCTTCTGAATTCTCCTTCTTCTGGCTCATCTGTGACTTGAAGTTTCATGTGTAGATCAGAATCAACAAGACGTTCTCTTCTTGATGACAATCCTTGAGGTAAGACTAAAGGAATTCCAAGCTTCTTTCTCAGTTCACCTTGAAATTTCTTGTAATCTTTTATGTTCGTTTGTGCATAGGAACGGATGTGATCTGCAGCTATTACCTTTTATTCAGTCAAGTATCCATCATTTCTGAGAGCATATTCAGCATATACCAAGTGCTTTGCATGATGTTCGTATAGCTCTCTGTCTGAAGATTGATTGTATGAAGTACCTCTCCCTTAAGAAATTTTACTTGTGGAGGTTCCTTAATCACTTCTGGTCCAGCTCTTTCAGCAAATTCTTTGAACTTTTCATGTAACAATACACCTAGCTCAGAAGATGTTCTTACCTTAGGCCTAAGTACCCATATCTCTGTCAGTGATCTGTCATAAAAGAACTGAATAGATACTCTGAATGTTCCAACTTTATGACAATCTACAAATATTACTAGCTCATCAGATTTGGGTTCAAATGCAGTAGTTATCCTGATGACTTCTACCTGTAAGGCCTTTATATACATTTCATGAATTGGATTTGCCAGTTTGAATTCTTCGAGAATTTGTCCGAGACGACGATCTTCATAATCAGAACTCTGAGGTGAATCAATTGCTCTTTGAGCACGTTCCCATTTGTCACCGCTCTTTAGTCTGATATATGTTTTTCTCTTCTCAACATTTATAGCATGTAGTCGTTGTAATGCTTGCTGTTCAGCTTTCTGAAGTTCTTCATTTCGTGCAATTTGCTCTAAAGATTTTTTAAGTTTTTCTTCTCTCAGTTGTAAATTAGCTTCCCTTTGAGCAAATAATTCTTCAGATTCTTTCTCAGCTTGTTGAGCTTCAAATTCAGATATCACTGGTCCTTCATCTTCCCAGTGACTAAGATCAGGTTCAGGAAGTTCTTCACCTTGATCAGGGAATTCAAGATCAGCAAAAACATCGAAGTTATCCGGTTCACCCGTGTAATAATAACCTGTGTTCTTGTCCTGAATTTCTTCTTCAGTTTCTTAAACTACTTTCTTCCTCTTATCTTCACCTTGATCAGATTTACCAGATTTTCCTTCTCCCCTCTCTCTTTCTTAAGTAGTTTTATCTTGTGACCCCTTTGATTTCTCCCCCTTAGTTGAGGAATCCTCTACAGATTTATCAGTTGTCCCAGCTTCAGGATCCTATTCATCATCATCACCACCCTTACTTGTAAAGAATTCAATTGACTTACAAGATTAAACAAATGTCTTAACCCTTTAGCCTGGTGTGCATTTTGCTTTTCGATCTGGTCCAGACGAGAATCAGTAGATTCTTGATTGTGCTGTACCTCTGACTGTAGATTATGAACTTTCAAGGAAATCTCAGAAATTAACATGTCTTGAGCAACAGTAATATCTCCAGAGTCATCAAGTGCCTTTTCATGAGAGAGTTCGAGAGATTCTATCTTCTTGGTGAAAGATGTCTTTAAGTAGTTTATGTCCTTCTTCATTACAGCAAGCTGACTGTTGACAGAGGTGGATGTAGAAGATCGCTCACCCACTTGTGCTCTCAGGATTTCTGTTTCAGCCTTGCTGACTGCAAGTTCTTTCTCTAAAGCAGTTATCTTTTCTAATAATGAGAGAGTGCATGTGTCAGTGTGTGCGCTCACCTGACGTTCACTTTGAGATCCACTCACCTGAAGTGCATGTGTTTCACTCAATTTTATGGTATTCCTCACATCACTCCTCTCAGATTCCTTAGCTGCTTCAAGATTTGTACCTGCATGTAAAATCACCCTAGCCTCCTCTGGGAAGGTCAGTGGTGGTGCAATGGGAGTTCGCAAATCCCTGTCCTTAATCAAATCTACTTGAACATTTGAAATTGTTGACTGAATTGCTTCAGTAGTAGATTGATCAAGTTGCCTTCCACCTTCTCCAGTCGAAACTGCGAGTGGAAAATCCCTTGAGGGAGCCAGGAGTGTTTGTCCTGGGAGGGGAGATGATGGTTCTATTAAAGTTGGCTGAGAACCAAGATTTCCCTCTAAAGCCTGTGAAGACTCTTCTACCGTGACTATGGTAGGCACTGTCACTTTTTCTACGTGCTCTCCTTGCAGTGTGTCCTGAGACTCATCTAAAGGTATGTCTTCCCCCATTGTGAGTAATAGGGGAGGTGTGCTTGACTCACTACAAGGTGCCACGGCCCTATGGCGAATTTCAATAGAATCATCCTGTTGAGAAGATGATTCTAGTAACTGTGTAACGGCCATATCAACTTCCATATCCTGTTGGGAGGATATAGACGGGCTTACAGTTGCCTCAGTTTGAGTTCTACTTTTCTTTTCTTGAGGCAGAGCTGTGGGTTCACTCATACTGCCACTACTGATTCGACTTCTTTTGACTTGCAATTTCTTTCTGAAGTGAAAAGATATGAGTTTTGGTGGTTGAGTGTTTGGCTCTATGACCTTGGTTAGAGGTTGTGGTACTACAACCCCTTGGTCAGACCTACCAACCACTTGGGTTCCAGAAATAGATTGAGAAGCAGTAGTTTGAGGAACAGAAGGCAATACCTGGTCAGCTGATTCCGCAACAGTCTCTGATAAGATGGGTTGATCTGATTCAGGTTCAGGGACAGATGCAGTTTCTTGCACTGGATGTTCAACAGCAAGAGCAGCTGGCTGAGGAACAATTTGCTGAGCAGGTTCAACTTGTTGATTGCCTTGATTTTCATTATCAACAAGTATGTTTTCCACTGGTGGTTCAGGGTTTTGTTCTGGTTGTTCAGGTTCTGGTACAGGTTCAATAACAGGTAGTTGTATATAGTTTGACATGTATTGGGTGACAACTACAGGTATGTTTGAGAATTTTGGCTTGTTGCTATACTCAGTGAACAATCTGGTAGTAGGTTTACCTGACGCCAGTGACTCTCCATTCAGGAATTGGGCTTGGTTTTCTAGTTCCACAAGATGATTAAAAATCAATGATAAGAATCTTGGATAATAACATGAAACTTTATGTCCATTATCAAAATTCTTCTTTGCATTAATGATTCTTCTAACCATCGGAACACACAATTGTCTGCCAATATTAATTCTTCGGTTGTGTGCAACTGCATATCCAATATGCTGCAAGAAAGATGGTAATACCCCGAAGTTCCCTTTAGTAGTATTGGCAAAGACTCTACCTAGTGTGTCAAACAGATAATCCCATTCCTGAACGAAGTTCTTTTTATTCCAGACAGTTTGATCAGGACTGTCTTGATAGAATACACCATTTAAAAAATTTATCATTTCTTGATCTGATGGTAATTCTTCGAAATTATCAGTTGGAAAATTTAAGACCGTATTTATTTTATTTTCATTCACTGTGTACTGATTGTCTCCTACAGAGAAGACAAAAGATCTGTTATCATTAGAAATGACAGCAGTAGTACACATGATTCGCAAAGGTTCAATCTTCAGAGGAGCATCCAATCTCAAAGCATTGCGAACCAGTGAATTTTCATTTAAAAATCGAATCCACGGTCGAAAACGTTCAACTGAACATTTATCTGGATCAAAATAACCGATTAAATTATGTTTAATAATTTCAAATCGATCAGCCATTTTAATCAAGATTTAATTTCTTTGAAAATTTCAGATTTTACAAATTTTTAATTTAAAAATTAATTTTTCGAATTAATAATTAATTAAAAATTTGAAATAATTAAAAGTTCTTCAAAAATTCTGAAAAATTCACACAACAATCCTTGTATACACACAAACACATGTGTATTTTTAGTTTTTCAAAAATCGAACTCAGTTTTCCACAAAAGTAGATCTTGAAAACGAATTTTTCGAAAATAAACTCTTCAAAATCGAACAAAATCGCGATTTTAACCACTCAAAACAAAGATAATCAAGCAAGGAGTCCAGATATGTGGTTAATTCGTGATTAACAGCAAGATTTGAGACGAAAAATGGGCATGAATTCGACTTGGTTTGTGTGTGTATCGTATGTATATGTTTTGGTACTCTAAGACTTAACTTGAGAGTATTACTTAAAATGAAACTAAGACTTAACTTAACTCTCATTTATATACTAAGCGAACCGAATAAGACTTAAAATTATAACTAATAAGACTTAACTACATACGAATAAGACTTAAACAAAATAACTATTAAGACTTAACTAAAATAAGACAAATAAGAATTAAAATGAATAGGACTTAAAATAATTAAGACATAACTGTTATATACATATATTCAAATATGACTTAATTAAAACTAAGATTAAATTAAGACTTAATATTAACAAGACTAAAAAAAACTGTTACTAATAAGACTTAACTAATAAAACTGACAAGACTTAAACTGAATAAGACTTAATCTAAAAACAGGTGAATAAGACTTAAATTAAACTGACCTTCAAATATGACTTAGATTTAAAATCTCGGTAAGACTTAACCTGTTTAAGTCATACCGATTTTAAATTAAGTCATATTGACTGTTTTTCCTAATTTTAAGTCATATTAACTTTAAATAAACATTAAAAACAATATAAAATATATAATTAACTTATAAAAATAATAAAAATATTATAGAAAATTTAAACAAATAATAAAAATAATTATACATACCATATGCTAACCTATTAACGAAAACAAAGCAATATTAACAGGACAAACATTACAAAACATATGATAAAATAATTAATAAAATAGAAATAAATATCTACAAATATTCTAATAATACAGAAGTAAGAAGTATTAAATAATATGAATAAACAAAGTGAAAAATAACTAAACAAACAAGAAAATCAAATGGTAAAATAATAATACAAGTGATTTCAAACAACAAATATTCACAGAATAATCACTTGCAAAATTATTAAAGATCAAATTTCAGATATTAACAGTATTAATTACTAGGACTGTTTAACATACCCAATTCACTAACAATTCTAGTGAATGAAGATTCATTAAGCGACTTAGTAAAAATATCTGCAGTTTGATCTCCAGAGCCTACAAATAGTAGTTCCACTGTACCATTCATTACATGCTCTCTTATAAAATGATACCTTATGTCAATGTGCTTTGTCCTTGAGTGCTGCACAGGATTGCTTGCAATTGCTATGGCACTTGTATTATCACATAAAATAGGAATATTTTCCAATACAATGCCATAGTCCATTAATTGATTCCTTATCCATAAGATCTGAGCACAACAGCTTCCAGCAGCTATATATTCAGCTTCGGCTGTAGAGTTGGAAACTGTTTGCTGTTTCTTACTGAACCAGGATACCAATCTTCCACCTAGGTATTGACAACTCCCAGATGTACTTTTCCTGTCTACAACACTTCCTGCATAGTCAGAATCTGTATATCCAATTAAAGTAAAACCAGATTCATTAGGGTACCAGATGCCTAAATTAGGCGTACCCTTTAGATATCTTAAGATTCTTTTGACAACAGTGAGATGGATTTCTTTAGGGTTCGCTTGGAACCTTGCACACAAGCATGTGGCAAACATTATATCTGGTCTACTAGCAGTTAGGTAAAGCAATGAGCCAATCATACCTCTATAGCCTGTGATATCTACCTTGGCAGAACTTTCACATAAACCAATTTTGACAGCTATAGTTGATGGTGTCTTTGCTGATGAGCACTCCTCCATGTGATATTTCTTGAGAAGCTCCTTGATGTACTTAGATTGACAAATAAATATTCCATCTTGTCTCTGAGTTATTTGTAATCCAAGAAAGAATTTCAGTTCTCCCATCATGCTCATTTCAAACCTACCCTGCATTAACTTAGAAAACTTCTTGCACAGAAGCTCATTAGTAGACCCAAATATAATATCGTCCACATAGACTTGGACTAGTATTATATCATTCTTATGTCTTTTAGTGAAGAGCGTTTTGTCTATGACACCTCTTATAAAACCATTTTCTAATAGAAATTCAGAAAGAGTGTCATACCATTTTTTTGGGGCTTGCTTAAGACCATAGATAGCTTTGTAAAGAAAGTAAACATAGTCCAGATGATCTTGATCTTCAAAACCAGGAGGCTGTTCTACATACACTTCTTCATCTAGCTTACCATTCAGAAAGGCACTCTTGACATCCATTTGATAAACTTTGAATCTTGAATAGGATGCATATGCCAAGAATATTCTGATGGCCTCAAGTCTTGCCACTGGAGCATAGGTCTCGTCATACTCAATGCCTTCAGCTTGAGAATAACCTTTAGCTACCAGTCTTGCTTTGTTTCTTATCACCGTGCCATCTTCATCTAGTTTGTTTCTGAATACCCATCTTGTGTCCACCACTTTTCTATCTTTAGGTCTGGGTACCAGCTTCCATACTTCTAGTTGCTTAAATTGATTGAGTTCATCTTGCATAGCAATCACCCAATCAGGATCAGATAGAGCTTCTTCTACTTTCTTAGGTTCCATGACAGACAGGAATCCAGAATAGTTACATTGATTCTGATAAGCTCTTCTTGTTTTCACACCAACATCTGGATCACCAAGAATCAGCTCAAAAGGATGAGCTCTATTCCAAACAGTTTGTCTGGGAAGAATTGATCTTGATGATTCGCCTTGATCTTCAGTATGATGTTGAGTATGACTTGTTGACCCTTCATTATCTCCCCCTGAGTTGTTGCCAATTTGACTTGTTGATGGTTCAAGAGTATCAGTGGTGTCTTGAAAGTTATCATTGTTTTCACTAGCATCACCTTGATCATTACCACCAACATTTGGATTATTATTATCAGCAACAACATCAGGTTGATTGTCATCATCTGAATCTGAGTCTGACATATCATCAAACTTAAGCTTTTCAGATGGATCTTCATTTTGGATATTTGGGAGTTTTGTGTCATCAAATGTAACATTGACACTTTCCAAGGTCTTCTGTTGATCAATAAGATACACCTTGTAGGCTCTTCTAGTATAACCAATAAATATTGCTTCATGTGCTTTTTCTTCAAATTTACCACCTTGATCATCTCCTTCTTTCAACACAAAGCATTTTGTCCCAAATACATGGAAGTACTTGAGAGTTGGTTTCTTGTCATGTAGAGCTTCATATGGTGTCTTCATTAAGTCTTTATTGATAAGTGTTCGATTCTGGGTATAGCATGCAGTGTTGAAAGCTTCAGCCCAAAAGCTCAATGGAAGCATTGATTCACTTAGCATTGTACGTGCAGCTTCAATCAAGGTTCTATTCTTTCTTTCAACTACCCCATTTTGTTGAGGAGTTCTGGGAGCCGAGTACTGTCTAGTTATACCCTTTTCAGTGCAAAAGTCATTCAGAACTGCATTCTTGAACTCAGTTCCGTTGTCTGACCTTATAGCTCTTACTGGACGATTAGAATCCAGCTCAATTAACTTAATGTGATCAACTACCAGTTGTGGAGTTTCATCTTTTGAGTTCAGAAATAGTACCCATGTGAATTTTGAGAAATCATCAACAATCACTAGAGCATATCTTTTCCTTGACATAGACATCACACTAACTGGACCAAACAAATCCATATGGAGAAGTTGTAATGGTTCAGTTATTGATGATATGTTAGTGCTCCTGTGAGTTGCCCTTTTTAACTTCCCTTTTTGACAAGCATCACATAGACCTTCCTGAGTAAATTCAATCGAAGGTAAACCTCTCACCAACTCTCTTTTCACTAGAGAATTCATTGTTTTGAAGTTTAGGTGAGAAAGTCTCTTGTGCCATAACCAACTTTCATCAGTGGATGCCTTTGAATAAAAACATCTAATTTCTTCTGTGCTTCCAGAGTTCATATTGGCTATGTACAAGTTTCCTTTTCTTACTCCAGTCAACTGCGGCCTTTCATTTCTCTTGTGTGATATTAGACATTTCTTCTTGTTGAAATGAACTTCATAACCTTTGTCACAGAATTGACTAATACTGAGCAAATTGTGCTCAAGGCCGTTCACATAAGAGACATCTTCAACGATAACATTTCCATCTTCTAATCTGCCATATCCATCAGTTTTACCTTTGCTGTTATCTCCAAAGGTAACGACTAGGCCGGCCTTCTCCACCACATTTGTCAGCAGGGCTTTATCTCCGGTCATATGCCTTGAACATCCACTGTCCAGAATCCACATAACTCGTTCAACCTGTTTCAAACCCTGCAATGACAAATTGGTTAGACTTTCTTCGGAACCCAAATTTGATTGGGTCCGGAGTACTTAAAGAATTGACCTTTATCAGGTAAAGCAACACTTTTTATCTTAACAACATTTTCTTCAGGTACTGGACATTTAACCCTGTAAACAGCTTTAACTTGTTTTGGTTTCAGCTTAGGTAACCATGTCTTCACCATATCCTGAGAAGGACTTGAAGTCTTAATCTTAGAATTAGGTGATGTTAAAGTCCTGGATCTAACATGTTTATTTCTGCTCATCTGCTGTCTAGGAGCATTCTTATTAACACATGCATGATTATTGTTAAAGTAAGCAGACATTATATTAAAAGCATAAGACATACAATTTACAGCATCGCATTTCTTATGAGCAGTATCAATAACAGGAATAGCATGTATGGTAGATTTGTTGTTTCATTTATTCATGTTGTTACTTCTGCTACTAGTTTTCAATGAACTAGTAGACTCACCAACTCTTTCTGCTTTTACAAACACAGTCTTTCTATCTTTATCATTTTTAACAATTTGATTACTTTCTAAGACTATGCCATTAGCTACATCCTCAATGCGCATCTCTTCCTTAATGATTAAAGATGTTGTATCCAAAGGTTCTGCTATGGATGTCTTAAAGAGTGGATTACTAACACTCTTAAGCAGTAATGGTATACCCCTATCTACAGCACTGACACGATTAGGGATAATAATGCTTTTTCGACCAACAGCCTCATTATAGTCAAACCCAATTCCTACGGTTTAATTAATAGTTTGTTGGTTAAACAACTCTTTAGCTACTTTACATGAATTAGAAGTAGCATTAGCCCTTATTTCTAGCTCAGATATTGTGTCACGTTGTTGAGCCACTATCAATGCTAGAGACCTCTCAAGTTCTTTTAGAATTATTATTTCTGATTTTTGTTTATCATGGCAATTTTGTACAACATGTAATTCTGATAATTGATTACTAAGATCTATAATTACCAAATTTAGTCTTTCAATCTCTCTATTAGCATTACCTAGTGTATCACTAAGTTGATAGATATATTGACTATCAGTACATGATACCTCAGATGAAGTACCACTGGAGTTATCAGATTTTCCCATCAGGGCAAGAATGCCATACTCTTCATCTTCAGAGTCTGTATCATCCCAACTCTTTCCAGCAGCCACATAGGCTCTACCTGTCTTCTTCTTCTCAGATCCAAAGTCTTTTCTTTGGTTTTGTTTTGGCTTCTGACATTCAGTAGCGAAATGTCCAAGTTCATTACAGTTGTAGCATCTAATTTTACTTCTTTCAACTGTTCCAGTTTTGTAACCTCCTCTGTTACTTGAGGATGAAGAACCTCCTCTCTGGAACCTGTTATAGTTAGATTTGTACCTGAACTTGGGATTCTTCCTGAATCTGAAGTTGCTGAATTTCCTTACCAACAAAGCCATGGACTCATCTTCCAACTGATCTAGCTCTTCTAATGAATAGAAGTCACCTTCATCTGGACTAGCATTCGTTTGACCAACTTCAACTTCAAGCTTACCACTGTCAACACTACAAGATTGAATAACCTTATCTTCCACTTCCTGTTTGTTCTCAACAATAAGAGCTGTAGAAGTATTAACAACTCTTCCTTTTCCATAAATCTCCTTTTGTTGAGATTGTTCCAGTTCATAGGTTTTTAAAACACCAAAGAGTCTTTCTACAGTTATTTCACTTAGATTCCTTGACTCTCTGATAGCTGTAATTCTATGTTCTAGATGAACAGGCATTGACAGTAGAAATTTTCTGTTGATCTATTTCTGAGTGTAGTACTTGCCATGCATCTGTAAATTGTTGACAAGTTTGTTATATCTTTCAAACACATCTTGAATACTTTCATTGTATGCTGATCGAAAGTGTTCATACTCAGATGTCAGAATTTCTAGTCGATTCTCCCTAACTTCCTCTGTTCCTTCATTCACAGTTTCAATGGTTTCCCACATTTGCTTTGCAGTTTTGCAGTTAATCACATGACTTTACATTACAGAGTCTAGAGAGTCTATTAAGATCAGTCTTAAATTAATGTCAAGTCCAGCTTCCTTTCTTTCAGCAAGAGTGTATTCAGAAGAATCTTTGTGTACATACCTTGCAGGGGAAATAACTTTTCCATCAGTAACAACTTCAGGAATTACTCCAAAAGGTATTATTGGTCCTTCTGATAAGACTTTCATGTATTTAGGATTTGCAACCTCGAGGAACATTAACATTTTGTTTTTCCACATATCATAACTGTTTTTGTCATATATGGGAATTTTCACAGTTCCAACTTTAGAAGACATGATGAATTTTTTAAGAGAGTTAAAAAATTCGGGGATGATTTTTAATCGAGTAAAATGGGATCTTTGATTTGTGTATCAATCAATCAGCTCTGATACCAATTGTTAGGTCCGATAAGATTGTAGAAGGGGGGGTTGAATACAATCTTAACGTTTTTATCGAAATTTGTCCTTTAAATTAAATTTGATAAAGACAAATTTATCTGCGGAATTATTTAACACAATTTTTCAAGTTGAATATAACTGTATATTAACTTGATGTGGTGTTACAAAATCAGTATAACAACTTATCAAGATGTTAATAACTAATTAGAAAATTCGACATGAACTTTTCTAATTTAGTTAATAATAATCAAGATAAGAACTAGGAAACTTAATTCGCTAGTAGTACAAGAATCACAAATAAACAAGTTCTATCGGATAGAATATCACAAAGATGAAGAACTTGAATTTCTGGAAATTGTTTAAGCTTTGGTGTTCTTGGTGTTCCTGAGAGAGAGAATTCTGGTCTTGATGAAATGTTTTCTGATGTGTTTTCTCCGTTATCACTTAATCTGGTCTGTTCTGTTCTTTTATATCAGTAACAGGTCTTGCTGGCTTTCTGTAGGATATTTAACTGCTCCAGCATGACTTAAACAGCTTGCAAGACTTGATTTTCCTTCATTAAGACTTACACAAACCTCCAATAAGACATAAAATGTGTCGGTAAGACTTACAACAGCTGGCAGAGGTCGGTAAGACTTAATCCAGGTCGGTAAGACTTAATTCTAAAAAGGCTTCTGTCGGTAAGACTTAAAATAAGTCATACCGAATTTTTCATCCTCCAAGACTTAATCATTTTTCTTTCTTTAAGTCTTATTAATCCATTTAATTAGTTAATGATTAATTAATTCATATTTAATTGATACAATAATTAATTTAATTAATAAATTAATTCTTCCAGAATCAATTCATTTAATTAAATCAACTAAATAATTTATATCAATTATAAATGAATTTAATTAAATCAATAAATAATTAATTTAATTCTTACAAACCACTAAAGGTAGTAAAGAATTACCACTGATTTGTGTTGACGTTCGATGTACTGTCTGGTTCATGAACGACTAACTTCAATGATGCTTCTTCAATTTTGACTTTAGGTTGTGGTTTGTTTCTTCTCTCAATTCTCTTGTACTGTAACTGATCTTCAAACTATCACTCGAAAAATCTCTGTCACTGTTCAAATGAATCCATTAACTTCAATGCTGTACTGGGGCTTGATCAGATAATTGAATCGTCTTCCAGTGTATGACATCAAAACTATAGATTGACTTTTCTTCTTTCTTCTGACAGATAATACTTCTTGAGATTTCTGTGACAGTTCATATGTATATTTACTTATTACAATTTGGTTTAAGTTGATTAGGATCCTCTAACTACAAATAGGCTGAGTCATATGCCTTTCACGAACATCTCAAGAAATATTACCAGTAGTTGAATCCAGGTAACATTTCTTGTAGGCCTCTTTCAGGTGTAGGAAAATAAAAGTGGCTTACTAGTTGTAGCTACCTTAATGTTAGGATCAGTCGGGTAGGAATTTCCCTTTTCGTGTTAATAAAGTGCTCGGGGGGTTGTGAATGTACGCCTACCTGTTGAACACCAATTATGATTTGATTTAATGAAACTGGAATCAACTTGCTTTTTCTTTTATCTTTGTTTTATGCATGAAAATGTATGGGTATATGTAGATGGATACATGCTATGTGTAGCCTGCTTTATTTATGTTTAATAGAGGATACGACTGTTGAACCTAGTTCTTCATTATAAGCCTAATTATACTAAAGAACTCGGGGGGTAGTAGGTGTACACTAATTAATGGAAAGATAACTCGGCTAAAAAATGAGCAAATTTTAAAGCAAAATCTATGTAATGGAATGGAAACATATGGATTATATGCTTAAGGAATGAAAACGTATGGAATATATGTTAATGGATTACACAGATCATCATATGGAATATATGTTAATGGATTACACGGATCATCATATGGAATATATGTTTATGGATTACCCGGATCATTATATGGAATATGTATGGATTATACGGATATTTGGATGGAAATGTACGTGGATTACGTACATGGATTGGAACATGTATGGCTTATGCATAAAAAGGGGTAGAACCCCAAGGCAGGAAGGCTCTAGGGAAACTAGGGCCATGAGGCTCTCTCATATGGAGGTTCAACCGTTTGAACCCTGAAATTCCGTGTAATCAGCATGGTGGATAACCAGCATCATCATAGGATTTGGGCACGGCTATGGAAGCTAAGTGCAAAATGAAAAATAACCTTGCTACGACCCCAGGGAAACTGGGTGAGGGAGACTTAATCTTTAAGGAGGGTGGAATGGCTAAGGGAAATGGTCTTGCGAGGAAATCATATGGAAATGGAAATCAAGGTAGGTAGGGATCTAACATTCTCAAAGGGTACGACTGGTGGAACACCAGTCATCTTCTAACAAAGGCTGTATGGATAATAAGGATTGGTTGCACATTAACGACTTGGGATAGGAATGACAAGCTTAGTGAGGAACTCACTTGGCTTATGGATCTACAGATTGATGGTATCTGGATGGTGTTTGTCCAAACATGCCAAGAGTACGACAGGTGGAATACCTGCTGTTCTTAGACCGGGGACACATGTTTATTTCAATCTAACCTATGGAGGGGTACGTGGGGTGAGCCCCCGAAGGTTAATGAAAATTGGTGTTACTCTAGAAAGGGATATAACCCCAACTCCTAGTGAAACAACTTAAGGCGTGGATATCTTGTGAAGCATGGCATACGAAACGGGAAGTGCTAAATGCAAGAGCTAAAGTGAGTGTGCGCGCCTGTGTACATACAGTTTATTCACATGGCAAACATATACTAATCGAAAGGAGATAAAATGAATAAACCTTAACAAGAATCCGATGAAAACGAAGTTAAAGGATTACATCTTGCGAGACCTTCAGAGGAGTCCGCACCCTCAAAATATCCAGTTCAAGGCAATTAATGCCGAAAGGGTTCATAAAAGTTTGCTTAAAGGATTGATAATCAAATTACTGGCCTGATTCGAGCGGAGAGGCAGAAGGATTCTCGTCAGGTGGAGAGGTCTTTGGGACTTCAGGGTCAGATGAGGTGGCCTTCACCTGGGGTTCCATGGTTGGACCCCCATCTTTAGCCTCCCCAGAATGAGCCTCTATGGCTTCAACTGCTGCTTCTGCGACAGCATCTGCAAGAACCTCTTTAGCCTTCTCCTAGGGGGCTTCTTCCATGTGAACCTCGGGGGGGGGGGGGGGGGGTTTGCAGCTTGCTCAGCTTTGATCAGTTCGATGGCGTCCATAACATCTTGACCTAAGAGGTTCCAATCCAAATTCGGGAAAACCTCATACGTGGAAGTCATGTAGTCTCTAATCCCAGCTTTGTAGCCATTGTCGAATTCTTTGTTCTCCTGTTGAGCAATGATGACCTTGTACTTGGCGATAGCACCCTGAAGTGTTCTCACTTTGAGTTCAAGTTTCTCCTTCTCTTTCTTATTGGCTTTGGAAACATCCTCTCTCTCCTTATCCATGGTATCCTTCGCCTTCAGCAGCTTGTCTCTCTCCTGGATCAGCGTACCCTCACTCTCATAAAGCTTCTTGTTGGAAATCAACAGCTTCTTCCTATCATTCTGGGAGGTTTTCAACTCCAAACGTACCATGTCAAGCTCTTCAACAGCCTTGGAAGCCTCAAGAATCCAGTTGTTATATTTCAGGGATAGGAAGAGGCTCCTCAAAACTTAGGCTGTCCCACTCTGAGATAGACCGTGCATGGATTGACTCCTTGATTGCGTCAACAAAAGCAGTGAGGGGGGCTGGAGAGATGGTGCCAGAGGGACTTAGTTCAACCTCATACTTGGAACGTTTGCCTCCCCGAGAGCCAGACGCCCCGGACACTTCAGGAGTATGTTGTGTAGGCCTCTTTCTCGAGGAAACATTCTTCTCTGTGGAAGCTGGGCTGATTTTTGAAGAGGGAACAGGGGTTCGCTCAACAGGAGATGGAGGTACAGGCGATCTGGAAACATTCTTGTGTGCTGAACGCTTGGTGATGAAGGAAGGCACCGAGAAAGACATATCTGCATTATCACATGAATCATTAGCCAAGTCTTAACAACAATAAAGACATTCTTCGGTAAAATATCAAGTAAATCGCATGAATAAAAAAAATGTGTGTGTGAAGCATAAATCACTAAGGGAAAAGCAAATAAAGGGGGAGGGGTACGCCTACGAGCAAGGATGTAAGCATGAACCTATCTCTTTGGAGGGTACGTCGACAGGATTCTCTTCAACAGGGGTACTGGCGTCCCCTGGAGGCTTGGAGCTGAGTTTTTTGTTAAAACCTAATCGAAGTAATTTTCTCTTGGTAAGCAGGCTAGCACCATCTCCTAGCCCTGCACTCATTCTTAAAGATTTACGAGCTCTTTTTAGCTCGTCTCCTTCTAGTATGGTCTGAGCAGGCATGTCTGGATAAGGGTTAAACTCTTTTCTGTATTCTGGACAGTCGTAGCAGTATAAGAACTGCTTATGCCATCCCGACATTCCCTTTTTATTCCCTTTTATACATTTCCCCTGATGGACGTTCCAGGTGGTAAGATAAAAGAAACCAGTAGTCTTCCCAGTCTCTTTGAGTTGGTAGAAGAAACCCAACTCACGAGCAGTCAGTTTGATTTGGAACATGGAATCATATAAAATATACATACAGATGGCCATGCGGTAAGAATTTGGGGTCAATTGTAAGGGGGCAAGTTGGTAGGTGTTAAGAATATCCACAATGAAGGGATGAAGCGGTAATGATAATCCCAGTCTAAAGAACTGAGCAGAGAAGACAGCACAGGGGATCACTTGATCTGGTTCGAAGTTGGAAAAGTCATGGCATCTTTCATCTGGTTGGGGTACGACCAGAGTACACCCCGGGTTGCAAACTCCTAGTAAATTTTCTAGCTTTTGGGCAGTCATTGAGGTACAAGTGTCGATACATGAAAGTTGGTAGACAGAGGCAGTGGGGGTTTTAGCAGGAATAGCCTCATCTTGGTTTTCATTAGCTTCAGGTTGGTCACTGAAGGGTTCAACCGTTGGGGAAAAGTTCTCCAATGAGTCGATTTCTTCCTCAGATCCAAGAGAGTCAGAACTAACAGTGGCAGGTATGATAGAAGAAAGATCAAGGGAGCAGGATCTAAGTGAGATTTGGGCAGCAGTAGGGTCAAGGACTTTGACCTTGGATCGAGTGCAGCCACTCACGGTGGAGGTCATGGGAGGAAGTCTGGATATGGGATTGGGTGAAGAAAATGAGTCACCATCGGAGGCTCCTGCAATCTGAGAAATCTCTTTGGCAATAGAACTCTGGGACTTATCAGATGCGGATTGACTCGACATCTGCACACAGAAAAACAGAGTGAGTTCCGAATCCTTGGGACAAATCTTGTGGAGTGGCAGTTGTCATATTAAGAAAAATACAGGGACAGTGTACTGATTATAGGGGTTCAAGAATGGGAACCCCCAATTTGTCTGGGATCATTTCACGAATTGCAACGAAGGGAAGTGGTTGGAGGTATTCCAATTCATCCTGGGGTTCACATAAGAAAAACCCACAAGACTGGTTTTATTTAAAAAAAAAAGGGAAAGGATTGGTGAGGCATTATCTCAAACAGGGCTTGCGCATGCGCATACCCCAGGAAAAATGAAGGGGGTTACGCATGTAAAACCCCTGGGCTGACAAAGCTAGGACTGGGCTTGGTTAACTACGGCCCATGTACAAGGAGGTTGGAGTAGGGGAAACACGAATGGGAGTCCATTGACGTTACAGGAACACGGGTTTTGGACAAAATATCGATTAACAAGTATGAGTAAGTGCAAAAAAGAAATCGAGATTCGTGCACAATTGAAGAACAGGTGTATGAAAATAAACATGCATATGTGGAATATGAACAGGCAGATGGAAAATTGTCATCAGAAGTAAGAAGATCTACTCAATTAGGCAGTCAAGAATGGCATGCATATGCAAATAATACAGAACGTCATTTAAAGAATAGTATTCAACACAAGGAAAAGGGCAAGGAGATAGTCGGGACGGACTATCAAACATCGAAAGATACGAATACAAGGTCTGGGTGTACGTATGTGTGCATCAGTGTACATAAAAATCAGTGGGCATCAAGTAATACGAGAAGTAATGAAGGAATAAGAGCAGAAAGTACCTTTTTGATAAAAAGAAATGATCGGAGAACGGGAGCCTTCACCGGAATTAAGTTTGAGCAGACGAAACGATTGGAAGAGAGAGAAATGGTTTGGCGTCGATTTTATGAGAAAGCGTAAAAGGGGAAAAGGCGTAAGAGATATGTATATATAGGCGTATGGGGATATGAACCGGTGCTACACGTGTTTCAACATGCATAGGCCCGTGTGTGAGATGGAGGAATGAAGATAATTACAAACAGGGTTTTGGGAATATAAGGGTTTTGAATCTGGACGGGTGGAAGGTTCAATACATGGGATTTTATGGAGGAAGTGGAATGGTTATATGAAAATTAAATTTTGAATTTCAGAAAATTAAAGTTTTTGTAGGATTTGAAGTTTATAGAGTTAAAGTTTAACTGGGACTTTATTTATTTGGAGGGTTATCGCTTGGAAAGAGTTTTTGTCTAAGATACTTGTCTGATAATTATCCGGGACATTGGGTGTAAATTGGGAGGTTCGTTAATGGCACCCCAGTGTGGTGATGGTGGAACCTTGAGCTTCAAACTCGAAGGTTATGAAAGTATAGTCTTTAGCACCGGAGTTTCGTGGTGGAATCCCTTGTTTCCTACAACGGGTACGCCCATGTAGGCTTAGGGGTTCGCATGGGATGAAGGTGTGATTAGAGGTACGAGTAATGTTGGGTTCCTTTTGCATTTAAATGGCTACAAGGAACCGGGGGGTAGTTGTTGTGCCCAAAATCCGCCCTGGGCTTGGTTTAAGGCCTATTAAGAGGACAGACTCGAATTAGTTGAATGTGAAAGGATAAGATGGGTCCAAGGTTGAATGTGATGGTTTGGAATGTATCGAGGAAGGGTTGAGGGATGAGTATCTGGTGTTAAATATGAAGTATGTTCATATAGGGCTACGGGCATGTGAACCCCAGATAAGGGTAAAGCTGTGTGGAGGCCAGAAGAGGGTTCGACTGAGTGGCAGGCTATCAAGCAGGGGTTCAACCGCGTGAATCCCGACAGTTCCCAGAAAATTATACCAGCGATCACGGGGCTCCTTAAAACGCGGAAAAACGGGTGGAGGATGTCCAAACGGCCCAGTAGATAACTCCTAAACAATAGGAAAGGCATATCAGAGGTGGTTATCGTGGATCAACATCACGTATACATAGAATATGTATATATATGCGCGTATATATGTATATATACGTATATATGGGAGATATATCATAGGAATAAAAGGATAAACTATGAGGTAACTGCTGGATAATTATGGAAGACTGGATAAACGAGCACTGGAGGTCAGTTACGAGGGATATGGCAAAGGAAGGTGGAGAATAATTATCAAGAACTACATGGGACTTGATCTCCTATATATATAGGAGTATGTAGGCAATTTGCAAGGTTAGACACACTTTGACACCTCTAACACTTGCTCCTAGCTACTGGAATTCGATTGAATAGGTTATATTCGATCAATATAGCTGGGGGTACTTGCAAATTCAGTCCAAAGAATCACTCTTCCACCTCTCGAGTTAGGGTTTATGAAACTAGGGTTTTTTGGGCTTGTAATTCGATTTATTTAATCATTGTTCTTGGATTTTTCTTGGTTTATTATTGTAATTCTTTCATTGAAGTGTTGTACCAATTTTCCCTCACAACAAAGTAAAAGTAATTAAGTAAAAATAACATGTACCAGGATAAATAAATAAAATAAACTATACCAACCAAACATTTAATATTTCAACTATCATATAATAGTATATATGGATCTGTTCTCAAACATAAATTTTTGCAAAATAACATTTACAGCACTACGTTAAAGATATTCAAGTGATAAGTATTTATTTTTTATCCTTCGTGAATGATTCTTGTTAATTTTGAATTTTTTTAAAAATAAATACTCATTTATAAGATTATAAACCTAATTTACCTATAAAAAAAAGGTAGTATAGGAATTAACATACATGGTTGTAGAAATCGGATTCTATCAAGACATTTACCAAAAAAAACATTTTTTATAAGTTTTTTTTTTGTAATTTTACCATCTTCTCAAAATGTTTGCAAATTTTTTTTTTTAAGATCATTTTAAGAAAATACCCACTTTTATAAAACATTGGCAAAACTACGTTTACGAATGCAAATTCTTATTAAATAATTGGCTATCTTTTAAATGAAACGGAAATATTTTTAAAATATTTTTTGGAATATGTAGAATTATTCTTAAAAGAATTGTATTGATAATTGAAATTTAGAATGTGAATTGATAGACTTTTTGTATAAACTAATTGAAAATTTTTTGTATAGAATGTGAAAATAATGATGTGCATCAAGATTTAAGAGTTAAAATCGGGAACAAAAAAAATCCAAACACTACACATGTAGGTAGGGATGTTTGGGAGAACTTATTTTTTAAAATAAGTCAAATTATTTTAAGATAAAATTAAAAATTCCTAATTTTTTTCTAAAAAAATTATATATTTTTTTGCAACTTATCGAATCTCAAACAAACAATAAATACATAATTACCCGAAAATAAGTTAATAAGGACTTATTTTAAGTCATAGTCAAACAGTCCAATAAACTGCATTTGTAAGCTCAGTTTAGACTTTCGTCACACAAGTTTGTTAATCAAATAATTTTCAGAGACTTTACAACATTTACAACTATATCTGACATGATATTCAGGAAATAAAAACAAACATACATGATTGTTTCTGGCATTAACTTCATCAAAATTATAGTAGATTGTTATAGGGATAATGAAGAAGAAAAAAATGGAAGAGATGTTGATTACTTGTGTAAGGAGGACGGGGAATGTCACAAGCTAAAGGCTGCTCTAAGAAGTTGCATATATTTGTTGAGATACCCTGGAGTAGTATAGTTCCACAATCCATTGCTGTGCAATGCCTTGTTCGATGATCGTTCGTGATCGTTCAGTCAATGGCTCTGCCTAGTTCGATGATCTTTTGTGATCGTCCAGTTGATGCCTGCCTGTTTACGGGAGAAAAATCACCAAGTGAAGAATCTGATCCCAAGGGTACATTGTATTCAAGAGATTATATATAAAGAAGGCAGCAGACTACTTGAATAAAATGATGACATTATGTCGACATTTCAGTTTTCAACCATATTTTCGACCCAATGACACCATAATGTAGGCAGATGAGAATCCATATGTAATACAAATATTCCGATTCTTTTCGTTATACTATGATAAGAAAGTGTGGTGATTGTATTAAATAAGTGTTTAGTGATGACGCTACTTCGTTCTTGCATTACGTTCATAAATTGGTCAGTGAGCTACTAGTAGAAACACCTAAGAAGAGCTGCGCCAGACCATTTAAGTATTCAACTGCATCTCAAAAATTAAGTCACCTATTTGCAAGGAAGCAGGGATTCTTCACTTAGATTTGCCAGATTTCTGTATTCTCGTACTACACACCACCGCACTCCTGCTTCCTAGGCTATTAGACATATTAGGTGCTAATAATCGATTACTAGGTATTTTGCACTTAATACACTATTGGGAAGTTTTTATAACACATCACCTATGAATTTAGAACATTTTACAGTATTTCACCAAACATAGATAAGTTGCAAAAAAATTACTCAGTTATAGATGTGCATAATCAGCAAAGGATACTAGTGAAAGGCACAATTCTAGTTCCCGTCCCAACTTGCAACTATGTAAGAATAATCTCATATAATCATCACTATAAGTTCTGAACTTTTGAAATTGGATGGCAGTATCAAACAATCTTGTACCTTCTAAACCTGATGCTTGATCTATTGGAAAGTAAGTACAATGAAAACAGTTGCATTGGGGTCAATTGGCATAAGCATTTTTTTAATACAGGGTCATCTATATTCATGTCAGCCTCAAGCTTCAAGTCACCTGAAATATAATCTCAAGCATGCAATATGAGCACAATAATGGAAAGATTATACCAGTTTAGCAAAAAAAAGGAAAGGAAGGGGGTTATTTTTCTTGATACAACAATGAACTGATAGCTAATTATTTTTTTAATTCAAACACGTATCTTTATCCACCCTCCAGTTCGCGCATAAAGCAGATACAAGTTCAGCAGGGGCAATTCCCAGATAAATACAACCAGAGAAGATCTGGGTTTCTTGCAACAACATGCACAACTTGGTTTTCTCATCATTTTAGAAAATGATAACAAAGGATACCTTTGCCTTAAATTTTCCGTACGAACACCTCCACTCAGTAAATCCAAATGGAGAAACCACATGGCCTTTACCTTTTATATCCTGGAAAACCATTTGGGCAATCGGTTTCCTTTACCCCTCTTGTCTCCACCAACAGGGGTTTCAGGATCCTGAGAATAAGTTTGGCCAAGAAGCACACTAGTGTCACGGGATATTATACCAATGCCCCAGGGACCACTATCACCGAATGCAGCTCTATGACATTTAACTCAGTTATTTTCCACCCGGGGCTTCAGCCTCACATTCCTTTGTCCAAATTTAGCATTACTCACTCCAGCTTGATTTTTAGTTTGAGCATTGTTCCATTGTGTGCATTGTTGACTTTCCTGCACAATAACCTCCACAACCATTAATTCTTTTAGTTTCCACACTCTTTAATTTCCGGGCACTTCAAATTGCATAACCCTTGATGACTGTTTTATTGTGCTTCTCCACTGATCTATTAGTAAACCGATCTTTAACCCATTCTAGAAACTCAGTAGTATGACCAACATTACCAAATTTATCCAACATGCATTAGCAAAGTCACAAAATATAAGCCCTAGAATAAAAGATCCTGAATGAGTTAGACGAATTGGAAATCAATCAAATCAGATCCACAAGCTTAGTTCAAAGTTAAGATAAGTAAGCAGACTGTAGACATTTACTAGCTGCTCCAGACCAAGTCTTTGGGCTTGGGGTTCATCTATGTTTAGATCCGTGGTTACTAGCTGCAGACATTTACTGCAGAGTGTGTGTTATGCCTTAGGTTCTGAAAACTATGTTCCAAGTCTTACCAAGGGCATCATCTTTAGTGATCTTGGTGTTGAGAAGGCATCTGCCAACATATTTATGGGTCCTTCCTTAAGCTTACATTAGTAAGTAATCACATAACCTTCCTCCATTTCCTGGAAGCCTTCTCAACTTGGTTGAAGCCTCTGTTGTGACATAGGCTATACACAACTCTGCCAACATTACATGCAGTTATGTAGTAAAGGAACCTAAATGCTGACAATGCACATTATTAAAGAGCAAAACTACCCTGAGCAAAAATACCCTGAATAATAATATGCAAATCCCTTTGGAAAGGCGGCTAATATTACTCTAACTTCTAGTCTTTTTGATTTCATGTCTCTGTTGCAACTAATTCTTCATAAATTGATGGTCTGGATTGGCAAATTTTAGTCATGTATTTTGCATGCACACCTCTAACTGATGAAGCAATTGTTATTTATGCAATATGGACAGTCCAGCTTATTGGACCACTTCAATAAGGCTTTGCACATAATTATCTCTTGCCCAAGTGCATGTTCAACATTCTATCCTATATCAGATTCATTTAACATTTGTTTTTAGTCAGCATATATCAAGATATGGTTAAATTTTCTATACTTTACTACTCATCTACAGTTGAGTGTGTGAATCTTGTTACATGTTTTTGGAAGGAGGATACTAATCTTCATTACAATAGGGGCGTTTGACGCCGCATTCCTTAGAATTTTAAGTACTCCTCAGAAAAAGTACGTGATTTGGTACTTTTTTGAAATGTGAAGTGCTTATTTTTGTTTAAAACGGAGAACCAAACACCCAACATATGTATCATCACTCTTGCGGTAATATGTGTGAAGTATGAATAGCATGCAATTCACTTACATTTACTAACTAATTTAATGTCCTACCTGGAACTAACAAGATGAGAAATGTCAGATGTATGCAAATCTTACCCCTACTTGTATTGTAAGAGTAAAGAAGCTGCTTTCGAAAAAAACCAAGGAATTGTATTGGAATTGAAATGAATGATATAGGTTTTACAATCCAAACTTGCAGTTGAGTTTTCCGCCTTGATCACAGATACTTGCCAACTTGGAGTGTATGTTGTACACAAGCAAGGCATCACCTGCGCTAAAAAGAGAATCAACTATACTTTAACATTTGTAATCTAGCTGTTGCAGATTACACTTATACAAAGACCTTTAGCTAGCTTATACCAGGTCGCAAGTGGCAACCAGACATTAAATTACATTACTGGATAAATGTTAGCACTTAATTTAATTGTGGGAGACATTTAGACGGTTGTGTATCTCTGCTCCAATTGTCTAGTTATTTCTTTATGACTAGTGGCCAGAATTGTGAATTACTAATAATCTCTTAATGTATATGTTTACAGGTAATTAGATTTACTTTACCTGGAATGACAGATTATTAGATTCCACCTTCACTAATGTTAAAGAAAAAAAAATCATTTGAACCGTGGCATTGCAAGTAGTCATTGCTCAATAAAAATTTAATAATCATGTCATCTGTTGCATCATATTGTAGCAACTGATTCAATTTCTGCTTATGGCCTGGATTCTTATAAAATCAAATTCAATTCATTTGCCTTTGGCAACCACATTCAGTCAAGTAGTATCTGCTTCTCATCCATTTGCTAGGTTGTGACTTCGAGTCATCAGAAAAACAGTCTTTCTGTAGAAAATAAGTTTGGAAGAATGCAAATCTTAACTGCTCAAATGCTTTCCATGGTCGAAGTTAAAAAACAAAAGTCAAACTCTAATGCTTGAATTCGAGTCTCCGATCTGAGGGCTGTGTGCTAAAGTGGAATTCAAAGGACCATCTTACTGAGCTTTCAGTTTCACATTGTTCCTATCTTGTTGAAATTAAATATTTGCATATACACAAGAGAGGACACCCTGTGTATTTCGTTTCACCACAATTTATTAATCTTCATCAATGCTGGGGGATTTATCAGTTTTCAATTGGTGTAATATTAGTAATTATATGGAAAAATTCTTCTCCTAAGAGTATATTTCAATAGAGACATGGATGCAAATCAAAACCATCTTTTTGCGAGGTCATCAATCCATCCACGTAGTAGTCAACATACTTTTGTCACACTTGAGCTCGCTAGGATCTTAATTCTTAAGTCTTATTCCATTGAACCTCAAATCCACCTTACAACCATATGACTCAACCAAAGCAACTAGTTTAGGTCCCTTAGCCTTTGGCAAAGCCTAACCTTTGGCAAAGCCTAATATATTCGCACTTGTATTCCTGTTAATCCAAATAATATACTCCAATAAATATAAAACTAGCAAAAAATGTCTTCTTGCTCAAAAAATAAAATACGAAAGTATCCAAGTCTCTTCTAAAACCTTATTATATCCAGTGTTATCCAGCATATAAAAACCCTGAACTTGTAATTATATTCGACATATATATATATATATATATATATATATATATATATATATATATATATATATATATATAGGTCTTTGCTCCATACAGAACACTCTTATATAACAAACAACAAAGAACACCTTAGATCTAGTAGATCCTTTGGCCCCGCCAGGGGCACCAAATACAAAAAGTTATTTTTTTACCCTTTATCAAGTCTGCAAAAAAAAAATGAAAATTACTGTTCACTGATGACGTCATCAATGAACAGTAAATTTTCAATTTTTTTTTTTGCTGGTTTGCTAGAGGGTAAAAAAATAACAACTTTTTGTATTGGGTGCTATGACGGAACTATTAAATTATATTAGATATGAGGTATTCTTTATTGTTTGTTATATAACATATATATATATATATATATATATATATATATATATATATATATATATATATATATATATATATATATATATATATATATATATATATATATATAGAGTTGCACTCCATAACAAACACCTTATATAACAAACAATAAAGAACACCTCATATCTAATCTAATATAAGAGTTCCGTCATGGCACCCAATACAAAAAATTGTTATTTTTTACCCTCTATCCATCAAGCAAAAAAAAAAAATTACTGTTCATGATGACGTCACTGCTGACGTTAGCATGACATCATCATGAACAGTAAATTTTTTTATTTTTTTTATTTTTTTTGCTTGATGGATAGAGGGTAAAAAAAATAACAACTTTTTGTATTGCGTGCCCCTAGCGGGGCCATTTGATCTATTAGATCTAAGGTGTTCTTTATTGTTTGTTATATAAGGGTGTTCTATATGGAGCAATGACCTATATATATATATAGGGTCTTGTTCTAATAGAAACTAACTTAGAATAGAAACTAGAAACTAAACTTAAATTAAATATTTCAAGCTAATCTAATGATCAAATTAGGGGTACTCCAATACAAAAAACGTTTAAAATTATTGTCTCTATTCAAAAAAATTAAAAAAAATTAAAAAAAGTTACTGTTCACGTGATGACGTGGCACGTGAACAGTAACTTTTTTTTAATTTTTTTTTTTTATATTTTTGTTGAATAGAGCCAAGAATTTTAAACGTTTTTTGTGAAGGTGCCCCTAGCGGGGCCATTAAAATAAATGAAATATAATTTATTTAGTGTAGGTTTCTAGTTTCTATTCTAAGGTTGGTTTCTATTTGAACGCTAGCCTATATATATATATATATATATATATATATATATATATATATATATATATATATATATATATATATATATATAACGTTTTGGTCCACAACCACGGTTGGTTGGAACAGCCACCACTGCTGCCGCAACTCTTCATTGCGGCAGCCCTTCATTGCGGCAGTAGTAAAACATAGCATAAGTTTGGATTCGAACTCTTGACCTTTTACAAATTATACAAAACTTTTGCCACTCCACCAACTTGTACTCTAGAAATTTAAAAAAAATTATCTTATATATTATTTAAAATTATTAACTTGATAAATATTTATTTATAAAATTAATAAAAAATAGTAAATTAAAACCATTCGTTTGGATTCGAACTCTTGACCTTTTCCAAATGAAATAAACATTTTACCACACCACCAACTTGTACTCTTGCAAGTTTAAGCAGCATTATCTTACATATTATTTTACATTATTGTAATTTGATATATATTTATAAAATTAATAAAAAAATAGTAAATTAATAGATAATAACATATAAAAATGTGTATAGACGAGTTAATGAACATGGGAATGACTTCCAACCATGACATATTTAAATTATTATTTAATTAAATTTTAAAACAAATTTAGGAAAAAAATGTTATGTAAAGTCAAAATTTGAAAATAATGATAATATATATTATTATATTCTTAAAAATGAAAAAAATAGCATAAAACAGTAATGTAAGTTAAAATGAATGAAAGCGTTAAGAAAAAATTTATATTGAATATTTTAAATAGAAAAAATAACAAAAAATGTTACCATACTGATTTATTTTTCAACGGTAATCTAAGATTGAGATATACATGTCAATCCATCATTATTAAACTACATAACATTTAAAAATATCCATAATACATTATTAAAGATACTTTAAAGTTAAAATTAATATACTTTATTATTTGGATGCATATTTGAAGATTTAAAAATAAAATAAAAAAAACGAAAAATCTTAATTTCCTTCCGCATGGGCTCATTGCGGCAGCTTTTGCTGCCACAATGTGTAGTTGTGGCTCAAAAAATTTTTTGGCATTAAATACAGTTGGTGGCTGGTAACAAATGAACCACATAGAGCAAGGTTTCATTGCGGCAGTTCGCATTTAAGGCTTTCTGCCGCAATGAAACAATGCGGCAGGCGTGAAATCTGTTTCCTTTAAGGTTACAAAGAATTTGTCTTGTTCAATTTCCTTTTTTCAAACAGCAGAAAACACCTACGGATTTTAAGGGTTTGGAGCTCAAAAATTCATCCAAAATTAAGGTTAGTGCTTTATTCAATGGCTTCATTTTTATTTAGCTCTTTAGTTCATCTAATGAACGTAATGGTGATGATTATGTTACGCCGCCCGTTAAAAAAAATCATGTTTCTCGTAAATTATTCGTTGATGATGTAGATATTGATAATTATTATAGTAGTGTTCATAAACGTAGAGTGAATTACAATGTTCATAAAGATAAAATGAATGTTGATGATGTTGGTGGAGAAAAAAATGATGGTGGAAATGGTAAAAACAAGATAATTATTAATGATGGTGATGATGAAAAAGATGAGAAATTTGGGATGGGAAAAAATGATGATGAAGGAGATGAGGATATTAGGATGGAAAAAATTGATGATGATGAGGATATTAGGATGGGAAAAATTGATGATGATGAGGATATTAGGATGGGAAAAAATGATGATGATGAGGATATTGGAAACGAAAATTGTGAGTTTACATTTGCGGATGTTAATAAGGTTGTGCCTTGTGTTGGAATGATTTTCGATACATTAGATGAGGCGGAAAGTTTTTATAGAAATTATGGTCGAAATGTCGGATTCAAGATAATAATTAGGAATACTCATAGACATCAACGGAGTCATGATCCATCATCACGTATGTTTATTTGTAAGAAAGGTGGAAGAGAAGCACCAGAATTGGATTATCGTGATAAAGGAAAACGACGCATTAGGGATGTAGATCCACGAACGAATTGTCGTGCTCGAATGTACGTATGTCATCTAGTGAATGTAAACAAATGGAAGGTAACTTTGGTTGATTTGAAACACAATCATGCCATGGTAACACCGGATAAGAGACAATTTTTTCGAACATCGCGCAACATCGATCCGATCACCCGATCATTGATTGAGTTGTTTAACAAATCGGGGATCGAGACGAGTAAAGTGATGAAATATCTTGGTGAGACATGTGGAGGCACTGAAAATTTAGGATTTTCTAATCAAGATGTACGTAATGTCATACGGGATATTCGGCACCGAGTGTTTGATTCCGGTGATGCGGAGTGTGGCTTGGTCTTGTTACGAAAGTTACAACAAGAGAATGCGTTTGGTCATTTCTTCTATCGAGTGGATGTGGATAACGAGAATCGTGTTAAAGGTTTGGTGTGGGTTGATCCTCGATGCATGAACGCTTATAAGAATTTTGGTGATATGGTGACGTTCGACTCAACTTATCGAACGAATAGGTATTGTATGCCTTTCATACCTATTACGGGGGTGAACCACCATCACCAAAATATTTTGTTTGGATTTGCACTCATGAGAGATGAGACCGAGACATCTTATAAATGGGTTTTAGAAACTTGGTTGGAAGCCGTTGACAACAAACCTCCCACTACTAATTACCGATCAAGACATTGCTTTGGGAAATGCTATTGCCACGGTTATGCCCGAAACAAAACACTTATATTGTACATGGCATATAAGTAGTAAATTTCCCGAGAAGTTACCTAGTTTGTACACCAAAATATCCGGAATTCAAAACGGATTTTAATGCATGTGTGTACAAGTCGTTGTCACCCACGGAATTTGAAGGTAGATGGGAGGAATTGGTTGAGAAGTACAACCTTGAGGATCATGTTTGGTTAAATGAAATGTATCACATTAGACATCAATGGATTGGTGCTTACACAAAATCGCATTTTGCCGCCGGTATGACCACTACCTCTAGAAGCGAATCAATGAATGCATTTTTTTATGAATATGTGCAAGCATCTACCGGTTTGAAAGAATTCATTGATAATTCCAAAAAGGCTTTGGAGGCACAATATCTTAGGGAGGTTAAAGGTGACTACGAGAGCGAAGAAAGATAAAGGAGACTAGTATTGCAATCATCCTTGGAAATTCATGCATCCGAAATTTACACGAAAGAGATGTTTAGGCGTTTTCAAAAGGAACTTCTAAAAAGTACATCTTATGTCGTGAAGAAAGCCAAAGGTGGATGTTATTTATTTAAAATGTACTTGGTTGAGAAGTCTACCGTGCCGGAGGATCATAGAAGAAGCTATCAGTTGACGGTCCATATTGATGGAAAGATTGAATGTGTTTGTAGGCAATTTGAACATTCCGGGAAGATTTGTAAACACATGATCCGTTACCTAGACAAGAAACAAAAAATACGTATACCGAATGATTACATCAAGTCTAGGTGGACAAAAAATGGCAACAAAATTGCCGGACCTCTACCTTATACCCCTCCCGTTCTTGGTAATGTTGGTGCATCACAAGCATCAAGGTACAGTGCATTGTGCAAATCATTTCAAAGTTTAGGCGCTATTGGTAGTTGTTCCGTCCCACGTTTCAATTACGTGATGAACGTGATTGAGCGAGAGAAGTGTCACGTGGAAAATGTTTTTCCACAAGAAGATAAGACCGAAAAAATGAACGAGTCGTTTCATCAAGATGATTGGGATCATGATCCGATATTCGATCCTCCAATGTCACAAACTAAGGGACGAAAGAAAGCGACAAGATATAAAAGTGGTATTGAAACGTCAACTTCAACAACCAAGCAACGAAAGTGCGGAAAATGTGGGTTGGTAGGAGCAAACCATGATAGAAGAAATTGTCTTGGCCGTTAGTTTCAATTGTATTCTGTAATATTTGAAACTATTTTTATTAATTATAATCTTAATTTTCAATGTAAGGTATTAATATGCAATCCATGCATTTGTAATAGTAATAATAATTAAAACAAATGAATAAATTAAATTAATTGAATAATTGATTACTATTTATTAAAATATTGAATCCATACTTTCATTAAAAATGAATTATATGATATGATAAAAAATAAGACAAAAAAAATTGTGGGAAAAAAAAATTCGAACTGACCAGAGAGTCCAATAGCCATTCTCTCTCCTCCCCTGTTTTCCCCTGTTTTTAACACAGTTGTTTTTTATTATTTATTTCATAATATTTCAATTAAAAATTGGAAAATGATAAAATTACAATTTATTTCAAATGTTAAATATAAAATTCGAGAAAAAGTAAAAAATAATTTTTCCCAAAATTTATTTTAAAATTTGAAAAAATTGATAAAATAAAATTCTATTCCAAATTTTACGAAAATATTCTTTCTAATTTGAATTTACCCAAAAATATTTATTTAATCGAATAAATGTTAAAAAGATATATTTTTGTTAATTGAATTGGAGATAAATTTAAGCCAGTAGTACAAAATGTTTAGAATAAACATCAAAACAAGATTTTAATTCATTAATAATAATTTGGGAAGGGGGAAAACATCAAAATACAATTTTTATTTCAATAAATTCTTCGGAGATTCGGTACCCTCCTTCATCTTCCGTCTACGGATATTCATCTCCATGCCCGTACAATTTCTTCAAATATGCAATCTCCATGTTAGCCTCTTTCAAGGCTTCTTGGAGATCTTCCACATTCAACTCCAAATCAACAATTTGATCTTCAAGAACCTTGATCTCTATCTTGGCTTCTTTCAACTTTGCTTTTAAAATAGCCTCCTTCTCATTTTTAGCATCCATGACTTACCATTTGTTTCTAGAGAGAAAATTGATAAGATTAGGATATGAAAATAAACTTAGGTTGAGGGTGAGTATTTATAGAGAAAAATTTTGAAAGTAATATTTTTTCAACATTCAAATTCAATATAAAATTTAATGTAACTTGAAAATAACATTTGAATTTTTGGGAATGTAAGTTGAACACATTGAGGACTGTGTAAAACTGGTGAGGTCATACTGCCGCAATGACTCAAAGCGGCAGTAAAATCAGGAAAACATACGGCCACAATGACTCAACGCGGCATCCAACCTCAGCATGACGTCAGCCAGGCGTCAGTTAGAATTACCTTTAAAATTCGAAAAAAAAGCATAAATTATATTTTATTCCTAATAATTAATTTAAACTTCGAGAAAAATGGAAAAATTATTTTTCCCAGATTTTTAAACTAAAATTCGAAAAAAAGAATAATTTAAAATATAATTTTATGTTTCTTTTCGAATTTTAAACCAATATTTATAAATAATTATTTTAAAAAATTATTACTTAAAACAATATTGAAATATGAGTGGAATTCGTTTCGCATTCATATATGAATGGTTAATAGAATTAACAGATGTGGCATTCTTTGTCGAGTGTGTTAGTGCGAATCGAAACTCCGAGGTTAAGCGAGCTTGGGCTAGAGTAATCTATGATGGGTGACCCCCTGGGAAGTTCCCTTTTTCCAAAAAAAAATTTAAGTTTGCTCAAAACAATTATCTCTTTTCCCAAATATTCAATTTAAAATTCATATATGAATGCTTAAATTATATTTTAATCCAAATGTCCCAGGAAAAAATAATTTAGTGATTCAAAAAAATTATTAGCTAATTGTTTTGAGCAAAATTAAAAAAAATTTGAAAAAAAGGAACTTCTCAGGAATGCCACATCTGTTAGTTATATTAACCATTCATATATGAATGCGAAACGAATTCTACTCATATTTTAATATTTTTTAATTAATAATATTTTAAAATATTTATATATAAATATTGCTTTAAAATTCGAAAAAAATTAGTTAATAATTTTTTTTAAATTACTAAATTATTTTTTGAACTAGTTAATTAATTTAAAATTCGAGAAAAATGGAAGAAATTATATTTCCTAGATTTTTAAACTAAAATTAAAAAAAAACGATTAATTTATCTATTTTTCCAAATAATCCCCAATAATGAAGAAATAGATTAATTGAATAATTGATTACTATTTATAAAAATATTGAGTAATTGATTACTATTTATAAAACTTTTTCAACATCAAAATTTGATAAGTGGATTTACATCCACTTGGATCGCTTCAATTCGGCTTAAATTGATTGTCTTGGACTCAAGTTTATTGTAGTTTTGATGTATTTTGCTTAGTTGTGCAGACTTACAAAAATGTCGATTATGGGTGATGCTGCTATCGTGTTTGGAGGATTAATTTGTGTAAAATTCGGATTTTCTGTGTAGGTTGCGCAGTCTTCACTATGTTGGCCATATCTGGAGTTCTAGAAGTCAGAATTCAGCGATCTTACAGCTCACGCGAAGCTCGGGAGATTTTCTACAACATTGGATAGATTACAGGCGCAGGCCGCGCGGAATGAAGTAGGAGAGGCACAGGCTGCGCGCCTGAGGGGCAAGTTGCACGCGCGCGTTGCTGAAAAATTACAGTTTTGGCCATATCTTGAGTTCTACAAGTCCGTTTTGGACGATCTTACTGTCCACGTGAAGATAACGAGATTCTCTATCATTTTAAAGTGGTTTAGATGTCCAAATACAACTGGAACGGCCCAGAAATACTGAAGAAAAGTCAGTTACGAATTTTCCTTCAAAACCGAATCAGTTTAGGAAACGTATTATGTGCCGAACTGCAGAAATTCAACTTTGACAAGGAAATTGGTATAATTCCTACTTCTAATAAGTATGGTAATTGCTCTGGGCGGCTAGAACATTCCAGAATCAGATCTATACATGGAATTTGCAATTCTATTCTCATTCAATAACGGAAATTGCCATACTCCTATTCCAACTCTAAAACGGCAATTGCTTGATGGAGAGGCATATTTGGGCTATAAATACACATCTTGGGGGACAGAAAAAAGGAGCACATTATTACATATCAATTACTCTAGTTTATTTGTATTCTTGTCATACTTTGTTTTATCATGGTGTCACTTGATCCCATGATAACGAGAGGTTCAATCATGAACTAATCGTTGTCATGGGATTCTAACGGATTTATTTATGGAGCTTAGTATCTTGATGCTTTAAAGATCTGTGTGTGATGTATATTTGATATCCTTGTATGGTTATGCTTAATTGTTAGATGCGTAGCTAACATCTAATTTGTTAATCTCTTGTGAAGTGAAAGTGGATCTTGAGATTTAGAACTTGCCATGCTAGAATAGGTTCATGATTGTTTATCAACATGATTCATAGTATGAGATGAAAATACTTATATTGCCCTGCGTGATCTTTATGGATAACTTGTTCTTCAACCGTTATGTTTTCAAATTCTATAGACATATAGGGTCTAAGCATAATTGTTGTCTATTCATCTTCTATCTCTTTTGTGGATGTATGTTTAGTTTGGTATTCGTATACTGAGAAGTAGCGTATACTTGTTTCGTGTTGTCCGATCAGATATCATAACCATTGCACATAGTGATTAAAGGCGTCAGATCTAAGCAAAGTATTTAATGAAGTTAGGATTCCATGGTTTATCTTGCATAAGTAATTAGATTTTAATTCTCATTAGTTAAGTAATTCTTAGTTTAATAATTCTTAGTTTAATAATTTGTAGCTTTGTTTAATTTAGATAATTAAAAACCTCAAATTGTTATTTGTCTTAGCAGTGGATTAAAACCATACATTGTTGCATAGACATATTTACTAAATAAAACCATAACCAGATCTCTGTGGGAACAAACTTGACTTATATCTATATTACTTGTGACCACGTACGCTTGCGTGTTTTAGTGTTAACAAGTTTTTGGCACCGCTGCCGGGGATCATCGGTGTTTTATTTTTGGTTTATGTGCTTGTTAATAGTGGTCGTTAGAGTTCACTGACTCAGATTTTTTCTTACCTATCTTGTTTAGTTCGGTGTGTTTCAGGTACTTGAGTGTTTGAAGATGGCATGCGAGGAGTTGCCATGGTGGGCATATTCGAGGACATCCATGCCTCAACAATGTGAGCAGTGTTTGGGCGTTCATGATCCCTCACAATATTGTTACTACGAAGGAATTGATCCATATGTCACTTATGAGGAACAACCATATTTTCAATACCATCCTCAACAGTACCAGCAAGATGTTCCAGATATGTCATATTTCTTTGGAAGTGAAGAGTTTCAACATCAGCAACCTACTCCTACTTTTCAGTCAGATGAGGTTGTTACTATGGAGGAGCATAGGATGCTTGCAAAGAGTAGTGAGGAGTCTATCAAATCTTTGGAGATTCTAGTTGCTCAAGCAGTGAGATCATTGGAACAAGAGAAACATCAATTCATACCAGAGGCAATTCCAGAAAATAACGGTGACTTGGAACAGGGTACTGCATGCATAATTGAGGAAGACAAATTCCAAGGTGAGGTAAGCATTCACAAGCCATGTGAGGAAATTGATCAAGCTAGTGAGGTGGATGATTTGGAAAGGGCACAATTCGGGATAGACACTGATGAGCTACACAAATTTCAAGAATTGGCATGTGCGTACGAAGAGGACACTGATGAGCTACGCAAATTTCAAGAATTGGTATGTGCGTTCCAAGAGGCTGATGATCATGGGACAGATGCAGGTCTTCTACTTGTCTCAAAGTGTGAAGATGGAGGTAGCGCATTAGAGCCAATGGAGGAAGTTCTCTTTGAGGAACCAAAGGCTTCAGCAATTTACATTCACCATCCTCCATTATATTCAAGCGAAGCCTGCGAGTGTGTGTTGTTCTACAAATTGACAGATTTTGGGTCAACAGATGAAGGCATTGGAATAGGACATAGTTGTTATACGAATAGGCCAAGCGAGGAGAAGGGGCAGAAGGTGTGCCGCCGTGATGACGATGAAGTCTCACGAAGAGAGGACCAGGCAAACTATTATCATCCTTAATGGAGGCTTGGAAGTAACGTCAACCTAATGACATTAAACGAGCGCTTCTTGGGAGGCAACCCAAGCATTGTTGTATACTGGTATGTTTTCTACTTTCCCTCGTATTTACTCCCATTCAATGCGGACATTGAATATTTTACGTTTGGGGGTGATGGTTTGAGGGATTAGTAGTTGTTGTATTATGTGTTCATGTAGGATTTCATGCTTTGCATATTAGTAGTAGTAAATTATGCATTTATGTTCGTGTTATTTACGTTTGTTTCATATAGGACATTCTGTTTTTATATTCGTATATCATGTGAGTTCATAATAGTTTGCATTTGCACCCATGCTTGATAGGAATTTTGTGTTGTTGACGCTTTTGATTGAGAAGTGATATGCTTTGTTCTTGTGCACACACATACACTAGTAAGTTGAAGCTAGTAGACTTATTAAATGTTGTAAGTAATTAGAAGGACATGAATATGTGCAAGTTGATTTAGTTTGCATTCTTTGAATACAAGTAGGTGCATTAGAGAGGTTTTTGCTTGGGACTGAGTATGTTTTCCTACCAAGTGAGCTTTTGAGCATAATTGCATATTTCTTGCAATTTATTCGTTTGCTTGAGTGTCCACGGATTGTTTGCATTGCTAGCAGTTGTTTGAGATCTTTCTTGAAACGCATGACATTATTTGACGATTAAAATGATAAAGGAATTTAGGAATAACCACATATTTTCCTATATTGCCACACCATGTTTACATGATCAATTAGTTAACCCGTTGAGCTTAATCTTATTTTTTCGGTAACATACCACATTACTTGCCTAGACCTTTTTCTTGTATTGGCCTTACATTAATTTGAACCCACATTGTCAAAGGCTAGTAGGGTGCTTAAGGGAGTAATAAGGTGTGCAAGGAGAGGTATATTGTTGGACATAAGTTTGGGGGGGAAATATTGGAATTTGGGTTTGGTTATTTGCTTGATAGTCGGCATGTGTAATAAAATCGTGGGATCATTGTTATTGTCTATATTATTGTTGTTTTAGCTCTCGAAAAAAAAAACAAAAAAGAAAAAGAAAAAAAAATAGAAAAAAAAGAAAAAAAAAGAGAAAAAAAAAGTTATATTATGAGAGCATATTTGTGTTATTGTGATCCTACTTTAGTCGACTAGTCGAGTGTTTTTGTTGGAAGAAAAATAGTAAATGTATGTGGGGGGAAAGTAGGGTGTTGTGTATGATTTATTATGGTGCTTACTAGCTTTTGACACTTCACCTGTTTTGGCTTATCTGACATACCATGTCCCTAGCCCCGTTACAACCCAAATAAAGACCTTTTGATTATCGTCATTGATGTATGTTGTGTTAAGAGTTAGATTGATACCAAATGTCAAGCATGCTTATGATTTTGTTGGAATTGAGTGATACACTTACCCTTGTTCTTGAGTGAATATTCTTTTGTGAGTGGATTGTGAGTGTTTACTTGTTTTTGCGTATGAGATCCCGAGTTTTGTCTCAAAGATGTACTCTTGTAGGCTTAGCATGGTTACTAACTTATTCATACACTTGACATGGACTTTTGAGAACTTATGTATGTTCATTGAGTAGACTATGTGAATACCTGCACTTTCGACACCAAGACATTGCGTATTTACTTTGATTCTTAAGTTGATATGGCATGAGAGGATTTGAAGGTATGGTAGGATATTGGTACTAGATTAATTGCAATTTCATATTAGTTGCATTCATGCATTGCATTGGATTTTGTGGGTACATTCGATATAGGCCCTCGCGAGACCTTACTCATCCACTAGGGCTGCCTAAGGGTTTAAAGGCTTGTTGCATATGCCAAATGCAACCGTGATCACCTACGGAAGTGGTACTAGTTAGTTGTAATTGTTTATGGTTGAGGACAAGCATTGGTTTAAGTTTGGGGGTGTGATAAGTGGATTTATATCCACTTGGATCGCTTCAATTCGGCTTAAATTGATTGTCTTGGACTCAAGTTTATTGTAGTTTTGATGTGTTTTGCTTAGTTGTACAGACTTACAAGAATGTCGATTATGGGTGATGCTTCTATCGTGTTTGGAGGATTAATTTGTGTAAAATTCGGATTTTCTGGGTAGGTTGCGCAGTCTTCACTATTTTTGGCAATATCTGGAGTTCTAGAAGTCAGAATTCAGCGATCTTACAGCTCACGCGAAGCCCGGGAGATTTTCTACAACATTGGACAGATTACAGGCGCAGGCTGCGCGGAATTCAGTAGGAGAGGCGCAGGCTGCGCGCCTGAGGGGCAAGTTGCACGCGCGCGTTACTGAAAAATTACAGTTTTGGCCATATCTTGAGTTCTACAAGTCCGTTTTGGACGATCTTACTGTCCAAGCGAAGATAACAAGATTCTCTATCATTCTAAAGTGGTTTAGATGTCCAAACACAACTGGAACGGCCCAGAAATACTAAAGAAAAGTCAGTTACGAATTTTCCTTCAAAACCGAATCAGTTTAGGAAACGTATTATGTGCCGAACTGCAGAAATTCAACTTTGACAAGGAAATTGCTATAATTCCTACTTCTAATAAGTATGGTAATTGCTCTGGGCGGCTAGAACATTCCAGAATCAGATCTACACATGGAATTTGCAATTCTATTCTCATTCAAGAACGGAAATTGCCATACTCCTATTCCAACTCTAAAACGGCAATTGCTTGATGGAGAGGCATATTTGGGCTATAAATACACATCTTGGGGGACAGAAAAAAGGAGCACATTATTACATATCAATTACTCTAGTTTATTTGTATTCTTGTCATACTTTGTTTTATCATGGTGTCACTTGATCCCATGATGACGAGAGGTTCAATCATGAACTAATCGTTGTCATGGGATTCTAACGGATTTATTTATGGAGCTTAGTATCTTGATGCTTTAAAGATCTATGTGTGATGTATATTTGATGTCCTTGTATGGTTATGCTTAATTGTTAGATGCGTAGCTAACATCTAATTTGTTAATCTCTTGTGAAGTGAAAGTGGATCTTGAGATTTAGAACTTGCCATGCTAGCATAGGTTCATGATTGTTTATCAACATGATTCGTAGTATGAGATGAGAATACTTATATTGCCCTGTGTTATCTTTATGGATAACTTGTTCTTCAACCGTTATGTTTTCAAATTCTATAGACATATAGGGTCTAAGCATAATTGGTGTCTATTCATCTTCTATCTCTTTTGTGGATGTATGTTTAGTTTGGTATTCGTATACTGAGAAGTAGCGTATACTTGTTTCGTGTTGTCCGATCTGATATCATAACCATTGCACATAGTGATTAAAGGCGTCAGATCTAAGCAAAGTATTTAATGAAGTTAGGATTCCATGGTTTATCTTGCATAAGTAATTAGATTTTAATTCTCATTAGTTAAGTAATTCTTAATTTAATAATTTGTAGCTTAGTTTAATTTAGATAATTAAAAACCTCAAATTGTTATTTGTCTTAGCAGTGGATTAAAACCATACACTGTTGCATAGACATATTTACTAAATAGAACCATAACTAGATCTCTGTGGGAACGAACTTGACTTATATTTATATTACTTGTGACCACGTACGCTTGCGTGTTTTAGTGTTAACAAAATTCAAAATAAAATTTAATGTAACTTGAAAATAACGTTTGAATTTTTTGGGTTCATACTGCCGCAATGACTCAAAGCGGTAGTAAAATCCGAAAAACGTACTGCCGCAATGACTCAACGCGACTGCCGCAATGACTCAACGCGACATCCAACCTCAGCATGACGTCAGCCAGACGTCAGTTAGAGTTGCGCACCTCTACCAATAAAATTGCATTTAAAATTCGAAAAAAAGCATAAATTATATTTTATTCCTAATAATTAATTTAAAATTCGAGAAAAATGGAAAAAATTATTTTTCCCAGATTTTTAAACTAAAATTCGAAAAAAAGGATTAATTTAAAATATAATTTTATGCTTTTTTTCGAATGTTAAAGCAATATTTATAAATAAATATTTTAAAATATTATTACTTAAAAAAATATTGAAATATTAGTGGAATTCGTTTCGCATTCATATATGAATGGTTAATAGAATTAATAGATGTGGCATTCCTAGTGAGTGTGTTAGTTCGAATCGAAACTCCGAGGTTAAGCGAGCTTGGGCTAGAGTAATCTATGATGGGTGACCCCCTGGGAAGTTCCCTTTTTTCAAAATTTTTTTTTAAGTTTGTCAAAACAATTATCTCTTTTCCCAAATATTCAATTTAAAATTCATGTATGAATGCTTAAATTATATTTTAATCCAAATGTCCCAGGAAAAAATAATTTAATGATTCAAAAAAATTATTAGCTAACTGTTTTGAGCAAAATTAAAAAAAAATTTGGAAAAAGGGAACTTCCCAGGGGGTCACCCATCATAGATTGCTCTAGCCCAAGCACCCTTAACCTCGGAGTTTCGATTCACACTAACACACTCGTCCAGGAATGCCACATCTATTAGTTCTATTAACCATTCATATATGAATGCGAAACGAATTCTACTCATATTTCAATATTTTTTAAGTAATAATATTTCAAAATATTTATTTATAAATATTGATTTAAAATTCGAAAAAAATTAGCTAATAATTTTTTTGATTATTTTTTTGAACTAGTTAAGTAATTTAAAATTCGAGAAAAATGGAAGAAATTATATTTCCTAGATTTTTAAACTAAAATTCGAAAAAAATGATTAATTTACCTATTTTTCCAAATAATCCCCTATAATGAAGAAATTTGATTAATTGAACAATTGATTACTATTTATAAAAATATTGAAGCCATAATTTCCTTAAAAATGAATTATATGATATGATAAAAAATATGACAAAAAAAATAGTGAGAGAAATCAGGGGAAAATATGAAAAAATATGAAAAAATATTATCAATAGAATATCATTTTTCCAATTTTTAATATAAAGAAATAAATAATAAAAAAAACTGGGTTAAAATCAGGGGAAAACAGGGGAGGAGAGAGAACGACTATTGCACCCTCTCCTGCCGCAATGAGGCATTGATGCTATTCGCAACCCCTCATTGCGGCAGACGAGAGTGCAGTAGCCTTTCTCTCTCCTCCCCTGTGTTCCCCTGTTTTTAACCCAGTTTTTTTATTATTTATTTCATAATATTAAAAATTGGAAAAATTATAAAATTACAATTATTTCAAATGTTAAATATAAAATTCGAGAAAAATGAAAAACTAATTTTTTCCCCAAAATTTAAATATTTTTTTCCTAATATTCGAAAAACTGGGAAAAAAAAAATTTAAAAAAACAAAACCTAGCCGCAATGACTCATTGCGTCCTGGTTTTGTTTTTTTTAAAGGGTCTGCTAGTTTTTTCTTCTACCCAGTAAAAACAGACAGCAAAATAAACTGCAATAAGGAGTCTGTTTTTACTGTTTTCCATACATATTTGAAACCTGTTTCAACCACATAAACACAACAATACCATATCAACACAATCCCAACCAATATAAATACAGCAATACAACTAACTACTTTCAAAGCAAAATTAACAAAATAATAATACAATCAAATAAACAAGATCAAAATTTACTAAAGTCCCAGATTCCTCTATTGTAACCCGGCATTAGTCATTCTCCGCGCTTCCCCTTTAAAAAGCTCCCAAGCTATGCGATACCGGAAAGTCAAAACATCATGTACAGGGTGCCACCTTGCATCTTTCAATGATATGCCGCCAAGTATAGCATCCATATACTTGCAAACGTACACACCACAATCAGAGTCGCCTTGTTGCTTCGGTCGATCCATAATGAACTTCACATCCATATTTAAAACAAGAATAAATTAACAATGAATATCATTTATCAAATAAAATGCAGTAGTTATAACATTAATTAATCAAAATTCGAATTAATAAATCATATTAATTCATAAATTCGAATTTTAAACTTAAAAAATCAAATTAATAATTCAAAAATTCGAATTAAAATTTCCACAACTCATAAAAAAATTTATAATTATAATTTCATAATTATAAACCCAAATAATTCGAATTAATTCATAGTTTTAATAAAAATTCGGATAATAATTCGAATCATAATAAGAAATTGGGCAATTCGAACTAATTCAACCTAATTGAAGATGAGAAACCATAATTTCAACTCAATTGAGGGTAAAAGCCCTAATTTCAAACTAATTTAAACCAAAAATGGGTAAAATTCGAACTATAAACCTTAATAATTCGATTTAATTCATGATTTTAACTAAAATGAAGGAAATAAACACCACCCGCAGTTAAAAATGAATCAAGCCATGTACATATAATCATGAGTAGCAATGTATATAGTAGTGTGTGTGTGTGTGTGTATGTATAATTATGTGTGTGTTTATGTGTAAGAATCAATTAGAAGATACCTAGTGGAGGAAGATCGCTTGAGATAGTTGCCTCTGTGTGTTAATCGCCCGGAATCGGCTGGAAATCGCCCGGAGTCTGCTGGAAATCGCATGAGATAGTTTAATTAGGGTTTAGTTCGGGTCGCGGAAACCGTAATGGGTGATTCTACACTTCTGACTTCCGCATTGTATCATTGTGGTAGAAGAATTAAGGGTAAAAAAGTAATTACATATTTTTAGACATCCGCAAGGTTTCATTGTGGCAGAAAAAAGGGTAAAAAAGTAATTTCAGATTTTCGTTCCTCCGCTATGTATCATTGCTGCTGCAATTTGGAGGGTGAAAACGTAATTTCATATTTTTACCTGTTTCTATATTTCAAATTAACAGCTTTTATTAATTTATTATTTTTTATTACTTTTATTAAATATAAAACTATAATAATTTATTTACAATTTTATGTAATAATTCAAATTTTGTAAACATTTTTATATTTTATAATGTATTAATTTACCATTTTTTTTATTAATTTTAATAAATAATAAAAATAAAAGTATAATAACGTAAAATCATATGTAATAGTGTTTTGTTTTGAGGAAAATTACCAATATGTTTATTTGGTGTAGTGGTTAAGTCGTCCTTACCAATGGATGATGGACTAGAGATCCACTCCACATAAAATAAAGTATTTTTTAAGTTAAAAACACTGCCGCAATCCTTCATTGCGGCAGGTGACTTTATTCCTGCTGCAATGAACACTTGCGGCAGTGTTCGAGTTGGTGGTTGTGCGCCATTTTTCAACCAACGGTGGCTATGGAAGGGCACCCATCTATATATATATATATATGTACATTAAAAGTGTACAAATTCATTCTTAAACATGCACATAAACATATAATTAGTTCCTAGGCAAGCATCTAGTTGTTAGATTCAAACTCTCTTTAGTCAACAATAGTGGCAGCAAGGTTGAATAGAAGAAGGAGTATGAAAATGAATAACTTCTTAGTCTTAAATGGTGGGCTAATAAATATGTAAGCAATGATGTAAGTTTGTACGTTTGAAGCCTATATAAAGGCTACCCAGCTATCTCATAATACACAACAAGAAATGTAAGTTATATACTACCTAGTGCAAAGAAAAAAAAAAGAGCAGAAGCTCTAGTTGTAAATCTGTTAAAAAGCTGAAGGCTCATTTACATTTCCAACAAGTGGTATCAGAACTTGGTTGTTAAAATCTGAAAATTCTGCAAATTTTCCGGCAAGTTACTATTCCGGCAGGCACTGTTCACGCAGTAGAAGGTGAAGCACTGTTCATACGATACTATTCATACATACGGTACTATTCACAGATACTGTACGACACTATTCATACGATACTATTCATACATATGCATTATTCACGGACACTGTATGACACTATTCATACGGTACTATTCATACATACGGTACTGTTCACATATATTGTGAAAGAATATTTTATGGAAAAAAATGGCAAATATGATGCAGCCACAAATTCCGAAATTGACGGGTACAAATTACGGGAATTGGAGTATCCAAATGAAGGTGTTACTTGGTTCATATGATAATTGGGATATTGTCGAAAGCGGGTATGAAGATCCTGTTGATGCAACTGCCGAAGCAGCCCTATCAAATGCCGAGAAGATGGCATTAAAGGAGTTCCGGAAAAAAGACAAGAAGGCATTATACACAATTTTTCAAGGTGTCGACGAATCCACCTTCGAAAAAATTTCAAACGAAAAGACAGCAAAATAGGCATGGGAGATTTTACAAAAATCATTCCAAGGTGTCGATAAAATGAAAAAGGTACGGCTCCAAGTTCTTCGTGGCGAATTTGAAAATATCAAAATGAAGACTTCAGAGAATATCGGTGAATATGTTACGCGTTTGAAAATGGTGACAAACGAAATGAAAAGAAATGGAGAAAGTCTCGATGATGTTCGGGTCATGGAAAAATTGCTCCGCTCGCTAACAAGAAAATTTGATTATGTTGTTACTGCTATCGAGGAGTCGAAAGATTTGTCCACTATGTTGTTACTGCTATCGAGGAGTCGAAAATTTGATTATGTTGTTACTGATATGAGCGAATCATCTGGTCTAGCTGTTGTTGTGATATAATAATAAAGCAAGGGTGAGCAATAGCCCACCAACAATAATATTTTACTGAACGATAATATATAAAAGTTCAAAAGTATCTTTCAAACCAAATGCCATGCATTTACGGAAATGATGCCAGAATAACATGAACGATGAAGTTACGAGGTAACTCAAAATGCATATATAGGTGGGAATATCTGCTATGTCAAAGATAAGCCAGATATTATCATTTATCATATAAAGAGGAACTTGCAAGGAAAATATTGCAATTCCAGTTATTAACATTTTTCGAAGTCCTACAACCTGAAAGAAGTCTCTTCGATATGTATTGCGGAAGACACCGTCAACCTGAAAGAAGTCTCTTCGATACGTGTTGCAGGGAATTCCAAATTTGGGAGATGAACCAATACTGGAGTTATCACGCGCCAGCTGTCCCACTCCCTGATGATAAATTGGGGATGGTACAGCCCAATATAGTTTACAACCGGTAGAAGGAAGAACTGACGGCTCCACTTGTCGATTGCCTTTAATAGTAATTCCCTGGCCAATGATTAAGCCTTGTGATGGACCGCGCGACTCGTCCTCTTACACACGACTCCTAGTTCGAATAAATCCACAGCATTGAAACGTAGAGTTTGTCCTCCCTTCCCCAAGTGAAATACTTGTTGATAAGACTCCACAAAGTAGTCATATCTAGTTGGAAAGGAAAATTCACCACATTTCCCAAGCTTTTGCTTTTTAATGGATATCAACTTGTTCCAACAATCTTACCCCTCGAATGATGAGAAGGTACACACAGACTTAATGAGTCCATAGCAACCAAGTTGCGAGTGAAAAGGATAAATTATGACCGGGAAGTCAACAAGATAAATAATCTTTCTCAAGTAAGGTTCCCTTATAATTTAAGAGATAGATTCGAGTGAAGAATGGAATCTTGAGGACCTTTCTTAATATAATATTAATCGTATGACTCCGAAGAATTTTACATAATATTTGGAGGTGAAAGATAATCTCCAAATAATATAAATCATTTTAAAAAGAATTTAAAAGAATTAAGTAAATATTCCAAGATTATTTATTAACTCAATAATAATTACGGAATATTATTAAATCATAATATTGCACGTAAGTAATCCTCGAATGAATATATAGAATTATTTACTAAATAAATCACTCCTTAAATGAATATTCAAAATAATATTCATTAATAATTAGACTCCAATAAGTATTTAAAATAATATTCAATAAATGAGTCAAACTTTAAATGAATATTTGAAAATAATATTCATTTAATAAATAATCTTCTAAATGAATATCCAAATAATATTCATTTAGTAATCAATACTTTAACGGAATATTCGAAATAATATCCCTTAAGTAATTAGAACTTCCAATGAATATTTTAAAATAATAATCATTAAGTACATAAACCTTAAATGAATATTCGAAATTAATATTCATTTAATAAATAACATTCTAATGAATATCAAAATAATATTCATTAAATAATCAACTCTAAATGAATATTCGAAACTAACATTCATTTAATATCTCTCGACTGAGATAATACTCGAATAACATACCTCAAAAGATTTCCAAGTAATTGATACTTCATGGAAATATAAATAACGTTTAATAATAACATTCCTCAGATAGATAGTAATCTGCCGTTGGAATCCCTCCGGGTTTCCACGACTATCTATATCTCAAAATACTGACTCCCGGTCTATATTTAAGAATGAATATCATATGCCCTTCGCTAAGGGTCTTACCAAAACAATCCAGCTTATAATCGATATATTATCTATCTACTTATAAGCCAAAGAACAATCAGGGAACAAGTGTATCAATATGACTTGAAAGTAGGCATGCATGCTATGGCATATGTAAAATGTCATCGTACCCACACTCGGTATATACTTAAGTCGCATAAGTTCTAAAGTCGATTGATTACGAACCGAGAATACTTCGAGTTTTATCGTTCGTTTTCTAAGTGTTTTACCAAAGTTATAACCAAGCGGGTTTTTAGGGGTTCGTTCGCGTTTAACTTCGATTCAAACATTTTTATAGAATCGGAAAATGATCCGTTTGACATGTGGTTTTCTTTCATACCTTCCTTATGACCTCTAGTATTTATTTACCAAGATTCGCCACTGAGTAACATGCTTTACGAGGGTTCAATTGAAGTTACGAACTTTTACTTACGGTTTTGAACCGACTTTAGTAATTTGACCATAACTCCTAAACCGTAAGTCGGAATGTTTCGATTCTTTCGCCAAAACAATCTATGATTCTAGACCTACAAGCATGGTTCGAGTGTTCAACTTGGTCAGAAAATTTTTGGTTCGAACATGCTCCATTTTTAAGGGTTAATGAAATTTCGCCATTACGACGGCTATAACTCGGATATTTCCAAAATCGAAACCCTCCAAATAATCATCCAATCCACCATCAACACTCATGGACACTATTCATTGTCTCCCTCACTGTCTAAATAGGTCTTGGAGCCATGCAACATATTTTAACGTCTAACAAAACTCATACATAGCTCTAGTGCTCTAAACATTCATATAATTCAAACACTCATCCAAAACTCCATTAAAACTCATAATCTAACCAAGGGGGTTCAAGTGTTATACCTCTATTCGAAGCTTAAGAGTGCTAGAAAAGCCTTACAAGTCTTGAATCTTGCTTAGAACATCCTTTGGGAGCTATATCATCAAGAAAACAAAACATGAAAATCATAAAATTACTATTCATCCAAGAACATTGAATCTTGTAAAATTAAAATGAAAATCTTCCACTTACTTTCTTGCTCTCAAACTTGGCGGGTCTTCCTAACTTCCTTAAAGCTTTGATTTAAGCTATAGATCATGAATTGTGGTTGGCTAGAACTTGAGTTGTGAAAATTTACTATTCATTATCTTCTTTTTTTTTCTTAAAACCGAATACAAAGAAATGAATGGTGGTGGTTTTTGCTTTCTCTGCTTCTTGAATAATACATGTAGTTATCTTCTTATTCAACCTCATCTTATCCTCATGTGGTGGTACCTTTCTATTGGTCCATTTAGATTACCTTTATCCAACCATAATTGCAAGATAGTCCTTAGCTTCATGGTTATTGCATCCAAGTCCTTCCTTCCATTTTATTATTGCACCAAGGGGCTTCTACTCTTAAATATCTTCATATAACTCTTTGTCTTGTAGTTGGGCCAAAACTTGGGCCTTTACCAAGCTCTTGGGCTTTTTGTTTGGGCTTTATACAAAGTTCTTTAGTCGTTTGACTCACCGATTGAATTCTGTGATCGTCTCAGTTGTTTGTCTCTTGTAAATCCCTTGGATATAATTCTTTTAATGATCATGTAGGATAATTAATCTTGATATGAACTCAATCCATAATCCATGATTCATTCGCTTTATCGCTTAATCTCGTTATAACGTTTCAGCGGTTTCTAGAACGTTCGTTTCGCTGCCTCGGTGCCTTTCGTTCTAAATTCTCAAATCCAATATAATAAAATTCCAAAATATTAAATCCTCAATTTCAACAAATTTAATATCTCATTTCTTGAATATAATAATATATACTTCGCTGGTCGGTCAAATGTTACACCAAAATTAAAATAGGAATTTCTGAATTCCGATCGTCTTTACATACACTTATTTACTCTGTGGATTACTAATATGACTTCGAAACATCCATACCACGTCTCGTACATAGGGTGGCATGAAAAGTTTTCCAACTTACAAAATTACTATTCACATATGAAAAAAACACTATTCATCAAAAGGTGAAATATTCTCTCAAATCCAGAAATTTAAGGTTATTACACTAACTCACTTCTCATTTCCCCTCTAGGGGTCCATTAGCTCATTCCTTGGATGATAGATTATTCTTATCTATGTCCTCAACCATTGAATTACTCTATTCTAAAAATTACACCTATGTATCGGGATCATTATCCAAAGCAATATCCATCTATTACAATCACTATTCTTTGGAAACACCATTCACTTATGCACTTAATCATAATAAAAAAAGTTTTAATTCTACCAAAAATTTGGGTTCTTACAGTCTCCCCCTCCTTAAAAGGATTCCGTCCCGGAATCAGGTAGGAAGCAAAGAGTCGTTTATCTGTCGTTCACTTTAGCTTCTCGGTCAATTCTTAGTCGTTCCACCCTTCCTCAGCACATCTACTGCTGCTACAATACGTACTGTATCCTTTTTCCATCTTGCTACTTTTCGTACAACACACTATCCGGGTTATGCTCTTACTCAGTCTTATCCTTATTGATACCTGCAGTAACATTGGTATCACTATCACACTACGAATTCGGAGGTAACCTCGCTCGCACTGTGCATTTCCTGATCGCTTTAATCTTCGTAATCTCGATCAACATAGAGAAGTGGAAAGATTTATTGAGAGATCACTATGATCAATTGAACATTTGTTATATTGCATAGTTAGTACAGAAGGGGGCCAGCCTTTAGTACTCGACAAGCAATTAAACAAGTTATGGTATTCCACTTAGACTTCTATCACATAGACAGATAGTCACGTAGCAGTACCTCCCTTCCTTAAAGGGTTGTTCTTCTCAATTCATAAAGAAGATGAATAAAAGAAAAGAAAAGAATTCTAAAGGATTATAGAAAGTTTTCATGATTGTAAAATATCATACTCAGAATTTACCTCTGAACTATAGAGGTTCATTAAGGAAGAAATTAATCATAATTATATCCAATACTATTTGATCGTAACCTCACGTGTCAACATATCTTACTGCTTTGTCCACTATTCTTTGGACCTGTACTCCGGTTCAACCTTAGCAACACTTACTTTTGGAAAATCTTTGAACCTCTCAGGTTAAATCTTAGTTTCTCGCTTGACACCATTGTTACTGACATTCCATGTCACGCTACTAGCTTTTTCATATCTATAATATTAACACTGATAAGTGGATTTTATATCCACTTGGAGCGTTCCATATCGGCTTAAATTGATTGACTTGGTCTCAAGTTTGTTGTATTTTTGATGTGTTTTGTGTAGTTGTGCAGGATTGTAGCTATCGGTTAGTGTTGGTGTTTCTAATCGATATTAGAGTGCAATTAAGCATTGGATGAAGATTGGACACTTGTGTTATGCTATCAAGGAGTCACATGTGTCATGGTATTGAAGATGTTAGCTAATGCAAAAGAAACGGAGGAGAAAGGAGCAAATTTGTGTAAAATTCGGATTTTCTGGATAGGTTGCGCAGTCTTCACTGTTTTGGCCATATCTGGAGTTCTAGAAGTCCGTTTTCAGCGATCTTACTGCCCACGCGAAGCCTGGGAGATTTTCTACAACTTTTGACAGGTTGTCCACACGCAGGCTGCGCGTGGTGGGCGCAGGCAGCGCGACAAACAGACTGCTGGGCGCAGGTTGCGCGCGAAAAATCCTGAAAATTACTGTTTTGGCCATATCTTGAGTTCTACAAGTCCGTTTTGGACGATCTTACAGTCCACGTGAAGATAACGGAATTCTCTTTCATTCTAAAGTGGTTAAGATGTCCAAATACAACTAGGAAGGCCTAAAAATACTGAAGAAAAGTCAGTTACGAATTTTCCTTCAAAACCGAATCAGTTTAGGAAACGTATTATGTGCCGAACTGCAGAAATTCAACTTTGACAAGGAAATTGCTATAATTCCTACTTCTAATAAGTATGGTAATTGCTCTGGGCGGCTAGAACATTCCAGAATCAGATGTACACATGGAATTTGCAATTCTATTCTCATTCAAGAACGGAAATTGCCATACTTCAATTCCAACTCTAAAACGGCAATTGCTTGATTGAGAGGCAAATTTGGGCTATAAATACACATCTTGGGGGACAGAAAAAAAAGCACATCATTACATATCAATTACTTAATTTTATTGGTATCTTTTCATACTTTGCTTTTATCATGATTTCATCAGATCCCATGATGACGAGAGGTTCGATTATGAACTAATCGTTGTCATGGGATTCTAACGGATTTATTTATGGAGCTTTAGTATCTTGATTGCTTTAAAGATCTGTGTGTGATGTATATCTGATATCCTCGTATGGTTGTGCTTAATTGCTAGATGCGTAGCTAACATCTAATTTGTTAATCTCTTGTGATGTGAAAGTGGATCTTGAGATTTAGAACTTGCCATGCTAGCATAGGTTCATGATTGTTTATCAACATGATTCGTAGTATGAGATGAAAATACTTATATTGCCCTGTGTGATCTTTATGGATAACTTGTTCTTCAACCGTTATGTTTTCAAATTCTATAGACATATAGGGTCTAAGCATAATTGGTGTCTATTCATCTTCTATCTCTTTTGTGGATGTATGTTTAGTTTGGTATACGTATGCTGACAGGTAGCGTATACTTGTTTCGTGTTATCCGATCAGATATCATAACGATTGCACATAGTGATTAAAGGCGTCAGATCTAAGCAAAGTATTTAATGAAGTTAGGATTCCATGGTTTATCTTGCATAAGTAATTAGATTTTAATTCTCATTAGTTAAGTAATTCTTAGTTTAATAATTTGCAGCTTAGTTTAATTTAGATAATTAAAAACCTCAAATTGTTATTTGTCTTAGCAGTGGATTAAAACCATACATTGTTACATAGGCATATTTACTAAATAGAACCATAACCAGATCTCTGTGGGAACGAACTTGACTTATATCTATATTACTTGTGACCACGTACGCTTGCGTGTTTTTGTGTTAACAAGTTTTTGGCACCGCTGCCGGGGATCATCGGTGTTTTATTTTTGGTTTATGTGCTTGTCAATAGTGGTCGTTAGCGTTCACTGACTCGGATTTCTTATCTATCTTGTTTAGTTCGGTGTGTTCAGGTACTTGAGTGTTTGAAGATGGCATGCGAGGAGTTGCCATGGTAGGCATATTCGAGGACATCCTTGCCTCAGCAATGTGAGCACTGTTTGGGCGTTCATGATCCCTCACAATATTGTTACTACGAAGGAGTTGATCCATATGTCACTTATGAGGAACAACCATATTTTCAATAACATCCTCAACAGTACCAGCAAGATGTTCCAGATATGTCATATTTCCTTGGAAGTGAAGAGTTTCAACATCAGCAATCTACTCCTACTTTTCAGTCAGATGAGGTTGATGTTATGGAGGAGATTAGGATGCTTGCAAAGAGTTATGAGGAGTCTACCAAATCTATGGGGACACTAATTGCTCAAGTTTTGAGTGCCTTGGAACAAGAGAAACAACAATGCATATTAGAGGCAATTCCAGAAAATAACGGTGACTTGGAGCAAGGTACTGCATGCATTATTGAGGAAGACAAATTCCAAGGAGAGGTGAGCATTCGCAACCCATGTGAGGAATTTGATCATGCTGGTGAGGTGGATGCTTTGGAAAGGGCACTATTTGGGACAGACACTGTTGAGCTGCACAAATTTCAAGAATTGGTATGTGCGTACCAAGAGGCTGATGACCATGGGAAAGATTAAGGTCTTATACTTGTCCCAGATTATAAAGATGGAGGTAGCGAATTAGAGCCAATGGAGGAAGTTCTCGTTGAGGAACCAAGGGCTTCAGCAACTTACATTTACCCTCCTCCATTATGTTCAAGCGAAACTCGCGAATGTTTGTTGTTCTACAAATTGACAGATTGTGGGTCAACCGATGAAGGCATTGGAATAGGACATAGTTGTTATACGAATATGCCATGCAAGGAGAAGGGGCAGAAAGTGTGCCGCCGTGATGATGATGAAGTCTCACGAAGAGAAGACCAGGCCAGCTATTATCATCCTTAATGGAAGCATGGCGTAGTCAAGCTAATTGACTCTAAACAAGCGCTTCATGGGAGGCAACCCACGCATTTGTGTTGCATTTTGTTTTGCATATTCCGACAAGTAGGTATGTTTTTCTACTTTTCCTTATATTACCTTCAATTCAATGGGGACATTGAATATTTTAAGTTTGGGGGTGGTTTGGGGATAAGTAGTATGTGGTAGTTGTTTGTGTCATTGTATTCATACAGATATCATGTTTGCATAATAGTAGTAATTCATGCATAGATGTTAGTATTAATTATGTTTGTTTCATGTAGGGCATTCTGTTTTTATTTCGTATACCATGTGAGTTCATATTAGTTGCATTTCATAGCATGCATATTTCATGATCCCTTAGAATGAGTTAATTCTGATTGGTAGGTCGATGTTTAATTGAGTGTAGTAATGATGAATAGAGGGTTGATTTATAGTTCTTATGAAATTGACTTGCATGCTTCAGAAACACAATTTTTACACAGTCTCATCGTTTGCTTTTGGGCTAGGTTGAGCTTATGCTTGTTTGAGATTTAATCACTTGTTTATATTTAGAATTTTCGTTATTCCCTTGATAGCGTAGTAGCACTAAAGTCTAAGTTTGGGGGAAAACAGGGATTTCATGCTAGTTGTTGGCTAGGTGTCAAATGGCTAGTAGCCGGCTCATATTTATATGAGTAGTCTAGGGTTGGAATTGAGAATTCTCATTCCAGATTGCAATCGGAAAAAAAAGAGGAAAACAATGAAAAAAAAAAGAGTCAATAGTTAAATTGTTAAATGCAAAATTAACCAGGGTGTGCTCTTTAATACTCGAGCTATTAAGTTTGCCGGGACTTTGTGCCTAGTGACCTAAGGCTTTCTAGTCTGGGATCCACTAACCTAACGCTCGCTACATGGGTATTATTGTATAAGCCTTTTGGGGTCTCATTCATTGCACGGTTAAATAAGCATGCTTGTATATTATGTGTCGTAGTATAGTAATAAAGCATGAATTTCTGTCTAACTTGAATAAGGATTGAGGTGTTTCTAGGTTATGGAGTGTTTACCGTCTATTCTAGTTATAAACTTGTGATTGTCTTGGCGAAGAATATGTATGATTTTGATCTAGTTTTGGGAGTATTTCTGATGAGCATCACACACACGCACATTTTTGTCATGTATTGTTGGTAAACGGGGACTTAGTCGAGCTATATTTGGAATTAGTTACATTCTTTGAGATATTTGCTTGCTAGTTGGTTTTGGTTAGTTTGAAGGGGATCCTTGCATTTTCATATTAGTTGCATTCATGCATTGCATTGGATTTTGTGGGTACATTCGCTATAGGCCCTCACGAGACCTTACTCGTCCACTAGGGCTGCCTAGGGATTTAAAGGGCTTGTTGCATATGCCAAATGCAACCGTGATCACCTACGGAAGTGATACTAGTTAGTTAGTTAGTTGTTTATGATTGAGGACAAGCATCGGTTTAAGTTTGGGGGTGTGATAAGTGGATTTTATATCCACTTGGAGCGTTCCATATCGGCTTAAATTGATTGACTTGGTCTCAAGTTTGTTGTATTTTTGACGTGTTTTGTGTAGTTGTGCAGGATTGTAGCTATCGGTTAGTGTTGGTGTTTCTAATCGATATTAGAGTGCAATTAAGCATTGGATGAAGATTGGACACTTGTGTTATGCTATCAAGGAGTCACATGTGTCATGGTATTGAAGATGTTAGCTAATGCAAAAGAAACGGAGGAGAAAGGAGCAAATTTGTGTAAAATTCGGATTTTCTTGATAGGTTGCGCAGTCTTCACTGTTTTGGCCATATCTGGAGTTCTAGAAGTCCGTTTTCAGCGATCTTACTGCCCACGCGAAGCCTGGGAGATTTTCTACAACTTTTGACAGGTTGTCCACACGCAGGCTGCGCGTGGTGGGCGCAGGCAGCGCGACAAAAAGACTGCTGGGCGAAGGTTGCGCGCGAAAAATCCTGAAAATTACTGTTTTGGCCATATCTTGAGTTCTACAAGTCCGTTTTGGACGATCTTACAGTCCACGTGAAGATAACGGAATTCTCTTTCATTCTAAAGTGGTTCAGATGTCCAAATACAACTGGGAAGGCCCAAAAACACTGAAGAAAAGTCAGTTACGAATTTTCCTTCAAAACCGAATCAGTTTAGGAAACGTATTATGTGCCGAACTGCAGAAATTCAACTTTGACAAGGAAATTGCTATAATTCCTACTTCTAATAAGTATGGTAATTGCTCTGGGCGGCTAGAACATTCTAGAATCAGATCTACACACGGAATTTGCAATTCTATTCTCATTCAAGAACGGAAATTGCCATACTCCTATTCCAACTCTAAAACGGCAATTGCTTGATTGAGAGGCAAATTTGGGCTATAAATACACATCTTGGGGGACAGAAAAAAAAGCACATCATTACATATCAATTACTTAGTTTTATTTGTATCTTTTCATACTTTATTTTTATCATGGTTTCATTAGATCCCATGATGACGAGAGGTTTGATTATGAACTAATCGTTGTCATGGGATTCTAACGGATTTATTTATGGAGCTTTAGTATCTTGATTGCTTTAAAGATCTGTGTGTGATGTATATCTGATATCCTCGTATGGTTGTGCTTAATTGCTAGATGCGCTAGCTAACATCTAATTTGTTAATCTCTTGTGATGTGAAAGTGGATCTTGAGATTTAGAACTTGCCATGCTAGCATAGGTTCATGATTGTTTATCAACATGATTCGTAGTATGAGATGAAAATACTTATATTGCCCTGTGTGATCTTTATGGATAACTTGTTCTTCAACCGTTATGTTTTCAAATTCTATAGACATATAGGGTCTAAGCATAATTGGTGTCTATTCATCTTCTATCTCTTTTGTGGATGTATGTTTAGTTTAGTATACGTATGCTGACAGGTAGCGTATACTTGTTTCGTGTTATCCGATCAGATATCATAACGATTGCACATAGTGATTAAAGGCGTCAGATCTAAGCAAAGTATTTAATGAAGTTAGGATTCCATGGTTTATCTTGCATAAGTAATTAGATTTTAATTCTCATTAGTTAAGTAATTCTTAGTTTAATAATTTGCAGCTTAGTTTAATTTAGATAATTAAAAACCTCAAATTGTTATTTGTCTTAGCAGTGGATTAAAACCATACATTGTTGCATAGGCATATTTACTAAATAGAACCATAACCAGATCTCTGTGGGAACGAACTTGACTTATATCTATATTACTTGTGACCACGTACGCTTGCGTGTTTTTGTGTTAACAAACACTATCAGGTTGCCATCCCGAGAATTCATCAGAAAACCCATTTATTAATCCATTCATAACATTCCTTGCTTCACATTCCATAATTATCTTCCCCATCTTTTCTTTATCCATCACATCCTTCTTATTATTTGATTCTTATTTACTTCTGTTATTTATTTCCACCTTCATCTATTTATTGAGGCATCTTTTGTAGTTGGTACCTCCTTATTGGTATCCCGTCACATTTACTCTATAATCATCACATTATTCCAATTTAAACTTTTCGAAATGAATATGGCCGGTCCCTTTTGCTTAGATCCAATATAATCTACTTTCGCTGACCTTGTTTTTCATCACTTGTTCTTTTCTACCCGTGATTTTCCACAGGTTGTTCTTCGTAAGTCAGACCAGGTCGTATATCTACCTACTCGTACTCTTCTCATCTATCGAGCATCTACATTTTACTGGTGTAGCCTTGCCACATGAAACACGTTACTACCATGCTATAAGCTTTGGGGGTAAAACTGGCTCGAATGCCACCTTCCGACACTTTTAAACTCTCAGGTGGCCTAATAAGTCTCGGGCTCAACTGCCCTTCTCTCTAAGTCTCATTAATTCTTTCTACGGGAATACATTTAGCATCATGAATCGTCAACCTAATATTCTCTATCTTGTTTGCGCAGAAGTACACTAAAACAAACTTGCTTGTCATTCATCAACATGCCATTTAGCTTATCAATAACAGCACTTTCTTTATCTTTACGTTGTCATCTACTTTCTTAGAAGAATCGCCATCACTTGTTGTTTAAATAGTGCGTTAATAGCTAACCATACGGGTTTCAAATCCTTTAGGGAGACAGAGTAATCACTATTCCTTATCCATAAGGAGCACTTTCTGAACTTGATGTAGATATCACATGAAGTAGATAAGATTGCAGAATAACTTCAAGCATCGCAGTTATGTCCGATTGATGAAACTATCACTCATGCATCTTCCATAAAAGACTGGAAACTTAATGGTTTACTTCGTCAATTTTGTACCACGGTCCTGGCTTGCCTCAAAACGAGACCTTCTAAGGTACGTAATATGCTTAAGACTCCATCAGGAATCGAATCTTTACTTAAACTATTATTACCTTCGATTCTTGCACAATCATCAAAAAGAATGTAAATTCCTCCACTCCGATATGACCTTCAAGGTCTTTCCAAATATCATTTTGTTTCTTCAGTATGAACATTTGTAATTATTCCTTTATACTTAGACTGTCGGCCACCTCATTGGCCTTTCCTGATAATAATAATTTTTTGTAATCCATGTTCTCTGGATACATTCCAACTCAAATTTTTCTACCTCATTCTCATCACTGTTGGGTGAAAGCATTCTCCCTTAAGCTCTGTTGAAGGAGAAAAATATAACTATCAGTCTTTTTCCATAAGTCATTGCTTCCACCTTCCCGTGGGAACTTTATCAAAGTTACCCTCAATCATACCTAGGATATTTGTTTTCTTAGTTCTTTCTTGTTCTAGGATAATCTCAACCTTTATAGGTTCAATCCATACTTCCTCAGGGTTTTATACATGCCTCATCTGGCATTATTGTTACTATGTCATACATTCCTTACCAAACTTCCATTTTGAAGTTCGGAATATTACCTTTTTCCTTGTAAGGTTTCTTAGGTCGCCCTTATCATTCCTCCTGTATTTTCTAGGTACAGGGTATAACAAAACGTCATTGATCAATACTCTAATAATTCTATCTATGTTCTTTCCATAACTCTTTTTAATAATCCTTTCCCGTCATCGTTGCCTTAGCAAGTCCAACTCATATCATCTGAATTCATAATGTCGTTATTAGGGTTAATGCCATCCCTTGTGCATTCCCCAGGGTTTGTCTTAATTTATGGATATCCTATCCTTAATTTAACTGCCAAGGAATTTTGGCATCCTATAATTGGCAATCAGATCATGTATCCTTAATAAGGGTATCTTTTCAATCATTTTCATTTGATAATCGGTCGGTGGCTTAATGCTAACCTCTTCTTTCAGATAGTTGTCAGCCTATTTGGCCTTCAAAAAGGCAACGTATGCCTATCTGCTCTATTACAGAACTTGGTAATGGTAGCAAGGATGTTTTGGAAGATATTGGTCGAGTTCAACGTGAATCTCTTAGTACTTATCGTTCTTCTCAAAGGTTCTTGCCTTAGAAAAAATTTCTACAGCATACTGATCCATCTCTGACCATTTCTATACTCTCTTCATAAACCTTCATTGTTTACTTCCCTTAGTCATAATATATTCATGGTATTTATAATACCCTAACATCATACATCTCCAGTCATTATACTTCCATTTTTACTCGTAATCTTGGGCAATCATATACACATGAATCACTTTAGTACGGGTGACCCCATTCCAAAAAGTCTAGTAAATTCCCAATCCAAACATGGGTTGCAAAGGGTTCAGTAGAAGATTCCTACGATCTCAATAATATTTCCTTTATATCATAAGCCCTTGCAGTCGGTGCTTACTTAGAAGCAACCCTGCTTTGTCCTTTCATTGCTGGTCTAGTCACTTGATAATCCTTTGTGACTTGGCCTCAACTGACCACACTAAAATAAAAATATAAGATTTTAGGGGTTGGCTAATTAGCATTACTTTTCTAGCAATTGCCGGCATAGTGCCTTCTTCTTTGATACCTTTCTACCTTTCCAAAACTTTACTTCATATAAGTCCTAATCGACTACTCGGCACCGTCTCCGGCCACCTTTCCTCTACTTTTATCTTTTCAACTATTCTTATCAATCCCGCGTGCCACGCAAGCTTACCATTCCTGGCATAACAGCCTTTTCACTTAAGTCAATCCTGGAGTTTCTTAGTCCGGCTGGTTTCTTACTTACATTTCCTGTTTCCGTCCAATCTCACTTCATCATTTTATCTCTACCATCGATTATAATACTTAGGGTCCGTCTACTAACCCATATGACAGCAACCTTACCCAATCCACAGGGTTCGCTCCAGCTTCCATTCTTTTCAATGATGTTTTCTGATAATCAGAAAGACAAGGTTTGCCAAAATTCTCCGGATTTCTTTCCAGAATCAGGGAAATTTTGGTCAATCTATCCACCTACTGGTAACATTAAGGAGACCAGTTTCAAAACCTGAAGAATGGTTCTATGAACCTCCAAGCAGGTAGAACCATAAGCAGTCCTAATTTACAAAATAATAGTCATCAGATTGGAAGTTTAACCACTGGAGAGGAATCAATTATATACATCCCTTCGAAGGGAATCAACAGTTTCAAACTGAAACCTGTCACAATATCCTGATACCTATATGTCCTGACATTCAATATTACCAAATGTCAGTCTACCTGACCACTAATCTCAGAAGGAACATTACTATCGGAGTTGGTTGTTCCACAAAATTGGCACTACTAGGGCCATCCGAACCTGGTGAACCGTGCTGTCCGAATGCCTCCGCAAGTACTTTGTCGTGCTGTGCAAGCACACATCCTAATCCTTTATGCGAAGCGTCGTTGGAAGCACAAAGTCTCCTTTTTCCATTAAGCAATGCCAACTCTTGGTCATTACCAATTTCATCTTTTAGCTCCAGGAAGATTTTCTCACATTTTTCTCTTTAACTACTGATCGTATTCTTGATCCATTATAACTCCGCATCGGAGTAAACTTAAGGTAACTACTATAATCTATTCAAAGAAAGAATTTAATATTCCTCTGAATCACATGCATCTAACATTTCTGGTTCATCATTTTACTGAGTTGAAATTAATCCTATACTCAGTCTCTGGCAGTAGTCTCATTACGAGTTCATCTTGACTCACTGGTCTTATCTTCCGGTAGGTTCTGAGATCATTGTCTTGCTTACTACTTCCTTATATAACTTTATCCAATCATGCTGTCACTTCCCAATGTCTTTACTTTCTAACTGATTCATTCATAAAATGAACATCTCCCTTAATAAAACCACCTCATTAACCTCAATTTGGTTCCATAAATTATAACCTATGACATCTGCCTTCTCAAGGCGAATTATTACTGACAATATTCATACTAATTCATTTATCAAATGATATGGCACATACTGCCTCCTCTCAGCTATTTCTAGGGACTCTGTTCCTCGTCCTATATCGATGTCTTTGATAATCATACATCCCTCTAGCTCTTTCTTTGTTAATATGAAAGTCTCTAAGGATTCTCGTCTATTCCCATATAAGATCTTAAGTGATCCTTTCAATCCGTCTTACTTGCTGGTACTACATCCAGTAGTTCGGCTACGAATCCAACATGAATCTTCAGTTCTCTTGCTAATAGCTCAGTTCTTTATGCTCACTTTTCTGAGCACCATACCTTAATCATCACAGTCTTTCTGGCTGCGGCCCTCATTCCTCAAGGGTAAGCTCCTTATCCTAACAGGATTTTTCTTATCTGCTGGAACCTCTTCCGGGTCTCCAGTAGGGTACTCCATCGAATTACCCGCTGATCTTCAGCATATAAAGCATCATCGCGCTGCTGCTCGTATGCCTCAAGGTCTGTCGCCTTACTCGTCGACACAATGTCGAGCTAAGTTACTATCATGATACTTAAGAGTTCCCATAAGGGTTTTATATGTCATCACTACATTAAGTAGTCCGACTATGAACTTGGCAAGAGTTCTTATTATCTTAGTGAATTTATTGTTTTAATGTCGCCTCATCTCTGGGGTTTATAACGTACGCTCTGATACCATTTCTGTAACACCCCCAGATCCGGGGTCCGGGATCCGGTCGTTATGGTCTCCAATTCTGTCCACAATACTTGAACTTACCTCAACATAAAATAATTTACATCTTTTTGACCCAACACAACAATATAAAACACACCCGTTATAGTCCCAGAGATGGAATCAGAGTAACAATCAAATTTTATTAAACACATTATGAGTTCTTACAACCCAAAAGAGTTACAATATGAATACATACTCTTTGCCATCCATTTACATAAGTCATACTAGTGCAAATATTTGGTACTGAAAGAATGAATCTATCCTACCAATAGCTTTCTCTTCGGCTCTGGTAGTCTCATCGTCCTCGCCAGCATCGAGTGCGCCTTGTGCGAATCATCTGGTCTAGCTGTTGTTGTGATATAATAATAAAGCAAGGGTGAGCAATAGCCCACCAACAATAATATTTAACTGAACGATAATATATAACAGTTCAAAAGTATCTTTCAAACTAAATGCCATGCATTTACGGAAATGATGCCAGAATAACATGAACGATGAAGTTACGAGGTAACTCAAAATGCATATATAGGTGGGAATATCTGCTATGTCAAAGATAAGCCAGATATTATCATTTATCATATAAAGAGGAACTTGCAAGGAAAATATTGCAATTCCAGTTATTAACATTTTTCGAAGTCCTACAACCTGAAAGAAGTCTCTTCGATATGTGTAAGAACCCTAATTTTTGGTAATATTTCCTTTTATTTAATATCTTGTGACATTATCATTATGGAACCTTTCTAGTCATCCCTGTTGATTAATAGAATTGATTGTCTGAGAAACTGCGTTGTTGCATTTATTATGTAAGATATACAGAGAGATTGTGAAGGCAAGAGTCTTACTGTTAGTAATATTTATTAAACTTGGGATTTGAGAATGGTTAGAATATTAAAGGATTTATTAAGAGTTATGACGAGGAATTATGAACATTCGAGGAATTTACACAATAAGTACTTAAGGAATTATAGGGGAAATCTCTACGCGACGAAATATTATTACGAGAGAATAATTAAGATACGATACGAAGTAAGGATTAAATGACAAGCATTGGTGGGAGAATAATATTACAAGGAAAGAAATTACATGCAAGTGCCATGTAACTAGCTAGTTAGGAAAAGAAACTAGAAAGCATAAAGTAGAAGTGAATAGTGACATGTGTGATGGGTGATGTACCTAGGGGACAATAGGGCATGGGGAGACAACCTAGACTCTAGCTTGGCAACATGTGAACTACACCTAATACCCACAATAATACATATCCTACTTATCATTTCATTACCTTTCAAAAACAAAACAAAGAGAAAACACTCCCCCCCCTTGAGAAGCTCTCGGCCGAACTACAAGGAGAGAGAGAGAGAGATTTTCTCTCCAACATTTCTTCATCTACAACCTCAAGCAAAAATCCTAGGGCTTCCTTGCATTATAATAGAGGTATGGTATCAATTTCATAGCATTCCATCCATTGATTCTTGAGATAAAAATTGTTGAAAGTTTAGAGGGTTGTTAACATAAGTTGTTATCTTTTAGATCTTGAAGGATTAAGGTTTGTGAGGGCTCATACAAGTGTTCTTAGTTGTTGTAAAGCTCATCCAAGGTCTTTAGCCACTCAAGAAGGTATACAAATCTCAAACCCCCTTGGTTATGTAATGTTTATATAGTATGGTAATAGATCCATGTGTTTTAGGACTAATCTTGGATGTATATGTATTAGATAGCGTGGATCTTGGGTTTTGATGTTGAGATTGTGATTTTTATGACTATGGTTAATATATATATCTCCATGAGTGTTATGAGTCATGATCTAAGTGTATTAAGTGGTGATTATGTTATGGAAGTATGAAAAATGGTTGATCTAAGTAGTTTGAGCTTGCTGAGTTTGTCCAGGAACTTTGATCTGTGTTGTAGCACGATTTTGAACCCCCAAATGATGTCCCCTGATGTCCTACCTTATATTGTTGGAAAGATAATTAAATGTAGTTTCTGGAAATGTAAGGTTCATATCTAGGTGATGTGTGGATTTTTAGTTATGGCCGGAGGAGTGAATTTTGTTTCTGGACTATGGACTGCATTAAGTGACCCCCTTGTGAACCTTGTTTAAACACCTTAAAATATATTTGGGATCATGGAAAAATTTGAGAATGTAGGTAATGCAGTGGTGAAGACCACCCAAAAGGAATTGGATTAAAATATGAATTTTTGGATTTTATAAAAATGCTAGAGTAAAATTCGCGCAATGGAAAAAGTCGATTAGTGAAACATGATTCTAGGGTTAGTGGTTATGATTCGAACGTGGTAACTAAATTAAGTCGAGTAAGTGACGAGCGTAAACGAGTGATGACATGGACCTATAGTGGGGCTAGGGAGTCATAAGACGAAGTCGTTAAGTTAATTTCGTACCCCCTTAAAACCCTGTAATTAAAGAGAAATTGTTAAGGTACTAACGAGCGATTATTGTTTATGTATAGATCGTTCGAATCCGCACGCTCGACCACCCCAACCAAACCAAGGCAAGTTTACTTTTCAAAACTTATCCCTATACAAGGATTTTCACTGTTGTGTTTGTAGTTTTCAAATTATATCAAATGCTATGTTTATCGAAGTATTGATGCAATTGAGATTGAACAAGTACATGTATGCTTTTACCCCTTGAACTTAGATTGAAATGTTTTCTTCGGACAACGACTCTAGCAATAGAGGTCGTAGCGGTCCGTATATACTATTGACCGGGGAGCGGTATATTATTATATCGTATCTATATTGAGAAAACCCGAAGGGTCATTCGGGTGGTATCGTATATTCAAATAACTATTATTATATCTTCGTAAATGCTCGAAACCCTATCTTGGATTAAGAGTTTATTTTATCGAATAATTATTTTATTAATTATTAATATTAAATCTTAAAATATTATTTATTAATTACTGTTCATTATTTAAAGACAAAGTTAATCCAAGATACTTTTTAATACTTTCAAACTCGAAATCTTTCGAACTCAAAACATTTTCGAAAACCCCCGGTCAGATTCCGCTTCTTGTATGATTTCAAGAATCATCGGTCGACTGATGTCGGACCTCAACTACTATCTTTTCAATCAAAAATCAAGTTTTAAAAGAAAAGAAAAAGGGACTCTGGCAGGTGTGGGAACCGTTGACGAACGATTCCCGGGATGTGTAAGCGGCCGTGAGCCAGGCGGTCCATCACTTATTATTCCGGCCCAGGTGTTGCCGAAGGATGATTACGGATGTAGTTTTCATCGAGGGTGATTACGGATGTAGTTTTCACCCGAGGGATAGTTACGGATGTAGTTTCTATCCTTCTACCGGTAGAGAAGACCGCAGATTATTGGACTTGGATGTGGCGACTGATCATCGTCAATCCTTGTCAGGTTTTGTGTTTTCTTTAGGTCCCATTCCTCCATTTTGGAAAAATGCTTTGACACTGCTTCTTAGGCTTTTGTGCCAAGTTGCTGATAGTGTTCTATTTTGATGAGAAATATGTTGATTCAATGCAGTATCTAGAACTGCAAGTTTATTTTGAAAATAAGGGCACATATTGTTGCACCTTCGAGATTTATCAACTATGACAAGTGATTTTATAACTGATTGATACAAACAAGTATATCAACTGCCAATCATATGAAATGTTATATTGCTTACCTTATATATATATTTCTTGCTGAGCTATAGTTGCTCACTCTTGCTTGTTTTCAAATTTTACAAACACAACAGCTAAGCGAAATGGCAAGACCCAGGCAGACTGTTCGAAAGCAGGTGACTAGGCCCGAGCCACCACTTGAGATTCCACCGGTAGGCCCCATTAGCCGGATTGGTTGGCAGCTTTTGTTAGTACTTTTTATTTATCAGCATGACCTGTGCAAGGCAGTGAATCGTAACAAACTTTCAAGCCGCCAACTTCGCTTTCATATCGAAGTGTTGTTGGTAGCATAAATACTATTTAATTCGGTCTGTAATAACTCTGATAACTTTATTACTGTTTAATCAATGTGTGACGTTTCTGAGGCTCTAACCTGTGTGTGTGAGTGTGGTGTGAGTTTATTGTGGGGTCGATGGCTATGTTATATATATTATGTGCAAGAGCAGGTATGTTACTAATGGAAAATGGACCGTGAGCGCCTAGATCTCCGACCCCGGATCTGGGGGCGTCAGAAAAATGGTATCAGAGCGAGGTTACAGTTCTCAAAAACGATAGTAATTTAAGAAAGCAACCCTAATAATAATAACAATAACGATAACCTTAATAACAACTTTAATAATACTTAGAACTCTCATCGAGTTTGTAGTCGGGTTATCGGATATAGCCCTGACTTTAAGGACCGTGAGGGAACTACTCCTAAACCCTTCTTTTATGGTTAGTGACCCACCTTATTTCCCTTGTGTAGATGGAGGAGATACCAGACCCTGAGGCTTTCGAGAGAGAGCATGACGAGGCCCTGATGCGAGAGACCGAGGATCCTGAGGAGGATATGGGTGCTGACTCCGAGCTTGGCCCCTAGATTACACTGATAGATAGTACTGATGATGAGGATCCCGTTGAGGAGCCCTTTGAGCCCGAGCCAGAGCCTGTTACCCCATCTCCTGTAGCTACTGATGAGGAGAGTGTGAGATCCGGCGAGGGTCGTTTTGTGTCACCCCCACCTTCTCCACAGACATCTAGCCCTGTTTCATCGGACGGTGACTCTGAGGATGACACTTCTGGCGAGGAGGAGCTTGACCCTACCCCTGCTCCTGCTCCTGCTGCTGCTGCTGCTGCACCTACGCCTGTTCCTGTCATACCACCTCCACCGACGGACCTACCCCCAGTGTCTGGTACTGAGCATGCTTACGTGGTACAGTTCCTGACCCGAGACTTACTATCTGCAGAGGCCCGACTTAACGAGGCGAGGCGGGCACTAGTGGAGGAGCGCGAGGCACGCTTGAGGATCCAGGCTGAGATGAGGACCACTGTTGCTAGGAGGACTAGGGCTCGACTCCACAGGATTGAGATGAGGAGTCGCGATAGGATTCTTGGTTTAGGGATCCGCGGGGGCGGAGTGATCCAGGCTAGGGATGCTAGGCGTGTTGTGCGTCGTGCATTTACCCGAGTGAGGACCTTGCTCCGTCGCGGCGCGGCCCCGTGATGTGTTACTGATAGCTCAGTCCCCTAGGTTCAGATGACATTAGTGTGTCGATTTTGCGGGATAGTTGACTTGTGCAGTGGTATCCTTCTGACCAGTGGATGAGTAGACTGACCTACAGATATGTAGATGTGACTTCGGGTAGTATGTATGGATGTAGCCCTACTTTTGTGTAGCCTGACTATTCGGATGATGTATTCGTATTTGTTCCACTTTTGCTAGACTTTGACATCGGAACTATGTATTTGGCTCTAACATCCAAACTTGTGATAACCTTTGTACTGTACTTATTTAGTTTCAGTTTCCTTAATATTGCCTCAACTGCTTTACTTTCCGATGCCATGCTTTACTGTTTTGATATACAACTGTGATTATACAATTGCTACAAGCCACAAATACAACCATACTGTTTCAAATTTACGATATGCGATTTCAAATTGTTTTCTACAATTTCCAGAAAAATGTTCCTACAATCTTTACAAATAAATTTTTAAAAAAAAAAAAAATGTTTTGAAATTTTGAAAAATATTTGAGGTTTCGAAATTTTGAAAACTCTTGTAAATGTTTTTGCATCCCAAAGGGATTTTCCCCCCAAAAAAAAAATGTTTGACATTTTATCTCCAACATCGGATTATTAAAACTTTTTCACTCCACCCTTATGAGGAGGAACGATACGCCCCTGACCCGTGCAAACGCTGTCAGGTAATTGGAAAACCCTAACCCCTCTCTTGTTTTATTATCAGAATCATGCCACCCAGAAGAATGAACACTCGAGCTCACCCGATCAGTTCTGAGGGCCAGGGTAGCCACCATGGAGCCGGAGGCCACCAGAACCGTGAAGGGGAGAATGTCAACCTGAGTGAGAATGAGGGCAACGATCATAACCTCTTTGATGACTCTGAGTATGAAGAAGAAGAAGCTGGTGATGATACCCGAGAGGTAGAACATCCTAGGGGAGGCCCTACGGAACAGTTCATGGAGTTACTTAGGCAGAACTTGGACCGTCCCCCAGTTCAGCAACCACCCCAGAATGCTTATGCTAATTCTTTCAGGAACTTCAAATCCCTGAAACCCCCGAAATTTAAAGGAACTGCCGACCCTGTCGAGGCAAGGGCCTGGCTGAAGGAAATGGAAAAATCTTTCGAGATACTAGGTGTCGCTGAGGAGCAGAAGACTGTTTTCGCCACTTACCTTCTGAAGGGTGAGGCGAACTATTGGTAGGAAGCTAAGAAGAATTTGGAAGGAAGAGGTGTGGTGACCTGGGAGAGATTTAGCGAGTTGTTCTTGGAGAAGTACTTTCCTAGGTTCATGGAGACACAAATGGAGCTAAAGTTTTTGGAGCTGAAGCAAGGAAACATGACGGTGGCCGAGTATGAGGCCAAATTTACTGAGCTGTCGAGGTTTGTGCCAGAGTATGTGAACTCTGAGGCAAAGAGGGCCCGAAGATTTCAATTAGGGCTAAAACAATGGATTCAGAATCGTGTGGCGGTTCTTGAGCTGACAGACTATGCCACCCTGGTACAGAAAGCGTCAATTGTTGAGGCTGGGAGTGAACAGATGTAGAAAGAGAGGGAAGGAAAGAAGAGGAAGTTGGATAGTCGAAAGGGGAACTCTGCTGGTGGGAGCTTTCCGAGCAAATTTAAGCGAGGAACGATGTCCCAACCCAGCGGGAACTTTGGAACCAAGAGAGCTGAAAGTTGGAGTGTGGGCCAGGGCGGCCGACCACAGGGATCGTCTTACTCTACCCCATCCCGAGCCCAACCCCCAGAATGCAACAAATGTGGAAGGAAACATGCGGGCGTGTGTAACCTGCAAGATGTGAAGTGCTTCAAGTGTGGGCTGACGGGGCATTATGCTAACGCCTGTCGCGGAACTAGTAACAACCCGAGTGTCGGAGGTAATTGCTTCAAGTGTGGGAAACCAGGGCACCGAATAAGGGAATGTATGTCCTCTGGGCCAGCTGCATCGAGAGTGAGTGGAACTGCTTCTAACAAGGCCCCTACTGCAAGAACTTTTAACATGACGGTGCAGGATGCCGTGAGGAACACGGATGTGATTGCAGGTACCCTATTACTCAACTCAGTTAAAGCAAATGTTTTATTTGATTCGGGAGCTACCAAGTCTTTCATATCTCTAGATTTTGTATGTCGGTTAGGCCTTAAGACTGAACCATTGAAAGACAGATTGCAAATAGAGATAGCTAATCATGAAATTATTCCCGTTAGCCAAGTATGTCCAGGTTGTGACTTAGAAATAGAAGGGCGACACTTTCGGGTAGACTTAATACCTTTTAAACTAGGGGAGTTTGACGTAATAGTAGGTATGGATTGGTTAACAACCCACGGAGCCCAGATTGATTGTGTAAAGAAGAAAGTAAGTTTGAGACTGCCAGGGGACGAAGAAGTAGTGTTTAGTGGGAAACGGCAAAACCAAAAGTTCCTGACCATGATTCAAGCTAAGAAGTTGTTACGTAAAGGATGCGAAGCCTATTTAGCCTATGTGAAGGATACCAAGAAGGAGGCACCAAACCTGCAGGAAATCCCTGTTGTTAACGAGTTCGCGGATGTATTTCCGGACGATCTTCCCGGACTACCACCCGATAGGGACATCGAGTTTGCTATAGACTTAGTTCCGGGTACGGCCCCAATTTCGAAAGCCCCATATCGGCTAGCCCCAGTGGAGATGAAAGAGCTGGCCACTCAGTTACAAGAGTTGTTGGATAAAGGGATGAGAAGACCTAGTGTGTCACCGTGAGGAGCCCCGGTGTTATTCGTGAAGAAGAAGGACGGCAGCATGAGACTATGTATAGATTACCGGGAGTTGAACAAGGTGACTATAAAGAATAAGTATCCCTTGCCCAGGATAGATGACCTGTTTGATCAATTGAAATATGCAGTTTATTTCTCTAAGATTGACTTGTGGACCGGGTACCACCAGTTAAAGATTAAACCAGAAGATATACCAAAGACGGCCTTTCGCACCCGGTATGGACACTATGAGTTCCTAGTGATGTCATTTGGGTTAACGAATGCCCCTGCAGCTTTCATGGACTTAATGAATCGAGTCTTCAAGAAATATTTGGACAAGTGTGTTATAGTCTTCATCGATGATATCTTAATTTATTCCAAGACGAAGGAGGAACATGCAGAGCACTTGAGGATTGTATTGGGAGCATTGAGAGAAGAAAAGCTGTACGCTAAGTTCTCGAAGTGCGAATTTTGGTTGAAGGAAGTTCAGTTTTTAGGGCATGTGATTAGCGAACAAGGCATTCTAGTGGACCCAGCCAAAATAGAGGCTGTATCAAATTGGGAGAGACCAACCACTCCGACAGAAGTGAGAAGTTTCATAGGACTGGCTGGCTACTATAGGAGATTCGTCCAAGACTTTACAAAGATAGCAGCCCCTTTGACCCGACTAACTCGCAAGACTGAGAAGTTTGTGTGGACTGAAAAATGCGAAGAGAGCTTTCAAGAGTTGAAAAAGAGGTTGGTGACAGCACCAGTACTAGCCCTACCTGATGATAAGGGAGATTTTGTGATTTATAGCGACGCATCCCATAAAGGTTTAGGGTGTGTGCTTATGCAGCACGGTAAGGTGATTGCGTATGCGTCCAGACAACTTAAGGAATATGAGATAAGATACCCCACCCATGATTTGGAATTAGCAGCGATAGTTTTTGCTTTGAAGATCTGGAGACATTATCTTTACGGAGAAAAGTGTGAAATCTACACGGATCACAAGAGCTTAAAGTACATATTCACTCAGAAAGAGTTAAACATGAGGCAGAGGAGATGGCTAGAGCTAATCAAAGATTATGATTGTGAGATTCATTATCACCCAGGGAAGGCCAACGTGGTGGCCGATGCACTTAGCCGAAAGGAGAAGCTTAAGATGATAACGTCAGTGGACGAATTGATCAAGGACCTTGAGAAACTGGAGATGGAAGTGAGGCTACCAGGAATTGGACAAGAGAGTCTAATGGAAATAAAAGTCCAACCACCGTTATTGGAGAAGATTAAGTTATGCCAGGAAAAGAAGATAGAAGAAGAAAAGAATTCGATGGAGAAAATTTTGACTGGCGAGGAAATTAAGTGTGAGAAGGACGGGAATGGAATTATGAGGTACGCATCTAGGATATGGATCCCGAACGTTCAAGAATTAAAAGAAGAGATTTTGCAAGAGGCTCATAGTTCGAGGTACTCAATTCACCCTGGAGGCACTAAGATGTATAGAGATCTGAAAGAATATTATTGGTGGCCTAATATGAAGAAGGACGTGGCAGAGTGGGTAAGTAAATGCTTGACATGTCAAAGAGTGAAGGCCGAACACTAGAGGCCCAGTGGATTGTTGCAACCCTTAGAGATACCCGAGTGGAAATGGGAGCAAATTGCGATGGACTTTGTGGTCGGATTACCAAGGACCAAGACAAATCATGATGCCATTTGGGTAATTATCGATAGGTTGACCAAGTCAGCACATTTTCTTCCAATCAACGAGAGATATACTGTCGACAAGCTGGCAGATATTTACTTAAAGGAGATTGTGGTTAGACATGGGGTTCCTGTGAGCATTGTATCAGATAGAGACCCAAGATTCAACTCCAGGTTCTGGAGAAGTTTTCAGGATTGTGTGGGGACCAAGTTAAACATGAGTACTGCATACCATCCCCAAACAGACGGACAGAGTGAGAGAACCATCCAGACCATCGAAGACATGTTGAGGGTATGTGCCATTGATTTTAAGGGAAGTTGGGATGACCACTTGCCGTTGATCGAATTTTCCTACAACAACAGTTACCATGCGAGTATAGGCATGCCCCCATATGAAGCCTTATACGGACGAAGGTGTCGGTCTCCCTTGTGTTGGGAAGAAGTTGGAGAGCGGAAGATTTTAGGGCCCGAACTGGTCCAACAGACAAGAGAAACTATCGAGCTCAAAAGAGGACGGCTGGTAGCGGCCCAAGACAGACAGAAGAAGTATGCGGACCAGACCCGCAAGGACAAAGAATATGAGGTAGGAGAGTTTGTGATGTTGAAAGTATCGCCGTGGAAGGGATTGATGAGATTTGGTAAGAAGGGAAAACTAAGCCCGAGATTTATTGGACCTTTTGAGATCTTGAAACGAGTTGGGAAGTTAACCTATGAATTGGCTTTACCCCCGAGCTTACAGCAAGTGCATAATGTGTTCCATGTGTCCATGCTACGACCATACCATACCGACTTCCGACATGTGATAGAACATGATCAAGTGGATTTGCAACCAGACTTAACATATGTCGAGCAACCCGTAGAAATCATGGATCGAAAAGAACAGGTGCTGAGGAATAAGGTTGTCAAGTTAGTGAGAGTTTTGTGGAGGAATCAGAATGTCGAAGAATCAACATGAGAACTAGAGAGCGCGATGCGTGAAAAGCACCCCCAACTGTTTTTAACCTGATTCCGGGACGGAATCCTTTTAAGGAGGGGAGGCTGTAAGAACCCTAATTTTTGGTAATATTTCCTTTTATTTAATATCTTGTGACATTATCATTATGGAACCTTTCTAGTCATCCCTGTTGATTAATAGAATTGATTGTCTGAGAAACTGCGTTGTTGCATTTATTATGTAAGATATACAGAGAGATTGTGAAGGCAAGAGTCTTACTGTTAGTAATATTTATTAAACTTGGGATTTGAGAATGGTTAGAATATTAAAGGATTTATTAAGAGTTATGACGAGGAATTATGAACATTCGAGGAATTTACACAATAAGTACTTAAGGAATTATAGGGGAAATCTCTACGCGACGAAATATTATTACGAGAGAATAATTAAGATACGATACGAAGTAAGGATTAAATGACAAGCATTGGTGGGAGAATAACATTACAAGGAAAGAAATTACATGCAAGTGCCATGTAACTAGCTAGTTAGGAAAAGAAACTAGAAAGCATAAAGTAGAAGTGAATAGTGACATGTGTGATGGGTGATGTACCTAGGGGACAATAGGGCATGGGGAGACAACCTAGACTCTAGCTTGGCAACATGTGAACTACACCTAATACCCACAATAATACATATCCTACTTATCATTTCATTACCTTTCAAAAACAAAACAAAGAGAAAACACTCCCCCCCCTTGAGAAGCTCTCGGCCGAACTACAAGGAGAGAGAGAGAGAGAGATTTTCTCTCCAACATTTCTTCATCTACAACCTCAAGCAAAAATCCTAGGGCTTCCTTGCATTATAATAGAGGTATGGTATCAATTTCATAGCATTCCATCCATTGATTCTTGAGATAAAAATTGTTGAAAGTTTAGAGGGGTGTTAACATAAGTTGTTATCTTTTAGATCTTGAAGGATTAAGGTTTGTGAGGGCTCATACAAGTGTTCTTAGTTGTTGTAAAGCTCATCCAAGGTCTTTAGCCACTCAAGAAGGTATACAAATCTCAAACCCCCTTGGTTATGTAATGTTTATATAGTATGGTAATAGATCCATGTGTTTTAGGACTAATCTTGGATGTATATGTATTAGATAGCATGGATCTTGGGTTTTGATGTTGAAGTGTTGTCGGTAGCATAAATACTATTTAATTCGGTCTGTAATAACTCTGATAACTTTATTACTGTTTAATCAATGTGTGACGTTTCTGAGGCTCTAACCTGTGTGTGTGAGTGTGGTGTGAGTTTATTGTGGGGTCGATGGCTGTGTTATATATATTATGTGCAAGAGCAGGTATGTTACTAATGGAAAATGGACCGTGAGCGCCTAGATCCCCGACCCCGGATCTGGGGGCGTCACAATATGTATTGTGGAAGACACCGTCAACCTGAAAGAAGTCTCTTCGATACGTGTTGCAGGGAATTCCCAATTTGGGAGATGAACCAATACTGGAGTTATCACGCGCCAACTGTCCCACTCCCTGATGATCAGTCGGGGATGGTACAACCCAATATAGTTTACTACCGGTAGAAGGAAGAACTGACGGCTCCACTTGTCGATTGCCTTTAATAGTAACTCCCTGGCCAATGATTAGGCCTTGTGATGGACCGCGCGACTCGGCCTCTTACACACGACTCCTAGTTCGAATAAATCCACAGCATTGAAACGTATCCACAGCATTGAAACGTAGAGTTTGTCCTCACTTCCCCAAGTGAAATACTTGTTGATAAGACTCCACAAAGTAGTCGTATCTAGTTGGAAAGGAAAATTCACCAACATTTCCCAAGCTTTTGCTTGTTAATGGATATCAACTTGTTCCAACAATCTTACCCCTCGAATGATGAGAAGGTACACATAGACTTAATGAGTCCATAGCAACCAAGTTGCGAGTGAAAAGGATAAATTATGACCGGGAAGTCAACAAGATAAATAACCTTTCTCAAGTAAGGTTCCCTTATAATTTAAGAGATAGATTCGAGTGAAGAATGGAATCTTGAGGACCTTTCTTAATATAATATTAATCGTATGACTCCGAAGAATTTTACATAATATCTGGAGGTGAAAGATAATCTCCAAATAATGTAAATCATTTTAAAAAGAATTTAAAAGAATGAAGTAAATATTCCAAGATTATTTATTAACTCAATAATAATTACGGAATATTATTAAATCATAATATTGCTCGTAAGTAATCCTCGAATGAATATATAGAATTATTTACTAAATAAAGCACTCCTTAAATGAATATTCAAAATAATATTCATTAATAATTAGACTCCAATAAGTATTTAAAATAATATTCAATAAATGAGTCAAACTTTAAATGAATGTTTGAAAATAATATTCATTTAATAAATAATCTTCTAAATGAATATCCAAATAATATTCATTTAGTAATCAATACTTTAACGGAATATTCGAAATAATATCCCTTAAGTAATTAGAACTTCCAATGAATATTTTAAAATAATAATCATTAAGTACATAAACCTTAAATGAATATTCGAAAGTAATATTTATTTAATAAATAACATTCTAATGAATATCAAAAAAAATATTCATTAAATAATCAACTCTAAATGAATATTCGAAACTAACATTCATTTAATATCTCTCGACTGAGATAATACTCGAATAACATTCCTCGAAAGATTTCCAAGTAATTGATACTTTATGGAAATATATTATATAAATAACGTTTAATAATAACATTCCTCAAATAGATAGTAATCTGCCGTTGGAATCCCTTTGGGTTTCCACGACTATCTATATCTCAAAATACCGACTCCCGGTCTATATTTAAGAATGAATATCATATGTCCTTCGCTAAGGGTCTTACCAAAACAATCCGGCTTATAATCGATATATTATCTATCTACTTCTAAGCAAAAGAACAATCAGGGAACAAGTGTATCAATATGACTTGAAAGTAGGCATGCATGCTATGGCATATGTAAAATGGCAATCACACATATATATATATATTATCACAACAACAGGTTCAAAGTTTTGAACACTTGCCTGGTAATCGGGTGTGGGTGGAGATAGCGTGTCCTGGGTCTGCTCGATGATCTATAAACAAATAGAACATTCGAGATTAACCACTTAACACGTTTTAAAAGTCTAAGTATAACTTCACTTAAATCGAAACACGTTTTCGAATTATCTCGTTATACACCTTTTAGTGTAACTCTTTTTATTACTGATACGATCCGACATTTGTTCGTTATTACGACATGTCACCGTACCCACACTCGGTATATACTTAAGTCGTATAAGTTCTAAAGTCGATTGATTACGAACCGAGATTATACTTCGAGTTTTATCGTTCGTTTTCTAAGTGTTTTACCAAAGTTATAACCAAGCGGGTTTTTAGGGGTTCGTTCGCGTTTAACTTCGACTCAAACATTTTTATAAAATCGGATAATGATCCGTTTGCCATGTGGTTTTCTTTCATACCTTCCTTATGACCTCTAGTATTTATTTACCAAGATTCACCACTGAGTAACATGTTTTACGAGGGTTCAATTGAAGTTACGAACTTTTACTTACGGTTTCGAACCGACTTTAGTAATTTGACCATAACTCCTAAACCGTAAGTCGGAATGTTTCGATTCTTTCCCCAAAACGATCTATGATTCAAGACCTACAAGCATGGGTCGAGTGTTCAACTTGGTAAGAAACGTTTTGGTTCGAACATGCTCCATTTTTAAGGGTTATTGAAATTTCGCCATTACGACGGCTATAACTCGGATATTTCCAAAATCACAACCCTCCAAATAATCATCCAATCCACCATCAACACTCATGGACACTATTCATTGTCTCCCTCACTGTCTAAACAGGTCTTGGAGCCGTGCAACATATTTACATCTAACAAAACTCATACATAGCTTTAGTGCTCTAAACATTCATATAATTCAAACACTCATCCAAAACTCCATTAAAACACATAATCTAACCAAGGGGGTTCAAGTGTTATACCTCTATTCGAAAGAGTGCTAGAAAAGCCTTACAAGTCTTGAATCTTGCTTAGAACATCCTTTGGGAGCTATATCATCAAGAAAACAAAACATGAAAAATCATAAAATTACTATTCATCCAAGAACATTGAATCTTGTAAAATTAAAATGAAAATCTTCCACTTACTTTCTTGCTCTCAAACTTGGTGGGTCTTCCTAACTTCCTTCAAGCTTTGATTTAAGCTATAGATCATGAATTGTGGTTGGCTAGAACTTGAGTTGTGAAAATTTACTATTCATTATCTTCTTTTTTTTTTCCTTAAAACCGAATACAAAGAAATGAATGGTGGTGGTTTTTGCTTTCTCTTCTTCTTGAATAATACATGTAGTTATCTTCTTATTCAACCTCATCTTATCTTCATGTGGTGGCACCTTCCTATTGGTCCATTTAGATTACCTTTATCCAACCATAATTGCAAGATAGTCCTTAGCTTCATGGTTATTGCATCCAAGTCCTTCCTTCCATTTTATTATTTCACCAAGGGGCTTCTACTCTTAAATATCTTCACATAAATCTTTGTCTTGTAGTTGGGCCAAAACTTGGGTCTTTACCAAGCTCTTGGGCTTTTTGTTTGGGCTTTATACAAAGTTCTTTAGTCGTTTGACTCACCGATTGAATTCTGTGATCGTCTCAGTGGTTTGTCTCTTGTAAATCCCTTGGATATAATTCTCTTAATGATCATGTAGGATAATTAATCTTGATATGAACTCAATCCATAATCCATGATTCATTCGCTTTATTGCTTAATCTCGTTATAACGTTTCAGCGTTTCTAGAACGTTCGCTTCGCTGCCTCGGTGCTTTTCGTTCTAAATTCTCAAATCCAATATAATAAAATTCCAAAATATTAAATCCTCAATTTCCCCAAATTTAATATCTCATTTCTTGAATATAATAATATATAATTCACTGCTCGGTCAAATGTTACACCGAAATTAAAATAGGAATTTCTGAATTCCGATCGTCTTTACATACACTTATTTACTCCGTGGATTACTAATATGACTTCGAAACATCCATACCACGTCTCGTACATAGGGTGGCATGAAAAGTTTTCCAACTTACAAAATTACTATTCATGTATGAAAAAAACACTATTCATCAAAAGGTGAAATATTCTCTCAAATCCAGAAATTTAAAGTTATTACACTAACTCACTTCTCATTTCCCCTCTAGGGGTCCATTAGCTCATTCCCTGGATGATAGATTATTCTTATCTATGTCCTCAACCATTGAATTACTCTATTCTAAAAATTACACCTATGTATCGGGATCATTATCCAAAGCAATATCCATCTATTACAACCACTATTCTTTGGAAACACCATTCACTTATGCACTTAATCATAATAAGAAAAGTTTTAATTCTACCGAAAATTTGGGTTCTTACAAAGACAATCTTTCAACAGAGGCCAGAATTCTCAAGGTTATCAACCATCTAGTCGTGGTCAAAATTTCAGAGGTCGAGGAAGAGGCGGATTCCAACAACGAGGTGATAAGTCTCAATTATAATGTTATGATTGTAACAAATATGGTCACTTCAGTTATGAGTGTAGATCTCCAAAAGTGGAAGAAAGAAGTCATTTTGCCATAGCAAAAGAAGACAAATATGTGGGTTCTGCTATGTTCCTCACTTACAAAGGAGATGAAGAAGGCAAGAAAAATATTTGGTATCTTGATTCCGGCACCAGCAACCACATGTGTGGCCACAAGGAATTATTTACGGAGCTAGACGACACCATCAACGGAAAAGTTACTTTTGGTGACTCGTCAAAAATTCCAGTCAAGGGGAAAGGTACTGTTACGATTGTGATAAAGAAAGGTGATAAAAAGTATATAAATGGTGTTTATTATATACCTGCTTTGAAAAGTAATATCATCAGTCTTGGCCAACTTGTGGAGAAAGGATACAATATTCAGATGCTGGATAATTCTCTTACTATCAAAAATAAGTTCGAGAATTGATTGCCAATGTAGAGATGTTAAGAATCGTCTGTTCACACTTGATATGCAGACAAATGTGTAGAAGTGCTTGATGTCGGTCATTAAAAATGACTCGTGGTTATGGCTTTTAAGATTTGGTCATCTTGGATTTTCTGGTCTGAAGTTATTGTCAAAGACAAAGATGGTGGACGGTTTGCCAGCAATCAACGAACCAAATCAGTTATGTGAAGCTTGTGTTAAAGGAAAGCAACATCAATAAAGCTTTTCAGTTGGAAAATCATGGCGAGCTAGAAGGCCATTGGAGATTGTTCACACTGATATTGCTGGTCCATTTGATATTGCATCACTTGGCGGAAATAGGTATTACCTAAGTTTTATTGATGATTTTAGCAGGAAAAGTTGGGTGTATATTCTGAAAGAAAAGGCGGAGGCTCTTGATAAATTCAAGGAGTTCAAAGCTTTGGCAGAAAAACAAAGTGGTCATTATTTGAAGGTACTCAGATCAGACAGAGTAGGCGAGTATACTTCAAATATGTTCAAAAGCTTCTGTCGAGCACATGGAATAAATCATCAGTTGACAACGGCATATACTCCACAACAAAATGGTGTTGCATAGAGGAAGAATCGCACCATTCTAGACATGGCAAAGAGCATGGTGAAAGCAAAGCATATGCCAAGGACTTTTTGGGTTGAAGCCGTTCTATGTGCAGTTTATTTGTTGAATCGTTGTCCAACAAAAAGTGTCAGAAACAAAACTCCAAATGAAGCATGGAGTGGTAGCAAGCCATCAGTTGGGCATCTTAGAATTTTTGGGTGTATTGCATATGCCCATGTTCCCGATCAAAAAAGAAAGAAACTGGATGATAAAGGCGAGAAGTGCATATTTACTTGATATGACAAAAGGAGCAAGGCATACAGACTCTATAATCCCCTCACGAAGAAATTAATCATTTCTCGAGATGTTGAGTTCGATGAATCTGATTATTGGAGATGGAACGAGGAAGAAAGAAAAGTTGCAGGCTTATTCTTTAATGATGATGATGATGGTGGTGATGACTCTAACATAGAAGATGGTGAAGATGATGATCCAACTCCTCCCCAAAGTCCAAATCAGCAAACTCCTTCCTTGACACCATCGAGTTCAGGAAGCAGCAGTAGCAGCAGTTCAGGGGGAGCACCCAGAAAAATGCGAAGTCTAGATAGTATATATGAGGCAACAACTCCGGTACAAATAACTTTTGATTATTCATTATTCTGTTTAATGGCTGAATGCGATCCAGTGACATTTGAGGAAGCTTCTGAAGAAAGCAAATGGAATAAGGCTATGGATAAAGAAATTGGTGCAATCAAGAAGAATGATACTTGGGAGCTTACAAGTCTTCCAGAAGGACACAAAGCAATTGGTGTCAAATGGGTCTATAAGACCAAGACAAATCAAGAAGGAAAAGTGGAAAAACACAAGGCGAGGTTGGTGGCTAAAGGCTACAAGCAGAGACATGGCATTGACTATGATGAGGTATTCGCTCCAGTTGCAAGAGTTGATACCATCAAACTTCTTACAGCTATTGCAGCTCAGAATCAGTGGAAGATTTTTCAGATGGATGTGAAGTCAGCATTCCTGAATGGATATCTCGAAGAAGAGGTCTATATTGAGCAGCCTCCTGGATATGTTCGGAAAGGCAAGGAAAAAAAAGTCTACCGACTAAAGAAAGCACTGTACGGGTTGAAACAAGCCCCGAGAGCATGGAACACAAGGGTTGATGAATACTTTCAGAAAAATGGTTTTCTGAAGAGTCCGTACGAACATGCACTCTACACAAAAACAAATCAAGGGGGAGATATTATGATCGTGTGCTTGTACGTGGATGACATGATCTTTACCGGAAACAACCCTGGTATGCTCGATGGTTTTAAGAAAGTTATGACTAATGAATTTGAGATGATAGATATTGGTAAAATATTATACTTTCTTGGAGTTGAGGTAAAGCAAAGCAAAGACGGGATTTTTATGTCTCAGAAAAAATATGCCGAGCAGATTTTGAGCAAGTTCAGAATGGAAGATTGCAAGCCAGTGAGCACGCCAGCAGAAGCAAGCATAAAGCTCAGAATTGATTCAACGAGAGACTTGGTAAATCCGACGTTGTTCAAAAGTTTGGTTGGAAGACTAAGGTACCTAACTTTCACTCGTTCGGATATCATGTATGTAGTTGGACTGGTTAGTAGGTACATGGAAAAGCCGAAGCAAGATCACTTCATGGCAGCTAAAAGGATTTTGAGGTACATAAATGGTACACATGATCATGGTCTATTTTACACTCATTCTCAAGATTCGAAATTAGTTGGCTATTCAGATAGTGATTATGGTGGAGATTTGGATGACGGGAAAAGCATTTCAGGTTATGCTTTTCATATCGGTTCAGCGATATTTTCGTGGTCATCAAAGAAGAAACCAACGGTTGCTCTGTCAGCATGTGAGGTGGAGTATATGGCAGCAACAGCGTGCGCATGTCAAGCTATGTGGCTAGGCTACATACTGAGCGAGTTAAAACTTGCAAAGGAAGATCCGGTTACTATATATGTGGATAATAAATCTGCTATCTCACTTGCGAAAAATCCGGTGTCACACAGTCGAAGCAAGCACATCAACATCAAATATCATTTCATACGAGAGCAGGTGAATGAAAAAATTGTGGAGCTTGTGCACTGCAGGACCGAAGACAATTTAGCAGATATTTTCACGAAGCCTTTAAAGTTGGAAATATTTCAGAAAATGATGAAGAAGCTCGGAATGAAAAGTCGAGTTTGAGGGGGAGTGTTAGATTCAAACTCTCTTCAGTCAACAATAGTGGCAGCAAGGTTGAATAGAAGAAGGAGTATGAAAATGAATAACCTCTTAGTCTTAAATGGTGGGCTAATAAATATGTAATCAATGATTTAAGTTTGTATGTTTGAAGCCTATATAAAGGCTACCCAGCTATCTCATAATACACAACAAGAAAGGTGAGTTATATACTACCTAGTGCAAAGAAAAAAAAAAGAGCAGAAGCTCTAGTTGTAAATCTGTTAAAAAGCTGAAGGCTCATCTACATTTCCAACACTAGTTTCACATATTCAAACATGCAACTTGAAGGACTGGAGCTGTAGAGTAAATGCATGTTAATTACTTGGAGAAATTATTCAACTGATAGGGACAAATTCCCATTACATAACAATGGCTACATCGAGCAATTTATTCTCAGACATATATAGATGACATTATGATTTGCTTATTTTGCAAACCAATCACAATGAGTATGAATTTTTAAAATTTGGTCATATTAGAAACTAAGCACCCTGAGTCTGAGCACATTCGCAGTTCAAGTTGTACTTGTCCGGATTCAAGATACTATACACAACAATGTCTTTACTCTCTCCCTTGATAAAGAAATATTTCCTTAATATACCCTCCTTGTAAAACCCTACTTTTTTTAGAATTCAACCCTCCTAGAAGAGATGATTCTTTGAATTCAAATAAGAAGGCTAGTCAAGTATGGAGGCTTAGTCTTAGATGGTAGGCTAAATAAATAATAGTGATGTAAGTAATGATGTTAGCTTGTATTCTAAAGTCTATAAATAAGGTGCAAGTTTGCATGTTAGTAGTAAGTATACAACACACCAAGAAAAATTCACTGAAGTGTAAAAGAGAAAGAAAGAGCTGAAGCTCCTGTGTAAGAAAGAAAAGAAATTGTAATTTCTTCTTATATATACATACACGTTTCCAACAAGTGGTATCAGAGCTTGGTTGTTAAATTCTGAAAATTTTGCAAATTTTCCGGCAAGTTACTATTCCGGCGGCACTGTTCACGCCGTAGAAGGCGAAGTACTGTTCACGCGCGGAGAAGACGAAGTGCTGTTCATACATACAGTAATGTTCATACGAAGTACTGTTCATACGGCACTGTTCATACATACAGTACTGTTCCCTTATACTGTGAAAGGATATTTTTTGAAAAAAAAATGGCGAATATGGTGCAATAAAATATTCCAAAGTTGACGGCTACAAATTATGGAAACTGGAGTATCCAAATGAAGGTGTTACTCGGTTTGTACGATAATTGGGATATCGTTGAAAGCGGCTATAGCGATCCCGAGGATGCTACCGCTGAAGCAGCACTTTCTAATGCCGAGAAGACGGCGTTAAAAGAATTTCGGAAAAAAGACAACAAGGCGTTATTTACAATTTTTCAAGGTGTCGACGAATCAACCTTTGAAAAAATCTTGGAAGCTAAGACTGCAAAAGAGGCGTGGGAGATTTTGCAAAAGTCTTTCCAAGGTGTCGAGAAAGTAAAAAAGTGCGGCTCCAAGTTCTTCGTGGCGAGTTCGAAAATATCAAAATGAAGAGTTCAAAAAATATCGGTGAATATGTTACGCGTTTGAAAACGGTGTCAAACGAAATGAAAAGAAATGGCAAAAGTCTCCATGATGTTCGGGTCATGGAAAAGCTCCTCCGCTCGCTAACAAGAAAATTTGATTATGTTGTTACTGCTATCGAGGAGTCGAAAGATTTGTCCACGATTTCTATTGATGAGCTAGTTGGTTCACTTCAAGCGCATGAGCAGCGGATGAACCAATATGATGATGCAAGCCATTTGGAAAAGGCGTTGCAAAGTAAAGTATCCATCGGTGACAGTTCTGGCAGTAGCAGTTCTTCACATGGCAGAGGTGGCTATAGAGGTAGCTACCGAGGTGGGCAAGGATGTGGAAGACAATCTTTCAACAGAGGCCAGAATTCTCAAGGTTATCAACCATCTGGTCGTGGTAAAAATTTCAGAGGTCGAGGAAGAAGCGGATTCCAACAACGAGGTGATAAGTCTCAATTATAATGTTATAATTGTAACAAATATGGTCACTTCAGTTATGAGTGTAGATCTCCAAAAGTAGAAGAAAGAAGTCATTTTGCAGCAGCAAAAGAAAATAAAGATGTGGGGTCTGCTATGTTCCTCATTTACAATGGAGATGAAGAAGGCAAGAAGAATACTTGGTATCTTGATTCGGGAGCCAGCAATCACATGTGTGGACATAAGGAATTATTTACGGAGATAAACGACACCATCAGCGGAGAAGTTACCTTTGGTGACTCGTCGAAAATTCCAGTCAAAGGGAAAGGTACTGTTATGATTGTGACAAAGAATGGTGATAAGAAGTATATAAATGATGTTTATTATATACCTGCTTTGAAAAGTAATATCATCAGTCTTGGCCAACTTGTGGAGAAGGGATATAACATACAGATGCAGGATAATTCTCTTATCATTAGAAATCAGGTTCGAGAATTAATTGCCAATGTAGAGATGTCAAAGAATCGTTTCTTCACTCTTGATATGCAGACAAATGTGCAGAAATGTTTGAAGTCAGTCATTAAAAATGACTCGTGGTTTTGGCATTTAATATTTTGTCATCTTGGATTTTCTGGTCTGAAGTTATTGTCAAAGACAAAGATGGTGGACGGTTTGCCAGCAATCAACGAACAAAATCAGTTTTGTGAACTTGTGTTAAAGGAAAGCAACATCGACAAAGCTTTCCAGTTGGAAAATCATGGTGAGCTAGAAGGCCACTAGAGATAGTTCACACAGATATTGCTGGTCCATTTGATGTTGCATCACTTGGAGGTAACAGGTATTACCTAACATTTATTGATGATTTTAGTAGGAAACGTTGGGTATATATCTTGAAAGAAAAAGTGGAGGCTCTTGATAAATTCAAGGAGTTCAAAGTTATGGCAGAAAAGCAGAGTGGCCATTATTTGAAGGTACTTCGATCAGACAAAGGTGGCGAGTACACTTCAAACTTGTTCAGAAGTTTTTTGCAGAGCACATGGAATAAATCATCAGTTGACAACGGCATATACTCCACAGCAAAATGGTGTTGTAGAGAGGAAGAATCGCACCATTCTAGACATGGCAAGGAGCATGGTGAAAGGAAAGCATATGCCGAGGACTTTCTGGGCTGAAGCCGTTCTATGTGCAGTTTATTTGTTAAATCGTTGTCCAACAAAAAGTGTCAGAAACAAAACTCCAAATGAAGCATGGAGTGGTAGTAAACCATCAGTTGGGCATCTCAGAATTTTTGGGTGTATTGCATATGCCCATGTTCCAAATCAGAAAAGAAAGAAGCTGGATGACAAAGGCGAAAAGTGCATCTTTACCAGATTTGATAAAAGGAGCGAGGCGTACAGACTCTATAATCCCCTCACGAAGAAATTAATCATTTCTCGAGATGTTGAGTTCGATGAATCTGATTACTGGAGATGGAGCGAGGAAGAAAGAAAAGTTGGAGGCTTATTTTTTAATGATGATGATGATGATGACGGTGATGACTCCAACATAGAAGATGGCGGAGATGATGATCCAACTCCTCCACAAAGTCCGAATCAACAAACTCCTGCTTCAACACCATCGAGTTCAGGAAGCAGCAGTAGCAGTAGTTCAGGGGGAGCCTCGAGAAAAATGTGGAGTCAGGATAGTATTTATGAGGCAACAAATCCGGTACAAACTACCTTTGATTATTCACTATTTTGTTTGATGGCTGAATGTGATCCAATTACATTTGAGGAAGCTTCTGAAGAAAGCAAATGGAATAAAGCCATGGATGAAGAAATTGGTGCTATCAAGAAGAATGATACTTGGGAGCTTACAAATCCTCCAGAAGGACATAAAGCAATTGGTGTCAAATGGGTCTATAAGACCAAGACGAATCAAGAAGGTAAAGTGGAGAAGCACAAGGCGAGGCTAGTGGCTAAAGGCTACAAGCAGAGACATGGCATTGATTATGATGAGGTATTCGCTCCAGTTGCAAGAGTTGATACCATAAGACTTCTTACAGCAATTGCAGCTCAGAACCAGTGGAAGATCTATCGGATGGATGTGAAGTCAGTATTCCTGAATGGATATCTCGAAGAAGAGGTCTATATTGAGCAGCCTCCTGGATATGTTCAGAAAGGCAAGGAAGACAAAGTCAACCGGCTAAAGAAAGCACTGTAGGTGTTCCAGAAAATGAAAGAGAAGCTCAGAATAAAAAGTCGGGTTTGAGGGGGAGTGTTAGAATTCAACCCTCCTGGAAGAGATGAATCTTGGAATTCAAATAAGAAGGCTAGTCAAGTATGGAGGCTTAGTCTTAGATGGTAGGCTAAATAAATAATAGTGATGTAAGCAATGATGTTAGCTTGTATTCTAAAGTCTATAAATAAGGTGCAAGTTTGCATGGTAGTAGTAAGTATACAACACACCAAGAAAAATACGCTGAAGTGTAAGAGAGAAAGAAAGAGCTGAAGCTCTTGTGTAAGAAAGAAAAGAAATTGTAATTTCTTCTTATATATACATACACGTTTCCAACAACTTTTTCCAAAACCTTTTGTGAAGGTGTATTCACAGTAAAAACCAAGGCTTCCACTCTGTCTAGATAATTCAACTCCTTGAACACGCATGAGCACACCATCTTCACAGCCTTGGTTGCAATACCATAACCCCCATATTTTTCATTTATTGCGTATCCGATCTCTCCTCTGCGTTCATCTTTTCCAACATTGCTAGCAGGCATCACGTAGATAGAACCAATTTAATGCAAATGGCTCGGTACCAGGGATCGGAGGTAATGATCCCATTCAAAAAGTTTAGAGCATCATCCTTACATCTAAAAGTGTCCCATCGACAGAACTGAGTTACACTTGGGTTTCCAGCCCACTCCATGAAAGCATCAACGTCGGAGACTTTGAACTTTCTGAGGGTAATTTCTGCACTACTTGTCATGTTATCCATGTTGATGATGACTTGAACGAGGCTAAGGGTTGATATATAGTGGGTTTACTTCTAACAAACTTGTCATGTCCCTTCTCATATTTTAACTCACCAATCTAACAAATAAAAATTAGCTAAAAACTAATCTATGTTTCTTTTGACAGGACTATTAACCAATTTAACTACTTTTCAAGTACTGAAACACAAAAATGAACAGACAAAGAATATATAATCTTGGAGTTTTAATTACATTTACAATAAATAAAAAAGACAACACTTGTAGAACCAAAGTAAATTATGGGCAAGCTGCAAATATGTTATCAATTGTGTAGTGACAGTGTGACACTGCAATTCAGTTCAATGTCCTTACATGTTACAAGTTCTTGTTTTTAGGTCCAAACATTTTGTAAAATTTCTAGCAATAAAGCATTTTTGGAGTTTTTTATGTCAGGCAGAAGTTTACTATTATTTTAATAGCAAATTAGTAAAAAAAACCAAATAAATTACAGGGACTTTGATCTAACGCAGCTTAGACCTTGGTCTGCTCCCAGCTGCACTGGATGTGTACGCATATTTAACAACATTATATATAGATCTGTTTCTTACGTGGGACTTCCGAAAATCAAGTTTTCATAGTTTATATGTAATGTAAACCTGAATGTATATTTGTTTTTTGTGTTTAGAGAGTGTAGTTTCTTATTCCTAGCTAGCTAGAAATGGTGAAGGAGTTGGATGAACAGTTAGCAAAGCTGGTCAATGTGGATGCAATGATATCTTCAACAACGGCAACGGATAGGCAGTTGAAGTCTCTTCTGAGTAGTATTGCTGATGTATGAACTGTCAGCGGAGCTGGGAAAGTCGATGAAAATTTGGATAATTCATTAAAACAGATAATTTCTTTTTAATTTTTGAAATTTAAGTTTTAAACTTTGTATAGTCGTTACACAAACAAATGAATAAGGTTATACACTAAGATTTTTTTTAAGAGTTTATTTATTTGACATCGCACGAGCATATAGATAGCATAGTGTTTTAAGATTCTAATTCCTGAATGATTATCTTTTCGTCTTGTATTATTTGGCAGTTGACATCACATGAAAAACACATTCAGAGAGGTCTCATTTGAACTTTGAACACGAAACCAGCGTCCAACTACACCTCAGAAAACACACATCCAAACCACAACTAGTCAACTACACCAAACTAAATCATCTATAAACATGTAAGGTACCTTGGTGTTATAAAGAAGAATGATATGACAAGAAGAAGAATGTTTACTAATGAATAAAATCATAACAATTGAATGCTCAAAAGTAACAAGAGACAAACCACAGCATTCAGTATTTAGTTGTGTAAATATTGTCGTTTACATGATGAGGAATGTCACATTAGTGTAGGCTTCAAAACTTTGCTTAATATGGTAATGACTGTTGATCAGGCAAGTCATCAGAGGCAACAACTTAGCATTTTCATCATCTAATAATTTCAAACCGCGGAAACCCAAAGGTTCAAAAGGTTTTTAACTTCATGTAATTTTCCGATTTCTGAATGTTTGCACTAGTACATTTCCCACAATCACATTTAGAAAATTCAGATAAAGCATCTAGCTCTACTGCTCTAGAACAAGATATCTGTATTTTGTGAAATAGGCTGATATGGTTATAAGTCCTTAGCCCAAACATGTAACATGTAATTTCTTTTCCTCAAGTTAAATAGCTTAGGAATGTTGGTCTTTGAGAATCTGGAATGCAAATCTGACCGGATGACTAATTTATCAGAGTGCAAATACATCACACTGTTTCTAATCTCAGTACTGACGTATCTAGGAGGATCCAAGATATAACAATATGAGTACATCTATTCCAACACATAAGCAGATTAGAATCTGCAGAAGGCATAACAGTGGATCCACATACAATTCCTAGGGCTCGCTTGCATTTCTGGTATAGTACTGTGGTCAGCTTTCATTTATGGTACATTTCTTTCAATCTTTTCATTTCTGGTATAGCTGAAAAAAAGTAATGGAAATCGCCACTTGAAGTGGCGTTTTCTGTTGAAATGAATTTCAACAGAAATCGCCACTTCAAGTGGCGATTTCCATTACTTTCATTTTTTTTTTCTTCCGGCAGTTAGCATTTTTTTTTTTTTGCTAGAAAATATAGTTTTCTAGTATTCATTTTACATGACTTTGTAGATGTACTTGTAAATAAATTTTTTTTTGTTTTCTCTAATATATATTAAAGAATTTACTTCCTACTTTGATACAATACGAAAATCTCCAAAAATTATTATGTCTAGCTATGTTATTTTTTTATCCGAATATGTTAACTCCACATACGTTTCTTAACAATTCCTTCGTCAAGTCATGTTTAGGGCCATAAAAAACATATTTGTACATGTTTTTCTTGCGTTTTTTTGTTCCGTATTGAAGTATTGATGTTCTACTTTGGTGTAAGCCCAAAAAAATTAATATATCATATGTGTAACTATGTTGTTTTATGGCCCGAAAATGACAAAAATTTCCAAATTTTGACAGAAAAATTTTATTCAAATGAAGCAAACAAAGTACAAGAGATGAAGCACACTATAATTAAAATGCAAACATATAATTTAAAAGCAAAGATAAAATAGCCAACAAGTTCTTAAATTCGAATTAGGCCAACTGCCTAATTCTCGTCGCTACATTCCTCAATTTCCTGGAGGAAATTGACGCTTCCTTGCTTCATATTCGTGAACATAGTCTTCCATTTCCGCCTCCTCAGCGTCGAACAAGTCCTCATATTTTTTGTGCATCCGATTAGCCAGCAGTTCCACCTGAGTGTACCATTCCTCATCAGAAATCTTTTTATCTTTCAATTCTGCATCTAGCTTTTTACGACCATCATAGAACTCAGTCGCGAAATCATCATTGTAGAAGTCGAAGTTAAACATCTCGTCCTTAGTTTTGACCCAGTCTTTTCCCTTTCTCTCATCCCTGCTCTTAAAAATCTTCATCTTTTTTATGAACAAGGACTGCTCACCAGCCCGTACAATCCCAGCCCTCCTCTTCTGTGCCTCGTCTTCTTTCTTCTTATCCATGTCGTCATAGAAACTTGTTTCTGACACTTTCCCCTTTCCCTTCCTCCTATCCATTTGATGCAAGTGCCTTGAAAAAAAATAATTGGATCAAAATTTATGTGAGAAGAAAGCAATAAGTTGTGATTATGAATAACAAAGAAGAACCTATTTATAGAGAAATTTGTAGATGTCTTCGTCAATAATACACATCAACAGCTGTAAATAATTAAATATATGTTACTGTTGACGGGACTACACCACTTTATACAGACTCTGGGCAATTTTTGAATTTCACATAAATTTTCAGCTTTGTTTCAGAGTATTGTACAACTTATTATAGTGCTTTGGCAATACTGCAAAGATTCGTGTGTTGTTTTTCATGTGCGTTCACGAGATTGTTGTAATGATGTTACTGTTGACGGGACCTCACATCTTTTTACAGACTAGCATCCTTGTTTTCAATTCGACAAGAAATTTTATTCATCTTTTTACAGCGCTTTTTAAGGACTGGCAAGATTCTTGTTGTTTTTTTCCTGTGCACTCACGGGAAGCTTAAAACAGCAATGGTAAAATCGTATCCCACTTGAAATAAGAAGATGTGACAAGGCATTTGTTATCGTTACAGAACTTTTCAGTATTTGTTGCAGATTACTGTACATGCACGAGATTCTTCACTATGTGAGTAGAAGATGTGAGTGCAATGCCTACAAATTTAAATTATTTGTTCCTGTGATTTGTCGGTGGTAGCTAAAATAATGCAAGTGTTGGATAATAATCGAAGTGGGAAAAAACAGTCCGTTTGACTATAAATATGTAACCAAAATAATTATCATCGACACAAAATGACTTATACTCCTGGTGATATTTTTCGAGCTATGGGTAGGAGTTGGGTGTGTGAAGATGAATTTGCTTACTCCTTGAACCCTAATCATCGTTACTCAACTCTTTCAGTAGCAAAAATGCAGAGGGAGTGGGAATGGCGTGCACGAACTCTTGACATTTGTGTCGAACAATGTCGAACAAATGGGCTACGAGTGTTATTTCGAACAAGTGTTATTTCGTGCACGTGAGGAGGAGAATCGAATGCGTTTGCGCGCACGACGATACAGCCTAGCAGAAGATGCGAGGATGTGTGCAGAGGACGGAGACATCCTACAAGCTAGACAATATCATCAATGGAGCATAAGTCCTGAAAATCAATCGGACTGCGACATGTCCGACGAGGAGTAGACTATTGTAATTTTATTTTTGGAAGTGTGTTAATTTATGCAATTGCTATGATTTCATAATTGCTGGCATTTGTTATGTTTCAAACACAAAATCATATATGCCTCTACATAAAAGAAAACTGCCATGTTTTCATAATTGAAATGAAATTGATATAAAGCACACAAATACAACTATTACGAGGCAAAGTACATGGAAAAAATAAAATCACATCAAATCAAATTAGGATAAACAAACTAGCATCATGAAGTAAAATGACATTAGACATCTAAAGACTTGATATCATCAAGTAGAAGGCTCCGGGGGACGCTGTGGACAAAGTCTGCTCCATTTTGTATGTCCTTCTTGCTTACACCGACTACACTTTATCCCCGATCTTGACTGGTCCATTTCAGTTCGAATTCTTACAGACTGTCCCCTTGTGCCACTCTTTTTCTTCACCTTCTTGTAGGCCGGATTTGGTATCAATTTTCCAAACACTTGCCACTCTTCGGGTAAAACGTAGTTCCACAAGTCCGTGCTTGGCAGTGGAAATATCAGGGGTTCCCATAACTTACGCAATTTGGACGAGTAGTGGTAAGGTCCAACCCACTGCTTCCAATCAATATTGTCCACTAAACAACCAGCCATTACATGAGAACAAGGCATATGGTGACATTTCAATTTTCCGCAAGTGCAAGTTTTCTTACTTATGTCCACATTTTGCTGGTTTCCCCCCTTCGTGCAACCTTTCACCCGATAGCGTTGAGTGATGATTGTGAAAATGCCAAGTTGACGACTATGTGTTGTCACGAAATGTGCTTTAGCCTTCTCCGTATATCTTGTTATCATGTCATTCGTCCTTTGACAGAATTGTTGGCCGTCATGTAGGGTAGCAACGGCTTGGTTCCTCTGTGTGTTGACAATTCTAACATTTCTGTAGAATATGTACTCTATCATTGTTGTAACAGGAAGGAAACGAGCCATTCGTATGTTGCCATTGTAGCCTTCCATGATGTTGGTAGTGGTTTATCCGTAACGAGCACCGCCCCGATCATGACTGATGGTCCACAATTCGGGAGAAACGTTAGAAAGCCACTGTAAAGTAGCAGGTGATATCTCCCCTATTCTTTTCATGTAGGCATTGTGCTTTTTGACATGCGGGGTACTTCCAGCTAACCACATCAAGCGTCTCAAGTCCCCCCGGGATGTTTACTAGAGAAGTTACTTCTGAAATGATGTAGACACCATCTATGAATCCCATAAGGTGGTGCAAAGCCGTTGCCCGGATTCGATATTGCTGCGAGAATTCCAGCAGCACGGTCTGATATTATGCAAACACGCTTCCTGTCCTTGCAAACATGTTCACGCAGCAGGCCTAAAAACCAACCCCAGTTATCCTCAGACTCTTCCTCAACCAACGCATAACAGACGGGGTATTGATGATTGTTGGAATCAACACCCATGGCAATGAGTAACTTCCCATTGTATTTGCCCTTTAGAAATGTACCATCAATTGAAAGTACAGGTCGGGCATGTTGCCAACCGTCCATCACTGCTTTAAGGTAGAAGAAAACACGCTTGCAAATGGATTGATGTGCTACTTTTTCATCTGGTACTGCGTTAATCACAACAGCACTCCCAGGGTTGGAATGGGCAATGGCCATGAAGAACTGTGGTAGTATGTCGTATGTTGTGCTCCACTTTCCATATATATCCTCAACTACCAACTGCTTCCCTCTCCATGCTTTCATGTATTTCACATTGTGATTTAACTCCTTAGTGACCAAGCTCAAAACATTCTTGATTGGGAGATTTGGTGAGCCTACAACCTATCAAACATGTGAAGAAAACATGTCATTACTCCAAAGTTATTAAAAATGACCTATATTAGATCTGAAAATGAAAAACGTACGTGTGGCTTGACAATATCTCCAACTAATCTTGCAGTAATCTTTTTGTGGTCCTGCGTAGGATGATCACATAAGCATATGTGTTCTGTGTACTTTGTGATTTCGAAGAAACCGTGCATTTTTTTCTTTGCAGCCCTCACTCTCCATGGACAATTCTGCACGGTGCACTTTGCAATGAATTGATCGGGATTGCTCCTCACCACGATGTACATCCGATTACTATTAATGTGCACTGTTCTCACTGCATTGACAAGCATAGTTTTGTCACTAAACATCTGTCCGACATAAAGATTTTCATTTTCAGGATCTACAATATTGTAGTTTGCATCCCGGTTGTGTAACACAATCGGTGTATACGCCTCCGTTTCAAACCAAGGTGCTCTGGGAACGTGCCTCCCATCCTCAATGATAGCCGTCTCAATCACAGCCGTCCTAGGCACCTCCTCTTCGGCCTCGTCTTCCGATACATATTCGTCATCATCACTGCTACGGTAGTCCAAATCCTCACTACTTGAACTAGCGTTGTCATATTCTGAATTTTCATGTACAAGGGCCAACTCCCTACCTGCAAGAGGATGCACTCGTGGAGACGGCTCAATGTAATCTGTAGGAGTATAGTAATCTTGCAATTGGTAATCAGCATTCTGCTGGCTTTGTTGGATTGCATAGCTACTTGAACCGCCGACATGACCCTGATAATCGTCTCCTCCACCAAAATAATAGTCTGACCACCTGGCCGTTCCAAATTCTGGAAACTGGTTGCTAGTCCCAGTATCTTCTTGGTAACTTGAATGCATAATATGCCCGTAACTGTACGGGTCATCCTCTTGTACCTTTTCGACCTCCAAAAACAGAGAAACATCACCTAAACCCATCATCATCGTACGAGGGATGCTCAACAGCCTATCCACGTCCATATCTGAGGTAATTTGACCTATTAAAAAATGTGATGCAACATTCCCTATGCCAACTTGGGGGTATTTATAACTCATTTTTACATCCTAATGATTTGGATTTATGCCCATAACCTCATGAACAATACCCCTAAATTCTTCATATTTCGTTCCCAGCATAACATAACGTTGACCACCCAGATCTTTCGAATATCGAATATCATCCCCCCGTCTAATAATTCTTCCACCCCAAAAGAAGTTAACATTAACGTAATTTTCCATTCTCCTGAATATATTAAATGAAGTTAAGAACATTATCTTACTATTTAACTAATTTGTAACTAAAAATGCACAAGCATATATCAAAATAAACAAACACTTAACCAAAAATACATATTACTTTAAACAAAATGAAGGTTAGGTTATAAAGAAGCATGTACCTTAAATGGGACGAACAAGGCAAGGTACCAAGCAAAGCTTTCAAGGATCAGAATTAGGTAGAATGGCTGGACTAATAATGTGATGGACACACAGAGAGAAAACAAAGTGGAAAGAGGAAAGAGATGCTGTGTTCAAAACAAACATGTAGACTTGTTAATATAGAGACTTTTGGATAAGATACGAATGAAGCTGAATGGTGGAATCCTGATTTTCTCTGAGATAAGATAAGATACGTATGTCTGTGAAAATCTCAAAATTTTTCATTAAAGTTTTAAATTCTAATATTATTCATTATTCATTAAATTTTATAATATTGTTCATTACTCATTAAATTCTAAAATTACTAATTTCTTTGTTCATATATTTAATTTTAGAATTCTACTAGAAAATAAATATGAAAATCTAACACTACTTTTTAAACTCAGACAATGTAATATTATTCACTATTCATTCTTTTTATAATATTATTCATTATTTACATTCTAAAATTTTTCGTTTTTTATATATTAAATTACAGAATCTACTACCTCATTTTATTTGCTAAGAATATATAAGTGAATATACATAATTTAATTGGAGTATTAATTTATTACTAGGAATACGTAACTCAATATACATAAATTAATTTAATTTGTACAGGAAATATATGACTGTTTTAATAGAAAACGCCAGTTGGACTGGCGAATTCTATTATTGTATTAGTAGAAAACGCCAGTTCGACTGGCGAATTCTGTTACTGGTTTTCAGCTAATACGCCAGTTGAAGTGGCGTATTCCGTGTTTCCTTTAAAACCTAACCAAGCACACTGCTCTCGCTAGTTTACACAAAAACAAGAAAAACGCAGCAGTCGCGGCTCCCTTTCACCAAAATCATTTTTTGCAATTTCTCCTTCTTTACTTCATCAAAAGGTAACCTATATCTTTCCTTATACTTAGTCATTGTTTAATTCTTAAGTTTATTGCAAGTAGTATGTACATATATGTTATATTTGGAATTGGGTTTTTTTTTGAATTGTAGCTTACATGTTTGTTGATATGCTTGCACGAAATTGCTACAATTGTAATTCTTAAGTAGATTGGATGTTGATATAAGTGTATGGTTAATTTTATTTATATGTAATATTTAGGTTTGTGTAGCTTAATTCGAATGCATACAAGGTGTTTGATGATATGCTTGACATAGACTAGATTTAACTACCGATGTATTAGATTAAAGAAAATAGGAATTTAGAAAACAATTGGAAAGATTTAATTGGATTGTTAATTTAATTCTAAACTTGGTTCTTAACTATGGTTTGCATTTAGAATTGATTACATTAAATTTTGTACACTTGAATTTCAACTTAGATATAATAATAAATTCGTTCAAATATTGTAGATGTCAGACTTATATGATGACATGTACGAGCCGGGTCCTATTGAGGGTTCCATTTTATCCAGTCAGCATGAGCATATATCTCAGGAGATTTGGGAGGGACAGGTACGGAGTAGTAACTATTTTGTAGTTAATGCACATATATGTTTAGGGTTTTACGAATGTTGTGGTAATTACAAATCTGTTTATAAAATTTTTTCAGGAACCCGCACATCTACGACTGCGCACTAACTTCAAGTCATATTGGGATATAGTAAAGCCCCCAAGGGAACTTCCAGAAGCCGTGTTGACAGCGATTAGGGATGCTGGTTTGGAGGGAGTGTCCCGCATTGGCTCGTTCAGACATGATGCAGGACTGATCACTGCTTTTGTTGAGCGATGGAGACCTGAGACACATACCTTCCATCTACCATTTGGTGAGGCCACTATCACTCTGGAGGATGTTCACTACATCTTAGGACTACCTACCGGGGGACGTCCCGTGATTCATAGCTTTGGCAGTCCTAAGAAGGCTCAGCTGCAGGGTATGGTCAACGATCTTCTGGGTGTGCTTCCTGAAGATAATGAGTGGCAGAATTCAGGTTTGAGGATTTCATGGCTGGTACAGCAGTTTGGCACATGTCAGCGGCTAGACATGAGTTCTCCTGACTATCAGACGCAGTTGCTATTCCACATTAGGGCACATTTGTTGCTTATCATTGGATCTTTGTTCCCGAACACAACAGGGAACACGATCCAGTACCACCTTTTACACTACGTGCATGACCCTGCGCAGGTGGGTACATACAGTTGGGGTAGTGCTGCATTGGGATACTTATACCACCACTTGTGTTCTGCATCCATTGTCAAGAAAAAGGGCACAAAGAAAGAGCTATGTGGATCGATGACACTACTACAGGTATACCTTCTTTTCTATTTATTGGCATACCTTGCATGATTACCTTGCATGAGCACACGAGTACGAACTTTGGCTTAACTTGACATTTCTCCCTCAGGTGTGGATTTATGAGCATTTCCCATGCGTGGCTCCTACGCTGAAGACAACATGTCCTATCCTCTATCCTTTAGCTTTGAGGTAATTATTTTGCTTTTTAATTTTATGCCTAGTATGTGGTTCTCTTACCATTTGCTAATGATGTTCATGAATGTTTCAGGTGGAAGGTGCCTAAGAGCAACGTGCGCTCCACATCAAATAGGGCACGTCACGGGCGTTATGAGTTGGATGATATGCACATTGATCAGAATGTTGGAGGCCTCATAGGCACTTTCCCACCGGTGATCTTCCATCTATCATGGAGAGGAGGTTATGGTCCGCCCAGTGTCCCTTGATATTTCACACGATCATCGAGTGGTACTACCCTGACAAAGTCACTAGACAGTTTGGATTCGTACAGGACATACCGACTCGGTCTCCTCGCCCAGGGCATGACTCATCACATGAGTTTTCTTTTTATGCTAATCTTGGCGATGACGTGATGGAGACACGAGACGTGCAGATTCGACAATGGCTGAACCGTGGGGCGGATGCACTATCACCTCCCTTTTATGTGCCCACGAGGCATAATGAGACTGTAGCTGGTTATGATGCTTGGTTCCAGAGTATTACCCGTCGACGTGTAGTTGATGTGAGGCAGTGGAGGCAGCAGGAAGGGTTCCAGGGGTCGCAGTCCTTTCATGGTGGTGGTAGTACTTATCATCCTGCTAGGCCAGTTATGCCTGAGGTTAGCACATATCCCCAGTTATGGGAGCCTTGGGATCGAGCTCCTTCTGAGGATTTCGGATCAGATATGGGAGATAGAGGTGCTTGGGATCACATGTTGGATGATAGTGTACGTCATGCATCACACGCTTCTGGTAGTGCACATCATGAGTCACCCCTTTCCAGTCTCAGATGATGCATGCAGGCGGTTCACAGTCTACATCCCATATGGGTGGGTCTTCTGGTGCCTTCCAGGACCATTCCTACACGACATTTCCAGGTGGTTCACAGTAAGATTCCCATATGACAGGTGCATGGGGTATGGGTGGGTCTTCTGGTGCCTTCTAGGACCATTCTTACATGACATTTCCAGGTGTTCGCAGTCAGGTTCCCAGATGACAGGTGCCTGGGGTATGGGTGGGTCTTTTGGTGGATTTCAGGACTACTCCCAGCTTGACCAGTCACATATGACTTTTGGAGGTAGTTCGCAGATGACTTTTGGAGGTCATTCGCAGTCACACCTACAGACGCCCCAGGCTCATGGGTTTAGAGAGTTTGCACCTGTACAGCCTTCATCCAGTAGCGAGGAAGAGGCTAACGAGGAGCCCCATCTTAGGCAACAACCACCAAGAAATGTGAAAGGCAAGGGGAGAAGGTGTCATACAGGTAGCCATGTGTTGTGGGAGCCGAGGAAGTGACTCTTCGACTTTATGTTTGCTTTGATGTAATCGAATGTTTTCTAGTTTATTTGCTTAAACAATTGTCTGTAATGCTTAACTTTAGTTGCTTAAACATTTGTCTTTATTTGGTTAAATGTGTTGTTCAAACAATTGTCTTTAATGGTTTAAATTTTTAGGTTTAATTCAAATGCTTTAAATTGGTCTTAAAACGACTTAGTTCCATTACTAAAACAAAATTACATCAACGTAGTTCAACCTGCTTAACAATTACTAATAAATTACTTATTAAATTACACTACTTCCATAACGAAATAATCATGATTACTACAACAGCACAGACCAAAAGCTTCTTCAATGTCCTGTTTTCCTTCTCCAACTTCTTCAACAAATTATTTGTTTCTTCAACCTGATTTTGAAGCAAACAAATTTCTTCGTCCACCTTCCAAGCATTGTGCAAGTCATCATCCTTTCTATTCAGTCTTAGCTTCAAATCTTTTATCACTTCTCTTGCTCTTTCAGTGTACGATGGATCAGCCCACTTGAAGAAGTTACATCTTCTTGTAGGATCCTAACAACACATTAAACAAAACTCAATATATTTTCGCAACAACAAAATTTACATAAAGTTATGCTGTACATACCTTGTACTGGCTGCACCCGAAGAACCTCCTTCCTGGGTCAAGAGTACCTTCTTTCCATGCTTCTTGAGATACCTCCTTCCCGCATTTCTTCCATAGGACCATGTGCGTTCAACGCACAACTTATCACAAAAGCAGAGATTCAAATCGGGAATGTTTGACATGTTGGATTTTGTGTGAAATGCTAAATTAGATTTCAGTGGTTGGGTGAACAAGCCTCAGCACAAGCCTGTTTTATAGCTGAGAATCAAGGGATAAATTATTGATTGGTCTTCAACTAGCCCGTGACTCAACAGTACTGTCAGAATACATTTAAATGAACTGCACAAAAAATAAATTGGAGGAGTCAAATTTCTCATCAAATAAACTCATGTGAATGTACAGCAACAAACACTTAAATTTGCCCTGCATTATTGGAAAAAAGCACTCTGAGAAAGGACTGCAGACTTAGACTTTAGTCAAATATAGTTGATTTCTGAAAAATAAAGTTGATTTCATGCATAGTAAAATAAAGCCGATTTTTAAAAAAGTAAAGTTGATTGCAGGCATGGTAAGTTAAAGCTGAATACTGAAAAAGTAAAGTTGATTTCATCAATTCCATATTATTTTCCTACATGCTAATAAATTTGAGTAGTCACGTCTTCCTATTGCTTGTACGCAAAGTGCTCTAGTCACTTCAAAATAACACTTGTTTAAATTATTGAGGTATTTTTGCATCAACAAAAGGTTAAATAATATTCCGAAATTGGATATAAAACCCAATGTTGCTGCTTATAGTAGAAAGCTCAATTGTGAGTGAAAGCTCAATTTCCAGTGGTTGAGTGAACAAGCCTCAACAAAGACTTGTTTTGTAGCTGAAAATCAAGGGATAAATTATTGATTGGCCTTCAACCAGCCCGTGACTCAACAGTACTGTCAAAAAACAATGAAAAGAACTGTCAAAAAACAAATTGTAGGAGTCAAATTTCTCATCAAAGAAAATCATGTGAATGCACAGCAACGAACAATTAAATTTACCCTGCATTATTGCAAAAAAGCACTCTGAGATAGGGCTGCGAAACTAGCCTGTAGTAAAATAAAGCTGTTTTCTGAAAAATAAAGTTGATTTCAGGCATAGTTAAAAAAGGCTTGTTTCTGAAAAGGTAAAGTTGATTGCAGGCATAGTAAACTAAAGCTGTTTTTTGAAAAATTAAAGTTGATTTCAGAAATTTCATATTATTTTCCTGCAGGCTAATAAATTTGTGTAGTCACATCTTCTACTTCTTGTACGCAAAGTGCTCTAGTCACTTCAAAATAACGCTTGTTTAAATTATTGAGGTATTTTTTCATCAACAAAAAGGTAAAATAATAATCCAAAGTTGGCTATAAAACCCAATGTTGGTGCTTATTCAGAATCACAAGTTACTAGTTTTTTCTCAAATTTTCTTTCTTCAAGGCAATAGCATAACATGGATATGGGCAAAAAACCACAAACTAGTAAAACCAAAACCAAACAAACCAAAAAAACCAAGAGGTCATTCGATTTGTAGGCTGAGGATGCTAAACTTGCAAAACATTTTGAATTTGCTACACAACAAGTTAAATTTAAAATGGAAATGGAAGCTCGAGCTGCAAAGGAACGTGAAATTGCACTAGAAGCTGAAGCTGCAAAGGAACGTCAAATTGCAAGGGAAATTGAGGAAGCTGAGGACGAGAATTATGCTGTTGATCTCAGTGAATTTTAAGAAGTTGTATTGTGGTTCTCGTGTCAATGTATGCTTATTTTCTAATTTTCTGTTTTCAATTTAATGTAATTGTGTGATGCTTCAATTTTCTGTTTTCAAATTGAAGTACTTGTGTGATGTTGTATGTTTATTTTAAAGTAATGGAATGTTTTCTAATATGTTTTTTATGGCCCTCATCGTAACTGCACGAAGGTATGGTTAACAATTTCATGTGAAGTTGCCATATTCGGGCAAACATTTAACATATCTACACAAATTAATTTTGCTTAAATTTTGGCTTACGCAGAAGAACAACGTCAATACTTGAATACAGAACAATAAAAACGAAATAAAAACATGTTGCAATATAATTTTTATTCCCCTAAACATTCCTACTCGAAGGAATTTTTAACAATTTTATGTTGAGTTGCCATGTTCGGCCCAAAAAATAAGATAATTAGACACAATCATTTTTGGAGATTTTCATATTATACCAAAGTACAACGTGAATACTTGAATATGGAACAAAAACAACGTAAAAAAAACATGTACAATTATTTTCTTTATTCCCCTAAACATGCCTACTCGAAAGAATTTTCAACAAATTGTTGTTGAGTTACCATGTTCGCCCAAAAAAAAAAAACTAGTTAGACATAATAATTTTTGGAGATTTTCATATTATACCAAAGTAAAATGTCAATTCTTCAATACAAAGCAAAAAAAATCAAAAAAATTCATTTACAAATACATTCTGTAAGCCATGTAAAATGACTACTACAAACTACATTTTGTAGTCACAAATTATGCTAAGTGCTGGGAAAAGTGAAAAGAAACAAATTTAATAGAAACCGCCAGTACAAGTGGCGTTTTCTGTTGAAATGAAATTCAACAGAAAACGCCACTAAAGTGGCGTTTTCTATTAAAGATTCTCAGCTATACCAGAAATGAAAAATCTGAACAAAATGTACCATAAATGAAACATGAGTTCAGTAATGTACCAGAAATGTAATCGAGCCCAATTCCTAGTTCAAGTTTAGATGAAAGAGCAATTCTGTTAGAATATAATATAAGATCCATATAAGGCCTCCCTCTAACACCTTAAGGTTTTAGATAAGTTGGTTACTTAACATGGTATTAGAGCTCAGGCACGCGGAGGTCCCATGTTCGACTCTCCGCGACCCCCAATATTCTCAATATTTAATATGGACACGAAGTCAAGTTATGCTCCAAAGATGAGCGTCCGTGATCCACTCTTCGATCCAAAAATGGGTTTTCGAGTGAGGGGGAGTGTTAGAATATAATATAAGATTCATATAAGGTCTCCCTCTAATACCTTAAGGTTTTAGATGAGTTGGTTACTTAACAAATTTCGTAGAAACATCAAAACTGGAGATAACAGTTTCTCTCTATTCTGTTAACAGGCTTATTTACGTCCTATAGCTGCATGCATTTAACTTCCTCAGTCCTCCTAGAGTTCCCCACACTTGTAAAAGCTAACTGAGTTCTTTATTCTTTGACTTTATAGATTAGTGTAGATGACCTGCTAGGTAGAGTAACAAGATGGCACAAGAACATATAGGTTTTGTTTATGAACATACAGACTTTTCATCGGTGGTGACAGGAGGGGTGGCATGACCTGTGCAAGAAAGAGACAGGAAATATAAAAACCATTTTTTTTTAACAAAACTTCTATGAAAACTTATATTATAGTGAGTGGTAATTAATAATTAGACTAGATATAAACTACTTGCCTATGTATTATTGCGAGTCTTGCAAGAATCCTACACTTTCTATCAACATGATAAATGCAAAGTAAGGAAAAGCATTTAAGATGCAATACATTCACAAAGACAATGATTTACTTGTAACATACTTGTCATGTCACATCTCATATTTCAACTCAGTCACTCATTAGTCTAACAAAGAGAAAATGACTAATAAAAAATATGACGAATGTAACTGTAAAGTTAATGTAGTTACCATGTTCAGAATTATAAACATGGTCTCCAGTAGTTGGGCGGAGATAATATAAAGATGACGAGTACTGGACATAACACTTGGCTAAAAACAGCCCTCCAGAAACTGCACCTTTACAATCAAATTTTAACTGTGGGATGGCCTCACTCATACATTCTACACACTCAGTCGCACTCAAATTAGGCATGGCTACTTAGCAAAAAAAAAATTAGAAATGGCTAGGTCACGGCTGCATTGAAAGCTACCAAAGACAACATCTTGTGGGCTTGAGCCTGCAGTGGTGTATTTATTGTAGGGCCAGGATGTTGATGAGTTGAGCAGGGAGGGGAGGACAGAGTTAAGATTCGATTCGAACGCAGAGCCTGGAGTGTATTTTATCTTGGAGCAGACACCGTTGACAGTACTATCTGGAATGGAATGTGAAACATGGAAAAAAGGTGACAATGTAATGAGAACGATAATTGGATCAACTGTTACTCTGCCCTTATATACTGAACTCTGTGTGTTTGTTTGTCGAGTGACAGAAGGGAGAGAGATGTTATGAAATATTTTTATGTATCTGTTGGTGGTTGCTTTGTGCTACTTGTGAAGATGCATTAATATTGCATCTATTATCTGATCATATCTGCACATACTAATGTTCTTCGCCATTCATTTACACTGATAATGATTTACTTCTAACAAACAATTGTCTTGTCACATCTCATATTTCCACTCACCAATCTGACAACTATAAAATTACCGATAACTAATCTATGTTTTTTTTGTCAGGACTAATAATTAAGTTAAGTTTTAACTACTTTTTACGTACTAAAAGATAAGATTGAAGAGACGAAGAATAATCTTCAATAGGTTCACTAATGGCATCTTCATATCCAATATAAAAGTTTCCGATTATGTTTCATAAAAAAATTACAACACGTTCCGGAACAAAGTAAATTATGGGCTGCAAATATGTTATCATACATGTAGTGACACTACAATTCAATTCAATGTGTAAATTTTAGAAAGTCCTGTTTCCAGGCCCAAAAATTTTGTAAGACTTCTAGCAATAAAGCACTTCTGAAGATTCCCGACTGAACTGAACTTAACTATAACCATTAATAGCACTCGTGTACCGGGCATTGACTAAACCTAGCCTATTCGTCGGTCTGCTTCTGGCTGCACTGGATGTGTACGCATACTTAACTACATCATAGACATGTTTTTTGTTCGTGGGAGACTTTCCAACCTAAAATTTCATTATTAACATGTGTTATTAAACCTGCATATCGATTTCTTTTTATCTATAGAAAAAAATGCTGTTGCATTCCTAGCTTTATAGCAAGAAATTATAGGAAAGGAGTTGGATGAACTATCTGCAAAGCTGCATAATGTGGCTAGGTATCCTCAGGTCAACTCACTTATATAGGATGAAAGATAAAAATACCCGTTTTTTTAGGTAATAGTAACAAAAATATCCATTCTCAGAATTTTTGACAAAAATAACCGGTAGAATACGCATTTGCCATATGGGTATCTGGGATACGAATTTGACAAATGCGCATCTTTCACAAATTCTTTTTTTTTTTTTAAATTATGGTTGGGTTACGCTTCTACCAAATGCGTGTTCACTGAATACGCATTTGGAAAATGCGTAACCGAATCAGAATTTAAAAAAAAAAAAAAAGAATTTGTACAAGATACGCACTTGCCAAATGCGTATCCTAGATACCCATTTGGCAAATGCGTATCCCACCGGGTAGTTTTGCAAACTTTTCCAGAAACGGGTATTTTCATCAATTTTTATCAAAAATCAGTCATTTTTTTCATTTTTTCCTGATTTACGGATGCCAGTCAACGCTGCTAATTTCAGACGAAAATCAAAACTTTACACCTTCAAGTTGAAATGACAATCTTAAATTAAAGGACAAGAGTAACAATTTTGCTCTGGTAGTATGCCTTTTACTGTGTGGTCGAAAATTCGATAACCGGTATCCCAAAAGACTCAATAAACTCAAGATCGGTCGATCCTAAAAATGGGTATAATGGACGCTCAGATTAAGCTCAAGGGCTACTAGGGTCCACTCTTCAATCCCAAGATAGGTCTTTCATCCGAAGATGGGATTTCGAGTGAGGGGGCGTGTTAAATATAAACTAGGAAGTGAGATAAGCAATGACAACACAAGTCCACCAAACAAGTTAGGCCACCAACCAAGTTAGGCAAGCCATAATCTTTGACTAACATTAATGGTTGGTGAGATTGAAGCCTATAAATATAATCTTATGTAAATGGTAAAACAACAACACAATACAATATCAGAAAACGCAGCAGAAGTAGTATAATAAAATACACAGTTCACTGCACCATCTCTATCTTGTTTTCATTATCTATCTCTTTTCTCTCTATATTCAATCATATATATGTATAAATCTTGACATGGTATCAGAGCGGGTCGATTTGTAGAGAGAAATCAGTAGTGTAAGTCTGCATAAAAACAAGTTTTTCAAGGGAATCTTGTTGATTCTGTTTCAAGCAGAGGGGAGTAATTTTCTGCCATTTTCTGCCCAGTTTTTTTATGCAGATTCTGTTTCCAGCAGAATTTTCTGCCCAGTTTTTTTTTTCTACAGATTTTGTTTTCAGCAAATCTTCTTGTAGTGTTGTTGTCTTGAATAATGGCGAAGGTTGTAAATGAGTCGGTTGCAGGGAATAATACCGGTCAAGGGATTGTTAAAATTGGTTTTCACGGTACTCCATATGTTAACCCCAAATTTGACGGAAAGAATTTCTTGGAATGGTCAAAATCTTGCACACTCGCACTTAAATCTCATCGTTTGATTAAATACATCAATGGGAAGGCCAAGAAGCCCTTGGCAATTGATACATGTTTTGATGATTGGGACAGCGAAAATGCATTGGTCAAGTCATGGTTGTTTACCTCTATGGAGTTACGTATTCGCAAAAGCTACCTGTTTCTTGACACTACGGAAGCTGTTTGGAATTCCATCAACCGAACATACTCATATTCGGGTAATATGGCCAAACATTTCGAGGTAAAGCAAAAAATATGGTCTTTAACTCAAGGGGGCAGAACACTGATCGAATATTATTTGGAGCTCACATCTCCATGGCAGGAGTCAGACCACTACACTATGTTCGAGTGTAAACAGACTGCAGACCAAGAGAAGAACCAAAAATTGGTACAAAAAGAAAGAGTGATGAAGTTTCTTGCTGGGCTGACAATTGAGTATCATTCAATTAAAAATAAACTCATTGGTCAGATTCCCTATCCTACAGTTGAAGAAGCACATGGCCGTGTGCAGCTGGAAGAGAGTCGGAGAGAAAGTATGGCTCCGATTGATACTGTGCCTGATCGATCTGCACTTCTTACGGGAAGTGTTCAGAATCAAGGCAAAGCAGAACAGGTGATTGAGGCTTCAAAGGGTGAAAAAGATGTTCTCCACTTTGACTATTGTAATAAGTTATACCATTCTCGTGAAGAATGATATATCTTACACCCACACTTACGAGATCGTGGTCGAGGAGGATGAAGCCGAGGTAGTTCATCCGGTAGGAGCTCAAGAAGAGGCACCCAATATAGTGCTAATCATACGACATCTGAAAACCATGCTGACTCTGCTACTTCAGCAACGGGAGTAATAAGTGCAACAGAACTCAATGCTCTTCGTCAGCTATTGTCTCGAATGGAGACTGATTTACCAGTGACTTCATCTTCCAATTCTGCCCTTGCAGAATCAGGCGACAAACAAAATGCTTGGCAGTGGTAAAGGGGTTGAAACCCCTTAATAAGGTGGGTATCTACTATAGCACTTGCATCAGCACCTTCTGTATTTTTTAACGGCCTAAAATATACTGTGTGGTCGAAAATTCGATAACCGGTATCCCAAAAGACTCAATAAACTCAAGATTGGTCGATCCTAAAAATGGGTATATTGGACGCTCAGATTAAGCTCAAGGGCTACTAGTATCCACTCTTCAATCCCAAGATTGGTCTTTCATCCGAAGATGGGATTTCGAGTGAGGGGGCGTGTTAAATATAAACTAGGAAGTGAGATAAGCAATGACAACACAAGTCCACCAAACAAGTTAGGCCACCAACCAAGTTAGGCAAGCCATAATCTTTGACTAACATTAATGGTTGGTGAGATAGAAGCCTATAAATATAGTCTTATGTAAATGGTAAAACAACAACACAATACAATATCAGAAAACGAAGCAGAAGTAGTATAATAAAATACACAGTTCACTGTACCATCTCTCTCTTGTTTTCATTATCCATCTCTTTTCTCTCTATATTCAGTCATATATATGTATAAATCTTGACACTAACTATTTTTTTATGGTGTTTGACAAATGAATATTGCAGCAATACAAGAATCTGCTATTATGCCAACGGAATTTACTAACGGAAATTAATCTGTTGGCAATTACCAATGGATTGGTAATGGATCTAGAAAGTTTGAAATACATAACCGATACCTAACGGATCATTAACGGATATTTACCAACGGAAATATTCGTTGGTAAAATGGGCGCCAAAAGTTCCCATCCAAAAAATGCCAATGGAAATGCTAATGGTTTACCAACGGACTTTTGCCTACGGAATACTAATGACATAGTAAAAATTTAGTAACGGATTACTAATCCCATAGCAACGGAATTTGCAATTTCTGTTCCGTTAGGAATCAGTTACCATTATAGATCGGTTAGATGTATTCTGTTAATAATCCATTTCGTTACCATTCCGTTGTTAATATTAGTCATAAGATTTAATGTCTAACTGTGTACCTTATGTACTTTTCAAATATTTTGTTCCTCAAACATCTCATTTTGTTCGACTCCTTTATTTTGTTCTTCACACTACAGCTTCTCCTTTCATTTTGTTCTTCAAAAGCTTCTTCTCCAACATTTTAAAAAGTTAAAAAAATCATTCAACCCACTATTTTTGCTATTACTTAAGGCGAGTTTTGTATTTCACAAATTACAACTTATAGTGAATGTAGCACGCGCCCCGTTACCAGAATCTATATTTTTCCTATTTTTATTTAATTTTTTAATTTATTTTACAAACTAGTTTAAAATGTGGAAAAAAATCAAAACAAAATGAAAAATTATTTAAAGCAGGGTAAAATTAATCACACAAATAGGGAGTATGACTACTTCGGTGTGTATGAATTTATGTTCAAAATTTGGTATTTTTCCTATTTTTATTTAATTTTTAAATTATTTTACAAACTAGTTAAAAATATTCATCATTAGCAATTAGGTAAAATTATTCATCATTTTTCCTATTATAAAATTAGGTAATATTCACCAAAAAAATATTTAGCATGAATACTTGGATTTTAAAAATTTTAAATTAAGTTTAGGATTTTTTGGATGGTAAAATTGGTAGTCAGTTATGGATTTGACCGGTACTATTAACTAGCACTTTGCCCCGAATTATTGTTTCAATTTTTGTAAATATATTTATCGACGATCCAACCGCATGTATGTCAATATATATCTAATTTAGTGATATTCTCAAGATTTTAAAAAATAATAAATTAATTTGGATGGTAAAATTGGTAGTCAACTATTGATTTGACCGGTACTACTAACTAACGCTTTGTCCCGGATTGTTGTTTCTATTTTTGTAAAATTATTTATCGACGATCCAACCACACGTATGTCAATATATGTCTAATTTAGTGATATTAACAAGATTTTTAAAAATATTAAATTAATTTGGATAATAAAATTGGTAGTCAACTGTTGATTTGACCTGTACTACTAACTAACGTTTGTCCCGGATTATTGTTTCTATTTCTGTAAAATTATTTATCGATGATCCAACCGTACGTATGTCAATATATATCTAATTTAGTGATATTAACGAGATTTTTAAAAATATTAAATTAAATTGGATGGTAAAATTGGTAGTCAACTGTTGATTTGACCTGTACTACTAACTAACGTTTGTCCCGGATTATTGTTTCTATTTGGGATAAGTTTAAAACTACCCATGTCAACTATTAGATTTTTAAATATATACTACTAACCTTTCTAAAATTCTAAAAATACCGACCTTGTTTTCAAAATTCCAAAAATACTACCTTCCTCAGTTGCAACTTTTGCAACCTCATTTGCAACTTCCAGTTTTCAAATTTCTAATTTCAAGTTCTGGGGATATATATATATATATAGATTCCAAAAAAGTGGTCGAAAATGTCATCTGAACCCCAGAACTAGAAATCAGAAATTTGTAGCATCTCAGTTGCAAATGAGGTTGCAAAACCCCGCCAGAGGCACTCATAATTGGTGAATTTGGGTTGCATGGCCCCGCAGGGGCACTCATAATTTGTGGATTTCTGATTTGCAACTTTCAGTTTTTAGTTGCAAAAGTTGCAACTGAGGTTGCAAAAGTTGCAACTGAGGTTGCAAAAGTTGCAACTGAGGTTGCAAACATCGGTTGCAACTGTTGCAACTGAGGTTGCAAAAGTTGCAACTGAGGTTGAAAAAGTTGCAACTGTTGCAACCTCGGTTGCAACTGAGGTTGAAAAAGTTGCAACTGAGGTTGCAACTGAGGTTGCAAAAGTTGCAACTGAATACTGAAAGTTGCAAATCAGAAATCCACCAATTATGAGTGCCCCTGGCGGGGCCTTGCAACCCAAATTCACCAATTATGAGTGCCCCTGCGGGGCCATGCAACCCAAATTCACCAATTATGAGTGCCTCTGGCGGGGCCTTGCAATATATATATATATATATATATATATATATATATATATTGAAATCAGAAATTTGAAAACTGGAAGTTGCAAATGAGGTTGCAAAAGTTGCAATTGAGCAAGGTAGTATTTTTGGAATATTGAAAACATAAAATTATAATGAGGTAGTATTTTTGAAAAAATGATTTTATAGAAGTGAAAAGATAGTTGGATGGTAGTAAAATTGGAAGTAATTGTTAAAATCTTATGTATTTATGTAAATAACCCTTTCTATTTTTGTAAAAATATTGATCAATGATCCAACCATACGTATGTCAATATATATCTAATTTATTTATATTCCCAAGATTTTAAAAAATAATAAATCAATTTGGATGATAAACTTAGTAGTCAACTATTGATTTGACCAGTACTCAATTTGGATGATAAACTTAGTAGTCAACTATTGATTTGACCAGTACTAGAGTTTTGTCCCGGATTGTTGTTTCTATTTTTGTAAAAAAAATTATCGATGATCCAACCGCACGTATGTCAATATATATCTAATTTAGTGATATTCCCAAGATTTTAAAAAATAATAAATTAATTTGGATGGTAAAACTGGTAGTCAACTATTGAGTTGACCGGTACTACTAACTAGCGCTTTGTCCCGGATTGTTGTTTCTATTTTTGTAAAATTATTTATCGACTATCCAACCGCATGTATGCCAATATATGTCTAATTTAGTGATATTCCCAAGATTTTAAAAAATATTAAATTAATTAGGATGGTAAAATTGGTAGTCAACTGTTGATTTACTAATTAACGCTTTGTCCCAATTATTGTTTTTAAAAAAAAAAAACAATATTGATCGATGATCCAATCGCACGTATGTCAATATATATATAATTTTGTGATATTCCCAAGAATTTAAAAAATAATAAATTAATTTGGATGGTAAAATTGGTAGTCCACTATTGATTTGACCGCTACTACTAATTAACGCTTTGTCCCGGATTGTTGTTTCTATTTTTGTAAAAATATTTATCGATAATCCAACCGCACATATGTCAATATATGTCTAATTTAGTGATATTCCCAAGATTTGAAAAAATAATAAATTAATTTGGATGGTAAAATTGGTAGTCAACTATTGATTTGACCGGTACTATTAACTAACGCTTTGTCCCGGATTTTTGTTTCTTTTTTTGTAAAAATATTTATCGGTGATCCAACTGCACGTATGTTAATAAATATCTAATTTAGTTATATTCCCAAGATTTTAAAAAATAATAAATTAATTTGGATGGTAAAATTGGTAGTCAACCATTGATTTGACCGGTATTGCTAACAAACGCTTTGCCCCAGATTGTTGTTTCTATTTTTGTAAAAATATTTATCGACAATCCAATCGCACGTATGTCAATACATATCTAAAAAGGATGGATTTTGGCCTCCGTACGGTTGGGTCATCGAGAAATATTTTTAAATAAATCGAAACACTAAACCTTGACGAACCAGGGTTTCCAGTCAAAGTACTAGTTGACCGTTAAATTACCAAACCAAATAAATTTATTTTTTTCTGAAATTTTGGCAAGAACATTAAAAAGGCTGGATCTTGACCTCCGACAGTTGGGTCATCGAGAGATATTTTTAAAAAAATCGAAACACTAAACCCTGACGAAACCGTGTTTAGGGGTTCCAATCAAAGTACTAGTTGACTGTTAAATTACCAAACCAAATAAATTTAATTTTTTCTGAAATTTTGGAAAAAAAATTAAAAAGGATGGATCTTGACCTCTTTATGGTTGGATCGTCGAGAAATAGTTTTAAAAAAATCGAAACACTAAACTCTGACGAATCCCTGTTTAGGGGTTATAGTCAAAGTACTAGTTGACCGTTAAATTACCAAACCAAATAAATTTATTTTTTTTCTGAAATTTTGGCAAGAACATTAAAAAGGATGGATCTTGACCTCCATATGGTTGGGTCATCGAGAAATATTTTTTAAAAAATCGAAACACTAAACCCTGATGAAAACTTGTTTAGGGGTTCTAGTCAAAGTACTAGTTGACCGTTAAATTACCAAACAAAATAAATTTATTTTTTTCTGAAATTTTGGCAAGAACATTAAAAAGGATGGATCTTGACCTCCGTACGGTTGGGTCATCGAGAAATATTTTTTAAAAAATCGAAACTCTAAACCTTGACGAAACCCTATTTAGGGGTTCCAATCAAAGTATTAGTTGACCGTTAAATTACAAAACCAAATAAATTTATTTTTTTTTCTGAAATTTTGGCAAGAACATTAAAAAGGATGGATCTTGACCTCCGTATGGTTGGGTTATCGAGAAATAATTTTTAAAAAATCGAAACTCTAAACCCTGACGAAACCCTGTTTAGGGGTTCTAGTCAAAATACTAGTTGACCGTTAAATTAGCAAACCAAATTATTTCTTTCTGAAATTTTGGCAATTAAATCTTTAAAATTATGCTCATGGTATTTGTTTTAATTTTAAAATATGAATGTTTTTAAAAAACAACTAAAAAATTAATTAAAAAATCAAAAAATGTAAATTTGAATTATAAAATGAATAAATTATCAAAAATTAAGTAATAACAATTGAATTTTTAACTAATTTACACTCTTACAAATAATTTTTATTATACAGGTTTCTATAAAATTATATTACATATACATACACAGATATTTGTTTAATTTAAAACAAATATGTGAAAAAAAAAAGCGCACAAATCCTGTAATAAAAACTCTCCCGCTTGTACTACAAATATTTCCCCCCTTAACCAAATTTTATCCCGCCCTCCCCCGATATTTCCCCCCTTTTAGTCTCTTTCTCTCTCATTCCCGTCTCTCACATCTTGACCACTCTCATATCTCCCGCTCATGTCTCTCTCTCTTCCATCTCTTTCTAAACTTTATCAATTGTAAAAACACTTATGAACCCTAAGTTTTCAATTACTATATTTATAAACCCTAGAATTTCACTTACTCACAAACCCACTTGAAAAATCACAAACCCTAGCTAATTAAATTCAATTCAAAGCTTTATTCGTGTTAATGAAGCTCGATTTGACTTTCTTTCTTGTCAATTACCTTTTTTTCTTCAAGTTTATGTTTGAAGATTGATTTTTAATTTTTGATTTTGTGTCTTTCAACAAATTTGGTGCAGGCGTGTCGTATTCTTGAGCAACATTCATTTCTTTTTCACCAATTAGTAAGTAACAATCGTTTCTTTTTCGAATTTTGAACTTGTACATATGTTTGTATATATGGATACCAGTTCAGAGGTACTATGGTGCTTCACCTTAGCCAAGGAAAAGCATAATTGTGGTGAAAAGCATCGTATACTACTGCTTTTTACGAAATATCTAATGTCAAACCCAACCCACCCAGAATTGTACAATGATTCAGGCCCAAAGGTAAAAGAATTTCTATTTTCATCCATAAAAATGAAACCTTTATATTTCATTTGCAAATGCTTGTACTAGTTTGTGAATTGTAATTATAAGGTGGAATTTACATGATGAAATATGCGTCATGTGGATTGATGTGCATGAATGTTATATTTGCAATCCGAAGTTTCTGTGGCATTTTTAGAATTAGCTACTGAGATTCTCTAATATTTTCCTGAATTACTCATGGATCATAATCGGGTCAAGATTAAGGAAACTCTATAATGTGAAAAAGGGAGAAAGGAGTGAAAAATCACATATGTGATAGCCATTAACTTTTTCTTGTAATATCTATTTGTGTTTTCAGCAAATTAGTGGAGTATTTAAGTTTATTTACAATGTTTACAATTGTAAATGTGTACCCCTCCCCTCTCTCAGGCATATGCCTGTTTACATAAATTAAATTAAATTTGTGTTAGTAATCACTAATTTGTCAATCTAGATGTACTATAGTTCGTGAATACTTTCTGTAGATGTGGAGGTTAGGCTTGAGTTTTGTGTTCTGTTTCTTTCTTGTTGATTGTACGAGAGTTTTGAAAGGCATATGACACAGCCTATTTGTAGTTCGAGGATCCAACTCAACTTAGATTAGTTTGTAACAGTAAATAATCATATGAACTGTCACAGGAATCTCAGAAAAGTATTAACTGTCAGAAGAAAGAAGAAAGTCAATCTATAGTTTTGATGTTTTACACTGGAAGAAGATTCAGTTAGCTGATCAAGCCTCAGTATAGGACTGAAGCAAGTGGATTCATTTAGAGTGATAGAGATTTTCCAAGTGACAGATGAATATCAGTCAGAGTACAGAAGAGTTAAAGAAAATTGAGAGAATAAATATGTAAGAACCCTAATTTTTGGTAATATTTTATTTTATTTAATATCATGTGACATTGTCAATTTGGAACCTTTCTAGTCATCCCTGTTGTTTAATGGAATTGATTGTCTGAGAAACTATGTTGTTACATTCACTATGTAAGATAAAAGGAATATTGTGAAGGCAAGAGTCTTATTGTTAGTAAGATTTATAAAACTTGGGATTTGAGAATGGTAATAGTATTAAAAAGATTTATTAAGGATTATGACAAGGAATTATGGATATTCGAGGAAGTTACACAAATAAGTACTTAAGGAATTATAGGGGAAATCTCTACGCGACAAAATATTATTACGAGAGATTAATTAAGATACGATACGAATTAAAGTTTAATTGACAAGCATTGGTGGAAGAATAATGATACAAGGAGTAGTATTGCATGCAAGTCCCATGCAACCAAGTAGTTAGGAGAAAGCAAACTAGTTAAACCAAATGGTAAGAGGAATAGTAACTAGTTGCATTTCTTTTTCCAAGGAGGGGACAAGAGTACAAGAGGCCATACCCTAGGTTGTACCATGCTTATACATGCACCATTATGTATCACCCAACCCCTTTAACACAATTATTTCCAACAAACACAAAAATCAAAACAACATAAGCTCTCCCCCCCCCCTTGAACATAAAGCTCTCGGCCAAGCTTCAAAAAGGAAGAAAAAATTTCTTCTTCCTCCATTTCTCCTCACTCATAATTCAAGGCATAATTCCTAGGCTCTCTCCATCATCTAAGAAATGTATACTAAGAGTTTCAAGCCCTTTCATCCGTTATATTTCAAGATATTAATTGTTAAAGATATTATGAATAGTAACCATGTTTATTTTTTCTTTTAGATCTTGGATTATAAGGGTTGTAGGAGATCATTCAAGGTGTTCTTGAGTTTTGTAAGGCTTACCCAAGGCTCCTAGGTACTCAAGAAGGTATAAAAATCATAACCCCTTTTGGCCATGTAATGTTTATGATGATTCAATGATAGATCCATGTATATAATGTGTTAATCTTGGATGTTCAAGTGATGGATGATATGGATCTAGAGTTTTAGTGTTGTGATTTTGATGCTTGTGGTTAGTTTATGTATCTCCATGAATGTTATAAAGCATGAACTAAGTGAATTAGGTGTTGGTTGTGTTGTGGAAGTAAGAATATTGGTTGATCTAAGTGAAACATGCATGCTGAATTTTTCCCAGAAACTTGACCTGTCTTGTAACATGGCTTTGAACCCCTAAATCTTGTCCCCTGAGGTCCTACCTTATATTGTTGGAAAGGTATTTGAATGTAGTCTCTGGAAATGTAAGGCTCATGACTAGTTGATGTATAGATTTTAAGTTATGGCCGGAGAAGTAAATTTTGTTTCTGGATTCCGGACTGCACTAAGTGACCCCCTTGTGAACCTTGTTTAAACCCCTAAAAATATATGTGGGATCATGGAAAAATTTGAGAAGTTGGAGAATGCAGTGGTGAAGGCTACCCAAAAAGAATTGGATTAAAATATGAATTTTTGAAATTTATAAAAATGCTAGAGTAAATTTCGCGCAAGGGAAAAAGTCGTTAGTGGAGCATAATTCTAGGGGTAATGGTTATGATTCGAATGTGGTAACTAAATTAAGTCGAATAAGTGACGAGCGTAATTGAGTGATGACATGAACCTATAGCGGGGCTAGAGTGTCATAAGGCGAAGTCGTTAAGTTAATTTCATACCCCCTAAAACCCCGTAATTAAAGAGATATTGTTAAGGTACTAACGAGCGGTTATTGCTTATGTATAGATCGTTCCACTCCGCACGCTCGACCACCCCAACCAAACCAAGGCAAGTTTACTTTTCAAAACTTATACATATACAAGGACTTTCACTGTTGTGTTTGTAGTTTTCAACCATATCAAATGCTATGTTTATCGAAGTATTGATGCAATTGAGATTGTATAAGTACATATATGTTTGTACCCCTTGAACTTAGATTGAAATGTTTTCCTCGGACAACGACTCTAGCAATAGAGGTCGTAGCGGTCCGTATATACTATTGACCGGGGAGTGGTATATTATTATATCGTAACTGGTTTGCGAAAACCCGAAGGGTCATTCGGGGAGTATCGTATACTCAAGTAATTATTTTCATATCTTCGTAAATACTCGAAACCCTATCTTGGATTAAAAGTTTATTTTATCGAATAATTATTTTATTAATTATTAATATTAAATCTTAAAATATTATTTATTAATTATTGTTCATTATTTTAAAGATGAAGTCAATCCAAGATACATTTAGTACTTTCAAACTCGAACTCTTTTGAACTCAAAACATTTTCGAAAACCCCCGGTCAGGTTTGCTTCATGTATGATTTCAAGAATCATCGGTCGACTGATGTCGGACCTCGATTACTCAGTTTTCAATCAAAATCAAGTTTTAAAAGAAAAAGAAAAAGGGACTCTAGCAGGTGTGGGAACCGTTGACGAACGATTCCCGGGATGTGTAAGCGGCCGTGAGCCAGGCGGTCCATCAATTATTATTCCGGCCCAGGTGTTGCCGAAGGATGATTACGGATGTAGTTTTCATCGAGGGTGATTACGGATGTAGTTTTCACCCGAGGATAGTTACGGATGTAGTTTCTATCCTTCTACCGGTAGAGAAGACCCGCTGATTATTGGACTTGGCTGTGGCGACTGATCATCGTCAATCCCTGTCAGGTTTTTATGTTTTCTTCCAGTCCCATCCTCCACTTTGGAAAAATACTCAAACACTGCTTCTTGGGCCTAAGTGCCAAGTTGCTGATAGTGTGGTTTTTTATGAGAAAATATTGACATCGTGCAGTATCTAGAACTGCAAGATTTTCTATAAAGATTGGCACGTGTTAGTGCACTCTTGCAATTGTTTCAAAGAATGAAATGTTTTTGTATGAGAAACCTTATAAGCTAATGGAAGGAAAGAGGTTTGCAATGATGTATTCCCTAGACAGTATGTTAATCGTAGAGTGTTTTGTCGAAAATGATATACTCATATGTATATATTTTCAAACTTGAGATATATTGAAATGGGAACCTTATAAAGGGTTCATATGTTATTCTTAAAGCTCCTTAGTGAGTATAGATGTTTTATTCAAACTCGGACATATACATTGTCCAATTATGTTTTGAAATCTGAGATATATACCCATATAGTTGGGAATGTTTTCGAAATAAACCACATTATTATTTTGCAAAATGGTGAACTTGCTGAGCATTATGTAGCTCATTCTTGCTTTATAAAAACTTTTCAGAAAGGGAAGAATCTGGCCGATTAACTCCGCACCAGCAGAAGAGGAGTAGAAGATTTACCACAGAGATGATTTAGTTCCTGATAAATACTACGGAGTAGTCTGATAGGTTTTCAACTGTAATAGTAAGACTTGTCTTCAAGTATAGTTGTATAAGTGGAATTGCGTAAGACTCTGATTTGTACAAATGAATTGTAATATTTAGTGGCACTTTTGAGTATCGTTTCTGAGGCTCTAACTTGTTTGTGCTTAAGATTGAGGTCTGGAAGGATGTATTGTGGAGTTGTGCAGTTAATACAGGTATGATATGGTTGGATGGCGACGTGACGACCTGAATCTCTGACCTCGGATTTGGGGGCGTCACAGAAATGGTATCAGAGCAATAAGTTACAGTACTCAGAAACGAGAGTGTTGAGAGTTAAGTCTAAGTAGGAGAATGACATAAGAGTTCGTAGTAAACTTATGATTGGACTACCGGAAGAGGTACCGGTGAGTAGAATGGACTGGAGTGTTACTGGAGGTATTATACTAGGGTCGATAAAATCCTTAGAGACCTTCAGAATGATGAATAGAGGTTTGAGAGTCGTACATGACTTATCATAGATATTGATATAGGAAGCAGAGCGAAATCTCGAGAGCAGCTGAGGTAGAGGCGATATTGCCAATATGATCGGATGACTAGGCTGGCATAAATTTTGTGGCCCATATTCCTCCACAGTTCAGGAGGCGGCATTTTAAGAATCAAGAAGTTTGGACTTCCCTACATAATTAAGGGTACTTAGTACTTGGATTAATGAAAGTCTTTTACTTTGGTTATAAGATCCGATTTTCGATAAGTAACGGGTTTACCTGAAAGTTGGTCACTATGTCGTTGTGGATTTCATTACCCTTGATGGCGAATTTTACATGTGTTATACGAGAATGTTATCATAAGACGAGTGTGCTAGATAATTCCACGCATGATTCGAACGCTAGAACATGGTAGTTCAACTTAGAGAACAAACAAGTAGAATTAACAAAGGGACTCGAGAGAAGTTGAATATGGTTGCAACGAGAGATACAGTGATCTCAGAGTCTACCAAAAGAAAAGACCAGCGGGTCTAGAGTGGGATCCTTTGATAGAGATGTTAGCAGGGACTACATATATATGTATTGTAGACCTCAATATTTTTGGTATATGTTCACATACACACACCCGCCACTGAACCTATGGACTGCACTGAGATCCCTGAGAGATCTCTTTGATCTGTTCCCAGGGGGAACTAGCCACTTGTGATTCATGTCGGAAGGCCTGAAGTAGGACCCTATGGACTTAGCAGGTGTCCCCGAAATGATGTGAAGCTTGGTCTTCAAGATAAAGCACGGAAATGACATATATATTTGTGAAACCCCAACTCGATAAATGACTTTAAGATGATGATTGAGAGACGCACTAGTCGGTGTCTTGTATTACGAAGACGAAGAGATGGAGTTACCCTCATAATGGTGGTAATGGAATGCACGAATGATTATTAACTTATTTTGGTAACTACCGGCTGGTGCACTACTTCATTTTAAACTGTTCACTAACCATGTTACCTCGATTAGTTTATATCAGGTAACCCTTCTAGCTTTCTACTTCAAAATTGTGGAAAAATAACCAGTGATATACTTTCCCTACAGCAGGAATTATCCGAAGTAATTTTATTTGATCCATGAACATTCTATTCAAAAATTTATGATGATCTTGTTCGGCTCAGGCCTATTTACACTTTCTTTCAATTATCCAAGGAAGGTTCAACAAATATTTCCTTAATTAACCGATGAATATTACTTAACGAATATTGATATTTGATTGCTTCTTTCATACTTGCACTCTTCAGTTGAGCTCATAAATATTCAACAAATTACTGAGGACATGGATGATCTAATGTCCAAACATCCCTCATGAATTCTTTTCTTCTATTCAAGGTGAGATTGTACATCGTACATTGAAATCATAGTAAGGATATCATTTTGGTATTTGTATTCCGAATTTAATTCTATTGTTGGGTCTGATAAAGCATGTGTACGGAGGCACCCTTGGATGGACCGTTTCACGGATAAGTAATATTTGATGAGAGGTTATCGATTGTTCCGATACCTAGAACATTCTCTTCAGATTTTATAGTTTTCTTTTTCAAACCTAATAACTTCTTATTTTCATTCGTTGTCCGAGAAGCCTAAAGTTTCTTCAGTGGCTACGATGTTGAATTCCGTTCTATCCAATTGAAACTGGCTAGTCGTTATGTCAATATGAATGACTAGTTGATTGTTCTAACTACTCAAAATTATAATGTTGTGAAGAACACCTACTTAATTGTCCTAGCTGGTGGTGATGTCTCAAACAGGTGAACTAGCAAATTTTGTCTAGCTAGTTGCTAGTGTTTCTTGAAAAGGACTAGTTATTGTTTCACTGGTCCAACTCCCAATTTAATTCATTCTGCAATGCATTTTGCATGTGGTAAAGTATGATGATGGAAGTTTTGACGAATAACTTGATTGAGACCTAATGAGGTCACCCACTCAACTCGAATTCTACCCATCTTCGTATCAGACTCTATATCACTTGAATATTTTATTCTTTCATTCACACAATGAGAATTCATTTGAAACCACTGATTACTTGAATGATAAACTACTTCATTCTTTAATTGTCATGGAGTAGAATTGCTTTCTATTGGTTGACCTTCATCAATGCGACTTTAGATTTCCTCTTATTATTCAGGAGGAAAAGTATCCACCCGATGTAAGAATTGTATAAAGACCGTCTTTATGACTTTTGTACCCAACAATCATTGCCCTTGTGCAACATTCTCTATGGTGTCATATTACAGAATTATCAGGACGGGAAGGAATAAACCTTGTTGTATTCTTTCTGTCCATCCGTACATCTCCAAAAATCGAGACTCCTAGTATTTGGAACCATCAACATTCTTGGAACATCCAATGTGGAATTCTTATTGAGATTATCTATTGGGCCTTGTTATTTTGAAACCATTCCTTTCAAAGTGATTACTCTAAGGTGAACGGGAGGTACAATTGTGAACCGTTACACCAATATGAGATCAAAAACCAAATGTTGTAATTGTGCAGCCAGAGCGTTATGCCGAGTAATTATTGAAGTAGAGATAACATGTCAGGGCATACCACAAGACCTTTAATATTGGTGTGGGGAAAGTTATAAGAAATGATGAGGTGGTTGGGAGCACGCTCCTACCAACCGTTGTCAGGATGTTATATTAATGAATTCTGGAGTTACCAAGCCTTTTCCTGATCCAAGAAATGCAAATCGATTGCGATGTAAAACATATCCTTAGAGGAAACTACCTGGAAGTGAGATGGACAAGAAAGGAAGAAATATCGTGGCAAGAATGTGAAGCTTTATTTAGCTTAAAGGGATTGATGCACATAGAGAGACATAAAGTTTAACAGGCCCCTAATAGCAAATGGATGCATGGATATATGACAATGATCCTTCGAGATTACCACCTAATCAAGTTTATTGGGAATCGTAGCCGCATGCAGGCCTCAGGCTGATTGGCTCCAGTTGTGAAGGAGGACGAGCGTATGATATCTTATATATACCATCGAGAACTGATACCCTTATCGGAAATGTAGGAATTGTTGACCAGTTAAAACGTGTAGTTGTTTTTTCAAAGATAAGGTTGAAAAGCGGGTTTCACCAACTCAAGATCGACCTCTGTACTATGCCCAAGTTGGCATTTCACATTAATATAAACGTTATAAAATTATGGTAGTATCATTTGGGTGGACTAATGAGTCAGAAGCATTTATGGATTGGTGAACAAGTTTGGAATGAAATGAGATATTAGCAACAACCTTGCTGTTAGCTATACTTGATGATAAAAAGAGGACATTGAGGGTCACAATGATGCATCTTTCGAGAGTTTAAGAGGTGTGCTGATGCAGTAGAAATGGGATGATAGCCTATACTTCTAGACAACATAAAGGTTACGGGATAGGATATACTAACCGTGAGTCGGGGATTTGTCATGATAGCATTCACGCATAAAACTGAGACGTTAACTTTATGAGAAAAGTGTGAAAGTTTTCCACAAGTGCCATAAGTATATCTTCATATTAGGACTAAACATAAGAAAGAGAAGGTGACGAAAGGGAGCAGGGAGTATAATGGGGAAATTTGTTATTTCCCAGGAAAGGCCAGTGTGGTGGCCGATACCTATAGAAGGGATTATTCGAAATTGGAATTCAATCAGTATTGACCAAGAAAATAGAGTATATACAATAAAGAATAATGTTAGAGGAAAATGACTAAATTATGGGGAAGGACAAAGATGTACACAGAATTAAGAGAATGTTTGGCAAACGGATATGAAGAATGGTATTGGCAAACTATTAAGTATGAATGCAACATGTCAAAAACAAAATGATAGAGATCTAGTGGATCAATTCCGCCCGTAGAAAATCTTGAACGTGGACAGAATTATAATAAATTTCATGAGTAGGTCACCGAAGACCGAGCCAAGAGATGGCCCTAGTTGATTTATAATTGTTGGACCAAGTGATTTACCTACGAGAGACTTTCCATTGAGAAGATTATCGAATATTATACGGAAGAGATGGTGGTGCAATATAAAACTTCTGCAGCGATTACGTCAGATAAAGACTTAAGGTTAAACTTTGAATATTGAAGGTGCTTTCAAGCATATTTAACAAAAAGATTGAGCGTACGTACTAATTTGATCTGTGGCTGACGGACATGGAAAAAAAGAATTATCCAGACGATCGAATTTGTATTTAGTGTCGTGCCTTAGATTTCACGGGGAAATCGAGAATAAAAACTTATCCATGAAATGAATGTTGTTATCACGATCATCACCCCGCGAACGTAAGGACGTCTCTTGTAAAGCGTACTGTGAAAGAAGAAGTTTCACTTTTCTTGCGCTAGGAAGAAGTCAATAAATGAGGGATATAGTAGCTGAACTGGTTCGACATATACCGAAGACTATACAGTATCCATAGCAAGTGGTAACGGCTGACGGGAGGCAACACATGCGTGCTGATCAAGCCAAGGAATGTGAGGAATACCATGCGTATTGACGTTGTCTCAGATTATAAAACGCGACCACAAAGTATTCACGGGCCAACGATACAAGGACTCAACACGGATACTATGAATAATGTAGAAGAGGAACATATAAGTAGTGGGATAGAAATTTTCATTCATCGCACAACCGATAAGGAATACAGGTCGAGGAGAGCATGCGTTGAGAAACAACATTAAAGCGTTGGTGAGACCAAGGTGAGAGAACACAAGGGTTGAAGTGTCAACCTGAGAGTTGGAAAGGGTAAAGTTGGAATTGTATCCACAACTATTTTCCTTTGGTATTAAGATATAATCCTTTTAAGGAGAAGAGACTGCATTAACCCTAATTTTCATGAATATTCGAAACCTGGACGAATAGTAATTTTATGGGTGGATGAGGAATTTTTGCAATCTCGATATGTACGATTTAGTAAATGAAGATTTCGAATTGATATTACGTCTTTACGGTACAGACGAGTGTATGTAAAAGTCATTAGCTTTTCTTTTTATACGAAACCCATTATTTCGAATGGTCAAATTTTATGAGATATCTTAGGAGATCGTGGTAAGGCATGGGGTTCCTGTGAGCATTGTATCTGGGAGAAACCCAAGGTTCAACTCCAGGTTCTGGAGGACTTTTCAGGATTGTGTGGGGACCAAGTTAAACATGAGTACTACATACCACCCCCAATCAGACGGATAGAGCGAGAGAACCATCCAGACCATAGAGGACATGTTGAGAGTATGTGCCATCGATTTTAAGGGAAGTTGGGATGACCACTTGCCGTTGATCGAATTTTCCTACAACAACAGTTACCATGCGAGTATAGGGATGCCCACATATGAAGCTTTATACGGACGAAGATGTCGGTCTCCCTTGTGTTGGGAAGAGGTTGGAGAGCGGAAGATTTTAGGGCCTGAACTGGTCGAACAGACAAGAGAAACTATCGAACTCATAAGAGGACGGCTGGTAGCGGCCCAAGACAGACAGAAGAAGTATGCGGACCAGACCCGCAAGGACAAAGAATATGAGGTAGGAGAGTTTGTGATGTTGGCCTATGAATTGGCTTTACCCTCAAGCTTGCAGCAAGTACATAATGTGTTCCATGTGTCCATGCTACGACCCTGCCATACCGACTTCCGACACGTGATAGAACATGGTCAAGTGGATCTACAACCAGACTTAACCTATGTGGTGCAACCCGTAGAAATCATGGATAGAAAAGAACAGGTGCTGAGGAACAAGATTGTCAAACTAGTGAGAGTTTTGTGGAGGAACCAGAATGTCGAAGAATCAACATGGGAACTAGAGAGCGCGATGCGTGAAGGCCACCCCCAACTGTTTTCAACCTGATTCCGGGACGGAATCCTTTTAAGGAGGGGAGGCTGTAAGAACCCTAATTTTTGGTAATATTTTCTTTTATTTAATATCATGTGACATTGTCAATTTGGAACCTTTCTAGTCATCCCTGTTGTTTAATGGAATTGATTGTCTGAGAAACTATGTTGTTACATTCACTATGTAAGATAAAAGGAATATTGTGAAGGCAAGAGTCTTATTGTTAGTAAGATTTATAAAACTTGGGATTTAAGAATGGTTATAGTATTAAAAAGATTTATTAAGGATTATGACAAGGAATTATGGATATTCGAGGAAGTTACACAAATAAGTACTTAAGGAATTATAGGGGGAAATCTCTACGCGACAAAATATTATTACGAGAGATTAATTAAGATACGATACGAATTAAAGTTTAATTGACAAGCATTGGTGGAAGAATAATGATACAAGGAGTAGTATTGCATGCAAGTCCCATGCAACCAAGTAGTTAGGAGAAAGCAAACTAGTTAAACCAAATGGTAAGAGGAATAGTAACTGGTTGCATTTCTTTTTCCAAGGAGGGGACAAGAGTACAAGAGGCCATACCCTAGGTTGTACCATGCTTATACATACACCATTATGTATCACCCAACCCCTTTAACACAATTATTTCCAACAAACACAAAAATCAAAACAACAAAAGCTCTCCCCCCCTTGAACATAAAGCTCTCGGCCAAGCTTCAAAAAGGAAGAAAAAATTTCTTTTTCCTCCATTTCTCCTCACTCATAATTCAAGGCATAATTCCTAGGCTCTCTCCATCATCTAAGAAAGGTATACTAAGAGTTTCAAGCCCTTTCATCCATTATATTTCAAGATATTAATTGTTAAAGATATTGTGAATAGTAACCATGTTTAATTTTTCTTTTAGATCTTGGATTATAAGGGTTGTAGGAGATCATTCAAGGTGTTCTTGAGTTTTGTAAGGCTTACCCAAGGCTCCTAGGTACTCAAGAAGGTATAAAAATCATAACCCCTTTTGGCCATGTAATGTTTATGATGATTCAATGATAGATCCATGTATATAATGTGTTAATCTTGGATGTTCAAGTGATGGATGATATGGATCTAGATTTTTAGTGTTGTGATTGTGATTTTGATGCTGGTGGTTAGTTTATGTATCTCCATGAATGTTATAAAGCATGAACTAAGTGAATTAGGTGTTGGTTGTGTTGTGGAAGTAAGAATATTGGTTTATCTAAGTGAAACATGCATGCTGAATTTTTCAAAGAAACTTGACCTGTCTTGTAACATGGTTTTGAACCCCTAAATCTTGTCCCCTGAGGTCCTACCTTATATTGTTGAAAAGATATTTGAATGTAGTCTCTGGAAATGTAAGGCTCATGACTACGTGATGTATAGATTTTAAGTTATGGCCGGAGAAGTAAATTGTGTTTCTGGATTCCGGACTGCACTAAGTGACCCCATTGTGAACCTTGTTTAAACCCCTAAAAAAATATGTGGGATCATGGAAAAATTTGAGAAGTTGGAGAATGCAGTGGTGAAGGCTACCAAAAAAGAATTGGATTAAAATATGAATTTTTGAATTTTATAAAAATGCTAGAGTAAATTTCGCGCAAGGGAAAAAGTCGTTAGTGGAGCATAATTCTAGGGGTAATGGTTATGATTCGAATGTGGTAACTAAATTAAGTTGAATAACTGACGAGCGTAATTGAGTGATGACATGAACCTATAGCGGGGCTAGAGTGTCATAAGGTGAAGTCGTTAAGTTAATTTCGTACCCCCTAAAACCCCGTAATTAAAGAGATATTGTTAAGGTACTAACGAGCGGTTATTGCTTATGTATAGATCGTTCCACTCCGCACGCTCGACCACCCCAACCAAACCAAGGCAAGTTTACTTTTCAAAACTTATACATATACAAGGACTTTCACTGTTGTGTTTGTAGTTTTCAACCATATCAAATGCTATGTTTATCGAAGTATTGATGCAATTGAGATTGTATAAGTACATATATGTTTGTACCCCTTGAACTTAGATTGAAATGTTTTCCTCGGACAACGACTCTAGCAATAGAGGTCGTAGCGGTCCGTATATACTATTGACCGGGGAGCGGTATATTATTATATCGTAACTGGTTTGCGAAAACCCGAAGGGTCATTCGGGGAGTATCGTATACTCAAGTAATTATTTTCATATCTTCATAAATACTCGAAACCCTATCTTGGATTAAAAGTTTATTTTATCGAATAATTATTTTATTAATTATTAATATTAATCTTAAAATATTATTTATTAATTATTGTTCATTATTTTAAAGATGAGGTCAATCCAAGATACATTTAGTACTTTCAAACTCGAACTCTTTCGAACTCAAAACATTTTCGAAAACCCCCGGTCAGGTTTGCTTCTTGTATGATTTTAAGAATCATCGATCGACTGATGTCAGACCTCGATTACTCAGTTTTCAATCAAAATCAAGTTTTAAAAGAAAAAGAAAAGGGACTCTAGCAGGTGTGGGAACCGTTGACGAACGATTCCCGGGAGGTGTAAGCGGCCGTGAGCCAGGCCGTCCATCAATTATTATTCCGGCCCAGGTGTTGCCGAAGGATGATTACGGATGTAGTTTTCATCGAGGGTGATTACGGATGTAGTTTTCACCCGAGGATAGTTACGGATGTAGTTTCTATCCTTCTACCGGTAGAGAAGACCCGCGGATTATTGGACTTGGATGTGGCGACTGATCATCGTCAATCCCTGTCAGGTTTTTATGTTTTCTTCCAGTCCCATCCTCCACTTTGGAAAAATACTCAAACACTGCTTTTTGGGCCTAAGTGCCAAGTTGCTGATAGTGTGGTTTTTGATGAGAAAATATTGACATCGTGCAGTATCTAGAACTGCAAGATTTTCTATAAAGATTGGCACGTGTTAGTGCACTCTTGCAATTGTTTCAAAGAATGAAATGTTTTTGTATGAGAAACCTTCTAAGCTAATGGAAGGAAAGAGGTTTGCAATGATGTATTCCCTGGACAGTATGTTAATCGTAGAGTGTTTTGCCGAAAATGATATACTCATATGTATATATTTTCAAACTTGAGATATATTGAAATGGGAACCTTATAAAGGGTTCATATGTTATTCTTAAAGCTCCTTAGTGAGTATAGATGTTTTATTCAAACTCGGACATATACATTGTCCAATTATGTTTTGAAATCTGAGATATATACCCATATAGTTGGGAATGTTTTCGAAATAAACCACATTATTATTTTGCAAAATGGTGAACTTGCTGAGCATTATGTAGCTCATTCTTGCTTTATAAAAACTTTTCAGAAAGGGAAGAATCTGGCCGATTAACTCCGCACCAGCAGAACAGGAGTAGAAGATTTACCACAGAGATGATTTAGTTCCTGATAAATACTACAGAGTAGTCTGATAGGTTTTCAACTGTAATAGTAAGACTTGTCTTCAAGTATAGTTGTATAAGTGGAATTGCGTAAGACTCTGATTTGTACAAATGAATTGTAATATTTAGTGGCACTTTTGAGTATCGTTTCTGAGGCTCTAACTTGTTTGTGCTTAAGATTGAGGTCTGGAAGGATGTATTGTGGAGTTGTGCAGTTAATACAGGTATGATATGGTTGGATGGTGACGTGACGACCTGAATCTCTGACCTCGGATTTGGGGGCGTCACAGAAAAGACCACAGCCTAGAGTCAAAATGAAGAACAGAGATCGAAGTTAGTCGTTCATGAACCAGACCATGCATTGAGCGTCAACAAATATTCAATGGAAGTTCTTAGTTCATTTCAGTGGTTTAAAGGTAAAGGATATGACTATCAAGAAATTATAGTAATTCTTTGTTGATTAATTAAAGTTATTTAGTTAACTTCATTAATAAATTAATTCATAAGAATTAATTTATTTATTAAATTAATTATTAAATAATTAACTTAGAATTATCATAGTTGTTTAAAGATTTAAAAGGATTATTCATGGACTTTGATTTATTACTTGTATATCTGTTGATAGTCTACAAGAGATAGTACTGCAAGTCTATGGATAGTCTGGAAAAAGGGGAACACACGAACATAGTTAAAGACAGCAGACAAATATCACATCTCTCTCTCATCTTTAAATCTCAACCAAGGAGACTTAAATTGCCATAAATTCTTGAGTTCTTTGTTTCAAAGATTGTATCCATTAGAACTTAATTATTTGTGACTCTCTTACTACTAGCAAATTAATTTTCCTAGTTCTTGTCTTGATTTTTATTAACTAAATTAGAAAAGTTCATGTCGAATTTTCTAATTAGTTTTTATTAACTTGATAACACTTTGTACTGATTTTGTAACAACCCTCAAGTTTAATATGTCATTATATTTAACTTGAATTTTGTTTCAATTGATTCCGCACAAATTTGTCTAAATTAAATTTTATTTAACGGACAAATTTTGATAAAAAGGTAAAGATGGTATTCAACCCCCCCTTCTACAATCTTAACGGACCTAACAATTTGTATCCGAGCCGTTTGATTGAAGTACAAATCAAGATCCTATTTTTACTCAATTAAAAATTGAGCCCGGATTTTTAACTCACTTAAAAATTCATCATGTATTCAAAAGTTGGCACCTTGAAGATACCCATCTATGACAAGGATAATTATGATATGTGGAAGAACAAGATGTTGATGTTTCTTGAAATTGCAAATCCCAAACATATGGGTGTTTTGAAAAAAGGACCAAAAGTACCAATGGTCTTTGAACAACAAGTTGTTGTGGAAGGAGTTATTGTTACCCCTGCAAGGGCTTATCAAAAAGATCCTGCTTCCTTCAATCCTGATGAAAAAGAGGATGCTGCACTTGACATAAATTTAAGACTTATTTTAATAGATTCCCTCGACTCAGTAATATACAGTCATGTGATAAATTGATCAGGCCCTAATGAAAATATTTGAAAGGTATAATAAATTGATCAACAACTTGCAGATGCATGGCAAGTACTATACACAGAAAGAGATTAACAGGAAGTTCCTTCTGTCAATGCCTACTCATCTGGAACATAGGATTACTGCCATTAGGGAATCCAGGGATTTGAAAGAAACTACTCTCGAAAGACTCTTCGGTGTTCAGAAAACCTATGAACTGGAGCAATCTCAACAGAAAGAGATTTATGGTAAAGGTAGGGTTTCAAACACATCTACAGCTTTAGTTGTTGAGACTCCACGGGAAATGGAAGCTAAGGTTGTTCGACCTTACAGCACTGACAAGGAACAGTTTGAAGTTGAAGTTGGTCAGACACCTACTACTCAGGATGGTGGAGAGTTTTATTCTTTAGAAGAACTGGATCAGTTGGAGGATGAATCCATGGCTATGATGGTGAGACAGTTCAGTAAATTCAGATTCAGAAGGAATCCCAAGTTCAGGTTTAAATCTAACAACAATAGATTCCAGAAAGGAGGTTCTTCATCCTCTAGTAGCAAGAGTACCTATAAAATTGGAACTATTGATAGAAGCAAAATTAGATGTTTCAATTGTAATGAACTTGGACATTTTACCACTGAGTGTCAAAGACCCACACAAAGTCAAAGGAGGGATTATGTTTCTGAAAAGAAAAAGACTGGAAAAGCCTATGTGGTTGTTGGTAAAAACTGGGATGATAAAGACAGTGAAGATGAAGAAGTTGGTAATCTTGCGCTGATGGCAAATTCTGACAATTCCAATGGTTCTACCTTACAGGTAATATTTATGACGATGAAATAATACGTCATCTTGGTAGTACTTTGGATTGTGCTAAAAGAGAAAATGCTAGAATAAATTTGTTAAACACTAATCTTGAAAATCATGTGTTGGAACTACAAAATGTGCACAAATGTCAGGATAAGCAAAAAGAGGAAATAGAAATACTTAATAAAAGGGAAAAGTCCTTAGTTGAAGTAGTGTCTAAACAAATTGCTAAAATCAGTGAACTTGAAACCAAGGTTAGAGCTTACTATAATTCTTGTAAAGTGGCTAAAGAGATTTTCAACAAACAAGCTGTTGATCAAATAGTAGGACTTGGGTTTGGTTACAATGAGGCTACTAGAATGTTAGGCATAAATTCCCCTGATCCTGTTAGTTCTAAAGAAAGGGGAATACCACATGTGCTTAAGGGTGTCAAGAACCCTCTCTTTAAGAAGTCTATTGCAGAACCTTTAGATACCACTTCTTTAATTATTCATGAAGAATTGAGAACTGAGGACATTGCAAATGCAAATATCTGTTCTAAACAAGATATACCTAATGTGCCAGTTAAGGTTGTTAATTCAACTAGTTCTTTGAAGACTGGATCAAGTTGTAAGAATGTGAACAATAACAACATGTCTACCATGCCTATCATTTCTGTTATTGATACTTCTCATGAATCACGTGGTGTTGTGAATTGCATGTCATATGTTTTTAATGCCATGTCTGCTTACTAATAGTAATCATGCATGTTCTAATAAGACTGCTCCTCGACAACATATGAGTAGAAATAAGCATGTTTGACCCAGGACTGTTACTCCACCTAATCCTAGGTCAAGGATCTCAAGTCCTCCTAAGGTTATGGTGAAGACATGGATACCCAAGCTGTGATAGCCCCAAATTCGTGGTCAGGAATCCAGGCCGTCACGGACCAATTTCCATTTAATAACATTCTACTCTTGGCAGTTGAAATATAAATGCGTAATAAAACCCACAAAATAGACCCCACACCTAATAATAATATTACACACCAGTCATATGCTCAGAGAACAACATCCACAATATCATAAGTTTAAAGTTAAGTAGTTATTACAACCCAGACTCTTACTTAAGAACATTGTTGAATAATGCTTCTACAGGAAGCATTTCAACAACCAAAAGTTATTACACAAGCTTACACACCTAATTTACAAGTAATACCCATCCGTCTTATAAGAGCTACCTCAGGGATAGGTGCCAGCACTCTCACAAAAGCCCTTACCCTCTTCCGGGGTGTAGTGCGAAGTATCGGCATCTGCCCTAGCTGTTATGAAATTAAATAGCAAGAGTGAGCTATAATAGCTCAGCAAGTTAAATTTTGTAAACCAGCATCAAAGAAAACACACACACACACACACACACACACATATATATATTAATGAACGGAAGACCCATCGTAATCATTAAGAAAAGAATTAATTCTTATTTATTAAATACACCATCTATTTATCTTTATAAGAAAAGAAATATAGAACAATATAATATCTATTTCTCTTCTAATATGATATAATATCACTTTCTCTTCTAACCATAAAAATATTGAGTGATGGCCTATGCCGAACACAGCCTCTTACGCTTGCTGTTGCAATCCCCCTTTTTGTCAAATCGTTATTCCATTTATAAAACACCATTCCATATTTTCCATTTTCCATTTCCATTCACATATATCATTTCCATTTCCATTTCCATCTCCATATATCATCATCTTTAAAATACATACATCATAATACTTTGATTATAACTTAGACATTTCCTCCGTATTTAATAAAGACAAATATGCTGTTAATAGTATTTTTGTTGTTCGTTCGCAGGGAAGGACTGAATGTAATATCAAGTTCAAGTATCTTATCTCTCACAATTTAGAAGTGTAGAAGAATGTTTGGTTTGTTTATAAACTAAATTAAACTAATTGTCAATTGAGAATAAAATATATGAGGAAAACAATCCAAGAACTGGGGTTCTTCACTTGGTTTCAATGCACATTCAATATATACGTGACATCTACGTTCTTACTCTGCTGAAAACAATTCTTCTAAGGTTATAATGTTCTCTTCCAAGATACAATATAGTGTCTACAACTACACCTTAATTGTCACTTCCGTGATACAATCAAAGTACAATCATAAACTATTACGCACCAAGAATTATAAGTCTCACAACTCTCCTATTAATCTTCCAATCAAATATTCGAGTTATGTCTGTTAAATCCTGTACTAAAATTGCAACTCCTCTTCCAAGTTATTACAATCCCTAAAATCCAATCAAAGGTTCATGACTCCCCTAATTGTGTTAAGCCCTCAATAACAGATCAGCAAAGCAAGAAAATCACAGATAATTAAACAGGCATGAATACTAAGGAATACTACCCAATTCTCAGATTAGAGATTTAGTTACACATGATTAAATTAACAAAACAAGAATTAATAGAAGAAATCATAATTAGAAGAATATAGAAAAAAACCTTTAATCTTTGATCTTCAAGGAAAATAATAGTTCTCCAGAAAAAATCCTAAAAGCTGCGTACAAATTGTATCTCTCTAACAATGAACCCCCTTTTTCCCATCCCTAGATGTATTTATATAGATACTTCTAATCTTGCCCAACAAGCAATTACCTTCTATTACAATTAGAATTTAAAGAAGGTACCAAAACTGCCCAGAATACAATTAGAATTAGAAAAAGGGCAAAACAGTAAATTCATGGCCTTCTTTTATAAGAAAACGTGCGCGACTTTAATCATCACATTCCTTGTACGTGCTTTCTATCCCAGGTTGTAGAAAATCTCTCAAGCTTCGCGTGGTCAGTAAGATCGCTGAAAACGGACTTCTAGAACTCAAGATATGGCCAAAACAGTATAAGCTGCGCAGCCTTCCCGGAAAATCCGAATTTTAATCAAATAAATCTCCAAAAACAATAGAAGCATCAACTTTAATCAAAATTCTCGTAAATCTGCACAACTAAGCAAAACACATCAAAACTACAACATCTTGAGTCCAAAACAATCAATTTAAGCCGAACTGAGGCATTCCAAGTGGATATAAAATCCACTTATCAAATCTCCAAACTTAAACTGATGCTTGTTCTCAAGCATAAACAATTACAACTAACTAACTAGTACCACTTCCGTAGGTGATCACGGTTGCATTTGGCATATGCAACAAGCCCTTTAAACCCCTAGGCAGCCCCAATGGACGAGTAAGATCACGTGAGGGCCTATAGCGAATGTACCCACAAAATCCATTTAACCTAATGCAATGCAATGCATGAATGGAACTAGAATGAAAATGCAACGATCCCCTTCAAACTAACCAAAACCAACTAACAAGCAAATATCTCAAAGAATGCAAATAAATCCAAGCAGAGCTCGACTAAGTCCCCGTATACTAACAATACATGAACAGAAACGTGCGTGTGCGCAATGCTCATCAGAAATACTCCCAACACTAGATCAAAATCATACATGCTCTTCGTCAAGACAATCACAGGTTTATAAATAGAATAGACTGTAGACACTTCATAACCTAGGAACACCTCCATCCTTATCCAAGGTAGACATAAATTCATGCTTTATTACTAACTACTACGACAAATATATACAAGCATGCTTATTTAACCGTGCAATGGATGAGACCCCGAAAGGCTTATACAATAATACCCATGTAGCGAGCGTTAGGTCAGTGGATCCCAGACTATAAAAACCTTAGGTCACTAGGCACAAAGTCCCCTCGTACTTAATAGCTCGAGTATTAAAGAGCTCACCCTGGTTAATTTTGCATATAACAATTGAAACTTTTTTTTTCTTTTTTTTTTCTGTTTTTTTTTCTTTTCTATGCAATCTGGAATGAGAATTCTCAATTCCAACCCTAGACTACTCATATAAATATGAGCCGGCTACTAGCCATTTGACACCTAGCCATTATTTAACAATTAATACAACTAGCATGAAATCCCTAGTTTCCCCCAAACTTAGACTTTAATGCTCCTACGCCATCAAGGGAATAATGAAAATTCTAAATATAATCAGGTGATTAAATCTCAAAGCATCCAAACAAGCATGACCTTAACCTTGCCCAAAAGCACCCAATGAGTTTGTGTAAAAATTTTGTTCCCGTAACCTGCAAGTCAATATCCTAGAAACTATAAATCAGCCCTCAACTCATCATCACCACACTAAATAAAACATCTACCTATCAATCAGAATCAGCTCGTCCTAAGGGATCATGAAAAATGCATGCCATGAAAATGCAACTAAAATTGACTCACATGGTATACAGAAATAAAAACAGAATGTCCTACATGAAACAAACGTAGATAACACGAACATACATGCATGAACTATCACTAATATGCAAAGCATGAAATCCTACATGAACACATAATAATACAACAACTACTAATCCCTCAAAACACCCCCAAACTTAAAATATTCAATGTCCGCATTGAATGGAAGTAAATACGAGGGATAGCAGAAAACATACCTAGTCGTCCTCATCCTCGGATGAATCAGTATCTGGCGGTGGATAAGGTGTACGAGCTCCATAAACGGGCCACCGGGCCTGAATACCCGCATCTCTCAAAGCTGTAGCCATATCCTCAGCATACTCCCGGTTACTAGCATGTATAGCATCCATACGCCTATACAAGCGTCTAAAGTGAGCATCTAAAACCCTTGGTACTCTCGAAACCCGTGGCTGAGCGCCCGCTCCCTGACCACTAGTACCAGCACCACGAACATCATACCCAAGCCCCCTAGGATGTGGGATTCCTCCTTGCCATTCCGGCATCCGATCAATAGACACGTCAACAATGGACGGCAAAGGTGACTGCAACTCCTCATCCGCACCCCAGGTAACACCACTAACCATACACAACCCAACTATGATAGAAGCATGGGGCATCGATGACAGTGCACTAGACTTTAAACACCTGCGAATATTCTGCTGAACAATATGGGCGACATCAATGTATTTTTCCCTTTAGAATGCCCCAAAGAATAATCGCTCTATCAGCTGTGACCTCACCCGTATGAGAAGTAGGCATAATATTGGCACAAAGAAATAGATACCATGCTCGTGCAAACTTATTCATAGCAGAAGACAAAAAAGAAAGAGGCTCATTAGTTCCCAATTTGTACTTCCAACTTGTACCGGGAACTCAAAGTTCACGAACAATCGCCTCCATATCCACATCATCACTAGTCTTCAGTGCCCAATTTTCATCTCCCACAAGCTTAGGTGGTTGTCCCAAAATTGGACGAATAGCATCTGATCTGTAATCCACCCGTTTACCACGAACCATACACACACCATTCTGCTCATCTTTATCATTCGCATAAAACTCCCTAACCAAATTCACCGGAACTGGAGTAGGTGCCTTACAAATCTCTCCCCAACGTAACTCACTAATCACCTCAACCAACCCATAATGACGAGATGGCAAGAACCCCCTTTCCTTCGCCACCGGCCTTGACAATAATCGATTATATTCTACCTCTGCCTCCGAAGAAAAAAATCTCTCCACCATACTAGAACTACCCCTCATTCGTTTAGGAGCCATAATAATCAAAATCCCACTCAACAATAATTCCAGCAACAACCACCAAGCAAAAATCACACCAAAAACACCCAAATAACAAGACTAATAAAAAAACCCCCAATTCACAAGAACACAAATTCATAGGAAAAATAAAATTAGAGAAGAAAAATACCCACTATGAATCAAAGAGGTGAACTTGCATAACTTCCCCCAAACTTGAATCCTTCTTGAGCTTGAATTTTTAGAGATGTAGATATGGAGAGAGTGAATTGGGTTTGTATGTATAGGTGTATATATATATAATGAAGTGATAGGATGAATTTAAATTTGATTGTGGAAAGGAGAAATTTGAATGGGTTTGAATTTGATGTAGGATAGAATTAGGAATTAATAGAAAAAGAATTGGAAAAGAATTGGGTGTAGAATTTAGGAGAGATTTGGGTGGTTTTGGAATTTAAATTGGTTTAGGATTAGGTTAGGAGATGATAATATAAAAAGGAGAAAAGAATTTGGGGAGAGAAATTTTTTTTATTTTTTTTTATAGGCAACAGCTCAAAATTCGACCAACCTCACTACACTCCACGCAGACTGCGCTTAAGGCAATAACGCAGGCGCAACCTGCGCGTCTTACAGAAACGCAGGCGCAGCCTGCGTTACGCAGGTGCAGCCTGCGCAACCCCTATTTTTTTTTTATACAACAAATACTACATCACTTGGGTTGCCTCCCAAGAAGCGCTCGTTTAACGTCATTAGCTTGACGCCGATTCTCAACCGATGATAGGGGCTTGGAGGCGAAGAATGCTCATTCCTCGCTCCACTGTTTCTCCTAGCAGGTATGGCTTAAGTCTTTGCCCGTTCACCTTGAATACATCTGACCCTTCTCTAGTAATCTCATAAACCCCATTAGGATAGACCTTCACAATCTCAAAAGGTCCGGACCATCGCGATCTGAGCTTTCCGGGGAATAAACGGAGTCTTGAATTAAACAATAGAACATGTTGCCCAACCTCAAATTCCTTCTTCTAAATGTGCTTATCATGCCACAATTTTGTCTTCTCCTTGTAGATACTAGCATTTTCATAAGACTAGAGCCTAATCTCCTCAAGCTCTCCAAGTTGAAGCAAACGCTTCTCTCCCGCGGATTTTAGATCAAAATTCAAATTTCTTGTCGCCCAAAACGCCTTATGCTGAAGTTCCATCTGCAAATGACATGGCTTCCCAAAAACCAACCTATATGGAGACATCCCAACAGGTGTTTTAAATGCCGTCCTATATGCCCAAAGAGCATCATCAAGCTTTGTTGACCAATCTTTTCTCGAACTTGCCACTGTCTTCTCCAAAATTGACTTCAGCTCTCGATTCGAAATCTCAACTTGTCCACTTATTTGCGGATGATAAGGAGTTGCCACATTTTGCGTCACACCATACTTTTTCAAGAGATCAGCCACCTGTTTATTGCAAAAGTGCGAGCCTCCATCATTGATAATAGCCCTTGGCACTCCAAATCTAGTGAACACATTTTTCTTTAGGAACTTCTTCACCACTCTAGCATCATTAGTAGGAGATGCAATCGCTTCAACCCATTTAGAGACATAATCAACTCCCACCAAAATATACTGGTTTCCATAAGAAGATGGAAATGGACCCATGTAGTCCATCCCCCACACATCGAAAATCTCTACCTCAAGAATAGATTGTAAAGGCATCTCGTTCCTCCTCGAAATATTCCCAACTCGTTGACATCTATCACATTTAGCCACAAAGTCTCTAGCATCATGATGCATGGTTGGCCAATTGAATCCCGACTGCAAAATCTTAGCAACTGTCTTCATGCTACTGTTATGACCTCCACACTCTAGAGAATGACAATGCCTGAAAATATGAGGAACTTCATCATGAGGTGCACATCTCCGAAACATTCCATCAGCACATTCTTTGTAAAGTAGCGGTTCCTCCCAATAGTAATGCTTCACATCATAAAAGAACTTCTTCTTCTGGTTATAAGAAAGATTATCAGGTACAACTCCTCCCACAATGTAGTTCACAAAATCTGCATACCATGGTGTAGACATAGACACAACTAGAAGTTGCTCCTCCGGAAATTTATCATTAATAGGTATTTCACCTCCTACCTCTCCATCTCCTTGGTCCAACCTAGATAAATGATCAGCTACCAAGTTCTCACACCCCTTCTTATCTCGAATCTCAAGATCAAATTCCTGAAGTAAAAGAATCCAACGAACTAGACGAGGTTTGGCATCCTTCTTTGTCATCAAGAAACGAATCGCAGCATGATCCGAATAGACAATCACCTTAGACCCAACAAGATAGGATCTGAATTTATCAAGTGCAAATACCACTGCGAGTAGCTCTTTCTCCGTAGTGGAATAGTTGATTTGTGCATCAGCAAGAGTCTTGCTTGCATAAGCTATCACGTGCATCCGCTTATCCTTCTTCTGTCCAAGAACAACACCCACAGCACAGTCACTAGCATCACACATGAGCTCAAATGGCAAGCTCCAATTGGGAGATGTAACTATGGGTGCAGAAGTAAGTTCCTTCTTCAACCTGTTAAAAGCATCAAGACAACTTTCATCAAAGTCAAAAACATGATCCTTTTCGAGAAGATTGCAGAGTGGCCGAGCTAACTTGGAGAAATCCTTGATGAACCGTCGATAAAAACCAGCATGCCCAAGAAAGCTTCGAATACCTTTCACAGACGAAGGTGGTGGCAATTTTTCAATAACTTCAATTTTTACTCTATCGACCTCAATGCCTTTACTAGAGATTTTATGCCCAAGCACAATGCCCTCCTTCACCATGAAGTGACATTTTTCCCAATTAAGAACAAGATTCGTTTCAGTACATCTCTGCAACACCTTTGATAAACTGGCTAGACATAATTCAAAAGAAGAACCATAAACCGTGAAGTCATCCATAAAGACCTCCATGTCTCGCCCTATAAAATCTGAGAAAATGTGGTTCATGAGCCGTTGAAACGTAGAAGGACCATTACACAAACCAAAAGGAAGCCTCCGATAAGCAAAAGTGCCATAAGGACAAGTAAAGGTGGTCTTCTCTTGATCTTCGGGTGCAATAGGAATCTGAAAGTAACCCGAGAATCCATCCAGAAAGTTGTAATACTCATTACCCGCCAACCTTTCGAGCATTTGATCAATAAATGGGAGGGGAAAGTGATCTTTGCGAGTAGCGTTATTCAACTTCCTATAATCAATGCAAACTCTCCATCCTGTTACTGTTCTCGTAGGAATCAACTCATTCTTCTCATTGTGAACAACAGTCATCCCACCTTTTTTAGGCACAACATGAATAGGGCTAACCCATTGACTGTGTGGAACCGAATATATGATACCGGCATCAAGCAACTTGGTGATTTCTTTCTTCACCACCTCTTGCAAATTCGGATTCAATCTTCTTTGTCCCTCAATCACAGGCTTATGATTATCTTCTAAGGCAATTCTATGCATGCAAAGAGCAGGGCTAATTCCCTTGATATTTGAATTGTCCAACCAATACCCGATTTATATTGCCGAAGAACATGTAATAACTTTTCTAGCTCATCATCACTAAGCAAAGCAGAAACTACCACAGGATATGTACCATTAGGACCCAAAAAAGCATACCTCAAATTAGCAGGTAGAGGTTTAAGTTCAACCTGTGGTGCCTCTGAAAGTGTAAAAGCCATCTTAACTTCCGTGTCTCGTACAACAAGTGCTTCTTCTTCTACTACATCATCTAACACCCGTTCTGCTCCCACGAAGTGTTCATTTTCGAGCTGCACAATGTCATCCACTATGTCAATGGTAAAACAAGTTGCTCCAAAAGGAGGTATCTTCATTGCTTTATTCAGATCAAATTTCACTTTGTCCTCGCCAACATTCAATGTCAATTTTCCAGCTTTAACATCGATTGTAGTGCCAGCAGTAGCCAAGAATGGCCGTCCCAAGATAATGGGTATCTCGACATCTTCATCCATCTCTAACACCACAAAATCACAAGGTATGACAAATTTATCCACTTTAACAACCACATCTTCAATAACCCCCAATGGATACTTAACAGAACGATCCGCCAACTGAAGTGAAATCCGTGTCTTTTTAAGTTCTCCAAGACCAAGCCTTTTGCAGATTGAATATGGCATCAGACTCACACTTGCCCCTAAGTCACACAAGGCTTTCATGTTTTCCATCTTCCCAATAGTGCAAGGCAAAGAGAAGCTTCCCGGATCTTTCAATTTCTGAGGAATAGCCTTCTGGATGACTGTACTGCATTCTGCATTAAGAGTAATAGTTTCTGCATCTTCAAGTTTCCTCTTCTTTGTTAACATCTCCTTAAGAAATTTAGCATAAAGTGGCATTTGATTCAAAGCTTAAGCCAACGGAATATTAACATGCAACTGCCGGAACATAGTCAAGAACTTCTCATACTGCTTCTCTAACTGCCTGTTGTGAAGTCTCTGTGGAAATGGAATAGGAGGAACATATGGTGGTGGAGGAACATATGGCTTTTCTGGCTTTTCTTCCTTTTTCTCTTCATCTTCTTGTTCTGACGTGTCTGCAACAATCTCTACTGGCTTATCCTCTTTCTCAGCATCACTCTCTTTAGGCTTAAGAACCTCAACCTCGGGCAACTCTTTTCCGCTCCTCAAAGTAATTGCTTTGCATTGCTCTTTACCAGTCTGGTTGGGTTGACTAGGAAGAGACCCTTGCTCACGAACACCCATCTTTTAGGCAATCTGTCCAATCTGTGTTTCTAGCATCTTTTGAGATGATGCCATCTGATCTATTCTTGATTTCATATTAGCCAATGCCCGAGAAGTCCCTTGCATAATTTTATTTAGTGCAACCTCCCACTCAGCTGGTTCTTTCTTTGGTGGAGGTTGATACTGCTGCTGTGCTTGATATGGCGGTCGTGACTGAAAACCAGGAGGTTGATTCTGCCTTGGAAATGCATAGGAAGGGTTGGCTGCATGATTATTGCTGTAAGAAAGATTGTTGTTTGGCCTTTGATTCGGATTGTAGTAAGAATTATTCTGCACAGGCCATGGCTGTCTTCCTTGAATAAAAGATGCTTCTTCTGTAAATTGTTGCACATAATAGTTCTGACTAGCACCATAATCATGATACCCTTTTGTCCTCGCACCTCCTGAGTTAGAGTATCCAACTTTTGAGCCAGCATGTTGATCATCTCAGATTCTTGTGCTGCTTTTGCTGAGCTCGTCCCACTAGGTGCCCATGAATAATTATTAGATGCTAATTCCTCAAGGAGTGCTTTAGCCTGTGTAGTTGGTGCCTTCTTGAAATTTCCACCAGCAGCCACATCCAAACTCAAACGAATATCTGCATTCATGGCCCCATAAAAAGTACTAATGATCTGCCAATCTTCTAAGCCATGATGTGGACACTTCCTCAATAGTGCCTTGAATCTCTCTCATGCCAGATATAGACCTTCACCCGGTTGTGCTTTAAAACTCATAATCATAGTCCTCAACTGTTGCGTCTTGTCAGAAGGATAGTATTTGGACAAGAATTCCGTAGAAAGACTCTCCCATGTAGCAACCGAAGTGTTTGCAAGTTGCTAAAACCATTCCAAAGCTCTTCCCTTAATAGAGTAGGGAAACATATGGAGACGAATCTGATCACTCGTAACACCAGTGATTCTAAATGAGCCACACATCTGCACAAAATGCTCTAGATGTCTGTGTGGGTCTTCTAATTCAATGTCTCCTTCCAAAGCTTGATTGCTGATCATCTGAATTAAGCTCGGATTAATGTTAAATTGGGCTGCACCAAACTCTGGAGTTTTGTACATGCAATTAGCAGGATTTGGTTTCTCATGGTCCCAAATAGAAGTCGAATCAACATTAACAACTGCCCGAGGTTCTGGCTCTCCCATCTTAGCTTTATCTTTTCTTAGCTTTCTGAAAGTACGCTCGATTTCGGGGTCAAATTCCAATTTTCTAGCGCAAGATGAACGTAGCATACACCTGAAAATCACCAACAAAACAACTTGTGGAACCAATTAAAATCTAAACAATAAGAAACAATTAACCTAAACTCAAATATACTACCTTCCCCGGCAGCGGCGCCAATTTGTTAATAGTATTTTTGTTGTTCGTTCGCAGGGAAGGACTGAATGTAATATCAAGTTCAAGTATCTTATCTCTCACAATTTAGAAGTGTAGAAGAATGTTTGGTTTGTTTATAAACTAAATTAAACTAATTATCAATTGAGAATAAAATATATAAGGAAAACAATCCAAGAACTGGGGTTCTTCACTTGGTTTCAATGCACATTCAATATATATGTGACATCTACAATCTTACTCTGCTGAAAACAATTCTTCTAAGGTTATAATGTTCTCTTCCAAGATACAATATAGTGTCTACAACTACACCTTAATTGTCACTTCCGTGATACAATCAAAGTAAAATCATAAACTATTACGCACCAAGAATTATAAGTCTCACAACTCTCCTATTAATCTTCCAATCAAATATTCGAGTTATGTCTGTTACATTCTGTATTAAATTGAAACTCCTCTTCCAAGTTATTACAACCCCTAAAATCCAATCAATGGTTCATGACTCCCCTAATTGTGTTAAGCCCTCAATAACAGATCAGCAAAGCAAGAAAATCACAGAAAATTAAACAGGCATGAATACCAAGGAATACTACCCAATTCTCAGATTAGAGAATTAGTTACACATGATTAAATTAACAAAACAAGAATTAATAGAAGAAATCATAATTAGAAGAATATAGAAAAAAACCTTTAATCTTTGATCTTCAAGGAAAATAATGGTTCTCCTGGAAAAAATCCTAAAAGCTGCGTACAAATTGTATCTCTCTAACAATGAACCCCCTTTTTCCCATCCCTAGATGTGTTTATATAGATACTCCTAATCTTGCCCAACAAACAATTACCTTCTATTACAATTAGAATTTAAAGAAGGTACCAAAACTGCCCAGAATACAATTAGAATTAGAAAAAGGGCAAAACAGTAAATTCATGGCCTTCTTTTATAAGAAAACGTGCGCGACTTTAATCATCACATTCCTTGCACGTGATTTTATCCCAGGTTGTAGAAAATCTCTCAAGCTTCGCGTGGGCAGTAAGATCGCTGAAAACGGACTTCTAGAACTCCAGATATGGCCAAAACAGTATAAGCTGCGCAGCCTTCCCGGAAAATACGAATTTTAATCAAATAAATCTCCAAAAACAATAGAAGCATCAACTTTAATCAACATTCTCGTAAATCTGCACAACTAAGCAAAACACATCAAAACTACAACATCTTGAGTCCAAAACAATCAATTTAAGCCGAACTGAGGCATTCCAAGTGGATATAAAATCCACTTATCATATGCTCTTATATACAAAATATTTCAACTATATTAAAGTATTAAATAATAATCAAATAATATTTATTAAACCACAAATGTTTAAAGATTATCTTTAACATAATTTCATAAACCATATAACCCTAGATAACAACTGATACCATTCTCTTTCATATCCCTTTAGATCATAGAGTATATTCGTTCTTTCCATATTCATATCCATATCCAATAATCTCAACAAACAGGGAATATATCCCTAACCATATCATCATATAAGATTTATATATTATCTAGAAAAACCATTTTTTTTGAAACATAACAATTTATCAAAATAAGGAAGAAGAAATCTTGCATCGATCTCTAATCCCGAGAGGAATGATCTGGTGTTCGTCTCGAGTGTCTATAGAAACGAAAAGGATCTTTGTTAGAATATATTCCACTTAACCACCTAAACTTTATATAATAATAACCTTGACACATAATATATTTAACATATCATTAACACTCCAAAAGTTTCAAGAACCTAACCATTTTTAGACTCGATTAAAGTTTTAGCGATTTACACCATTTTCTTAACAACCACTCTCGACTGTAAAAATCCTCATAAAATATAAATTTCGAATTTTGACACAAGGTCAGTGGGATTTGACTCTCTATTCACCCTACTATATTGTCCCAAAATTTCATAACTTTTAAAGATGTTTAAGTATGGTAATTATGGCCTCAAAGTTGACACAATTGAACTTTCTCAGTTTCTGAGCGTCTTTCACTAAAACTAACTTTTCTCCTAACCCGTTCATTGGATTTTTACGTACTTTATGTCAAAACGATCTATGAACCAAGGTCTATCCTCTCATGACCAGTTGGTACCTCCTACTGACCTTTAATGGTTTGGGATCTGTCTCAAAACAGGGCAACTCTATGGTTAACGAAAATTGGACATTATAACGGCTATATTTCCTTACTTTCCATATTGTAACTCCTCCAAATCCATCATCCAACACATATACCACTCCCTACACCATGTGGTCATCATACCAACCATGGTTACAAGCACATACCACTTCCATATTCAATCAACTCAACTTATAACACACATATAATCATAGTTTCATGACTTATACAAACTTATCCACTAAACTAACCGTAATCCATCATAAACTCAAAAGGGGTGAGGATGTTTATACCTTTCTTTGAAGCTTTAACACTCTTACTAAAGGCTTGTAGTCCTTTATACACCTTGATACAACCTTAATATGCCTTAATCTTTCAAAACAAAATACAAAATCCAAGTGAGTTACTATTTATCCATCACTTTGTAAAATCTGTATAAAATCGAAAACTTAGAGATTAATTCTCAAATATTTACCACACCTTCTACTCTTCAAGAGCTTTATTTTGAGTACTAGCTCGTGACCAGGGGATGCTTGAAGATCTAAATATGGGTGTTTAAAAGTCGGAGGCAGAAACTGCTAGGAACAGGGCATATCGACTTCTTCAACTTGGGGGAGGGATTTGATTAGGCTACACTCCTTTGTTGGCCATGAAATTTTGAAAACATCTTACCCATAGAGTGGAGAAGCTATGGTTAAAATTTGGTGATTTGTAGAGCTCTAGAACTCGAGTTATGAATTTTTCTTTCCTCCTTTTTCATGTTGGGCAGTTTGTAGAGAAAAGAGATGGAGAGCTTTTTGGTGAGGTTGGTGATGATCTTTTGTGTTGGTTGACTTGATCTAATCTCTTATGGATAATATTCACTTTATGTAGATATTTTCCTTAATAATCCATTTGTTATTTGCTTGCTAATTGTGAGTGGAATTGGCCTAACTATGTGATGTAAGCAGTGATGTCATGTGGATGATCCTTAATCTTGTTTTTGATTATTGCTAAGTAAAATGTTAATTTTCTTGGTGGATCATAATGTAGTATGTATCCTTGATGTATTAGTAACCTTTGTTGTTTGGTTTCCATACTCGTTTAATCACAATTTGTTTCGAATATAACTCGTTATCCAAGTGGTTTCGAAATCGTTTAACAATCCAAATTCCCTTGGCATTTCCTTGACTTGATCACTCCTTGGTTTAACCTAATTTCACTATTTCCTCAAGATATAAACCCTTTAAAATCTCCATACTTCTTAATATCAACTCCAATAGAGTTTCAATCGAAATCGAAAATATTTAAAGTCCATACTCAGGAATTTCTGAAATCCATGATCATTTCCAGTCACTCATTTTTATAGTACAACAATAATATGGTTTCCAATTATTCATTTTCCATTTCGAATATAGGGTACTTACATACCATTTCACTAAATCCTCAAAATTACTCTTTATTCAGGCACTGTAGCATTCAAAAAGTTAGGGTTATTACAGTCTCCCCCCCTTAAAAGGATTCCGTCCCGGAATCACGTTGAAAATATCAATGAATACCTTTCTCACCTCACACCTTCTAATTCTCACATTGCTTTCTCTATCCTAAAAATCTCAATCTTTTTTGAGCAAAATACACCAATATAAACTTGTTTCTCATTCATCAACATGCCATTTAGCTTATCAATAGTAGTACTTTCACTATCTTTTCCTTACCAACCTCCTCCTGTATTCCGTCATTCTATATTATCTCATCTCTCATTTCTCTTTTAACTAAGGGTATCGGCCACCACATTAGCCTTCCCTGAATGGTAGTGTATCTCACTATTGTTTAACTATATTTTGATCTCTATCATGACATAAAATATTAACACTCCAACATTTGTATATATATCATCTCTGTAAAATTTTCCAGAAAATAATTTCTACTAATATTCCTTGAAACAATTGTAAGAAAATATTATTTATAATATATATTTCCTGTTCGTACTGATACAAGCAGATACTCTTCCTTTATCCTTGAACAATGTTCCCGCTCCTTCCCTTAATCTCCTTTTTATAAAATCCTCTAACCTTTAACAGATATTGATTTGGATGACATGAGAATAACTTCTTTTCTTAGAACATCATAACTTACTTCCTAAGAGATAGATTATTCTTATCTAATTTATCAACCTATTTACACCATTCATTGATCTAGTCGATCCTTAACCAAACATTCACACTTAATAATTTTAAATTAGAGCGTACCTACAATTACCTCCGGATGCCCTATCTCATTTCCTATGGTCATCTTTTACACACTTGACACAGGTAGTATTATTCTTAGGATACTCAAACCATTTCACTCTCAATTAGTAGCATATTCTTGCATGCTTTCATCCACAAATTCGGACATCCAATAACAGAGGTCGCGTATATTCACCACTTGGCTATCCAATTCTCTATTACTTCCTGATGAACACTCTTGCCTTTTTATTAAAAATAACTTGGAAAATTACTAACAATTGTATTCCCCCTTATTATCACTCTGTTTTGAATCCAGGGTTTTAACCCTTATTAATACTTCCTTACTCATATTTCTCCCGTATTAACAAAGTATGAAGCATTTCTCCATAATTCTATAACTTTCACCCATAATTCTTCTCACGAAATTCCTTCCTCTCTTGTGTTGAAACGCTTCTAGCTCTAGTCATCTCTTAACGAAATTTCCCTTGGAGTCTCAAGTTTCCTTGTATAATCACGTATACTCTAAACCTTGCTTCCATTATCCCATTCATTAATGAAATCTTCTATATTCGAAACAATTGATAGAATTTAAAAAAACTTTAATTTCAAACGAACCTAGAAACAAGCCCGGGTCCCACAACAATTCATAAGATTAAGAGTTTTAAATAACTTTTACTTGAAACAAAAGGATATCTGAAAAATCAATATTATGGAAGAACCCGTATGTCACACAAGGGAGGGCGTCCCCTCCTGACTTTCAATCACACAGACAGATCATCCTTGTGTATACATATAGAGTTGTTCCTCTTAATTGGAGTAAGAAATATAAAGGAAAATTTAAATCACGATGATATATACCACCTTTCGAAAATAATCTTAGAGAAATATTTTGACTAAGATAGATCGAATAAAATTTTGAAATACATTCCAAGGGTACCAGAAAGTTTTGAAAAGATACAGGCCCTTTTTGAATAAGAGGTGATAGATCACCTTGGAATTACTCACCAGTGGAGGAAAATTTGAAACTCAATAATATAATTTTGCACGGCTTTAGGAAATTTTGAAAATAGGTACCTTTAATAGCATCTGCCCAATTGCTCCCAATAATGAAAGGTTTTCCTCAAATACCATTTATTTCTCTTATCAATCCCGTATGCTACATAAGCTTAACACTTTTAGCATATTAGCCTTTTCATTTAAGTCAATCTTGAAATTTCTCAGTCTGTCTTGGTCCTTAAGGTATATCTTGGCTTTACCGACCAATCTCAGTTTCACCATTTCATCTCCGCAATCAATTTAAACAATCAGTGTCTGTTCACCAATCCACTTACAATATTACTTCAAACTCCCTTCAGCTCAAGAAGATTTAAATACCCTTAAATCATATTGAAATATCCTATAATTCGGGAAGTACATAACTATTTCCACGAATACCCTAAAATCACCTTAACTTCATGTCTCGGGCGATCTATGCCCTTACCAACCAATACTTGTCTCTGAGGATTCTTTACTAAACATCCATACCCACAAGAATCGAGGTCTATCTTAACATATCCCTCAACATCGCATTTCAATCTTAACTTAACCCTTGGTACTATATCCAATAGTCCAACACGAACTCTACATGAGTTCTGACGTTCTCACATAACTATACACACTCCTACACACTCCCGTTCCTGAGCAATATGGCTCTAAGCTCTGAGACCATTCTGTGACAGCCCCAAATCCGGGGTCAGGAATCCAGGCCGTCACGGACCAATTTCCATTTAATAACATTCTACTCCTGGCAGTTGAAATATAAATGCGTAATAAAACCCACAAAATAGACCCCACACCTAATAATAATATTACACACCAGTCATATGCTCAGAGAACAACATCCACAATATCATAAGTTTAAAGTTAAGCAGTTATTACAACCCAGAATCTTACTTAAGAAGATTGTTGAATAATGATTCTACAGGAAGCATTTCAACAACCAAAAGTTATTACACAAGCTTACACACCTAATTTACATATGTCTAGTAATACTTATCCGTCTTATAAGAGCTACCTCAGGGATAGGTGTCAGCACTCTCACAAAAGCCCTTACCCTCTTCCGGGGTATAGTGCGAAGTATCGGCATCTGCCCTAGCTGTTATGAAATTAAATAGCAAGAGTGAGCTATAATAGCTCAGCAAGTGAAATTTTGTAAACCAGCATCAAAGAAAACATATATATATATTAACGGAAGACCCATCATAATCATTAAAAAAAGAATTAATTCTTATTTATTAAATACACCATCTTTTTATCTTTATAAGAAAAGAAATATAGAACAATATAATATCAGTTTCCCTTCTAATATGATATAATATCAGTTTCTCTTCTAACCATAAAAATAATTCCATAATTTCATACCATTTTTCCTTTTTCAGTATGTCAATCTGTAACCATTATCAATTATTTCTTTAAATAATTTGGGGATATCTGTTGTCGCCTGATACGTTAGGACGATGATCAGTCGCCTAATCGTACCTGCTGTCTGTTTACTACTAGTAGAAGGAATGATCCAACCTGGTCATCATCCCTGGAGGAAGGCTCTCTGCTACATCCCCCTTCGGCATCCGTTGGGCCGTAATAAAATATTGAGTGCTGGACTGTGCCGAACACAGCCTCTTACGCTTGCTGTTGCAATCCCCCTTTTTGTCAAATTGTTATTCCATTTATAAAACACCATTCCATATTTTCCATTTTCCGTTTCCATTTCCATTCACATATATCATTCCATTTTCATTTCCATTTCCATATATCATCATCTTTAAAATACATACATCATAATACTTTGATTATAACTCAGACATTTCCTCCGTATTTAATAAAGTCAAATATGCTCTTATATACAAAATATTTCAACTATTTTAAAGTATTAAATAATAATCAAATAATATTTATTAAATCACAAATGTTTAAAGATTAAATTTAACATAATATCATAAACCATATAACCCTAGATAACAACTGATACCATTCTCTTTCATATCCCTTTAGATCATAGAGTATATTCTCTCTTTCCATATTAATATCCATATCCAATAATCTCAACAAACATGGAATATATCCCTAACCATATCATCATATAAGATTCATATATTATCTAGAAAAACCATTTTTTTTTGAAACATAACAATTTATCAATATAAGGAAGAAGAAATCTTGCCTCGATCTCTAATCCCGAGAGGAATGATCCGGTGTTCGTCTCGAGTGTCTATAGAAACGAAAATGATCTTTGTTAGAATATATTCCACTTAACCGCCTAAACTTTATATAATAATACCCTTGACACATAATATATTTAACATATCATTAATACTCCAAAGGTTCCAAGAACTTAACCATTTTTAGACTCGATTAAAGTTTTAGCGATTTACACCATTTTCTTAACAACCACTCTCGACTGTAAAAATCCTCATAAAATATAAATTTCGAATTTTGACAAAAGGTCAGTGGGATTTGACTCTCTATTCACCCTACTATATTGTCCCAAAATTTCATAACTTTTAAAGATGTTTAAGTATGGTAATTATGGTCTCAAATTTGACACAATTGAACTTTCTCAGTTTCTGAACGTCTTTCACTAAAACTAACTTTTCTCCTAACCCGTTCATTGGATTTTTACGTACTTTATGTCAAAATGATCTATAAACCAAGCTCTATCCTCTCATGACCAGCTGGTACCTCCAACTGACCTTTAATGGTTTGGGATCTCTATCTCAAAACAGGGCAACTCTATGGTTAACGAAAATCGAACATTATAACGGCTATATTTCCTTACTTTCCATATTATAACTCCTCCAAATCCATCATCCAACACATATAGCAATCCCTACACCATGTGGTCATTATACCAACCATGGTTACAAGCACATACCACTTCCATATTCAATCAACTCAACTTATAACACACATATAATCATAGTTTCATGACTTATACAAACTTATCCACTAAACTAACCATAATCCATCATAAACTCAAAAGGGGTGAGGATGTTTATACCTTCTTTGAAGCTTTAACACTCTTACTAAAGGCTTGTAGTCCTTGATACACCTTGATACAACCTTAATATGCCTTAATCTTTCAAAACAAAATACAAAATCCAAGTGAGTTACTATTCATCCATCACTTTGTAAAATCTGTATAAAATCGAAAACTTAGAGATTAATTCTCAAATTTTTACCACACCTTCAACTCTTCAAGAGCTTTATTTTGAGTACTAGTTCATCACCAGGGGATGCTTGAAGCTCTACTTATGGTTGTTTAAAAGTCGGAGGCAGAAACTGCTAGGAATAGGGCAGTTCGACTTCTTCAACTTGGGGAAGGGATTTGACTAGGCTACACTCCTTTTTTGGCCATGAAATTTTGACCACATCTTACCCATGGAGTGGAGAAGCTATGGTTAAAATTTGGTGATTTGTAAAGCTCTAGAACTCGAGTTATGAATTTTTCTTTCCTCCTTGTTCATGCTGGGCATTTTGTAGAGAAAAGAGATGGAGAGCTTTTTGGTGACGTTGGTGATGATCTTTTGTGTTGGTTGACTTAATCTAATCTCTTATGGATAATCTTCAGTTTATTTAGATATTTTCCTTAATAATCCATTTGTTATTTGCTTGCTAATTGTGAGTGGAATTGGCCTAACTATGTGATGTAAGTAGGGGTGATCGCGGTGCGGGCGGTGCGGTTTTTCCTCAAAACCACGGACCAACCCGCGCATGCGGTTTGGTCAAATTTCCAAACCGTAACCGCACCGCGAAATTTTAAAACTGCATAAACCACACCGCGAAAATGCGGTGCGGTGTGGTGCGGTTCGTTGCGGTTTACACCTTTGATAAAATAATTATAAGTCTAAAATTTTAATTTTCATGTGGAATTAATTTTTATAATTCTTACTCGACCACATCTCTTAATTCTTATGCAGACCGTGACCTCTACAAACTCAATGAAATACAAACACTATAGTATGAAATATTGTTATACAAAATTAGAGAAAGATGGGCTAACCCATTATAATTGATCAGTACAGTCCCACCATAAGCCTCTAAATTAAACTACCACTAGGCAATAGGCAATAACGAAGCAAATAGCTTGCAAACTATCTCTTAAATCATTAACAAAATAATAACATAATATATATATATATATATATATATATATATATATATATATATATATAATTGTATAATATATTAAATATTGCGGTGCGGTGCGGTTTGAACTGCATTTCAGAAAACTAAAACCGCAACCCGCACCGCACCGCGCGGTTTGTCAAAATTTGAAACCGCAACCGCACCACAGAAAATAAAAACCGCGCGGTGTGGTGCGGGTTGGTGCGGTGCGGGCGGTTTTTGCGGTTTGGTGCGGTTTATGATCACCCCTAGATGTAAGCAGTGATGTCATGTGGATGATCCTTAATCTTGTTTTTTATTATTGCTAAGTAAAATGTTAATTACCTTGGTGGATCATAATGTAGTATGTATCCTTGATGTATTACTAACCTTGGTTGTTTGGTTTCCATACTCGTTTAATCACAATTTGTTTCGAATACACCTCGTTATCCAAGTGGTTTCGAAATCGTTTAACAATCCAAATTCCCTTAGCATTTCCTTGACTTGATCACTCCTTGGTTTAACCTAATTTCACTATTTCCTTAAGATATAAACCCTTTAAAATCTCCATACTTCTTAATATCAACTCCAATAGAGTATGAATCGAAATCAAAAATCTTTAAAGTCCATACTCAGGAATTTCTGAAATCCATGATCATTTCCAGTCCTTCATTTTTATAGTACAACAATAATATGATTTCCAATTATTCATTTTCCATTTCGAATATAGGGTACTTACATACCATTTCCCTAAATCCACAAAATTACTATTTATTCAAGCACTGTAGCATTCTAAAAGTTAGGGTTATTACACAAGCTGAAACCAAAGAATCTTAAAGCTGTTTACAGGGTTAAGTGTCCAGTCTCTGTTGAAGATGTTGTTGTTAAGATTAAGAATAGTGTTTTGCCTGATAAAGGCCAATTCTTCAATTACTCTGGACCCAATCAAATTTGGGTTTTGAAGAAAGTTTAACCTATTTTTCAATGCAGGGTGTGGAACAGGTTGATCGTGTTATGTGGATTTTGGACAGTGGATGTTCAAGGCATATGATCGGAGATAGAGCCTTGTTGACAAATGTGGTGGAGAAAGCCGGCCCAGTGGTTACCTTTAGAGATAACAGCAAAGGTAAAACTGATGGATATGGTAGATTGGAAGCTGGAAATGTTATCATTGATGAATTGTTTTTTTGTGAAAGGACTTGAACATAATCTGCTAAGTATCAGTCAATTCTGTGACAAGGGATATGAAGCCTCTTTAACAAGAAGAATTGTCTGATCTCACACAAGAGACATGAACAGCCTGCACTGGTTGGAGTTAGAAAAGGCAATCAGTATGTAGCCAACATGAACTCTAGAAGCATTGAAGAAATCACTTGCTTCTATTCTAAAGCATCTACAGATGATAGTTGGTTATGGCATAAGAAACTTTCTAATCTTAACTTCAAGACAATGAATTCTATAGTTAAAAGAGAATTGGTGAGAGTTTGCCTTCTATGGAATTTACTCAGGAAGGACTCTGTGATGCTTGTCAAAAAGGGAAATTGAAAACAGCAACTCACAGGAGCACTGACGCATCATCAATAACTGAACCTATGCAACTACTACACATGGATCTTTTTGGTCCGGTTAATGTGATGTCTATGTCAAAGAAAAGATATGCTCTCGTGATTGTTGATGACTTCTCAAAATACACTTGGGTTCTTTTTCTAAATTCCAAGGATGAAACTCCACAATTGGTGATTGATCACATCAAGTTGATTGAGCTAGATTCTAAGCATCCAGTAAGAGCCATAAGGTCAGATAATGGAACTGAGTTCAAGAATGCAATTCTTAATGACTTTTGTGCTGGCAAGGCGATAACAAGACAATATTCAGCTCCAAGAACTCCTCAACAAAATGGGGTAGTAGAAAGATAGAATAAAACCTTGATTGAAGCTGCACATACAATGTTGAGTGAATCAAGGCTTCCTTTATATTTTTGGGCTGAAGTTGTCAACAATGCATGTTATACCCAGAATCGAACTCTTGTCAATAAATATTTAATGAAGACACCTTATGAAATAATGTTTGAAAAGAAACCAACACTCAAATACTTTCATGCATTTGGAGCAAAATGTTTTGTGCTTAAAGAAGGAGATGATCGTGGTGGAAAATTCGAGGCCAAAGCACATGAAGCAATTTTTATTGGTTATACAAAAAGAGCTTATAAGGTGTATGTAATTGATCAACAGAAAATGCTTGAAAGTGTCAAAGTAACGTTTGATGAACTCCCCAGTATCCAAATAGAAGATCCATCTGAAAAGTTATCTTTTGATGACATGTTAGATTCAGATTCAGATGGTGACAATCCACATGATGTTGTTGATGATGATAACAATAATGATGATGATGATCAGGGTGGTGGTGGTGGAAACAAAGATAATATTGGAGATACCCCTAACCAAAGAATGTTAAAGCTGTTTATAGGGTTAAGTGTCCAGTCTCTGTTGAAGATGTTGTTGTTAAGATTAAGAATGTTGTTTTGCCTGATAAAGGCCAATTCTTCAAGTACTCTGGACCCAATCAAAATTGGGTTCCGAAGAAAGTTTAACCTATTTGTCAATGCAGGGTGTGGAACAGGTTGATCGTGTTATGTGGATTTTGGACAGTGGATGTTGAAGGCATATGATCGGAGATAGAGCCTTGCTGACAAATGTGGTGGAGAAAGCCGACCCAGTGGTTACCTTTGGAGATAACAACAAAGGTAAAACTGATGGATATGGTAGATTGGAAGCTGGAAATATTATTATTGATGAAATATCTTTTGTGAAAGGACTTGAACATAATCTGCTAAGTATCAGTCAATTCTGTGATAAGGGATATGAAGCCTTCTTTAACAAGAAGAATTGTCTGATCTCACACAAGAGACATGAACAGCCTGCACTGGTTGGAGTTAGAAAAGGCAATCAGTATGTAGCCAACATGAACTCTGGAAGCACTGAAGAAATCACTTGCTTCTATTCTAAAGCATCTACAGATGATAGTTGGCTATGGCATAAGAAAATTTCTCACCTAAACTTTAAGACAATGAATTCTCTAGTTAAAAGAGAATTGGTGAGAGTTTGCCTTCTATGGAATTTACTCAGGAAGGACTCTGTGATGCTTGTCAAAAAGGGAAATTGAAAACAGCAACTCACCGGAGCACTGACGCATCATCAATAACTGAACCTATGCAACTACTACACATGGATCTTTTTGGTCCGGTTAATGTGATGTCTATGTCAAAGAAAAGATATGCTCTCGTGATTGTTGATGACTTCTCAAAATACAATTGGGTTCTTTTTCTAAATTCCAAAGATGAAAATCCACAATTGGTGATTGATCACATCAAGTTGATTGAGCTAGATTCTAAGCATCCAGTTAGAGCCATAAGGTTAGACAATGGAACTGAGTTCAAGAATGCAATTCTTAATGACGTTTGTGCTGACAAGGGGATAACAAGACAATATTCAGCTCCTAGAACTCCTCAGCAAAATGGGGTAGTAGAAAGAAAGAATAGAACCTTGATTGAAGCTGCACGTACAATGTTGAGTGAATCAAGGCTTCCTTTATATATTTGGGCTGAAGTTGTCAACAATGCATGTTATACCCAGAATCGAACTCTTGTCAATAAAGATTTAATGAAGACACCTTATGAAATAATGTTTGAAAAGAAACCAACATTCAAACACTTTCATGCATTTGGAGCAAAATGTTTTGTGCTTAAAGAAGGAGATGATCGTGGTGGAAAATTCGAGGCCAAAGCACATGAAGCAATTTTTATTCGTTATACAAAAAGAGCTTATAAGGTGTATGTAATTGATCAACAGAAAATTCTTGAAAGTGTCAATATAACGTTTAATGACACTAAACTCCCCAGTATCCAAACAGAAGACCATCTGAAAAGTTATCTTTTGATGACATGTTAGATTCAGATTCAGATGGTGACAATCCACCTGATGTTGTTGATGATGATCTATTGCTTCTTACTTGCTTATGATCTTTCTATGGTTTCTTAGGTTTATCAATGAAAGGATTGAAGGCATAGCATCAAAAAAGGCTGATAAAGTGGTGGTGGTTCCAGAGCAGGTTAAGTTAAATGACTCTCCAAGGATGTCTGGCATGTCCTAAGACCTTAATCTTTGTTATTAAATACTTCTACGAGTGATGAAATTGCTCATTACTTCGAAACCCATTTTGCATCTTATAAATCCACTTGCCAGCTTTCTAGTGAACCAATTGAGCTTTCCACATGGCCCGATGAAACAATCATAGATCTCTGGGCAGAAGTTGATGTAATGGAGTCCCAGCAAGTTTTGGCTTCACCTATAGTAATGAACAGAGGTGAGGAATTCTGAAATTAAATATTTACAATTACCCAAACTTGGTTTTTGTTTACCATTGTACTAAATGGTAAACATTTCTCTTCTAACATTTTTTTGTGGATCACTGTGTTATTTCTTCAAAGGTCTTACAATTGTTGCTAGCAAAATTTATTTCTGCAAGTAATGAATAAATTGAAAAAATTGCTAATCATTGATACAAGTGCTTTTCTTAATTTAATTTCTATTGTCAAGAAAATGTTTCCACCAATACTTGGTACCTGTTGTTATCCACCCCACCAGGATATATTGTTTCGTAAAAATTATAAGGAATTATTGTGCCTCAACTCGAGGTTGAAGTGCAGAATTGTGATTTAGCTATTTCAGCATGTTGTTTTGCAATCCTTAATGATTATTGCTTTTTTTAAATTCTGTTGACACCTGAGGTATAATAGTTCTTGATTTATGCATGTTTTACTTTATCAGGGGGAATTCAGAAACATGCTGCAAACAAATAGATGCGGTCATGCAGAACACTTCGCTGCAGTAAATCAACCTGCGCGCTCTTGCATTTCTCTGCAGTTAGTTCATAAATTTCCATTTCCTTCGAAGTATTCTTGGCCACCGTCCTCTAAGAAAATCACAACAGAAACCATTGGGTAGCTTTATAGCGATAAATATGGGTTTTGATTAGATTGGTTAGTTATTAGTAGTGTATAAACTTTGATTTTTGTTGTAAATAAAAGTGTTGTTTCATTTATCATTAGCCAATGTTATTATCTTTGATAGAAACTTGTTAAAAATATCATTAGACAATAGACAAGTTTCAAGAAACCGCCCTCAAGGGTTGTCTCAGTTGGTTAAAGAGAGGTCATCTCACCTCTTGGTCACAAGTTCGACTCTTATGGGAGGCGGATTTGTGATTATGCTATCCTGGGGCAGAGTCTGTCGCACTTGTGCGGTTTGCCTTAGATCGCGTGGCTTGCAGGCTATTGCGTGAGCCCATGGGTTTACCCAGAGCGAACCTGAAGGGTAGCGGCTGTGGGTTCCCATGTTAAAAAAAAAAAAGTTTCAAGAAACCATTGTACCAAAAAGAGTTGACCATTGTATAAAAATTGTAAAACCATTGTCTATAACCATTGTCTTTTTGATTGAACAACACCAATCATAGTTTTGAAAACACTTGTCTGAAATGATTTCAAACAAGCTTTTTTTAAGTGACTGTTGTCATTTCTAGGTATCAGACAATGGTTTTCATAACTAGACACATTGTGTGGAAACCTTTGTGACAACGGTTTCTGTACCGTTGTCTGATACAAGTATCAGACGGCATCTCAATAGACGACGGGAAAAAAGTATTAGACAACGAGCAAAAACAGTTGTCACATAAATATTTTTTATATAAACCGTTGTCTGTCATGCTCTCTAACAACGGTTTTATTCCGTTGTCTATTCTATTAAACAACAACGGTCATGGTTTAGAAACCAATTGCCTGAAATGACTTCATACAAGCTTTTTTTAAGTGACTGTTGTTGTTTCTAGGTATCAGACAACATTTTCCATAACTAGGTATGTTGTCTTGTACACGATCATATAACGATTTGTGTGCTGTTGTCTGATCTAGATATCAGACGACATCTCTATAGATGACAGGAAAAAGGGTCATCAGACAACGGGCAAAAACAGTTGTCTCACCCAGTTTTTCTTGTAGTGCTTGAATGCATAACTAAAAAAAAACTTACCACTCTGCCAAATGCATAACACCTTGAAATGTGTAATAGTTTAATATTTTGGGTTAAATAGTTTCCATTCGGGGTTCAACGGATTCCAATATTTGGGGTTTAGAAATATTAAATTTTTTTATTAAATTTTTTAAATTTATTTGTATTTCCTTACGGTTCAACAATTAACTTTTGGGGTTTAACCTTTCCATTTCGGGTTTTAGAAATATTCAGAATGACGAATGAACCATATACGGACTTAGGGTTTAGGGTTTAGGGTTGTTTACAACCGTAAACCCTAGACTCAAAACCCTAATTTATCCAGATTTTTAAAAAATCTGGGCTGGCCCCCGATTTTTTAAAGATCAGGCCGCCGGACACGTTAAAATATTTAATTTTTTAATTATAATTTTTAAATTTATCTGTATTTCCTTAGGGGTTCAACTTTTTCATTTTGGGTTTTAAAAATATTAGAATAACGTATAAACCGTATACGGACTTAGGGTTTAGGATTTAGGATTAAGGGTTGTTTACAACCCTAAATCCTAGGCCCAAAATCATAATTTATCCTGATTTTTAAAAAATGGGGGTGGCCCCCGATTTTTTAAAAATTAGGCCGCCAGATTCATTAAAAATAACAATTTGAATTGACCATTTGATTATAAATTTTTTAATAATGTTTGCAAATAAATATTTAGCAAAAAAAATATCTGGAAAAATATGTTACGGGTGTGTATACATAAGTCTATTACGCATTTTGAAAAAACGTAACACGTAATACCCATTACCAAAATGCGTAACACAAAAAATTTTACAACTATTGACCCAGCTGGAGAATGCGTAATAAATTTTGTAAAACGTATAAAATAATAAAATATACCTATTAGACAGTTGGTAAATGCGTAACAGCCTATTACCCATTCTTGGAATGCGTAATAGGCTGGTATAAATGGCCACTGCTTACCGCCTCCGGTATTCCTGTAACACATTATTTTTAATCCGCTATTTTTGTCCTTGCTGATCACCCGTGCGAAGCACGAGCATAGATTAAACACGAGCCGAGATTAAAATATTAATATTAATATACTATTTAATTATGTAGTTATAGAGAATCGAAATCGAGATAAAGTTAAAAAAATTAAAGTAAATAAATCTATAGTTGTAAGAAATCGAACCGAGTTGATGCTACAAAAAATTAAATTAAAAAAAAAACCTTGTATAATTATGTAGTTATAAGGAATCGAACTCCGAATTTAGTGATAACCAAATTTGGTATTTTGGTAATATTGTGTACCATTAAAACATGGTTTCCCACATTAATAAAGAGTATAGACTGTAAGTTTAGTTTTATTGGATCACACTCGCATTCCAGCATCATCATAATCTAAACCAACATGGGAAACTAAAACTGTTAAGTTACCAGTACTATTAAAACCTCAAGGTGTTAGGGAAGCAGGCTTACCAGGATCATATATTATCTTAACATCCCCCTCACTCAAAGGCCCATTATTTGGGTTAAATAGTGGATCACTAGGTTGTTCATGCCTTTTTTGGCCCTAGCGTCCGGTCGATCCGATTTTCAATACTAGGTGGGGATCTCGTCCTTTTTGGGCCCATCATAGTAAAGGAACAGACTAAAGCTGGAAAAGCTTAAATTATATTCATCTGAGTAAAACTATATATAGGTTACAACATGTGTACATGAGTCAACAAAGATAAGTACAAAACAGAAGATACAGGTCAAGATAATGATAGTTGCTGTAGCTGAGGTGGACGATAATCTTGACAACAATTAGTATGGTAAGCATGACTGTATGATAGTAAAGAACAGGTCAGTCTTATATGTGTACTGGCACTCGTAATCCTTTAATATGCCCCCTCAAGTTTGGACTTGTTTTCACAAGACCTAACTTGGATAGATGATTTTTAAAAATTGATTTAGGAAGAGGCTTCGTCAATGTATCAGCTAGTTGATCAGCACTGTGGACATGGGTAACACAAAGTTCTTTCTTCAGCACTTGATCACGAAGGAAATGGAAATCAACAGCAATGTGCTTCATCCGGCTATGAAAGACAGGGTTGTGACATAAGTATGTCGTGCCTACATTATCACAGTAAACTATCGGATTGTCATGAATATGAAATTTGAGCTCACGGAGAAGATTGACCACCCAATTGGTTTCTACAACTACAGCAGCAACTGAACGATATTTAGCCTTGAGGAACGAGCTACAGTTTTTTGTTTACAAGAGGACCAACTTATAGGATTATTACCGAGATATAGAATATAGCCTGAAGTTGATGTTCGATCATCATGATCCCCTGCCTAATCAGCATCACTATAGATGCTTAAAAATGGTGAACCATTGCGCAGAATTTTGAGACCATATGATTGTGTTGTTTTAAATATCTCAAAAGTCTTTTCACGGCTTTCCAATGATTAATAGATGGAGCGTGCATGAACTGAGATAGTTTATTCACCGCAAAATTGATGTCAGTCCTAGTGAAAGAGAGGTACTGTAATTTTCCGATCACTTGGCAATATACCTTAGAATTAGTTGCAAGATCACCATCGTGTAGCATTAGAGATAAAGAATTACTCATAGGCATTGACATGCCTTTGCTTTCATTCATTTTTGTGTCATTGAGAATGTCATATTGCGAGAGAATTAATCCATTTTGGCAAGGTATTACTTCAACACCTAAAAAGTATTGGAGAAAACCTGGATCTTTAATTGAAAATCGAGTAGCCAAAGCTATTAGAACTTGTAACAGAATTTAAATTGTTTCCAGTAACAATTATATCATCCACGTACACCAAAAAATATATGATATTGCCAAATTGATTGAAAATAAAGAAAGAGGTGTCTGATTATGATGTATAAAAGCCATATGAGAGGAGAAAGTTGCGAAGCTCATTGTACCAGGTGCTTGAGGCATGTCTTAATCCATAAATGGATTTTCGCAATCGACAAACATGAGTTGGCATATCAGGATGTTCAAAACCTATTGGTTGGTGCATACAAACTTCTTCTTCTAACCTTCCTTGAAGGAATGCGCTATTCACATCAAGTTGGTTGAGTGGCCACTTATGTTTAACTACAATACACAATACAAGTTGAACGGTTTTAGGCTTAACAACTGAACTAAAAGTAGGTTGATAGTCAATACTTGCGCATTGTATAAAGCCCTTGGCGACAAGCTGAGTTTTATATCGTTCAATAGTACCGTATGACTTCATTTAATTCTGAAAATCCACTTATTATCAACAATGTTTTTCGTGGGATCATACGGAACTAAATCCCAAGTATGGTTTTTCAACAATGCTTCATATTCAATTTTCATGGCTTCCCTCCATTGAGGATATTTTTATGCCTCAATGGAGGGTATTCCAAGATATATAAAGAAGATATTTTCCAAGTTTTAGGAATATGACCTCCTTGAAGGAGGGTATTTCTTGCTATGTTTGTTTTTCAGGATATTGCTCTGATTGTTTTTTACGACTCTTCGAATAATGCTTGAATGAACCTACAAGATACGTTCTCTCACACCCACAAAACTACTCGTACATCTATATCTTTTTACATTTCGCATATTGTCTCGTTTACATCTACATGCATGTTAAGGGCACCTAGGTGCTCCATATTTTGACTAATCTTCATCTCCTATTTGTTTCAGTGACTCAGAAAATTTGGAAGATCGAAGCATGCTTAATTCTCCAGTCCATCAAGCTGCACTGAAGAACTGGAAGGTAGTTGTTACGCCATATTTTCGGTTGCCTCAATTATTTCCCAAATTTCCCAATACGAATCTAATAATAATTAACTTAATCCCCAAGTTAATTAATTTCTCTCTCTGAAACGAGGAATTATCTCCTATTTATGATAGAAAATATCTCCAAACGATATCCTTCAAATCAGGAAGGTATCCCAACGTGAATATAATTTAAAGAGATAAAATCTACTAATTCCCAAAATACATATCATAGGGATTAAAAACCAATCCTTAACAGAACTGCGTTGGCTTGATCCTTATAAATATAGAGTACGCAAGCATCTTGAAAAAGGATCTGACACATCTAACAAGTCGAGACACCTTTCAATTCCAGCCCCAAACATCCAAAATCCCAAATTCCCCTAATTTTCATAATTTCGTTATTCCAGCAATCTCCGAAATTTGTTAACACCAAATTCCTCCGTTAACAAGTAACATACACGGACATACAGTTGTGCTGACAAAAACAGAGAGAGAAGCTCTTCTCAGCACAGGTTTATCGGGGAATCATATTCCTTTATATTCTAACTGGAACTGGAAAGGCATAGGCCTTAGTAAGGCAGGTAGAGTCATTACCACACATCACAGTTTCAAGGAAATTTATATAGATAGCGAGATTGAGAAATTCAACTTTTCTTCCTTTCCTTGCCCCCAAAAACTTGATCTTAAGGAAAAATCCCACACCAGATTGGAATGCTATTACTCCCTCCGTCCCACCCATTTGTTTACATTTCTGAAAGAGTGTCTGACACGCATTTTAAGATGCATCTCTAATATTATAGTTCCTGGTGCCTGATTTCAACAGTAAAATTCAATGACAAGTCTTCACCCTCAAGTTTTACATTAATTACAGGAAATGCCATTGTCTCAACCCGTTATATAAAGGAAAATTAACGTACATGGTACCGGTATTGAAGTAAAGTCCACTTGCCACTGATAGCTTTCATTGGAAGTTTTGATTTGAAATTTGAATACTCAACACAATTTCCCATCATTCAAATTTGAAAATAAATTAAATTTAATACATGGTACTCTCTCTCTCTCTCTCTCTCTCTCTCTCTCTCTCTCTTCCTTTTTCTCTATTCAATTTTTGCTCCCCTTTTTCTCCATAGAAAGTTTCTCCCTTTATTTATCTATTAGTCTCTTTCCTTTAATTTGATATTATGAACTACGACTTTAATACTTTGCTCTTATTTTGAATGCAATTTCAATCTTGCAGTGGAGCTAGTTGATTATTTATCCAAGAGAATAAATTGATAAAATTATCAATTTTAGGTTTTGTTCTCAACTACTTTCTAATTTTGAATAATTTATAATCCTTTGTTCTTATTTTGAATGCAGTTTCAACTTTGCAGAGGAGGTGTTTGATCATTTGTCCAAGAGAACAAGTTTAAAAAATATCACTTTTAGGTATTTTTCGTTACTATTTTTGATAATTAATCTTTTTAAGACAAAGATTGATACATATGATAGTTTGATTATAAGCGTAAGTACATGAATATATTCTACCAAGATTATTGTTAATTATTTTGGTTTGTGTGATTGTTGATGAAAGTTTATTTTGGTTTGTGTGGTTTGCTGTACAGATGTTTTTTGTTTTTGCAGTTACCTGTTTGATTGAAGTTCTAAGAGAGCAATACAACGGCAGTGCATTTTTTTGAGTCTTGAATTTGATATTTGGATTTTTTATGTGAATTTTAATGAATCTTTTCCTATTGCATTTTGTTTTTGTTTTGTGAGTTTTTGATTTAAGGATCTATAATTTTTTAAAAGTTATTCGATGTCAATATTTATACACGGATATTTGTAGTATATGCAGTTACTGTTAATCCAATAGAAAGTAACTCAGGTTCGATTATGTCAAATTTGTATATTCACAACTATATAAGTTTATTCATAGGTATATAAGTTTGTTTAATCATGTTAATGCCCTTTCATTTTTTAATGATGTATCTATTGTTATTTAATGGTATGAATCATGTTATAAATTGCTTATATTTAGTAGTGAGTTCATCCTCTGTTATACTGTTATACAAGGACTATGATTACGGCCCGACATTCAATGCAGGTCGAAGCATATGTGTGATCTATCTTGCCAGAGTTAAGTTTAGTGTTCCTGCCAAATTTTAGTCTGACAAGTAGATATAATGTACTTGTTCATTACGAGTACATGTTTATTGTGCAACAGACATGAGTAATTATCCCAATTAGTCTCATACCAGTTATTCTCCAAATTTTAGTCTGACAAGTAGATAAATTACTAACTTTTGACCCATAAAATTCCCAACAATTATGCCAAATGCCACTGCCTTAAACCATTTTATAAACCAGATTAACTATCTCATTCCGGTTTATACATTAAAGTCCAGCCTTGGTGGCCATTTCACGTGCTCTACGTACTAACTTATTATTATTCAATTCAAAAGAAAACAATTTGAAGCTTCTCTCAAAAGCTTGCTATGAAGTCTGAAAGCTCAGGTTTCGAGAATTCAAATTTGAATTATATATTGCTATACCCGCTCTCAATTAATCTTTATCTCTCTTTCATTAGCTTTCTTTTCTCTCTACTTTGTATCTTCTCTCTAATGTTCATCTAACCATTCCTCTTTTTGTATTAATTGCAGAATGAAACTGAGATGCATTTAGTTATGGTTCACCTTTAATAACTGAAATGGTTTGTTCTTGATTCTATATCTACTCAAAAGCATGAGTCTGTTTTTTTTTTTCGAGAATTTTTTTAATATAAAACTGATTTAAACCTTGCACTCCAACTGTTTGATTTTAGTTCTAATAGAATTTTTCATTGTTATTTTGTTGTTTGAGTTTCTAATGTTTCTTTCAGGTGTCAAGTTCAATTTAAATTTGATAATACACTCCTGAATTTTGGATTACATTTTGACAAGGTAATTGCTCATATTATTCGCATTTTATGATGTTTTTCCTGGTGTGCTAATGTGCTAACTGTAGTTACTATGATAATCCTATGCATACATGTTTTTACTATATTTATATGTTGTTATATGTTCGAATCTGGAAACCTATGGTCTTTTGATGAGAGTTAGGGCTTTCGATATTTGTTGGAATAAATAATTATTTGTTGTTAATTGTTTCTTTTTATTTGTATAGGCTTTGATTTAAATGTATCTATAGTCTTTAATTTTATATTTAGTGATTTAAGTTGGAATGGTTCTTAGCTGATGTATATTGGATTGAAATTAGTTTAATTCATGGTCTTATATTGGGGTGTGTGTGTGTGTGTGTGTGTGTGTGTGTATGTAGATGTTATAATATATGTCTATGTGTAGTGATAGTTTCTTTTAATCTGTATTATCGGAGTACAACCTTTTTCAAGCAAAGAGACTGCAGTGAACAATGTAATTTCAAGATTAGTGATATTGCTCCTGTTGTATTTTACCTAAAGTGACTCAGTTTGTACTTGCAATTCATTAAAATTCCTTATATACTATGCAATGTCATGTCTTCTAGAATTATGGAAAAAGGGCAGGTTACTTGCACTTGATGCCTTAGTTATCTAAAAGGGGCGGCTAGCTGAGCAAAAGAGTAAGAATGACTAAATAATTATCTTCATTGAGATATTTTTCTGATACCCGGTAATAGCATATGTTTGGTGTTTTTTGTACTTTTTAAGGTTGCTATTTATACGAAAATATATCTGGACTACTCGGAAATTGGAGTAGGAGCAAGTAGAAAGGTCATGCAACTAACTCTTGAGTCCCTACCGGTGGGTTTAGTGATTAACTTACATTGCTGTCATGTTTTGTGAAGCTAAGTTTCTTCTTACAAATTTAAAGGTTGGTCTTGCTTTGATAGTTTAAGTAAGCTACATGCAAGCATAGGGATACGGTCTTCAGATGAGGAGTGCGTTGTCCAGACTTTGGAGAAATTAAGATAGTGCACTGCAGTCTCGCACTTCCTGTAACAGCCCCAAATCTGGGGTCAGGAATTTGGAGTAGTCACGATCCATTTACTCCTTTCCTTACCTGTGTTACTTGTAATGTACACAATTCAACTGCTTGTGACCCCACAATATATATCTCACACACACACACAGGTTAGAGTCTCAGAAACGACAAAATATAACAACTGCGGAATAAATAATTTTTATTACAATACCCAAATGTCTTTTGAATCTGTCACTGATACAACTTCTGAGTAATGGTACATTACCAACTTAGCATTCCGATGCTTACAATCCTCTCATACTATTCATATCTATACAAAAGATGAATTACAAAACTACAGTCTGATCTGACTGGTTCATACTACTCCCGGGATTACTACTAGAAGTTACTTTTGGAAAACGTCTTTCGGTTACCACTCGCTGGCGAGGTATGTGTTGTATCCTTGACATCCTGCTTCACTGCTCTATAATATATATAAAAACAATAGCAAGATTGAGCAATAGCTCAGCAAGGTAATGAAAGTAGGGCATAACCCTGCCTTTAAATTAAACCCAGAATAAAGCGGGTATAGGACAATATTTGTCAAAATATCTTTTTACCGAAAGTATTTCCTTTATCGGAATATATATTCAAAAACAGTACCATTGTAGTACTTCAAATATCATTTTCATAATATCTCCGTAAACTTTCGTTATTCATACTATGAACAAAGTTCTAGTATAATATAAAAGATGAAGTTACAAGGTAATTTAATTATATAACTTCCGTAGAAATATCTGCTATGCAAAGTATACACAAGTATCAACATGTATCTCAAGAGAGGAAGTTGCAAGGTAATATATTGCAACTTTAGTTTTGAACACTTTTCAAACCCCTGCCAACCTGAAAGATGTCTCTTCAATACGAGTTGCTGGAAATACCTGTCAACTTGAAAGAAGTCTTTTCGATACGTGTTGCAGGAAATATCCAAATTTGGATGATGAACTAATACTGGAGTATTGTCGCGCCAGACGACACCACCTTACGATGATCAGTCGTAGGTCGTGCATCTCAAGATTTGTTTCACTACATGTAGAAGGAAGAACATATGGACACCACCATACACCGGATCTCCCTAGCCATCTTTGGGCTTAGACGGGACCGGCGCCACTCGGACCCTGTTTCAAGGATGGACTGTGCCAAAGCCTCTTACACCGATTCTAATGATGGACTGTCCCACAGCCTCTTACACAAATACTCCTAGTTCGAATAAATCCATGACTCTAAAACTAAAGTTCGTCCCCCTTTTCCCAAGTATAATACTTGTTGATAGGACTTCACAAAGTAGTCGTATCTAGTTGGAAAGGAAAATTCACCAATATTTCCCAAGCAGTTGCTTGTTAATGGATATCGACTTGTTCCAACAATCTTACCCCTCGAATGATGAGGAAATAACAAAAAGAATCAATTTGATGAATAGCAACCAAGTTGCGAGTGAAAGGAATAGTTTCAAAAGATTTATGACCGGACAGTCAAACATAATAAATAACAGTTCTCAAGTAAGGTTCCCTTATAATTTGGAAGTTTTGAGCGAGCATTTAAATCTTCCTATTAGATAGATTTAAATGGAAAAATAGAGTTTTGAGAACCTCCCCTTGATAAAATAATTAAAATAAAGCTCAGAAATATTTTACATAATTTTTGAGGGTCAAAGATAATTTTGAATAAGAGAAATAATCTTTAAAACTAGTTAAAAATTATTAAATAAATATTCAAATAACATTTATTAAAACATAAATAATTAAAGAATATTTTTAATCAAAAATATTCCTCATAAATACTCCTCGAATGAATATATAAAATATCCACTAAATAAATAAATCCTCAAATGAATATTCAAAATAATATTCATTAAATAAATTGAATCCTTAAATGAATATTCAAAATAATATTCATTTAATAAATAAAACTCTAAATGAATATTCGAAATAATATTCCTTAAAGAAATAAGGAAAAACATTTACTTAATATTTCTTCAGAAAATAATCACAAGATATACAGAAATACCGACTCCCAGTCTATATTCAAATAATGAAAAATCATATGCCCTTCACTAAGGGTCTTAGCGAAACATCCGGCTTATAACTAATATATCACATATCTAGCTTATAAGCCAATTTCCAAATCGTATTCAAATAATAACCTTCGAATGAGGTGATATTCAAATAATATTCCTCAATTCATTCCCAAATAATTAATACTTTCGGGAAATATAAATAATGTTTAATAATAACAATCCTCAAAATACATAGTATTCTGCTGCTGGAATCCCTCCGGGTTTTCACGGCTCTCTACATATCTCAAAATACCGACTCCCGGTTTAGAGTCGAAAATAATGAATATGCTCTTATATCTAGAGCTACAAAGTATATCGGTTCATAGATACTTAACTCAAAAGATCGTATATACACTACTAAAAAAAGTAGAATAGACATCACGCTTTAGACATCAATTAGAATTGTCACCGATGTAATAAGTATCTATTACATCGATTTTAATAAAACCAATGTCTTTCGATTATATAGACACTAGTCGACTAAGCCGCGCTTCGCGGCGGCCATATAATTTTTTTTAAAAAAATTTTAAATAAAGATCATTTAAGAAAAGAAATGACAAAAATATTTTTATAATATCAATATAAATTGGTGAACACAATATTGTATAAATTAAATATACATAGATAAAAAGATAAATTATTCATATATTTTTCTATACCGATTTTGTCTTACGATTTTTTAGGCCGACATCCGTTGTATATATTATAAAAATACTAAGCGTACACAATAATAAAAATTTAAATACTAAAATGCTCTTTGACTTTAATTTACCGATTTTGCCTCACAATTATTATTTAAAATTTTAAATATATCTAAAATATCAATATAAATTGGTGAACACAATATTGTATAAATTAAATATACATAGATAATAAGATAAATTATTCTTATATTTTCCTATACCGATTTTGGCTCACAAATTTTTAGGCCAACGCCCGTTTGTATATATTATAAAAATACTAAGCATACAAAATAATAAAAATTTAAATACTAAAATGCTCTTTGACTTTAATTTATCTTTTGCCTAACAATTTTTAGGCCGACGTCTGTTGTATATATTTTAAAAATACTAAGTATATACAATAATAAAAAATTAGATGTTAATATCCTTTTTTTACTTTAATTTCGGTTTAAAAAACATAGAAAAACTATAAGAGAATCAATGTAATTAGAATTTGAAAGTGCAAAATCATAATAAAGTATGATGCTAACAGTGTTTAGAGAAAAATACACATATAATAACAACTCTTTTGGTGCTTGTATCACCAAAACTCTTTCCACAAATGTATACATATAAATTAAATTTATGAACAAAATAGACAAAGAAACGAAGAGTGGTTAAAAGGAAAGACAAAAAGCAAACATAAAATTCTACAGATATCAATTGATCATGATCACATGGCACGATCTATCTTCTCTTTCTACGTGAAGGAGGATATGGTGAAAACTGTATAGTACAAACATAAAATTCTAATGCATAAATAAAATTATATAATTAATTTCTTACAGAAATTCAAACCAAAACTTTTGTCATAACAATATAAAAAAATTGATGTCGTAAATTCTTCACTTGTAGTGCATAGTAGGACTTGAGGAAACTCGTGAATCAGAATTGATAGGTGCACATCATCATCATGCATCCAGCTTCTTTCTTTGATAATACAAATATCATCAAATTACATCTATCTTCTTTGTACTGCGACAAAAATTTGGCGTCTATTCTTGTATCTTACAAAAAATAGAATAGTAAAAATTAAGTAATTGTTTATGTTAAAGAAGATACAGATACTCTAAAAGCAAACATAAATATAAAGAGAACTAATATTTTTGGACTACATAAATTTGTTTATAAATCGAGTAAATATGATTACAAACATGGTGATAGAATTTGATTATTAGAATAATGATTGTATATATATAAGAATATAAAATTTCTTTTCTATTTCGAATATATAATATAAGAATATAATTTTTTTTCTATTTCGAATATATAATTTTTTCTTTCCAACAAATTCGAAAACCTTTTCAATTTCAAATATGTAATTTGAATTCTTCTTCCCTACAAATTCAAAAACCTTTTTCTATTTCAAAGATGTTTATGTTAACGTTTATATTAATGTTAAAAAACGAAGTTTTGATTTCTTTTCTAAAAAATAGGGTTTAAAGAAGGAAATTTTAATTTTATATATTTAAAATAGAGGAGCTCTAGAAAAATAGATAAATATAAATCGATCAATTCTAGAGCTCCACCAAACTCATGAGGAATTTCGTTTATATATATAATAGATCTTTTTTGTTTCCAACTGATGTAATAATAGGTGCCTTTAAAAACAAATACGCGGGCTAAACCCTTTCTCCTTCCTCTGCTTAACAAAATTTCTCCCTTACAAATTTTCACTCCCCGCCTTATAAAAAATTTCACTCCCCGCCTCAGCTAAACATAAAACAAAAATCAAAACTCTAAAACTGAAAAAACAAAAAACAAAACCAAAACCTAAAACAAAAACAGAGAACCCTCCTCGGCCTCCCAAACTCTCCTCCGCCTCCCCTATTTTCTAGAACCCTAGCTTCAATTAGTACCCTTTCTAATTTTATTTCTTCAACTCAATCTAACCCCCTTTCTCCGCTGTAAATTGATTTATTCATCTACTACGTGAAGGTTCATAAGTTCCCCCATTTGTGTTTTTGCAGCAGAGCCACGTTTTCTCTCCACAACGCAAGATGGTGACACTCTATCTCTCTCTTTGTCACTCACTCACTATCTCATATCTTTATTTGTGTTGGGTAACAATTGATTATGTATTTGTTTGAACTCAGCTGTCAGTAACTGGCTATTTAGGTTAGAAATACTAGCAGACAAAAGTTAAAGAAGACATAAATAAGGAAATAACAATTTTCATTTCATTGGTGGTCCTTCCAGAATACATTCCAAGAGCTTATATAGGCCAAATACTAGGCACGTGTGCTGCTGCTATTTGTCTACTACTAACAACCAACCACACTACCTAGTACAGATACTATTGTTTATTTCACAAAATGATTACTCTGAATTCACTTAAACGACACAGCTGCAGCTCTAAACGATGTCGTTTGATAAATAGGAATATTCCCGCCTTCAGTAATCGTGATATACCCCTCTTCTTCAGCAAATCCTTGTCCTTAAGGATTAAAATTAGGATAGAGTTTCAAAAATTTCTCCCATTTTTCCCAAGTGGCCTCCTGTGGTGTACCATTCTCCCACTGTACAAGGACCATAACAGCTGGGTGATTACCTCTCTTAACCATTCTACGCTCCAAGATAGCTATAGGTTGTGGATCAACAATGCCCGTTTCAGCAACAGTGGGCAGAGTGACTTGAACGTCATGTCGAGAGCCAACCAGTTTCTTCAATTGAGACACATGAAAGACATTGTGTATCTTCGCTTCAGGTGGAAGGTCCAATTTGTAAGCAACTTGGCCAATTTTCTCTAACACTCGGTATGGTCCATAGAACTTGGCTGAGAGTTTGTGATTCCGACGCTCATTTACCGACTGTTGATGATATGGTTGCAGTTTCAAGAAGACTTTATCATCCACCAGGAAGGAACGGTCAGTACGTTTCTTGTCCGAGTACCACTTCATACGCTCTTGGGCCTTAATGAGGTTGTCTTTGATGAGTTGCTGGGTTGCTCTCCTGTCTTGTAAATACTCATTAACAGCTGCATCTGAGGTTCGAGTGTAAGTGTAGGTTAGGGAAGGAGGTGGTGCAGAGTATAGGGCCTGGTATGGTGACATGTTGAGAGCAGAATGGTGGGAAGTATTGTACCACCATTCAGCCAAGGAGAGCCAAGAAGACCAGGATCCAGGCTTGTGTCCAGCAATACAACGAAGAAACATCTCAATACATTGATTGACACGCTCGGTTTGGCCATCCGTTAGAGGGTGGTATGCCGTGCTAAGCTTAATCTTGGTACCCATGGAAGTGAAAAGTTCCCTCCAGAAAGTGCTGACAAAGATGGGGTCACGATCAGAAATGATAGCTCGAGGCATTCCGTGCAACTTGACCACACCATCAAGGAATTCTTGAGCAATTTTACTAGCAGTATAAGGGTGTGTCAATGGAATGAGGTGACAGTACTTAGTAAATCGATCGACCACCACCAGGATGGTATCCTTACCCCTTAACTTAGGGAGTCCTTCGACAAAATCCATTGAAACAACTTCCCAAGCACCATCTGGCAGGGCAATTGGCTGCAATAGACCAAGAGGATGAATATGTTCGACCTTATTCCTCTGACAGGTTGTACATTCCTTAACGAACTTGGTAACATCAGTTCGAAGCCCAGGCCAAAAGAACAATCGTTCTACTCATTTTAAGGTTGTTGCAACTCCTGAGTGGCCCCCTTCTGGGCTATCATGTAAGGTAGAGAGGATCCTGTTCCGAAGCTCAGTAGTATTCCCCACATAGAACCTCCCATTGTATTTTAAATCACCTTGAGTGTAGGAATAACCATCAGTATTAGTAGGTGAAATGATTAACTCTGCAATCAATTTCTGGGTAGTTTCGTCTTGCTCAATACTTTCAATAAGCTCGACTTTCCACTATGGCTTAGCAGTGTGGATGATAGAGCAGAGTTTAGCATCACTGTGCAACCTTGAGAGGGCGTCTGCAGCAATATTTTCTTTACCCAACAGCTTAGACAACCACTTTTGTTGCAAACTAGTGGTTATCTTCTGTTCCATCAAATGCTTAAGAGCTTCTTGATCTGTCTTGATGATAAAAGGATGTCCCAACAGGTAAGCTCGCCATTTCTGTGTAGCAATGATGACTGCCAACAATTCCTTTTCATATGTGGATAGGCCCAAGTGTTTTGGCCCTAAGGCCTTGCTCATGTAAGCAATGGGCTGGCCATCCTGCATCATAACAGCCCCCACTCCCAGTTTGCATGCATCAGTCTCGATGACTAAAGGTTTTGAGAAATCAGGGAGAGCAAGTACTGGGGTGCGCGACATAACCTCCTTGAGAGTGTTGAAAGCAGTGGCAGCTTCTTTCGACCACGTAAACTTACCTTTCTTCAAGAGTTGTGTTAGAGGCTTACTTAGGATACCATAACCTCTAATGAAGCGTCGATAATATCCTGTAAGGCCCAGGAATCCTCGTAAGGATTTCACATTTTTTGGAGTAGGCCAATCCCTCATAGCCTCTATTTTCTTTTCATCTGCAGCCACACCTTGTCCAGAGATTATGTGACCAAGGTACTCAACTCTGGGTTGTGCAAACTCGCATTTACTTAATTTCACAAAGAGCTGGTGTTCCTTGAGCTTCTCGAAAACAAGTTGAAGGTGTTCGAGGTGAGTATCGTGATCCTTGCTGTAAATCAATATATCGTCGAAAAACACAAGTACGAATTTCCCAATATAATCATAGAAGACATCATTCATGAGATCTTGGAAGGAGGCAGGAGCGTTCGTGAGTCCGAACGGCATGACAACGAACTCAAACCACCCTTGATGGGTGCGAAATGTCGTTTTAAAGATATCTTCAGGGCTGATTCTAATTTGGTGATAACCACTACGTAGATCAAGTTTTGTGAAAACATTGCTGCCCTTGAGTGCTGAGAGGAGCTCTTCAATAACTGGTATAGGGTATTTATTTTTTATAGTAACTCGTTTAGGGCTCTGTAGTCAACCACGAGCCTCCAGGTATTATATTTTTTCTTAACAAGCAGGATAGGGGAGGCGAATGGAGACGTACTGGTTCGAATTACTCCTGCTATGAGCATCTCCTTAGTTATCTTTTCAATCTCTGATCTATGAGCAATGGGACAACGATATGGGTGGGAGTTGACAGGAGAGCTGTTCGGTTTCAAGGGAATGTGATGGTCTTGTTTACGTGTGGGGGGTAGATTGGTGGGGGTGGCAAAAATATCTTGATATTGAGTGATAAGAGTAGATATAGAGGGATGTAAAGGCTGTGTAGTCCCTGAAGCTTTAATCTCTTCAACTGCATATATCTGAACTAAATAGCAAGCTTCCTCTTGATGAATCTTAGGAGAAGAGGCATCCAGTTGCAACTGAACTGTAGAATTTGCTCGTGATTGAGATAGGGAGATTTTTTTATTCTCCCAGTTAATGGTGACAGTTTCCTGGGAGTAATCGAACGTTACAGGGCTGACTGATGACATCCATTCCACTCCAAGCACTAGGTCATAGCCACCTAACGGTATTACATTAACTGGAGCAGAGAAGGATATGCCTGCCATCGACCAAACGAGTTTGTCAACTCGACTATTACACCATAATTGCTCACCATTAGCCACAGTAATGAGGAAAGGAGTGCATGGAGCCATTCTGAGCTGCAATTGCTTGGCCAAACATTGAGAGATGAAATTGTTGGTTGAGCCGCTGTCTAGCAATATGTTGATTATTCTGGTTCCCAGCTTTCCTTGAATCTTCAATGTGCCGGTTCCCATAGAACCTGTTAGAGCATGGGAGGAGACCTTAGTCTCTGCATCTGTGGCCTTGTCCTGTGACATTTGATCATCTCCTTCCCGGATAATTTTTAGGTCATCCTCATCCACAGTACTCTCTTCATTGGCATCATTCATGATGATAAACAATTTCTTTTTTCTGCAGTTATGACCTGGTTCGAATTTTTGATCACAGTAGAAACATAACCCCTTTTGTTTCCTATCTACAATCTCAGCCAAAGTTAATTTTTTAAAACCATCAGTTGGTGTAGAGTAGGAATTACTTACAGTGGGCAGGTCAGAATTGGATTTGGCAGGGTAGGTGTTTGATTTGTAGGAGTTGACCACTGTAAGTGTGGGTTTGTGGGTTGAAACAGCAGCCTTGTACCGTTTGTCGAGCACATTTAGGTAGAATTCCTGGCCACGAGCTAGTTCCCTGGCCTCTTGAAGAGTTTGGGGCTTGAGGTTGTAGAGGTGTTGAGCAATTTCTTCTTTTAAGCCACTAATAAAGTTGTCCACGTAGTAAGACTCTCTATGGTACCCCTCCTCCATCATAACGTAATTTCGAAGCTCGTCAAATTGGCAAATGTACTCATCCACCTTTCCTTTATGTGTCAACTTATTGAATTGGCCAACCAAGTTTTCATGCCCTGTTTTAGCAAATCTTTGGCAGACCATAGTCACAAATTCTGGCCAAAGTAGGTTGTGTTTTTCTCGCTCAACACACCTATACCATATGTCAGCCTCACCCTCCATGTGGAGTGCTGCACATAAAACCCTGGACCTTAAATCTGTCGTAGGGTGTAACTGATAAAACTTCTCACATTTTCCTATCCACCCACGAGGGTCTTTCCCATCGAATTTTGGGAAATCCAGTTTATGGACCTTATAGATGGGTGGGTTATTCGGTTTGCCCTGACTTAAGTCATCACTCATTCTAATGTGAGCAATAGGATTGGTGGGGTTTGAGTTGGGGTTTTGTTGGAACGTTACTGGGGGTGTTTGTTGTAAGGTGTAAGGTTGATGGTATGAATACGAGCCTTGAGGGATGTGTTGGGTGGTGTTGTGAAATAGAGGGTAAATAGGTGGAGCATGGGCATTAAGGGTTGAAGGACCAGGATAAACGACTGTGTTTGGGTGGGTCGTAGTGTGTGGTTGAGAGTAACCGGGAGGAACAGGGGGGTTTGGAACATCAATATTTCGATATTCAGGTAAGGCATATGGGTCAATATAACGAGCTGTGGGCTCAAAAGGTTGTGTGGGTTGTGTGAAACCCTCCCAGTTGACACTTCTAGATCTAGAGTGGTTGAGACTAGTAGAATCATTAAAAGTAGCAAAATGGGTTGGAGTATGAGGAGAGTGACTTACAGTGGTGATATGTGGCTGAGTTAGAGGACAGGGTGGTCCTTCTGAGGGGGTTTGATGTTTCTTCAACAGCTCCGTTTTGACTAGTTCTGTGAGTTCAGCGATCCCCATCTTTACCTCTCTGTTTTCTTTCGCAAGGGATTCGAATTCTGATTTAAGGCTGGAGATTTGCTCCTGGGTTGTTGTTTGTCCTTCTTCAAACACACTCAGCTTTTCAGCCATGGTGCTGATTGAACTTTCACACTTTTGTAAAATGGTTTTATCAGCGATCTATTTTTGGGTTTTTTGTTTTGGTTTACCAATGGTTAAAAGTAGGGTTAGAAGTGGCCGAGGAGCGGCTGCTTTGATACCAAATGTCAGTAACTGGCTATTTAGGTTAGAAATACTAGCAGACAAAAGTTAAAGAAGACAGAAATAAGGAAATAACAATTTTCATTTCATTGGTGGTCCTTCCAGAATACATTCCAAGAGCTTATATAGGTCAAATACTAGACACGTGTGCTGCTGCTATTTGTCTACTACTAACAACCAACCACACTACCTAGTACAGATACTATTATTTATTTTACAAAATGATTACTCTGAATTCACTTAAACGACACAGCTGCAGCTCTAAACGATGCCGTTTGATAAATAGGAATATTCCCGCCTTCAGTAATCGTGACATCAGCCATCACACAAGACATTCATCATCAAGAAGCAACAGGTGAAGAAGATGAGGCAGAACCGTCTCATTCCTCACTGGATCCGCTTACTGATAACACCATCAGGGTATACATACATATATCTCTCTAATTGAATCTTTATAATTTCATTTTTTTTATGTTGATAGAAGGTAATATGTATATATTTGTTATTAGAATTTTATCGTCGTATGTAGTTTGTTTATCGTTGTATGAGATTTCTTTTTGCGGTTTGCACATGGATGGGTTGCCTTCATTTTTTCACTAATTTTTATCAGCAGGATTGCTTATATTGTCACAAAGCTCAGTGATGTAATAAGCTGTGTCACAGGTCTGTGTGTGTGGAACTTTAGCAGTACTCTAATTGTCAGTTGTATAAGTTTAGACTACTCAATTACATTCATGATCTAGATGTACTTTAATTACAGTAATAAACAATTGTATTGTTTTATAGTGTTTTTATCAACTATTTTATTGGTCTATGATAATTAGGGAGGTGATTCTAGAGAAACAGCTCACTAGTCATCGAGTTGATCATTCGATATGTGCTTGGTATCGGGAACATGCTATGTCTCAAGATGACACGTTTAAGGTACTAATCGATTATACTATTCGAATGTTACTCGATTTTGTTTTTATTAAAAAGGTTAAGTTCAGTTACTTATAAATAACAATGACATGATATCAGCATTGTCGATATTGATGTTATCTTACTAGTGTTTAATTTTGTTTGGAACTTGTGTTAATATTATATGAATGTTGGATTGTAGCTTGCACTGGTGATTGCTTCACCTACGCATTACCTTTTCAAAATTGTTTGAGACAACATCACATTCTTAGCCTGCACGCAAGTTGAAATACCGCCTTTGATGGCCATCGAGGTGAGCTTTAATCTGAACTTATTAGGAAACATAATGACTCTCTTGTACATGTCCTACAATATTGTACCAAGTTGAGAATTTTTTTTGAACAATAGATACGAAAGATTTATGCTGCAACTACGATAATTCAATTGAAATGTTGCGAAGTGTGGGAGGGGATGACATGAGTTAATGGAGTGGGAAAATATATACATTAATATGCACGGGTGCATGGTTTTGGATACGAGTGGAGTTACTCTGTGAAACTTTCTTGTAGCTTAGATTATTGGCCTTTATAAAACTAGAAAAAGTAGCTTAATTTAACTAATACTTGTCGTATAATATCACATACAATTTGAATATACTTGCCCCTGTACGGGCTCAATTCATGCTGTAGAAGCCTTACCTGGGTATACAGGGCTCTTGTGGTGTATTGTCAATTTGTCACTTTGTTAGTGCATAAGTGGATGCTTATGTTAGGGACAAGACTCTGTAATTTCTGATTGATTGCCTTTAGTTCCTTTGCATGGTGGCTGATATTCTAATGTTTAGGTTGCCTTTGTAAAGTGCAAGTCATTAGTACGTGAGAGTTTCCTGATTGCATCTTTGACAAATAGGTAGCCTCACAAAATTAGTACTCGGGGTTTCCAAAAAAATTCTGTTTTAGAGGATTGTTGTTGTTTCATAAATAATAGCTTTTCTCTTATCTTCAAAGTGCAATTAATGTTATTATTCCAACTACTGTATTTCCCTCTTGGATTATTAATATAGCCATTAATTTCTTTGGCTATTGTATCTGACTAGTAGGGGCATTCTTTACAAAAATAAATACTTGCATCTATACTTGTGAAAGGAAATGATATAATCGGTCCGTCATCTGTTCGCACAATTCTAAAAAAGCATATATTTGCAACCAGAGGAAGTATTACCTACCTCTTACGTGAAGGTAAATGAAAGTAAATGATATGATCTTACAGGTAGTACTCTCTTTCTTACGTGAAGGTTTTCTAGACATTGCGGAGTGCATAGTGAAGGGAAATTGTAAAAAAATAGGGATTAAATTACCTACCTGGACCATTTTGCAGTGTTTGCTTGCATCTGCAAAGTCAGAGTCACCTGGTTTGTTGATTTGTATGTCTTCCTAAACTCTATATCTTTGATATCTCCCTTATTTAATCTTTAGTTGTAGTTACAATACTTGTTTTGATATTTCTTAGCCGTGTTTCTCTGTTGATTATCTATCGAATCTGAATGACTGGTATTGTGGCCTTTTTGACTTGCAAAGGGAGGTGATTATCTAAACAGAACAGAAGCTGCAAATGTTAAAAAAATTGTGACACTTTCTTGAAAAGTGTAGTTCCTAGTCAGGTATGCTTGCCAGACCCTTTTGCATGTTTTGTTTTTGGTGACGGTCATTAAACAAAATCATCCAAACGATTTACAGATAGGGGTGATAACATTGTATGAAGGTCAGCGTGCATATATTGTCAACTATATGTCGAGAAATGGTGCTTTGAGGCAACAACTATACAAAGAAATTGAGGTACAACAACCCTTTAGTCCCTCCAGGATGCTGCTATATGCAGATCATAATATCACAAACATCGAACTGGCAGTGCTAACATTTTACTATTACAAGTGGCAAGTGTACATTCTTTTCAGGGGAGGGAAAATGATTATATCATTTTATCATGTGTTAGGAGTAATGAACATCAGATCATTTCTTAATGATCCATGAAGGCTGAATGCTGCTCTTACTCGTGCGCATTATGGCATTCTCATCCTGGGCTTATTGGTTTTGTTAATGTACTTGATATTTGGGTTTGTTCGCTAGCTGTTAGTTTGGTTTTGATTGGTTATGTAAGAATACTTGATACTTGATATTTATGTTGGTTAATATATGTGTTTGCTTAGTTCTGACTTGGTATTGTTTTAGTTTGGTTATTGTTATGCACAACTGTTGCTGGAAATGATATATATGAAGTAGATTTATATTGTCAAAATGCTATTCTAACATCTAATATTTGTAATAAACTGATGTCCATTACAGACTAAAACATCAACTATAACTAGAAATAATGATATCTGTTAAACACTAACACACCAATTCTATTTATTAAAACTGATGTCTATTAAACACGAACACAGTAGTTCTATATATAAAACTGATGTCTATCATACACTAAAACAACAGATATTGTTATAAAAACCGATGTCAATCATACACTAACACAACATGTAGCATCCCATAATCCGGGGTACAGATTTGGGGTCATTAATCACAATCAACATCTTACAACCTTGGATATGAACATTTTGTAACAAAAGAAAACAATAAAAATCCCTTAACCAAGATCGCATACAGGTTATGGTATGAAACGAACTATCAAATTTTATTATTGCAGATCGTTCTAAGAATAAGAATATTATACAACTTTATGACTAAATGAAATCTTTGACTAGCTAGTCATCCAACCTTGACAATTTCCAATCCACTACCCAACGAAATCCATATCTTGAACGCCTCCTCTCGCTGCCGAAGAAGCAATACCAACTGACTACTACTAGGTCCACTACTCTTCTCTATTAACTGAAGAAAACAAACAACAAGCAAGAGTGAGCCAACAATGCTCAGCAAGTGCAAATAGTGATAACAATTTCAATAACGATGACAAGTTTCGATAAACAAGGAGAATGATCTCATATTGTGAAAGAATTAGATAAGTCAAAATTTTTGATTACCACGAGGAGCCGACATTTCACCACTATTATAAGGTGCACCAACAACGAGAACTGATAAGAGTTTAGATATCATTTTGTTATTGAGATAGACTTTCAAGGAATCAAGTATCAAACATCTCGATCTCAATGTATACATTAGAATTGGATTTTTATTTATTTAAAAAAACAGTGGAGTTAGGCGGCAGATCAGTCCCGCACTAACCCCGGACAATGCACACAGCAAAGTCCCTCCAAGTGGATCCACAACACACATTGGCCTCAACTTTTGACCATTAAATTGGTCCCCCCTTCTCCCCGAAGGGACATCCGTTGACCATAATATGGTCTCCCCGAAGGGACATCCATTGACCATAACATGGTCTCCCCGAAGGGACTTCCTTTAAAAACATTCCAATTCTATCTCAAAAGCATTGGGTGTCGGGACAATCGACAACCCTTGTTAACCAAACAACTGGAAGCTCACGTCCAGAATAAAACTTATGATTAATTGTCAATGAGGAAACAACAATAACCTCTAGTATCGACAAGTTCGATACAGTACAGGGTGATAACTGAATATTCGAGATCTTCAATAAATATCGATGAGTTCGATAACAAACGGGGGTGGGAGATATAAAGATCAACATCTTGAAATCAACCAGATAGATATGGGTAATAGGGGCATAACATTAATAACTTGTCTAAAGGGAGAGGTCACTTGAGCCACGATAAAAGATATAATCACAACGGGATTTACAACAGTTAACATTCTAAATTAGAGCAGGAACATGATTAAGCACTACGAATTAATAAAATCTTTCAACACATGGTAAGGTTTGACTCAACAGAAGCGAGTAAACCAGCTTAAATGATTATTTGCAAAAAAATATGTTAAATCTAATTGATATGGTTCATATCAGTGTTTAAGTTTTACAGGGAAAAAAGTTTAACTTGAAATAGGAAGCAGTCAGAGTTTAGTTAAACTCTGACAGTTGGAAGCTTCACAGAGTTTGCTATACGCTGACAATGGAAGCTCGACAGAGTTTAGTTAAACTCTGTCTGGAGGAAGCGCGTCTCCAGTCAACAGTGATAAAAGATTAATTGAAGATAATTATGGAAGCAATATCTTTACAATTGAATAGCTGTTAAAGAGATTGAGTTGACTTAGGAGATGTGTAGCAATCATAATTGATAACATTTGTATAACTGATTTATAGGCGAATCAATTATCGATTGTACGTAGCTGTATATCTTTATAAATACAGTTAGGTTAACCCTAGAAGGGTATCGATCGTGTAATACAATATCTTTCATTGTAACCTAAGCAGCTCTCTGGGATATTTTACATCACTGAGAGAGAAGTTAATTCCAAACAGTTTTTAAAGTTATTTAAGAACTTATTGTTATTCTCTCATACTTAGTTGATTATAATCTGTGTATTCGGCCTAACAATTGGTATCAAAGCTTGATCTGTTAATTTAATACAGTTTAAGATCCATACACACACAACTACAATCAATGGCAGAAATTCCTCCTCCAACAACAGGCTCTAGTGCTGAGAAGGCTCAACCTGCAACTGTGAGTCGATATGAGACAATCAGGGTTCCTATTCTCAAGCCAGCAGAATACTCAACCTGGAAGGTGAAAATGGCTATGTTTCTGGAGGCTACAGATCCAGAATATCTTGACAGAATTTATGAAGGCCCTCATAAGCCTACAAAATTATCTGTTGTTACTGCTGGACAGGAAGCAAAATCTATTCCAAAGGAGAAGAAAGATTTGACTCCTGAGGACATTTCATCCATTGGTAAGGATGCAAAGGTTAGACATCTGCTTCATAGTTCATTGGATAATGTTATGTCTAACAAAGTGATCAATTGTAAAACTGCAAAAGAGATCTGGGATGCTCTGGAGGTTAGATGTCAGGGAACTGCTGCAATCAAGAAGAATAGAAGGAACATACTCACACATGAGTATGAACACTTTGAGGCTAAATCTGAAGAATCAATGACAGAAACCTTTGATAGATTCTGTAAGCTACTTAATGATCTGTCACTGGTTAATAAAGAATATGATCTAGAAGATTCAAATCTCAAGTTTCTTCTTTCTCTACCTGAAAAGTGGGATGTTAAGACAACCACTATTAGAGACAACTATGATCTGGCTGATACTGATATTGATGAGATCTATGGGTTGCTCAAGACTCATGAACTAGAAATGGAACAGAGAAGCAGAAGATCAGGAAGAAAGTCAAAATCTGTTGCTCTAAGAGTTGAAGAAAGACCCTCAAAGAAGGAAGCATCAAGGAAGAAAGCAAAAGCAAAAGCTTTGGTCATTCATTCTGAAAGTGAGTCATGAAACTCTGATGTTGACTCAAATACAGATGGATCATCTGATTCTGAAGATGATGAGGAAATGATGCAAATGGCTGCTTTGATGGTAAAGACCTTCAAGAAGATGGGATTCAAGAACTTCAAGAAAGGGAAGAGATTCTCCAAGAATGATTCAAAGTTCGACAGGAAGAATTTCAGCAAATCTGAGAGAAAGGATACCAAATCTGGGAAAAGAGACAAGTCTGAGATTCAATGCTACAAGTGTAAGGAGATGGGTCATTATGCTCCTGAGTGCTAGAAGGGTAAAACTGAGAAGGCACTCTTCACTAAAGGCAGAGATTGGGCAGACACCTCTGATTTAGATGAGGATGTGAACTATGCTCTCATGGCTACTACTGTTGATGAAGCTGAAGATTCTGAAAACAAGGTACCTCTAACTACCTATGCTTATAATACTGATGATATAACTGAATTAAGAATATATCTTAAGGCTTTGCATATCAGTTATAGGGATCAGACTTTAGAGAATGAGAGAATCAAAACTGAGAATTCTGAACTCAAAGAGAGAAATAAGGTTGTAGAAGAGAAACTTGCTAACATGCAGCAAGTTCAAAAGGAGAGAGATGATGCTGTCTATCTTGAACAAGAGTTGTTAAGTAAGTATAAACAACTAGAATCTGAATTGGAGAAGGCAAATCACATTATTAAAACTTGGACTCACTCTGGAAAAGACACTCAAGAAGTTTTTCAATCTGACACTGTAGGTCTAGGTTATTCTGAGGAAGATGAACTTAGGTTTCAGAATACAGTCAAGATTAGACCACCTCTTCCACCTAAGAAATTTGGAACATTTGTTAATGGAAATAGTGAACCTAGGTTTGAAGGTGGAAAAGAAGCCTTTAATAAAGAACCAGTAAAAACTATTGTTAAATAGGTTAATATTGGTATAATGACAGATAAACAACTTAAGCATAAGCTTAAGGAGTTAAAATCTGTTAAGAAACAGAAAGTGTCTAGAAAGAACAGAAATGGTAAAGTAGGCATCACTCAAGGTAATTATCCAATGCTTGCTACTTTAGCTCCAAGAAAGACATGTCATAACTGTGGTAGCACTAACCATCTTGCTAGTTTTTGCAGTAAGAACAAAAACATTAATTCTTTACCTTCCAAGTCTGAAGTAAAGAAAGATAATGTTAGAACTAGACCACAGACCTTATGCAAACACTGTGGAAGCACTTGGAATTCTATTTATACTTGCAGAAATTATCATGCTATTTATCATAATTACTATGAACTAAAACCTAATCTGAAATGGGTTAGGGTTAATTCTGCAAGTGTAAATTCTGACAAAGTTAGCTTAAACTCTGATAGTGTAAATTCCGCTGCTAAAGCTAACAAAATTAAGAAAGCCAAAGGATCCAAGCAAGTCTGGATACTAAAATCTAATCCTTAGTAATTATTTTTGATTGCAGGGCATCAGGGAAAGTATCCTAGTCGTGGACAGTGGATGTTCAGGACACATGACTGGAAATAAAGCCCTGTTATCAGAGTATGTGAAGAAGGCTGGCCCAAAAGTTTCCTATGGAAATGGCAACATAGGACATACTCTGGGATATGGCAATATTAATCTTGAAAGTGTCATCATCACAAATGTAGCTCTGCTATCTGTGAGTCAAATCTGTGACAGAGGCTTTCATGTAGATTTTCAACCTGAATACTGTGAGGTTATCAGCAAAACCACAGGGAAAGTTGTTTTAGTTGGACAAAGGCGCAACAATATCTATGAAGCAAGCTTGTTGACAAACTATGATGGAAAAACTATATGCCTGTCAACAAGAATGTCCAATGAAGAGAGTTGGAAGTGGCATAAGAAAGTCTCTCATTTGAATCTGAACAACATCAATGAGCTGATAAGAAAGGATCTTGTTAGAGTACTTCCAAAGTCTTTGTTAAATGTTAATGGTCTGTGTGATTCATGTCAAAAGGCCAAACAGAGGAAGACTTCTTTCAAGAGCAAGTCTGAATCTTCAATTGTTGATTCATATCATCTTCTACATGCTGATCTCTTTGGACCAGTGAATGTCTTGTCAATTGGAAGGAAGAAATATGCTCTAGTCATTGTTGATGAATATACCAGATACACTTGGGTGTATTTTCTAGCAAAGAAGGATGAAACTGCATTAACTCTGATGGAGCATGTAAAGTTGCTGGACAGAGGATCAAAACACAAAGTCAAAATAATCAGAAGTGATAATGGAACTGAATTCAGGAATGCAACAATGGAAGAATTCTGCAAGAACATAGGTTTGAAGCAAGAGTTTTCTGCACCTGGTACACCACAGCAAAATGGTGTAGTTGAGAGGAAGAACAGAACCTTGATAGAAGCTGCTAGAACGATGCTTGATGAAGCAAAATTGCCAACCTATTTCTGGGCAGAAGCAGTTCAAACTGCCTGTTTTACTCAAAATGCCACACTGATCAACAAGCATGGAAAAACACCATATGAGATGGTGAGGGAAAAGAAGCCAAACCTGAAATATTTTCATATTTTTGGGTGCAAATGCTTTGTGTTGAAAAATCATCCTGAACAGTTGACCAAATTTGAGTTGAAAGCAGATGAAGGAATTTTTGTTGGCTATCCAGTGTCAACCAAGGCATTCAGAGTTTATAATCTGAGAACAAAAGTGATTATGGAATATATTCATGTGTCATTTGATGACAAGAAAATCACTGGACTTGAAGATGTTGATGAACATGATCAGTTGCATTTCGAAAATGAAGATCTAAACTCTGATGTAACCAGTCCAACAAACTCTGTTGATGCAATCTCTGAACCTCTACTGGTACACACAGAAGAAATAGTACAGTCAAAACAAAGAGAAGAACCAGTTGAGGGGGAGCATGATCATAGTGATGACTCAAATTCTGATATTGAGTCAACTGAAAAATCTGGATCAAACTCAAACTCTGATGACTCAAACTCTGAAAGTCCAAATTCTGACAGTTCAAACTCTGAGCGATCAAATTCAGGGGGAGCCTCAGAGAATGAAGAAAGGCATCAAGATAATCAGGAGAACATTGATCAAGGGGGAGGATCAACTATTGACAGAAGTCATTTACCTTCAGCTAGGAAATGGACAAAATCTCATACACCTGATTTAATAATTGGAGATCCAGATGCAAAAGTTAGGACAAGAAGTGCTACAACAAATGAATGTCTGTTTCATGCATTTCTGTCCAAATCTGAACCAAAGAAAGTGGAAGAAGCTCTTCAAGATGCTGACTGGATAACAGCAATGCAGGAGGAGTTAAATGAATTTGAGAGAAATGAAGTATGGACCCTTGTACCTAGACCAAAGAATAGATCTGTTGTTGGTACTAGATGGGTTTTCAGAAACAAAACTGACAGTGATGGGGTTGTTACAAGAAACAAGGCCAGACTTGTGGCCAAAGGATATTCACAGCAAGAAGGCATAGACTATGATGAAACTTTTGCTCCAGTTGCAAGGTTGGAGGAAATAAGAATCTTTCTAGCATATGCTTCTCACAAGAAATTCAAGGTTTTTCAGATGGATGTGAAAAGTGCTTTTCTGAATTGAAAACTTGAAGAAGAAGTATTTGTTGAACAACCACCAGGATTTGTAGATCCCAAGTATCCAGATTATGTCTACAGGCTTGACAAGGCACTCTATGGACTTAAGCAGGCACCAAGAGCATGGTATGAAACTCTGGCTCAATTTCTTTTAGAAAGTGGGTTCAACAGAGGTACAATTGATAAAAGCTTGTTCTACTTCAATCTTGGTAGTGATCTGTTATTAGTTCAAATATATGTAGATGACATAATCTTTGGATCTACTAATGATAAACTCTGTAAGAAGTTTGCCAAGCTCATGTAGTCCAGGTATCAAATGAGCATGATGTGAGAGCTCAGTTATTTTCTAGGGCTACAGGTGAAGCAAACAGACGATGGAATCTTTATCAATCAAGCAAAATATACCAGAAATATTCTCAAGAAATTTGGCATGCTTGACTGCTCATCTGCAACAACTCCCATGGCAACAGCAACAAAGTTGGACAAAGACACAGGTTCACCAGTGGATATGACAAGCTATAGAGGGATGATTGGGTCTCTTCTTTATCTAACAGCAAGTAGACCTGACATCATGTATGCAACATGTCTTTGTGCAAGATTTCAGGCAGATCCAAGAGAACCACATCTAACAGCTGTAAAGAGAATTTTCAAATATCTTAAGGGCACCATAACTTTAGGTTTATGGTATCCAAGAGAATCAGACTTCAAGCTTCTTGGTTACTCTGATGCAGACTTTGCAGGCTGTAAGATAGACAGAAAAAGTACCAGTGGAAGTTGTCAATTTCTTGGTGATAGACTTGTTTCATGGTACAGCAAGAAACAGAAATCAATCTCTACATCTACAGCTGAAGCATAGTATATTGCTGCTAGTATCTGTTGTGCACAGATTCTGTGGATGAAGAATCAATTACTGGATTATGGATTGAGGTACAGTAAAATACCTATTTACTGTGATAATCAAAGTGCTATTGCTATGACAGGTAATCTAGTACAGCATTCAATGACCAAGCACATCAGCATAAGGTACCATTTTATTAGAGAACATGTAGAGGAAGGGAATATTGAGCTTCATTTTGTGTCTATAGAACAACAGCTTCCAGATATCTTCACCAAGCCATTGAGTGAAGCTGTATTTACAAGGCTGGTAAATGAACTAGGGATGGTCTTTGGCTTTGACTAGAGATATTTGTTAGACTCAAAATTCTACTTATGTACTGTGTTGCTCATATTTCTGTGGTATGTTAAACTCTGCTATGCAAACTCTGCTCAATGTCTGTTAAAATCTGTTAGCATGCTCTGTAAGTCATACACTGTTGACATGTTGGATAAACTCTAATAAACTCTGAAAATGTTTTTGTCTAATACACTGTTGACATGTTTTTGTCTGAATGTTAATACCAATGAAGAAATCTGTATGAAACATGATTCTCAGTAATTAATCATGAATCCTTCTAAGTTATTTGTGATCTAATCTTAGATTGTGCAGAAAATTAACACAGCATGATACTGTTTCATATTTATAGCATCTCTTAGTTTATTTATCCTAAACTCTGAGTCTGTAAATGCTGTGTGCATTGCCTCTCATGAATAATTTCTGATGTTGATGAGCTCTAAACTCTGTTAGTTATACACTGTTAAATTATATTCTGTTATTAGAATAACCCCAAAGCTTATATATATAGACTGTTAGAACTCCTTTGAGATCATGTTTGTAACTAGGACGACCCAGGAACTTACTGGTATATAGTAAGGGCTAAAATTCTCTAATTTTTGGTGACTAGTCGAAAACTAGGAAGATCCAAGAACTTATCAAACTAATAAGGGCTAAAATTATAGGATTTTTGGTGACTAGTTCCAACCTCTGATTACTGGAGAAAACCAAAAAAAAGAAAAAAGAAAAAAAAAGGTTATAAATTAATTAAATATTACTGTATATAAATTGTTTACTACAGAGTTTAGCATTCATCATACATTCAGTGTTTACTATGAGAGTTTGTGCATCCAGTGTTTACTGATTTATTTTATGGATTTTATGAAATACTAGATGCTCTAAATACTGATTTAGTAAACTCTGCTTTACACACACTCATATTCACAACTGTGCAGTGTTTGAAAGGATAACAGTAATAAAGTTGGAGAATTGATAAACACTGTTGGATTCTGTTGAGTACTCTAAGGTAATATTTTATTTCAGACAAAGCATATACTTGGAGTACAAAAAGAGTTTTTTGAAATTTGCATGTGATACGTGCCAACTGTTTAATGGTGTCAGACAGTTAAAGCGTATTGGTAATAGGAGAGAGAACATCAGTAATAATAGGCATTATTACTGCGCGTGTAAACAACTGTTCCACTTGCTACGTGACACGTGTCCCACTGACACACTTAACAAGAAATTGGTTGCGTGTTTAATATCTAAAACGATTGGGTTTTTAATTTTCAATTACAGATCTAATCACACTCGATTCATTATTCACTTTTTCACTTTTACACCCACGAACACACAACATTACACACAATTTCTCTGTTATTTTCACTTAAGCATTTTCATAAACACTTTTCTACACATTCTCTTTTCTCACAATTACTAAACTGTTCTAATGGCATCCAAGACTTTTGTTGCTCAGGGATTAACTTTTGTTCCTAACAACTATGCAGCACCATTAAACACTGACAGAGCTCCAGAATCGTTTCACTTGATTCAGAATCTTTCAGAACTTCCTAAGGGATTCTGAAATAGGTCAAGCTCTTGTTCAACCTACAAAACTCTCTGCCACACAAATCTCTATTTTCTGGCGAAACACTGTTTTTGATGATGGTGGAGAGAATGGGACTCCATCCATTGTGTTTACTCATGAAGACCAAGAGTTTGTAATCACTCCGGCAACTGTTCGAGATGTTATGGATTTTGATACTCACACCTCATACGCTGTGGCTGGTAAGAATGAATTGAAAGAAATGTTACAGCAACTGCGGTTTTCTGGACCTTTGGATAAGCTCGGTAATGTTAAAAGGCCATGGCTCAGGAAGGAGTGGAGCTTTTTCTTTGACTGCATCACAAGAGCATTTGGAAAGAAAGTCACCAACTGGGATGCAATTCTCACTGATAGTCTTCAAATCGGGTATTCTCTTCTCAATGGGAGTAACTTTGATTTTGGTAGATTAGTTCTTATGAATCTAGGTGAAAAACTAGCAGAGTCTAATACAACTGTCTATTTCTCACATTTTTGTCAATGTTTATTCTCTGCTTGTTTGCCTAATTTGGTAATTTCTGATGAGGATGTCATCCAACCTTTTCAATTCCATAAGAGAATGTTCTCTGACTTGACAAATAAAGATGCTAACAAGGATCAAGTTCCAGAGTTTATCTATCCTCTTGCCCTCAGAAACTTTGTCAATCAACCACAGGAACCACAAGCACCAGAACCTGAACCTGTACTTGAACCTCCACAGCCAAACCCTCAACCTATAAACACTGAACCTCACATAACCATAAACACTGAACCTACTTCTAAACCCACATCTACATTCACTCCAACCACTGTTGCTACTACTTCATAACCTCAATCTCCATCTCAATCACAACCTCAACTTCAACCACAATCCAAACCAAGAAAGCCAAAGAAAAGTAGGGCTATAAGACCACCAAGAAAGCACAGGACTGCTGAAGCTTCTAGGCCAAAGAGAGCTAGGAAGGAAAGAGCAATTAGACCTCAATATCCATCTACTCTAGATGATTCTATTTCAGAAGAAGAAAGAACAGAAGTGCCTCAAGTTAAAAGGAGGAAACTGATTATTGAAGAGTCTGATGAAGAATTGAATTTTGAAGCTCGAGAGGATATCTCTAAGGGGACTCCTGCTGTTGAGACAGAACCTACTATAGCAGAACATGAACTCAGAGTTGATGAACCAGTACTTGCTGAGGTTCCAGCTGAAAATGATGAGAGAACTGAATTACCTGCAAGGGAAGATTTTGATGACAATTACATGTCATTCTCTGTTGAAATTGAAGATCCAACACCCATGGCTGCAAACTCTGCAGAAACTGGTGTTGCAGATCAACCTACTGTGGTGCTAGAAGAAACAGAGGTTGCATCTCACACAGAGTTATTCTCTGATGCACATCAAATCTCAGATCATGGTGAGGAAATTGATCAGCCTGCTCAAAATGTTTCCTCAGACATTGTCAAGACAAACTCTTCTAATCCAGAAAACAGATTGCTCAAGAAGAATCTATTCCAGAATTTAATGAAGAAACTGCCTCAGTTGCAGATGCTGATGATTCTGCACATGATCCCTCTAAAGAAGAGAATGCAGAAGCTGGATTTGCTCCAAATGTTGAAGTTCAAACTGATGGACTGAAAACAGGGGAGAAGCCAGACTTTGTTGGACCTTCTGCAAAGGAAATTGAAAATGAATACATGGCAAAACAATCTGCAGAATGGTACAAGGAAGATTGTATATTTCCTACTGGAAGAGCAGCTGAGTTTCTCAGGGATAATTCTAAAAAGATTTCAAATCCAGACATACTGACATGCTTGCAAGGAATAGTGATTCAGGTTAAGGCCTTGAATCACAGATTTAATGAAAATCAGGAGTCAATTATAGCTCTGAGAAATGAAGTTGTAAGTATAGAGATGACTCTACAGAGAGACAACAACAAAATATTTCAAACTTTCTCAAAAACTCAAGAGATTGTCCTTCAGAGATTGGGCAAAGTTGAGGAAAATCAGACTTTGATGGCTGACAAGATTGAATCCATTGCCAACTCTCTTGAGTTAATTACTTCCATTTTGATCCCTGATGATGTCAAAAAGGGGGAGAGAGTTGCTAAAGTTACTAAATCTAAATCTAACTGTAAGCAGTCTCAAACTCAGCCAAAGAATGATGATCTTGATGATGAAGGAACTAATCCAGAGAGAAGGTTAAGATCAAGGTCTGATGTTCACTTAAAAGCTGGCAAGTCTACAAAATCAAGTTTAGCAGTGGATACAAATGTACAAAGTACTTCAAGGAAAAGGGATTTGTTATTCTCTGACAATCCACAAACTGATGAAGAGTTTGCTGCTAAGATGTTTTTTGAAGAGAATGAAAAGGGAGCTACACTTGCAGATGTTCAAGCTCATGAGAAAATGTTTCTAGCAGAACATCAGAAAGCTTTGAAATCTGGGAAGTCTAAGAAAAATGGGAAAGCTGCTAAGCCTGTTCTTAAAGGCATTGAAATCAAAGAACAAGTTAGTACTGATCAAAGGATGCAGGTATCCAGAAAACCAACAGATGCAGATTCGAAGCAAAAGCTGAAAGGCATTGCTGAAAAAGAAAGAATTTCGAAAAAGGCAAGTACAACCTCTATTTCTACACAAGTTGTACAGAAGAAAGAAAACACAACCTCTGTTGCTACACAAGTTGTGTCTAGACCTCTATCTTCTCAGTTGAAGTCAGTCTTTGGTAAAGGAACTGTAAGAACCCTAATTTTTTGTAATATTTTCTTTTATATAATATCATGTGACATTGTCAATTTGGAACCTTTCTAGTCATCCCTGTTGTTTAATGGAATTGATTGTCTGAGAAACTATGTTGTTACATTCACTATGAAAGATAAAGGGAAGATTGTTGAAGGCAAGAATCTTATTGTTAGTAAGATTTATAAAACTTGGAACTTGAGAGTTATTGGAGTATTAAAAGATTTATTAAGACTTATGACGAGGAGTTATTGATATTCGAGGAATTTACACAATTAAGTACTTAAGGAATTACAAGGGAAATCCCTACGCGACAAAATATTATTACGAGAAATTAATTAAGATAAGATACGAATTAAAGATTAAGTGACAAGCATTGGTGGAAGAATAAAGATACAAGGAGTGATATTGCATGCAAGTCCCATGCAACTAAGTAGTTAGGAAAGCAAACTAGTAGTACCAAGTGGACAAGAGGAATAGTAACTAGTTATTACTTTTTCCAAGGAGACAAGAGGGTATGGTGGTCTAGGCCTAGGCTTGCACATGTGATACATATCCATACACCAATACATATCATCCAACACTTTATACTTTATTCATCCAACAACCAAAAAGAAAAACAAGAAAACTCTCTCCCCCCCCCTCCAAGAACAAGCTCTCGGCCAAGACAAGAATAAAGAAGAAATTTTTTTCTTTCTTCCACTTCTCCTCATTCATAATTCAAGGCTAAATTCCTAGGCACTCTACATCATCTAAGAAAGGTATACTAAGAATTCCAAGCCTTTTTATCCATTAAATTTCAAGATATTAATTGTTAAAGTTTTGGTGAATAGTAACAATGTTAAGTTTTCTTTTAGATCTTGGATTATAAGGAGTGTAGGAGCTTATTCAAGGTGTTCTTGAGACTTGTAAGGCTTACCCAAGGCTCCTAGATACTCGAGAAGGTATAAAAACCCTAACCACTCTTGGCCATGTAGTGTTTATGATGTTTGATGATAGATCCATTTATATTTTTGTTAATCTTGGATGTATAAGTGATGGATGATATAGATCTTGAGTGTAAGTGTTCTGGTTGTGATTTTGATGCTTGTGGTTAGTGTATGTACCCCCATGAATGTTATAAAGTATGAACTTGGTGACTTAGATGTTGGTTGTGTTGTGGATGTAAGAATCTTGGTTGATTTAGTGAAACAAGCTTGCTGAGTTTTTCCCAAGAACTTGACCTGTCTTGTAAAAGGGTTTTGAACCCCCAAATCTTGTCCCCTGAGGTCCTACCATATATTGTTAGAAAGGTATTGGAATGAAGTTTCCAAAAATATAAGGTTCATGACTAGGTGATGTATGGATTTTGAGTTATGGCCGGAGAAGTGAAATGTGTTTCTGGATTCTGGACTGCACTAAATGGTCCCTTTGTGAACCTTGTTTAAACCTCTAAAAATTTATGTAGGATCATGGGAAAATTAGAGAAGCTAGTAAATGCAGTGGTGAAGGCTACCCAAAAGGAATTGGATTAAAATATGAATTTTTCGATTTTATAAAAATGCTAGAGTAAAATTCGCGCAAGGGAAAAAGTCGTTAAGTGGAGTATAATTTTAGGAGTAATGGACATGACTCGGATATGGTAACTAAATTAAGTCGAATAAGTGACGAGCGTAATCGAGTGGTGAAATGAACCATAGTGGGGCTAGAGTGTCATAAGAGGAAGTCGTTAAGTTAATTTGTACCCCCTAAAAACCCCGCAATTAAAGAGATATTGTTAAGGTACTAACGATCGGCTATTGCTTATGTATAGATCGTCCCACTTCGCAAGCTCGACCACCCCAACCTCACCAAGGCAAGTTTACTTTTCAAAACCTATACGTATACAAGGACTTTCACTGTTGCGTTTGTAGTTTTCAATCATATCAAATGTTATGTTTATCAAAGTATTGATGCAATTGAGATTGTATAAGTACATATATGTTTGTACCCCTTGAACTTAGATTGAAATGTTTTCCTCGGACAACGACTCTAGCAATAGAGGTCGTAGCGGTCCGTATATACTATTGACCGGGGAGCGGTATATTATTATATCGTAACTAGATTGCGAAAACCTGAAGGGTCATTCGGGGAGTATCGTATACTCAAATAATTATTTTCATATCTTCGTAAATACTCGAAACCCTATCTTGGATTAAAAGTTTATTTTATCGAATAATTATTTTATTAATTATTAATATTAAATCTTAAAATATTATTTATTAATTATTGTTCGCTATTTTAAAGAAAAAGTTAATCCAAGATACCTTTAATACTTTCAAACTCGAACTCTTTCGAACTCAAAACATTTTCGAAAACCCCCGGTCAGGTTCTGCTTCTTGTATGATTTCAAGAATCATCGGTCGACTGATGTCGGACCTCAATTACTCTGTTTTCAATCAAAATTAAGTTTTTAAAAGAAAAAGAAAAAGGGACTCTGGCAGGTGTGGGAACCGTTGACGAACGATTCCCGGGATGTGTAAGCGGCCGTGAGCCAGGCGGTCCATCAATTATTATTCCGGCCCAGTTGTTGCCGAAGGATGATTACGGATGTAGTTTTCATCGAGGGTGATTACGGATGTAGTTTTCACCCGGGGATAGTTATGGATGTAGTTTCTATCTTTCTACCGGTAGAGAAGACCCGCGGATTATTGGACTTGGATGTGGCGACTGATCATCGTCAATCCCTGTCAGGTTTTTATGTTTTCTTCCAGTCCCATCCTCCACTTTGGAAAAATACTCAAACACTACTTCTTGGGCCTAAGTGCCAAGTTGCCGATAGTGTGGCTTTTGATAAGAAAAATATTGATATCGTGCAGTATCTAGAACTGCAAGATTTTCTATAAAGATTGGCACGTGTTAGTGCACTCTTGCAATTATTTCAAAGAATGAAATGTTTTTGAATGAGAAACCTTCTAAGCTAATGGAAGGAAAGAGGTTTGCAAAGATGTACTCCCTGTATAGTATGTTAATCGTAGAGTGTCTTGCCGAAAATGATATACTCATATGTATATATTTTCAAACTTGTGATATATTGAAATAGGAACCTTATAAAGGGTTCATATGTTATTCTTAAAGCTCCTTAGTGAGTACAGATGTTTTATTCAAACTCGGACATATACATTGGCCAATTATGTTTTGAAATCTGAGATATATACCCATATAGTTGGGAATGTTTTCGAAATAAACCACATTATTACTTTACAAAATGGTGAACTTGCTGAGCGTTATGTAGCTCATTCTTGCTTTATAAAAACTTTTCAGAAAGAGAAGAATTTGGTCCGTTAACTCCGCAACAGCAGAAGAGGAGTAGAAGAATTACCCCGGGGATGATTTAGTTCCTAATAAATACTACAGAGTAAGTCTGATAGGTTTTCAACTGTAATAGTAAGACTTGTCCTCAAGTGTAGTTGTATAAGTGGAATTGCGTAAGACTCTGATTTGTACAAATGAATTGTAATATTTAGTGGCATTTTTGATTATCTTTTCTGAGGCTCTAACTTGTTTGTGTGTAAGATTGAGGTCTGGATGGATGTATTGTTGAGTTGTAAAGTTAATACAGGTATGATATGGTTGGATGGTGGCGTGACGACCTGAATCTCTGACCTCAGATTTGGGGGTGTCATAGAAATGGTATCAGAGCGATAAGTTACAGTACTCAGAAATGAGAGTGATGAGAGTTATGTCTAAGTAGGAGAATGACATAAGAGATCGTAGTAAACTTATTATTGGACTTCTGGAAGAGGTACCGGTGAGTAGAATGGACTAGAGTGTTTACTGGAGGTATTATACTAGGGTCGATAGAATCCTTAGAGACCTTCAGAATGATGAATAGAGGTTTGAGAGTCGTACATGACCTATCATAGGTAATGATATAGGAACCAGAGCGCAATCTCAAGAGCAGCTGAGGTAGAGGCGATATTGCCAATCTGATCGGATGACTAGGCTGGCATAAATTTTGTGGCCCATAGTCCTCCACAGTTTAGGAGGCGGCATTTTAAGAATCAAGAAGTTTAGACTTCCCTATATAATTAAGGGTACTTAGTACTTGGAATAATGAAAGTCTTTTACTTTGGCTATAAGATCCGATTTTCGATAAGTAACGGGTTTACCTGAAAGTTGGTCACTATGTCGTTGTCGATTTCATTACCCTTGATGGCGAATTTTACATGTGTTATACGAGAATGTTATCATAAGACGAGCGTGCTAGATAATTCCACGCATGATTCGGACGCTAGATCATGGTAGTTCAACTTAGAGAACAAACAAGTAGAATTAACAAAGGGACTCAAGAGAAGTTGAATATGGTTGCAACGAGCGATACAGTGATCTCAGAGTCTACCAAAAGAAAAGACCAGCGGGTCTAGAGTGGGATCCTTTGATAAAAATGTTATCAGGGACTACGTATATATGTATTGTAGACCCCAATATTTTGGTATATGTTCATATACACACACCCGCCACTGAACCTATGGACTGCACTGAGATCCCTGATAGATCTCTTTGATCTGTTCCCAGGGAGAACTGGCCACTTGTGATTCATGTCGGGAGGCATGAAGTAGGACCCTATGGACTTAGCAGGTCCCCGGAATGGTGCGAAGCTTGGTCTTCGAGATAAAGCACGGAAATGACAGATATATTTGTGAGACCCCAACTCGATAAATGACGTTAAGATGATGATTGAGAGATACACTAGTTGGTGTCTTGTATTACGAAGACGAAGAGATGGAGTTAACCTCAAAATGGTGATAATGAGATGCACGAATGATTATTAACTTATTTTGATAACTACCGGCTGGTGCACTACTTCATTTTAAACTGTTCACTAACCATGTTACCTCGATTAGTTTATATCAGGTAACCCTCCTAGCTTTCTACTTCAAACTTGTGGAATAACAACCAGTGATATACTTTCTCTAAACCGGGACTCATCCAAAGTATCTTATTTGATCCCCGAGCATTCTATTTGAAGTTCATAATTATTTTGTTCTGCTCACGACTATTTACACTTCCTTTCAATTATCCAAGGAATGTTCAACAGATATTTCCTTAATTAATCGACGAATACTACTTAACGAATATCGATATTTGATTGCTTCTTTCATACTTGCACTCTTCAGTTGAGCTCATAAATATTCAACAAATTACTGAGGACATGGATGATCTAATGTCCAGACATCCCTCATGAATTCTTTTCTTCTATTCAAGATTAGATTGTACATCGTACATTGAAATCATAGTAAGAATATCATTTTGGTATTGGTATTCCGAATTTAATTCTATTGTCGGATCTGATAAAGCGTGTGTACGGAGGCACCCTTGGGTGGACCGTTTCACTGATAAGTAATATTGATGAGAGGTTATCGATTGTTCCGATACCTAGAACATTCTCTTCAGATTTTATAGTTTCTTTTTCAAACTTAATAACTTCTTGTTTTCATTCGTTGTCCGAGAAGCCTAAAGTTTCTTCAGTGGCTACGATGTTGAAATTCCGTTCTATCCAATTGAAACTGGCTAGTTGTTATGTCAATATGAATGACTAGTTGATTGTTCTAACTACTCAAATTGTAATGTTGTGAAGAACACCTAGCTAATTGTCCTAGCTGGTGATGATGTATCAAACAGGTGAACTAGCAAATTTTGTCTAGCTAGTTGCTAGTGTTTCTTGAAAAGGACTAGTTATTGTTTCACTAGTCCAACTCCCAATTTAATTCATTCTGCAATGCATTTTGCATGTGGTAAAGTATGATGATGAAAGTTTTGACGAATAACTTGATTGAGACCTAGTGAGGTCGCCCACTCAACTCGAATTTTACCCTTCTTCGTATCAGACTTTATATCACTTGAATATTTTATTCTTTCATTCATACAATGAGAATTCATTTGAAACCACTGATTACTTGAATGATAAACTACTTCATTCTTTAATTATCATTGAATAGAATTGCTTCCTATTGGCTGACCTTCATCAATGCGACTTGAGATTTCCTCTTATTATTCAGGAGGAAAAGTATCCACCCGATGTAAGAATTGTATAAAAACCGTCTTTATGACTTTTGTATCCAACAATCATTGCCCTTGTGCAACATTCTCTATGATATCATATTACAGAATTATCAAGACTTGAAGGAATAAACCTTGTTGTACTCTTTCTGTCCATCCTTACATCTTCGAAAATCGAGACTCCCAGTATTTGGAACCATCAACATTCTTGGAACATCCAATGTGGAATTCTTATTGAAATTATCTATTGGACCTTGTTACTTTGAAACCATTCCTTTCAAAGTGATTACTCTAAGGTGAACTGGAGGTACAATTATGAACCGTTACACCAATATGAGATCAAAAAACCAAATGTTGTAATTGTGTAGCCAGAGCGTTATGCCGAGTAATTATTAAAGTAGAAATAACATGTCGGGGCGTACCATAAAGACCTTTAATATTAGTGTGGGGAAAGTTATAAGAAATGATGAGGTGGTTAGGAGTACGCTTCTACCAACCGTTGTCAGGATGTTATATTAATGAATTCTGGAGTTACCAAGCCTTTCCCTGATCCAAGAAATGAAAATCGATTGCAATGTAAAACATATCCTTAGGGGAAACTAACATGGAAGTGAGATGGACAAGAAAGGAGGAGATATCGTGGCAAGAATGTGAAGCTTTACTTAGCTTAAAGGGATTGATGCACCTAGAGAGACATATAGTTTAACAGGCCCCTAATAGCGAATGAATGCATGGATATATGCCAGTGATCCTTCGAAATTACCACCTAATCAAGTTTATTAGGAATCGCAGCCGCATGCAGGCCTCAGGCTGATTGGTGCCAGTTATGAAGGAGGACGAGCGTATGACATCTTACATATACCATCGAGAACTAATACCCTTATCGGAAATGGGGGAATTGTTGATTAGTTAAAATGAGTAGTTGTTTTTTTCAAGGATAAGGTTGAAGAGAAGGTTTCACCAACTCAAGATCGACCTCTGTACTGTGCCAAAGTTGACATTTCACACTAATATAAACGTTATAAAATTGTGGTAGTATCGTTTGAATGGACTAATGAGTCAGAAGCCTTTATGGATTAATGAACAAAGTTTTGGGATGAAATGAGATATTAGCAACAACCTCGTTGTTAGCTATACTTGATGATAAAAAAAGGACTTTGAGAGTCACGATGATGCGTCTTTCAAGAGTTTAAGAGGTGTGCTGATGCGGTAGAAAGGGGATGATAGCCTATACTTCTAAACAACATAATGGTTACGGGATAGGATATACTAACCGTGAGTCTGGGATTAGTCATGATGGCGTTCACGCATAAAACTGAGGCGTTAACCTTATGAGAAAAGTGTGAAAATTTCTCCACAAGTGCCATAAGTATATCTTCATATTAGAACTAAACATAAGAAAGAGAAGGTAACGAAAGGGAGCAGGGAGTATAATGGAGAAATTTGTTATTACCTAGGGAAGGCCAGTGTGGTGGCCGATACCTATAGAAGGTATTATTCGAAATTGGAATTCAGTCAGTATTGACCAAGAAAATAGAGTATATACAATAAAGAATAATGTTAGAGGAAAATGAATAAATTATGGGGAAGGACAAAGATGTATAGAGAATTAAGAGAATGTTTGGCAAACGGATATGAAGAATGGTATTGGCAAACTATTAAGTACAAACGCGACATGCCAAAAGCAGAATGATAGAGATCTAGTGGATTAATTCCGCCTGTAGAAAATATTGAACGTGAACAGAATTATAATGAATTTCATAAGTAGGTCGCCAAAGACCGAGCCAAGAGATGGCCCTAGTTGAGTTATAATTGTTGGACCAAGTGATTTACCTACGAGAGACTTTCCATTGAGAAGATTATCGAATTATATACGGAAGAGATGGTGGTGCAATATAAAACTTCTGCAGCGATTATGTCAGATAAAGACTTAAGGTTAAACTTCGAATGTTGAAGGTGCTTTCAGGTATATTTAACCAAGAGATTGAGCGTATGTACTAATTTGACCTGTGGCTGACGGACATGGAAGAAGAATTATTCAGACGATCGAATTTGCATTTAGTGTCGTGCCTTAGATTTCATGGGGAAATCGAGAATAAAAACTTATCCATGAAATGAATGTTGTTATCACGATCGTCACCATGCAAACGTAAGGACGTCTCTTGTAAAGCGTACCACGAAAGAAGAAGCTTCGCTTTTCTTGCATTACGAAGAAGTCAATAAACGAGGGATATAGTAGCTGAACTGGTTCGACATATACCGAAGACTATACAGTATCCATAGCAAGTGGTAACGGCTGACGGGAGGCAACACATGCGGGCTGATCAAGCCAAGGAATATGAGGAATACCATGCGTATTGACGTTGTCTCAGATTATAAAACGCGACCACAAAGTATTCACGGGCCAACGATACAAGGACTCAACACGGATACTATGAACAATGTAGAAGAGGAACATATAAGTAGTGGGATAGAAATTTTCATTCATAGAACAACCGATAAGGAATACAGGTCGAGGAGAGCATGCGTTGAGAAACAACATTAAAGCGTTGGTGAGACAAAGGTGAGAGAACAAAAGGGTTGAAGTGTCAACCTGAGAGTTGGAAAGGGTAAAGTTGGAATTGTATCCACAACTATTTTCCTTAGGTTCTTAAGATAGAATCCTTTTAAGGAGAGGAGACTGCATTAACCCTAATTTTCGTGAATATTCGAAACCTGGACGAATAGTAATTTCATGGGTGGATGAGAAAATTTTGCAATCACGATATGTACGAATTATTAAATGAAGATTTCGAATTGATATTACGTCTTTACGGTACAGACGAGTGTAGGTAAAAGTCATTGGTTTTTTTTACGAAACCCATTATTTCGAATGGTCAAATTTTATGAGATATCTAAGGAGATCGTGGTAAGGCATGGGGTTCCTATGAGCACTGTATCTGGTAGAGACCCAAGGTTCAACTCCAGGTTCTGGAGGAGTTTTCAGGATTGTGTGGGGACCAAGTTAAACATGTGTACTGCACACCACCCCCAATCAGACGGACAGAGCGAGAGAACCATCCAGACCATAGAGGACATGTTGAGAGTATGTGCCATCGATTTTAAGGGAAGTTGGGATGACCACTTGCCGTTGATCGAATTTTCCTACAACAACAGTTACCATGCGAGTATAGGAATGCCCCATATGAAGCTTTATACGGACGAAGATGTCGGTCTCCCTTGTGTTGGGAAGAAGTTGGAGAGCGGAAGATTTTAGGGCCTGAACTGGTCCAACAGACAAGAGAAACTATCGAGCTCATAAGAGGACGGCTGGTAGCGGCCCAAGACAGATAGAAGAGGTATGCGGACCAGACCCGCAAGGACAAAGAATATGAGGTAGGAGAATTTGTGATGTTGAAGGTATCACCGTGGAAGGGATTGATGAGATTTGGTGAGAAGGGGAAGCTAAGCCCCAGATTTATTGGACCTGTTGAGATTTTGAGACGAGTGGGAAAGTTAGCCTATGAATTGGCTTTACCCCAAGCTTGCAGCAAGTACATAACGTTTTCCATGTGTCCATGCTACGACCCTACCATATCGACTTCCGACACGTGATAGAATATGACCAAGTGGATCTGCAGCCAGACTTAACCTATGTGGAACAACCCGTAGAAATCATGGATAGAAAAGAACAGGTGCTGAGGAACAAGGTTGTCAAACTAGTGAGAGTTTTGTGGAGGAACCAGAATGTCGAAGAATCAACATGGGAACTAGAGAGCACGATGCGTGGAAGGCACCCCCAACTGTTTTCAACCTGATTCCGGGACTGAATCCTTTTAAGGAGGGGAGGCTGTAAGAACCCTAATTTTTTGTAATATTTTCTTTTATATAATATCATGTGACATTGTCAATTTGGAACCTTTCTAGCCATCCCTGTTGTTTAATGGAATTGATTGTCTGAGAAACTATGTTGTTACATTCACTATGAAAGATAAAGGGAAGATTGTTGAAGGCAAGAATATTATTGTTAGTAAGATTTATAAAACTTGGAACTTGAGAGTTATTGGAGTATTAAAAGATTTATTAAGACTTATGACGAGGATTTATGGATATTCGAGGAATTTACACAATTAAGTACTTAAGGAATTACAAGGGAAAGCCCTACGCGACAAAATATTATTACAAGAAATTAATTAAGATAAGATACGAATTAAAGATTAAGTGACAAGCATTGGTGGAAGAATAAAGATACAAGGAGTGATATTGCATGCAAGTCCCATGCAACTAAGTAGTTAGGAAAGCAAACTAGTAGTACCAAGTGGACAAGAGGAATAATAACTAGTTATTACTTTTTCCAAGGAGACAAGAGGGTATGGTGGTCTAGGCCTAGGCTTGCACATGTGATACATATCCATACACCAATACATATCATCCAACACTTTATACTTTATTCATGCAATAACCAAAAAGCAAAACAAGAAAACTCTCTCCCCCCCTCCAAGAACAAGCTCTCGGCCAAGACAAGAATAAAGAAGAAATTTTTTTCTTTCTTCCACTTCTCCTCATTCATAATTCAAGGCTAAATCCCTAGGCACTCTACATCATCTAAGAAAGGTATACTAAGAATTCCAAGCCTTTTTATCCATTAAATTTCAAGATATTAATTGTTAAAGTTTTGGTGAATAGTAACAATGTTAAGTTTTCTTTTAGATCTTGGATTATAAAGAGTGTAGGAGCTTATTCAAGGTGTTCTTGAGACTTGTAAGGCTTACCCAAGGCTCCTAGATACTCAAGAAGGTATAAAAACCCTAACCCCTCTTGACCATGTAGTGTTTATGATGTTTGATGATAGATCCATGTATATTTGTGTTAATCTTGGATGTATAAGTGATGGATGATATAGATCTTGAGTGTAAGTGTTGTGGTTGTGATTTTGATGCTTGTGGTTAGTGTATGTACCCCCATGAATGTTATAAAGTATGAACTTGGTGACTTAGATGTGGGTTGTGTTGTGAATGTAAGAATCTTGGTTGATTTAGTGAAACAAGCTTGCTGAGTTTTTCTCAGGAACTTGACCTGTCTTGTAAAAGGGTTTTCAACGCCCAAATCTTGTCCCCTGAGGTGCTACCATATATTGTTAGAAATTTATTTGAATGTAGTTTCCAAAAATATAAGGTTCATGACTAGGTGATGTATGGATGTTGAGTTACGGCCGGAGAAGTGAAATGTGTTTCTGGATTCCGGACTGCACTAAATGGTCCCCTTGTGAACCTTGTTTATACCCCTAAACATTTATGTAGGATCATGGAAATATTAGAGAAGCTATTAAATGCAGTGGTGAAGGCTACCCAAAAGGAATTGGATTAAAATATGAATTTTTCGATTTTATAAAAATGCTAGAGTAAAATTCGCGCAAGGGAAAAAGTCGTTAAGTGGAGTATAATTTTAGGAGTAATGGACATGACTCGGATATGGTAACTAAATTAAGTCGAATAAGTGACGAGCGTAATCGAGTGGTGACATGAACCATAGTGGGGCTAGAGTGTCAAAAGACGAAGTCGTTAAGTTAATTTGTACCCCCTAAAAACCCCGCAATTAAAGAGATATTGTTAAGGTACTAACGATCGGCTATTGCTTATGTATAGATCGTCCCACTTCGCAAGCTCGACCACCCCAACCTCACCAAGGCAAGTTTACTTTTCAAAACTTATACATATACAAGGACTTTCACTGTTGTGTTTGTAGTTTTCAATCATATCAAATGTTATGTTTATCAAAGTATTGATGCAATTGAGATTGTATAAGTACATATATGTTTGTACCCCTTGAACTTAGATTGAAATGTTTTCCTCGGACAACGACTCTAGCAATAGAGGTCATAGCGGTCCGTATATACTATTGACCGGGGAGCGGTATATTATTATATCGTAACTAGATTGCGAAAACCCGAAGGGTCATTCGGGGAGTATCGTATACTCAAATAATTATTTTCATATCTTCGTAAATACTCGAAACCCTATCTTGGATTAAAAGTTTATTTTATCGAATAATTATTTTATTAATTATTAATATTAAATCTCAAAATATTATTTATTAATTATTGTTCGCTATTTTAAAGACAAAGTTAATCCAAGATACCTTTAATACTTTCAAACTCGAACTCTTTCGAACTCAAAACATTTTCGAAAACCCCCGGTCAGGTTCTGCTTCTTGTATGATTTCAAGAATCATCGGTCGACTGATGTCGGACCTTAATTACTCTGTTTTCAATCAAAATCAAGTTTTTAAAAGAAAAAGAAAAAGGGACTCTGGCAGGTGTGAGAACCATTGACGAACGATTCCCGGGATGAGTAAGCGGCCGTGAGCCAGGCGGTCCATCAATTATTATTCCGGCCCAGGTGTTGCCGAAGGATGATTACGGATGTAGTTTTCATCGAGGGTGATTACGGATGTAGTTTTCACCCGGGGATATTTACGGATGTAGTTTCTATCCTTCTACCGGTAGAGAAGACCCGCGGATTATTGGACTTGGATGTGGCGACTGATCATCGTCAATCCCTGTCAGGTTTTTATGTTTTCTTCCAGTCCCATCCTCCACTTTGGAAAAATACTCAAACACTACTTCTTGGGCCTAAGTGCCAAGTTGCCGATAGTGTGGCTTTTGATAAGAAAAATATTGATATCGTGCAGTATCTAGAACTGCAAGATTTTCTATAAAGATTGGCTCGTGTTAGTGCACTCTTGCAATTATTTCAAAGAATGAAATGTTTTTGAATGAGAAACCTTCTAAGCTAATGGAAGGAAAGAGGTTTGCAAAGATGTACTCCCTGTACAGTATGTTAATCGTAGAGTGTCTTGCCGAAAATAATATACTCATATGTATATATTTTCAAACTTGTGATATATTGAAATAGGAACCTTATAAAGGGTTCATATGTTATTCTTAAAGCTCCTTAGTGAGTACAGATGTTTTATTCAAACTCGGACATATACATTGTCCAATTATGTTTTGAAATCTGAGATATATACCCATATAGTTGGGAATATTTTCGAAATAAACCACATTATTACTTTACAAAATGGTGAACTTGCTGAGCGTTATGTAGCTCATTCTTGCTTTATAAAAACTTTTCCGAAAGAGAAGAATTTGGTCGGTTAACTCCGCAACAGCAGAAGAGGAGTAGAAGAATTACCCCGGGGATGATTTAGTTCCTGATAAATACTACAGAGTAAGTCTGATAGGTTTTCAAATGTAATAGTAAGACTTGTCCTCAAGTGTACTTGTATAAGTGGAATTGGGTAAGACTCTGATTTGTACAAATGAATTGTAATATTTAGTGGCACTTTTGATTATCGTTTCTGAGGCTCTAACTTGTTTGTGTGTAAGATTGAGGTCTAGATGGATGTATTGTTGAGTTGTAAAGTTAGTACAGGTATGATATGGTTGGATGGTGGCGTGACGACCTGAATCTCTGACCTCAGATTTGGGGGTGTCACAGGAGCACTTCATGATCCAAATCTAGTATCTGAAGCTCCTATGGATTTTACTGATGGAAGAGCCTTATCTTGTAAGATTGGAAACAATAAAGCTGGTCTAGGCTCACACAGAGATAAAAGGCAACATACTGGTCCTAGAGATCCTTCTTCACTGGCTGTTCCAAGTCGTGGTGTCACTCAAGAGAGTTTGGACAGACTGGAATCAGTACAGTTAGTTTATCAGAAGAGCTTAAAGAAAGATTTTCTCTTATACTTTATGGCTGATGGGACAGTATTTAAAATTGGTGAGCATGATATTGGTTTAAAATATTGGGAAGAACTAGAACATGTTCTGTATCTTTTCAAGTTGAATAATCGAAGGACTCAATCAGTTGCAAATGTGCTCAGACAGAAAATGCTTCAAAATTTGGCAATTAGAGGAATGAAGTGTAACAGCAGATATGTTCCTAAGTACAGAGACTGGAATGGAAATATCATTGAAATGAAGAAGGGTACTGCAAAGCTGAAAACTGATCTGGGAATCACAGTACTTGATTTCAACTCACAGTCAGAGGAAGTAAAATTTATCAGACTGGGAAATGAGATGAGGAGGAACAAAATCTACGATCTAAGATCTGCTATTTATCAGACTGATGAGAGTGATCCTCAGTTGAGAGAGATCAAGGAAGCTATGAAGATTGAACTTGAAAATGCAGAGAGAAGATTGCTTATAGATTATCTCAGAACAACACCAGATCTTGAGGAGATTAGAGATTGAAGTCTGTAAGAATTTTCTTGTTTTCTGTAGATTTTTGTTAAGTCAAGTTTAAACTCTGCTTATTTGAATAAACACTGTGTTTGTATAAAATTGTTTTGACATCATCAATTACTGTTAACTTGTGCATTTTTACTAATGAACAAGCTGGGGGAGATTGTTAAATATAATTGATATGGTTAATATCAGTGTTTAAGTTTTACAGGGAAAAACAGAGTTTAACTTGAAATAGGAAGCAGTCAGAGTTTAGTTAAACTCTGACAGTTGGAAGCTTGACAGAGTTTGCTATACGCTGACAATGGAAGCTCGATAGAGTTTAGTTAAACTTTGTCTGGAGGAAGCGCGTCTCCAGTCAACAGTGATTAAAGATTAATTGAAGATAATTATGGAAGCAATATCTTTACAGATTGGATAGCTGTTAAAGAGATTGAGTTGACTTAGGAGATGTGTAGCAATCAAAATTGATAACATTTGTATAACTAATTTATAGGCGAATCAATTATCGATTGTACGTAGCTGTATATCTTTATACAACAAAGAAATACATCATTTTCTAAATATACTTGACCACATCACTTTATACAACAAAGAAACTGAATTGCATCACTTGAACAATAAGTGAAGAGCAATAACACTTGCCTCGATTCACTGAGTTCCTGATTTTCCCATCGATCCTCAACTCGGTTTCATGACAGCCTTTAGTTGCTAGCCTTTTATTTGGCCCTACTTCCCTTTCCTACTTCGTAACTCATCAATTTCCACGTCCATTCACCCATCAGCTTTGATACTCGTCCTTCTGTTCGTCTTTCAGATTACCGCGCACTATCCTTGGCCAGGTTTCCTATTCGAACCTTTTCAAGGTCAAATACTATTTTAGTATCCAACTAAGCAAAAATCTAATTGTTTTGATCTAGTCTACCCATACGCGTCCTATATCACTTTTACATATATCATATATAGGCATATACAATCACATTCATAATATAGTCCTAGTATAATCAACTAGATCAAATAAGCATATAACACATATAGTCTCTTAACACATGAATATTATCCAGGCATCCACTTTGCAGAAAAATCACACCTCAAACTTTCACGCCAACTATTACATATCCATTTAGACTTTCCATAATCAAGACATACTTTCAAATCTCCAAATTCAAATAAGTTAAATAGATTTTTAAACAGATTTGTAGGGGAATTTTAGAAAATTTCGGCATGAAGTATTCGTAAATAGGATTATCCCCCTGTTTTCCAATTCAACATTTTAACTCAAAATCATTTGAAAATATAGCTGCTTCTCTGGCAGCAACATAATAGCAAACAAATAATGGAAAGTACCCGCCCAGACATGCGGCACATAGACACATAAAGAAATTTACCCGCCCAGACATGCGACACATAAACACATAAAGACATTTACCTGCCCAGACATGCGGCACATAAACACATAAAGAAAATAAATTGATAACTTAACTTAATATAGATTACATTTGAAAACAAAATCAAAACAACCACACAACCTCTAGAGCCGGTGGTATCTTTCAGAAACTACCACTTAACATTTATACAAATATACAACTTAGGCAATTATATGATTCCTTAATCAAAACCACTTGATCACACATAACCCTCCACCAAAATCTGACAATTAAAGCACTTAACAAATATTACTATTCGACCTATATCACTTAGCACATAGACAATTACGACTAGCCAACTCATATAACTTATATATATAATACAACAACAATCATCAACTAACAACCATACAACTCCCGACTGAACCATCATTAAATAATCGGAAGCTCGACATCCACAAATTTAATAATTCAAACTAACATATTAAAACTAAATACCACCGCTATTAATATAATTTACCCACCAATATAATCAACTAAACAATTAATCAAAGCAATAATCGAACCCACAGTTAATCAACAATTATAAACTCTTCCAAAATAAACTACGAAAATTAAATCATCGCATCACACTTAATTCTGATTTAATTAGAACAATGCTATCGCAATTAATATAATTTAATTACAACAATTACCCAATTAATCTAAAATGAGAAATTAAATAATTACATCGGAAATTAAATTAAAATAAAATAAATTAAACGAAAAGGAAATACCTTCTTCGATTTCCTAGCTCCCCCAAAATCTCCCTCTCTCTCTCTCTCTCTCTCTCTCTCTCTCTCTCTCTCTCTCTCTCTCTCTCTCTCTCTCTCTCTCTGCGTATACATATAATACACACACACACACATCATTTCCCTCTTCCTCTTCGCCATTCACCTGCTCCTCCCCTGTAGTCGCGGTCGCCGGAAACAGCCCCACCGCCGGCTAGACCACCCCCCACGCGACTTCCTCTTCCCCCCCGCTCTGTTGTGTCTTCCTCTTCCCCACTCCTACACACACACACATGATTTTATTCACACACACTTATACACACACACACACACACACACACACACATATATATATATATATGCACACATATATACTCTCAATTTAATCCCCAATCTCTCTTCTTCTTCTTCCACTTTTCAATCTTTTCTTCTTTTTTTTTCTCCCCCCCCCCCCCCCGTTTTCTCGATTCTTCTAACTGCTGGGATGTTGGTTTACTTAATGGGCTTGGCCCAATTCCTCTTACTTCCACTCTACTCTCTTTTCGGCCCAATTATATACTAATAACCGACTTCTATAAATCACAATTGAATAAAACCTTCGAAAAATTACACTTTTCATTTTTAAAATAAGAAATATAAAATTACGAGCACACACATATTTTTAAAATATTTTTCGGATCAAAAATGAATTAAATATGAATTTTACAAATTTTGATCCTTTAAATACAATAAAACACTTAAAATCATTTTAAAATACCACAACACCCAAATTAATTCACCCAACAATTTTAAAAACTCAATAAATATATAAAGGAAATATTTCAAAAGATTTCATGATTTTTTATCCCTCCGATAATTTTATAAAATTGACAGAGGATTAAAAATACATGATTTAAATAAATTTAAATCCTCAAAAATACAAATAAAATTACACAAACCATCACAGCTTACCCAAATCATCATATAATCACATAAACACCATCTCACATACATTTCACCTTTACAACAATATTCACATAATATAATTCATAATTTATATTAAATAAATAATTTTAAATTCAAAATTTTCTATGGCGTTATATCCTTCCCCCTTAATAGGATTCTGTCCTCAGAATCAACGCTAAGGACACAATTAACCATTTTCCTCAAACATCTTACTTCCACTTCCCAGGTTGCATCTTTCAACTCTAGGATTTTCCACCATACCAACTCATAAATTTATAAGCTCATTCCATGAGACCTCAATTTCCGAAATAGCCTTAAGCTTTGGTTTCCGAATCTTATTAACTCTAAACGTTTATCCTACACAGACGAATATCTTTTCTCCGGAATCAGCATAACCTTTCTATATAATGAACTATATCCTACGTGAGAACTTATATTACCACGCCATTCCTTCGCAATAATGCAAACGCGTAATCTGCCTTGATTCACGACAACTTACACTTGGCACCACTCCCACGCTTTTACTTATAATCACACGATTTCAGATAAAACTTCGAGAAAGGAATCTCAAGAAATCCTCCGATCGTTTCTACTCCACTTTCACGTACTATGTATATCAAGAAGGGAATAATTCTGAGTTTCTATCTATCTTTAGTCCCATTGTGTTACTGAGTACCTAATCTGAAAACTTAACCTCATATCGCCTATTCTCAGTCGCATTCCTGCAATCGAATACTACAACCAAACACATATACCATTAGGTACGCACCAACATAATTCAACTAACAACTCGATTGTCACTTTTATAAATATATTCTGGTTTACTACATCTTTCGAAATATAGCCTCGATTATTTGCAGTTTTTGAAAACTAATATACCCGTCACCTTGACTGTGACTTCACTCAATACAAGAAAAAATTGAAATGACCACTCTATAATATCAATTCTTCCGAGGTCACAACCTCATTCGATACTAATCATGAAACAATTCTTACTTTAAAAATTCCCAACAAGCTCCCGCTTATATTAACATGAACATTCAACTTAATACGCATCACCCCTTATTTACATCTCCTAAAACGAACCTTCCTCAGATAAAATTTTGAGAAAAAGAATATCAAGAAATCCTCAATCATTCTTATTCCTCTTTCACATGCAATGTTACTTGAGAAGAGAATAATCGGAAACTTTTATCCATCCTTCATCTCATTGTTTTACCATGTAACCATTCCAAACTGATGACCATTTTCCTTAAATCTTATATATATCTTATTCGCAGCACACTATTCTGCGTCTCCTGAAATCAACTTTTGAATCACAGCTTTGAATACTTGACAAGTTCCCGAGTTTAACTTTACACGCTACACCTTCAACATTTAACACCACTCACATTAACCACAAAATCATGACTTTTGAAATTCACATTAAGATCCTTGTGCCAAATTTTCTTCCTTTTCTTGGAAACTCTTAAAATCGCTCTCGATTGATTTGCATACGCTTCCTGAGTCTTCGATCATCTTGATATGTGATCTACGATCATATTAAATTCTTTGTCTGAATGTCGTTTGAAATCTTATTCATTGGAATATGCTTTGACTTAATTCTCTCCTTTCCGATATCTCCTTATACAAAACAATTCCATTCCCTTGGTATAACAACTTCTTGATTTGCTTAATCGTTAAGACCTCAATGGCTGCTTTTGACCTCAAAACACCACCTTTATCTTTCTCAAAGTCAAAATCTCCCTTTTTCTGGTCCTCACAATTTGCTCGCATTTCGTTGTTAGGAAATAAATCTAATCCTGATTTTTTTATAGTCATCACAATCCACTTCTTACTAACCTCCTTCATAACCATTTTGAATTTCTAGATTCTTAATAGTCATAAAAGCAGTCCTGCCACTCTCTTCATAAATTCCCCAAGATTGATATGATATTATTCTTGACAAAAACTGCCATCTTTCCAAGCTCATAACATATAGCTTTAACTTCTGACTCTGCTTCTTGTTACCACAATACTCTTCTGGTTACAGCCACAACTTCCCACATTTATCTTAATAAAATCTCTAGGGATTCTTCTCCCGAAATCTTATTTTCTAATCATGGGATCTCGTTAATTTCTGCTAATTCTCATTCTATAGGCAACTACAGTGCACCTTCTTTTCTAACTCCACATCTTCGGGATTCCACATTCTTCCCTTAAATAAATTTGATATGTCTTCTATTTAATCACTTCTGGAAACTTTCTGGTTTCCTTTCTTTCTCCTCTTGTCATTTTATTTTATCTTGGTCAACTTTCCTCCATCCTTGATAATCATTACTTTCTACACTGGCTCGCATAAGTTATTTACTCCACATATTCACCTTACCCCTCATTCAGTCCTGATTCTTCTTGATAATTCTTACAACCCATTATGTTTTACTTCTCTCTGATTTATTCAAGTTAGCCTTCTTGATTCTAAAATCTTATGTCTAACGACGGATTTAAAACATTCAAAATCTGATGACATTTCATTTAGTACTTCTGCCATTCAATAGGTATCCAAAACGATCTTTCTTCGGCATTGAACATCTGATACCAAACATCTTCGTCACTATCCTCTTTTCGCTCTTTAACCATGTCTGCAACTATGTGCTCTTATTTACTACCCTTTTCCTTTATTCAATCCTCATTAGTCTTAAATCTTGTCCAGGTTTTATCGATCCAATAAATATTCCAATTTGACATGACTTATCTGTCTTAGTCACCAAATTCTTAAACTTGCATAACCACTTCCTCGTCAATGCAGTTGTAGTTTTAATCATTTAAGACGTCGTCACGTCTATCTTCGCATTTCTTCTTCATTAGAAATTTTGAAATCATCAAATCTCTGACAAAGGAGGTCAATAAAATGAATGGCATCAAGTATGAATATACACTGAGTTTATTTAATAAAGCTTTTATAAAGGAGTTTAACCGAGAGATCAATATGATCTTTGAACTATTTTCAGGTTGCATTTGTCACTTGATCAACCACCAAAGTACATAAAGATGGCCAGTCTTTAGTACCTTCATGACAAACACAATCAGTGGCGTCCCACTGGACTTCTATCACAAAGATAAGATGTCACTGAATCCCCTATGGGCATAGGTTGTTCATCTCAGCTGGAATGAAGAAAATCAAGCATTCATGAAAATGGAAGGGATTCAAGAGTTTCAAAAATCTTCATGTAAAGTTGGATCAAATACCATCCGAAAATATAAATATTTCTAAAAGAATGGGATTGAATTCGAATAAATCTGACATACAAAGCTCGTCGTCAATTGATGTATAGAAGACTTTTCAATGGATGTATCAACTACTGATTAGGTAAACATTTAAGAAATTCATAATTATTCATAGTCTCACTCTTGTCGACTAAACACTACTATACTTAGCTGCCAAACCGGCCTGACAATAATGAGTTGAATAAATAAGAAAATCTCAGTTCATTCTCGATTTTGAACCGTCACTGCGCAACGAATGCCTCAGCAACGATACCAACCGGGAATTAATTTACGACAATTCAAAGAAAGAATAAGAAATTTCTTTAGGTAATAAATTTGAACGAATCAATGACTAGGGGTGCACGGCTACGCTTAACTTCCAATCCTTACTAATAATCACTTCCCACTTCGTGCTCATAACCTTCTCGTATTTTCTCCGTAACGTTCACATCGCATCTAATAGCATAAAAAGGTTCTAAAATACACTCGAGAATCTCACGATAACGCCCTTCAGATAGGTAGCTCCAGCTGCCCACTTAGCTTATGCTGCTTCGGGTTTGCTGTCTTGCTCCTAGCCAAATCCTCAATTGATTCGATCTTCTATCTGTGCGATATGCCGAAAAACCGTATAACGTCGTAACACTTGCCGAAGTATCCTAAGGTGATCCTTATCCTAAATCATTCTACCCGATGCCTATCTTATACACGTACCCAAACCCTCCAAATCTGTTTCAGTGACCATAACCTGTAGCTCTGATACCAACTTGTAGCATCCCATAATCCGGGGTACCGATTTGGGGCAATTAATCAAAATCAACATCTTACAACCTTGGATATGAACATTTTATAACAAAAGAAAACAATAAAAACCCCTTAACCAAGATCGCATACAGGTTATGGTATGAAACGAACTATCGAATTTTATTATTACAGACCGTTCTCAGAATAAGAATATTATACAACTTTATGACTAAATGAAATCTTTGACTAGCTAGTCATCCAACCTTGACAATTTCCAATCCACTACCCAACGAAATCCATATCTTGAACGCCTCCTCTCGCTGTCGAAGAAGCAATACCAACTGACGACTACTAGGTCCACTACTCTTCTCTATTAACTGAAGAAAACAAACAACAAGAAAGAGTGAGCCAACAATGCTCAGCAAGTGCAAATAATGATAACAATTTCAATAACGACGACATGTTTCGATAAACAAGGAGAATTATCTCATACTGTGAAAGAATCAGATAAGTCATAATTTTTGATTACCACGAGGAGCCAATATTTCACCACTATTATAAGGTGAACTAACAACGAGAACTGAAAAGAGTTCAGATATCAATTTTTTATTGAGATAGACTTTCAAGGAATCAAGTATCAAACATCTCGATCTCAATGTATAGATTAGAATTGGATTTTTATTTATTTAAAAAAATAGTGGAGTTAGGCGGCTGATCAGTCCCGTACTAACCCCGGACAATGCACACAGCAAAGTCCCTCCAAGTGGATCCACGGCACACATTGGCCTCAACTTTTGACCACTAAACTGGCCTCCCCTTCTCCCCGAAGGGACATCCATTGACCATAATATGGTCTCCCAGAAGGGACATTCGTTGACTATAACATGGTCTCCCCGAAGGGACTTCCTTTAAAAACATTCCAATTCTATCTCAAAAGCATTGGGTGTCGGGACAATCGACAACCCTTGTTAACCAAACAACTGGAAGCTCACGTCCAGAATAAAACTTATGATTAATTGTTAATGAGGAAACAACAATAACCTCTAGCATCGACAAGTTCGATACAGGAAAGGGTGATAACTGAATATTCGAGATCTTCAATAAATATCGATGAGTTCGGTAATAAACGGGGGTGGGAGATATAAAGATCAACATCTTGAAATCAACCAGATAGATATGGGTAATAGGGGCATAACATTATTAACTTGTCTAAAGGAAGAGGTCACTTGAGCAATGATAAAAGATATAATCACAACGGGATTTACAACAGTTAACATTCTAAATTAGAGCAGGAAGAGGATTAAGCACTACGAATTAATAAAATCTTTCAACACATGGTAAGGTTTGACTCAACAGAAGCGAGTAAAATAGCTTAAACGATTATTTGCAAAAAAATAGTTTTAGGATAATTAATTTCAAATCAATTTGGAGAAAACATTTTAAAAAGAAAGGAGTCACTGGTGAAATTATGTTAAAAATCAGAAATTTAACTAACAGATATTTATAAAGATTTTAAAACTTGGATTCTCTGTATTTAGAGAATTTCTTAAACATTTTCGACGAAAATAAAAGGATTTGCATTCCATCGAGGAATCCAATAACATATCATGAGTAAAGTATTTTGTGGAAAAAGATTATTGGTAAGATTCTTTGAAAATTTGGTATTTGAACTGAGGGTGGGGAAAATAAACGTTTTCACGCTAATTGAAGAAATACATCATTTTCTAAATATACTTGACCACATCACTTTATACAACAAAGAAACTGAATTACATCACTTGAACAATAAGTGAATAGCAATAACACTTGCCACGATTCACTGAGTTCCTGATTTTCCCATCGATCCTCAACTCGGTTTCATGATAGCCTTTAGTTGCTAGCCTTTTATTTGGCCCTACTTCCCTTTCCTACTTCGTAACTCATCAATTTCCACGTCCATTCACCCATCGGCTTTGATACTCGTCCTTCTGTTCGTCTTTCAGATTACCCACGCACTGTCCTTGGCCAGGTTTCCTATTCGAACCTTTTCAAGGTCAAATACTATTTTAGTATCCAACTAACCAAAAATCTTTTTGTTTTGCTCTATTCTACCCATACGCGTCCTATATCACTTATACATATATCATATATAGGCATATACAATCACATTCATAATATAGTCCTAGTATAATCAACTAGATCAAATAAGCATCTAACACATATAGTCTCTTAACACTTGAATATTATCCAGGCATCCACTTTACAGCAAAATCACACCTCAAACTTTCACGCCAACTATTACATATCCATTTAGACTTTCGATAATCAAGACATACTTTCAAATCTTCAAATTCAAATAAGTTAAATAGATTTTTAAACAGATTTGTAGGGGAATTTTAGAAAATTTCGGCATGAAGTATTCGTAAATAGGACTATCCCCCTATTTTCCAATTCAACATTTTAACTCAAAATCATTTGAAAATATAGCTGCTTCTCTGGAAGCAACATAATAGTAAACAAATAACGGAAAGTACCCGCCTAGACATGCGGCACATAGACACATAAAGAAATTTACCTGCCCAGACATGCGGCACATAAACACATAAAGAAATTTACCCGCCCAGACATGCGACACATAAACACATAAAGAAAATAAATTGATAACTTAACTTACTATAGATTACATTTGAAAACTAAATCAAAACAACTACACAACCTCTAGAGCCGGTGGTATCTTTCAGAAACCACCACTTAACATTTATACAAATATACAACTTAGGCAATTATATGATTCCTTATTCAAAACCACTTGATCACACATAACCCTCCACCAAAATCTGACAATGAAAGCACTTAACAAATATTACTATTCGACCTATATCACTTAGTACATAGACAATTACGACTAGCCAACTCATATAACTTATATATATAATACAAGAACAATCATCAACTAACAACCATACAACTCCCGACTGAACCATCATAAAATAATCGAAAGATCGACATCCACAAATTTAATAATTCAAACTAACATATTAAAACTAAACACCACCGCTATTAATATAATTTACCCACCAATATAATCAACTAAACAATTAATCAAAGCAATAATCGAACCAACATTTAATCAACAATTATAAACTCTTCCAAAATAAACTACGAAAATTAAATCATCGCATCACACTTAATTCTAATTTAATTACAACAATGCTATCGCAATTAATATAATTTAATTACAACAATTACCTAATTAATCTAAAATGAGAAATTAAATAATTACATCGGAAAATAAATTAAAATAAAATAAATTAAACGAAAAGGAAATACCTTCTTCGATTTCCTAGCTCGCCCAAAATCTCCCCCCCCATCTCTCTCTCTCTCTCTCTCTCTCTCTCTCTCTCTCTCTCTCTCTCTCTCTCTCTCTCTCTGCGTATACATACAATACACACACACATCATTTCCCTCTTCCACTTCGCCATTCACCTGCTCCTCCCCTATAGTTGCGATCGTCGGAAACAGCCCCACCGCCGGCCAGACCACCCCCGCTCTGTTGTGTCTTCCTCTTCCCATTCCTGCACACACACGATTTTATTCACACACACTTATACACATACACACACACACACACACACACACACACACACATATATATATATATATATATGCACACATATATACTCTCAATTTAATCCCCAATCTCTCTTCTTCTTCTTCTTCCCCTTTTCTCTCTTTTCTTCCCCCCCCCCCCGTTTTCTCGATTCTTCTAACTGCTGGGCTGCTGGTTTACTTAATGGGTTTGGCCCAATTCCTCTTACTTCCACTCTACTCTCTTTTTGGCCCAATTATATACTAATAACCGACTTCTATAAATCACAATTAAATAAAACCTTCGGAAAATTACACTTTTCATTTTTAAAATAAGGAATATAAAATTACGAGCACAAACATATTTTTAAAATATTTTTCAGATAAAAAATGAATTAAATATGAATTTTACAAATTTTGATCTTTTAAATACAATAAAACTCCTAAAATCATTTTAAAATACCACAACACCCAGATTAGTTCACCCAACAATTTTAAAAACTCAATAAATATATAAAGGAAATATTTCAAAAGATTTCATGATTTTTAGTCCCTTCGATAATTTTATAAAATTGACAGAGGATTAAAAATACATGATTTAAATATATTTAAATCATCAAAAATACAAATAAAATTACACAAACCTTCATAACTTACCCAAATCATCATATAATCACATAAACACCATCTCACATACATTTCACCTTTACAACAATATTCACATAATATAATTCATAATTTATATTAAATAAATAATTTAAAATTTAAAATTTTCTAGGGCGTTATACAACAGGTCTATTTACAGGAACCGATGTTATAAGTTATGTAACACATCGGTCAAAAACTGATGTCTAAGATTAGGACTTTAGACATCACCGACAAAGACATCGGATAGGAAAGTTCAAAGACATCGGCCGGAAACTGATGTCTATTGCAGTTTTTTTAGTAGTGATAATCCAAAGGTCAAATTCTATTTCAACAGGAAATAAGATATATCGCAAAACTGTACAACTTTATACATGGCAAAAGTAGTACTGTATAATCAATACTTCAAAGTATAGATTTAGAAAACTTGCCTGATGCTCGAGAAGTGATAGGGGTTCGTGACAATGTCGGACAATCTAGACAAGGTAAAATAAAACATACGATTAGCCCACTGGATAATCCACTTATTAATAATGCTCGTGTACTTAAACAAATCGTAATCAAAGCACTTAATGGCATCATCTAGACTCATACTAAGTCCATGCTACTCATCAAATACTTAAATCATAAGTTTGGTTCGAAACCGGTCCTCGAATTCAAGTTATACTAAACCATTTAGAACTTTGGTTTCTAAGTAGCGTCCTTAGGGGTTTTCACTTTGCGCAACCTATGCTATTTCAATTTTATAAAATCGGAAAATAATCTTTTGGACTCGAAACCACCTCTCATAATTTTCTAACTAACTTTATCATTTATCCTCATAATATTACACTCCAATTCCATTTTTAAGGGTCTCAAACTTAATCTCAAAGTTGATGCATTTCTACGATAGGGTTTCTCGAATCGCTTTCACTAAAATGAACATAACTCATAAACCGTAAACTCTTTTGACACGATTCTTGCGGCCATGTAAACTAGAAACCAAAAGCTACACAACCATATGCAGTGGTTAACCTTTACACAATTTTATGGTCTCGGGCTTCAACTGTTAAAGAGGTTTACAAAAATCGGGCATTACGACTGTTCTAAATCGAACATTTCCATTTTGTTCATTACAACCAAGCCACACCGGGCATACCATACATCCACAACCTCAACAAACTACCCTTTTTACTTCTCTAAGGTCAGTGGTGTGGCTACAATCCAACAACCACCATTTTTCATATTTTACAAGGTTAAATAACCACTAAAACACTTAAACATGATCTCTTAAGCATATAACATCAAAACAATCATCAAAACTCATATGAACTCAAAGGGTGGGTTAGGGTTTTACCTTCTTGGATGCTCTAACAACACTATCAAGTGTTTATAAACCTTTAACAAGCTTTAGATGGTCCTTAAAGTGCTAAATCCTTAAGATCAAAACAAGAAGACAATGGAAGTTACTATTCATCCTCATCTTGTAAAATTCATAACAAATCGAAAAATAAGAGTTGGGTGCTCAAATTTTTACCACAACTTGTGCTCCTCATAAGATTTCTTTTGATCTATAGAGCATCAGATCTGAAGCTTCCTAGCTAGGGTTTTGAGCCCCATCTTTCCGCTGGACAGAAACAGGACAGATTTGGTTCTCCAACTTGGAGGAGAGATTTGACTAGGCTACACTCCTTTGTTAGCCATGAAATTTTGAACGAATGTTCTACATAAATTGAGGAAGCTTTGGTTAAAATTTGGTGATTTAAGAATGGGTAGAAGTGGAGATATGAATTTTTCTCTCATTGTTGGTCCTGCTGGGCAGTTTTGGAGAAAAAGAGATGGAGAGCTTTTCTTCCTTGGTTACTTTGCATAAAGTGAATTATTTGGCCACAAATATCTCAAGTTACTTTAGTAAAGTGATTATGTCATGGTGATGATCTCATCCAAGGCCAAGTGTTGGTGTTTTATGGTGATGATGATGCAAGTTGGTTAACTAGCTTGGTTAGTTTCTAAGGATGCTTGTTTCTTTTCAACCAACTAGTTCCTCTTGCTTTAATGTAGTGTCACTCATCCATTGGTGCCACTTAACACTTCCTTATTCATCCAAGTGTTGGCTTAAAAACATGTTACCCCTTTTTGGTCAAAGTGCAACTAAACCACTTAGTTGTGTGTTGACTTTCATGTAAGTGACTTTGATCTTTCCTTTTTCCACCAATTTCATTTCTCTTTGTCTTTTGAATAAAATTAATATGTTACAACTTATACGTTGCAATTTATTACTCCACTGTGACACAATCCCTTATATCAATCTTAATTAAGGATGGCAATCGGGTCGGTCGAAACGGGTTTGGCCAAATCCAGACCCGAACCCGAACCCTTTCACCGAACCTGAACCCGAATCCGGAAAAACCCGAAATACTAAAACCGAAACCGAACCCATCGGGTTTAATCGGGTTCGGGTTTTACCGAAACCCGTAAACACCACAGCCGGTGGTTGGTGGCCGGAGTAAAGGGGAGGTGGCTATTGTTGAAAGTGGAAGGAGGATGGGGTGAGAGACGGTGGTGACTGTTGTGGGGCTTGATGTTGGTCGGAGGGGTGGAGAAAGGGGTGAAGGTGGGAGATTGAAATGAGGGCGGTGGTAGTGATGTTGAAGGAGAAGAAAGAGGCGGATAAAAATCAAGAAAACAACTTGTATACTTTACTCTAAGCCTGGTTGTTGTTTGTGTGATGGTCTCAAAGAAAAGCTTCATGCTGCTTTCTCTCTCTCCTCCACTGACCCTTCTCTCTCTCTCCAAGATGTTGATCTTCAGGTACAAAAAATTAAAAAAAGAAACATATGCTACTGTTTCAACATTATTATGCTATTGCATATTGATAAAAACACATGGAAATCGAACACATACAAAAACAATAATATAAATATATTATATTATTTATATTTAATTCGAGTTTTCGGGTCGGGTTCGGGTTTAAAACGGGTTTCGGGTTTTCGGGTCGGGTTCGGTGCGGTAAGGCCAAAACCCAAACCCGACCCGGAAATAGTTCGGGTTTAAAAAATAAACCCAAACCCAAATATTCGGGTTCGGTAAGATCAAATCGGATCGGTATGGATCGGGTATCCATCGGGTCGGTAAAAATTGCCATCCCTAATCTTAATTCCAATATTCCTTGTTTATTCTCTTTTTATCTCTTCTTCTCAGAAAATGTTCTCGCGACCTTTCAAATATTCTTGATCCCTTTTTCTCTAGGATTTTATTCTCAATTCTATTTCCTTCTCATAGTATATCTTTCCTTGGACTTCTAATATTTAATATCCTCCATTAATAATCCAATTATTATATTCCTGTCTCCTCTGTCATTTATGGAATAAAACAAAGTTTGGATTCTCTGAATTATGTCCTTGTTTACATACACTCATTCTCTATGTACTTCCCTAGTACATACTTGGTTTTCTCATTTCTCAATTCCTCAAATTTAATATCTCATTTCTTGATAATACTAATATATAATTCACTGCCCGGTCAAATATTACACCGAAATAGAAATTGGAATTTCTGAATTTCGATCGTCTTTACATACACTTATTTACTCCGTATGTCACTAATATGACTTCGGAATATACACACTACATCTCGTACATAGGTGGCATAAAAAATTTCTTAACCCTCAAAATCACTATTCATCCACCAAAATCATTATTCACAGATGCACTTCATCAAAATAAGAAAAGTTTTAATTCTACCGAAAATTTGGGTTCTTACACTTCCTAACGCTAAGGACTGGGGTTATTATTTCAGTAAAATTATGTGACCCTGAGTTTTGTTCTCACTAATATCCATTGTATAGGTATGTTAATTCTATAGATGCAAAGTCGCACCCAGGACTTTAAAATGATTGATGGTGAAAACATAGATGGAACATGCCAAATCAGTCTGGTAGTGATTGGAGTAGCTGAGAGTATTGTTAACAAAATATCACGCAAGTATACGTGGTCACAAGTAATACAATTAAGTTCGTTCCACTGAGATCTGGTTAAGTTCTTTTCAGCTAATGTGCCTATTCAACAATGTATGATCTTAATTCACTGCTAAGACAATTAACAAATATGGGTTTTAATTATCTAAATTAAACTAAGATGCAGATTATTAAACTAAGAATGAATTACCTAGTGAGAATTATAATCAGATTACTTATATGAGAATAAACATGGAATCCTAATTTCATTATCTACTTCACTTAGAGTCGCAGCCTTTAATCAATACATGTGATGGTTTTGATATCTAATCGGATAACACGAAACAAGTAAAAGTTACCTCTCGGTATACTAGCACCAAACTGCACATACATCCACAAAAGAGATAGAAGATGAGTAGACACCTATTATGTTTAGACCCTATATCTCTATAGAATTTGAAAACATAGAGGTTTAAGCACAAGTTATCCACATAGATCACATAGGGTAGCATAATATCTCTATTTACGCCACAAATCATGATGTTAAAACATCAACCTATCCTATGCTAGCATGGCAAGTTCTAAATCTCAAGATCCACTCCCGTTTAGCAAGAGATTAACATATTAGATGTTAGCTACGCATCTAAATTCATGAAGCACAACCATACAATGATATCAAGAATTCACCACACATAAATCTTTAAAGCATACAAACTACTAAGCTACATAGATAAATCCATTAGGATCCCATGACAACGATTAGTTCATAGTTGAACCGTTCGTCACCATGGGATTAGATGAAAACAAGATATTAAACAAGATATGAAAGAAAGAAGCAATAATATTAATAAAACAAGAGTTGAGAGAACAAATTTGTAATCCAAAGTATACAAAAGATGAAGTAGATCTAGATCTTTGCTTGTCACCGAGCTTGAATCCTTCTCCACTTTTCTCTCTTGCAGTTCTACGTTACAATAATAAAAATTTGATGCAATTACATGGTAGGATATGTTTAAATAGACTCTAGAAGTCTTGCCCAGTAAGCAATTACCTTCTATTACAATTAGAATTCGATTAAGGTACCAAAAACTGCCCAACATACAATTAGAATTAGAAAAAGGGCAAAACAGTAATTTTCCAACCTTGCTTTACAAAGAACACGTGCGCGCACGCTCCCTGCACCTGCTATCTATCCCAGGTTGTAGAAAATCTCTCAAGATTCGCGTGAGCTGTAAGATCGCTGAAAACGGACTTCTAGAACTCCAGATATGGCCAAAACAGTGAAGACTGCGCAACCTTCCCGGAAAATCCGAATTTTAATCAATTAATCCTCCAAACACGATAGAAGCATCACCCATAATCGACATTCTTATAAGTCTGCACAACTAAGCAAAACACATCAAAACTACAATAAACTTGAGGCCAAGTCAATCAATTTAAGCCAAATTTAAGCGATCCAAGTGGATATAAAATCCACTTATCACATCCCCAAACTTAAACCGATGCTTGTCCTCAAGCATAAACAATTACAACTAACTAACTAGTATCACTTCCGTAGGTGATCACGGTTGCATTTGGCATATGCAACAAGCCCTTTAAACCCCTAGGCAGCCCCAGTGGATGAGTAAGGTCTCGTGAGGGCCTATAGCGAATGTACCCACAAAATCTATTTAACCTAATGCAATGCAATGCATGAATGCAACTAATATGAAAAATGCAACGATCCCCTTCAAACTAACCAAAACCAACTAGCAAGCCAATATCTTAGAGAATGCAACTAAATCCAAATAGAGCTCGACCAAGTTCCCGTATACTAACAATACATGAACAGAAATGTGCGTGTGTGCAATGCTCATCAGAAATACTCCCAAAACTAGGTAAAAAATCATACATGCTCTTCGTCAAGACAATCACAGGTTTATAAATAGAATAGACTGTAGACACTTCATAACCTAAGAACACCTCCATCCTTATCCAAGGTAGACAGAAATTCATGCTTTATTACTAACTACTACGACTCATATATACAAGCATGCTTATTTAACCGTGCAATGGATGAGACCCCGAAAGGCTTATACAATAATACCCATGTAGCGAGCGTTTGGTTAGTGGATCCCAGACTATAAAAGTCTTAGGTCACCAGGCACAAAGTCCCCGCGAACTTAATTGCTCGAGTATTAAAGAGCTCACCCTGGTTAATTTTACATATAAACAATTGAAACTTTTGACTTTTTTTTTTCATTTTTTATGATTTTTTGTTTCTATGCAATCTGGAATGAGAATTCTCAATTCCAACCCTAGACTACTCATATAAATATGAGCCGGCTACTAGCCATTTGACATCTAACAATTATTTACAATTTAAGCATGAAATCCCTGTTTTCCCCCAAACTTAGACTTAAGTGCTCCTACGCTATAAAGGGAATAACGAAAATTCTAAATATAAACAAGTGATTAAATCTCAAAACATACAAACAAGCATGACCCTAACCTAGCCCAAAAGCACCCAATGAGACTGTGAAAAGATTTTGTTTCCGAAACACATAAGTCAATTTCATAGAAACTATAAGTCAACCCTCTATTCATATTTACCACACTCAATTAGACACATACCTATCAATCAGAATTAGCTCGTCCTAAGGGATCATGAAATATGCATGCCATAAAATACAACTAATATGAACTCACATGGTATACGAAACAAAAAAACAGAATGTCCTATATGAAACAAACGTAATTAATACGCACAAACATGCATGAATTACTACTAATATGCAAAACATGATATCTTATAATATAAAAACAACTACTAATCCCAGGAGCAGACTGCGCGCTACCCAGTAACGCAGGCGCAGCCTGCGCGACATACAGAAACGCAGGCGCAGCCTGCGTGTCACAGGCGCAGCCTGCGTGACATATGTTTTTTTTTCTTTTCACCACACTCATTTTTTTTTTTAGTAACAAAGGTATACAACAAATACTACATCACTTGGGTTGCCTCCCAAGAAGCACTCGTTTAATGTCATTAGCTTGACATTCTTCCGAAAATTCACGAACAAGATAAAACAGCGGCAATCTTCTCGCGGTTCACCATTCCTCCATAATACGGCTCAAGTCTCTCTCCATTTACCTTGAAAGCATCATCAATAGAACCCCTATATATCTCCACTGCTCCATGTGGAAATACCGACTTAACCGTGAACGGTCCCGACCACTTTGACTTGAGCTTACCCGGAAAAAGTTTAAGGCGAGAATTATAAAGCAAAACCTGTTGGCCTGACACAAACGACTTATGCACCAACTTCCTATCATGCCACCTCTTCACTTTCTCCTTGTACATCTTAGCATTCTCGTAAGCCTGCTCACGAAATTCCTCGAGCTCATTTAACTGAAGTAGACGTTTCTCACCCGCAGCTGAAATATCTAAGTTTAACTTCTTCAACGCCCAATAGGCCCTGTGCTCTAACTCCTCCGGCAAATGACAAGCCTTACCAAATACCAACTGATAAGGAGACATACCTAGGGGTGTCTTGTAAGCAGTTCTATACGCCCAAACCGCTTCGTCTAACTTCAAAGACCAATCCTTCCTTGATGGATTTACCACTTTCTCAAGAATTCTCTTGATTTCACGATTCGAAACCTCCGCTTGACCATTAGTTTAAGGATGATAAGTTGTGGCAACACGATGAGTCACATTATACCTTGCCATCATAGCAGTAAATTGACGATTACAGAAGTGTGTCCCCTCATCACTGATTATAGCTCGTGGAGTTCCAAAACGCATGAAAATCTGATTGTGAAGAAAATTCAACACCACCTTAGCATCATTGGTCGGTAAAGCCTTCACCTCGAACAATTTAGACACGTAATCCACTACTAAGAGAATGTATTGATTGTTGCAAGACGAAACAAACGGACCCATGAAATCAATTCCCCACACATCAAAAATCTCACCTTCAAGAATCGTACCAAGAGGCATCTCGTTCCTCCTAAAAATATTACCAACCCTTTGACATCGATCACATCTCATCACGAACCTATGAGAATCTTTAAACAGAGTTGGCCAATAGAATCCCGCTTGAAGTACTTTCTGAGCTGTTTTATCACCACCATAGTGGCCTCCATATGCAGTAGAATGACAATCATGCAAAATACCTTCCGTTTCACTATACGGAATGCACCTCCTCAAAATCTGATCCACACCAAGCTTGAACAAGAATGGCTCGTCCCAACGGTACCACTTCACATCATGCAGAAACTTCTTCTTTTGAGCATAAGAAAATTCTGGAGGGATGACATTACTAACAAGATAGTTCACATAATCTGCAAACCATGGCTCTTCACCTTGCACTCCAAAAAGCTGCTCATTTGGAAAAGATTCATTAATAAGAGATTTGCCATGTGAATCCTTACCGTGGTCCTCTAAGCGTGAGAGATGATCCGCTACTTGATTTTCCGTGCCTTTCCTATCCTTGATTTCCACATCAAATTCTTGCAAAAGAAGCACCCAACAAATCAATCTAGGCTTTGAATCCTTCTTCGACATGAGATATCGAATCGCTGCATGATCCGTAAAAACAATCACCTTCATACCAAGCAAATAAGACCTGAATTTCTCGAAACCATAGACAACTGCTAGCAACTCCTTCTCCGTAGTAGTGTATTTCAGCTGTGCATCATTGAGGGTTTTACTAGCATAGTAAACCACATGAAAAATTTTATCCTTCCTTTGACCAAGCACAGCTCCAACAACATAGTCACTAGCATCACACATAAGTTCGAATGGTTCCTTCCAATTAGGTGCGGTAATGACAGGTGTAGTAGTCAACTTCCTTTTCAAGAGCTCAAAAGCTGCAAGGCACTCATCATCAAACTTGAAAGGAACATCCTTCTCCAAGAGATTGCACAAGGGTTTAGAAATTTTTGAGAAGTCTTTGATGAATCGCCGATAGAAACCCGCATGACCAAGAAAACTGCGAATTCCTTTAACTGAAATAGGTGGAGGAAGATTTTCAATTGTCTCCACCTTAGCCCTATCCACCTCAAGTCCTCTACCAGATACCTTGTGCCCAAGAATAATTCCTTCTCGCACCATGAAGTGACACTTCTCCCAATTAAGCACCAAGTTAGTCTCCACACAACGTTTCAATACCAAGCCAAGATTATGCAAGCACTCGTCATATGAAGTACCAAAAACTGAGAAGTCATCCATGAAAACCTCCACATTACTTCCAATCATATCTGAGAAAATAGCCATCATGCACCTTTGAAAAGTGGCAGGAGCACCACATAAACCAAAAGAAACTCGTCGAAAAGCAAACGTGCCAAAAGGACATGTGAATGTGGTCTTCTCTTGATCTTCCGGAGCAATGCAAATCTGATTATAGCCCGAATAACCATCAAGCAAACAATAATACTCGTGACCAGCCAATCTGTCTAACATCTGATCAATGAATGGAAGAGGAAAGTGGTCTTTTCTTGTGGCTTTGTTGAGCTTCCGATAATCCATGCAAACTCCCCATCCCGTGACTGTCCGAGTAGGGATGAGCTCGTTCTTCTCATTAGCAACAACTGTCATGCCACCTTTCTTTGGCACACATTGAACCGGACTCACCCAAGAACTGTCCGAGATAGGATAGATAATACCCGCATCTAACCACTTTAGAATTTCCTTCTTCACCACCTCTTTCATGATAGGATTAAGTCTTCGCTGATGTTCAACAGTAGGCTTAGCTCCTTCCTCTAGCAGAATTTTGTGCATGCAATAAGAAGGGATGATTCCCTTTATATCTGCTATGGTCCAACCAATTGCTGACTTGAACTCCCTCAGAATTCGCAAAAGCTTTTCTTCCGCACTATCTGACAAGTTAAAGGCAATAATAACAGGTAATGTAGATGCATCACCAAGAAAAGCATACCTCAAGTGTTCTGGAAGTGGTTTAAGTTCAAGTGTAGGAGCTTCCTCAATAGATGGTTTCAGACGCCCCTCCGAATTTTTAAGTTCTGCTAACCCAAGAGATTCAAAAGGCAAATCAAATCTCCTTTTCCAAGGAGCTGAATTTAGCTGCTGAAGTTGCTCGGCTATTTCCTCATTTCAAAATCAGAGTCACCAACTAAAACTTTTTCCAAAGAATCTGAATTAAACAACTTCTCAATTTCCATAGTAACTACAGAATCAACCAAATCTACCTTCAAGCATTCTTCTTCATCTGTGGGAAATTTCATTGCATTGAACACATTAAAATTGATATTCTGGTCTTGCACCCTCATGGTGAGCTCCCCTTTCTGCACATCGATCAAGGTTCTACCAGTAGCTAAGAACGGTCTTCCCAAGATTATGGGAATCTTCTTATCCTCTTCAAAATCCAAGATAACAAAATCAGCTAGAAAGATAAGCTTATCAACTTTCACCAAAACGTCCTCCACTATGCCCCTTGGATATGTAATTGAACGATCAGCCAACTGCAAAGAGATGTTGGTAGGCTTTGGTTCCGGTAGACCAAGTTGCATATAGACTGACAAGGGCATGAGATTGATGCTAGCTCCCAAGTCACACAAGCACTTCTCAAAAGACAAATTACCAATAGTGCATGGAATAATAAAGCTACCAGGATCCTTTAGTTTAGGAGGCAATTTCTGTTGCAGCACAGCACTGCACTCTTCCGTTAGAGCAACGGTCTCTAATTCCTCGAGCTTCAACTTACGAGAAAGAATCCCCTTCATAAACTTGGCATAGCTCGGCATCTGTTCAAGAGCTTCGGCAAAGGGAATGTTAATCTGCAACTTCTTGAACACCTCTAAGAACTTAGCAAATTTCTTATCCAACTGTTGCTTCTGGAGTCTTCTAGGATATGGAGGAGGAGGATAGATCTGAGTATTCTTCATAGACTGCTCCGGAGAAGCTTTTTCAACAGGTTCCTTGCTCTTCTCTACTTCACCATCTAGCTCATCAGCTACCAAGTCAGATTTAGCAATTTCGGGCACTGCAGATTTTTCAACCTGCTGATTCTGAACATTTTCATCTTCTTCAGCTGCTGATTTAGGGCCTGCTGTAACTTTTCCCAATCTCAAAGTCACAGCCTTCACCTGTTCTTTGTTGTCCCTCCTACCAAGATTTGCTTCCGTATCACTAGGAAGAGTTCCTTGTTGCCTACTAAGTAAGGCACTTGCAACCTGTCCCATTTGGTTTTCCAAGACCTTTTGAGAAGCTTGCAGGTCCTTCATCATCATCCTCAAATCATCCATTTCTGATTTTTCATTAGATGATTGCCCCGCATGAGCCTGGGGCTGTTGCTGCAGAAATCCAGGAGGTTGATATGGTGCCCTTGGACCATACTGCTGCTGATAACCTTGATTGAATGGCCTTGCTTGCTGACCCTTAAACTGCTGATAGGGCTGCTGAGGTTGTTGAGCACCTTGGTTGTTGCTCCAGCTGAAGTTAGGATGATTCCTGTTGTTTGGATGATAGGTGGCTGGAACTGGTGCAGCAGGTCTCTGAAAATTACTTACAAACTGTGCTGATTCAGAAGAGATAGCACACTGATTCGTCTCATGTGCGCCCGCTGAACTAGCAACCTGCTGAACTCCATAATTAGCAAGAGAATCCACCTTCATCGTAAGAGCCTTCAACTGAGCTACAATAGCTGAAGCTGTGTCAACTTCAAGAACACCTGCTACCTTGCCTTGAGAAAGCCTCTGTGTTGGATTTTGATATTCATTATGAGCCATCGTCTCAATTAGATCATAAGCCTCCGCATAGCTCTTAGCCCACAGAGCTCCACCTGATGCTGCATCTAGCAAGGGTCTAGACTGTGCTCCCAACCCATTGTAAAAACCGTTGATAACCATCCAATCAGGCATGCCAAGATGTGGACACCTACGAAGCATCTCCTTATACCGTTCCTAAGCCTCACACAAAGACTCGCCAGATTGCTGTTGAAATTGGGTTAATTGGTTCCGTTTTGCTGCAGTTTTCGCCATAGGGAAGAATTTAGTAAGAAACTTCTGAGCAAGATCCTCCCATGTAGTAATGGAACCAGCTGGTAGAGAGTGTAACCAGACTAGACATATATCCTGATCCATGAACAGATCTAAACGATGCCCTTAGCCTTATCCCTTAAAGAGAATGGGAAAAGCCTCAACTTGATAGCATCCTCCGATACACCATTAAATTTGAAAGTGTCACAGATCTCGATAAAGTCCCGGATGTGCATGTTAGGATCCTCTGTCGAAGCACCCACAAACTGAACCGAATTCTGCACCATCTGAATTGTGCTCGGCTTGATCTCAAAGTTGTTCGCTGCAATAGCTGGCCTGACAATACTAGATTGTATGTCATTGATCTTTGGCTGCGAATAGTCCTTCAAAGCCTTGACTGCTGCTGGTAAATCTGCTATCTCTACAGTAGTTTCAAGTTCCTCTTTCTAATTATCTACTACAAGACCGTCTTCTGCCAGTTTTTCCTTACGACCCTGAAAACGTGTTCGCATACACGTTTAAGTACCTGAAAACACCACGAAACAAACAACTAAGTAAGAAATCCGAGTCAGTGAACGTTAACGACCACTGATGACAAGCACATAAACTAAAACAAAACACCGATGATCCCCGGCAGCGGCGCCAAAAACTTGTTAACACAATATCACGCAAGTATATGTGGTCACAAGTAATACAATTAAGTTCGTTCCACTGAGATCTGGTTAAGTTCTTTTCAGCTAATGTGCCTATTCAACAATGTATGATCTTAATTCACTGCTAAGACAATTAACAAATATGGGTTTTAATTATCTAAATTAATCTAAGATGCAGATTATTAAACTAAGAATGAATTACCTAGTGAGAATTATAATCAGATTACTTATATGAGAATAAACATGGAATCCTAATTTCATTATCTACTTCACTTAGAGTCATAGCCTTTAATCAATACATGTGATGGTTTTGATATCTGATCGGTTAACACGAAACAAGTAAAAGTTACCTCTCGGTATACTAGCACCAAACTACACATACATCCACAAAAGAGATAGAACCTATTATGTTTAGACTCTATATCTCTATAGAATTTGAAAACATAGAGGTTTAAGCACAAGTTATCCACATAGATCACATAGGGTAGCATAATATCTCTATTTATGCCACAAATCATGATATTAAAACATCAACATATCCTATGCTAGCATGGCATGTTCTAAATCTCAAGATCCACTCTCGTTTAGCAAGAGATTAACATATTAGATGTTAGCTACGCATCTAAATTCATGAAGCACAATCATACAAGGATATCAAGAATTCACCACACATAAATCTTTAAAGCATACAAACTACTAAGCTACATAGATAAATCCATTAGGATCCCATGTCAATGATTAGTTCATAGTTGAACCGTTCGTCACCATGGGATTAGATGAAAACAGGGTTGTAAAAATCGGTAACTCGGGCCGAGTACTCGGCCGAGTACTCGTTTTGGACCCCAAAACCGATCCGAGTAACGACTAATCGGACCAAAAACCGGTTTTTGGTATAACTCGATCAAGACTCGGGTTGACTCCGAGTAATCGGAGTCAAACTCGGGCATGACTAAAAAAAATTTCATTTTTTTTTTGCTAATTAAAAAGATTTTTTCATTGCTCAAAGGGATAAGAAGACATTAACCACTGCGGTATTAACCATCTTAACTTCAGTTCAGTTTAGTCCAGTCCGGTATCTTAACTACTTTTGATGTAAGCCTCAAGCAGGGTCTGCAACTGATGTAGATGTAACCAAAACTCTTGTATCGTTTCTCAGTCTAAGGTTACACTTAGACTTTTATTTATAAATATCGAATTATATATATATATATATATATATATATATATATATATATATATATATATATATAAAGGTTGTAATAATATTATTAGTAATATTAATATTATTGTTAAGTTTTAAGTTTAACACATGTACACTAAAATCAGAATAAATACATATAAATTATGAGAAAAAAAAGTTAAAAAACAATATCCGATTAGTAGTCCGAGTACTCATTCCGAGTACTCGCCGAGTTTTCGATTACTCATTTTTCTGGACCAAAACCGAGTTGGTCCGATTTCCGATTTTTACAATCCTGGATGAAAACATGATATTAAACAAGATATGAAAGAAAGAAGCAATAATATTAATAAAACAAGAGTTGAGAGAACAAATCTGTAATCCAAAGTATACAAAAGATGAAGTAGATCTAGATCTTTGCTTTTCACCGAGCTTGAATCCTTCTCCACTTTTCTCTCTTGCAGTTTTACGTTACAATAATAAAAATCTGATACAAATTACATGGTAGGATATGTTTAAATAGACTCTAGAAGTCTTGCCCAGTATGCAATTACCTTCTATTACAATTAGAATTCGATTAAGGTACCAAAAACTGCCCAAAATACAATTAGAATTAGAAAAAGGGCAAAACAGTAATTTTCCAGCCTTGCTTCACAAAGAACACGTGCGCGATTTTGACCAGCACGCTCCCTGCACCTGCTATCTATCCCAGGTTGTAGAAAATCTCTCAAGCTTCGCGTGAGCTGTAAGATCGCTGAAAACGGACTTCTAGGACTCCAGATATGGCCAAAACAGTGAAGACTGCGCAACCTTCCCGGAAAATCCGAATAATCAATTAATCCTCCAAACACGATAGAAGCATCACCCATAATCGACATTCTTGTAATTCTGCACAACTAAGCAAAACACATCAAAACTACAATAAACTTGAGGCCAAGTCAATCAATTTAAGCCAAATTTAAGCGATCCAAGTGGATATAAAATCCACTTATCAAGTATATTAACAAGCCTTGCTGCTAGATGAGACATTTTTACATTTCAGGACATTCAAAGTTGATCTAAAGTCTTTAGTCCCATATTCAGCATGTACTCGGAATATCAGGTTCTCACAAGGATCTTGCGGTAATCATTACACCTACCTTAGGTTAATCTCCTAAATTCCATGATATGCTTATTCTCTTGATCTCCTTATAGCTTACAAACTATTCTCTTAGTGTTTGGATAGGTTTAGCCCTTCTTTTCAATTGCATATTCTGCTATGTTATATAAACACCACATCTTCAACTTTAATACTTGGTAAAGTTGTATGTGTAAAGCATTATATTCCTTCTGCAATGAAAAATAAATACAATATTAATAATGCTTGTGAGACTTAATATTGAGTACGACGATATTGCAGGCACATTTGGTTACATTCCACCTCAATATGGTTCAGAGTTGGAGATCAACACCGTAGGGAAATTTAATAGCTATGGTGTAATTCTTCTTGAACTGGTCACTGGTAAAGAACCAACAGGGCCCGAGTTTAAAGATGTTGATGGTGGAAATTTGGTAAGCTGGTTGTACGAAAAAATCAAGAAAGGCTACTTGATGCAGATTCAAGGTCACTGATGCTTTATGAGACATGCTTCTCTAATAATTTGTCTCATAAAAAGTATCTCAAAAGAGTCACTTGAATATAATATAGCATATTAGTTCTTATCATGCAATCATAGTGTCATTCCTTTATTCATAGGCACAATTGTAACCAATAACATGTAATATGCCAATATTTTGAGATCAAAACAAGAGGAATTCATTTTTTGATCACATAGAAAAAATAGATATGTCTTGCGGTTATGTGTGTGCTGACCAAAATTTGTAACATGGAGTTTGAAAGAACATTGAAGAAATATTGTGACAATCTGTTGTGGATAATGTTTTATGGGTTAGCTCGCGATAATGGGAAAGCTGATTCAAAACTCAAATTTATTAAGATGCATCTACAAGAGGTGATTTAGTTACTACTACATAGTATTATAGACTTTTAGTTTCTGGAATTGAACCTGCACTTAATGGTAAATGGCAATTTAATTTTTTCTTCTTATGTGACACTCTCTCTGCTCGTTATGCGAATATCTTATGGTGTTGCGGTTCCTATAAAAATGTCAAAAAGGCCAAACTATCGGATTCTCACAACGACCTTGTGATAATCTTTGTATAATCTCCTAATTTTCATGATTTGCTTAATCTCCTGATATCCCGATACTTTACAAACTTTTCTGTTGGTGTTTATATAGATATAGCCTTTCTTTTGAATTGAATATTCTGCTTTGTTTTATTAACATCACATTTTCAACTTAAATACTTAGTAAAGTTCTATGTGTTCAGCATTCTATTCATTTTGAAATATTCATTTTGATAATCTGACATTATGCATGTCCACCTAACAAAATATAGTAATGTCTTTTCTAATCTTAAACAGGTGAACTCTTCCGTGGAATGATACTTCCGAGGCAAACTAAGTGAATGGAGCTTTAAGTATGTAACTATTAGACAACTATATGACACAACCGAGTATCTATTAGTCCATTTTTTAGGTTAGTTGTCAACGGTGAAGCTGTTGTTAACTTCTGAGATATGAAAAGTTTACAATGTTGGATGGTTGGCTGGTGCCGGTGTATATATATTTTAGTATCTTATCTACTTTCCCATGCCTGTAGTTTTAGAGTTTGGTGGTGAGCTAGCTCCACATTAATTCAGTTCATTCTTGCTTGCTGCATATTTACTTTTGCAGGACTAATAATTAATAATATTATATTTATTATTTTTCACAAATTTTTATACTTTATAAAATTCTAAAAAGGTTATGCATTTTTAATTTGAAGTTTGTATGCATGCATGCGAAGTGAATTTATTTTTTAATCATTTAATAATATCTACTTGCCTTTATATTTTTCTTAAACACATTTTTATATGTAAGTAGGTTTCACTAATGATAATATTCACTGACGAAGGATGGTGTGAAACAATATTATTGTTAGATATTATATAACGATGACAAAATAAATTCTTTATATTAATGAAAAATTAACATTACTATTTGGCAACAAAAAGAAAAAAGAGAAGAATTTAATAAAAATATTTATATTCATATTAACGAAATATTAAATAACATGCTGCTCCATTATTGATTTAAGTACTTACACCCGGCTTATTCATTATACAGTGAAACCTCTATAAATTAATATAATTGAGATTGGGGAATTCTATTATTTTAGAGAGGTATTAATTAATCGATAAATTAATAATTATTAATTTATAGAGAATTTTGACATCAAAGAAATTAAAATTAATTTCCAATTATATACATTTAAATAGAATGAATTGTACAATTTATTTTTTATACTTAATTCAATATACATTGTTTACAAATTTAATGAGTATTTTCAAAATTCAAAGTAAATATTCAGGTATGTTTAGATGATATCAAGGATAAAACAACATTTTTTGAACCATTTTCACGTAAAGAAGCAAAAGCACCCAAGACATTAATAACTTTTTATTGCTTTACAAAACACCACATTCAAACTTTTGGATCAACAAATATTGTTAAAGATGAGTTTCATATATGTTCAAATTTTATGAACCCTAGAATCATATTTTACAAAATGGTAATACAAATATTTTATGATTATAAAGGAGTTATTAATTTATAATATTATTGGGAACATATATTTATATAGGATTTTTCAAAAAAAATTATTATCTAATTATCGTATCGAAATTGATCATTTTTTGAACTGTCCCAAGTTGGGACCGGAAGAAATTATTAACTTAGAGAGATTATTAATTTATCGAGTATTAATTTAACGAGGTTTTACTTTATAATCAAAATTTGCATCTTTTAAAATTCGAATGTGTATTATAAAAGAATTATAAAAAAGAGAAGACATAATGTAGTTATTAGTACCAAGAGCTCTTGTGGTTTTCACAATATATCAAAAAATAAATGCCCTCCGAAGCGGGCACCAATACTAGTATAAAATATAGTTTCGTAAATTATTTTTACAATTTTATTATTTTGAATAAAAGTAGAATGTTTATATTTTTATTCCAAAAAAAAAGAAAATTTTAAAAATAAGTTATAAAACTATAGTTTATATGCATCTTAAAATGTGTGCCGGACACTTGAGAAACGTAAACAATTGGCTGGACTGAGGAACTATAATATTACGTACATCAAAATCTCAATAACAAAGTGAGAGTATTGTGGACTGGATATGACTTTACTAAGACTATAAATAAAATCTCAATAACTATAAAAGCCGAAAAGTTCTTTGGAGGACTCAGTCTTGATCGGAGTCGGGGGTTAAGCTTGAGTCCAGAGTGTATGTTGTACATTAGCAAGGCATCACACAAGCCGAAAAGAGCATAAACCATAATTTAGCATTTGTAATCTACTTGTTGGCTTGTTGCTGATATAAGACTTCCAACTAGCCAATGCCAGGTGGCAAACAGGCAGTACATACTAAATCTGATCATTACATGACAAGAAAAATGGTTAGTACATAATTAAATCGTGGGAGACATTAAGACAGTAGTGTATCTCTGCTCCAATTGTCTTTATCTATTTATTTGTTTATACTACTATTATTAGGCAGAAATGTGAATCATTAAGAATCTCTTAATCTTTATGTTTACAGGTAATAAGATTCCCTTTACTTGCAATGACAGATAATCATCAGATTCGCCCTTTATTGATGTCCAGGAAAACATTGTTGACTTGTTATAATATTTTAGCTTTGGCATTGCAAGTAGCCATTGCTGACCTAACAACTTAATAAAAGAATGATTAATTATGTCACCTGTTACATCATCTTGTGGCAACAACTTCAATTTCTGCTTATTGCCATGACCTTAATAAACCAAATTCAATTCATTTGCTTTTAGCAACCACATTCGGTCTGCGTCTTAACGATTTTACTAGGTTGTGAATTTGAATCATAAAAACGAATTGTTTTATAATAAAAATAAAATTACGTATTTCAAAATCTCAATAATAATATAATGTTGTGTTCACTTGGATGGAATGGAATGAGGGGAGAATGGAATGAAAATAGTTCTCATATTTGGGAGAGTTTGGGAGAAATTATTGTATTTTCATTCCTTCATTCATTCCTTTCTAAACAATTTTAACTAAAATCTTATCCCACATGTTTTGGAAGGAATCCTCCATTCTCCTTCTGCATCACTTTCCTTACAATCTTCATCATAGAAACTTTTTTACTTCCTCATTTTCATTCATAATTCTCTCATACTTCTTTCTTCATAAATTTTGTATATAATTTTTCATTCCATTCCTTTAGCATTCCATTTTCCCCAAGTGAACACAACCCAAGAGTATTGTGAATCGGACATTACTAAGGATCTGTTTGGAATATCTTAAATTAAGTTACTTATCACTTAAATGGAATAAGAAACTTATATGAAATAAGTAATTTTTACTTATCAATTAATTTTTCGTGTTTAGATAGGTGTTTGGTAATTATGACTTATAAGTTTTAAATTTTTTGAAATAATTTTATAATGTATTTAAACAAATTTATAAAAAGTATTCGCTTATAAAATCCATAATATAAATTTAAAAAAATAAAGAAAGAAACAGAAATTATTACAAGCAAACAAAAGAAATTAAAAAAATCCGTAAACTAATAATACTAAAAGTTGTTCTATATAAAGATTTAAGTTTCGAATCCCGCTAACAACATAGTGTAATTAAGATTTATAATATCACTACACTATAAACAAATTAAAACATTTTAAAAATAAATTGCAAATACTATGTTAAAATAATATTTAATATATTATACTATATTATGAGAAAATTGAAAAAAATTAAAAATAATTCGTGTTTTATATAATATTAATTCGTATATCATCTCATAAAGTTATAATTACATGATTTTAGTATATTACAATTGAAACTTACTTCAATTGGTTAAAAAACATATTTTAATAACCAAGAATGTAAAACGCACCGCCAAATGATAAGTTGGAGGAAGAAATGTAGACACCCACGTACTTTTTTCTTATAAACTTATTTGTGGTAAATAAGCCCACTTCATATTGCTGCCAAATACTTTAGAGTAGGGGAGAGCACGGATCGGATCGGATCGGATCGGATTTATGGTAAAACCGAAACCGAAACTCTTCGGGTTTTAAAATCTAAAATCGAAACCGCAACCGAAACCGGCGGTTCGGTTTCGGATTCAAAAATGTCGGATTGGATGCAATCGGTTTGGTTTCGGTTTTAAACCCGTCTCAAATAAAAATGACAAAATGAATACGATTACAAGATTTTTTTTCCCGAAATAGCATACAAAGTTTTTATAATAAATTGCAGTCTAACATAATTCTTGAATAATGAAAATTCAATAAACATAAACAGTAATTCGAGATAAACTGCAGCTATGGAGGCCCTCAATGCTATTGGATTAACTTCAATATCTGTGCTTTCAAGTAGAAGAACTAAACCCAAAAAAATCACTACAATTTCCTCACTCAAATCACCATTTTTTCTCAATTTTAACTCAACCCAACTAAATGTTCATCAACAAACATCAAGAAACTTTCAAGCTGGGCTAGTGTTTCTATCATCTGTTTTAAGTACAGGATATCACTCAGAATTCCTAGTTTCAGTTAGTGAAGAAAAAAAAAAGGTCCTAGCTTCATCTTTAAGATGGAAACTCCACCAAAAATCAGATTGAGAGAAGCTTTTTAGGTTTGCTCCAAGAGACAGGAATGTTCTTATGAGTATAGAACAATAATCACAAAATTAAATACTTCAAAACAGAACTATTTTGTGGAACAGAGAGTATTATATTTCTAAATCCTGGAGACTAATTTTCTGGCTCTGTTCCTAGCTCAAACAATTAACAACGGTAAGTTCAAGAGATGTCTACAAGGTCTTTAAGGTCTTTAACATATATATATATATATATATATATATATATATATATATATATATATATATATATATATATATATATATATATATATATATATATATATATATAATCTATTTATTTATTTTAATCGGATCGGATTCGGGTTTTGTCGGATCAGATTTGACAAGAAACCGAAACCGCATAATCGGATTCGGATTCGGTTTTTAATTTTTCGGTTTCGGATCGAATTTATACGGATCGGTTTTTAGCGGTTTTTAGCGGATTCGGATTCAGATTTTTTCGGATTTTTGCTCAGCCCTACTTTAGAGTAAGAGACCGTTTGGGATTGCTTAAAACAAGTTATTTTTGACTTAATGGAGGTGTTTTTAACTTAATAGAGAAAGTAAAGTTGTTTGTATTAAGTTGAATGAATGTGTTTGGGTAATTTTACTTAAAGTTAAATGGAGGTTTAATAATTTTGACTTAAAGTGAAATTTGACTTAAAAAAATTTTAAATTCATAATATTTAAACTTTATAAGAGTCCTGAAACAAAAAAAAAAAAGAAAAAAAAAATTGGATAAGTCATAAGTCAAAAGTATCTAAATGGAACTTATAATTTAATGAAATTTTTTAACTTAAAGTCAGGTTTTAAGCCATTCATCCAAACAAAACATTTGCTACTCAAAGTCGTTTTCTCCTTACAGTAGGAGAAGCCAAACAGGCTCTAAGTTGGAATGGCCTTAAATCCATTTAAGTGGACTTTTCAAAACCACAAACAGGCACTAAGACTTTAAATAAATTCCCCATCGGAGTTTAGAAGAATGCAAATCACAACAAACGATCAGCTACTTAATTTGGTTGAATTGAGAAAAGTCAAAGTCTAAAGCATGAAGTTGAGACTTTTTCTCTTCAACTCTGTGTGCTCAACTGGAATTCAAAGAAACATCTTTTTGAGCTTTCACTTTCACATTCTTCCCATTTTGTTTCCTAAGCACTTGTATGACAGTTTTTCTAGTGTGTATTCAAAGATACATGCTAAGAATCCGTGTTCATTTAGTTATCAAATTTTGATTGATAAAAATTTCATTAATAATGATGGACTCCCCTGTATGCACAAAAATTTCCACCAATCAAAATTTTTCAACTCATCAAATACTGATCTTAGCATGTGTCATTGGGCATACACTAAACAAATCCGTACTTACATTCTGATGGTATAATGAAATAATTGGCAGCTACTTGTATATTTATAAAGAATTAAAATACAAAAAATATTCATTTAAATGTATTCCAATTTCCAACACAATCTGCAGTAATACAATTTTTTCTTGTCATCAATATTAACAAGGACAAAAACAATGGCAAACTATATAATGAAAAAATCAAATTAAAGAAAAAAGTCTGATGTCCCTCTACACAGATAGAAAGCTAACCTTTATATACACACCATGATACTCACAAACTGGTGGAGGTAATTTTCCGAAATGGGATTTTCGAAGAGTGGAAGGTTTTTGATTGATTTCAATCAATGCCTTGTGTTTCTAGACTGGTATAGCTCCAATCTACTATTTGCATCTTCTAATAAGGTAGCCACCGTTTCATCTTGTGTCAAGTATGGCTGTTTTGATGCCCATACAAGCACAGTAAGCACCTCAGCTTCAGCAAGTTCTTCGCTATCTGGTACATGAAGGGCAATGTAGCACAAGAGAATAACAGCTGAAGTTTGAACAATTTGTTCCCCAAAATACACAAGCTGGACCAAATGCTTTGCCCCTCCAGCACTAATTATTGCTTTGGAGTGGTCAATATGGAGATAATTATCGGTACAAGCAAACTTCGTTAGAGCAATGGTGGCTGCTTTAGTAATATCAGCTTCTCCCTCGTCAAGCAAACGTACCAATGGACCTATCATCCGTGTCTCTGTTGCTTTAAAAGTCCTAGCCAAATTTCCAATAGCATTAATACACGGAATAAGCAAATTAGAATCCGCTTTTTTAATAATCATGTACAATTGATCAACAACTGCTTTACAAGCTGGCGTATTAGGCTTAAACGCTGATCTTCTCAAATCAGAATCAATCTCCGCTACAGCTGTGATCTCCATTAACGCCATGGCAGAATTGTACTTAACATCTTCAGGTCCTTTCTCTAATAATACCGCAAAACACAAAAGCGCTCTTGACTCAGTAATACTACGACAAATAGCTGAATTTCCCTTGGCGAGTTGCCAAAGGGCTCGTGCTGCCATTTTCTTCATAAAAGCCTTCGTAACAGGATCTTCCAATTCCCTCCCCTTGATGCTTGCACCAGCCAACGAAACATTATGCTGATGCTGCAGATGATGATGATTCGTTACATGACTGTGAGTTTGAACAGCCACATTACCATTCTTCGGCTTACTCTGAAAATTCATCGCCATGGTATTCGTAACCACACTATGCATCTGATTCGGATGTTTATTCCCAGTTGGATGCGCAATCAAACCATTCTTCTCATCATCATCAATCGGCTTATTACTAACAACAAGATTCTTGTTCGTATCTTTACTACTCTTACTAGCTAAAACAACCGCAGCAGCATGAATGGAATTAGTTTTATTACTAGTAATCGCATACTTACTATGCTCCTGAACCGTCTCAAACGCTAAATGACCAACAAGCAATCGAATAATATTATGTTGAGCAAATAAATCCTGACATTTCGGATAATGCTCAACTAACTCCGAAACAGCCCAAGCTACAACAGCTTGAACCTTCATAGGAGCATCCTTGAGAATTTTGGCGAAAACAGAACAAACACCAGCATGGATCATGTACTCTACGCTCTCGTGATCACGCCCTAAAAGTCCGATTGCCCTAGCTGCATTCTCTTGTCCTTCTAACTTCCCTTCTTTAACTAACTTCAACAATGGTACCACGCCGCCTTCTTCAATAATTAACTTGCCATATCGATCATTATCTCGAGCAAGGGACACAAGTGAAGCAGCTGCATCAGAACGATCATCCAACGTTCCGCTATATAAAATCGCAATTTGCTCCCAAATCAAACAAAGTATAGGCTCATTAGCTGCAATGGGAGGAAGTCCTAGGTACTCATCATCACGGCTCGAAGCGGAGACGCGTAACAGCCAAGAAACGTCTCCTATCGAGTTTTCGAGCTGAAAGCCCATTTTACGAAACGCAGCAGCTGGAATGATGGTGAACACGCGCTTGATCAATCCATTAGCACGACATTTTTGGATGATCGCGAGTGCTTTTTCGAGAACTTGTTGAGTATCGTCAATGATACGGCGCGTGGGGCGTTCATAGAGATCATTGCTGGCACGTGCAGCTTGTCGTAGAAGGGCAGCGAGTTTTTCGGTCTTGTATTTGAGTTCGGAGCAGTCTTGTCTGAAATACGAGGTGGAGTCGTCGGAGAGTTTGATGATTTGGTCGGCTAGCTGGATTGGCTTAGCTAGTATTTCTTTGACTATTCCTGCCATGAAGAATTAAATCAAGTCAAAAGTGTTTGATATTTTTCAAAGTTTCAGGTGAGGGTTGTGTTTATACGAGAGAGAGACAGAGATGAAATGGTAGAGGGGAGGGAAGGAGAAGAGACTCTGTTTTTGAGAGAGTCGACGGGGTTTACAAGGTCAAACGCGTGTAAGTACATATATAAATAGATTGCAGTTTTTTTTATTACCATATGTTTCTCTTGCATTTTAATACAGGGGTGAGATGTCCAATTTGTGATTTGAGTTGGGTGACATTTTATTTTTATGTTTATAAAGAGTATAAAATAATTTGTTTCTTAAAATATGGCAAAATTTATGTATAATATAAATCCTGAATACTTTTTTGCCACATTCTTCCTTTTATGTCCTTCCTCTTCCTTTGTTAGTTAAGCTTTATTAAGGGCATAAATGTAAAATCACTTGGAAAAAATAAAAGCCACGTCAGAAATCAATCTTTAACTGGTTCTCCTTGATGGATGCTAACCCTATTCTCTCTCGTTATTTCAAAAACAAACCACGATCTTAATTATCTATCATCATTATTTCAAAAATCAAACCGTGAACAAAATTCTCTGAAACATAGATATACGGATATACATACACATATACATTCAGATATACACACAAAATTGTTGTATCGAGGGTTTTAATTCAATGGAAGATGATGATTCAAATCACCGGCAAATCGATTCTAATTCAACAAGTTCTTTTCTAGATCTCTACATACACAACATGTATCTATATGTATAGATATATTATTTTATTTATGTTTTTTTAAATGAACCGAAAATTAGTTTGTTACTTATAATTGCAATTATGATTGAATTGGTTATGTATGATTTAATCGTAATTTATATTGATTACAAACTGAATTATCGTGTTTTTGAGTATTGTGATGATTTGTGAGTGTTGTTTGATTATATCGATATGCTCGAGGAGAGGATGTGTGTGAATTGACTTTGTTATGTTTGATTTGATTATTGGTAGGCAGTGTTTGATGCATCTCAGTATGCGTTTTTCGGGAACGATGTTGTGGAGGAAGTTGAGTTAGGATGATTAGAAAATGAAGAGGAAGATGAAATCGAGCTAATAGTGAAGTTGAGCTATTGGATGGGTAAGAGGTTTTAAACCTTCGATTTATTGTTGTTTGATATTGTGTGTACTCCATCAAATTTAAATTTCTATTTTAGTATAATTCAAGGTAAATTATTGTTTTTTGAATTTAAATTTTCTGTACTTCCTCTGATTTAATTTGTCTATCATCGCATATTGAAGGGTACTTATTTACTGTTCAATTGTATTCTTTGCAGCCTTTACATATGGATGTATGAGATTAGTAATGTTATTGTTTTTTGTATTTATTTCTGAGATTTGTCTTTCCATTCATATGGTCCTATGTTAAATTAACAGGTGAAAAACGAACTTCCGTTGGTATACAATCCATCTTCATCAAAAAGGTACTATGTTCTTCACTAATATTTTTGATATGTATATATGGATGTAGCTAAATACTATATTTTTTCATAAATTGCAGTTTATAATCTACGCTTGCTGGACGTAGCTTGCAATCCTATATCAACACCAATTCAGATTATAAGGCATCAGTATCTTTGCATTGGTATATAGCACAATACCTACAACCTTTTAGATAAAACCTTTAGTCTGTCAAAATAGGTCATCTTCTAATCTCAGTTAATTCGACATGTTCAGTTATGGTTTATTTGGCATCTCTTGAGTTTCATCAGTAACTTTGATATACTATTGACGCTTATTAAATGTTATAACAACTCTATTAACTTTCCTGGATTCAGTTATCCAAAATGTACATAAAGCTAATTATTCAAAATCTTAAAGGCGCCAGGGAGTTTGGTTAAACACGTTTGATATGAAGAATGTAACGTATCCTTTTATATATGGTGGTGATGCACCTAATGTTACTGGACGTTTTAATGGTTCATCATCTAGGTAAGAAAACTTATCCAGTATCATCTATCTCGATGAAGTTAATTGAATTAGAGCTCTTGCTCCAAGTATATTTAGGATTTTATGCTTTGTCTCACGTACTACCCTGCTAGACTAAGTTAAGAATGTGAAAGCTTCAGGTACTGCGTTACAGATTCCTTAAACTCAACTAAAGTGAGATGGAAAATTTTGCTATGTGATGTGTTGAATGATGGGGAACCAACACTGCAGGCAGGTGCAGCTGGGATTGTCATGCAAGGAGACAAACCTGCCAAGGATTTTGCCATCTCATTGCCACTGCCTGCAACTTTCCTCAGTGCAAGTGATGGGCGCAGCGTCTTTAACTACATTAAACGAACAAGGTACAATCTAGCAATCCATCTCCAACCTATCTTACTTGATCAAGTTTATACAATCTTGAATTAGAATCCAACAATGTTAAGGGAACAATCTTCAAGTTTATACAATCTTGAATTATAATTTTAAGTTTATACATAGATTTCTACTGTATTTTCAGTAAATCCAGTATGCAAGTCTCAGACTGTTAATTTATGATTTACGTGTATTAGTTTATAATTAAAGCACTACACAATTTTCTCAATTTGACAGTTAAAAAACTCTGATATATAATTTCACAGTTAGTATATGTTCAAACTAATGCTATATATATTGTTTCATAAGCGTGTATGCTATTGAAAGTAGTTTTAAATGTAGTGGTATCTTACATAGTTTGATTCTTATTAGTGAATTCTATAATGTGTAAACTATACAAAAAAAATAGCTAATTGCCTGTAGCTTTGAATGATGATATATAAATTCTATTTAGACATCTACTGTATGTGTTATTTACAAAGCAAATTTCTTATATCTAGATGTATTGATATCTTACATATTTTTAGTTTTCTTCTTTATTGAGTGTTACCACTTATGATGTGTGGATTCCTGTACCATTAGCATGATCGGTGCCTTTGGATTCTATCTGGACATCTAGCTACTTTATCTATTGTGTTTTGAATCATATGAACATCCTGGCCATCACCTTATTCATATCATTTAAAGTTTGTTACTTAAATTGTTCATTTAACTATGAGATGGCCAGGATGTTCATTTAACTATGAATCAGGTGGACATTGCATTCTAGCAGATGAATATTCATGGAAGAAGTATGATCAAAAGCTAATTCCAGGCACATCCTTTCCAAGGTACTAATAATTTCCTACTCCGCTTTAGTATATTTTTAGAAATGTAACTTAGCGGAATTTAGTCAAGATTTGTCTTATCGAATTCGAGTTTTTAGTGATCAAGTCTATTGAACTAAATTAGTAGATAAATTAAGAAATGATACTGCATTCTTCTCACCTAATTAAGCTTAAAATTTCATACAAAGTTAGACATTGTTTACTCACACTAATGACATTTGACAAGTTCACTCTACTAACTTCACCCACTTCATTCTTTCACATTTAAGATTTTGGATTATATTTCTTCCCATTTACCGAAAGTTTCTACTTATTTCATAGCTTTACGCGGAATCTCTTGCATGCTTTCAAGGAGGATCACCATATAATTATCCTTTGTATGGATTAGTAGAGCTCCCACGGGTCTTAATTTTTTTTAATGTTTGCACTTTTTCTTCCCTGCCTAATCTTCTTTTTTCAATTCCTTAATTCTTGTTTGCTAAAATGTACCCATTATAGTTTTAGAGAAATTTATTAAGATTTTAAATTATGGCTTTAAAGTTTACTATATATCTATATATTTTACTTTCCCAGGCTTTTGCTCAACTTAGTGCTGTCTATGGTGGCACATACATGTTGAACAAACCAAAGTGCAAGGTATGTATTCTCTTCTTATTTGAGATTGTTCAAGCACATCATATACATTTGCGCTATTGTGGTGATCTAGCTTAAATATTATGTTGAGTTTGACGAATAAGGCAAAAACTGTGGTGTTACATCAGAAGGGGAAACTGCCAAGTGCAAGAAAGTTGTATGTGATCCTTCATACTTTACCATCAAGGCTGCAGAGAACACCAAAAGATCCAGTTATAAGGTAGGCCTGTTAGAAATTTCCCAGCAAATCTTTTGGCTCACGCGGTTGTCACTGTTGCAATAAGGTATAATTTGTTCAATCTGTAAATGTTATTTATTGTTTTGTGTTCCTTTTTAGATCTATATCTTATTAGTGTTTGTGACGTCATAATCTTATCTTTTCATTACGAATTTTTATAAACATCATTATTTATTGGTTAGAAGTCATTTTAATGGAGAGGGTTGCTGATTTATAAAGTACTAATATTCCCATATGTGTGAATGTATTTTAGATTCTAGAAATTAGTTGATTGTATCAAATAAATCATCACTCATTAGAGAATGAGAATATAGAAAATACTGGTGCACCTGTAAGTACTCCACCATATCTAAGGCCGCTGCAATAGCCAAAAAAAGGAGGAAAACCTAAAAAAGATATTCATTCGCCTCCTATTATGCATAATACAGTTGTCCCAAATTTCAAAAAGCGAGGAAGGCGAAAGAAGAAAGACATATCTCAAAATTGCAGCAATATCAATGTCCTGCCAATTTGTTCTCCAGAACCTATTGCACGTGATTTTTTTCCTTGGAATTCTACATCAATGCTGATATCTTTTATACAATATTTTATAACAAGCTTTGTTATTGTCTACAACACAAGCTTATGTACATTATAAATTACTTTTCGATCGTGCGTAGGTAAGCCTGGAAATAATCAGAGTAGCATTATGTCCGAGAGATTTTCAATTGCACACACCAACAACGTTAGTTATGAATGAAATTTACATATAATAGTTTGTAATGTTATTTGTTTATTCCTTAACCTGTGCATTTGTAACTCAATTATGTACAACTATGAATTATACGTTTGTAGAAATAATATTGAACATACAATTGCTTTGCTGCAGTTGGTTCACGCAACCATGTAGATGTTGAAAATGTCATGAGAGCAAATAACAGAGGTTGCCGAATGTTTCATTTTTTTTATTTCATATGCGTGAAATTTAACATCTGCAAATTTTTTCAAATAAAGATGGCGCAAATCTGGAAGTTAGAAGTGAACATATCCAGGTCAGTTGAAGACTCAAGAATTTGGAGATTTGTCAAATTAAATGAACTTTTAAAATGGAACTAATTGAACATTTGAAAACTTTGTGAGCTATACTTTGACGTTATTGCATCATTTAAATGCAGGTTAAGTGATGTGCGCAATAAACACTCTCAGACCTCGGGAACGTTATTAAGAGAGAATCATATATAGGAATATAGCAGGATCTAATTTAAACGATGACACAAATGGATTGCTAAAGGTTCATATTTCGTGCTACCCAATTTTGTCAACCTAAAAAAAAGTGTGCTCTAACAAGCTGAGTTGCGAAACTTTGGTACGGAACTCCAGAACTTCATATGATTATATAGTTAGTAAAGTTTACCAAATAGCCAAACTAAAAATCAGAAAAAACTACATATGAAATCTGAAAACAGTGGATGATCTATTTAATATGTAGTGGATACATCACGAGATGTTTATGTCAAAAGTATTAGTTGTCTCTAATTAGATGTAGATATATAAGCTGTATTAACATATTTGCTGTTATTGTATATTTATGTTAATATTTACCTTCCATAATTAGGGTACAACCTTCCATAATTAGGGTATAACAACTAATATATCTACATCTAATTAAAGATAACTAATACTTTTGACAGTTTATAAAGTGTCTTTTAATAATCCAGGCTCTAATGTTGCTGCAGAAATAGCTGCTGCATTGGCAGCCTCATCATTTGTGTTCAAAAACTTTGATCCCTCTTATTCAGCAAAATTACTTCAGACTGCCATTAAAATAAATTTCTCTTTCAAAATATAGGGACTTGCTGAGTTTAGTGGTCTGTCCATTTTACTGCTCATACTCTGGATATGAAGTAAGGATCAATTATCGATTTCTTTAACAATTGACTGTCCAACATAGTTATTAATATAACTTTGTTTTTTAAATAAGATGAGCTATTATGGGGAGCATCGTGGATTTATCAAACTACACAGAATCCCACATTTGAATTACATCCAGAGTATAATGGTCGCGTACTATGTGCATAGGATGATAACTATTCATTCAGTTGGGATGACAAGCGACCTGGAAGTTTGGAACCAAGATTCTTCTTTCGAAGGTACTGTTTCACAAATATGTTTTGCTCATCTAATCTTTAAACTCAGTTACAACCTCATGAAGTATTTATTTTCTTTGCTATCACTCAGAGTTTTCTGGAGGCAAGAATACAAGGTCTATAGGAATATAAAACACACTCCGACAATTATATATGTTCTTTAATTCCAGGATCACCTAATTTCCAGGCCCAGTATACCCCAGTTCAGCTACTTTCACATATCTTTTTTTCACCTAATTTTTTTGCTTGCACATATCTTCTATAGGGTCTCATTTTGTAAACTTTTCAATAATGTGATTCTTTTTCCTAATTGATATAGGCAAAGCTTTAGCTACAAAAGAAAAGTTTGGACGAGATATCTGTGTGCTTGAAACGTCTATTGCCTCTCAAGCACAGATGATTTTGCCAATGGTGGTACAACCCACTTTTTTAAGTTTTCTTATTAATTTTACTATTACATAATAGGGATTCTTATGATATTTACAATCATTCTCCCTCTTTCATTTCAGATGAGCAAAACTATTTCTATGAATTTACTCCAGAGGATTATTATCGCATATTGGCAACCAAAAAAACAAGGTACTGCATGTTATGACCATATCTTTTGTATGTTAGGGTGTGACGGTGTGTGTATATTAGGATGTATAATGTTCTCATAATGATCTGTTTATTAAAAAAACTCCAGGCTGCTTACTAAATATTCTTCCTGCTTTGAAATTCAAACATGCTTCTTGGTGTACCAGGGGTCGGAATCCTTGCAGGTTATGATCAACTTGCACTAATAGTTTACAAATATGGTGAGCCGTGAGCGTACTAAGTCATAAAGAATTTAAAGTAGAATTCAAGTTCTTGCCAAATGTGGACTTCTCGAGGAACCACTAAGTAGGTACTTTCTTATAAACAAACTTTGAGATGAAGAAAAAATCTTCAGTTGTGTGCACATTTGTTCGTTTGACGAATACTCATAAAGATAAAGAGATAAATGAAGAATACCTGGTTTAGATGTGATTAGTTTCTCATAGCCGTTGTATTTTGTAGCAATTTAACTCCCACATTGTGTATCTACTCATCTCCCCCTGTTACATAAGATGAAGCAGATAGAAGAAGTATATACTATAATTCTTAAGGAAGGTTGGAAGAAATATATTGAAGATGGAGCTTTTGTCAGGTGCTGGTTGGGGTGGCCTCATGGGTTCATGCTGAATGTTGGGATTCTAGGTTGCGGAAATACAAAGCTGCTCCACTGGAGATACACGATCTGATTTTAGAAGATGGCTTAGATGGGGAAGACGAGTTCTTCGACCTCTTCTATGTATTGTTTAGGTTATGAGTTTGACATGAAATGGTCAATAGTTTGTTGTTTTAACGTTGTTAGGTTGTTTCCTATGTCATTCTGGTGTGTTCTTCCCAGTTGTGTTGTAGAATTGGGATAGTTTCTATGTCTATACTGTTATCTTTAATGTATTGGCATTTTTTAAAAAAAAAACTTTGTTTTCATGTCCGTTTCCATCTATGTTAAGTTGATATGACTTTTGTGTTCTGTAATTCAGTAATGAAATTTTTAATAAATGACATAAAAAAGTTTAATTAATTATTAATGGGAAGGTGCATGTAACAATTAATATTTTAATTTTCTATATCGATGTTAATGAAGAACAAGAAATTTGATACTAGCCTCATTGAATTCAAATCCAGACGATAAAAAATAAAGTGATATTTTTAAACATAGAAAGTGTAACACCCCCCAAATCCGGGGTCAGGAGATTTGGTTGTCACGCGAAAATCCTCAAAATCAAACATCTTTTTAATAATAATCATTCACCTATGATTGTCCCACACTGGAAATATAACATATGTGACCCCAAACATACCAAGATCTTTTAAGGTTATAGGGCTAGAAACAAGAATCCAAATTCCCTTAGATAAAAGCATTCATTCTTTACAACTTCTCTTTGATCAAATCTTAAACCACTAGTGTAACTTCGATAAGAAGTACGCCAGGATAACTAGACAAATTACATAATAATAATAAATATTAGAACTCAATTATATAAAATAGATCTTACACTAAATGTAGACATCCTGGGCCGAGTCATCTTCGAAATAACATCACGCTTCTTCTCTTTCTGAGTTGTACGGATACGTCCCGCCAAACTACCTTACTGAAATGTTAGAATTTACAACAGCAAGTATGAGCGAAAGAAATGCTCAGCAAGCGTATAAAAATTTTGATACAAAAACCAGGATAAGTGGGGCATAAAATCAACTGAAATGTAAAACAGTTTATAGAGAAAACTGAATCAACAACTGTGATATAATTCAACTGTAACTGAAATCATTTGGCATGTCATAAAAATGAATCATCTGCCAATTCACAATATATAATAGCCATTCGGGCGATATGGATTGGATACACTTTACTGAAACACCATTGCCCCCTGATCAGGTTCAAAAGCAATGGGACCCTTTATACTCCACTGGTACAGCTATACCCGTGTGTATAATCCGGATTTCATGAGGGTACCAAAATAGGCAAGTAATGTTAGCCTATAGGAAGATGGAATGGTTACCATATCCTCCTTAAATATTGCTGGACCATGGCAGCTACCATGGCCTCCTACGCTTTATCATTTTCCAATCCAATAGAGCAATTTCCGAATTCAACAGGAAATGCTTAGTTTCACATACAGTTCACATCCCTATTATTTACTACGATAATAAGGATATGAAGAGTTTATCTTAAACAATTCCCCACATCAAGGGTACCAATATCAAGTAACTTTGTTCGCACAAAAATATTTAAGAATCACAAATAGCTCTGAACAATAACTATTTGTCATGATATGAATCAATGAAACATAAAATAAAAGTGTTTAAGATGATCAAGAAAATACTTGCCTCTGGTCCTTAGCTATTACGTAGCGCCAAAGTAATACAACTATCTTTTTCTTCTATCTCACGTCATCATGTCCTCTGTTTTAATCATTCGTTGGCTTGACGCTCTTACGATTGCCACGAGTCTGATCTGTCGACATCGAGCCCACGCGTCTACTTCTATAGTCAAACATAAGCTGGTACTTCAGTCTTCAAACGTCAATTTCTACTTTCTATAAACGTTTATAAACTCAACTCGAACATATTAACCATGCTTACCAAAATCTCTATCGGGAGAAAATAATTGGAAATATCCCCTTTGAACATAGACATTTTCCCGGTGTTAAAACACCTCACAAGTAACCCAGCAATTCCACCAACAATACTGCATTCACATCCACCTTTTCATAACCCACAAAGAATACCACATCTATCTCCAACCCTCTTCATTATATCTCCGCTGACAAACTAAGTCAATACTTACAAATTAATCCTCGATAAAGAAATAGAAATATAATTACAACGCTTAACCCTCGAAGTAAACACTTTGATAATTCACATCGCACGTAAAGAGACTAATAAATAGATCACATAATCACATAGCACGTTGATCAGATCATAAAAAGATTTTATCCAATATTTTTAAAACAGAAAACGGGTCAAAACCCTAATTATCGGATATAACCGACTCAATAAAAAGGTTTGGTAAAAAGTCGATCCAAATTTAAAAGTTGAATTTTAAATTAAAATCAATTTTATAATAATCGGGTCATTTTTTTGATTCCAAAAATATTTGTCTCGTTTAAAACGGACGAACGGTTGAATTAATACGCAATTAATAAGAATAATTCAATTAATAATTAAAGTAACTGAATATTCAAATTAATTATTTATTAATCAACTCATAAAAAAAATAAATCTAAGAATTTTAAAAATATTTTTATCACTCCCGGATTATTTTTTTAGAATTTTAAAACAATTTTATTTCATTTTAAACAAATAAGGGAATAAATATTAAAGGTAAAATAATATTTATAAAATAAATAAATTATTTTATTTTCCAAAATAATTAAATTTGATTATTTCTCATCATATTTAAATAATATTTAATTAATTAAATTAATTGATTATTATTAATTAATTAATCAATTTAAATTAATTAAGATATTAGCTAAATAGATTTAAAATAATCAAATAAAATAAATTTCGAATTAAAAATAATTTATTAAAATTTTAAAACTATTTTTCGAAATTAAAAATAATTTTTTGAAATTTAAAAATAATTTTTCGAATTTTTAAAAGTATTTTTCAAATTTCTGAAAATAAAATTCGAATTTATAAATAATTTTGAAAAATAATTTTCCAAAACCATTTTTCAGAATTGGATTTTCAGATTTTAAGGATCAAACAGGTACTATTCATCACCATCTTCACTTGAATGCTCCAAGAACACCACCTCCATCAATGGAGGTTGCCCAGTTTCCGGTAACCGGAAAATAATTCCGGCGAACTCCGGCGACCTCAAAAACGTACCATTCGTTACGTTTTTAATACCAAACACACTCCAAATCAAATTCTAAACACAACTATACCATTCATTCAAACCCAGATTCGACCAAACTAAAAATCCGGCCAAAATCAAACTAAACTCCGGCCAAAAAAACATTTTTCTACAATTCGAAACCAAATTGTATGTTTAACATCACAAAATGAAGCTTATAACTCATATAATCTAACCCCTAACACCTTACATACAAACAATCAACACAAGCTTTGCAAGAATGATTTGAAAATTGGCCATAAACTAACAAACTTGAATATCACAATCCGGCTATAGAATGATACAATTAACTACATGAATCGACTCTAAATCATCATATAAAGCTATTCGAATCATCAAAACAACCGGAAAATCACTCAATCAAAAAGCCCCAAATTAGGCTCAAGAACCCTAATTTTCGAATTGATTAAATTAGCAATAGAACAATGAAATTGAACATATAATTGGACTCCTGGAATCAATATGAAGTTATACAAACAATGAATTCAACCGGAAAATCAAAGAATCGAAAAGCCCCAAATTTTATGAAGAACCCTAATTTGCAGATTCAAAAGAAAATTGATATAAAATCGAAACTTTACCCTCTGATGAAATTGATTGTAGATTATGAAACTAGAGATCAAGAGCTTCGATTTGAGCATAAGAACACCAAAATCCGATATCAATAACACCTTCAAATTTGGATTTGATCCTCAAGAACATGAGAGAGAAAATATATTTTTATATTTATTTATATATAAAAAATCTGATTTTATGAATTATTAATAAATAAAAAAAATTTGATTCCTATTTATATTAATCGAAAATTAATACCCCAAAACTATTTTTAACCCCTAATTAAAATTATTATGCCTTAAAAATAATTTTTTTATGGGATAAAAATGTAAAATTTTTATTTTTAAACAAATGTAATATATATATCAAAATTTCCCAAAAATTATGAATATTAAAAAAATTACAAAATAATGCATTTTTATATATCCTATCATTGTATAAAAATAATTTTATCAAAAACAAGGCCTCGAATTCAATACAGGGGCTGGATCCGGAAATTAAAATGCGAAATAACTGTATTCTAAAAATATAAAATTTACAGAAAAATGGAATAAAATATTCTATGCTACACAGAAGTCACATAACACGTATGGGATAATTTGCCTATTTAATAAAAATTATAACGCGTTTAAATGCATTAAAAATAAATCAAAACACAATAAAATCAACTAAAAATATATTTTAACATAATAAAATACACGAAATTTTCCCTGATTGATCAAAAATATAAAATACAAAATTTTCAAATATTTTAATAATGCACCCAAATATTAATGGGGCACGGATAAGATACCGGGTAAAATTTTAGTATGAGAAAAATATAGTTTTGATCTTTAAAATTCTAAAATAATCTCAAGTTACCAAAAATGTGAAAATCCTAAATTTTAAACATTTTAATAATTTATACAAATAAAACTTTTGTACACGGGTAGAATATCGGGTATAATTTTTGTACCAATAAAATACCACTTGATCCATAAAATTTTAAAACAAACTCAATTAATCACTTTTGATAAAAATAAAATTTTTTAATAAAATAAATTTTTACTAACACAGACAGTACCAAATACAGTCTATCCGAATAACCTATTAACAATTAAACACGTAACTGCATTCAAATTAAAATTAAATATTCACAATCTTATTATTCCTTTATGGAAAACCAATAAAATATTTAAATAATAATAATAAATCCAGAAAAAAAATTGGGATTGTTACAATCTTCCCTCCTTATAGGGATTCCGTCCTCGGAATCCACTGAGGAAAAATCCCTAGGGTTCCTTAACTCCTTCATCATCCACACTTGCTTTTGTTCCATATAAAATCGAACCCACTTTGCAGTAATGTAGCGTTAATTGATAAAAAGAAAACGAATTGACTCCATTATTCGCCATTGGTATTCTAATCGTATCTTGATCTGCTTTTGCTCGTTGTAATCCCATCGCTAAGTCTAAATTCATCCCGTCAAGGTTAACTTATTCCCAACTGATTGGCATACCTTCAAAACTTTTTGTGATGACAAAATTTATGAAATTTTGAAGAGAATAGATTTCATATCGTAGCAATTATCCCTCATTTTTGGTTATCAATTTATGAATTTTAAAGCACATATTCTTTGAAATGAAAGGATAACTGAGAGATCAATATGATCATATGAACCCGACGTTGCGTGTCTTAGCTCCGACATTTACAAATAAAGGTGGCCAGCCTTCTTGTAATACGCAACACACCAGTGATGGCGTCCCATCCGACTTCTATCACACAGACAGATATACCTGGTGTCCCCTATAAATAGGGTTGTTCATCTCAATTGGAGTAGAGAAGTATGAAAGAAATTCCAAAGGTGTTATTTTCTGAAAAGAAGATCCAGAAAGAAAGTACCGAACAAGTGGTACTATATTTCAAATAAAATTATTAACCATTGGGGAAAATAAAAAGTTGAAAGTCTCAGAAATTTGAAAGTAGGTTTCATAATACCCTTTGAAATAATTGAAATCCAGAGTGGAGGTTGAACACAAGTGTCAAATGTCACTGTTTTGAAGAGCAAATATATCTTTTAAAGAATGTCTCTTTGGGAGGGATATGAAAATAATTTATTAGAAGAGAAGGTATTGCCAATGTCTCTACTTATGCCTTCTTCGTCAGCTCCTTTGATAGCTCGTCCTTCGATTATAAGCTTCTTCCTCTCCACGTTTTAAGGATATCGATATCGTATGTCATCGTCATCTCGTAATAATCACTGAAGATTCCACAGTAGACATCTCCATACGCAAGGCGGTCTATCCAGTTCATCACCACCATCTCAAACAAGTACTCCAATCTTAACTTACTAATTGGTACTATATCCAATAGTCCAACACGAACTCTACATGAGCTCTGACGTTCCTTACTTAGCTATACACACTCCTACACACTCTCGTTTCTAGTTTACTATAACCTCAGCTCTGATACCAACCTGTAACACCCCCCAAATCCGGGGTCAGGAGATTTGGTTGTCACGCGAAAATCCTCAAAATCAAACATCTTTTTAATAATAATCATTCACCTATGATTGTCCCACACTGGAAATATAACATATGTGACCCCAAACATACCAAGATCTTTTAAGGTTATAGGGCTAGAAACAAGAATCCAAATTCCCTTAGATAAAAGCATTCATTCTTTACAACTTCTCTTTGATCAAATCTTAAACCACTAGTGTAACTTCGATAAGAAGTACGCCAGGATAACTAGACAAATTACATAATAATAATAAATATTAGAACTCAATTATATAAAATAGATCTTACACTAAATGTAGACATCCTGGGCCGAGTCATCTTCGAAATAACATCACGCTTCTTCTCTTTCTGAGTTGTACGGATACGTCCCGCCAAACTACCTTACTGAAATGTTAGAATTTACAACAGCAAGTATGAGCGAAAGAAATGCTCAGCAAGCGTATAAAAATTTTGATACAAAAACCAGGATAAGTGGGGCATAAAATCAACTGAAATGTAAAACAGTTTATAGAGAAAACTGAATCAACAACTGTGATATAATTCAACTGTAACTGAAATCATTTGGCATGTCATAAAAATGAATCATCTGCCAATTCACAATATATAATAGCCATTCGGGCGATATGGATTGGATACACTTTACTGAAACACCATTGCCCCCTGATCAGGTTCAAAAGCAATGGGACCCTTTATACTCCACTGGTACAGCTATACCCGTGTGTATAATCCGGATTTCATGAGGGTACCAAAATAGGCAAGTAATGTTAGCCTATAGGAAGATGGAATGGTTACCATATCCTCCTTAAATATTGCTGGACCATGGCAGCTACCATGGCCTCCTACGCTTTATCATTTTCCAATCCAATAGAGCAATTTCCGAATTCAACAGGAAATGCTTAGTTTCACATACAGTTCACATCCCTATTATTTACTACGATAATAAGGATATGAAGAGTTTATCTTAAACAATTCCCCACATCAAGGGTACCAATATCAAGTAACTTTGTTCGCACAAAAATATTTAAGAATCACAAATAGCTCTGAACAATAACTATTTGTCATGATATGAATCAATGAAACATAAAATAAAAGTGTTTAAGATGATCAAGAAAATACTTGCCTCTGGTCCTTAGCTATTACGTAGCGCCAAAGTAATACAACTATCTTTTTCTTCTATCTCACGTCATCATGTCCTCTGTTTTAATCATTCGTTGGCTTGACGCTCTTACGATTGCCACGAGTCTGATCTGTCGACATCGAGCCCACGCGTCTACTTCTATAGTCAAACATAAGCTGGTACTTCAGTCTTCAAACGTCAATTTCTACTTTCTATAAACGTTTATAAACTCAACTCGAACATATTAACCATGCTTACCAAAATCTCTATCGGGAGAAAATAATTGGAAATATCCCCTTTGAACATAGACATTTTCCCGGTGTTAAAACACCTCACAAGTAACCCAGCAATTCCACCAACAATACTGCATTCACATCCACCTTTTCATAACCCACAAAGAATACCACATCTATCTCCAACCCTCTTCATTATATCTCCGCTGACAAACTAAGTCAATACTTACAAATTAATCCTCGATAAAGAAATAGAAATATAATTACAACGCTTAACCCTCGAAGTAAACACTTTGATAATTCACATCGCACGTAAAGAGACTAATAAATAGATCACATAATCACATAGCACGTTGATCAGATCATAAAAAGATTTTATCCAATATTTTTAAAACAGAAAACGGGTCAAAACCCTAATTATCGGATATAACCGACTCAATAAAAAGGTTTGGTAAAAAGTCGATCCAAATTTAAAAGTTGAATTTTAAATTAAAATCAATTTTATAATAATCGGGTCATTTTTCTGATTCCAAAAATATTTGTCTCGTTTAAAACGGACGAACGGTTGAATTAATACGCAATTAATAAGAATAATTCAATTAATAATTAAAGTAACTGAATATTCAAATTAATTATTTATTAATCAACTCATAAAAAAAATAAATCTAAGAATTTTAAAAATATTTTTATCACTCCCGGATTATTTTTTTAGAATTTTAAAACAATTTTATTTCATTTTAAACAAATAAGGGAATAAATATTAAAGGTAAAATAATATTTATAAAATAAATAAATTATTTTATTTTCCAAAATAATTAAATTTGATTATTTCTCATCATATTTAAATAATATTTAATTAATTAAATTAATTGATTATTATTAATTAATTAATCAATTTAAATTAATTAAGATATTAGCTAAATAGATTTAAAATAATCAAATAAAATAAATTTCGAATTAAAAATAATTTATTAAAATTTTAAAACTATTTTTCGAAATTAAAAATAATTTTTTGAAATTTAAAAATAATTTTTCGAATTTTTAAAAGTATTTTTCGAATTTCTGAAAATAAAATTCGAATTTATAAATAATTTTGAAAAATAATTTTCCAAAACCATTTTTCAGAATTGGATTTTCAGATTTTAAGGATCAAACAGGTACTATTCATCACCATCTTCACTTGAATACTCCAAGAACACCACCTCCATCAATGGAGGTTGCCCAGTTTCCGGTCACCGGAAAATAATTCCGGCGAACTCCGGCGACCTCAAAAACGTACCATTCGTTACGTTTTTAATACCAAACACACTCCAAATCAAATTCTAAACACAACTATACCATTCATTCAAACCCAGATTCGACCAAACTAAAAATCCGGCCAAAATCAAACTAAACTCCGGCCAAAAAAACATTTTTCTACAATTCGAAACCAAATTGTATGTTTAACATCACAAAATGAAGCTTATAACTCATATAATCTAACCCCTAACACCTTACATACAAACAATCAACACAAGCTTTGCAAGAATGATTTGAAAATTGGGCATAAACTAACAAACTTGAATATCACAATCCGGCTATAGAATGATACAATTAACTACATGAATCGACTCTAAATCATCATATAAAGCTATTCGAATCATCAAAACAACCGGAAAATCACTCAATCAAAAAGCCCCAAATTAGGCTCAAGAACCCTAATTTTCGAATTGATTAAATTAGCAATAGAACAATGAAATTGAACATATAATTGGACTCCTGGAATCAATATGAAGTTATACAAACAATGAATTCAACCGGAAAATCAAAGAATCGAAAAGCCCCAAATTTTATGAAGAACCCTAATTTGCAGATTCAAAAGAAAATTGATATAAAATCGAAACTTTACCCTCTGATGAAATTGATTGTAGATTATGAAACTAGAGATCAAGAGCTTCGATTTGAGCATAAGAACACCAAAATCCGATATCAATAACACCTTCAAATTTGGATTTGATCCTCAAGAACATGAGAGAGAAAATATATTTTTATATTTATTTATATATAAAAAATCTGATTTTATGAATTATTAATAAATAAAAAAAAATTTGATTCCTATTTATATTAATCGAAAATTAATACCCCAAAACTATTTTTAACCCCTAATTAAAATTATTATGCCTTAAAAATAATTTTTTTATGGGATAAAAATGTAAAATTTTTATTTTTAAACAAATGTAATATATATATCAAAATTTCCCAAAAATTATGAATATTAAAAAAATTACAAAATAATGCATTTTTATATATCCTATCATTGTATAAAAATAATTTTATAAAAAACAAGGCCTCGAATTCAATACAGGGGCTGGATCCGGAAATTAAAATGCGAAATAACTGTATTCTAAAAATATAAAATTTACAGAAAAATGGAATAAAATATTCTATGCTACACAGAAGTCACATAACACGTATGGGATAATTTGCCTATTTAATAAAAATTATAACGCGTTTAAATGCATTAAAAATAAATCAAAACACAATAAAATCAACTAAAAATATATTTTAACATAATAAAATACACGAAATTTTCCCTGATTGATCAAAAATATAAAATACAAAATTTTCAAATATTTTAATAATGCACCCAAATATTAATGGGGCACGGATAAGATACCGGGTAAAATTTTAGTATGAGAAAAATATAGTTTTGATCTTTAAAATTCTAAAATAATCTCAAGTTACCAAAAATGTGAAAATCCTAAATTTTAAACATTTTAATAATTTATACAAATAAAACTTTTGTACACGGGTAGAATATCGGGTATAATTTTTGTACCAATAAAATACCACTTGATCCATAAAATTTTAAAACAAACTCAATTAATCACTTTTGATAAAAATAAAATTTTTTAATAAAATAAATTTTTACTAACACAGACAGTACCAAATACAGTCTATCCGAATAACCTATTAACAATTAAACACGTAACTGCATTCAAATTAAAATTAAATATTCACAATCTTATTATTCCTTTATGGAAAACCAATAAAATATTTAAATAATAATAATAAATCCAGAAAAAAAATTGGGATTGTTACAATCTTCCCTCCTTATAGGGATTCCGTCCTCGGAATCCACTGAGGAAAAATCCCTAGGGTTCCTTAACTCCTTCATCATCCACACTTGCTTTTGTTCCATATAAAATCGAACCCACTTTGCAGTAATGTAGCGTTAATTGATAAAAAGAAAACGAATTGACTCCATTATTCGCCATTGGTATTCTAATCGTATCTTGATCTGCTTTTGCTCGTTGTAATCCCATCGCTAAGTCTAAATTCATCCCGTCAAGGTTAACTTATTCCCAACTGATTGGCATACCTTCAAAACTTTTTGTGATGACAAAATTTATGAAATTTTGAAGAGAATAGATTTCATATCGTAGCAATTATCCCTCATTTTTGGTTATCAATTTATGAATTTTAAAGCACATATTCTTTGAAATGAAAGAATAACTGAGAGATCAATATGATCATATGAACCCGACGTTGCGTGTCTTAGCTCCGACATTTACAAATAAAGGTGGCCAGCCTTCTTGTAATACGCAACACACCAGTGATGGCGTCCCATCCGACTTCTATCACACAGACAGATATACCTGGTGTCCCCTATAAATAGGGTTGTTCATCTCAATTGGAGTAGAGAAGTATGAAAGAAATTCCAAAGGTGTTATTTTCTGAAAAGAAGATCCAGAAAGAAAGTACCGAACAAGTGGTACTATATTTCAAATAAAATTATTAACCATTGGGGAAAATAAAAAGTTGAAAGTCTCAGAAATTTGAAAGTAGGTTTCATAATACCCTTTGAAATAATTGAAATCCAGAGTGGAGGTTGAACACAAGTGTCAAATGTCACTGTTTTGAAGAGCAAATATATCTTTTAAAGAATGTCTCTTTGGGAGGGATATGAAAATAATTTATTAGAAGAGAAGGTATTGCCAATGTCTCTACTTATGCCTTCTTCGTCAGCTCCTTTGATAGCTCGTCCTTCGATTATAAGCTTCTTCCTCTCCACGTTTTAAGGATATCGATATCGTATGTCATCGTCATCTCGTAATAATCACTGAAGATTCCACAGTAGACATCTCCATACGCAAGGCGGTCTATCCAGTTCATCACCACCATCTCAAACGAGTACTCCAATCTTAACTTACTAATTGGTACTATATCCAATAGTCCAACACGAACTCTACATGAGCTCTGACGTTCCTTACTTAGCTATACACACTCCTACACACTCTCGTTTCTAGTTTACTATAACCTCAGCTCTGATACCAACCTGTAACACCCCCCAAATCCGGGGTCAGGAGATTTGGTTGTCACGCGAAAATCCTCAAAATCAAACATCTTTTTAATAATAATCATTCACCTATGATTGTCCCACACTGGAAATATAACATATGTGACCCCAAACATACCAAGATCTTTTAAGGTTATAGGGCTAGAAACAAGAATCCAAATTCCCTTAGATAAAAGCATTCATTCTTTACAACTTCTCTTTGATCAAATCTTAAACCACTAGTGTAACTTCGATAAGAAGTACGCCAGGATAACTAGAAAAATTACATAATAATAATAAATATTAGAACTCAATTATATAAAATAGATCTTACACTAAATGTAGACATCCTGGGCCGAGTCATCTTCGAAATAACATCACGCTTCTTCTCTTTCTGAGTTGTACGGATACGTCCCGCCAAACTACCTTACTGAAATGTTAGAATTTACAACAGCAAGTATGAGCGAAAGAAATGCTCAGCAAGCGTATAAAAATTTTGATACAAAAACCAGGATAAGTGGGGCATAAAATCAACTGAAATGTAAAACAGTTTATAGAGAAAACTGAATCAACAACTGTGATATAATTCAACTGTAACTGAAATCATTTGGCATGTCATAAAAATGAATCATCTGCCAATTCACAATATATAATAGCCATTCGGGCGATATGGATTGGATACACTTTACTGAAACACCATTGCCCCCTGATCAGGTTCAAAAGCAATGGGACCCTTTATACTCCACTGGTACAGCTATACCCGTGTGTATAATCCGGATTTCATGAGGGTACCAAAATAGGCAAGTAATGTTAGCCTATAGGAAGATGGAATGGTTACCATATCCTCCTTAAATATTGCTGGACCATGGCAGCTACCATGGCCTCCTACGCTTTATCATTTTCCAATCCAATAGAGCAATTTCCGAATTCAACAGGAAATGCTTAGTTTCACATACAGTTCACATCCCTATTATTTACTACGATAATAAGGATATGAAGAGTTTATCTTAAACAATTCCCCACATCAAGGGTACCAATATCAAGTAACTTTGTTCGCACAAAAATATTTAAGAATCACAAATAGCTCTGAACAATAACTATTTATCATGATATGAATCAATGAAACATAAAATAAAAGTGTTTAAGATGATCAAGAAAATACTTGCCTCTGGTCCTTAGCTATTACGTAGCGCCAAAGTAATACAACTATCTTTTTCTTCTATCTCACGTCATCATGTCCTCTGTTTTAATCATTCGTTGGCTTGACGCTCTTACGATTGCCACGAGTCTGATCTGTCGACATCGAGCCCACGCGTCTACTTCTATAGTCAAACATAAGCTGGTACTTCAGTCTTCAAACGTCAATTTCTACTTTCTATAAACGTTTATAAACTCAACTCGAACATATTAACCATGCTTACCAAAATCTCTATCGGGAGAAAATAATTGGAAATATCCCCTTTGAACATAGACATTTTCCCGGTGTTAAAACACCTCACAAGTAACCCAGCAATTCCACCAACAATACTGCATTCACATCCACCTTTTCATAACCCACAAAGAATACCACATCTATCTCCAACCCTCTTCATTATATCTCCGCTGACAAACTAAGTCAATACTTACAAATTAATCCTCGATAAAGAAATAGAAATATAATTACAACGCTTAACCCTCGAAGTAAACACTTTGATAATTCACATCGCACGTAAAGAGACTAATAAATAGATCACATAATCACATAGCACGTTGATCAGATCATAAAAAGATTTTATCCAATATTTTTAAAACAGAAAACGGGTCAAAACCCTAATTATCGGATATAACCGACTCAATAAAAAGGTTTGGTAAAAAGTCGATCCAAATTTAAAAGTTGAATTCTAAATTAAAATCAATTTTATAATAATCGGGTCATTTTTCTGATTCCAAAAATATTTGTCTCGTTTAAAACGGACGAACGGTTGAATTAATACGCAATTAATAAGAATAATTCAATTAATAATTAAAGTAACTGAATATTCAAATTAATTATTTATTAATCAACTCATAAAAAAAATAAATCTAAGAATTTTAAAAATATTTTTATCACTCCCGGATTATTTTTTTAGAATTTTAAAACAATTTTATTTCATTTTAAACAAATAAGGGAATAAATATTAAAGGTAAAATAATATTTATAAAATAAATAAATTATTTTATTTTCCAAAATAATTAAATTTGATTATTTCTCATCATATTTAAATAATATTTAATTAATTAAATTAATTGATTATTATTAATTAATTAATCAATTTAAATTAATTAAGATATTAGCTAAATAGATTTAAAATAATCAAATAAAATAAATTTCGAATTAAAAATAATTTATTAAAATTTTAAAACTATTTTTCGAAATTAAAAATAATTTTTTGAAATTTAAAAATAATTTTTCGAATTTTTAAAAGTATTTTTCGAATTTCTGAAAATAAAATTCGAATTTATAAATAATTTTGAAAAATAATTTTCCAAAACCATTTTTCAGAATTGGATTTTCAGATTTTAAGGATCAAACAGATACTATTCATCACCATCTTCACTTGAATGCTCCAAGAACACCACCTCCATCAATGGAGGTTGCCCAGTTTCCGGTCACCGGAAAATAATTCCGGCGAACTCCGGCGACCTCAAAAACGTACCATTCGTTACGTTTTTAATACCAAACACACTCCAAATCAAATTCTAAACACAACTATACCATTCATTCAAACCCAGATTCGACCAAACTAAAAATCCGGCCAAAATCAAACTAAACTCCGGCCAAAAAAACGTTTTTCTACAATTCGAAACCAAATTGTATGTTTAACATCACAAAATGAAGCTTATAACTCATATAATCTAACCCCTAACACCTTACATACAAACAATCAACACAAGCTTTGCAAGAATGATTTGAAAATTGGGCATAAACTAACAAACTTGAATATCACAATCCGGCTATAGAATGATACAATTAACTACATGAATCGACTCTAAATCATCATATAAAGCTATTCGAATCATCAAAACAACCGGAAAATCACTCAATCAAAAAGCCCCAAATTAGGCTCAAGAACCCTAATTTTCGAATTGATTAAATTAGCAATAGAACAATGAAATTGAACATATAATTGGACTCCTGGAATCAATATGAAGTTATACAAACAATGAATTCAACCGGAAAATCAAAGAATCGAAAAGCCCCAAATTTTATGAAGAACCCTAATTTGCAGATTCAAAAGAAAATTGATATAAAATCGAAACTTTACCCTCTGATGAAATTGATTGTAGATTATGAAACTAGAGATCAAGAGCTTCGATTTGAGCATAAGAACACCAAAATCCGATATCAATAACACCTTCAAATTTGGATTTGATCCTCAAGAACATGAGAGAGAAAATATATTTTTATATTTATTTATATATAAAAAATCTGATTTTATGAATTATTAATAAATAAAAAAAAATTTGATTCCTATTTATATTAATCGAAAATTAATACCCCAAAACTATTTTTAACCCCTAATTAAAATTATTATGCCTTAAAAATAATTTTTTTATGGGATAAAAATGTAAATTTTTTATTTTTAAACAAATGTAATATATATATCAAAATTTCCCAAAAATTATGAATATTAAAAAAATTACAAAATAATGCATTTTTATATATCCTATCATTGTATAAAAATAATTTTATCAAAAACAAGGCCTCGAATTCAATACAGGGGCTGGATCCGAAAATTAAAATGCGAAATAACTATATTCTAAAAATATAAAATTTACAGAAAAATGGAATAAAATATTCTATGCTACACAGAAGTCACATAACACGTATGGGATAATTTGCCTATTTAATAAAAATTATAACGCGTTTAAATGCATTAAAAATAAATCAAAACACAATAAAATCAACTAAAAATATATTTTAACATAATAAAATACACGAAATTTTCCCTGATTGATCAAAAATATAAAATACAAAATTTTCAAATATTTTAATAATGCACCCAAATATTAATGGGGCACGGATAAGATACCGGGTAAAATTTTATTATGAGAAAAATATAGTTTTGATCTTTAAAATTCTAAAATAATCTCAAGTTACCAAAAATGTGAAAATCCTAAATTTTAAACATTTTAATAATTTATACAAATAAAACTTTTGTACACGGGTAGAATATCGGGTATAATTTTTGTACCAATAAAATACCACTTGATCCATAAAATTTTAAAACAAACTCAATTAATCACTTTTGATAAAAATAAAATTTTTTAATAAAATAAATTTTTACTAACACAGACAGTACCAAATACAGTCTATCCGAATAACCTATTAACAATTAAACACGTAACTGCATTCAAATTAAAATTAAATATTCACAATCTTATTATTCCTTTATGGAAAACCAATAAAATATTTAAATAATAATAATAAATCCAGAAAAAAAATTGGGATTGTTACAGAAAGGGGTGTTATAAAGAAAAATAAAAATGATAACATGTTAAATAAGTTGTTTTAAAATTAAATCAAATAAGCAGTTTTTTTTTAAAATAAAAATATATAACATGTTAAATATAAATGAAGTGTTTAGAGAATTTACATATTAATATGTAAAGATGATTTTTTTTTTTAAATATTTAGGTTGACATATCTTATAATGAATATTTTTTCTAATAAATTGTAGGATTAAAAAAATTGAGAATTTAAGCGATTAGGACTATTCTCTTATTCATCTACATATAGCACATATGATATAAGTAATAGAATATATTTTTTAACCCACATGGCTAAAACAATTTAAGATAAAATTGATATAAAGAAAATGTAAATTAAATAAATTATTATAAATAAAAGGATCAAATATAGACTTGCGAAAGATAGTAAAAGAGAACACAATTAATATATCATTGTGTAAACATGCATTGATCAAAATTTTATGAGAAATTGTATATTTTTATTAAAATTACAATGATATTAAATCAAACTTTACGAATGTTTAATATTTTAAAACTAACCATAATATTGATGTTTTCATATTAATTTTGTTTTGATATAAAATATTTTAGATTTTAAGTTTTAATTAAAAAAGAATATAATATATTTTAAAAGAAAAATAAATTATATATATATATATATATATATTCAAGGTTATTAACACTAGTACAAAACTGACTTTTTACGTCGGTTATATATGTCTTATACGTCGGTTAAATGGCGACGTATAGAGGGGCGACGTATAAAGTCACGAGTCTTTTACGTCGGTTAAAAAGGCGACATATAAAGTTTCAATATACGTCGCTAAAAAGCCAACGTATAATGTTGAAAAGACCGACGTATAATGTTGAAGAAAGGCGACGAATAATATCCAAAAAACCGACGTATAATGTTGAAGGCGACGTATATTATCCAAAAAGGCGACGTATAAAGTCTAAATATACATCGCTAAAAAGCCGACGTATGATGTTGAAAAATCCGACGTGAAATGTAGAAAAAAGGCGACGTATAATGTCCAAAAAGCCGACGTATATTATCCACAAAAATTTTAAAAAAAAATCTTTTATTTTTGTATACAAAAATTCTTTATCAAAAAAAATTAATTTCATATTATTCATGTACACCAAATAATGGTTAAACAATCAAAAACCAAAATTTGTACAACCAAAATCTAAAGAAAAAATTAGCCATTTACAATTTAGACGTATAACATAGCTGTGCACTTGTGCTAGTGTGTCCAAAACAAACAGTCCATTGTTCCTAACACCGTCTCTCCTTCCAACAGAGACCGACACTTCACAATCTGTTGTTTCTACCACCACCACTCCCACGAGAAAATCTTCGATCATTATATCCACCGCCTCTTCCTCCTGAGAACCTACCTCCACCAAAACCACCACATCCTCCAAATCTTCCCCTGATCCTTCTCTTGCAACTCTGGCAGTTCTTTCACCACTGTCAAACTCACACCAGCTGCATTTTCTTGACCTACAACCCACAAAAAATTATATCAGATAAATGCAAAATAAAAATAAAATAAATAAACTGAACATGTAGATGATACAATCCTAATAGTTATAAAGTACGCAAGTAACCATCTCTAGAAATTTCCTGGTTTAACTAGAAAGTTTTGATTAAAAAAAAACTAGATAATATTTGGTGATGTACCAGCAAGAAATGTGTCCAAATCTGCTGCAGACACGTCAAATACAGCTCCCCTTCCATCAGCTGTAAGAGCAAGACCCTTGACAGTCTTAACTTTTTGTTCGGGTAAAAACTGCCGCAAGATACTAAAAGCAACACTGGAGCATCAAAAAAGAGAAAATGACAGTTATAATTATGCCGTGATAGGGTGGAACTTGGAAATTAGGAAGTGAATAACCTCATTGTCTGTAGTTCTAATCCTATGCATAATTGGGATTAAAATATTGCTAATATAAAATACCGACGCGATAATTAATTAATTACAGTATTCGACTGAAGTAAGTGAGAAACAGGCAGAAAGTAGTCATGCAATAGATTGAAATAAGAAAATTAAATAAGAAAATGAAGATTCGTTTTGATAATGAGATTATGAAAATGACTGTTGGGAAGTGACAGTAAAAAAGGACTTAGACATGGGTTGATGACTCTTGGGCTCCACTCATAGATATAATAAATAATTACCTGATCAGATATCCTTCACTTCTTGGCTTCATGCACACGGTGAAATATGTAATAAAAATTGCATGTGAGAAGATTGTGCTGCTGCATTAAACGAGGTATGGCTGCTATGCGATGGCAGATAGGTAGCATGAGGTGCTTGTCCTGTCATATTGTAGTATGAACCCGATTGCATACTAGGTTCTAAACCTAAGTGAAACACCGTGAACTCACGTAGGACTAGAATTTACAAAAAACTCAGAGTACGAGCAAACAATTAAAGTGTGGGTGTCTGGAAATTAAACCTTGCTATAGGATTAACATATGATTCCGCAGAATCCTTGATAGCTTCTATCCCAGGATTTATGGAAGGCTCAAATTCTGTCCCCATGCTACCAAAAGTAACTCGGTATCTGTCAGTTGTGGAGACTCGTATATGTGGAGCTATTATCACATTCTGGTTCTCAGAAATGTTTACTCGTGACAAGTTATCCTGCAACTGAGTAGAATCTACTTCCAAATTTTTAGACGTATTAGCAGGTGGAGAAGCAGATTTTGCAGGCATTCCGATAACTCCAGGACCAGCGCTTTGCTTTTTGCTAGATTTTGGTTTCCACTCTTTGTTAGACTGAGAAGAAGCTACAATAATAGACTGTATGATCAGTTCTTGGGAAAATAGCTTTTTATTCCTCTTCAAAATTACATGAAGAGTCAACCTATTACAACATACAGAGAACTATAAACTTTAAAAGATCTGTTATAAAATTGCATAGGATCTTGCAACTTACAAGTAAGTTTTGAGGCTTGATGTCACGGTGACAGATACCAATGCAGTTATGAATATAAGCAAGGGCACTGCATATCTGCATCAAATTTATATACAGAGAGAGTTGAGAGGAGTAGAATATCTTGAGAAATGAAGATCCAAATGACGTATTAAATTTTACTGTGGAGAACTAAACTATACATCATGACATTACATTTGTACAGAGAGATAGTATATATCCTGGTACCTCAACTTCAAAACTAACCTGCATATTGAATGCGACCATCTGGGCTCCGACCATCCACCCAGTTAGTGGCCTAAAATTTGAGGATGTTACACGAGTCCCCTTTGGGTATACCCTCACTAAATTTTTTTGGGTAAACCTAAAATATATGCCCATGTTCAGATAAATAAGATTAAATATGAATGATAAATTAATCATGTTCTTCATGAAGAAAACTAATACAACTTACAGTTACCTAACTATATCAGTTCCATAACATTCAGCTGCTCTTGCAAGTTCTTGTTCACTTAAACTAAGACGCCTAACCTTATCAACCCCAACTATTAGAGTCCTCCTTAATCCATCCTTCGGTTTATCAGCATGAATTGCAATGAGATGTTTGTATGCTGATGCTGTGAGTTGGAATTTGTTGCCATCATCGTCCACACTAGCTTGATCCTCACCGTTCTGCAATAAAACTAAGTTACAAGGAACAATATCTCAGAATAATAACTGGATATTGCAGTCTTATTCTAAGCTCACCCATTCACCAGCATCAAGAAGTGAAGAAAGAGGCTTGTGTCCAGTTAACACAAGCTGGCGAGGTTGTATGGCGTTAACAAGGTGACCATGAGGACTGTTTTCATTCTTATCAACATCCCGAGTTCCAGCTGCAAGACTATGTTCTTTTTTTGGTGTTTCATTTTGCTCTGGATGTTTCAAAAATTTAACAATTTTTAAGTAAATTACAAGTGTTTATAAAGCATTACTAACATCATTCAACTGGCAAGTTAAAAAATATAGATAAAATTACAATTTGTTTTTTCAATTTCTATTAATAACAGCAAAGAATTAACAAATAAAAATATCTGAAGAGATATAGTTTTAATACTATACAGGGTTGTCTTCCATAACAAGATCTCTAAACTTATAAAGTCCACCAGCCGAACCATGTGGCTTGTCCTCCCTCAAGTATCTAAGGACATAAAATCAACAAGAAAACTCTGGACATTAAAATTCGATCATCTTTTTAGGACTTGGAAGTTGGAACCCACCAAGGAAATTGAGTAGTCAATGAAGTTACCTAACAGGCACTTTGAGCTCATTCGAGATTGAGGAAACATACAAGGCCAATTCTCGTTCTTCATAAAAACCAACAAGATTGATCTGTGCAAGGTTTGGAATCTACAACGGGGACAAGTATAATGCACATAAGTAGTAATCATAATTCTCCCTATCCCAAGAAGTATCAAGAAATTATAAAATAATATAAAAAAACCAAAACTGTCCATCAGAACAATGTCCTGGTAAATTGAAACAAAAGCACCATACATACCTTTTTACAAGCAGAGACTGGATGATGAACCATTGGCTTCCTGCCAATAGAAAGAGTGGTTTTGCAAGATTCAACGACAATGGCCGGAATCTAGTACCTAAACAAACATAGTAATCAACATCTTTATACAAAAGTCAACAAAGGGTATATCAAAGAATTGCAATCCAGAAATGCGAAAAACATTATAACAATTTTCCATCCAAAAAGATCAAAATTTGATTGATAAGACAATAAAATTATCAAAACAAAAACCCAAATTCCAAAATGATAAAGAAAGAACTTGTGATTTCTAATTCAGTTACAAAGGATTGAATAAAAAAGATGAAACCATACCTTTAGTTGGACCACCCACCATGATCACAGCAACAACTTTCTCCTCTGAACTCACCATAATTCTCAAAATCACAAAAACACAGATCTCTCAATAATGACACCAAGATACCAACTGGTATGTCAAAGTGGTCTGATTTTCAAGAATGGGCATATAAGAAATCCCCGCATTACTTGGCGGGTTTTTGCAACTTGTAATCCTTAAAAAATCAATATTAGCTTCTAAAAGAGAAGCTAAACTTTCATCTACATAATGAAATCTGCACTAACACATTAATAATACTAAAAAACAGAACTCCAAACTAACATATGTTACGCAAAGCACTTTATATCAATTTCATTATATATGTCTCAGCTTTGTAACTTAAACAACAAATCTAACACCGAAAAGTGCTTTGTAAACAATAAATCAGAGAAATTTCAAGGGAGAGAGAGCGGTATATATATATATATATATATATATATATATATATATATATTATTACACATATATGCATAGAGAAGAGGGGAGGGAGAGAGAGATTATAAAGCTTCTCCGTAACCGCCTTCTTCGTGCCGGCGACTTCACCGTTGAGTCTCATCTGCTTCCCTTCATTCAATAGCTTCTCTATTATCGATTCCCAATCACCCATGCCTTCCTGTAAATCACGATTTAGAACCAAAATCAGTTAGTATACAGATATACATATACAGTGAGATCTAAATTGATAGGATTGAGAATTTATCATCTTGAAACTGGATTTAGAAATTGAATGTGTGTGATTGAGAGAATATTAAACCCTAAGCGAGAGCGAGAGCGAGAGAGATTGAGATTTCAGATTGAGAGTGGGTTGAATTTGGGGAAATAAAAGAGTGAAGTACGTTTGGGTTTAAATAATTTTCACGTCTGTTGATAAAAAGAGACAATTATATACGTCGGAGTCTAAGAAGAAAACCAAACCAAACCAAACCAAACATACCCAGTATATCCCGCTCAGAGCAGGGTCTGGGGAGGGTAGGATGTACGCAGACCATACCCCCACTTTATGAGTGGGGAGGCTGTTTCCGTGAAGACCCTCGGCTGAGTGCACAACATACATGAAGTGTGGAAAATAGAACGGAAATGATACGGAAATGGATAGAGACATACCTGCAGCCCATGGCGTTCTCCACATGAGACCTACCTATCTGCGAGGATTTATGATACTCCTAGCTTGTTGCGAGCCAACCGCACGGGAAGTCCCGCACAGAAATAACACCGGGCCAAGCTCCCTGTAACTGCAAAACCAGAAAACAGAAAACACTCAAGACGAACAGTGAGAACGCTAAAGCCGAACTTCTAAAAAATCGCTAACCGTGACAAGGCACCTCTGAGGCTCTCGACAACAGAGCCACAACCTAAAAGGGAATCCACCACTCTGGTACGCCGCCTCCAAGAACACCTATCCGCGAGCATGGTCTCATTTAAGTCTAAGGCCTTCAAATCCATCCGGAGCTGCTCTTCCCACGACCTCCTCGGCCTGCCTCTCCTCCTCGCCCCAACAACCGCCAAACTCTCGACCCTCCTAACTGGGGCTTCAGCCAGCCTCCTACGAACGTGGCCGAACCATCTCAGCCTCCCTTCCCTAAGTTTCGCAGAAAAAGGCGCCACTTCGAGCTCGCTCCTAAACACCGAGTTCGGGATTCTGTCCAACATCGTGCGCCCACAAGACCACCGCAGCATCCTCATTTCTGCCCCTTCCAACTTGTTTACGAGGGCTTTCTTCTCCGCCCAACACTCAGAGCCATACAACATCGCAGGACGGATAGCAGCTCTATAGAATTTCCCTTTCAACCTTAAAGGGACTTTCTTATCGCACATTACCCCTGACGATGATGTAAAAAGAATCTTTATACGTCGCCTTTTACTCAACCGACGTATATAATAGCATTATATACGTCGTCTTTTCCTCAACCGACGTATATAGTATCATTATATACGTCGCCTTTTCCTCAACCGACGTATAATGTTATCATATACGTCGGCTTTTTCTCCAACCGACGTAAAAAAGGTTTAAAAATGTAAATATACGTCGCCTTTAGGCGGAACCGACGTATATAAGTATTTTATACGTCGCCTTTGGACAGAACCGACGTATAATAGGCGACGTAAAAGATCATTTTTGTACTAGTGTAATCCTCTTATTCTTATCTTTATGTAAATATTAATATTATAATATGATTAATTTATTTAAAGAATTTTATGTAATGATAATAACGATTACATAAGTAAATTGTATGCAAGTTAATGGGAAAATTAAAAATGAGAAAGTGAATGGCAATTGATAGGCATGAATGCATTCTTTTCAAATCATGGTATTTTTTTCGATTTTTTTAATATATGTAATAAAAATTTATTTGCTTACTGTATAGTCATGTTTTTGTAACTTGGTATTTTTACTATGTGGATTTAATGTTATATTTTGATTTAGGATGAAGGAATCTTGGATTTCAAATTAAATTTTTTTAAATAACCCGAGACCGAGACCGAGAGAGAGAAGAGATATGTGAGAGATGGATACTGTAAGAACCCAGATTTTTGATAGAATTAAAACTTTTTAGTATGTAATAATATGGGAATGAATAGTGGTTATGACTGCGATGTAACGAATGTCTATTAAATGAATGGAATGGATTTGAATTCAATTATTTACATGTCATGCAGAATACTTTTGGTTGACGGCATAGGTAAGAATGATCTATCTCCTAAGGATATAAGTATATTACTTCAAGTAAGATTATTCTTGTGTCATCCAAATCAATATCTATTATAAGTCCAGCGGTTCCGTAAAAAGGTTAAGAAGCACTCGAGAGTGAACCAGGTTCATTTTCCTAATTATAGGAATTAAATAAAAATAAGTGATGAATAGTGATTTTGGTAGAATTTGGAATATTATTATAATAATGATATACCCGGTATTCGGAACGGATTTCTGAGTTCGTATTAGTGATCCAGGAAGAAAATAAGTGTATGTAAAAGCCGTCGGATTCAGAAAAAGAGCACTTTTATTTTCTCCGAGATTTCCCTGGACACTACAAGACTTAAGGAGTTATAAAAGGGAATTAAGGAATTTAAATTCGAGAAGTATTAAGTAAGATGAAGAATAGTATTAGAAATATTAAGAAGGTTTTCGGTAAAACCCTAACTAGAAACGAATGAGTTATTCCCTCGAACGATCAACGAACAAGCAAGGAAATTGAGTAATACCCGGACAAAGGAACGAATAAATAACCAAGAGACAAACAAGTGCAATTGGTGGGAAAAGGAGAAACCCAAGTAACATCCTTATAAGTCAACTACAAGATGAGTGGTGTAATTGCATTCTTGCAAAAATGGAGTTGTTTGTTGTAGTGCCAACACTTGGCCCAATGAGGAAGCAACAAGTGGCACCATTGGATTGCCAACAACACATTAAAAGAGATGCATCCATTATATATGCAAGGGTTATACATGTATTAGCCATAAATCACCAAAACAAAACAAACCACCACCATTTTTCTCCATTTCTTCATAAAAATCTGCCCATTCTTAGCTAATTGGAAGTCCAACTTCCAACCATCACTTGTTCTTCAAATTTTTATGGTAAGTACTACATATCATGGTAATGATCTCCTAGAAATTTCAGCTTCAAATTCATCTTTTATCATTTTCAAATAAATCATCAAAGATGATGATGAATAGTGTTCTTCATAAACTAACTTTTATTTCTTGATTTCTTTTGATTATTCAAGCTATACTAAGGCTAGATAAGGGCTAAACAAGGCTTGATAAGTTCATACATACACCAAGGAAGGTATACCACTCTTGAAAACCAAGCTCTTAGTTTAAGTTTTGGTATTTTAGATGAGTTATATGGATTTAATGCATGTTTAGGACCTTAAGATTATGATTGGGATTTATTAAATGTGAAATTAGTTTAGATGAACGGAAAGACATTGCTTGGTCTTAGTTCATGGTTGAATAACATGTAAATGTTGTTTGGAGTGGAAACTATGATTATTGGATGGTTTGAAATTTGGAAATCATGTAAACATAGCCGTCGTAATGCCCGATTGTCGTTAGCCTTAAGAAACCGTGATTAGCAGTAGCATGAACACACTGTCCAGTCTCGGATTTTGCCATGAAAGGCTAGATTATGTTATAAGCTTCGTTTTGATATAAAGATCACGTGAAACGGACTTACGGTTTAGGATTTATGACTAAATTACTAAAAGTAGTTCGAATCCATAAACAAAAGTTCGTAACTGAAATTGAACCCTCGTAAGCAATGTAACGTCATGGCGAATCTTGGTAAATAAATACTAGGGGTAAGAAGGAAGGTGTGAAAGAAAACCGTATGTCAAAAAGAGCATTTTTCGATTTATTAAAAATGTTCGAGTCAAGGTTAAACGAGAACGAACCCCTAAAAGACGACTCTTTTATAACTTTGGTAAAACGCTTAGAAAACGGGCGATAAAACTCGGAGTAAAATATTGGTTCGTAACGATCAACCTTAGAACTCATATGACTTAAGTATGTCCCAAGTATAAGTGCAGTGACATGTCGTATTAACGAACGAATGTCGGGTCGGATCAGGTTCGTAACGATCAACCTTAGAACTCATATGACTTAAGTATGTCCCAAGTATAAGTGCAGTGACATGTCGTATTAACGAACGAATGTCGGGTCGGATCAGTGATAATAAGTAATCCACTAAAAGGGGTATAACGAGATGACTCGAGAACGTGTTTCGATTTAAGTATAACTTAACGTTTAATATGTTAAGTGATTAATTCCGAATGCCTTGGCTATTTATAGATCACCAGGCTGAACCGGGACCCGCTACCACTACCCCTTACCGTACTCGACTACCAGGCAAGTTTCAATTCCCTTCTTTTAGGCTGTTGTTGTGATTGAATAAATATATATATATGATTGCTGATATACATATGCCATTGCTTGCATGCCTACTTTCAAGTTGAATTGATATACTTGTTCCCTAAATGTTATTGTTGGCTTATAAGCTAGATAGTTATATATCAGTTATAAGCCGGTTATTGTAAGACCCTCATAGAAGGGCGTATATATCTTATTAATCAAAAATAGACCGGGAGTCAATATTCCTTGATATATCGAGATTACCTCGGAAGAAAATATTTAAGTAAATATTTTCTATTATTTGGGCGACGAATATTATTTGAATATTCGTTCGAGACTAATTATTTTGACGATCCTTACTTCAAATAATTATTTGAATGTAACTATTCAACGAATAATATTTCTCAATATTCATTCAGAGTCGAATTGATTATCGACTATTATTTCGAATATTCTTCTAAAGATGAGACTATTAAATGAATATTATTTTGGATATTCTTTTAGATTATTATTTTATTAAATCAATATTACTTTTGAATATTCATTTAAGATATTAAATACTTGATGAATATTATTTTAATATTCATCTGAAGCTTGATTTAATTATCGAATATTATTTCGAATATTCCTTAAGGCTTGGATTACTAAATGAATATTACTTGATATTCATTTAGGATATTATTCATTAAATGAATATTACTTTTGAATATTCATTTAAATTCCTAATTAATCATGAATATTACCTTAAATATTCTTTTCAGGTCTTATTAATTAATGAATATTGTTTTGAATATTCATTTAAATATTTATTTATTCAATAAATATTCTCCTGATATTTCTTCAGGGATTATTTTGAGAAATACTCTGATTAAAAATATTCTTTCATATTCCCAAATATTCTTTCAATATTTTAACTCAATAAATATTCTCTGAATATTTATTCCATACTTAGAATAATCTCGATAAGGTTAATCTTCTTCGATTATTACAAAAGATATTTCGAAGTCATATTATTATTAATCTTATATCAAGAAAGGTTCCCAGACATCATTCATCTTTGAGTCTATCTTCTTAATAATAAGGGAACCTTACTTGGAAAAATGTTATTTATCTTGTCGACTTCCCGGTCATAAAGTATTCCCTTCACCCGCAACTCGGGTGCTGTTGACTTATTAAGTCGTTGTTTACCTTCTCATCTTTCGAGGGGTAAGATTACTGGAACAAGTTGATATCCGTTACCAAGTAATAGCTTGGGAGTTATTGGTAAATTTTCCTTTCCAACTAGATACGACTACTTTGTGGAGTCTTATCAACAAGTATTATACTTGGGGAAAGGGGGACGAACGTTATATTCAGAATCATGAACTCTATTTGAACTAGGAGTCGTGTAAGAGGCCGAGTAGCGCCGGTCCATCCCCTTGGCCCAACCGTTGGCCGGGGAGAGCTAGTAAGGCGGTAGACAAGTAAAGCCGTCAGTTCTTCCTTCTACCGGTAGTAAATCTAAATTGAGCTGTACGATCTCGACTGATCATCAAGATTGGAACAGCGGGCGCGGTGAATACTCCATCATTGGTTCATCATCCAAATTCATTTATTTCCTGCAACATGATTACTGTTGGCAGAGTTGGAAAAGAGTCATAACTGGAATTGCAACCCTTTCTTGCAAGTTCCTCTTCTTAATAACGATAATAATATCTCGCTTACTTTGATGTAGCAGATATTTCTTCAAACAAATACTTTAAGTTACCTTGTAACTTCATCGTTCATATGATACTGGCATCATTTCCGTAAATGCATGGCATATGGTTTAAAAGATAGCTTTGAACTGTTTTAAATTATCGTTCAGTTATATATTTGTTGGTGGGCTTTCGCTCACCCTTGCCTTGTTTATATTATGTCACAACAACAGCTAGGACAGATGGCTCGCGTCAGGCGCACTCGGCGCAAGCAGGTTACCCGACCCACCGGACTACCCGCTGAGATGCTAGCCGCCATTGCTGAGGTAGCATAGTTAGACAGCTTTTGTTTCCTGTTTAACTATATGTATAATTAATGTAATCAACGGCAAAACGTTTAAACCTATGATGTTATCCTTTTGGGATTGTAATAACTTTTATTCGTAACCCTTTAATGTAAGACTTATTTCAATTTCATCTCTGGGACTATAACTGTTGTGTGTGTGAGTGATAATTATTGTGGGGTCACAGCATGTGATTTATTTATTGTGGACTCAAGTCAAGTATTATGAATGGATGTAAGACCGTAACCACCAGATCCCTGACCCCGGATCTGGGGGTGTTACAGAGATGGTATCAGAGCGAGAGTTATATATCCCAAGAGATGATACGACGTTATATAATAATAAATTCAATAATATAATAAGAACCCTTGCCAGGTTCACCTAAAACCCTTACGGGAACTTTTTAAGTATCATGATAGTAACATAGTTCGTCTTGTGTAGGCGAGCGACTTGTCGGCCCAGGAGGCAGCTGCGAGACAGCATGATGAGGACATGTTCCGGACTAGGGACCCATACTATGAGCACTTGCCTGAGGATGATACTGAGCCTGAGGAGGAGGACGCTGAGGAGGTCCAGGTTGAGGCTGATACTGATGTGATCGAGTCTGAGGAGGAGGACCCTGAGGAGGTCCAGGATGATGCTGACACAGATGTTGTTGAGACTGAGGGGGAGGAGGACCCGGAGGGGGTCCAGACAGGACAGGACGCTGAGTTAGTGGTTGAGGATGATGATTATTGGGTTATGACTGAGTTCAGGACTATGGGAGATGACACTGACATGACCACGGATCAGGTGGTGCCGGTGGATGAGGGTGTTGAGGGAGATATAGATGAGCCAGTAGTTGGTGCTGTAGGGAGTTCTGGACTTTTTGTGCCACTCCTCCCTGTTGAGAGAGCCCCTACCCCACCACCACTACCTGTGAGCCCCTACCCCGACGAGTTTGAGGAGCTTACCCCAGAGCCCCAGCAGACAGAGACTGCCGCTCCAGCTGAGCCATCCACCCCACCTCATGCCCCGATAGGAGGAGTCCCAGTATGTGTTCACAACTTGATTGTGAACGGGCTTTATAGAGAGTTGTCTGTGGCAGATGCCAGGTTGGCAGAGTCTAGGAGTGAGTTAGCAGCAGAGAGAGCCGCCCGGATGAGGGTGCAGGGCAGGAGGACTATCAGTGACAGAGTTGGGTATAGGGCTGTGACCCGCATCGAGCTGAGGGCTCGGGTGAGGGTGCGACAGTTGCCTACTGATGGGCATGGTAGGGTAGACAGAGCAGCGGCTGAGGAGGTTTTCCGCATCGCCATGGGGAGGGTTCGGAGGATGTTTCGTCGTGGCGGCTGATTTCAGATGTGGTGATGCAGTGGTCTAGTTGTCTAGTCATGTACGGACATAGTAGTGCCGGCTTTTGTAGGGATGGTTTTCTTGTACTTGTTTTCCCTTTTTGCAGACTAGACAGATAGACAGCATATTTCACTTTTGACTTGTTGTTGTTGTTAGGATGGCTGTACTTTAAACTATCGTTGTAACTCGGATGTTGTACCTTTTCGATACCTGGTATATATTTGTTTCCATTTCAGTCATTACAATTTTGTTGGGAAGTGATCACGAGTTTATTAGCATATGTATTACTTTTCGATTAAGTTTCCATGAGATATAAAACTGTGGGATTTTAAAACCCAATCATGTAAAGAAATGTGCAAGGAAAAATCCTTTAAAACCGGTAAGTGAACCTAACGTATAATTTTCCAAATTTTCAGTAAAATGCCGCCAAGACGGATGGGCACTAGGGCTAACCCCCGCGAATCTACTGACCAAGAGAGTCACAACCAACACGAGGAAAACCGTGGAAGTAGTGAGGAACAAGATCAGGACTATAATGAGCAAGAAGATTCCCAGTATGGAGCAGAGGATGAACCCCTGTACTCTGAAGAATTTGAAAGGGAAATAGAGGGTGGAGAAACTGAAGTAGAACAGGAAGGGGAGAACCAGGGCGGAAACCCCATGGGCCAGTTTATGGATCTGCTTAGGCAGAATTTGAACCAATACCCCCAACCACCACCAAGCAACAACACTTCAGTGGCAAATTCCTTTAGGGCCTTTAAGTCCCTTAAGCCCCCAGAGTTCCACGGATCGGCTGATCCCGTTGAGGCGAGGGCCTGGATCAAAGAAATGGAAAAGTCTTTTGAGATTCTGAGTATCAATGAGGCTCAGAAGACTGTTTTTGCTACTTACCTACTAAAGGGAGAGGCCAATTATTGGTGGGAAGCCAAGAAAAACATGGAGACTGATGCTGTCATAGCCTGGGAAAGGTTCAAACAATTATTCCTGGAGAAGTACTTCCCGAAGTTCATGAAAACCCAGGTGGAACTTAAGTTCTTGGAACTGAAACAGAACAATATGTCAGTGGCTGACTATGAGGCTAAATTTACTGAGCTATCAAGATTTGTGCCAGAGTTTGTAGACACAGAAGAGAAGAAAGCTAACAGGTTTCAACAAGGGCTGAAATAGTGGATCCAGAATAGGGTGGCTGTTTTAGAGATTACAGATTATGCCACCTTGGTGCAGAAGGCAACCATTGTGGAGGCTGGTAGTGATCAGATGCAGAGAGAGAGAGAGAAAGGGGGGATAAAGAGAAAGCATGTTAGTATGGGCGGAAGATCCGCTGGAGGAAAACCCCCAACCAAGTTTAATCGAGGAGCGGTTTCCCTACCAGGGAGGAGTGTAGGGTTTAAACCATCTGCGAGTGTGAGTGTGAGCCAGGGCGGCCACCAATCAGGAATGTCCCGTTCCAACCCTTCTCGACCTCCATTGCCATTGTGTGCTACTTGTGGGAAGAGGCACTCCGGGGTGTGCAACCTGAAGCAGATAAACTGTTATAAGTGTGGGCGAGCTGGGCATTATGCTACCGCTTGCACCACGGTCATCCCTAACAGCACAACCTGTTTCCAGTGTGGACAGCGAGGGCACATGAGGAAGGATTGCCCAAAGAGCAAACCAGCAGCATCAGGAGCAAGCAAGGTTGCCTCAAATAGGCCACCAACTGCTAGGACTTTCAATATGTCAGTACAAGATGCCGTGAGGGACACAGATGTGATAGCAGGTACTTTTTCTCTTAATTCAGTCAGTGCAAATGTCTTATTTGATTCAGGAGCAACTAAGTCTTTTATATCTAGAGATTTTGCGCATAACTTGAAACTTAAAACCCAGCAACTAAGAGATTCCTTACAAGTAGAAATAGCTAATCAGGAAATCGTACCGGTTAATCAAATTCACCCCGATTGTAAGCTAGAAATAGGAGGACGATCCTTCTATGTCGATTTAATTCCTTTTAAGCTAGGGGAATTCGATGTCATTTTGGGTATGGATTGGTTGTCTCGCAATGATGCGCAGATAGATTGTAAAGGGAAAAAGGTTAAGTTGAAAACCCCAGGGAAGAAAGAAATAGTGTTTAAAGGGATGCGACAGACCCAGAAAATTCTGACCATGGCGCAAACCAAGAGATTGTTACGAAAAGGGAACGAGGCTTATTTGGCCTACGTTATAGATACTCAGAAGGAAGTGCCAAGATTGCAGGACATTCTGGTAGTTAATGAGTTCGAGGACGTGTTCCCACAAGATCTTCCTGGACTACCACCTGATAGGGTAATTGAGTTTGCCATCGAATTAGCCCCGGGGACGGCGCCAGTTTCGAAGGCCCCGTACCGACTAGCCCCAGTAGAAATGAAGGAGCTAGCTAAACAATTACAGGAATTGTTGGATAAGGGCATGATAAGGCCCAGTGTGTCGCCTTGGGGCGCACCAGTGTTGTTTGTTAAGAAAAAGGATGGAAGTATGAGGTTATGCATCGACTACAGAGAATTGAACAAGCTAACCATAAAGAATAAGTATCCATTGCCCAGGATAGACGATTTGTTTGACCAGCTAAGAGGAGCTGAATACTTCTCTAAGATTGATTTGAGAACGGGATATCACCAACTGAAGATCAAACCTGAAGATATCCCGAAGACTGCATTCCGCACCAGATATGGACATTATGAGTTCTTAGTTATGTCGTTTGGATTGACCAACGCCCCAGCAGCCTTCATGGACCTAATGAATAGGGTGTTCAAGGAATATTTGGACAAATTCGTGATAGTTTTCATTGATGATATTCTCATCTACTCAAAGACAGAGGCAGAACACGCTGAACATTTAAGGATAACCTTAGAAATACTCAGGAAGGAGCAGTTATATGCCAAGTTCTCCAAGTGTGAGTTTTGGAAAAATGAGGTACAATTCTTAGGGCACGTGATCAATAGAGAAGGAGTGTTGGTTGACCCCTCCAAGATAGAAGCAGTTTCAAACTGGGAACGGCCAACTACTCCAACCGAGGTGAGGAGTTTCATTGGACTGGCCGGATATTACAGGAGATTTGTCCAAGACTTTGCGAAACTCGCAGCTCCATTAACTCGACTTACCCGTAAAACCGAGAAATTTGAATGGACTGAGAAATGCGAGAAGAGTTTCCAGGAGTTAAAGAAGAGGCTGGTGACAGCCCCAGTGCTGGCATTACCTGATGGAAAAGGAGATTTCGTGATTTACAGTGACGCTTCGCATAAAGGACTGGGATGCGTGCTTATGCAGCACGGCAAGGTAATAGCGTATGCGTCTAGGCAATTGAAGGATTATGAAGTCAGATATCCCACGCATGATCTAGAACTAGCAGCCATAGTCTTCGCTTTAAAGATTTGGAGACACTACCTGTATGGGGAAAAATGCGAGATTTACACAGACCATAAGAGCCTCAAATACATTTTCACTCAGAAAGAGCTTAACATGCGCCAGAGGAGGTGGTTAGAGTTAATCAAGGATTACGACTGTGAAATTCGATATCACCCGGGTAAAGCCAATGTGGTGGCTGACGCCCTTAGTCGGAAAGAGAAGCTCAAGATGATAACTTCAGAGAAAGAGCTAGTGAAGGATTTTGAGAAGTTGGAAATCGAGGTTAAGTTACCTGAAGAGGGCCAAGAAAAGTTGATGGAAATTAGAATCCAACCTCCATTGCTAGAAAAGATTAGACTGTGCCAGGAACGGATGATGGAGGAAGAAAAGAACTCCACAGAAGAGCTAATGACCGGGGAGGAAATTAAGTGCGAAAGAGACAAGGAAGGGATCATGAGGTACACGTACAGGATATGGATCCCAAATGTTCAGGAGCTCAAGGATGAGATTTTAAATGAGGCACACAACTCAAGATACTCAGTGCACCCCGGTAGCACTAAAATGTATAGGGATTTGAAGGAGTATTACTGGTGGCCCAATATGAAAAAGGACGTAGCAGAGTGGGTAAGCAGATGCTTGACCTGCCAACGAGTGAAGGCAGAGCACCAGAGACCTAGCGGACTTCTACATCCCTTAGAGATTCCAGAATGGAAATGGGAACATATAGCCATGGATTTCGTAGTAGGTTTACCCAGGACCAAGGCTAATCATGACACCATATGGGTAATTGTAGATCGACTGACGAAATCGGCTCACTTTCTCCCGATCAACGAAAGGTACACGGTCGATAGACTAGTGGACATCTACTTAAAAGAGATAGTGGCGCGACATGGAGTCCCAGTCGCAATAGTATCCGATCGAGATCCTAGATTTAACTCCAGGTTTTGGAGAAGTTTTCAAGAATGTGTAGGGACCCGGCTGAACATGAGCACAGCCTACCACCCCCAGACAGATGGGCAAAGTGAAAGGACCATCCAAACACTAGAGGATATGTTGAGAGTCTGCGCGATAGACTTCAAGGGGAGTTGGGATGATCACTTGCCATTGGTTGAGTTCTCCTATAATAACAGTTATCATTCAAGCATTGGGATGCCACCTTATGAGGCCCTTTATGGAAGAAAATGTCGATCTCCCTTGTATTGGGATGAAGTTGGAGAGCGAAAGATGCTCGGGCCCGAAGTGGTCCAACGAACTAAAGATGCAGTGGATCTAATCAGAGGACGGTTGGTAGCAGCCCAGGATCGACAAAAGAAATATGCCGACTTAGCTCGGAAAGGCAAGGAATACGAGGTAGGGGACCTAGTGTTCTTGAAAGTGTCACCTTGGAAAGGTTTAATGAGATTTGGGAAGAAAGGAAAGCTGAGTCCCAGATACATTGGACCATTTGAGATCTTGAGACGAATTGGGGAACTAGCTTATGAACTCGCATTGCCCCCGAATCTACAGCAGGTGCACAATGTGTTCCATGTTTCGATGCTGAGGAAGTATAATCGGGATGCTAAGCATATTGTAGAGTATGAGCAAGTGGACATGCAACCAGACCTGACCTATGTGGAGCAACCTGTGGAAATCATAGACCGGAAAGAACAAGTGCTCCGAAACAAGGTCATTCAGCTAGTCAGAGTTTTGTGGCAGAACCACAATGTAGAAGAATCCACCTGGGAACTTGAAGGCGCAATGCAAGAAAAGTACCCCCACTTGTTTTCAAACTGATTCCGGGACGGAATCCTTTTAAGGAGGGGAGACTGTAAGAACCCAGATTTTTGATAGAATTAAAACTTTTTAGTATGTAATAATATGGGAATGAATAGTGGTTATGACTGCGATGTAACGAATGTCTATTAAATGAATGGAATGGATTTGAATTCAATTATTTACATGTCATGCAGAATACTTTTGGTTGACGGCATAGGTAAGAATGATCTATCTCCTAAGGATATAAGTATATTACTTCAAGTAAGATTATTCTTGTGTCATCCAAATCAATATCTATTATAAGTCCAGCGGTTCCGTAAAAAGGTTAAGAAGCACTCGAGAGTGAACCAGGTTCATTTTCCTAATTATAGGAATTAAATAAAAATAAGTGATGAATAGTGATTTTGGTGGAATTTGGAATATTATTATAATAATGATATACCCGGTATTCGGAACGGATTTCTGAGTTCGTATTAGTGATCCAGGAAGAAAATAAGTGTATGTAAAAGCCGTCGGATTCAGAAAAAGAGCACTTTTATTTTCTCCGAGATTTCCCTGGACACTACAAGACTTAAGGAGTTATAAAAGGGAATTAAGGAATTTAAATTCGAGAAGTATTAAGTAAGATGAAGAATAGTATTAGAAATATTAAGAAGGTTTTCGGTAAAACCCTAACTAGAAACGAATGAGTTATTCCCTCGAACGATCAACGAACAAGCAAGGAAATTGAGTAATACCCGGACAAAGGAACGAATAAATAACCAAGAGACAAACAAGTGCAATTGGTGGGAAAAGGAGAAACCCAAGTAACATCCTTATAAGTCAACTACAAGATGAGTGGTGTAATTGCATTCTTGCAAAAATGGAGTTGTTTGTTGTAGTGCCAACACTTGGCCCAATGAGGAAGCAACAAGTGGCACCATTGGATTGCCAACAACACATTAAAAGAGATGCATCCATTATATATGCAAGGGTTATACATGTATTAGCCATAAATCACCAAAACAAAACAAACCACCACCATTTTTCTCCATTTCTTCATAAAAATCTGCCCATTCTTAGCTAATTGGAAGTCCAACTTCCAACCATCACTTGTTCTTCAAATTTTTATGGTAAGTACTACATATCATGGTAATGATCTCCTAGAAATTTCAGCTTCAAATTCATCTTTTATCATTTTCAAATAAATCATCAAAGATGATGATGAATAGTGTTCTTCATAAACTAACTTTTATTTCTTGATTTCTTTTGATTATTCAAGCTATACTAAGGCTAGATAAGGGCTAAACAAGGCTTGATAAGTTCATACATACACCAAGGAAGGTATACCACTCTTGAAAACCAAGCTCTTAGTTTAAGTTTTGGTATTTTAGATGAGTTATATGGATTTAATGCATGTTTAGGACCTTAAGATTATGATTGGGATTTATTAAATGTGAAATTAGTTTAGATGAACGGAAAGACATTGCTTGGTCTTAGTTCATGGTTGAATAACATGTAAATGTTGTTTGGAGTGGAAACTATGATTATTGGATGGTTTGAAATTTGGAAATCATGTAAACATAGCCGTCGTAATGCCCGATTGTCGTTAGCCTTAAGAAACCGTGATTAGCAGTAGCATGAACACACTGTCCAGTCTCGGATTTTGCCATGAAAGGCTAGATTATGTTATAAGCTTCGTTTTGATATAAAGATCACGTGAAACGGACTTACGGTTTAGGATTTATGACTAAATTACTAAAAGTAGTTCGAATCCGTAAACAAAAGTTCGTAACTGAAATTGAACCCTCGTAAGCAATGTAACGTCATGGCGAATCTTGGTAAATAAATACTAGGGGTAAGAAGGAAGGTGTGAAAGAAAACCGTATGTCAAAAAGAGCATTTTTCGATTTATTAAAAATGTTCGAGTCAAGGTTAAACGAGAACGAACCCCTAAAAGATGACTCTTTTATAACTTTGGTAAAACGCTTAGAAAACGGGCGATAAAACTCGGAGTAAAATATTGGTTCGTAACGATCAACCTTAGAACTCATATGACTTAAGTATGTCCCAAGTATAAGTGCAGTGACATGTCGTATTAACGAACGAATGTCGGGTCGGATCAGGTTCGTAACGATCAACCTTAGAACTCATATGACTTAAGTATGTCCCAAGTATAAGTGCAGTGACATGTCGTATTAACGAACGAATGTCGGGTCGGATCAGTGATAATAAGTAATCCACTAAAAGGGGTATAACGAGATGACTCGAGAACGTGTTTCGATTTAAGTATAACTTAACGTTTAATATGTTAAGTGATTAATTCCGAATGCCTTGGCTATTTATAGATCACCAGGCTGAACCGGGACCCGCTACCACTACCCCTTACCGTACTCGACTACCAGGCAAGTTTCAATTCCCTTCTTTTAGGCTGTTGTTGTGATTGAATAAATATATATATATGATTGCTGATATACATATGCCATTGCTTGCATGCCTACTTTCAAGTTGAATTGATATACTTGTTCCCTAAATGTTATTGTTGGCTTATAAGCTAGATAGTTATATATCAGTTATAAGCCGGTTATTGTAAGACCCTCATAGAAGGGCGTATATATCTTATTAATCAAAAATAGACCGGGAGTCAATATTCCTTGATATATCGAGATTACCTCGGAAGAAAATATTTAAGTAAATATTTTCTATTATTTGGGCGACGAATATTATTTGAATATTCGTTCGAGACTAATTATTTTGACGATCCTTACTTCAAATAATTATTTGAATGTAACTATTCAACGAATAATATTTCTCAATATTCATTCAGAGTCGAATTGATTATCGACTATTATTTCGAATATTCTTCTAAAGATGAGACTATTAAATGAATATTATTTTGGATATTCTTTTAGATTATTATTTTATTAAATCAATATTACTTTTGAATATTCATTTAAGATATTAAATACTTGATGAATATTATTTTAATATTCATCTGAAGCTTGATTTAATTATCGAATATTATTTCGAATATTCCTTAAGGCTTGGATTACTAAATGAATATTACTTGATATTCATTTAGGATATTATTCATTAAATGAATATTACTTTTGAATATTCATTTAAATTCCTAATTAATCATGAATATTACCTTAAATATTCTTTTCAGGTCTTATTAATTAATGAATATTGTTTTGAATATTCATTTAAATATTTATTTATTCAATAAATATTCTCCTGATATTTCTTCAGGGTTTATTTTGAGAAATACTCTGATTAAAAATATTCTTTCATATTCCCAAATATTCTTTCAATATTTTAACTCAATAAATATTCTCTGAATATTTATTCCATACTTAGAATAATCTCGATAAGGTTAATCTTCTTCGATTATTACAAAAGATATTTCGAAGTCATATTATTATTAATCTTATATCAAGAAAGGTTCCCAGACATCATTCATCTTTGAGTCTATCTTCTTAATAATAAGGGAACCTTACTTGGAAAAATGTTATTTATCTTGTCGACTTCCCGGTCATAAAGTATTCCCTTCACCCGCAACTCGGGTGCTGTTGACTTATTAAGTCGTTGTTTACCTTCTCATCTTTCGAGGGGTAAGATTACTGGAACAAGTTGATATCCGTTACCAAGTAATAGCTTGGGAGTTATTGGTAAATTTTCCTTTCCAACTAGATACGACTACTTTGTGGAGTCTTATCAACAAGTATTATACTTGGGGAAAGGGGGACGAACGTTATATTCAGAATCATGAACTCTATTTGAACTAGGAGTCGTGTAAGAGGCCGAGTAGCGCCGGTCCATCCCCTTGGCCCAACCGTTGGCCGGGGAGAGCTAGTAAGGCGGTAGACAAGTAAAGCCGTCAGTTCTTCCTTCTACCGGTAGTAAATCTAAATTGAGCTGTACGATCTCGACTGATCATCAAGATTGGAACAGCGGGCGCGGTGAATACTCCATCATTGGTTCATCATCCAAATTCATTTATTTCCTGCAACATGATTACTGTTGGCAGAGTTGGAAAAGAGTCATAACTGGAATTGCAACCCTTTCTTGCAAGTTCCTCTTCTTAATAACGATAATAATATCTCGCTTACTTTGATGTAGCAGATATTTCTTCAAACAAATACTTTAAGTTACCTTGTAACTTCATCGTTCATATGATACTGGCATCATTTCCGTAAATGCATGGCATATGGTTTAAAAGATAGCTTTGAACTGTTTTAAATTATCGTTCAGTTATATATTTGTTGGTGGGCTTTCGCTCACCCTTGCCTTGTTTATATTATGTCACAACAACAGCTAGGACAGATGGCTCGCGTCAGGCGCACTCGGCGCAAGCAGGTTACCCGACCCACCGGACTACCCGCTGAGATGCTAGCCGCCATTGCTGAGGTAGCATAGTTAGACAGCTTTTGTTTCCTGTTTAACTATATGTATAATTAATGTAATCAACGGCAAAACGTTTAAACCTATGATGTTATCCTTTTGGGATTGTAATAACTTTTATTCGTAACCCTTTAATGTAAGACTTATTTCAATTTCATCTCTGGGACTATAACTGTTGTGTGTGTGAGTGGTAATTATTGTGGGGTCACAGCATGTGATTTATTTATTGTGGACTCAAGTCAAGTATTATGAATGGATGTAAGACCGTAACCACCAGATCCCTGACCCCGGATCTGGGGGTGTTACAGATACTGGGGTGGGATGATATAGGATTTAATTATTTAAATATATATATATATATATATATATATATTATTGTTGCTTTTGTTTACAAAATTAAACACAGAAATTCTTTCATAAATTATAAATTTATAAATTGGTTGATTAAAACTCAGAAAGAAACAGATTAATATTTTTAAAATACAGAGAAAAAAATTATTTCCTTTCCCATATTTTTAAAGAAAGTAATTTATTTGATAAAGATTTTGAAAGAATTACATTTCAAAATGTATTTAAATTTATAAAATAATTTAAAAATCCTTAGAGCTTAAAGATAATTAAGCTATTATTTAAAAAAAAAATTCATAAATATGCCAAGATGATAAAATAGAAAATTTTACAAGTTTTACTCATTCCAATGATTTTATAAAAATGTTAGAATGCAATATAATTAGCATTTTAAGATATAAAATTATCGAAATTCACAATTCAATTAACATAGTTAAAAAAAGTATAACACGTTACCATATTCCTATATCCATACAGTGATTCATCAAACTTCAACTTAATATTTTATTCTATTATTTTGAAATAAAATACTTTGAAATATTTATGTTCAAATTTTATAAATTTAACTTTATGAGTACTTAAAAATAATCATATTAGTCACAAGAAGTAGTAAAAGAAAAAAATTATTAGTCCCAATAACCTAATTTTCCATTTTTGTACATGAGCTTAAATGATTTTATTAAATCAAAAAAAAAAAAAAATCAGTGTCTGAGTACGAAGTAGGATAGGAAGTTGTACTCTAACACTAAAGTGCATATTTTCATTCTAAAATTATTTGCATCCTGAAATATATTCTTAGATTGAAACTAATTTTTTTGAATATTGTCATTGTTTTCTTAAATTGCTTTCACCCCTATGTGCACATGCTACCCCATACAAATTTTTATCATTTCGTACATAAAAAGAAACTAAGCTTCCATATAAGAAGAGAACACAAATACAGTAAATGAATAGTAAAAAATCAAATATATGGATGAAAAAACTCTCAGCAAAGGGAGATTTAATACAAGAAACAAAATTATATAACAATCATAAATTTAGAAAAGGGTTTTTGCTTATTTATAAAGATAATTATTATAATTTTTGTTTAAAAATCCTTAAAAATGTATGGGATGTAAAATTTTATGGGTGAGATAAATAAATAATATAAAATCATATTAGAGATAGGATTCCCCGATTAAAATCAGAAAAAGATGAAATCATGTATAATTAAAAAGAATTTTCCCACAATAATAAAGATCATAAATAAATATGAATAATAAATTAGATAACTAATTTTTTTAATGAAAATATCATTAATCAGGTACAAATAAACAAAACTCCCCCGAGATTACACATGTTAGTGTAATTGCACAATGTTGCGTGACAACTACACATTGGTTCGTGATGCAGATATGACTAGCACTAAAGTGGAGCGTCGACAAAACAAACAATTTCTTATAAACAAAGAAAACAATAGAAAATGTTGATTATGCTTTCTAATCAACTACAAATTGTTGCACAAGACAACATTCGAAACTTTCGATATAGGAAAAAAATAAATAAAGAAGATGATAATTTTGTCTTCATGAATGTAGTTTTAAAAAATATTAATCAAAATAACATAATTCTTAATTTTTAATACAAGTTCAAATAATTTTATTTAATCAACAAAACAACAACTATAATGTGTGCCGCGCGATAAAAATAATAGAGTCCAAAAAAGTAATGAACCAATTTAAACAAAATACATACCTTCATTCCAAAACATTTTGCATCATAATTTATTCATTTTTTAAAATTAATATTTATATTATTTTATTATTAAAAATTTATAAAAAAACCACGAGTAATCGACGCCCGCTCGCAGAGCGCGGACAAAGAAGACTAGTATACTTATTAAATTTTAACGTATATTATTACTAAAATTTGTGGTAAATGTAAAATTTGCTTTTCAACTGTCCCCTTTACTATTTTTAGCTTACTAGCATATATGATTCCGTTTAGTTAGTTATGTTCTCATCAATAATCAAACATTAATTCGTGGATAAATTTGTAACTCGGTGATAAAGATTTAGCCTTCTATAAAATATAATACATTAATTCGTGGATAAATTTGTAACTCGGTGATAAAGATTTAGCCTTCTATAAAATATAACGTAATATGTAATAGAGGATATATATAACTCAACTAGGATAAAAGCTAAATAATATTAACTCTATAGGGATCGTGAAATTTGAAGAACAGGCACCGACAAGGATCAAGTCGTCGCTGAAAGAAGTTCATTAACATCATCAAGCCTCAGTGACAGAATAAGATGTACAGATGATTCAGTTGAAGGGCCAAAAGATTCCATGTATTTATATTATTTGAAGATACTGATGCAGGTTAATCAATTGAATGTAACGAAGGTGTGAAGATCAAGATCAGTGCTAGTCACTTGTGAACCAGACCAGTGCACTAAGTGTCAGCACATACGAGAAGGATCAACACATTAATTCACAGAAAAAATTGCCAAAGCCTATTGACGATCAAGGACAGACATAATATCTCAATGTATTGTCAAAAATTAATTTACTCTGAAAATTAACTAAGTAACAGATTAATTAATTATTTATAATAAATAATTAAATTAATCTGGTACTTGAACTATTTTCTGAGATGAATTAATTCAGTAGAATATTTGAAACAGAAGAGAGAAGCCTAAAAGAAGCAGCCAAAAATAGTAATACTATGCAAAGTTACTATGCATGAGTACAATGCAAGGTTACTATGCATGGTTACTATGCAGGTACTGTGCAAATAGTGGTTACTATACAGGTGGGGCCCACCTCCAAAATATTTTCAACAGATGGTTGATGGAATAGTACTATGCAGGTGGGGCCCACGTCCAAAAATTCTCAGCAGACGCGTTTTGGTTGTTGGAATAGTGGTTACTATGCAGGTGGGGCCCACGTGAATAGTACAACATAGTGACTTTCTAAAATCTATAAATAGGCTTGTTGTATTTCATTTCAAAACACACCTCAACACACAACTCTCTCTTCTCTCTCTCTTATATCTTCTCTATGTAAGCTGCTAGACAGTCCATCTAGTAGGGAAGCCGGCTTAGCCCGCTTTCAGGAAGTGTCGGGTAGAAGGTCCTCGTGCCTAAACTATCCTTATGAGTGTTCTGGTTTTGAAGCTAATCCATTGGATTAGAAGTTGTAACACCCCTTCGAGTTTATTATCAATAAAGATATATTCTCGAATTTTTTTTTTGGTAGTATCGTATTCAACCCCCCCTTCTACGATATTTCGGGACCTAACAATTGGTATCAAACTTCTAGCATACAAGAAGTCTAAAGATCAAAACCATGGGAAGGAAGGATACAAGTGTGAAGATTCCAATGTTTGACAAAGATAATTACTTTAATTGGAAAGTAAAAATGCACCTTCATCTCTCAGCCATCGATTGTAAGAACCCCAAATTTTGGATATAATTAAAACTTTTTATTAAGTAATGATAAAATGAGGAACCATGATTCCGACAACAAGGTCACCAGCTCTAATGAATGGTGGTTTCAAAGAACAATGATTGTAATGAATGGATATTGCTTTGGACAATGATCCTGATGCATTGGTATATTGTCAGAATAGAGTAATTCGATGGTTGAGGACCTAGATAAGAATAATCTACCATCCAGGAAGGAGCTAATGGATCCTTGAAGGGAAATGAGTACGTGCATAGTGCTTCCCATACGTGCATAGTATTTCCCGTACGTGCATAGTAATTTGGTGGATGAATAGTAATTTTGTAAGTTGGAAAACTTTTCACTCCACCCTATGTACGGGACGTGATATGGATGTTTCGAAGTCATATTAGTAATACGCGGGGGAAATAAGTGAATGCAGAGACGATCGGAATTCAGAAATTCGAAATTCTTTTCGGTATAATATTTGACCGGACAGTGGATTAAATATTATTATAATCCAAGAATTGAGATATTAACTTTGAGGATTTGATATTTTGGGATGTTATTATATTTGATTTAAGAATGAAGGTAGGAAACCACTGAGAAGTGGTTATGGCTACAATGTAATAATTGATATTTGGAAAGAATGAATGGAATTCGACTTTATTATTTCTATGTCTTGAAGAATACTAAAGGGTAACAACATAGGTAAGAATAATCTATCTTCTAAGGGAATAAGATATGGCAATTTCAAACAGGAGAATATTCTCATGTCATCCAGATCGGTAACGATTAATCCAGTAGTTCCGTAAAAAGGATAAGGAACGATCGAAAGAGAATACGGACAATTGTACCACCCTAAGAGAACAAGTAAAGAATACAGAATGAATAGTGTTTTGGTGGGAGTATATAATAATATGAGACGACACTATATAGAAGCATTCGGAACGGATTTCCGAGTTCGTATTAGTGATCCAGGGGGAAAATAAGTGTATGTAAAAGCTGTCGGATTCTGAAAAACCGCACTTTTATTTTCTCCGAGAGTTCCCTGGACACTGATAGCCTAAAGTATTTAACGAATGGATTTAAGGAATATAAATTGGAAAGTTAGAATGAAAGATGGAGAATGAAAGTATTAATATTAAAAAGGATTCCCGGTAAACCCTAATTAGAAATCCGTGAAATATTCCTACGAACGATCAATCGAAACAGGCAATAACCGGACACAGAATCAAGCAGAGGAAGCAAGATACATGCATGTGCAAGTGATAAATATCTAGTAACTAGCAAGGAACTAGATCAATTAGAATGCAACCAAGTACTTAGCAAGCCACCACTTGGTTAAGCCTTAAACCATCCAATCTTCAACACTTGTCCTCAAAAAGACATCATCTAGTGCATCATCACTTTACTAAAGTAAAAAGAGATCAGATATTATCCAAGGCTCATCCACTTTATGCATTCTTCCAAGCAAAACCACAAGAAAACATCAAACTCTCTCCTTTACTCTTCCATTCGACTTTTGCAACAATTCCAAAACAAAAATCCAACTTCCAACCATTGTTTGATCTCCAAAAATTTATCATAGATCCTATATTTCATAAAAATGATACCCTAAAAATCTTAGCCTCAAACATCACCTTTTCCATTTTCAAAAAAATCAAGAAAGTGGAGGATGAATAGTAACCTCAAGAAAAAAATTCTTGAATCATGATTTTGGTTGATGATCTAAGCTTGGTTATGGGTATACAAGGACTATGCAAAGCTTAGCAAGGTCTTTACACACTCCAAGGAAGGTATAAAGCTCTTGAAACCCTAACCCTTGTTTGAGATTTAAGCATGTTTATGATAGTTATAACTTAGTTATGGTTATGTTAAGATTATAAGCATGATTATGTATGGATTTTGGATTAATGATGTAAATAGCTAGATGAACGGAAAGGCATTGCTTGGCCTCAGTTCATGTATATAAGTCATGTATATGTTGTTTGGGTTGGATACTATGTATATGGGAAGATTCGAAATTGGTAGATATTCGATTTACAGCCGTTATAATGCCCGATTTTGCAATACCATGTTTTGTATGCCATTTTCCATGTCGAACCCCTACTGTCCAGAGACCTTATCTGCCATGATAGGATAAGTAATGTTCTAAGCTTCGTTTTGATATAAAGATCACGTGAAACGGACTTACGGTTTAGGATTTATGACCAAATTACTAAAAGTAGTTCGAATCCGTAAACGAAAGTTCGTAACTGTAATTGAACCCTCGTAAACTATGTAACGTCATGGCGAATCTTGGTAAATAAATACTAGAGGTAAAAAGGAAGGTGTGAAAGAAAACCGTATGTCAAAAGGATCATTTTTCGATTTATTAAAAATGTTCGAGTCGAGGTTAAACGCGAACGAACCCCTAAAAGACGGCTCTTTTATAACTTCGGTAAAACACTTAGAAAACGGGCGATAAAACTCGGAGTATAGTATTGGTTCGTAACGATCGACTTTAGAACTCATATGACTTAAGTATGTCCCAAGTATAAGTACAATGACATGTCGTATTAACGAACGAATGTCGGGTCGGATCAGTGATAAAAGTAATCCACTAAAAGGGGTATAACGAGATAACCCGAGAACGTGTTTCGAATTAAGTATAACTTAACTTTTAATATGTTAAGTGATTAATCCCGAATGCCTTGGCTATTTATAGATCACCAAGCTGAATCGGGACCCGCTACCACTACCCCTTACCGTACTCGACTACCAGGCAAGTTTCAATTCCCTTCTTTTAGGCTGTTGTTGTGATTGAATAAATATATATATATGATTGCTGATATACATATGCCATTGCATGCATGCCTACTTTCAAGTTGAATTGATATACTTGTTCCCTGAATGTTATTGTTGGCTTATAAGCTAGATAGTTATATATCAGTTATAAGCCGGTTATTGTAAGACCCTCATAGAAGGGCGTATACATCTTATTAATCAAAAATAGACCGGGAGTCAATATTCCTTGATATATCGAGATTACCTCGAAGGAAAATATTTAAGTAAATATTTTCTATTATTTGGGCGACGAATATTATTTGAATATTCGTTCGAGACTAATTATTTTAACGATCCTTACTTCAAATAATTATTTGAACGTAATTATTCAACGAATAATATTTCTCAATATTCATTCAGAGTCGAATTGATTATCGATTATTATTTCGAATATTCTTCTAAAGATGAGACGACTAAATGAATATTATTTGGATATTCTTTTAGAATATTATTTTATTAAATAAATATTACTTTTGAATATTCATTTAAGATATTGAATACTTGATGAATATTATTTTAATATTCATCTGAAGCTTGATTTAATTATCGAATATTATCTCGAATATTCCTTAAGGCTTGGATTACTAAATGGATATTACTTGATATTCATTTAGGATATTATTCATTAAATAAATATTACTTTTGAATATTCATTTAAATTCCTAATTAATTATGAATATTACCTTAAATATTCTTTTCAGGTCTTATTAATTAATGAATATTGTTTTGAGTATTCATTTAAATATTTATTTATTCAATAAATATTCTCCTGATATTTCTTCAGGGATTATTTTGAGAAATACTCTGATTAAAGATATTCTTTCATATTCCCAAATATTCTTTAAATATTTTAACTCAATAAATATTCTCTGAATATTTATTCCATACTTAGAATAATCTCGATAAGGTTTATCTTCTTCGATTATTACAGAAAATATCTCGGAGTCATATTATTATTAATCGTATATCAAGAAAGGTTCTCAGACATCATTCTTCTTTGAGTCTATCTCCTTAATAATAAGGGAACCTTACTTGGAAAATGTTATTTATCTCGTCGACTTCCCGGTCATAAAGTATTCCCTTCACCCGCAACTCGGGTGCTGTTGACTTATTAAGTCGTTGCTTACCTTCTCATCTTTCGAGGGGTAAGATTACTGGAACAAGTTGATATCCGTTACCAAGTAATAGCTTGGGAGTTATTGGTAAATTTTCCTTTCCAACTAGATACGACTACTTTGTGGAGTCTTATCAACAAGTATTATACTTGGGGAAAGGGGGACGAACGTTACATTCAGAATCATGAATTCTATTTGAACTAGGAGTCGTGTAAGAGGCCGAGTAGCGCCGGTCCATCCCCTTTGGCCCAACCGTTGGCCGGGGAGAGCTAGTAAGGCGGTATACAAGTAAAGCCGTCAGTTCTTCCTTCTACCGGTAGTAAATCTAAATTGAGCTGTACGATCTCGACTGATCATCAAGATTGGAACAGCGGGCGCGGTGAATACTCCATCATTGGTTCATCATCCAAATTTATTTATTTTCTGCAACATGATTACTGTTGGCAGAGTTGGAAAAGGGTCATAACTGGAATTGCAACCTTTTCTTGCAAGTTCCTCTTCTTAATAACAATAAGAATATCTCGCTTACTTTGATGTAGCAGATACTTCTACAAACAAATACTTTAAGTTACCTTGTAACTTCATCGTTCATATTATACTCGCATCATTTTCGTAAATGCATGGCATATGGTTTGAAAGATACTTTTGAACTGTTATACATTATCGTTCAGTTATATATTATTGTTGGTGGGCTATTGCTCACCCTTGCTTTACTATTATATCACAACAACAGCTAGACCAGATGACTCGCACAAGGCGCACTCGACGCGGGCGAGGACGATGAGACTACCAGAGCTGAAGAAGAAGCTATTGGTAGGGTATATTTATTCTTTCAGTACCAAGAATATGGTCTAGTATGACTTATGTAAATGGATGGCAAAGAGTATGTATTTATATTGGAATTCTTTTGAATTGTAAGAACTCATAATGTGATTAATAAAAATTTGATCGTTACTCTGATTTCATCTCTGGGACTATAACGGGTGTGTTTTATATGGTTGTGTTGGGTTATAGAGACGTAATTTATTTTATGTTAAGGAAAGTTCAATTGTTGTGGACAGAATTGGAAACCGTAACCACCGGATCCCGGACCCCGGATCTGGGGGTGTTACAGAAGTGGTATCAGAGCGTACGTTATAAACCCCAGAGATGAGGTGACGTTAAAACAATAAATTCAATAAGATAATAAGAACTCTTGCCAAGTTCATAGTCGGACTACTTAATGTAGTGATGACATATAAAACCCTTAAGGGAACTCGTAAGTATAATGATAGTAACTTAGCTCGATATCGTATCGACGAGTAAGGCGACTGACCTTGAGGCATACGAGCAACAGCGCGATGATGCTTTATATGCTGAAGATCAGCGGGTAATTCGATGGAGTACCCTACTGGAGACCCGGAAGAGGTTCCAGCAGATAAGGAAAATCCTGTTAGGATAAGGAGCTTACCCATGGGTAATAAGGGTCGCAGCCAGAATGATTGTGATGATTAAGATATGGTGCTCAGAAAAGTGTGTATAAAGAACCGAGATATTATTAAGAGATCTGAAGATGCATGTTGAATTCATAGCCGGACTACCAGATGTAGTACCAGCAAGAAAGAAGGATTGGAAGAATTACTTGAGATCTTATACGGAAATAGATGAGAATCCTTAGAGATTTTCATCTTAACAAAGAAAGAGCTAGAGGGATGTATGATTATCAAAGACATCGATTTAGGGCGAGGAGCAGAGTCCCTAGGAATAGTTGAGAAGGAGGCAGTAAGTGCCATATCATTTGATCAATGAATTAGTATGAATATGGTCAGTAATAATTCGCCATGAGGAGGCAGGTGTCGTAGGTTGTAAATTATGGAACCAAATTGAGGTTAATAAGGTGGTTTTATTAAGGAAAATGTTCATTTTATGAATGAATCATTTAGAAAGTAAAGACATTGGGAAGTGATAGCATGATTGGGTAAAGTTATATAAGGAAGTAGTAAGCAAGACAATGATCTCAGAACCTACCGGAAGATTAGACCAGTGAGTCAAGATGAACTCGTAATGAGACTACTGCCAGAGACTGAGTATAGAGTTAATTCAACTCAGTTAAATGATGAACCAGAAACGTTAGATGCATGTGATTCAGAGGAATATTAAATTCCTTCTTCTCTTTGAATGGATTATAGTAGTTACCTTAAGTTTACTCCGACACGGAATTATAATAGATCAAGTAATACGATCAGCAGTTAAAGAGAAAAATGTGAGAAAATCTTCCTGGAGCTAAAAGGTGAAATTGGTAATGACCAAGAGCTGGCATTGCTTAATGGAAAAAGGAGACTTTGTGCTTCCAATGACGCTTCGCATAAAGGGTTAGGTAGACCGACATTTGGTAGTATTGAATATCAGGACGTTGTGACAGGTTTCAGTTTGAAACTATTGATTCCCTTCTAAGGGATGGATATAATTGATTCCTCTCCAGTGGGTAAACTTCCAATCCGATGATGATTATTTCGTTAACTATGACTGCTTATGATTCCACCTGCTTGGAGGTTCATAGAACTATTCTTCAGGTTTCGAAACTGGTCTCCTTAATGTTACCAGTAGGTGGGTAGATTGATCAAAATTTCCCTGAGTCTGGAAAGGAATTCGGTGAATTTTGGCAAACCTTGTCTTTCTGATTATCAGGGAATGTCATGGAAGAGAGTAAAAATTGGAGCAAACCCTGTGATTTGGGTAAGGATGCTGTAAAATGGGTTAGTAAACGGACCCTGAGCATTACAATCGACGGTAGTGATAAAATGATGAAGTGAGATTGGACGAAAATAGGAAATGTAAGTAAGAAACCAGCCGGACTGAGAAATTTCAGGATTGACTTAAATGAAAAGGCTGTTATGCCAGGAATGGTAAGCTTGTGTGGCACGCAGGATTGATAAGAATAGTTGAAAAGATAAAAGTGGAGGAAAGGTGACCGGAGACGGTGCAGAGTAGTCGATTAAGACTTATATGGAGTAAAGTTTTGGAAAGGTAGAAAGGTATCAAAGAAGAAGGCACTATGCCGGCAATTGCTAGAAAAGTAATGCTATTAGCCAACCCCTAAAATCATATATTTTTTATGTGTGGCCAGTTGAGGCCAAGTCACAACGGACTATAAAGTGGCTAGACAAGCAATGAAAAGACAAAGCAGGGTTGCTTCTAAGAAAGCACGGACTGCAAGGGCTTTTGATATAAAGGAAACATTAATGAGATCGTTTGAATCTTCTGCCGAACAACCCATGTTTTGATTGGGAATTCACTAGACCTTTTTGGGATGGGGTCACCCGTACTAAAGTGACTCATGTGTATATGGTTGTCCAAGATTTCGAGTAAAATGGAAGTATAGTGACTTGAGATGTATGATGTTAGGGTATCATGAATACCATGAATATATTATGACGGAGGAAAGTAAACAATGAAGGTTTATGAAGAGAGTATAGAAATGGTCAGAGATGGATCAGTATGCTGTAGAAATTTTGTCTAAGGCAAGAACCTTTGAGAAGAACGATAAGCACTAAGAGATTCACGTTGAACTCGACCAATATCTTCCAGAACATCCTTGCTACCATTAACAAGTTCGGTAAGAGAAGAGATTGGCATACGTTGCCTTTTTGGAAGGCCAAATAGGCTGACAACTATCTGAAAGAAGAGGGTGGCATTAAACCACCGACCGATTATCAAATGAGGATGATTGAAAAGAGACCTTTATTAAGGAGACATGATCTGATTGCCAATTATAAGATGCAAGAATTCCTTGGCAGTTGAATTAAGGATAGGATATCCATAAATTAAGACAAACCCTGGGGAATGCACAAGGGGTGGCATTAACCCTAATAACGACATTATGACTTCAGATGATATGAGCTGGACTTGCTAAGGCAACAATGACCGGTAAGGATTCTTAAAAAGAGTTCTGGAAAGAACATAGATAGAATTATTAGAGTATTGATCAATGACATTTTGATATACCCGGTACCCAGAAAATACCGGAGGAATGATAAGGATGGCCTACGAAACCTTACAAGGAAAAAGGATAATATTCCGAACTTCAAAAATGGAAGTTTGGTAAGGAATGTATGACATCGTAACAATAATGCCAGATGAGGCATGTATGAAACCCTGAGGAAGTATGGGTTGAACCTATAAAGGTTGAGATTATCCTAAGATAAAGAAAGAACTAAGAAAAGAAGTATCCTAAGTAGGATTGGGAATAAACGTGATAAAGTTCCCACGGGTAGGTGGAAGCAATGACTTATGGAAATGACTGATAGTTATATTTTCTCCTTCAGCAGAGCTTAAGGGAGAATGCTTTAACCCAACAGTGATGGGAATGAGGTAGAAAAACATGAGCTGGAATGTACCCAGAAAACATGGGTTACAAGAAATCATTATCATCAAGAAAGGCCAATGAGGTGGCCGACAATCTAAGTATAAAGGAATAATTACAAATGTTCATACCGAAGAAACAGGATGATATTTAGAAGGACCTTGAAGGTCATATCGGAATGGAGGAATTTACATTCCTTCTGATGACTGTGCAAGAATTAACAGTAATAATAGTTTAAGTAAAGATTCGATTCCTGATGGAGTCTTAAGCATATTACGTACCTTAGAAGGTCCCGTTTTGAGGCAAACCAGGACCATGGTACAAAATTGATGAAGTAAACCGTTAAGTTTCCAGTCTTTTATGGAAGATGCATAAGTGATAGTTTCATCAACCGGACCTAGCTGCGATGCTTGAAACTCTTCTGCAATTCTATCTGCTTCACGTTATATCTACATCAAGTTCAGGAAGTGTTCCTTATGGATAAGGAATAATGATTACTTTGTCTCCCTAAGGGATTTGAAACCCGTAGGGTTAGCTATTAACGCACTACGTAAACAACAAGCGATGGTGATTCTTCTAAGAAAGGAGATGACAACGTAAAGATAAAGAAAGTGCTGCTATTAATAAGCTAAATGGCATGTTGATGAATGACAAGCAAGTTTGTGTTAGTGTACTTCTGCACAAACAAGATAGAGAATATGAGGTTGATAATTCGTGATGCTAAACGTATTCCCGTAGAAAGAATTAATGAGGCTTGGAGGGAAGGGCGGTTGAGCCCAAGACTTATTGGGCCACTTGAGAGTTTAAAGTGTTCGGACGGCGGTATTCGAGCCAGCCTTACCCCCAAAATTATAGCACGGTCCTAACGGGTTTTCATGTGGCCAGGCTACGCCAGTAAAATGCAGATGTTCAACAGACGATAGGAGTACGAGCATGTAGATGTACGACCTGGTCTGACTTACGAAAGACAACCTGTGAAAAACCACGGATAGAAAAGAACAAGTAATGAGAAACAAGGTTGGCAGAAGTAGATTATATGAATCTAAGTTAAAGGAATCGGGCCAGATTCATTTCGGAAAGTTTAAATTGAAATAACGTGATGATTATAGAATAAATGAGACGGAATACCGATAAGGAGGTACCAAGGGCAAAAAGGTGTCTCAATAAAGAGGTGAAGGTGAAAGTAAATAATAGAAATGAGTAAGAATCAGCTAGTAAGAAGGATGTGATTGATAAAGAAAAGGCTGGGGAAGCAACTATGGAATGAGAAGCAAGGAATGTTATGAATGGGTTTTCTAATGAATTCTCAGGATGACAACCTGATAGTGTCAATATTATAGTTATGAAAAAGCTAGTAACATGATATGGGATGTCAGTAATAATGATGTCAAGTGAGAAATCTAAGATTTAACCTGAAAGGTTGAAGGATTTCCCGAATGTGAGTATCGCTAAGATTGAACAAGAGTATTTGTCCATAGAATCATGGACAAAGCAGCAAGATATGTTGACACGTGAGATTGCGATCAAATAGTATTGGATATAATTATGATTAATTTCTTCTTTGATAAACCTCTATAGTTCAGAGGTAAATTCTGAGTATGATATTCTACAATCATGAAAGCTTTCTATAATCCTTTAGAACTCTTTTCTCTTCTTCTCTCTTATTCATCTTCTTTATGAATTGAGAAGAACAACCCTTTTAGGAGGGGAGGTACTGCTACGTGACTATCTGTCTATGTGATAGAAGTCTAAGTGGAATGCCATGACTTGTTTAATTGCTTGTCAAGTACTAAAGGCTGGCCCCCTTCTGTACTAACTATGCAATATAACAAATGTTCAATTGATCATAGTGATCTCTCAATAAATCTTTCCACTTCTCTATATTGATCGAGATTGCGAAGATTAAAGCGATCAGGAAATGCACAGTACGAGCGAGGTTACCTCCGAATCGTAGGGTGATAGTGATACCAATGTTACTGCAGGTATCAATAAGGATAAGACTGATTAAGAGTATAACCCGGATAGTGAGTTGTACGAAAAGTAGCAACGTTGATGGAAAAAGGATAAAGTAGGAATTGTAGCACTAGAAGATGTGCTGAGGAAGGGTAGAACGACTAAGAATTGACCGGGAAGCTAAAGAGTGAACGGCAGGCAAACGACTCTTTGCTTCCTACCTGATTCCGGGACGGAATCTTTTTAAGGAGGGGAGACTGTAAGAACCCCAAATTTTGGATATAATTAAAACTTTTTATTAAGTAATGATAAAATGAGGAACCATGATTCCGACAACAAGGTCACCAGCTCTAATGAATGGTGGTTTCAAAGAACAATGATTGTAATGAATGGATATTGCTTTGGACAATGATCCTGATGCATTGGTATATTGTCAGAATAGAGTAATTCGATGGTTGAGGACCTAGATAAGAATAATCTACCATCCAGGAAGGAGCTAATGGATCCTTGAAGGGAAATGAGTACGTGCATAGTGTTTCCCATACGTGCATAGTATTTCCCGTACGTGCATAGTAATTTGGTGGATGAATAGTAATTTTGTAAGTTGGAAAACTTTTCACTCCACCCTATGTACGGGACGTGATATGGATGTTTCGAAGTCATATTAGTAATACGCGGGGGAAATAAGTGAATGCAGAGACGATCGGAATTCAGAAATTCCAAATTCTTTTCGGTATAATATTTGACCGGACAGTGGATTAAATATTATTATAATCCAAGAATTGAGATATTAACTTTGAGGATTTGATATTTTGGGATGTTATTATATTTGATTTAAGAATGAAGGTAGGAAACCACTGAGGAGTGGTTATGGCTACAATGTAATAATTGATATTTGGAAAGAATGAATGGAATTCGACTTTATTATTTCTATGTCTTGAAGAATACTAAAGGGTAACAACATAGGTAAGAATAATCTATCTTCTAAGGGAATAAGATATGGCAATTTCAAACAGGAGAATATTCTCATGTCATCCAGATCGGTAACGATTAATCCAGTAGTTCCGTAAAAAGGATAAGGAACGATCGAAAGAGAATACGGACAATTGTACCACCCTAAGAGAACAAGTAAAGAATACAGAATGAATAGTGTTTTGGTGGGAGTATATAATAATATGAGATGACACTATATAGAAGCATTCGGAACGGATTTCCGAGTTCGTATTAGTGATCCAGGGGGAAAATAAGTGTATGTAAAAGCTGTCGGATTCTGAAAAACCGCACTTTTATTTTCTCCGAGAGTTCCCTGGACACTGATAGCCTAAAGTATTTAACGAATGGATTTAAGGAATATAAATTGGAAAGTTAGAATGAAAGATGGAGAATGAAAGTATTAATATTAAAAAGGATTCCCGGTAAACCCTAATTAGAAATCCGTGAAATATTCCTACGAACGATCAATCGAAACGGGCAATAACCGGACACAGAATCAAGCAGAGGAAGCAAGATACATGCATGTGCAAGTGATAAATATCTAGTAACTAGCAAGGAACTAGATCAATTAGAATGCAACCAAGTACTTAGCAAGCCACCACTTGGTTAAGCCTTAAACCATCCAATCTTCAACACTTGTCCTCAAAAAGACATCATCTAGTGCATCATCACTTTACTAAAGTAAAAAGAGATGAGATATTATCCAAGGCTCATCCACTTTATGCATTCTTCCAAGCAAAACCACAAGAAAACATCAAACTCTCTCCTTTACTCTTCCATTCGACTTTTGCAACAATTCCAAAACAAAAATCCAACTTCCAACCATTGTTTGATCTCCAAAAATTTATCATAGATCCTATATTTCATAAAAATGATACCCTAAAAATCTTAGCCTCAAACATCACCTTTTCCATTTTCAAAAAAATCAAGAAAGTGGAGGATGAATAGTAACCTCAAGAAAAAAAATTCTTGAATCTTGATTTTGGTTGATGATCTAAGCTTGGTTATGGGTATACAAGGACTATGCAAAGCTTAGCAAGGTCTTTACACACTCCAAGGAAGGTATAAAGCTCTTGAAACCCTAACCCTTGTTTGAGATTTAAGCATGTTTATGATAGTTATAACTTAGTTATGGTTATGTTAAGATTATAAGCATGATTATGTATGGATTTTGGATTAATGATGTAAATAGCTAGATGAACGGAAAGGCATTGCTTCGCCTCAGTTCATGTATATAAGTCATGTATATGTTGTTTGGGTTGGATACTATGTATATGGGAAGATTCGAAATTGGTAGATATTCGATTTACAGCCGTTATAATGCCCGATTTTGCAATACCATGTTTTGTATGCCATTTTCCATGTCGAACCCCTATTGTCCAGAGACCTTATCTGCCATGATAGGATAAGTAATGTTCTAAGCTTCGTTTTGATATAAAGATCACGTGAAACGGACTTACGGTTTAGGATTTATGACCAAATTACTAAAAGTAGTTCGAATCCGTAAACGAAAGTTCGTAACTGTAATTGAACCCTCGTAAACTATGTAACGTCATGGCGAATCTTGGTAAATAAATACTAGAGGTAAAAAGGAAGGTGTGAAAGAAAACCGTATGTCAAAAGGATCATTTTTCGATTTATTAAAAATGTTCGAGTCGAGGTTAAACGCGAACGAACCCCTAAAAGACGGCTCTTTTATAACTTCGGTAAAACACTTAGAAAACGGGCGATAAAACTCGGAGTATAGTATTGGTTCGTAACGATCGACTTTAGAACTCATATGACTTAAGTATGTCCCAAGTATAAGTACAATGACATGTCGTATTAACGAACGAATGTCGGGTCGGATCAGTGATAAAAGTAATCCACTAAAAGGGGTATAACGAGATAACCCGAGAACGTGTTTCGAATTAAGTATAACTTAACTTTTAATATGTTAAGTGATTAATCCCGAATGCCTTGGCTATTTATAGATCACCAAGCTGAATCGGGACCCGCTACCACTACCCCTTACCGTACTCGACTACCAGGCAAGTTTCAATTCCCTTCTTTTAGGCTGTTGTTGTGATTGAATAAATATATATATATGATTGCTGATATACATATGCCATTGCATGCATGCCTACTTTCAAGTTGAATTGATATACTTGTTCCCTGAATGTTATTGTTGGCTTATAAGCTAGATAGTTATATATCAGTTATAAGCCGGTTATTGTAAGACCCTCATAGAAGGGCGTATACATCTTATTAATCAAAAATAGACCGGGAGTCAATATTCCTTGATATATCGAGATTACCTCGGAGGAAAATATTTAAGTAAATATTTTCTATTATTTGGGCGACGAATATTATTTGAATATTCGTTCGAGACTAATTATTTTAACGATCCTTACTTCAAATAATTATTTGAACGTAACTATTCAACGAATAATATTTCTCAATATTCATTCAGAGTCGAATTGATTATCGATTATTATTTCGAATATTCTTCTAAAGATGAGACGACTAAATGAATATTATTTGGATATTCTTTTAGAATATTATTTTATTAAATAAATATTACTTTTGAATATTCATTTAAGATATTGAATACTTGATGAATATTATTTTAATATTCATCTGAAGCTTGATTTAATTATCGAATATTATCTCGAATATTCCTTAAGGCTTGGATTACTAAATGGATATTACTTGATATTCATTTAGGATATTATTCATTAAATAAATATTACTTTTGAATATTCATTTAAATTCCTAATTAATTATGAATATTACCTTAAATATTCTTTTCAGGTCTTATTAATTAATGAATATTGTTTTGAGTATTCATTTAAATATTTATTTATTCAATAAATATTCTCCTGATATTTCTTCAGGGATTATTTTGAGAAATACTCTGATTAAAGATATTCTTTCATATTCCCAAATATTCTTTAAATATTTTAACTCAATAAATATTCTCTGAATATTTATTCCATACTTAGAATAATCTCGATAAGGTTTATCTTCTTCGATTATTACAGAAAATATCTCGGAGTCATATTATTATTAATCGTATATCAAGAAAGGTTCTCAGACATCATTCTTCTTTGAGTCTATCTCCTTAATAATAAGGGAACCTTACTTGGAAAATGTTATTTATCTCGTCGACTTCCCGGTCATAAAGTATTCCCTTCACCCGCAACTCGGGTGCTGTTGACTTATTAAGTCGTTGCTTACCTTCTCATCTTTCGAGGGGTAAGATTACTGGAACAAGTTGATATCCGTTACCAAGTAATAGCTTGGGAGTTATTGGTAAATTTTCCTTTCCAACTAGATACGACTACTTTGTGGAGTCTTATCAACAAGTATTATACTTGGGGAAAGGGGGACGAACGTTACATTCAGAATCATGAATTCTATTTGAACTAGGAGTCGTGTAAGAGGCCGAGTAGCGCCGGTCCATCCCCTTTGGCCCAACCGTTGGCCGGGGAGAGCTAGTAAGGCGGTATACAAGTAAAGCCGTCAGTTCTTCCTTCTACCGGTAGTAAATCTAAATTGAGCTGTACGATCTCGACTGATCATCAAGATTGGAACAGCGGGCGCGGTGAATACTCCATCATTGGTTCATCATCCAAATTTATTTATTTTCTGCAACATGATTACTGTTGGCAGAGTTGGAAAAGGGTCATAACTGGAATTGCAACCTTTTCTTGCAAGTTCCTCTTCTTAATAACAATAAGAATATCTCGCTTACTTTGATGTAGCAGATACTTCTACAAACAAATACTTTAAGTTACCTTGTAACTTCATCGTTCATATTATACTCGCATCATTTTCGTAAATGCATGGCATATGGTTTGAAAGATACTTTTGAACTGTTATACATTATCGTTCAGTTATATATTATTGTTGGTGGGCTATTGCTCACCCTTGCTTTACTATTATATCACAACAACAGCTAGACCAGATGACTCGCACAAGGCGCACTCGACGCGGGCGAGGACGATGAGACTACCAGAGCTGAAGAAGAAGCTATTGGTAGGGTATATTTATTCTTTCAGTACCAAGAATATGGTCTAGTATGACTTATGTAAATGGATGGCAAAGAGTATGTATTTATATTGGAATTCTTTTGAATTGTAAGAACTCATAATGTGATTAATAAAAATTTGATCGTTACTCTGATTTCATCTCTGGGACTATAACGGGTGTGTTTTATATGGTTGTGTTGGGTTATAGAGACGTAATTTATTTTATGTTAAGGAAAGTTCAATTGTTGTGGACAGAATTGGAAACCGTAACCACCGGATCCCGGACCCCGGATCTGGGGGTGTTACATCGATGAAGGCTATGTAGATTGCATAGAGAAAGGACCTCATGTTCCAATGAAGGCCAACTCTGGGATTGGTCAAGATGCTAGCACTATAGATGCTGGAAGGCCTATTCCAAAGAATCAAGCTGAGTACACAAATGAAGACTTGGAGGAGATTCACAAATATAGAAATACCATGAACATTTTGTTCAATGGAATCGATCAAGATATGTTTGATAATGTCATAAACTGCACCACTGCTAAGCAAGTGTGGGACATTATCCAAACCATCTGTGAAGGAACTGAGCAGGTCAGAGAGAACACGATGCAACTCTTCATACAACAGTATGAACACTTCCACCATAATTCTGGTGAAAATTTAACAGATATATTCAGTAGATTTCTGAAACTACTGAATGGCCTGAAGTTGTATGGGAGAACATATGATGTCAAAGACTCCAACTTAAAATTTCTGAGATCTCTTCCTAAGGAATGGAAGCTAGTTACAGTCTCGTTGAGAAACTCCCAAGACTACAAAAGTTTTACACTTGAGAGACTGTATGGCATCTTAAAAACATATGAGCTTGAAATACAGCAAGATGAGGAAGTAGAAAAGAGCCAGAAGAAGAGTGGAGCTATAGCCTTGATGGCCAACAATCCAACAATCCAAGGTGGTGGAAGAATGAAGAGTGTAGAAGCCAAACTAAGTTCAAAAACTTGTGAAGGTGAAGCTGAAGCTAGCAAGGGCAAGGGCAAGGGCAAGATGATTGAAGAACTTGATGCATCCAGTGGAGATGAGTCTACTGATCTGGATTAATATTTGGCATTTCTGTCAAAGAGATTTTGGAAGCTAAGATTCAAGAAGAATCCAGCAGGAGCTGGGCAATTCAAGAAAAGCTATCAACCGAACAAGGATGTGGTTGAAAGATCAAAGATCAAATGATATAGCTGTGGAATTGCTAGTCACTTTGCCAATGAATGCAGAAAATCCAAAGCTGAGAAAGAGAAGAAACAGTTCGAGACTGTTGATTACAAAAAGAAATACTTTGATCTTCTCAAGCAAAAGGAAAGAGCATTTGTATCTAGAGATGATGATTGGGTAGCTGGAGGTGACTCAGATGCAGAAGAGGAGTTTGTCAATTTAGCACTCATGGCAAACGAAATTGATGAAGAAGCTAGCTCAGCAAGCAACCAGGTATTCTCTACAGTCTTAACTGATCTTTCTAAAGCTGAATGTGCTAGCACAATTGATGAAATGTCTATTGAATTGTACAACATGCATGTTACCTTGAAATCACTTAACAGAGAGAACAAGAGGATTAAAGACCTTAATGAAAAGTTAAGTGATAGGAATGCTTTAATAGAGACACAGTTAATTGAGTTTGAAAATATGAGAAGAGATTGCTTGGATGCTAAAAATGAAATGATTGAGGCTATAAAGAGAGAGGAAGTTTTAAAGAAACAGTTAGTAGGGGAACAGAGTCTGATTGCTAAATTGAAAGGATCAACAGTTATAACTGAGGAAATTTGTAATGTTCAAGGAATTGATTCTTTCTGCAAATTAGCAGAAGCTAAGTTAGATGTTGATAGGGAAGTTACTTCAGACAGTGATTTAGTCGAAAAAGAATGTTCTTTGAGACTTAAGCCTGTTAGCAAAGCAACTTTAACTAAATTGAATAAAAAGTACGGGCCTGTCAATAAGAACTTTTTTAATGGAGAATGTAGCAATACTGAATCAGTTGAGAAAAGAAACATAGGCAACTTGTCCCACAAGCAATTGAAGGACAAGCTAGAAAATGTTAAGTCAGGTGTTAAGGACAAGAAAAAGAACAGAAATGGTAAGGTAGGGATTAACAAACACAATAATTACACACCTGATAAATATGCTCCTAGGAATGAATGTGTAAAGTGTGGAAGTATTAATCATTTATCTGCCAACTGCAAAGCTATGAAAAATCCTTTGATGCCTAACATGCCTATGCTTGTGCCTGTTGTGAATGTTATGCCAAATATGTATGCTCCCTCTGCTCATGCATCTAGTCAATATGCTAACATGCCATTCATGCATAATCCATACTACAATGCTTTCAATATGCCACAGATGCCATGGATGATGAATAACATGTTGGCACAGACTATGCCTAACAATGCTATTAACTATAACAAATATGAGCAAGTATCAAATTCTGTCTCTCAAAGGCCCAAACCGAAAGTCAAAATTGATTTAACTCAATCTAAACTTCCGGTTAAATGGGATTTGAAGGATAAGAAATTGGATAACAAGGCAGGACCCAAGAAAACTTGGGTACCAAAGTCAACTTGATTTTGTTTTGATGTGTGCAGGGAAACAGAAAGAATCTTTGGTATCTGGACAGTGGTTGTTCTAGGCATATGGCTGGAGATTCTACCCTGCTCACTAAGTTTGAGGAGAGAGCTGGCCCTAGCATTACCTTTGGAGACAACAACAAAGGATATACTAGAGGATATGGTTTCACAATGGAATGTTGTCATTGAAGAAGTAGCAATGGTTGATGGACTTAAGCATAACTTGCTAAGTGTCAGTCAACTGTGTGATAAAGGCCAGAATATCTTGTTCACATCTGAAGCTTGTGTCATTTTCAAGAAAAGTGACAACAAGGTAGTGTTGACAGGAGATAGAGGAGGAAATGTGTACATTGCTGACTTCAATTCAACAAATGCAAACATGACTACATGTCTTCTAAGCAAGGCAAGTGTAGATGAAGGTTGGCTTTGGCATAAAAGACTGTCATACTTGAGTTTTAAAGCAATGAATGAGTTGGTAAAGAAGGATTTGGTTAGAGGTATTCCAAAATTGGATTACTCCAAGGATGGATTGTGTGATGCATGCCAGAAAGGGAAGCAGAAGAAGGCCTCTTTCAAATCAAAGTCAATGTCATCAATTGATCAACCCTTTCAACTACTTCACATGGATCTCTTTGGACCATTCAATGTATTGTCAATCTCAAAGAAGAAATACTGTCTTGTGATTATTGATGATTTCTCAAAATTCTCTTGGACATTCTTTCTGCACTCTAAGGATGAGGCGGGTGAAGTCATTATCAATCACATCAAGATAGTCAACAACAATCCTCTACTCAAAGTAAAGAGAATTAAAAGTGACAACGGAACTGAGTTCAAGAATTCTGTAATAAGAGAGTTTTGTGAAGAAGAAGGAATTATCCAAGAATTCTCTGCACCAAGAACTCCTCAACAAAATGGTGTAGTGGAAAGAAAGAATAGAACTCTAATTGAAGCTGCAAGAATAATGCTTGAAGAGTCTAAGCTACCAACATACTTCTGGGCAGAAGCTATAAACACTGCATGCCACACTCAGAATATTTCTTTGGTTAATCAAGCAAAAGGCATGACACCTTATCAACTTTTCAAAGGCAAGAAACCAACAATCAACTTTCTGCATATCTTTGGATGCAAATGCTTTGTACTGAAAAATCATGGTGAGCATCTTGGAAAATTTGATTCAAAGGTAGATGAAGCTATCTTTGTTGGATACTCAGCTGGAAAATTATACAGAGTCTACAACCTAAGACTAAACATTGTAATGGAGTCCATACATGTTATCTTTGATGACAAGAAAATATCTGGTCTAGTAGATGAAGGTTTTCATGAGTCTCTCTCATTTGAGAATGAGAGAAGTGGTGAAGAAAGTGAAGATGATGATGAAGAATGGAGATCAAATGGTGTGAGAAACAGACAAGGATCATCAGTTGAAGTGCAGAATGAACCACCTGTTGAAGAGCAACTTACACCATCAGTTGGAAATCAATTTGAAGCATCTATAGAAAATCAAAGAGAAGCATCTGTTGATGAATCTGCAAGAACTCCATCAATCTCGAGGGCCATACACCCAGGGGGAGTTTCTCACAGTCAAAACTCAACAACAAGTCATAATGATCAACACAGAGAAAATGAAGCCACTTCATCAAGGTCAAATTTACCGCCACAAAGAAAATGGACCAGGGATCATCCATTTGAGCTTATCATTGGAGATCCTAATGCAAAGGCCCAAACTAGAAGAGCAACTCAAGAAGAATGCTTGTATAGCAGTTTTCTATCCAAAGAGGAACCTAAGAGAGTTGAAGATGCTCTTCTGGACCCAGACTGGGTTTCAGCAATGCAAGAAGAGCTAAACCAGTTTGAAAGAAATGAAGTATGGAAACTTGTACCCAAACCTAAAGACAAATCAATGATTGGCACTAAGTGGGTATTCAAGAACAAGATGGATGAGAATGGCATAGTCACAAGGAATAAAGCTAGATTAGTGGCTAAAGGCTACTATCAAGAGGAAGGAATTGACTTTGAAGAAACCTTTGCACCAGTGGCAAGGTTAGAAGCAATAAGGATCTTCCTGGCCTATGCAGCGCATGCCAATTTCAAAGTCTATCAAATGGATGTCAAGAGTGCATTTCTGAATGGTATTCTGGAGGAGGAGGTGTATGTTAGTCAACCGTCTGGTTTTGAAGATCCGGACTTTCCAGAATATGTGTTCTTTCTACTCAAAGCACTCTATGGCCTGAATCAAGCACCTAGAGCCTGGTATGACACACTCTCACAGTTCCTTATAGAGAATCACTTCATTCGAGGTACTGTTGATAAAACTCTCTTTTATAGAAATGTCAATGGCTCTATGATACTTGTCCAAATTTATGTAGATGATATAATATTTGGGTCTACAGATGAGAAACTTTGCAAGAGATTTGCCAAACTCATGCAAAGTAGATATGAAATGAGTATGATGGGTGAATTAACTTATTTTCTTGGTTTACAAGTTAAACAAGTGAATGAGGGAATTTTTATAAGTCAAACAAAATACATTTATGATCTTTTAAAAAGGTTTGATTTAGCAGATTGCTCTTCTGCAAAAACACCCATGGCCACTGCCACTAAGCTTGAACTGAATACTAAAGAAAAGAAGGTGGACATGACAAGCTATAGGGGCATGGTTGGATTTCTTTTATACTTAATAGCTAGTAGACCTGATATTATGTTTGCTACATGTTTATATGCTAGATTTCAAGCTGATCCTAGGGAATCTCACTTGGTAGCTATTAAAAGGATTTTCAGATATCTCAAGGGAACACCAAACCTTGGCATTTAGTACCCTAGAGATTCTGGTTTTGATCTAATTGGTTACTCAGATGTAGATTATGCAGGTTGCAAAATGGATAGAAAAAGTACCACAGGAACCTGTCAATTCTTGGGAAACAAGCTGGTCTCATGGTTCAGTAAGAAGCAGAACTCAGTATCTACCTCAACTGTAGAGGCTGAATACATAGCAGCTGGGAGTTATTGTGCACAGATTCTATGGATGAGAAATCAATTACTTGACTATGGAGTTAAAGTTGAAAAGATCCCAATTTTCTGTGACAACACTAGTTCAATTGCAATATCACAGAATCCAGTGCAGCATTCTAGAACCAAGCACATAGACATCAGATACCATTTCATCAGGGAGCATGTGATGAAAGGCACTGTGGAACTGCATTTTGTTCCTAGTGAAAAATAGTTGGCAGACATTTTTACTAAAGCTTTGGATGAAGCAACCTTGTCAAGGTTGGTAAGTGAGCTTGGTATGTTAAATTTCACATGATCTTTTAAAATGTTTGTTCAATTTGCTTGCAGCCAGTGAATTTCATTCTCTGGATTTTGTTTGCTTTATTTGCTTATCTGCATGATTATTCTGGAGATATCATTGTAGCATAATTAAATAAATATTTTATTGACATATATCAATTAATGATATTTTGTTAATTTTATGTCTATTTAATTGTGAGTTTATCTGATTATTGTGGATTAATTCTTGATTTACTGTGTGATTATTTTTAAATCCATAATAATTAGAAGTATTAAATATGTTTATAGGCTGATAGGTTTCGGTGATAAGATGTTTTTCGGCTGACCGATTTCAGTGATAAGATGTTTTTTGGCTAATTAAGTTGTTAGGTGAGAAATTATTGAACGGTGTTATTTTTTCAACTTAACCTGTCACTATCACACCTAACCCACTAAACCTTGAAACCTTATAAATGATGAGTTTTTTTTTTGTGTTTAACATCATCATTTTTCAGATATACAGAGCATACACACAATTGCTGAATATTTCGAGCTTTGATCGGAAAGATCTCTCAATCTAGCTGGTGGTTTTAAGATCGGATTTCATATTCTTGCTTCATGCATCATCCTTTATAAAAACTAACAATTGTTTTTGAATTTTCTCAAAGTTTTGAAAATGGCATTGCAGGGAAGCTTTTTAATTGCTAAAGTTAATACTATTTCCATTCAACAAATCGAAACCATTCTGGATGAGCAATTTCGGGCTTGGACACAATTTCTGAATGAAAATTCATTAATTCGCTATCCTTTAGTTACACCAGTGTAGCTTAACCATGATGCATTGCGTGAACTATATTACAGTGCGGTTAACACTTCTGGACAAGACGGGTGTGCAATCACATATCGATTGTTTGGTAGGTCGATTAGGGTCACTGAACGAGATGTTAATCGAATTCTTCATTTTCCTATGGAAATCTTGTTTCTGATCCTACACCAGAACAGACTGAAATGTTCTTTCATTTTATAAGGTACCAAGATGGTAATTTCAATACTGGTAATCTTTCTAGAACGTTTCTAACCCAGTACTGGAATTTCTTCTTTCACACTCTTAACCATGTTTTTTCCTCAGATAGAACAAATCAAGATCGAATACCTGAATTTATTAAAAAATTAGGGTATGCGGTCACCAATAATTTGAGTATTAATTTTGGAAAAATAGTGCTTGGTCAAATCATTTTAAAGATGAAACACTTGGGAAGAAGAGATGTTCGGACTCAAAATTCAAATGTCTATATCCAAGGTTTCTACAGCTAATATTAAATGATTTTTTGAATGATGAAGATAGGGTACACTTGGAAAATGGTCGAAAGGTGGAATGTTCTTACATGAAGACGAATGTAATTAATTACATAAGCAAAAAGAACTATACGGATGTGCCTACAGTCCTAACTGAATATCTAAAGACTGTCTCACTTCCGTTGTTACCAAGACTAGTGAGAGCAGGTATACGACAAGGTAATATTTCAATCCCTGCTATTCCAACCTCTGTATTCCCTGTTGTGTCACAGGAAATACAGTTTCTACAGCCCCTAGTGGCCATCTTACCCGACCAAGAGTAGGAAATCCCACCGACTCTAACACAGGTCGAAGAGCCCATTCTTCAAATGCAAACACAAACACAACAAACTCCTACACCTCAATTGTCACTTAAACAACCAGTCATCAACACTTTTGAGGGAGATAGTGCCTCAGCAGCACCACATAAGGAGTTAGTTACATCAGCAGCTCTACCTCATTCTAAAAGAAGTAAACCAAATGAACCTGAGGTAACTGCAACTGTTATTGAAACAATTCTTTCTAGTCAAATGAGTGAAAATGTAAATAAGGTTGAATTGACGGGAGCAACTATCTTGAGTTCCATTTCACGGAATATAAGAGTGGTTGATGATCTTTCTAAAGATCAAATGCCTTTACAGGCATCCGAGGTGGAATTACCTACCTCAATAACTGCTGGTGAATCTTCCATTTTACAGAAAGATCCATCGGTAGGTGGTTCTTTTTTGAACCAAGTGTCTTCACAAATATACGAGGGAAACTTGGGTTTTGTGCCATTTAATCGATTCAAGTTTAACCTCCCAGAGGGAAAATCTCTGGATCTCTTTCTAGATTTACCACTCTTTACCAGTGGTCGGGAACTCGCTTCACGCGAGGACGGATGCTCACGAACTTTCATTGCACCATCCGTGACCACTAAAAAAGGGGCTATGATGATTTCATTTGCAGGTACACATATCGGTGGAAGCTCTGGAGGAGAGTTGAGGGAAACACGAACAGAACATGTAAGTGTAACCCAAACCACTAGACCGAGTGAATATAGAGTGTTGAGTGAAACACCTGCAGAACGTACGGGTGAGCAACTTACTCAACCACATGCACCTATAACAAGAAAGGAATACATCAGACTTCTTACACGGGTCCAAACAATGGAGAAAGAGTTGCCAAATATCTGTAAATCCATTGCAGAAATAAAAAATTTGCAACTTATTCAACATGATGTATTCCAAGTTCAATTGAATACCATGGCAACCCAGTGAAATAATGCAATCAACTCCTTGGTAAAGCCATCTTCGTCTAATTTACCAACTCCACATCCTACTACTCTGGAAGATAACCCAACTGAGGGGGAGAAGGTGGATGACAAAGAAAAATCTACTAGGTGTAAGGGCAAGGAAAAGGTTGTTGACACAGAATTAACTTTATTTTGGGAAAGGAAAAGCTAATGGGAGTATTAGTGCTATGTGGAAAGAAAGCAAAGGCAAACTTGAAGATTTGTTCAGTCTAGAGGAACAATTGTCTTGCACTTGGTTAATTTTAGAAATCTGGAAAATGTATATATATGATCCAGAATGCACTTTAATATTATTTATCTTTGAACTTTATTTGTTGTTGAATCAATTGAGTTATCCTCTAGGAATTTGCTTGTCAAACCCTAACAATCAAATAGGGGGAGATTGTAAAGTATAATGTAATGTAATATGTAATAGAGGACATATATAACTCAACTAGGATAAAAGATAAATAATATTAACTCTATACAGGGATCGTGAAATTTGAAGAACAGGCACCGACAAGGATCAAGTCGCTGAAAGAAGTTCATTAACATGATCAAGCCTCAGTGACAGAATAAGATGTACAGATGATTCAGTTGAAGGGCCAAAAGATTCCATGTATTTATATTATTTGAAGATACTGCTGCAGGTTAATCAATTTAATGTAACGAAGGTATGAAGATCAAGATCAGTGCTAGTCACTTGTGAACCAGACCAGTGCACTAAGTGTCAGCACATACGAGAAGGATCAACACATTAATTCACAGAAAGAATTGCCAAAGCCTATTGACGATCAAGGACAGACATAATATCTCAAGGTATTGTCAAAAATTAATTTACTCTGAAAATTAACTAAGTAACAGATTAATTAATTATTTATAATAAATAATTAAATTAATCAGGTACTTGAACTATTTTCTGAGATGAATTAATTCAGTAGAATATTTGAAACAGAAGAGAGAAGCCTAAAAGAAGCAGCCAAAAATAGTACTCCCTCCGTCCCAATTTGTTTGAGCTGGTTTGACTTTCACGGAGATTAAGAAAGCTACAGTTGACTTGTTAAAAAATGGGTAAAGTTAGATGAAAAGTGGTTTAAGTGGTGGGACCTATGAATATTTAATAATAGATTTGAGATAGTTGGAGTAAAGTAGTGGGTGTAATAGTGTTTTATATTATAGATTTGAGATAGTGGGAGTAGAGTAGTGGGTATAATAGTGTTTATAGTATTTGTTTAATAAAGTTAGTGGGTGTAATAGTGAAAAGTAATGTTAAAAAATAGTAAGTATAGTAGGTTCATTAGTTTTGGGACTTCCCAAAAAGGAAAGTGTGTCAATCTTTTTGGGACGGAGGGAGTAATACTATGCAAAGTTACTATGCACAATTACTATGCAAGATTACTATGCAAGATTACTATGCAGGTACCGTGCAAATAGTGTTACTTTGCAAATAGTGGTTACTGTGCAAATAGCGTTACTATGCAGGTGGGGCCACGTCCAAAATATTTTCAACAGATGGTTGATGGAATAGTACTATGCAGGTGGGGCCCATGTCCAGAAATTCTCAGCAGACGCGTTTTGGTTGTTGGAATAGTGGTTACTATGCAGGTGGGGCCCACGTGAATAGTACAGTATAGTGACTTTCTAAAACCTATAAATAGGCTTGTTGTATTTCATTTCAAAACACACCTCAACACACAACTCTCTCTTCTCTCTCTTATATCTTCTCTGTGTAAGCTGCTAGACAGTCCATCTAGTAGGGAAGCCGGCATAGCCCGCTTTCAGGAAGTGTCGGGTATAAGGTCCTCGTGCCAAAACTATCCTTAGGAGTGTTCTGGTTTTGAAGCTAATCCATTGGATTAGAAGTTGTAACACCCCTTCGAGTTTATTATCAATAAAGATATATTCTTGAAAATTTTTTTTTGGTAGTATCGTATTCAACCCCCCCCTTCTACGATACTTCGAGACCTAACACCTTCTTAGAGCATCTCCAAGAGGCTCTCTATTTAAACTCTTAACTCAAAAAATGAGGAGAGAGAATGAAAATGTTGCTCCAAGAGACTTTTAGTGGCTCTTAAAAACACCAAGAGCCTCTTCTCTCTCCTCATTTCTAAGAGCCACTAGTAGCTCTTAACTTATATTTTAATAACAAATTATTCATGTCCACCAATTCTTACACAACTTTTGGTTATAGTGGGGTTGATTTATGAATAAATTATAAGTAAAGAGCTAATATAAAGAGTATTGTTGGAGTTTGACACATAAACCAATGTAATAACTTGCTTAGAGCCATTTATTTATATAATTTTTAAGAGTGAATGTAGGAGTCTCTTGGAGATGCTCTTAGAGCAACTCCACGAGGCTTTTAGCATATTCTTCAATTATTTTTTATTAAACTGGCTCTTAACAATTTAGGAGGTAAAATTGCACATAGTCTCCAACAAGCCTCCTCATTTGACGTTTCTATCTATTTTTATTGTATTGTTTATTGTCAACAACTTGAAAAATAAGTGATGTATACTAATAAAAAATGGAGTATGGAAAGGAGAGAGAATCTTAAGTTCGAGGAGCTATTAATAGCTCTTAAGTTTTTGAAGAAGTACTAGGAGCCTGTTGGAGGTAATTTTTGTGATGCTCTTAATGATGCTCTTCAAAAAATGACCAAGGAGCCTCATTTAAGAGGCTCTTGGAGATGCTCTTAGAGAAATTCCAACAAAATCCTAACATAGGTTCTTAAGTCAAATTATAAGGAAATGAAGACAAAATTTGTCTCCAATAAGCTCCTAGCAACTCTCTATAACTTTAGGAGCTTTAATTGTTTCCTCAGATTTAAGACTCTCTCTCCTCTCCTCACTTTATTTTTTAAAACTTTAGCAACAACAAGTGCCACCCGTAATTTGATATACACTAGAAGTGGTTATATTACCACCCATAACTTGAAGTTACGGTAGCAGTGATTATATGTGCTCCCCACAAAACAAAACTTGAATTGCAGATTTTGTAGTAGCATAACTACAAGTTAGGGGTAATAACAGCAGTAAACTTGAAGATTTTGTGCTCCCAGCTACCATAACTTGAAGTTATGGGTGGCACAAAATCAAATTCAAGCACCCATAACTTGAAGTTACGGGTGGCCGGCACATTAGAAAATAGATTAAAAATAAATGGAGATGAATTTTGAGGAGGATTGTTGGAGATGGTGTGTAAATTTTTATCCTAAATGACTAGGAGGCAATTAATTATATTATTTTTAACAAAAAAATTAAGAGTTTGTTGGAGTTGCTCTTAGGACATAAAATCGTGACTCAAGGATACAAAGATTTCTTTTTGTCATTACCACATATATCCTTAATATTATCAAAGCCATGCATTATCCAAAAATCACAAAAACTATAATCTAAATATTACACATAGCTGGGACTTGTCCGTGCTATGCTAGTCAATGAATTGAGTTTAAATGAATTGAGTTTGGATCGAATCAACTTGAATCTAAATTCAAATTTATTTATTTTATTTAATCGGATTAAATATCGAATTTTTTGAAGAGCAATTCATATCCGTTCCATTAGAATGTATTCGGATTGGGTATCCAATTCAATTAATATTTTAAAAATAAAATTTATATTAATATTAAAATTATAAAATAAAATAAAATTGTGAAATATATGTTTTTAAGATGTAGGAGTACACACTAACATCCAAATACAAGAGTATAGAACATTAAAAATCAATAACAAATATTTATCAATCCTGAAATGTACTAAATAAAATTAAAATGATTAAGATATGAACTTTAAGTATAAAAATAATTTAAATTAAAACATAAATTCAACTTTAATGCAATACAAGGATGACGTATTCATCAAAAACATATTTTTCTTTAAGTTATATTATAAAATACTATGAAATGATTTTATATCTTATATGATTTGAAAATTATATATTACTTGTATAATTATATTTATATTATTATTAATATATAATAAAATATATAATAATATTATCATATTTATTCGGATCGGATTCTTAACAGATCGGATCATGTAATATACATATCCGTATTAAGTGGATCGAATTTTTATCGGACCGAATTTATTTTTTATAAATCCATATCCAGTTATAGTATTTCGGATCGGAACTTCGATCCATTGACAGGCCTAGTCCGTGCCTTATATGGATTATAAAACTAATCCATTATCTCTTATCTATATATTATGTATATAATAGCCCAACAAGGGGCTTAAATTAATGAGATATTTTAATCAATTTAAATGGCGAGACATTTTATTCAATTTGAATTGTCTAAATTGCCCTTATATTCATCATTTTTTAAAAAATGTGATAGGTGAGAATCGAACCTAAGTATTACAAATGATTTGCACGTCATCCTACCATTACACCACTCAATCATATGTGTTATGGATCATACACATACTATATGTGCGTGTGTGCTCGTGAATTAAGAATATTTAGTATTTTAATTACTAATTTTTTAAGGATACAGATTTATGCACATTCCAAAGTTATTCATGCACACCCTATATATTTTTTAGACTAAAATATTCTTGACTTTCTCTTTTTATGTAATGGGACTGAAACTTGGTTGAACTTTATAAATAATATTGATATTACAGAAAAGCAAAAAATCATGGTAGAGTTTTCTTTGACAAACAAATCAAATAAGTTGATCAGATGAACCCAACCAAAACAAAGCAAATCCCAACCAGAAAAAATCAAATCACATTATAATGAAGAACTTAGCTATCTCCTTTGCAAACCTTTCTATATAACAACCCGAATTTATTAAATAAATGACGAATAGATAACAAATAGCATATAGAGTCTGGACAACCTAAGAGCAGTGGTAAGGAGAAGGTTAACAATAAAATATAAAACTCCAAAAACAAAATCAAATTCTATTAAAAATTTCTGGAACAAGTCACAAATATTTAAAATCGGCTAATGTTAAAAGAAAAGGATAAGATTTAGATTCTTTCGCAAACATTAAAACGTAGATGCTCCTCTTGAAGACATAGTCTTGTTGCAGATGGTATGTGTTAATCAAAAATTCACATTCTAATCAAATTAACCATCAAACTCAGACATCGTTGTATATATATATATATATATATATATATATATATATATATATATATATATATATAAATATCGTTGTAAAGATATTTTGGTCCAAAAAGTAGTTAGTGTGTACATAAATAAGTTTAAGGTGTGCACATAACAGCACCATTTTTTAAGTGATTTTTTTCGTCTTACATTTACAAATTTACATCATATTATTTTATAGTATTGATTAGTTATATATAATATCACTACACCATAGATTGGATTTTGCAACCAACACTGAAAAAAAACGCAAAAAGCGTTGCTATTTCCTCAAAAGTTTTTACAAATGCAAAGATATTTTAACGATATTGAAAAGCGTTGCAATTGAATTCAAAAATTGTTACCTTAGGCAAAACTTGTTATTAATCGCAACGATATTAGAAACCGTTGCTGTAGAGCCAGAATTTTGGGTTCAAAAGTATTGGCGGGCTCATTAAAAAGAAGCGGGCTCTCTAAATATTTTTCCCGGCTAATGAAGACAAACGGGATTATTAAAAAAAGAAAAACAAAATAATACACCTAAACAAATACATTCACAAAACACTTTGATAAAAACACACAAATACACTGAAGACTGAAGAGGCAAAAGAGGAGAAAGAGGTGAACTTCAAATTAGGTTTCAAACTGGAAGATTCAAGCTAGATGAACACTCAAGATCGAACAAGGTATGTTCCTTAATTTGATTATGCAGATTAATTGGGGTTTATGTTAGAATTGGCAATTAATTGGGTTTTTATTTTGTGTTATCTTTATGTTAAATATAATTAATGTAAATAATGTAAGTGTTTAAGTGTTACAGAGGTTCATCAGAGTTTAACTGGAAGCTGGAAGCGATCAGAGTTTAATTAAACTCTGATAGATGGAAGCTCGACAGAGTTTGCTAAACTCTGTCAGGGGGAAGCATCTACTGGTCATCATCAGACTTTGAAGAATAATTGAAGATAATTATGGAAGCAATATCTTTGAAGATTAGATAGCTGTCGAAGACATTGTGTTGACTAAGAAGACGCGTAACAATCATAATTGATAACATTTGTATAGCTGATTTATAGGAGTATCAATTATCGATTGTACTGTAGCTGTATATCTTTATAAATACAGTTAGGTTAACCCTAGAAGGGTATCAAAAAATGGATTATCATTTCATTGTAACCTAAGCAGCTCTCTGTGATATTTTACATCACTGAGAGAGGAGTTATTAATTCAATACAGTTTTTGATTATTTGAACGTGTGTTAATTGTTATTCTCTCATACAAACTTGATTATATTTGTGTATTCGACCTAACAATTGGTATCAGAGCAGATCTGTTACTCTATACAGTTTAAGATCCACACACAACTATAATCAATGGCAGAGATACCTCATCCATCAGGTTCTAATTCTAGTACTGAGAAGGCTCAACCTACTACTATGAGTCGTTATGAGACAATTAAGGTTCCTATTCTCAGGCCGGCAGAATATTCAATCTGGAAGGTGAAGATGACCATGTTTCTGGAGGCTATAGATTCAGAATATCTTGACAGAATTTATGAAGGTCCTCATAAACCTACAAAGTTATCTGTTGTTACTGCTGGTCAAGAAGATAAATCAGTTCCAAAGGAGAAGAAAGATCTGACTCCTGAGGATATTTCATCTATTGCTAAGGATGCAAAGGTTAGACATCTACTTCATAGTGCCTTAGACAATGTTATGTATAACAAAGTGATTAATTGCACAACTGCCAAAGAAATCTGGGATGCCTTTGAAGTTAGATGTCAAGGAACTGCTGCTATCAAGAAGAACAGAAGGAACATACTTACACAGGAGTATGAACATTTTGAGGCTAAATCTGAAGAAACCATGACAGAAACATTTGACAGATTCTGTAAGCTACTGAATGATTTGTCACTGGTCAATAAAGAGTATGATCTAGAAGATTCAAATCTCAAATTTCTTCTTGATCTACCTAAAAAGTGGGATGTAAAGACAACCACTATAAGTGATAATTATGATCTTGCTGACACTGAGATTGATGAAATCTATGGGTTGCTCAAAACTCATGAATTGGAAATGGAACAGAGAAACAGGAGATCAAGCAAGAAGACAAAGTCTGTTGCTCTTAAGGTTGAAGAAAAACCCTTGATGAAGGAAGCATCAAGGAAGAAAGCTAAGGGAAAAGCTTTGGTCATACATTCTGAAAGTGAGTCATCAAATACTGATGTTGACTCAAACACTGATGAATCATCTGACTCTGAGGATGATGAAGAAGAAATGATGTAAATGGCTGCACTGATGGTGAAGACCTTCAAGAAGATGGGTTTCAAGAACTTCAAGAAGGGAAAAAGGTTCTCTAAGAAAGATTCAAATTCTGACAGAAAGAGTTTCAGAAAGTCTGAGAGAAAGGATACCAAATCTTGGAAGAAAGACAAGTCTGAGATTCAATACTACAAGTGTAAGGAGATGGGTCACTATGCTCCTGAGTGCAAGAAGGGTAAAACTGAAAAAGCACTCTTCACAAAAGGCAGAGACTGGGCAGACACTTCAGACTCAGATGAGGATGTTAACTATGCTCTCATGGCTTCTAATGAGAATGAATCTGAAGATTCTAAAAACAAGGTACCCCTAACTACCTATGCTTATAATACTGATAATATATCTCAATTGAGAATTTATCTTAAGGCCTTACATATCAGTTATAGGGATCAGACTTTAGAGAATGAGAGAATCAAATCTGAGAATTCTGAACTTAAAGAAAGAAATAAATTTGTTGAAGAGAAACTTGTAAACATGCAACAAGTTCAGAAAGAAAGAGATGATGTTGTTTATCTAGAACAGGAGTTGCTTGGAAGATATAGGCAACTAGAATCTGAATTGGAGAAAGCAAATCACATAATTAAAACTTGGACTGATTCTGGAAAAGACACTCATGAGGTTTTTCAATCAGACACAGTTGGTTTAGGTTACTGTGAGGAAGATGAACTTAGGTTTCAAAAAGAAGTCAAAATTAGAACACATCTTCCATCTAGAAAATTTGTTACAGGCAGAAGTAAACCTAAGTCTGAAGTTGAAAAAGAAGCTTTTAAGGAAGAATCAGTAAAAACTTGTGTTAAACAGATTAATATTGGTTCAATGACAGATAAACAACTCAAACATAAGCTTAAGGAGTTAAAATCTGTTAAGAAACAGAAAGTGTCCAGGAAGAATAGAAATGGTAAAGTAGGCATTACTAAAGGTTATAATCAAATGCTTGCTACTTATGCTCCAAGGAAGACATGTCATAACGGTGGTAGTACTAAACATCTTGCTAGTTTTTGCAGGAAAATTAAAGACATTAATTCTTTACCCTCCAAGTCTGGAGTAAAGAATGATTATGTTAAAACTATACCACAGGCTTTATGCAAACATTGTGGAAGTACCTGGCATTCTATTTATACTTGCAGGGATTATCATGCTATTTATCATAATTATTATGAACTGAAGCCCAATTTGAAATGGGTTAAGGTTAATTCTGCAAGTGTAACCTCTGAAAATGTTAGCTTAAACTCTGATAACAAGAATTCCGCTGCTAAAGCTAACAAAGTTAAGAAAGCCAAAGGATCCAAGCAAGTCTGGATCCTTAAATCTGACCTTCAGTGAATGTTTGTGATTGCAGGGCATCAGGGAGAGTACCCTAGTCGTGGAAAGTGGATGTTCAGGACACATGACTGGAAATAAAGCCCTGCTATTAGAGTATGAGGAGAAGGCTGGCCCAAAAGTTTCCTATGGAGATGGCAACTCAGGACGTGCTCTGGAATATGGCAATATCAATCTTGGAAATGTCACCATCATAAATGTAGCTCTGGTTCCAGGTCTCAAGCATGATATGCTATCTGTGAGTCAAATATGTGACAGAGGTTATCATGTAGATTTTCAACCTGAATACTGTGAAGTTATTAGTAAATCTACAAGGAAAGTTGTTCTAGTTGGACACAGGCGCAATAATATCTATGAAGCAAAGTTGTTGATAAACTCTGATGGAAAAGCTGTGTGCCTCTCAACAAGAATGTCTATTGAAGAGTGTTGGAAGTGGCATAAGAAACTCTCTCATTTGAATCTGAACAACATCAATGAGTTGATAAGAAAGGATCTTTTAAGGGGACTCCCAAAGTCTTTATTAAATGTTGATGGCCTGTGTGATTCCTGTCAAAAGGCCAAACAAAGGAAGTCATCTTTCAAAAGCAAGTCTGAATCTTCAATTGTTGATCCTTATCATCTTCTACATGTTGATCTGTTTGGACCAGTGAATGTCTTGTCTATTGGAAGAAAGAAATATGCTTTAGTCATTGTTGATGAATACACTAGATACACTTGGGTGTATTTCCTAGAAAAGAAGAATGAAACTGCATTAACTTTGATGGAGCATGTAAACCTGCTGGACAAAGGATCAAAACACAAAGTCAAAATAATCAGGAGTGATAATGGAACTGAATTTAGGAATGCAACAATGGAAGAATTCTGCAAGAACAGAGGAGTGAAGCAAGAGTTTTCTGCACCTCGTACACCACAGCAAAACGGTGTAGTTGAGAGGAAAAAAAGAACCTTGATAGAAGCTGCCAGAACTATGCTTGATGAAGCAAAATTGCCAACCTATTTCTGGGCAGAAGCAGTTCAAACTGCTTGTTTTACTCAAAATGCTACTCTGATCAACAAGCATGGGAAAACACCATATGAGATGGTGAAGGAAAAGAAGCCTAACCTGAAATATTTTCATATTTTTGGGTACAAATGCTTTGTGTTAAAAACTCATTCTGAACAGTTGACCAAATTTGAGTTAAAAGCTGATGAAGGAATTTTTGTTGGCTATCCGCTGTCAACTAAGGCATTCAGAGTTTATAATCTGAGAACCAAGGTAATTATGGAGTCAATTCATGTGTCATTTGATGATAAGAAAATAACTGGACTTGAAGATGTAGATGAACATGATCAACTGCGCTTTGAAAATGAAGAATTAATCTCTGATGAAGCAGAGTCGACAAACTCTGTTGAAGCATACTCTGAACCTCTACTGGTAAACACTGAAGAAACTTCTCAGCTAGAACAAAGGAGAGAACCAGTTGAGGGGGAGCATGAAGGATCACTTCAAAATGATGACTCAAATACTGAAAGCGAGTCAGCTGAAAAATCTGGATCAATCTCTGATGACTCAAATTCTGAAAGTGCAATATCTGACAGTTCAAACTCTGAGCAGTCAAATTCAGGGGGAGCCTCAGAGACTGAAGAAAGGCAATAAGAAAATCAGGAGAACATGGATCAAGGGGGAGGATCATATACTGATAGAAGTCATTTACCTTCAGCTAGGAAATGGACAAAATCTCATACACCTGATCTAATTATTGGAGATCCAGATGCGAAAGTAAGGACAAGGAGTGCTACAACAAATGAATGTCTGTTTCATGCATTTTTGTCTAAATCCAAACCAAAGAAGATACAAGAAGCTCTTCAAGATGCTGACTGGATAACAGCAATACAGGAGGAGTTAAATGAATTCGAAAGAAATGAAGTATGGACCCTTGTACCAAGACCAAAGAATAGATCTGTTGTTGGTACTAGATTGGTTTTCAGAAATAAAACTGATAGTGAGGGAGTTGTTACAAGGAACAAGGCTAGACTTGTGGCAAAAGGCTATTCACAGCAGGAAGGAATAGACTGTGATGAAACTTTTGCTCTAGTTGCAAGATTGGAGGCAATAAGGATTTTTCTAGCATATGCCTCTCAAAAGAAATTCAAGGTATTTCAGATGGATGTAAAAAGTGCTTTTCTGAATGGGAAGCTTGAAGAAGAAGTGTTTGTTGAACAACCACCAGGATTTATGGACCCCAATATCCAGACTATGTCTACAGGCTGGATAAGGCACTATACGGACTTAAGCAGGCACCAAGAGCATGGTATGAAACTCTGGCTCAATTTCTTTTAGAAAGTGGGTTTAACAGAGGTACAATTGATAAAACCCTGTTCTATTTTAAATCTGGCAGTGACTTGCTTTTAGTTCAGATATATGTTGATGACATAATTTTTGGGTCTACTAATGATAAACTCTGTAAGAAGTTTGCCAAGCTCATGCAGTCCAGGTATCAAATGATCATGATGGGAGAGCTTAGTTATTTTCTAGGCCTACAAGTGAAGCAAACAGATGATGGGATTTTTATAAATCAAGCAAAATATACCAGAAATCTTCTCAAGAAATTTGGTATGCTTGACTGTTCATCTGCAACAACTCCCATGGCAACAGTAACAAAGTTGGAAAAAGACACAGGAGCTCCAATAGATATGACAAGCTATAGAGGCATGATAGGGTCTCTTCTTTATCTAACAGCAAGCAGACCTGACATCATGTATGCAACTTGTCTCTGTTAAAAGTTTCAGGCAGACCCTAGAGAACCACATCTAACAGCTGTGAAGAGAACTTTTAAGTATCTCAAGGGCACCATAACCTTAGGTTTGTGGTGTCCTAGAGAATCAGATTTCAAGCTACTTGGTTACTCTGATGCAGACTTTACAGGCTGTAAGATAGACAGAAAAAGCACCAGTGGAAGTTGTCAATTTCTGGGTGACAGACTTGTTTCTTGGTACAGCAAGAAACAGAAATCAATTTCTACATCTACAGCTGAAGCAGAGTATATTATAGCTGGTAGCTGCTGTGCACAGATTCTGTGGATGAAGAATCAATTACTGGATTATGGATTAAGGTACAGTAAAATACCTATTTTCTGTGATAATCAAAGTGCTATTGCCATGACAGGTAATCCAGTACAGCATTCAATGACCAATCACATCAGCATAAGGTACCATTTTATCAGAGAACATGTAGATGAAGGAAATATTGAGCTTCATTTTATGTCTACAGAACAACAGCTTGCAGATATCTTCACCAAGACATTGAGTGAAGCTACATTTACAAGGCTGGTAAATGAACTAGGAATGATCTCTGGTTTTGACTAGAGATACTGGTTAGACTCAAACTTCATTTATATAATATGTTGCTCATGTTTCTGTTATTATGTTTCTGTGATTAGTATACCTTGATGTGGTAATACAACTATTAGAATACTCTGTAGGTCATACACTGTTGAAATGTTGGATAAACTCTGATAAACTCTGATAATGTTAGTGTCTGAACATAAACACCGATGAAGAAATATGTATGAAGCATAATTCTCAGTAATTAATCATGAATCTTTCTAAGTTATTTGTGATCTAATCTTAGGCTGTGCAGAAAATTAACACAGCATGATACTGTTTCCATATTTATAGCCTCTCTTAGTTTATCTATCCTAAACTCTGAGTCTGTAAATGCTGTGTGCATTGCCTCTCATGACTAACTTTTGATGATTGATGACTTCTAAACTCTGTTTGTTAAGCTCTGTTAAGTTAGATTCTGTTATTAGTCTACCCCCAAAGCAAATGTATATAGGGTTTCTTTTTCGATTGCATCACAAGGGCGTTTGAAAAGAAAGTCACCAATTAGGATGCTATTCCTACTGACAGTCTTCAAATCGGGTATTCTCTTCTTTATGGAAGTAATTTTGATTTTGGTATACTCGTCTTGATGAATATCGGTGAAAGATTGTCAGAGTCTAGTACCACTGTTTATTTTTTCTAGATTTTGTCAATTACTATTCTCTGCTTGTGTGCTTGATGTTGAAATTTCTGAGGAAGACACTATTCAGGCCTTTAAAGTTCATAAGAGAGTATTCTCTGATTTGACTAACAAGGATTTAACCAAGGAGAATGTACCTGACTTGATTTTGCCTCTGGCTCTGCAAAACTTCTTAAATCAACCTCAAGAACCACAACAGCCTGAGCCTGCACTTTCACCACCTGCAAACACTACACCTTTACAACCTACAAACACTGAAACACAACCTCAACCCTCTCAACCTGCAAATGATGAGCCAAACACTGAACAAATTCAACCAACACCCATTCAAAATCAAACTCAACTTCAACCTAACATCAATGAGCCAATTGCAAACTCTGAACAAAATCCACCACCTACACAGGCTAAGCCAAAGCGTGGAGGTAGAACAAAGCACAAAGCTGTTAGGGCTAAAAAGGTAAGAGTAAAAAGGTCTGACTTCTCAAACTCTGTTGAAGAAGAAGTGGCAGCTGAGGTGCCTAAATCAAAGAAAAGAAGGTTGTTAGTTGATGAGTAAGATGAAGAGATGAATCTTAAAGCTCTAGATGTGATTTCTAAGGAGATACCTACTGTTGAGATAAATACCAAAGAAGAAGCTGTAAAGACAACTGAAGATGCACAGATGGATGTGGAAAAAGGAGATGGTTTTGCTGATATGGATGCTTTTAATGAGTAATTCATTCCATTCTCCGATGACATTGAAGTTCCTATCTCATCACCTGTTGTTGCTAACTCTGAAGAAACTGGTGTAGCTGATCAACCTACTGTGGTACTTGATGAAACAGTAGCAACACATACTGCATTATTCTCTGATGCTCACCAAGTTACTGAACAAGGTGAAGAAATTGATCAACCAACCAAGGATGTAATTTCTGAGCCTGTGGATGAAGTTCTTGCGATTGCAAATTCTGTTGAAGATGGAGAGCAAACTTTAGAGAATACTAAGGAGACTCCTGCTGAAAAAGTTGAAGTTGCAGTGAATATTGCTGAGACTGATCTAGTTGAAAATGAAAATGCTGAAGTCGATGTTGAAGCTGAAGGAAGTACTGAGTCTAACTCTTCTCAGAGACAACCAGTACAAACTGATGAGAATATAACTGATTTTTCTGGACCTTCACATCAACTTGAAATTGAAAAAGAATATCTGCGAGCTGAAGTTGTTCAAAGAAACATGACTATGCAGAGAGATAATAAACTGAAGTTTCAGACTTTTTCTAAAGATCAAGAAACTCTGTTTAAAAGGCTAAGTAAAGTGGAAGAGAATTAAACTGCCTTGTCTGGTAAGATTGACTCTATTGCTACCTCATTGGAACTGATCACATCTATATTGATTCCTGATGATGTCAAAAAGGGGGAGAGAGTTGCTAAGTCCAAATGCAGGCAATCTCAAACTCTGACTAAGAAGGATGATGCTGAAGATGGAGGAGCAAATGACCAAAAGAGATTAAAAGCAAAGGCTGGTAAAGATATGAGTCTGAGATCTGGCAAGTCTTCTACAAAGTCTGATGGAATAAATACTGATGTTCATGGTATTTCAAAGACCAAGAGCTTGTTATTCACTAACAATCCACAGACAGATGAAGAATTGGCTGCAAGATTGTTTCTTGAAGAGAATGAAGAAGGAGTTACAATTGAAGACATTGAAGCTGAAGAGAAGAATTTACAAGAAGAACATCAAAAAGCTTTGAAGTCTGGAAAGTTAAAGAAGAATGAGAAAGCTCCTAGGCCTGTTCAAAAAGGCATTGTTATTAAAGAAAATGTTGGTGCTGATCAGAATTTACTTTTGTCTAGGAAACCAACAGAAATGCTAAACAGAAGCTGAAAGGTAAGATTGTTGAAGAAGAAAAGGTTTCGAAGAAAGTGCATACAACCTCTGTTGCTACACAAGTTGTACAGAAAACATTGTCTACTCAGATGCAAATGTATTTTGCAAAACCAAATATTCCTGATCAAACTTTGAAGATTGGAGGTATTGATTTTCTACAAGGCAGAGCTTGTATGTCCAAGCAAAGTTGAGATACATCTGGTTTGGGCTCATATAGAGAAATTAGAGTGAATACTAGTCCTCTAGATCTTTCATCACTGGCTGTTCCAGGACAAGGTGTTCCACAGGAGAGTTTGGACAGACTGGAATCAATACAGTTGATTCATCAAAAGAGTTTTAACAAAGATCTTCTGCTGTATTTCATGGCTGATGGGACTGTGTATAAAGTTGGTGAGAATGACATTGATTTGAAGCTATGGGAAGAATTGGAATATGTTTTATATCTTTTCAAAGTGAAAAATCAGAGGATTCAGCAAGCTGCTAATGTGCTAAGGAATAAGATGTTGAAAGCTAAGGCAATTAGTGGTACAAGATACACAAGTGAGTATGTTCCAAAATACAAAGATTATCATGGGAAGATCGCTGAGATGACGAAAAATAGTGCTCGACTGAAGACAGATATGGGTATAAATGTTTTAGATTTTAATCTGGAGTCAGAGAAAGCACATTTTATCAGACTGGGTAATGATATGTGGAAGAACAAAACATATTCTCTGAGATCTGCAATCTATCAGACTGGTGAAGATGATCCTGAACTTAAAGAGATTAAGAAGATCATGCAGATAGAACTCGAGAATGCAGAAAGAAGATTGCTTATAGGCTATCTCCGATCAACACCAGATGTTGAGGAAATTAAGTAAATAAAGCTCTGTAAGTATTTCTTGTTTTCTGTAAATTTTGTTTAAATAAAAGTTTAAACTCTAATTATTTATTAAACACTGAATTTGTCTAATTGTTTTGACATCATCAATTATTATTAACTTGTACATTTTTGCTAATGAACAAGTTGGGGGAGATTGTTAAATATAATTAATGTAAGTAATGTAAGTGTTTAAGTATTACAGAGGTTCATCAGAGTTTAACTGGAAGTTGGAAGCAGTCAGAGTTTAATTAAACTCTGACAGATGGAAGCTCGACAGAGTTTGCTAAACTCTGTCAGGAGGAAGCGTCTACTGGTCATCATCAGACTTTGAAGAATAATTGAAGATAATTATGGAAGCAATATCTTTGAAGATTAGATAGTTGTCGAAGACATTGTGTTGACTAAGAAGACACGTAACAATCATAATTGATAACATTTGTATAGCTGATTTATAGGAGTATCAATTATCAATTGTACTGTAGGTGTATATCTTTATAAATACAGTTAGGTTAACCCTAGAAGGGTATCGAAAAACGGATGATCATTTCATTGTAACCTAAGCTGCTCTTGGTGATATTTTACATCACTGAGAGAGGAGTTGTTAATTCCATACAGTTTTTGATTATTTAAACGTGTGTTAATTTTTATTCTCTCATACAAACTTGATTATATTTGTGTATTTGGCCTAACACTTTATCTCTATGTGTATATATCTCTATCTCTATGTTCAAACTGGGTTTTTGTTTTGAAGGTGTGAATTAAAGTCTTGAATGTGCTTTGGGTTTATGCAGAAACTTACCTTATATGCAGCTTGGAGGGTTTATATCTCCAATTATTGGTAAATTAAGAAGACTCCAGAGGCTGTAAGTTCATAGAACTATGTCTAAAATTTCTTAAGTTTCATCAGGGCACTTCACCAGAATAGCTTACATGGTGTTGTTCTGAAGGAAATTGCCACTTGTTCCGAACTCAGAGCTCTGTAAGTAACATGAGGGATTTCATTCTCATAAGAATGCCTGTGATATAAAGATTGCTAATTTCATTCTTCAAGGCGAAATACCATCAAATATTGGGGACCTTTCATCTCTCAATATATTGTAAGATGCCTCTTTGATCTTAATAACACCTTCTATACTTGGCATTATCAAAGTTATCTGATTGATTTTGTTAGAGTTTAATTATAACTTTCATTCTTAAATTTGCATTTCATTCTCAGCATACACGTGGCAGATTTTGCTTGGTTTGAAGTATCTTCATGACCGAAATGTTGTACACAGGTTGGCATTAGCATTAAACAAGTTACATGATTTAAACCATTTGCAGCAATCAAGAATCTTCCTTCTATCTGTATATGCGGAATGAAGTTTTTAAGACGATGATGTATAGCCAACTTTGGCCATGGATTGCCACATACCCCCTTTGTATTATTATAGCCAACTGAATAAATTGTTTACATTTCTTTCTTCTATATCTTTCTGAGAATTATTGTCCAAGTTGAATTTACATTTCTCTATGCAGTCAATCAACGTGAACGATGTGAAATCTTGCAAGGGTACTGCTTTTTGGATGGCTCCCGAGGTTTTACTTTGCCCCTGTCTTTGTTATTTGAGGTCAATAACTGTAATCCGTACTGTAACTTAGATGTGCAAAAACTATACACTAATCAGTACACATACATTACAGTAATTGAAGTATGAATGTCCACGTACATTTTCAGGAAACTGAAAATTTTATAATGATGGCCTGAGCTTTGTATGTCCATATTACAGTGAATTACAGTGACATATTACAGTGAATTACAGTAATATTGATGTATGAACATATGTGTAGAATACACTAATACAGTGACATACATGAATTGCAGTATGTAACTTAGATGTGCGAAAACTAGACACTAATCAGTACTAGTGACTAATCATATACTTTATACAAGTATGCAAACTGGTGCTTTAGTCAACTGATAAATGATAAGTATGCAGTTGCGGGAACTTGATGTGTAATTTTTACAACACATTTCTGCAGTAATTCATCTTGTATTTTAACTGTTAAAACAAATTAGTGAATACCTATAATGTAAATCTGGCATGAGCTATTTTCCTTTTTTTTTTTACTATCTTGAGTATCGTACACCTATTTAATTGATACTTGTCAAATATAGCATAACTGTACCTAAACATTTACCCCTCTGTTGATTATTTTCTACAAGATATAATGTGTAGTAGCTACTAGATATGTTTCTGAATATCACTCCTATTACTGTTTGTTATTTTTAGAGCAATTTTCTTGTGGAGCAATTTTGCTCAGCCGGAAAAATGGTGCTCTGTTGTCTTCAATTTCGTTGGTGTACTGTGCACATGTTTTAGTCTGTGTTCCACATGTTTTACTATATTATGCATGTTGTTGTTCAAATGCTTAAATATGACTCTATCCATATTCTAGAAGGGAATTTTTTGCTTGGAAGTATTATTTTTTATGCCTGTTATTATATTTTCCCCTTTCTTTAATAGCATCCGAATATCGACTACATGTCAGGCAGTGGAATTATTTCTTTTCCGAGTCGGATATGTGTGTGTCTTTGCCGGTATGTATGTCTACACTGTGTACTTCCAAGAACAGATGGCAAACAAATAGAATCTTAGACTCTTAGTTATTTCCAAGAACATTGATTTTGATTTTAATTTTGTGATGCTTCTGATGTTAGTAATAAATTGTAGCACTCGTAAACTTGTTTGTATTTAAGTGGGAGAAATAATTTTTTTATGTACCAAATTCTCTTTATGTATTTTATTGATTGATTATTTTGAGGAATGAGTTTGGTTAGAGGGGGTCATCATAAGTGTAGGTTTGCACATGTTTTGTGGGTGTATGTGTGTAGGTGTTTTGTGTGCGTTTTATGTGTAATGGAACTGATTGTGTGAGTTTTTATGACCACAGTGTTAGAAGCTTTCAAATTCTTTATCTTTAAGTAGACTCCGGGGAGGCAGTTACACACGCAACGACAAGCTGCTGCAGGAATTAGATTGGAATTAGTAGTCTGTATACTCGCAGACTACTTAATTACTACTGTTTATTTAGCTGTGCATGCCTATCACCGACTCTGTAAGTCTTGGAATAAAGAGGTACCTGGCCCCCTTGCCTTGCTGTTTTCTATTTTTTCAGTTCGTTTTATACAAAGTTTGATTGAGTTTTCAATTTTTTACTTCAATAATAAATTGCCTTAAACGTAAATGGATTGGAACAAGTGTGTATCATGTAAAACCCGTGTATAGTTTAAAATCAAACTGCCAACAATCAGAACGAGGGAGAATGCAAAAGTATAAGACATTTATTCAACATGAAACACTTTTACACTATAGTTCAGAACCACTAAATTACTGTCCCATATATGTACATCACTCATCAGTGTTAGTCAGTCGGGTCAGTCTAATAGATAGATTTTAAATTACTACTAGATTTTTTAGTAGTAATTTTCCTTTAATTACTACTGAGTTTATTTATAAACATTTAAATTAATGTCTGTAGTGTTCTGTTCTTAAAGGTCCATAACTCCGGTGCAGCTGATAGGGTGGAAGATGCAGTACAGAGCTCTTATTACCATGAGTTTTCCTATTCTTCAAGCCTCCTTTAAATTAATGTTTGTGGTGTTCTGTTCTTAAAGGTCCATAACTCCGTTGCAGCTGATAGGGTGGAAGATGTAGTACAGAACTTAAGTGAAGAATTTAGGAAGCAGCATGTGTGTGTAAACTGGTAGTTACCGGATCAGCTGATAATGTAAGCTCATTTTATTTTCCCCTCCTTTTCCCTTTAGAAAACGTATAACAGGTATATTTATTTCAAAGTTAGACTTGTAATCTAGTGTAATTAGCATTCTGTATTAATGTGTCTGGACTGGTCTTACTGATAAACAACGTGCTGTGCTTTTTCCATGTGCACGGTAGGACTAGACATTTATATTAGAGTTACATCATAATCTGGTAATTGCTTTTACAGACTGTTCGCGTATGGCACAATGGTCAGAGAGAGAAAGAGAGTTATAAGTGCAAGAATATCCTAGACCATCACACTGTGGAGGTGAAGAAGCTGTACTTCATTACTTGGTCATCAACTTATCATTAGTCGTTACATTAGTGCCTCAAATTGCCATTTTCTCTTTTCACCATCATAAAATATATAATCTTTACAGTTTAATAACTATAAAATATTAGTTTTGGATGCCTGGTAAGAAATGAAGTTCGTTGTCTATATACAAGGTAATGTTGGCTTATTAATTTTAACGTATATTTGTTTGAGTCTTATTACTTTCGTTTATTTGTTCCAGGATCATGATGCTCGTAACGTCATGAACAACATGCTCTTGTTCACCTACCCGAGCTTCATGATTCTTTGGCCCACATTCTGGAGTGCTACTATTTTTATCGAGGACGGAGAAGAGACAAATGTAGATGAAGAGCAAGAGAAGGAGGAAGCGACTCAAGCTTATATAATGTTTAACTAAGAATTTGGTCTATGTATTACTAAGTTAGATTGTATCACTTGAACTTAGTTATTTTGCTTGAACTTGGTCGTTTTCCTTAACTTAGTTGGAGTGATTTTTGTATTGATGTTGTAACATATACTGCTTGGTTGGTTTGTTGTTTTGATATACCAATTAAAATTGGTGGATGTTTATGAAATCTAAAGGTCATGCCAGATTTTTTATTCAGCGTTGCAATAGTTACATAAATGTTGCCATATATGTCATATTCTTTAAAATATTTGATTGAATTTGATTCAAAATTCGTTGCAATTGGGCATATATATGTTGCCTTAGAGCTACATGAGTCCATGTATTGCAACAATTAACACACAAAAAATCGTTACAAAAAGTAAGCCATATGTCCTCCAGGATATTGCAACGGTGTTAAACATGTTGCTATAGCCATTAAATCGTTGCCATATACCCTAATTGCAACGGTAATACAACGTTTCAATATGGTACTAAATTCATTGTCATAAGGTACCTATGGCAACCAGAGCAAACCTTACGCCTGATTTTTCAATAATCGTTGCCATAGACCCTATTGTAACGAATTTAGGGGATATTACAACGTATTTCAGACGTTGCTGTATCCATTCTATGGTGATGTAGCCAAATTATACATTTCTAAATCATTCAATTTAATAAAATATTATTAATAATTAGTATTTGCAATAAATAGATAATTATAAAATATTTATTAGATATTTATAATTTTTCATTAAATTTAAATGCATATTATTTCGAAAAATGATTAATAAACACGTAATAAGCAGAACATTTAAATGCAAGTCATTAGGTCAATGTAGTTTGACATATTTCAGATTCAAAATTGAAGAATGACTTGATGTTTTAAAAGTACTTAGAATTTTATCATTTTTTACATATGATATCAACCCTATCCAGCTCAAAGTGTATCATCATTTGCAGGATTTATTAAGTTTGTTTGTGTAATAGACAAAATGGTCGTCCAAATACTTTAGGTTGTAACGTTCCACATCGATACGTATTAGTGTATTTGACATCGTTATGAGAGCACGTTAATATGATGCATATCAAAATTACTAACTTAGTATGTGGTGGATTTTTAGGTCAAGAACTTGACCTAATTTTAAAAAATACATCAAATTTGACCGTGATTGTTGTAATTAAACTAATCAACTTATTTTATCACATATCACTGTTTTATAAAAAGTTTGAATTAATATAATAGTTTAAAATATTAACTTGTATCAATTTTAATAATGGTAAATTTTTGAAAAAGGTCATTTATAGTCTTGATTTAATATTTAATGTGAATTTAGACTAAAAAATTAAACTATTTGTTATTGATTAAAAAGATTTTTTATCGATCAACGCAATTTGACAATACCATATAAATCCATTATTTCAAAGATCACCTATATATAGGTTTTAGAATTATCTATTTAAATCCATATAAATCCATCAGGGATGTGGATCTGGGGCAAAAAAAAATTCGTGTTTGTGGATTGGGAATGTATGAAACTCGATTATGATCAAAGTAATGCTCGAAAGACATTAGTACAAATGCTTATGTCAGATGCAATAAAATAGTCCATGCCTTAGACGGGTTATAAAATATGTAAAATAAAATTTTCAAAAGAAAAAAGAATTGTTGAATTCTACCATGATCCTTGTTTCCGATCTGGGGTGGGGATTAATGAGCAAAATAATGTTTAACTGTGGATCAGGACGCATTTGAAAATTGCATTCTAATTCAGGATCGATGGCGAAGATATCACCATTCGACCCCGAAGTGACCCGATATTCATCACTAACTACATTACTTGAACTCATTCAATACATGCAGATTACATGCCACAAATAAGAAAATAGCTCAAAAGACATTAGTATAAATGCTTATGTCAGATGCAAGAAAAATAGCCCATGCCTTGCACAAGTTATAAATTATGTAAAATCAAATTTTGAAAAGTAAAAAGAATCGTTGATTTGTACCATGATCCTTGTTTCCGATATGGGGTGGGGATTAATGAGCAAAATAACATATTTAATTATCACAACATTTTTTCAACAAATTGTGAATGAAATCTTGATTTGTTCGTAATTGTTTAATTTGATATTCTAAAAAATTAAATTAAGATTAGCTTAAAATCCGTGCGATGCACGGATGTTTCTTAATATAATGGAAACATTTTTAAAATTTGAATAAAAAATTTCAAGACAAGAATTTTGTAGGCTTAAAATTTTAAAAGATATGATCCGATAATAATTATATGTTTTAGCTGAAAAACGTAATCGGCTAATCATTAGTTATTATAATATTATTATTTATTTACTTAAATAAAACTACACGAATAGGTTTTACCGGAAAAAATAAAAAAGGTGACTTATTTTAGCTGAAAAGATAATTGGTTAATTGTTAGGAATTGTAATTATAATTGTAATATTTCATTTTATTAAATAGAATTTTTCATAGTGTTTTAGAAAGTAAAGAATTTAGTTGGACAAAATGTAAAAGATAATGGATTTTACGTGAAAAAAATTGATTAGTTACTGAAAATTAAAAAAGGTAACATGATTTATGGGAAATTTTTTTGTTAATTATTACTAACTATAAGAAATTAACTAAAAATAATTAAGTAAAAATAATATGTACCATTAATTAAGGGTAAAAAAGTAAAATTAACAGTTACCGTACTGCCGACCGACCGACCAACTAACCAAACTTTTAATGTTTTGGCTATTATATAATAGTATAGATTGCCATTAAATTAAGATTACATATCGATGGCATTTATACGATATTTTTTAAAGATATTTAAATATATTAGAGAACTCAATTTGTTGTTTTTGAAACATAATCTATTACTATATATTAAATGGCAACACAAGGGTAAAAAAATGCCAAAAAATGCTTGTGATATTACCACTTTGCCCCTATTTTTTCAAAAACTACAAAAATACCATTCCCCTCTAATTAATGCAAAAATACTTAAATTTATGTTGCTTCTGGGAATTGATCCCCTAACTTTCAAGTATAAAGTTCATAACATAACCATTGTCCTACTATAATTTTTGTGTTGATTTTAAAAATATTATTAGATAAGTCACACGTTCTTTTATTATTCTATTTCCCTTTTTCAATTTTTATCTTTTGAGTAAATAAATTATTGGATTTATTATTTTTAGAAAATAAAACTATAAATTATACATAAATGTAAATCAAACTAGATAAAAAATTCGAATTTGTTACATTCGTCTCCTTGTAGATATAAGATATTAGATTACTGAAATCATGAATAGAATTATATTTCACTGAAATAATAAAATGTGATTACATTTTGGAAAATATTATAATTGTATCATATACAATCATTAGATTTATAAAAATGTAAATATGTGAGTAAATTAGAGATTTTTATTCAAATAATCATTTAGATTAAAGCAATTTTAATATATAATTGAATTTGAGTTAAAAATAATCTTTTTAAAATTTAGGATTTCAAAATGTATATCATGATTGAGTGATGACGCGTACTAAAAATAATGTAAGTTGAATTAAAAAGTATGATCTTAGATTATATAAATGAATAAGTCCTTGATATTCGTGTAATCATAAGATTAAAACTGGCTTCCATGCCATTTTGAAGTCCACCAACCCATGTGATCTATCAGCCATGTCAAGTCACTATCAACTGCTAGCTTCAAGACATTATTGAGATCAAACGTTGAAACTGACTATTCATCGAGTTGTATTGTTATCCATTGAAGTTATTATCTGTTGATGTAGAATCTTCATCCGTTGTTGTATCAATTCACTTAAACAGAATTACAAAGTACAACCTAGTTACAATTAGTTAATTTATTCTGTTTATCCATTGATAGTCAAATAAAAAACTATCAACTAACACTTCAACTGATAACTTATCCGTTGGAACTTCTAAGCATGACACAAACTTATCAGTTGATCAGCTACCTCATCAGCGGATGATGAAAAGCATATCATCCGTTGATGAGCTATAAACAACTTATACAAATATGTTTTTAGATGTTTTGTAAATATCATCAAGGACAACATAATTCCTAACAGATACTAAAAATAATGTAAGATGAATTAAAAAGTGTGATCTTAGATTATATAAATGAATAAGTCATTGATATTCGTGTAATCATACGATTAAAACTTTTGGATTTTAAGTTGAAGCGAATTTTAAAAACTTAGATATTGGGTATGAAATAGTAGGTCAAAAATAGATAGTTAAGTTTAAAAAGGGTATATAAATAAGTTTAAATATATATGTATGAAAAAGAAGAACGAGACAATCACATGAATAACTTTTACATAAAATTAAGAGATTTTGTTAATGACTCGACCCATATAGTGTTTTTGTTAAAGACCCGACTCACAGTCTAATATAAATGACTATTTTTTACAAATATATGTTTATGATGTTAACATCACATGAGTTCACGTACGTCCTCAAATAATAATGCTAAAATGACTATTTTTATTATATTCAGATGTTCAAATTGATAATGTTCAAATCACGCCATCGAAATTTAAATTAATATATACCAATTAACAATAATAATGTTATTATTATTATCGTATAGATATTTATCCAAATTTTAGGAAACCTAATCAAACTTTAAACTATTTGGTTCATGACAATGCAATATTAGGAAAATACTATCTAAATATAGGATAAAATAAAAATATTATCTTTTATCATATTCCTAATTACAAATTCCTGTCAAAAATTACAAAATTATTGCAATATTTATACAATTTTGGTACAATGAGACTGTCACTGGCTTCCATTCCTTGGGAAGAGATCTCAGAAATTTGAGATTGGAATCTTTGGTTTTATATACCCTTCCATACAAATTTAACCCATTTAACTGTTTTTGAAACCTACTAAATATGTCAGTTAGATTTTCACCTGAACTGAAGTGAAAATGTTCATACATGTATGAGAAGATGCATTTTATTCTCTCTAACTTGCTCAGTTCCTTCACAGAGTGTTTGAATAGTGCTCCACACTTGCTCAGCAGCAGTGTAGTTGATGACATTATCAAACATGTATTGGTCTATACCATTAAACAGGATGTTCATGGTTTTCTTATCCTTATGAATTTCTTCCAAAAGTCCTCTTCTGTGAATTCAGCTTGAGTTTGTAAGAACCCAAATTTTCGGTAGAATTAAAACATTTCTTATTATGATGAAGTACATCAGTGAATAGTGATTTTGGTGGATGAACAGTGATTTTGAGGGTTAAGAAATTTTTCATGCCACCTGTTAGAGGTCCATCAGTTCAACTCTCCCTTGGGCCCAAATGTCCGAGCCAATACGTAATAACCGAGGCCCATATATGAGCGAAGGCCTATCTGTCTCATTAGTAGATCCTAGCCCATTAGGGCACACGATCTCCACCTCTTCACGGTTACCTCTACTTACGCTGCACGACAGAAAAAAGGGAGATGAAGGGAGATCAAGGAGACAGGTTTTACGATTCTATCATTCACTTAACATATTACACATAAACACAAACTCTTTACATTCACTCTTACCTACGAAGAATCGACTGACTTATTCTCACACCGGAGGTGAATCGGGGGGCCAAACCTTCGCATTCTTCTTCATTGCAGGTCCGACCGAACAGGGTCCGACAGAAATCCAGTCGTAACATTTGGCACCATCTGTGGGAACGTAGAGATACGTTTGTGTTGAAATTTACCAGCAATCATGACGAATGAAGAACTAACCGTACTCGATGATGGTACCGTGGCTAGAAATAGTCGAACTCCTCTTATTATCCCGAGGACGACCCCTCCTGTCGTCCCAAGACTGCTAACTTTCGAGGAAGAAGGAGATATACCGTCTCCTGAAGAACAACAAGAGATACTTATGAAGTGGAGAGAACAATAGAAGGCCAAGGGGAAACAGAAGGAAACGGAGAAAGAAGGGAACAACAGGGATGCGGAAAGATTGGCCAAGGAGAGAGAGGCCATCGATTAAGGTTGCAAGCCCTAAAACTCAAGAGTGAGGAGATCGAGTTACAAGAAAAGAAGCTCTGCGAGGCCCTGGAGGCTGAAGACTCGGAGCCTGAATGTAATATCCCCTAACTTTAGCAATGCTACAGTGATCAAATGAATAGTAAATTTTGAGGATTTATGGAAATGGTATGTAGGTACTCTATAAGAGAAACAGAAAATGAGTAAACAGAAACCATATTAGTGTTATACAATGAAAATAAGTGACTCGAAATGACGATAGATTTCAGAAATTCCTGAATATGGATTTTGAGGATTTTGATTTCGAATAAGCTTCTATTGGATATTAAGGAGCATGGAGATATTTAAGGAAATTATATATTGAGGAATTAGTGAAATTAGATTAAACCAAAGAGTGATCAAGTCAAGGAAATGCCAAGGGAATTTAGGTTATTAAACGAGTTTGGGAATGCTTGAGAACCCGAGAGATAACCGGGAGAGCAACTTCTGAGAAAAAGAGAATATACCAAGGATATTGGATCTAATACCTACTTGAGGATTAGAATCACCCTAACACACTAATATATGATGTGGGAAAGGATATTATATATCCAAGGAATTTACAAAGGAGAAACCACTGAGATAATGAGGTGTATTCGAAACGAACCACAATTAGACGAGTATGGAGACCTCATACCCAAGATTAATAATGTAACAAGGATACATACCATATTATAATTACCAAGAGTGCTAGCATGATAATTAGAAAAGAAAACCAAGAAGAAGGAATTATTATGACATAATAATGACATCATTTTCCACTAACTTGTTTTTAAGGGTAGATTAGTCATTTAACTTGTAAAAATATCAAACCAAGCTTCTTAGATACTTCTTGCACAAGAACCAAGGATCCTACACAGCCATACATCTGATATTATCTTGTAAATATCATTAGATCAAAGTTGGATAAGTCAATATTGGATCAAAAGTGAAGATAAAGCAAGATAAACACAATCTCTTCAAAACTGCCAAGCAAGAACAACAATGAAAGAAAAATTCATATCTCCATTTCTATCCATGATAAAATCACCAAATTTTAACCACAATCTCTCCACTCCATGGTCCTTATTCGTTCCAAATTTCATGGCCAACAAAGTAGTATAGCCTAGTCAAATCCATGCTCAAAGTTGGACAACCCAATCTGTCCAGTTTCTATCCAGCGGAAAGATGGAGCTCAAAACCATAGCTAGGAAGCTTTGTTTTTGGTGATCTATAGCTCGAATCAAAGCTTATACAGATGCCAAGATGTGGTAAAAATTTGAGAGCCAAACTCTTATTTTTCGATTTGTTATGATTTTTACAAAAGTGATGATGAATAGTAACCCTTAGAAACTAACTTTGTTTTTATGGTTTCTTTAGTTGATTCAAGCTAGTACAAGGTTGTTTAAGGATTACCCAAGGCTTGTTAAGTGTTGTTAGAGCTTCAAAGAGGTATAACCACTCTTGCCTTTTTGTATTTATGGTGGAAATTGAGTTGATTCATAGTTAGGTAGTGTTAATGTTTAGTTTATGATGATTTTGTGTTATAAATGGTTAGTTTTGATATGGAAATTGTGTTGTGGACTTGGAAATCCATGGTTGGTATGATGACCACATGGTGTAGGGTAGATATATGTGCTTGGTGATGAATTGGGAGGTGGGAAAAATTTGGAAAGTACGAAATTATAGCCGTTATAATGCCCGATTTTCGTTAAACCGGAAAACTGCCCTGTTTTTAGCAACTGTGCACACACGGTAGGTTACTGTCCAGCACACTAAGTGACCATGAGATGATAGAGCTTAGTTCATAGATCGTTTCGATATAAGGTGCGTTAAAATCTGACGTACGGTTTAGGAGAAAAGTCAGTTTTAGTGAAAGACGTTCGAAAACCGAGAAAACGTAATTGTATCAACTTTGAGGCTAAAGTTACCATACTTAGACATTTTTATAAGTCACGAAATTTTGGGATAGTGTAGTAGGGTGATCAGAGGACCCTTGACAGTTGAACTTGCATTAAAATTCGAAATCTATATTTTCTGAGAATTTTTACAGTCGAGTGTGGTTATTAAGGGGAATGGTGGAATATGCTAAAACTTAGATCGAGTTTAAAAATGGTTAAGTGCATGTAAACTTTTGGTGCATAAAAACCATGTTAAACTTATAATATGAGTTAAGGGTGTTATGGTGTAGAGATTAAGTGATTAAGTGTGATATATACTAATGGTGATCCTTTCGTTCCTATAGAAACGGGAGACGAACTCAGGATTCCACCTACTCGCTTTAGAGATCCAGGCAAGATTTCTTCTATCCCTATTTGTAAAACTACTTATCTTCACAAAGAAACTTGATTTTGTGAAATATATATGTGATGCTATTATTACTATATTGTGAAGAAATTGTCTTCCCTGAGTATTAATATTGAAAAGAAAGATATCTGAAGATGTATATGAATATGGATATGAGTATAAGATGTATATGAATATGAATGAGAGTATGGGATGGATATGTATAAAGATGATTATGCATGAATTGAACATGCCTTATGATTAAGAGAATAAGAGAGAATGGTATCAGTTGTTATCGAGGGTTATATGGTTATAATATTATATTAAAAATGTTCTTATTGAGTATCAGTGGTTTAATAAACATTATTTGATTTCTGAATTTGAAAGAGAGGTCTGAATCATAATCAAAGCCTTATGATATATATATATTTTATAGAAGTAATGTGTGAGAATGGAAATGATATGAGAGAATGATATGTGAAAACGAAAGTGAGAAAATGGAAATGTGGAATGATATTTTAAAAAGAGAATAACGATGTGATAAAGAGGGGGATTGCAACAGACTTGCGTAAGTGGCTGTGTCAGGGCTGTGTGCGACACAGTCCAGCATTTATTATTTTTATTACGGCACGAAGATGCCAAGGGAGGATGTTAGCAGGTGGCCTTCCTCCAGGGATGATTTTCATTCCTTCTACCGGTAGTAAAAAGAGAGCAGATACGATTAGGCGACTGATCATCGTCCTAACGTATCAGGCGACAGCAGATATCCCCAATGTTTTTGAAAAGAAAGTGTAGACAATGGTTTTCAGATTTCTATACTGAAAACAGAATAATGATATGAGATGATGGAATGATAGTTACAGATGAAGAAAAACTGATATTATATTATTTCAGATTTCTATACTGAAAACAGAATAATGATATGAAATGATGGAATTATTGTTACAGATGAAGAGAAACTGATTTTATATTAATTTATATAATTGTTGCATAAGAAGGAAATGAGTAGATGATAGTGAGAGATTTGTTCAAATATCCATATTATCTTGAAATATTACACTGAAAGGGTATATTGATTGTTATATTATTTAAGAAGAGAAACTGATACTATATAATCCTAGATTTCTTTTCTTATAATAGTAAGTGGATGATGTATTATTAAATAAAGATTCTATTCTTCCGTAAGGTTTATAATTGGTTTTCGATTATATGTATATATGCATATATATTTAAAATGCTGATTTCCAGTTTACATTACGATCTTGCTGAGCTATTATAGCTCACTCTTGCTACTTATGTATATAGCAGCTAGGTCCTATGCCGATACTACACACCACACCCCGCAAGAGGGTAAGGGAAAGGCGACCTTTTGAGCGAGTGCTGGCGACCATCCCCGAGGTAGTGCCAAGCGAAAGGGGCTTAGTAGAATTATGTAAATTAAGTGTGTAAGTTGTAATAAACTTTTGGTTGTTGAAATGCTTCCTGTAGAAACATTATTCAACAATGTACTTAGTAGAATTCTGGGCTTATAATAATTGTTAACTTTAAACTTTTAAATATTGTGGATGTTGTTCTATGAGCATATGACTGGTGTGTGTGTGTTTTAGTGTGGGGTCAATTGCATAAGTATTAAGTAAAAAAAAAAAAAAAAGACTAAAGAGATATTGATATTGATCGGAAATTGGACCTTGACGGCCCGGATCCTCGACCCCGGATCTGGGGCTGTCACAGATGGTATCAGAGCTAAGAGTCATAATGCTCAGGAACAAAAGTGATAATAATAAATATATATCAGTTATAATATAAATTGCGAACTCCCATCGAGTTCAAGGGTGATTTATCGAACGAAGCGTTTATTCTAAGTCGTGATTATAATTTTATAGATTATTGCTAATAAAAGTCTATTATGCCAAAAGTGTTAAGTTTATGTAGCACACGGGATCGATATGAGAAAGGGAATATTTGATGTATCGGGAAGTGTACGTTAGAGAATCTCGTGAGTATACGAGATATGTTAGAATATACAAATATAAAGTATAGTTTGAAGGGTCCTTGATACCGGAGCAGTGTTAGGCTAAGACGATCAATATTACGTAAGTATATCGATTAGAAGGTTGTGATCTATTATGGGTAAAGGTAGAGAGTATCGAGCCAAGTCACGACTATGTGAATGAAGATAATTGGGAATAGCAGACGATAAATTAAGGCTACATGGTGAGTGCCAAATTTGAGAAATTTTGGAGAGTACGCAGTCTAAGATATAAATAGTATTTGAGGAAAACCTTCTTTTATTGGGATTTTCAATTGGGCAAAGGCTATTAACGGTATCTATTTTCAAATTTTTTTTTCTCCCCTAGTGGGTAATTATTCATTAAGGGCCGGTATCTTTTCAAAACTTTCTGGTACCCTTGAAATGTGTTTCAAAATTGTATTTTATCTATCTTAGTCAGAATATTCTTCTAAGATTATTTTTGGAAGATGGTGTTTATCATCGTGATTTAAATTTCCCTCTATATTTCTTACTCCAACTAAAGGGAACAACCCTATATGTATACACAAGGACGATCTGTCTGTGTGATAGAAAGTCGGAGGGGACGCCCTCACTTGTGTGACGTACGGGTTCGTTTCAATTCAAAGTTTCTCGGATTCTATCAATTGTTTCGAATATAGAAGATTTTTTTTTTTTTTTTTTTTGGATAGAATAATGGAAGTAAGGTGTATTTTGAGGATAGAGTCAGAATAAGGATAAACAAAGGAAGTGGGGATAGTTAATGAAGGATTCGAGGTGCAATAACTATTAGTGGGGGAAGGTCAATATTGCGACTAATATCCTAAGTAGCAGAGAGAGATTAAAGATCTTAATTATTCAAAGGATTAATCGAAAAGGTGTGAATGAGTAAAAACTTGAGGTAAAGATTTTGATGAGAATAATAAAGGGAAATTACAAAGGGGGAGTAGATAGTATATCATGAAAGAACTAAGGTGGATCAGCAAGATGTAAAGAGTGTATAGTGAACAATAGACATATGGGATAAGGTATCCGGAGGAAATTGCAAGTATGCTCTAATTTAACCTTTTAGGTGTAAATGTTTGGTTAGGGATCGACTTAATCTATTAATGGTGTAAATAAGTTAATAAAATAGATAAGAATAATCTATCTGATCAGGAAGTAGGATATACCGATCTAAGGAAAAGAGAGTAAGAGTATTCTGTGGAAAAACACAACCTTGTAGGACACGAACAGGAAATATATATTATAGATAATATTTTCTTACAAATGTTTTAAGGAATATTAGTAGAACTTATTTTCTGGAAAATTTTACAGAAATGAGATATAGGAAGATTGGAGTATCAATATTTTATGTCATGATAGAGATCAAAATATAGTTAAACCATAAGTGAGATACACTACCATTCAGGAAATGCCAATGTGGTGGCCGATACCTTAATTAAAAGAGAAAGGAGGAATGAGATAATATAGAATGACTGGAAACAGGAGGAGATTAGTAAGGAAAAGATAGTGAAAGTACTGCTATTGATAAGCTAAATGGCATGTTGATGAATGACAAGCAAGTGTATGTTGGTGTATTTCTGTACAAACAAGATAGAGATGTTTAAGGAGAAACTAAAGGAAGGAGGAAGTAATACGAGAATTAGAAGGTGTAATGTGAGAAAGGTATTCGTCGATATCTTCAACGTGATTCCGGGACGGAATCCTTTTAAGGGGGGAAGACTGTAATATCCCCTAACTTTAGCAATGCTACAGTGATCAAATGAATAGTAAATTTTGAGGATTTATGGAAATGGTATGTAGGTACTCTATAAGAGAAACAGAAAATGAGTAAACAGAAACCATATTAGTGTTATACAATGAAAATAAGTGACTCGAAATGACGATAGATTTCAGAAATTCCTGAATATGGATTTTGAGGATTTTGATTTCGAATAAGCTTCTATTGGATATTAAGGAGCATGGAGATATTTAAGGAAATTATATATTGAGGAATTAGTGAAATTAGATTAAACCAAAGAGTGATCAAGTCAAGGAAATGCCAAGGGAATTTAGGTTATTAAACGAGTTTGGGAATGCTTGAGAACCCGAGAGATAACCGGGAGAGCAACTTCTGAGAAAAAGAGAATATACCAAGGATATTGGATCTAATACCTACTTGAGGATTAGAATCACCCTAACACACTAATATATGATGTGGGAAAGGATATTATATATCCAAGGAATTTACAAAGGAGAAACCACTGAGATAATGAGGTGTATTCGAAACGAACCACAATTAGACGAGTATGGAGACCTCATACCCAAGATTAATAATGTAACAAGGATACATACCATATTATAATTACCAAGAGTGCTAGCATGATAATTAGAAAAGAAAACCAAGAAGAAGGAATTATTATGACATAATAATGACATCATTTTCCACTAACTTGTTTTTAAGGGTAGATTAGTCATTTAACTTGTAAAAATATCAAACCAAGCTTCTTAGATACTTCTTGCACAAGAACCAAGGATCCTACACAGCCATACATCTGATATTATCTTGTAAATATCATTAGATCAAAGTTGGATAAGTCAATATTGGATCAAAAGTGAAGATAAAGCAAGATAAACACAATCTCTTCAAAACTGCCAAGCAAGAACAACAATGAAAGAAAAATTCATATCTCCATTTCTATCCATGATAAAATCACCAAATTTTAACCACAATCTCTCCACTCCATGGTCCTTATTCGTTCCAAATTTCATGGCCAACAAAGTAGTATAGCCTAGTCAAATCCATGCTCAAAGTTGGACAACCCAATCTGTCCAGTTTCTATCCAGCGGAAAGATGGAGCTCAAAACCATAGCTAGGAAGCTTTGTTTTTGGTGATCTATAGCTCGAATCAAAGCTTATACAGATGCCAAGATGTGGTAAAAATTTGAGAGCCAAACTCTTATTTTTCGATTTGTTATGATTTTTACAAAAGTGATGATGAATAGTAACCCTTAGAAACTAACTTTGTTTTTATGGTTTCTTTAGTTGATTCAAGCTAGTACAAGGTTGTTTAAGGATTACCCAAGGCTTGTTAAGTGTTGTTAGAGCTTCAAAGAGGTATAACCACTCTTGCCTTTTTGTATTTATGGTGGAAATTGAGTTGATTCATAGTTAGGTAGTGTTAATGTTTAGTTTATGATGATTTTGTGTTATAAATGGTTAGTTTTGATATGGAAATTGTGTTGTGGACTTGGAAATCCATGGTTGGTATGATGACCACATGGTGTAGGGTAGATATATGTGCTTGGTGATGAATTGGGAGGTGGGAAAAATTTGGAAAGTACGAAATTATAGCCGTTATAATGCCCGATTTTCGTTAAACCGGAAAACTGCCCTGTTTTTAGCAACTGTGCACACACGGTAGGTTACTGTCCAGCACACTAAGTGACCATGAGATGATAGAGCTTAGTTCATAGATCGTTTCGATATAAGGTGCGTTAAAATCTGACGTACGGTTTAGGAGAAAAGTCAGTTTTAGTGAAAGACGTTCGAAAACCGAGAAAACGTAATTGTATCAACTTTGAGGCTAAAGTTACCATACTTAGACATTTTTATAAGTCACGAAATTTTGGGATAGTGTAGTAGGGTGATCAGAGGACCCTTGACAGTTGAACTTGCATTAAAATTCGAAATCTATATTTTCTGAGAATTTTTACAGTCGAGTGTGGTTATTAAGGGGAATGGTGGAATATGCTAAAACTTAGATCGAGTTTAAAAATGGTTAAGTGCATGTAAACTTTTGGTGCATAAAAACCATGTTAAACTTATAATATGAGTTAAGGGTGTTATGGTGTAGAGATTAAGTGATTAAGTGTGATATATACTAATGGTGATCCTTTCGTTCCTATAGAAACGGGAGACGAACTCAGGATTCCACCTACTCGCTTTAGAGATCCAGGCAAGATTTCTTCTATCCCTATTTGTAAAACTACTTATCTTCACAAAGAAACTTGATTTTGTGAAATATATATGTGATGCTATTATTACTATATTGTGAAGAAATTGTCTTCCCTGAGTATTAATATTGAAAAGAAAGATATCTGAAGATGTATATGAATATGGATATGAGTATAAGATGTATATGAATATGAATGAGAGTATGGGATGGATATGTATAAAGATGATTATGCATGAATTGAACATGCCTTATGATTAAGAGAATAAGAGAGAATGGTATCAGTTGTTATCGAGGGTTATATGGTTATAATATTATATTAAAAATGTTCTTATTGAGTATCAGTGGTTTAATAAACATTATTTGATTTCTGAATTTGAAAGAGAGGTCTGAATCATAATCAAAGCCTTATGATATATATATATTTTATAGAAGTAATGTGTGAGAATGGAAATGATATGAGAGAATGATATGTGAAAACGAAAGTGAGAAAATGGAAATGTGGAATGATATTTTAAAAAGAGAATAACGATGTGATAAAGAGGGGGATTGCAACAGACTTGCGTAAGTGGCTGTGTCAGGGCTGTGTGCGACACAGTCCAGCATTTATTATTTTTATTACGGCACGAAGATGCCAAGGGAGGATGTTAGCAGGTGGCCTTCCTCCAGGGATGATTTTCATTCCTTCTACCGGTAGTAAAAAGAGAGCAGATACGATTAGGCGACTGATCATCGTCCTAACGTATCAGGCGACAGCAGATATCCCCAATGTTTTTGAAAAGAAAGTGTAGACAATGGTTTTCAGATTTCTATACTGAAAACAGAATAATGATATGAGATGATGGAATGATAGTTACAGATGAAGAAAAACTGATATTATATTATTTCAGATTTCTATACTGAAAACAGAATAATGATATGAAATGATGGAATTATTGTTACAGATGAAGAGAAACTGATTTTATATTAATTTATATAATTGTTGCATAAGAAGGAAATGAGTAGATGATAGTGAGAGATTTGTTCAAATATCCATATTATCTTGAAATATTACACTGAAAGGGTATATTGATTGTTATATTATTTAAGAAGAGAAACTGATACTATATAATCCTAGATTTCTTTTCTTATAATAGTAAGTGGATGATGTATTATTAAATAAAGATTCTATTCTTCCGTAAGGTTTATAATTGGTTTTCGATTATATGTATATATGCATATATATTTAAAATGTTGATTTCCAGTTTACATTACGATCTTGCTGAGCTATTATAGCTCACTCTTGCTACTTATGTATATAGCAGCTAGGTCCTATGCCGATACTACACACCACACCCCGCAAGAGGGTAAGGGAAAGGCGACCTTTTGAGCGAGTGCTGGCGACCATCCCCGAGGTAGTGCCAAGCGAAAGGGGCTTAGTAGAATTATGTAAATTAAGTGTGTAAGTTGTAATAAACTTTTGGTTGTTGAAATGCTTCCTGTAGAAACATTATTCAACAATGTACTTAGTAGAATTCTGGGCTTATAATAATTGTTAACTTTAAACTTTTAAATATTGTGGATGTTGTTCTATGAGCATATGACTGGTGTGTGTGTGTTTTAGTGTGGGGTCAATTGCATAAGTATTAAGTAAAAAAAAAAAAAAAAGACTAAAGAGATATTGATATTGATCGGAAATTGGACCTTGACGGCCCGGATCCTCGACCCCGGATCTGGGGCTGTCACACTGAAGATCGAAGGGAGAAGAGAGTCTGAGGCGATGAAGATGAGTAATGGAACTCTGAATCGTACTCTAAAAGAACCCGATCGAAGGTAGTGTATTCCTCCGATTCGGAAGAAGAAGGACCTCACACTAATGATAGAATCCGAAGGCTGGAAAAGGTTATGTTTGGAGAAAGAAAGATAAACCATGAGCTCGTGGTGACTGAAGACGTTGAGCAGTTTCAACCACCTCAGGGAAGGCAGTTCCCAAAGATGCATGAGCTTAATGGGAAGGGTGACCCCGAAGACCACTATGAGAAGTACGAATCCCTCATGACTGGTATGGGGCACTCTGACGTGATGCTTTGTAAGATGTTCAAGACCTACCTTAAAAGGCCAGCGTCAATGTGGTATCGGTCGCTAAGGCCCAGGTCGATTGGCTCATATGAGCAAATTAAGATCTGTGCCGAAGAGAAAAAGACACGGAGGCCTTGATTCACTGCAGGCAAGGGCCGAACGAAGATCTTGGCGACTACTTGGCGAGGTTTAAGGAGGAGGCTGGAATGGTCACTGACCTGGATAGAGTGAAGGTAGCAGGATTCCTGGCCGCAGGTCTCGACCCCGTTAAAGGTAAAAAACTTCGGTCCTCTCTTTATGATGTTCCTTCTAAGAATTTGAATGATATCTATTTGCGAGGTGAGGCAATTAGGAGGAAGTTAGAATCAATTTGGGGTATAAGGATAGTAAAAAGCATGATAGAGATGATAGAAGAAGTTATAGAAGAGACGACCGAAGGGGTCGTGGTGATGTTAAGAGTAGACTGAATGATGCCAGGCCCGACAAAGGGGCCGAACGAAGGAGAGATAGAGATAGTACAGTGTTTACCCCATTTAGCACTCCTATTTCGAAGATTCTCTATGAGATAAAGGGGAAGCCCGGGTTTGTCCGACCCCCTAAATTGAGGACCCCCGAATACAAAAGGAATGAGAATAAGTACTGTGACTACCACCGAGACAGGAGTCATAATACCGATGAATGTTATCATTTAAAGAAGTTGATTGAAAAAATGATTAAAGACGGAGAATTGACACAGTTTGTTGGGGATTTGAGGGACAAACTCGAATCCAAGGAAAAGAGGAAAGATGCCAGAGATGTGAAAGAGTCGGAAAAGTATCGAGGCAAAGTCAGAACAATTTCAGGAGGAACTATACCTGATCGGGATATTATGACAGCCCGAAAGAAGTACGCAACACAGATCTACAGCCTCTATCAGTCAACTACAGCCAAACAACCGTTACCGATCTCTTTTACAGAAGATGATTTCGAAGATGTGATATGGCCGCACGAAGACCCACTTGTTATAAACCCAGTAATTGGGGAGAACAAGATTTGGAAAGTGCTGGTCGATGAAGAGAGTTCGGTCAACATTCTGTATCATCGAACATACTGCAAGATGAATTTGGGAGGTGAACAACTGGAGCCATGCCATGAGGCACCATTATATGGCTTCAGTAATCAACCCGTACCGATCGAAGGGAAGATCACACTGCCATTTATACCGGGGAAAGCACCGTACACGGTGACCAAAGAAGCAAAGTTTTATGTGGTTCGGGTGGATAGCCCGGACAATGGTATTTTGTGAAGGCCAGCCTTATCTCTTTTTCAGGCTGTGTCCTCTATTCCGCATCTGAAGTTGAAATTTCCAACCGAACATGGAGTCGGGGAAATGAGGGGCGACCAGAAGGCCTCCAGAATTATCATGTTGGAAGATCTGGAGAAGGATAAGGACATTGAGATGTCCGGAGCTGGAAAAAGGAAAAGGACTGAGAACGAAGCTGGAAAAAACCATCAACTACTGAATATTGAACTGGAAAAGTTTTGGGCAGATTTGTCTAGCCCAATTGCCGAGCCAGCTACCGAAACTGAAGAAGTAGAGTTGTATGTAGGCCAGTCTGGAAAGATGATACAGATTGGGAAGAGCAAGGAACCCGAACTGAGAAAGAAGGTTATTGAGGTCATTAGGGAATTCCACGACGTGTTTGCATGGGGTCCCAAAGATATGCCAGGATTGGACCCATCGGTTGCAAAACATTGCCTCAATGTCAAATCCGATGCCAAACCTGTGAAGCAGAAGAAAAGGAATTTCGCCATGGAAAGGCAAAAGGTAATTTAGGCCGAAGTAGAAAAGCTACTTGAAGCGAAGCTCATTGAAGAGATTGACTACCCCGACTGGCTGGCAAACGTGGTGGTGGTTAAAAAATCAAATGGCAAGTGGAGAATGTGCGTGGATTACACTGACTTGAACAAACATTGCCCGAAGGATCATTATCCTTTGCCGAACATTGATCAGCTGGTAGATGCCACTTTGGGGCATCAAATACTCATTTTCTTGGATGCCTTCACAGGATACCACCAGATTACCATGAATGCCGAGGATATTCCTAAGACAGCATTCATCACACCGAACGACACTTATGCCTACATCAAGATGCCCTTTGGACTGAAGAACGCGGGGGCAACCTTTCAGAAGATGATCAACAAAGTATTCAAGGCGCAGATTGGTCGAAACATGGAATGTTATGTGGATGATATGATAGTTAAGTCCCTCTTCAGGGACCATGCAGAAGACCTAAGGGAGTGTTTCGAAATGCTCAGAAGGAACAATATGCAGATTAACCCGAATAAGTGCACGTTCGGAGTACACAGTGGCAAGTTTTTGGGTTACATGATCAGTGCCCGAAGAATTGAGGCAAATCCAGAGAAGATCAAGGCAGTCATTGACTTGGAAGCACCAAAGACGATCAGGGACATCCAAAAGTTGACTGGACGGTTAGCAGCCCTGAGGAGGTTCATATCTAGATCAGCTGAAAAAGACCTGCCTTTCATTGAAGTGCCTAGGGGGTCGAAGAGTTTTGAGTGGGGACCGAGTTGCCAAAGGGCATTTGAAGAAGTTTAGGAGTATCTGGTGAAAACCCCACTCTGGGCTGTTCTCATTAAAGAACATTAAGGGAACCAACATCCAGTGTTCTACGTCTCTCACATACTGAAAGATGCAGAAACAAGGTATCCCAATGCGGAGAAATTTGCTTATGGATTGATCATGGCGGCGAGGAAGTTGTGCCACAATTTTCAAGGATGAACGGTGTAGGTGGTCACGGACCAACCGTTGAAGAAAATTCTGCAAAGACCAGAAGCTTCGGACAGAGTGGTGGCATGGTCGATCGAATTGGGGGAGTACGGCCTGGAATACGTTCCCCAAACTACAATCAAAGCCCAAGCCTTAGCCGATTTTATAGTGGAGTGCTCCTTCTCGGGGCCGAAAGATTTCTCCAGAAGAACAGTTAATTCGCTCACCCGGGAAATGGAAGCTCTTTGTTGACGGATCAGTGGCGGGGTCGAAGTGTGGGGCTGGTTTAATTTTGACTAGTCCCGATGGATTTGAGATATGCCAGGCCATCAGGTTTACCTTTCCTTTAACGAACAATGAGGCTGAATACGAAGCATTGCTGGCCGGTTGGATTTAGCAAAAAAATTGGAGGTGAAACACCTAAGGGCGTTCAGTGACTCAATGCTGGTCGTCAAGCAGTTTTCAGGGAAGTACGGAAAAAAGGATCCCCGAACAAAGGCCTACGCCCTTAAAGTACGCCAACAATCCTTGATATTTGAGTCCTTTGAATTGGGTCAAGTAGCAAGAGAGAACAACATTCAAGCAGACACTCTGTCCAGGCTAGATTCGGTAGAAACCCAGAACCTCAGCGGGTCAATCTATCTGACCAAAGTAAAGACGCCTTCGATAGACAAAAAATAGTGCATGGAAATTCATCAAGGGGTTAACTAGATGACACCAATCAGGGCGTTTCTAGAAAAGGGTACTTTGCCGCTAGACAAGAAAGAAGCTCAGAAAGTGAAATATCGATCATCCATGTACACCCTTGTGGGAGGTCGATTATTCAGAAGGGCAGTAACCTAACCATTACTTCGGTACCTTGATCTTGAAGAACAAAGACTTACACTGGAAACGGTTCATGAAGGCATTTGTGGAAAGCATCTGGTAGGACGATCACTGGCCTTCAAATTTTTTGAGGCAGGGATTCTTTTGGCCGACCATAAGGGAAGACGCCACAGAATATGCGAAGAAATGTAATCAATGCCAGCTATTCAGTACTGTGCCAAAACAGCCTCCCGAAGAGATGATTCGGTACTCAACCCAATCCCTTTTGCCATGTGGGCAGTGGATATTGTGGGCATTCTGCCAACCAGCACGAAGCAAGCTAAGTACTGCATAGTCGCCATTGACTACATGACCAAGTGGATAGAGGCTAGGCCAGATTCGGCCATTACCGAAGAAGCGGTAAAAAAGTTCATGTTGGAGCAGGTTATCTTAAGGTTCGGGATCCCGATGGTGTGTGTTTCAGACAATGGGACCCAATTCATCGAAAGCAAATTCAGGAAGTTCTTAGCTAAATTTGGAATCCAGCAGAAGTTCAGCTCCGTCGGTCACCCGCAGGGTAATGGGGCGATTGAAGAAGTAAACAAAATCATCTTTGATGGGATTAAGAAACAACTAGGAGAAGCTAAGGGACTTTGGGCCGAAGAGTTACCGTATGTTCTTTGGGCCTACCGAACAACTCCAAGGTCATCGATCGGAGAGACACCTTTTAGGCTTGCCTTTGGTTCCGATGCTCTGATGCCGGCCAAGGTTGGTCTAGAGTCTTATCGTACTCAAGTTTTTAATGTGGAGACAAATGAGTTCGGACTGCGAGTAAATGTGGGCTTAATAGAAGAAGAAAGGGAGGCAGCACATCAAAGAAATGACCGATATCAACTTCAAGCAACACAGTACTATGATTCTGGGGTAAAAAAGAGGTCTTTCCAAGTAGGAGATCTGGTCCTTCGGGAATTGGCGACTTCTATGCCGACCAAACAAGGAAAGCTGATGCCGAACTGGGAAGGCCCATACACAGTTATTGAAGCTATTCGACCGGGAATGTACAAGTTAGCTAATCTGGACGGCAGCCCAATTAAGAACGCATGGCATGCAGCCCTCCTTCGTCATTTTTACCAGTAAGCTTACTTGATGCACATACTCGTTCAGTTTAATTCAGTACTTTGTTTTCATGCAAGGCAATTTTCAATTGCCTAAAAGAGCATCGATCTGTAGCTCACAATTATGTATGTCATTTGCATGATTAATGAGTGATTGTTTGCCCCAATTTTATGTATACTGTTGTTAGCTAAGTGCAATAATAACCAAATGGTTAAGTACACAAAATCAAGCTAAACAGACCCATGTTTGGGGCCGACCAATTAAAACATGCATCTTTAACCTTGCTCCAGCATCTAAGTACATCATGATTTAAGTACATTGCAAAAGCTTAACGGACTGATATTTGGGGCCCACCGTATAAAATATGGATCCTTATAAGTGTCTTAGTATTTAAGTTGCTTTAACATTAATCAAGGCCGGGGGAAGTATATTTCACCGACCGAATGGAACCTGAACAATTTCAAAACCCCTTAAATACTGGGGGACAGCTAGGTTACGACCGAAGATGCTAAACATGCTAGGTTACGACTGAAGATGCATAAAAGTAAACAAGTAATTATGCTAAGGCAAGAAAAAGGCCGAAGACGCATAAAAGTAAACAAGTAATTATGCTAAGGCAAGATAAAGGCCGAAGACGCATAAAAGTAAACAAGTAATTATGCTAAGGCAAGAAAAAGGGCTGAAGACGCATAAAAATGTAAGCAAATTATGCTAAAGCAAAAGGCAATATTAATGAAAGGCCCAAAGGCACCAACAATTAATAGCCCGAAGGAAATAAAAAGAAGGCCAAAGGCCAGAAAGAGTTGTTCCCGAAGGCTTACATTATTAGATAAAACAATTTTATACTAAGAATCAGTCTGATAGTTCGGATTCAGGGCCCGAGCTCACTTCAAGAGGAAGATCCGGCTGTTCGGGCCGAGTAACAGGGTCATCAAAGTCACCCAAGTCTACGATGCCTCTTAGCCTGATCGGCCCTCCTAGCTGCAAGGCAGTTCGCTGTGTCACGCTCCTTCATCAGAGCGTTGCGCTCAATGGCCAAGTTATTAGCCCACTGCTGGAGGTCCTCGTTCGACTCCTTCAAAGCTTCGACGCATTTTAGCTCCTTTTTCAAATCCTTTATTTTCTCGTCAAGGGCCGCCGCCCACGGAGCAGCCTGGAAATTAGACAGGGTGAAGGTTAGAACGAGAAAAGGATACAAATATCACCAGGGTAAGTACAAAAGTGGAACCATACCAGAGTCAAATGGTCGAGCAGCTCCTTTGACTCCGCAGAGGCCTTAGCAGCAAAGTTGTCCATAGTCAAGATTCCCCATGCAGGGCGATAAGTATGAAGGATATCCTCTGAACCTCGTCCCCTCTTGTTGGGACTGTCCAAGGCATTTTCAAGGAAACCATCCGAAGAAGCAGGTGCAACAACGGTGCATTCAGAGTCATGAGGAGGGTTTTGAACGGTGCGGTCAGGATTCACCTGAGAACCACCCGATGCCAGAAGCTGTCTTGCCTCGAGGTCGGCCTTTTTCTTGGCCGCCTTCTCGGCCAGACTCCTAGACATATCTGCCTTTGTAGACATTTCCATAAAGAAAAGAGAAATTGGTCAGCAAACAGAATAAAATAAGTAAGTACGACTGAAGGAAAATTACGATTACCGTTACCCCAAAGGGCTTTTAAGAACCCTTTATCGCGGGTCAAAGATAGAGGAAATTTGTTTGGGTCCATCGGTCGGCTAATTTTTGCATAATCCACCCTGTCCTCGTCATCCATCTCCGAAGCGATAATGTCGTGGGGTTTGACCTCTTTTCATACTCTATAGTTGTCTAATTTGGGACCACAGACAAATAACCATTTATCGTGCGTCCCCCGATTACTGGAATTTGTAGCGGCCCAGTCAGCTCGACCGGTTCTACGGGCCACAGTATAGAATCCAGCAGCTTTACCATTTTTCTTGAAGTCATAGTGGTGGAAGAATAGGGACAATCTAGGCTCAACTTCAGCCTTCACACAACGAGTTTGAAAGGCATTGATATGAATAAAGCTATTCGGGTCCAATTGCCCTAAAGCAATTCTCGTTTGGATTAAGAAGCGTCTAATTATGGGAAGAAGAGGGAATCTAAGACCACAATAGAACGCTCGTTCGGACACACCTACCCATAACTTCCCGTGAGGACTGTCTGAAGTAAGCGTATGATAAATAAGGTCATCTTCATCGGCGTGGTAAGCGTAGAATCGCTCGGGAAAATCATATTTTTCAGGGATCGAAGGAACTTCTTCTTCGGTCAACACCGAGTTGAGGTTAGCCGCTGGAAATCGGTCCGCATGGCCGAAATGCTCCATGGCAGAGTAATGGCTAGGTTCTTGGGCATCGGGCTGATCCATACCCTGCGTTCGGAAATATAGAGATTAAAAATTGGGGTAACGTGTCGCTGGAGGCCGAGTATAGAGGGCCAAGATCGGTCGGACACCCATTGCCTATTAGGCCCAAAGGATCCGAAGACTGTTCCATGAACCATGAACATGCCGAAGAATGTTCTTTGTCAGTGAAACAACCTCTAACCCCTTGGGCCTAGGAAAAACGCTTACATAACCCCAGAACTCCAAAAAGACTCTACAAAAGGGCAAAATCCTAAAAATGGTCCACTAAACCCCAGAACCTATTTGCATTTTAACCAGAAAACCAACCATATCAAAACACACCCTGTCTATGCATGCATACACGAAAAACTTATATCTACAGTAAAGCCACATACGAGAAATGCACTGGAAGGTTAGAGGAAAACTTACTGTTATGAAAATGGTTGATAAGATTAAGTTCTTGAGGATGAATCTTTTGAAGATAAACTTCAACGGGAAGCGGCAGACTTGGCATTTTCGGGCGAGAAATTATGGGACCTATTTTTCTTCACAAATCGCCTGGAGATTATGGAGAGCAGAAATGGAGAGTGCAAAAGAAATGTAATGGGAAATCCGAGTTGTGTATATGTATAAGAGACTAAAGGACAAGGCAATGAAATGACTTTTAGGTTACACACGGTCCAGATGAAAACCTTTTGAAATCCACGGTTGAGATTTACGCGGGGATTCGCAAGTGGGGTCCAGATGAGGACAGTTGTATCCCATTAATTTGGAGGCGTGTCCATCTATATGCCATGTGACATTTCGATAAGACGTCTATCGTACGAAGGAATCCTAGGCTTAACCGAAGATGGACCTTAGGAATGATCTCCACCCGATCACTGACCGACTGAAGCCCAGGGACATGTTAGAGGTCCATCAGTTCAACTCTCCCTTGGGCCCAGCTATCCGAGCTAATACGTAATAACCGAGGCCCATATATGAGCGAAGGCCCATCTGTCTCATTACTAGATCCTAGCCCATTAGGGCACACGATCTCCACCTCTTCACGGTTACCTCCACTCACGCTGCATGATAGAAAAAAGGGAGATTAAGGAGATGGGTTTTACGATTCTATCATTCACTTAACATATTACACATAAACACAAACTCTTTACGTTCACTCTTACATACGAAGAACCGACTGACTTATTCTCACACCGGAGGTGAATCGGGGGGCCAAACCCTCGCATTCTTCTTCATTGCAGGTCCGACCGAACAGGGTCCGACATAAATACAGTCATAACACCACCTATGTACGAGACGTAGTGTGGATATTCCGAAGTCATATTAGTGACCTATGGAGTAAATAAGTGTATGTAAAGACGATCGGAATTCAGAAATTCCAATTTCTATTTCGGTGAAATATTTGACTGGGCAGTGAATTATATATTAGTATTATCAAGAAATGAGATATTAAATTTGAGGAATTGAGAAACGAGAAAACGAAGTATGTAATAGAGAAGTACATAGAGAATGAATGTATGTAAACGAGGACAGAATTCAGAGAATCCAAACTTTATTTTATTCTATAATTGATAGGGGAGTCAGGAATATAGTAATTGGATTATTAATGGAGGATATTAAATATTAGAAGTCCAAGGAAAGATATACTATGAGAAGGAAATAGGATTGAGAATATAATCCTAGAGTAAAGAGAATGCAAACGAGGTAGTGAACGAGTTAGAGAACGCTTGAGAAACCAGGAGAGCAATTTCTGAGATAAAGAGAATATACGAAGGATATTGGATCTAATATCTATTTGAGGGTTAGAACCACCCTAACACACTAATATATGATATGGGAAAGGATATATATATCCAAGAGATTTATAGAAGAGAAACCACTGAGACAATCACAGAAAACATTCGATGAATCAAATGATGAGAGAACTTTGACCGAGGCCCAAACAAAAGACAATTAAACATGGTGGAGGCCCAATTTTCGGTCCAACACAAACAAGGAGCTGATATTGGTGATATTGGTGTGTAAGGGAAGGAATCCAATTGGTGTAAACAATAGAACCCAAGTGGAAGAGGAGCAAAGATGACAAACCTTAGTACTAAGTTGAATTTCACCAGGGCAAGGATATTAGATGATCAACAATTGGCACCATGTCATTGGTGGAGTTAAAGGACACTTATTAAAAGATAGAGAGCTGAGATAATAGGATAGAAACAAGGGTTATACATCATTTTAGCAAGAGAAACCAAGCAAACACAAAAGCTCACAAAACTGCCCATTCGTAAATCACCAAATTTTAATCAAAGCTTCCACAATGTATGTAGAATATTCGTTCTAAATTTCATGGATAACAAAGGAGTGTAGCCTAGTCAAATCTCTCCTCCAAGTTGGAGAACCAAATATGTCCTGTTTCTGTCCAGCGGAAAGATGGGGCCCAAACCCCTAGCTAGGAAGCTTCAGATCAGATGATCTATAGCTCAAAAGAAAGCTTATGAGGAGCACAAGGTGTGGTAAAAATTTGAGCACCCAACTCTTATTGTTCGATTTGTTATGAATTTTACAAGATGAGGATGAATAGTAACTTCCATTGTCTTCTTGTTTTGATCTTAAGGATTTAGCACTTTAAGGACCATCTAAAGCTTGTTAAAAGTTTATAAACACTTGATAGTGTTGTTAGAGCATCCAAGGAGTAAAACCCTAACCCACCCTTTGAGTTCATATGAGTTTTGATGTTATATGCTTAAGAGATCATGTTTAAGTGTTTTAGTGGTTATTTAACTTTGTAAAATATGAAAAATGGTGGGTGTTGGATTGTAGCCACACCACTGACCTTAGAGAAGTAAAAAGGTTGTTTGTTGAGTTTGTGGATGTATGGTATGCCCGGTATGGCTTGGTTGTAATGAAACAAAATGGAAATGTTCGATTTAGAGCCGTCGTAATGCCCTATTTTTGTAAACCTCTTTAACAGTTGAAGCCCGAGACCATAAAATTGTGTAAAGGTTAACCACTTCATATGGTTGTGTAACTTTTGGTTTTTAGTTTACATGGCCGCAAGAATCGTGTCAAAAGAGTTTACGGTTTGTGAGTTATGATCATTTTAGTGAAAGCGATCCGAGAAACCCTGTTGTAGAAATGCATCAACTTTGAGACCCTTAAAAATGGAATTGGCGTGTAATATTTTGGGGATAAATGATAAGGTCAGTTAGAAAAGTTTGAGAGGTGGTTTTGAGTCCAAAAGATTATTTTCCGATTTTATAAAATTGAAACAGCAGAGGTTGCGCAAGTGAAAACCCATAAGGACGCGACTTAGAAACCAAAGTTCTAAATGGTTTAGTATAACTTGAATTTGAGGACCGGTTTCGAAACAAACTTATGACTTAAGTGCTTTGAGTCTAGATGATGCCATTAAGTGCTTTGATTACGATTTGTTTAAGTACACGAGCATTATTAATAAGTGGATTATCCAGGGGACTAATCGTATGTTTTATTTTACCTTGTCTAGATTGTCCGACATTGTCGCGAACCCCTATCACTTCTCCAGCATCAGGAAAGTTTTCAAAATCTATACTTTGAAGTATTGATTATATAGTACTGCTTTTGCCATGTATAAAGTTGTACAGTTTTGCGATATATCTTATTTCCTGTTGAAATAGAATTTGACCTTTGGATTATATACGATCTTTTGAATTAAGTATCTATGAACCGGTATACTTTGTAGCTCTAGATATAAGAGCATATTCATTGTTTTCGACTCTAAATCGGGAGTCGATATTTTGAGATATGTAGATAGCCGTGGAAACTCGAAGGGATTCCAGCGGCAGAATACTATGTATATTGAGGATTGTTATTATTAAACATTATTTATATTTCAAGAAAGTATTAATTATTTAGGAACTATTTGTGGAATATTTATTTGAATATTACCTCATTCGAAGGTTATTATTTGAATACAATTTGGAAATTGGCTTATAAGCTAGATATGTGATATATTAGTTATAAGCCGGATGTTTCGCTAAGACCTATAGTGAAGGGAATATGATTTTCATTCTTTAAATATAGACCGGGAGTCGGTATTTATGTATATTTTGTGATTATTTTCTGAGGAAAATATTAGGTAAATGTTTTTCCTTATTTCTTTAAGAAATATTATTTCGAATATTCATTTAGAGTTTTATTTATTAAATGAATATTATTTTGAATATTCATTTAAGGATTTGATTTATCTAATGAATATTATTTTGAATATTCATTCAAGGATTTATTTATTTACTGAATATTTTTATATATTCATTCGAGGATTATTTATGAGCAATATTTTTGATTAAAAATATTCTATAATTACTTATGATTTAATAAATATTATTTGAATATTTATTTAATACTTTTAACTAGTTTTAAAGATGATTTTTCTTATTCAAAATTATCGTTGACCCTAAAAAATTATGTAAAATATTTCTGAGCTTTATTATGATTATTTTATCAAGGGGAGGTTCCCAAAACTCTATTTTTCCATTTAAATCTATCTTTTTGGAAGATTTAAATGCTCGCTCAAAACTTCCAAATTATAAGGTAACCTTACTTGAGAACTGTTATTTATGATTGACTGCCCGGTCATATATTTTTGAAAGATTATTTTTACTCATATCTTGATTTCTAAATCATCAAAATGAGTCTTTTTGTTACTTCCTCAACACTCGAGGAGTAAGATTGATGGAACAAGTTATAATCCATTAACGATCAATAGCTCGAAAAATATTGGTGAATTTTCCTTTCCAATTAGATACGACTACTTTGTGGAGTCCTATCAACAAGTATTATACTTAGGGAAAGGGGGACGAACTTTACGTTTCAGAGTCATGGATTCTATTCGAACTAGGAGTCGTATAAAGGGCCGAGTAGCGCCGGTCCAAGGCCCAACCGTTGGCCAGGGAGTTACTAGAAGGCGGTAGACAAGTAAATCCGTCAGTTCTTCCTTCTACCGGTAGTAAAACCATTTCTGTGTTGTACAACTGCAACTGATCATCGTAGGTTGGGATAACTGGCGCTGTGAATACTCCAGTATTAGTTCATCATCCAAATTTGGATATTCCCTGCAACACGTATCGAAGAGACTTCTTTCAGGTTGATGGGTATTTCCTGCAACACGTATTGAAGAGACTTCTTTCAGGTTGGCAAGGGTTTGAAAAGTGTTCAAAACTAAAGTTGCAATATATTACCTTGCAACTTCCTCTTTTGAGATACATGTTGATACTTGCGTATATTTTGCATAACAGATATTTCTACGGAAGTTATATATTAAATTACCTTGTAACTTTATCTTTTATATTATACTATAACTTGGTTCATAGTATGAATAACAAAAGTTTGCAGAGATATTATGAAAATGATATTTGAAGTACTACAATGGTACTATTTTTGAATATATTCCGATAAGGAAATACTTTCGATAAAAAGACATTTTGACAATTATTGTCTTATACCCGCTATATATTCTGGGTTTGAATTAAAGGCAGAATTATGCCATACTTTCATTACCTTGCTGAGCTATTGCTCACTCTTGCTATTGTTTTATATATGTTATATAGCAGCGAAGCAGGATTCCAATGGGACGGCACATACCCCGCATGGCGTTTCCATAAACAGTTTCTAGCAGTGATCCCGAGAGTAGTACGAACCAGTCGAATCAAACTGCAGCTTTTGGTATTCATCTTATGTATAGATATGAATGGTATGAGAGGATTGTGAGCATCAGAAGGCTAAGTTGGTAATGTAACATTACTTAGAAGTTGTATCAGTGACAGATTCAAAAGACATTTGGGTATTGTAATAAAAATTATTTATTCTGCAGTTGTTATATTTTGTCATTTTTGAGACTCTAACCTGTGTGTGTGAGAGATATATATTGTGGGGTCACAAGCAGTTGAATTGTGTACATTACAAGTAATACAGGTAAGGCAAGGAGTAAATGGATCGTGACTACTCCAAATCCCTGACCCCGGATTTGGAGCTGTTACAGAAATGGTATCAGAGCGTCAGGCTACGATCCTAAGAAATGATAAGAGATCGAGTCTTAAAATACCCTTAAGAATGATGGCAATAACTAGAGTTCAAATCAAGTTCGTAGTCGGGTTAGAGGACATGACCCTGACTGTTTGAGATGAAGCCCGAAAGGGGACTTCTTCTGGGAAACCATACTTAGGACTTCATGGTAAGTCACCTCGACTTGTACGAGTTATAGATAGATGGGATTCTGAGATACTAGACCTCGAGGCATTCAAGTAAGCATTTGATGTTGCGCTCCTTGAGATGGATGGAGACCCGATAAAGGAAGATCCATAGGAGGATCTAGAGGAAAACCCCATGGAGGGTCAAGGGAAGAATCTTTAGAGGTAGATTAAGTGACGAGATGAAAGTTTAGAATCGTTTATGATTCATCAAGAGATATGACAAAGAGAATAGAGTAGAGTCTCAAGAGTAGATGAGATAGAGGCGGTATAGCCAGTATCAGTGGATTGATTCGACTTGAACGAAACCTATTACTCGTAGTCGGTTATAGTTACCCATAAGGAGGTGACATACGTAAGAACCAAGATGTTCAGATTTTCACGTACGATTAAGGGTACTTAGTCACCTAGAATAGTGGAAGGAATTGCTTTGGCTATGAGGTTTCAATCCCCCACAACCAGCGATTCCATTGGAAATAGTGTCTATTACATCATTGAGGGATTTTAATATCTCGAGGAGAATTTTGGTTATATGTACCACGCGAATGTTATTGTAAGACAAGCATGCTAAGACGGAACCACGAACGAGATTTACCACCATCAGGAAACTAGGAGGGAATTATGAGGATAGAACTGAGAGGCCGGAATTCAGATCCGAGTATTACTAGTAGGTAAACAGATTGATCAAATTTCCCTGATTTTGGAAAGAAATTCAACAAATTTTGGCAACCCTTATCTTTCTGATTATCAGAGAATGTCACCAAAGAGAGTGGAAACTAAAGCGAACCCTGTGGATTGGGTAAGGTAGCCGCTATATGGGTTGGTGGACAGACCCTGATTGCTACAATTGATTGTAGAGATAAAATGATGAAGTGGAGATTGGACGGTAACGACAAAATATATTTAAGGACCAGGACGGATTGAGAAATTCCGGGATTGACTTAAATGAAAAGGCTGTTATGCCGAAAGTGTTAAGCTTATGTAGCACACGGGATTGATACGATAAAAGGAATGTTTGGTATGAAGACGGTTATTATAGTAATTGGATTTAAGCATGTAGTTTCCAACGATCTTCCGGAGTACCGCCTATTTGAAACGAGGATTTCGTCATTTCTTGGGGCGACACCGGCATCGCAATCTTCATATAAGAATAGAACGCTTGCTAGATATACTTTTGCCTAGCCGAATATAACTCCCTGCGATTGCAAATGTCGATGGTTGAATCCTTAGCGACTATTATGAGTCAACGATGACGTAAGTATCGAGCACCTTAGGGTGTACATGGAAAAGAAAAGCTTTAGAATCGAACGATTATCCGTCAGAGGAGCCGACATAAAAAAGCATCTGTAGAGAGCTTGGACAAAACATCCCCAATCTATAATCTATCTTGGCCTTTTCTTAGAGAGAATTTCGATAAAAGATATGCTCCCTCTTCGAAGTTGTTTATAACACTTGTGTTAAACCATATTCAATTTCAAATGTTCCAGAAGCTGTCACGATACCTACTTTCAGGTTTTCGAAGCCCTGTCAAATAATGTTATCCCAACTTTCACTTTTCTTCAAATAATGAATAATCCTATGGTGAGACCTCACCACTTGCTGGTTAAATACCAGTATCTTTCTGGCTATCCTTTTCTTTTAAATCCCACCTTGAAAGCTATTCAATTTTTTTTATCCAAGGTGTCCATTTGAGAATTATTTGTCTAAAGACGATAATTAATATTTTGACTTTGAATTGCTTTCATACTTCTCAACTTCCACTGAGACGAACAACCCTATATTTATAGGGGCCACAAGGACTATCTGTCTGTGTGATAGAAGTCTGACGGGATGCCGTCACTTATGAGTTATGAAATACAAGAAGGTTAATTACCTTTAGTAATGTCTTAACTGAGACACGCAACATTGAGTTCTTATGATCATATTGATCTCTCAGTAAATTCTCTCATCTCAAATAAGGTTACCTTAAAACTCATAACCTTATAATCACCAGTGTGTGACGTTTTCCTTGATATGGAAGCTATCTTTTCAAAGCTCTATGATTCTTGTTATCTTTATTGAATTCCAAGGGGAGGCCAACGAGGTCGAATAATTCAAAAATTTGCTGATAGGAATTAGATTCGCAACAAAATTGCCTATGATAAGAGCGGATCCCTTAGACGACTAAAATATCGGTGACATATCGATGAATTAGTTTATTCTCTCTCTCTCTCAAGGATATTATGATAGTGGAAAGTTGGTCAAGCGATATATGTGAAAGGAATAACGATGTATCGTGAAACTCCAATGATAACGGTGTCAAATAGAAAACCCCAGAATTCCATGGAACTGCTGACCCAGTGGAGGCCAGAGCTTGGCTTAAAGAGATAAAGAAATCATATGAGATACTGAGTATTGCAGAGAATCAGAAAATGATGTTCGCCGCCTACCTGAAGCAAGAGACGAGAGGGAGATAGAGTCGTGACTTGGGAGAGATTCAGCTTGTTATTTTTAGGGAAATGTTTTCCAGAAATATATGGAGACCCAGATGGAAATAAAAGTTTCTAGAGTTAAAATGAGGAACCATGATTGTGGCAGAGTGTAAGGCCAAGTCATCCGAGTTGTTGAGGTTTGTTCTAGAGTTGTGGACATAGAAGAGAAAAGAGCCCGGAGGCTTCAACTAGAGCTGAGACAATGGATCCAGAATCGCGTGGCGATGTTGGAATTAACAGATTATGCTACATTAGTGCAAAAGGTATCGATTGTGGAAAGCTTGGACACGAGACTAAGGAATGTCCATCTACTGGACCAGCTATACCCAGAGTTAATAAGGCTACCTCCAACGAGCAACCGCTGCCAAAACTTTCAAAATGACCTTGCGAGGTGCCGTGAGAAACACAGACACGATAGCAGGTACCCTCCTACTTAAACTCAGTTGGTATTAACATTTTATACCAGAACATCTAAGTACCTTGCACCTCAAGATTGTGCATGACAATTAGACCTTAAGGTTGAACCCTAACGGAGGGATTGCGAGTAAAGATGGTCGATCAAAAGATTTTCCTGTAGAATTGGTACATCCAGGTGGTAAACCAGAAATATGAGGTCGACCTTTTTAATAGATTTGATTCCCTTCGAAGTTTGGAGAATTTGATAATATAATAAGGATTGATTGGTTGGCACCCAATGAGGCCAATTAATTGTAAGGGAAAAGAGTAATAATTAAGGGACAGAGTCAGATTCAGAAATTCATGAATATAGTTAAGACTAAGAAATTATTACGCTAGAGATATGAGGCTTAATTAGTTCTTATGGTTGACATCGAGAAAAGGGACACCAAGTATAAAGGAAATTACAGCAGTTTTGGGGGGCAGTACAAGGTTTCAATGAACTACCAGATATCGATTTGGATGACATGAGCTACCAGATATCGATTTTGATGACATGAGCTACCAGATATTGATTTGGATGACATGAGCTACCAGATATCGATTTGGATGACATGAGAATGAATATCGAGTATTCAGGGTACAGTGCCGCATCTCCTATTAGCCCCATTGAGAATGAAAGAGTTAGCGACTTAGTTACAAGAATTGTTGGGCAAGAATATGATAAGACCCAGCGTACCACCGAGGAGAGCCCGGTGTTGCGGTGAGAAAGAAAGATGTTAGCACGAGATTATGCATCGAACATCGAGAGTTGAACGAGTTTACCATTGAGAATAGGTACCATTACCGAGGATAGATGGTTGTTTGACCAGCTGAAGGACGCCGTGTATTTTTTTCGAAAATTTATTTAAGAACTGGATATCACCAGCTGGAAGTTAAACTTGAGGATATACCCAAGACTACGATCCGCATTTGCTATAGACACTCCGAGTTTTCAGTAATGTCAGTTGGGGTGAACTAATGCACCCGCAACTTTTATGGATTTAACGAGTTGGTTTAGAGTCAGCCGTAATAGTTTTCACCTTAAAGATTTGGAGGCATTAATTATACGATGATAAATGTAAGATTTATTCGGATCATTAGAGCCTCAAGTACATATATACGCAGAAGAACTGAACATGCGGTAGGCCAGATAACATTCCCCGCAAACAAATCCTCCAAGTGACTCGCCTTTCTTTCAGAGAAGGAGAGAAAGAAGAGAGAGAAGAGATTAGATAATAGAGAATGACTAAATACAGGAGGTAGGTTGGCTTTCTTTAAAATGATTAAAGAAAGAGGGTGGAGTAACGGGAGTTGATAGTAGATAACAATGAGACAGGAAGGCCAAAACAGTGGAGACTCGACAAGCTCGTTACTAGACAACAAGAGTTACTCGAATCGATTGCTAGAATATTCGAATTAGTTTCAATGAGAAGTACACCGTCGACAAGTGGGTTGACATTTATATAAGGGGATTAGGATAATCAGTTACCATAAACAAAGTTGCGCTGGACAATAGTTACCATGTTAGTATAGGGATGCCACCTTACGAGGCCTGTATGGAAGGGATGATGTTCTCCCTTGCGTTGGAAGGAGGTTGGCGAGAGAAAGATATTGGGACCAGAGTTAGTTCAACAAACCAGAGAGAAAAAAGATTTTACTAGCAAGCGGCTAGTGACAGCCCAGGACAGATAGAGAAAGTATGCGGACCAAGCCTGCATAGGTAGAGTTAGTACTTCTATTGATAAGATAAAAGGCATGTTGATGAATGACAAACGAGTTTAGGTTGGTATATTTCTACGCAAACAGGATAGAGAATATGAGGTTAGAGATTCGTGATGCTAAAGATATCCCCGTGGAAGAATCCACATGGGAGTTAAAGAGTGCAACAAAGGAGACTCCAACTATTCCTAAACTGATTCCGGGACGGAATCCTTTTAAGGAGGGGAGACTGTAAGAACCCAAATTTTCGGTAGAATTAAAACTTTTCTTATTATGATGAAGTGCATCAATGAATAGTTATTTTGGTTGATGAATACTGATTTAGAGGGTTAAGAAATTTTTCATGCCACCTATGTATGAGACGTAGTGTGGATATTCCGAAGTCATATTAGTGACCTACGGAGTAAATAAGTGTATGCAAAGATGATCGGAATTTAGAAATTCCAATTTCTATTTCGGTGAAATATTTGACCGGGCAGTGAATTATATATTAGTATTATCAAGAAATGAGATATTAAATTTGAGGAATTGAGAAATGAGAAAATCAAGTATGTACTAGGGAAGTACATAGAGAATGAATGTATGTAAACGAGGAGAGAATTCAGAGAATCCAAACTTTATTTTATTCCATAATTGACAGAGGAGTCAGGAATATAATAATTGGATTATTAATGGAGGATATTAAATATTAGAAGTCCAAGGAAAGATATACTATGAGAAGGAAATAGGATTGAGAATATAATCCTAGAGTAAAGAGAATGCAAACAAGGTAGTGAACGAGTTAGAGAATGCTTGAGAAACCAAGAGAGCAATTTCTGAGATAAAGAGAATATACAAAGGATATTGGATCTAATATCTATTTGAGGGTTAGAACCACCCTAACACACTAATATATGATATGGGAAAGGATATATATATATCCAAGAGATTTATAGAAGAGAAACTACTGAGACAATCACAGAAAACATTCGATGAATCAAATGATGAGAGAATTTTGACCGAGGCCCAAACAAAAGACCATTAAACATGGTGGAGGCCCAATTTTTGGCCCAACACAAATAAGGAGCTGATATTGGTGATATTGGTGGGTAAGGGAAGGAATCCAATTGGTGTAAACAATAGAACACAAGTGGAAGAGGAGCAAAGATGACAAACCTTGGTACTAAGTTGCATTTCACCATGGAAAGGATATTAGATGCAATTGGGACCATGTCATTGGTGGACTTCAATGACACTTATTAAAAGATAGAGAGCTGAGATAATAGGATAGAAACAAGGGTTATACATTATTTTAGCAAGAGAAACCAAGAAAACACAAAAGCTCACAAAACTGCCCAGCAGAACCACATGCCAAAGAAAAATTCATATCTCCACTTCTACCCATTCTTCAATCACCATATTTTAACCAAAGCTTCCTCAATGTATGTAGAACATTCATTCAAAATTTCATGGCTAAAAAAGGAGTGTAGCCTAGTCAAATCTCTCCTCCAAGTTGGAGAACCAAATCTGTCCTGTATCTATCCAACGGAAAGATGGGGTTCAAAAACCTAGCTAGGAAGCTTCAAATATGAGGAGCACAAGGTGTGGTAAAAATTTGAGCACCCAACTCTTATTTTTCGATTTGTTATGACTTTTACAAGATGAGGATGAATAGTAACTTCCATTGTCTTCTTGTTTTGATCTTAAGGATTTAGCACTTTAAGGACCATCTAAAGCTTGTTAAAGGTTTATAAACACTTGATAGTGTTGTTAGAGCATCCAAAGATGTAAAACCCTAACCCACCCTTTGAGTTCATATGAGTTTTGATGTTATATGCTTAAGAGATCATGTTTAAGTGTTTTAGTGGTTATTTAACTTTGTAAAATATGAAAAATGGTGGGTGTGGGATTGTAGCCACAGCACTAACCTTAGAGAAGTAAAAAGGTTGTTGTTGAGGTTATGGATGTATGGTATGCCCGGTGTGGCTTGGTTGTAATAAAACAAAATTCAAATGTTCGATTTAGAGCCGTCGTAATGCCCTATTTTTGTAAACCTCTTTAACAGTTGAAGCCCAAGACCATAAAATTGTGTAAAGGTTAACCACTGCATATGGTTGTGTAGCTTTTGGTTTCTAGTTTACATGGCCGTAAGAATCGTGTCAAAAGAGTTTACGGTTTGTGAGTTATGATCATTTTAGTGAAAGCGATTCGAGAAACCCTGTTGTAGAAATGCATCAACTTTGAGATTAAGTTTGAGACCCTTAAAAATTGAATTGGAGTGTAATATTTTGAGGATAAATGATAATGTCAGTTAGAAAAGTATGAGAGGTGGTTTCGAGTCCAAAAGATTATTTTGCGATTTTATAAAATTGAAACAACAGAGGTTACGCAAGTGAAAACCCCTAAGGACGTGACTTAGAAACCAAAGTTCTAAATGGTTTAGTATAACTTGAATTCAAGGACTGGTTTCGAACCAAACTTATGACTTAAGTATTTGACGAGTACCATGGACTTGGTTTGAGTCTAGATGATGCCATTAAGTGCTTTGATTATGATTTGTTTAAGTACACGAGCATTATTAATAAGTGGATTATCCAAGGGACTAATCGTATGTTTTATTTTACCTTGTGTAGATTGTCCGACATTGTCGCGAACCCCTATCACTTCTCCAGCAAAGTTTTCTAAATCTATACTTTGAAGTATTTATTATATAGTACTGCTTTTGCCATGTATAAAGTTGTACAGTTTTGCGATATATCTTATTTCCTGCTGAAATAGAATTTGACCTTTGAATTATATACGATCTTTTGAGTTAAGTATCTATGAACCGGTATACTTTGTAGCTCTAGATATAAGAGTATATTCATTGTTTTCGACCCTAAACTGGGAGTCGGTATTTTGAGATATGTAGATAGCCGTGGAAACCCGGAGGGATTCCAGCGGCAGAATACTATGTATTTTGAGGATTGTTATTGTTAAACATTATTTATATTTCCAGAAAATATTAATTATTTGGGAACGATTTGAGGAATATTTATTTGAATATTACCTCATTCGAAGGTTATTATTTGAATACAATTTGGAAATTGGCTTATAAGCTAGATATGTGATATATTAGTTATAAGCCGGATGTTTCGCTAAGACCCTTAGTGAAGGGCATATGATTTTCATTCTTTAAATATAGACCGGGAGTCGGTATTTCTGTATATCTTATGATTATTTTCTGAGGAAAATATTAGGTAAATGTTTTTCCTTATTTCTTTAAGAAATATTATTTTGAATATCCATTTAGAGTTTTATTTATTAAATGAATATTATTTTGAATATTAATTTAAGGATTTGATTTATCTAATGAATATTATTTTGAATATTCATTCAAGGATTTATTTATTTAGTGAATATTTTTATATATTCATTCGAGGATTATTCGAGGATTCATTCGAGGAATATTCGAGGATTTTTATATATTAATTTAAATGAATATTCGAGGAATATTCATTCAAGGATTTATTTATTTAGTGAATATTTAATATTTATTTAGTAATTAAATATCTGTAATTACTTATGATTTAATAAATATTATTTGAATATTTATTTAATACTTTTAACTAGTTTTAAAGATGATTTTTCTTATTCAAAAATATTTCTGAGTTTTATTATGATTATTTTATCAAGGGGAGGTTCCCAAAACTCTATTTTTCCATTTAAATCTATCTTATAGGAAGATTTAAATGCTCGCTCAAAACTTTCAAATTATAAGGGAACCTTACTTGAGAACTGTTATTTATGATTGACTGCCCGGTCAAAAATTTTTGAAAGAATTATTTTCACTCGCATCTTGATTTCTAAATCATCAAAATGAGTCTTTTTTTTACTTCCTCAACACTCGAGGAGTAAGATTGATGGAACAAGTTATAATCCATTAACGAGCAATAGCTCGGGAAATATTGGTGAATTTTCCTTTCCAATTAGATACGACTACTTTGTGGTGTCCTATCAACAAGTATTATACTTGGGGAAAGCGGGACGAACTTTACGTTTCAGAGTCATGGATTCTATTCGAACTAGGAATCGTAAAAAGGGCCGAGTAGCGCAGGTCCAAGGCCCAATCATTGGTCAGGGAGTTACTAGAAGGCAGTAGACAAGTAAATCCGTCAGTTCTTCCTTCTACCGGTATTAAAACCATTTCTGTGTTGTACAACTGCGACAGATCATCATAGGTTGGGACAACTGGCACTGTGAATACTCCAGTATTAGTTCATCATCCAAATTTGGATATTCCCTGCAAAACGTATCGAAGAGACTTCTTTCAGGTTGGTGGGTATTTCCTGCAACACGTATTGAAGAGACTTCTTTCAGGTTGGCAGGGGTTTGAAAAGTGTTCAAAGCTAAAGTTGCAATATATTACCTTACAACTTCCTCTTTTGAGATACATGTTGATACTTCGTATATTTTACATAACAGATATTTCTACGGAAGTTATTTATTAAATTACCTTGTAACTTCATCTTTTATATTATACTAGAACTTGGTTCATAGTATGAATAACGAAAGTTTGCAGAGATCTTTTGAAAATGATATTTGAAGTACTACAATGGTACTGTTTTTGAATATATTCCGATAAGGAAATACTTTCGATAAAAAGACATTTTGACAATTATTGTCTTATACCCGCTATATATTCTGGGTGTGAATTAAAGGCAGAATTATGCAATACTTTCATTACCTTGCTGAGCTATTGCTCACTCTTGCTATTGTTTTATATATGTTATATAGCAGCGAAGCAGGATTCCAATGGGACGGCACATACCCCGCATGGCATTTCCATAAACAGTTTCTAGCAGTGATCCCGAGAGTAGTACGAACCAGTCGAATCAAGCTGCAGCTTTTGGTATTCATCTTATGTATAGATATGAATGGTCTGAGAGGATTGTGAGCATCAGAAGGCTAAGTTGGTAATGTAACATTACTTAGAAGTTGTATCAGTGACAGATTCAAAAGACATTTGGGTATTGTAATAAAAATTATTTATTCCGCAATTGTTATATTGTGTCGTTTCTGAGACTCTAACCTGTGTGTGTGTGTGTGAGATGTATATTGTGGGGTCACAAGCAGTTGAATTGTGTATGTTACAAGTAATACAGGTAAGGCAAGGAGTAAATGGATCGTGACTACTCCAAATCCCTGACCCCGGATTTGGGGCTGTTACAGAGTTTTAGGAATTGGCCTTCTTGCAGCTGCCGTGCCTGTTGCTACTCCAACTCCAGAGTTAGCTTTCATAGGAACATGTGATCCTTTCTCAATGCAATCCACATAGCCGTCATCAATACCCAAAAGATGTAAGTGCATCTTTACTTTCCAGTGAAAGTAATTATCTTTGTCAAGAACTGGAATCTTCACTCCTGCATCCTTCTTTCCCATGGTGTAGATCTTTAAACTTCTTGTATGTTAGAAGCTTGCTCTGATACCAATTGATAAATCTCAATAACACCACAAGATTGTAGAAAGGGGGTTGAATACAATCTTGAACAAAACTTTTCGAACTAATAGAGGCTAAACCGTTGATATGTAGAACAGAAAAGAGAAATAAAATAAGTAGATGGAATGTAAAGCAAACACACAACACTTATAAAATTTCAGGTGGGTTTTTCTGGTCCACAAAAGAATTATATTTCGAAGAAATAATCTGTGTAAGAACTATACAGCTGCTTGTTACAAGGCTTGAGTGTTTACAAGAAAACCTAACAATATCTATGTGTGAGCTTAGTGTTTTTTCTTACTCAAACCTAGATATAACTTGGGTTATATATACCCCAAGTGTACAAACCCTACAAAAATAAAACGAATATTACATAGTCAAAGTATTTGCAAGTTTGCTGCCACTCCTTGTCTCCATGTGATACAATTTTTCTGATTGTCTTGGACAGATATTTCTTGATTTTATCATCCAAAGTTGTTTGTTAAGAAAAGGAATGTTTCTTTTTCTTCTTCGTTTCCAAAAACTGGCTTCCATGCCATTTTGAAGTCCACCAACCCATGTGATCTGTCAGCCATGTCAATTAACTATCAACTGCTAGCTTCAAGAAATTATTGAGATCAAACGTTGAGACTGACTATCTATCGAGTTGTATTGTTATCCATTGAAGTTATTATCTGTTGGTATAGAATCTTCATCCGTTATTGTATCACTTCACTTAAACAGAATTACAAAGCACAACCTATATACAATTAGCTAATTTATTTTGTTTATCCATTGATAGTCAACATGACTTACAAAACTATCAACTAACACTTCAATTGATAACTTATCCGTTGGAACTTCTAAGCATGATACAAACTTATCAGTTGATCAGCTACCTCATCAACGGATTCTGAAAAGCATATCATCCATTGATGAGTTATAAACAACTTATACAAATATGTTTTTAGATGTTTTGTAAATATCATCAAGGACAACATAATTCCAAATAGATACTAAAAATAATGTAAGATGAAATAAAAAGTGTGATCTTATATTTTATAAATGAATAAGTCATTGATATTCGTGTAATCATACGATTAAAACTTTTGGATTTTAAGTTGAAGCTAATTTTAAAAAACTTAGATATTGGGTATGAAATAGTAGGTCAAAAATAGATAGTTAAGTTCAAAAAGGGTATATAAATATGTTTAAATATATATGTAAGAAAAAGAAGAACGATACAATCACATGAATAACTTTTACATAAAATTAAGAGATTTTGTTAATGACTCGACCCATAGTGTTTTTGTTAAATACTCGACTCATGGTCTTATATGGATGACTATTTTTTAAAAATATATGTTTATGATGTTAACATCATATAAGTTCACGTACACTCGCAAATAATAATGCTAAAATGATTATTTTTATTATATTCAGATGTTCAAATTGCTAACGTTCAAATCACGTCATCGAAATTTAATTAATATATACCTATTAACAATAACAATGTTATTATTTATTTTTTATTATTATTATTATTATTATTATTATTATTATTATTATTATTATTATTATTATCGTATAGATATTTATCCAAATTTTTGGAAATCTAATCAAATTTTAAACTATTTGGTTCATGACGATGCAATATTAGAAAATTGCTATCCAAAAATAAGATAAAATAAAAATATTATCTTTTATCGTATTTCTAATTACAAATTCTTGTCAAAAATTACAAAATTATTGCAATATTTATACAATTTAATGCGAAAAATTATTTCAATGATTATACGGGCCCGTGCCTCGCACGGGCTTTTATGCTAGTTAAATTAAGAAATACGAAGTTTATGAGATGGTACTTAATCATATCAATTATCGTACAAAAATGAGGATAACTCAAAATGCTACACACATAAATTTCAATTACTAACAATGACGTTAGAATACAAAAAATATAAAATGCAATTATACACATTTATAATGCAGCGACATCAATATATAAGGGAAACTTCAAATCATAAATGAACAAATCATAAAAATGATTAAAATTATGCACAACGTCAATTCAAATATTTACGCACAATAATAGAAAATGACACGTGTCTCGCACGGGTTATTATGCTAGTTTATTTGAAATGTCGAATTTTGTATGTTCAAATATGCGTGTATTATATTTGTATTTTTTAAAATATAAAAATGCATGCCTAACATCGCTCGATGCATAAGTTATAAATGTTTTTGTTGCTCTTTTTTTAATGAGAAATTATATGAGACATGCACTTTTACTTGCGACTCAAACAATAATTAAAATTAAAAAATTGAAGATATTTTAGATGCATATTATATCAATATTTCATTCATTTTCTTTGAAAAATATCATTTTGCTTTGGCCGAACTTTGAAATAAAGTACATTGCTTAGTTGTTTCGAAAAACAAAAACCCTATTTTGATCATTGTTTTAAAAAAAACACCTAGTTGGATCATATTTTTCACTAAAACAAATCCAAGTCCATTTTCCTAGATACACATAACCCTATCAAAAAAATATCACAGCAATAATATACATTATTATGTAAAGTCATGTTCTAATGGAACCCCATTAATTTGAGATATATGTTCTAATCCTAATCATTCATTTATATGTTATATGTTCATCTCATACCACTCATTAATTTTGATTTTATCACACATTTTTATATCACACCCCATTTTCTTCCTACTTCAACCATCACCTCCGATTCCGGATATCTCCTCCGGTGATCAACTCAAAAAATCACCAACATTTTACTAAAATCACCACAATTAAACGAAAATTACCAAAACCAAACCATCAAAAATCATTACATCGCCACTGCCTCCGGCTGCCAGCTCTATCCACCACAAAAAAATCACCAAATATCATACTGAAAATTACCAGATTAAAAAAAGCTCACCACAACTACCACACCGCCTCCAATAATCACCATAATTGTCCCCGCCATCACAACCACAAAAGACGCGATCATTCTCACTACATACAAACTGCTCTTATTTACGTATTCACTAACTACAATTCGTAATCACCAGAAATAGAACAAATCAGCCAAAAAATAAAAAAAAAATCATAAGAATTTCAAGAAAATCACTATTGACAATTTGTGTTGGTGATGAACGGATCTGGACCGGAATGAACCAACTGCGATGATGATGATATTGATTGAAGTAGATCTGGTCGGAGTTATTACGGTGACATGTTCTAGATCAAATTTGGCTCGTGAAGAAGAAGAAGAAGAAGAAAAGGACTGTGTGTTGCCAGAACTAATGGCGCCGGCGGAGGTCCGAGGTTGATGATAGCAGTCAAAGGTTCTGGAGGAGGGACGAAGGAAGTGGGATGGATAAAGAAAAAGAAGGGGGTAAAGAGAGAGAGTTTTTGTGTTGTCGGAGTTAATCGCGACGGTGGCGATCGGAGCTAGGTTGATGATGGTATTCGGAGGCGGAGGTTATTTTTGGTTGAAGTAGATGGAAAGTGGGGTGAAGGAAAAAGGTAGATGTGGAATTGGATTAGATATGTTAAAAATGAATGGTTTAGATTAAAATTATTTTTAAAATTTTATGGTTAGGATTATGTTTATATCTCATGTTAATAAGGTTCTCATATGAAAATTTTCCTTAATTATAAAAACGGTGCGTATCTCCAATTTTTTTCACTGTATGCTGATAGGTTTGATTTGTGGACTTGTATGTACATGAAATATCACTTTTTTTTAAAGAAAATATAATAAATTACATAATTTTTTTTTATTTTTGAAACCAAAACCAAAGGAAAGCTTTTATTCAATATCTTTTTAAGAGCTACAATTACTTAAATTTACTTGATAATCCTTGTAGGACGAATTTCGATAATCCTGACCTTTTTCTACTAATTCCACTAGGGGTGTTCACAGATTGATTTGGTCCAGATTCTTGTTTTTTTCGAATCAAACTAGTATAACCGGTTTTTCAAAATTTAAAACCAAACCAGACCAGTTAGATGCCAAAACCAAATCAAACTAGACCATAAAAGAACGGATTGGTTCGGTTTCTGATATGGGCTAAAAGTAAGCCCTAAAGTCACATTTAATGTGGCATTAATTAGGCCAAGAATGGTCCAAACGTGGGGCCCACCAGCTGGGCCAAAAACCCTAATTATAATATTAATTTCGTAATTAGTATTAAGGGTAATAAACAGCTCAGCAAATAAGAGTCAAACAAGGATATTACTCTTGCCCGACTTATCCTCCAAGATGCACAATTCAATATGGAAACTGATTCCTACAAGGAATAGATCTAGAACCTTCCTCAAAGACTTGCCCACTAAGTCTCCGAATCCTACCATAATTCTAAGGCTTCTCAGCCTATATAAAGGGCCTGACCCCTCATTCTCAGAACTACGTTGGCTTGATTCTCAATACGAGATACGTAGGCACTCTGTGAGGACCGATTACAGTCTCGAACGCAGAAACAGCCATTAAAGCGCGAAGCTCAACCACCCTAGCAATAATAATAAATCGTAATCGAGATTTAGATCCACAACATTTGGCGCCGTCTGTGGGAAAACAACATCAACCATGGTTCAAACACGGAGGACAACATCAACTGAGGCCGTGCCTCTTAACTCTGCTCCACCAGCCACTTCTGATCCGCTTATCGTCACTGAAGAAGGACAAATACTCCCATCGACAGGGGCGGTCATTCAACCTCTGCCCACTCAGCCCCCAGGGATGACTTCCCAAGTAGAGGGGACCCACTCTGTGATTGTCCATCAAAGCCAAGAAACCAATCCTCTCCAGATGGTGGTTTCTCCTCTTGGTAACGTTGATCGCACGGGGGTACAGATCCATACTACGGATCTCCCTTTGAACACCAACCCTATGTATGGGTTGCCTAATTATCCCCCTCGATGAAGAGAACCTGGACCAAGCGGTCATGCCTTACAGATCCGGGATCGAGAGTATGATGACTACTCTGGCCCCTATACTGATGATTCGTCATCTGAGGATGATGATCGAGATGAAGCCCCGAGGAGGCGACGTGCCAGCAAAGAACCTCAAAGAAGGACACGAAGAATCCCTGATGGACTCCCCTTGATAACTGCTGAGAAAATCAAGGCTTATGAGGCAGAGATTTTAAAGTTGAAGGACGATATTGCAAGAGAACAAGATAGATTGAATCAAGCTCAGCCACCTCCAACTGCGGAGAGGATTCCAATTATAAATTTGGAGAGGCCTTCAAGAAGGCAAAGGAGGGCCGAGGCCCCAACTGAAAAATCAACAAGGGTGGAGACCCCCAGAAACAACCCTAAGGATCTGATGCCACTTTGGGATCCTTATGAGCCCACACCCCCGTTTACGGAGGAGGTGATGAATGCTCGCATCTCAAAGAAGTTCAAGATGCCGACAATCAAGGCCTATGATGGAACGGGCGATCCCGCAAATCATGTTAGAACGTTCTCGAATGCACTACTGTTGCAGCCTGCGAGCGACGCCTTAAAGTGTAGGGCGTTCCCTCAAACCTTGTCTGGCATGGCTCAAAGGTGGTACAGTCGCTTACCTGCAAACTCGATTGGCTCTTTCAAGGAGTTGAGCGCTGCCTTTGTGAGTCAATTCATCAGCGGAAGAGTTCATGAGAAAAGTTCTGCATCCCTCATGTATGTGGTGCAGGGGAAGAATGAGAATCTGAGAGATTACCTCAAGCGGTTCACCAAGGAGACGCTGAACATCACTGATCTGGAAAATAAGGTGGCCATGGTAGCCCTAGAACATGGAACCACTGACCTCTTTTTCAAAAGGTCTTTGGCAAAACATCCTCCTGAAAATATGGCCGAGCTTCAATGGAGAGCCGACAAATATATCAAGGCTGAGGACAGCATGAAGAAGGAAGCCACAGGAGGCAATCGCAAGGGTTCTACTGATTCGAAGAAACGAAAGCAAGAGCAAGAGTACGATGCTAGGGACAAGTATCCCTGGACTAGCAAGGATTCTGATTCACCACCGAAGAAAGGTTTGGGACCGAGGTTCTCTGATTATGCAAGGTTGAACGCTCCCAGGAGTCAGATCTTGCTAGATATTGAGAAGGATAAAGACTTCCGATGGCCGAAGCCACTTAGGGGTGACCCCGCGAAAAGGAACAAAGATCAATACTGTAGGTACCACCGTGATGTGGGTCATGATACAGATGATTGTAGACAGCTGAAAGATGAGATTGAGTTTTTGATCCGGAAAGGAAAGCTAGGTAGGTTCACGAAGAATGATGATCGCGGTACCCAAAGAAGGGACTATGACAGGAGAGACAATGACAAAAGAGACGGCAATCGTGATCGTGATCGTAATACACAGCCCCGAGGGCCAGTAATCAATATGATTTGGGGAGGACCGACAGCAGCCGGCACTACCCGGAACTCCCGAAAGGCCTATGCTAGAGAAGTGATGCACATAATAGGAGAAGCCCCGAAGCGTGCCAAGACTGAGATAGTGATTGGTTTTGATGATTCAGACCTTGAAGGGGTGAAATTCCCCCATGACGACCCGTTGGTCATAACTCCTGTAATTGGAAACTCGGAGGTGAAACGAGTCCTGATAGACAATGGAGCTTCTGTTGATATCTTGTTTCACGATGCGTTTTTGAAAATGGGATACACCGATTCCCAATTGACCCCCACCAACATGCCAATCTACGGATTTAATGGAGTTGAATCCAAGGTTGAAGGCACTATTCAGTTGCCCATGACTATTGGACAGGAACCTAAGGAAGCTACTCAGATGCTGAATTTCCTTGTGATCAAGGCATCCTCGACTTATAATGCAATCCTAGGAAGGACTGGACTCCATGCTTTCAAGGCTGTGGCCTCCACATATCATATGAAGATTAAGTTTCCAACCCGGAATGGTGTTGGAGAACAAAAGGGTGATCAGAAGATGGCGAGAAGTTGTTATGTATCTGCACTAAGGGCTGATGGAATCGGGGGGCAGGTACTTCCGATCGAAGACATGGATGTCCGTAGCGATGATGAACACCGAGGAAAGCCAGCAGAGGATTTAATACCTATTCCTCTGGAGCTAGGTGATCCTGAGAAGGTGACTTACATTGGAGCCTCTTTGAAGGAACCCCTGAAGGGCGAGTTGATAGTATTCTTGCAAGAGAATGGCGATGTGTTTGCTTGGACAGCGGCTGATATGCCAGGGATTGATCCCCAGCTCATAACTCATAGGTTGAATGTTGATCCCAATCGGAAGATAATACAGCAAAAGAAAAGGAACTTTGCACCTGAAAGGCAAGAGGCCATAAAGCAGGAAGTTGACAAGCTCTTAGAAGCTGGGTTTATCGAAGAGATTCAGTTTCCGGAATGGTTGGCTAACCCTGTGATGGTCAAGAAAGCCAACGGTAAGTGGAGGATGTGTATAGACTTCACCGACTTGAATGACGCATGCCCTAAGGATTGCTTTCCTCTACCAAGGATAGACATGTTAATAGATGCCACAGCTGGACATGAGATGCTTAGCTTCATGGATGGTTTTAGCGGCTACAATCAGATTAAGATGCACAAGGATGACGTCCCTAAGGTATCTTTCATAACTGATTTCGGTGTTTTCTGCTATCTTGTTATGGCTTTCGGTCTAAAAAATGCAGGAGCTACTTACCAACGACTGGTGAATAAGATATTCACCCATCTGATTGGAAAAACCATGGAGGTCTATGTTGATGACATGCTAGTCAAGAGCCTGTTCAAGGCAGACCACATTAAGCACCTCAGAGAGGCATTCGAAGTGCTGAGGCACCATAAAATGATGTTGAATCCAGCTAAGTGTGCCTTTGGCGTTGGATCAGGCAAATTCTTGGGTCTTATGGTTTCAAAGCGAGGCATAGAAGCCAATCCTGGCAAGATCAAGGTGATCTTAGACATGGAGCCACCACGCTCTATAAGAGATGTGCAGAAGTTGACAGGCCGAGTAGCGGCTTTAGGAAGATTCATCTCCAAGTCTGGTGACAAATGCCTGCCTTTCTTTCAAGCATTGAAGAAGGTGAAAGATTTTGAGTGGACTCGTGAGAGCCAAGAGGCCTTTGAACAACTGAAGAAGTACATGACTGAAGCCCCGTTGTTGGCCAAACCTAGTCCCGGAGAGACTCTTTATATATACCTGGCGGTATCCGAGCAAGCGTTGAGCGCCGTTCTCATCCGAGAAGAGAAGAAGGTCCAGAAACCTATCTATTATGTGAGCAAGGTGTTGCACGGGGCGGAGCTGAATTACTCTCCCGTCGAGAAATTCGCATTGGCATTGGTAACAGCCTCGAGGAAGTTACGTCCGTACTTTCAGGCACACAAGATTGAGGTCCTGACGGACCAACAGTTGAGAAACATTTTGCATAGGCCAAAGGCTAGTGGAAGGCTAATCAAGTGGGCGATTGAACTTGGAGAATTTGACATCACATATAAGCCTCGAACAGCCATTAAGGCTCAGGCATTGGCTGACTTCGTGGTTGAATGCACCATTAGCAACCAAGAAGTCGGGGGGCAGGAAATGATAACAACCCCTGAGAAGCAAGATAGAGATGGAGAACTTGAACCTGATCAGAAGGAATACTGGGTGCTCTATTTTGATGGAGCATAAAAAACGAAATCTAGTGGCGCAGGCTTAGTACTGCAAAGCCCCGATGGGTTCACAGTCGAATATGCTTTAAAGTTGGATTTCCAGACAACCAACAATGAAGCTGAGTATGAGGCCTTGATAGCTGGTTTAGGCTTGGCCAGAATCATGAGAGTCAAGAACCTCAAAGTGTGTGGAGATTCAAGATTAGTAGTCTCTCAAGTAAATGGTGAATTTGAGGCCAAGGATGAAACTATGGCAAAGTATGTGCGAGTTGTAAAAGCTGTCATGACTCAGTTTGACGAGTGTTATATAGAACACATCCCGAGAGAAGAGAACGTTAAGGCCGATGCCCTATCTAAGTTTGCTTCTTCTGAGATAGAAAACTATGAAGGAAGTGTTTACTTCCAGGTCTTGAAGGCCCCGACCATCAACTCAAAATTAGTGGCACCAATTGATGTGGGAAGTTCTTGGATAGATCCATCAAGGCACACCTTGAGACCAGGTGGCTCCCAGATGATGCCTTGGAGGCACGAAAACTTTCAGTAAGAGCACTGAGATACACCTTGATTGAGGGCATTCTGTATAAGAGATCATTTGTCATCCCGTACTTGAAGTGCTTGAGGCCTCAAGAGGCAAGGGAGGCTTTGGAAGAAGTTCATGAAGGAATCTGTGGGCAGCACCTGGGGGGCAGGGCCCTCGCTCACAAGATAACTCGCTTGGGATTCTACTGGCCAGAGATGCTGGCTGATGCACAGGATTATGTCAAGAGGTGTGACAGGTGCCAGAAGCATGGTCCGATTGTCAGGCAGCCGCCTGAGATGTTAACATCAGTCAATTCCCCCATTCCGTTTGCTATGTGGGGGATGGACATTCTTGGGCCTTTCCCTATGGCATCAGCACAGAGGAAGTTTCTGATTGTCGCCATTGACTACTTCACCAAGTGGATCGAGGCTAAGCCTTTAGCCAAAATAACCACCAAGCAAGTTTCCCAGTTCTTTTGGGAGAACATAATCTGCAGGTATGGCATCCCGCGAATCCTTGTGACGGATAATTGGACACAGTTCAATAATGAAGAATTCAAGAAGTATTGCGAGGAGAATGCTATTGAGCTTCGTTTTACCTCGGTAGCACATCCGCAAGCAAATGGACAAGCCGAGGTGGCCAATCGGATCATCCTTGATGGACTTAAGAAAAGGGTTGAACGCTCAAGGAGCACCTGGGTAGATGAGTTACTGCCTATACTCTGGGCTTATCGCACTACTTGCAAGGTGACCACAGGAGCAACCCCGTTTCTGCTAGCTTATGGAGCTGAGGCAGTTGTGCCACTGGAGATTATGCATGCATCACCTCGAGTGGAGGCATTTGAACCTGAGACAAATGAAGAAGGTATGAAGCTCGCCCTGGATCTGATTGATGAAGTCAGAGACGAGGCAAACGCCAGAAATGTGGAGCATCAAAAGAAAGCATCCTTCTATTACAACCACAGGGTTAAGGAGAGGTTCTTTCAACAAGGTGATTTGGTTCTGAGGAAGATCGAGGCTTCTGGAGTTGGCCAGAAAGGAAAACTAGCCCCAAATTGGGAAGGGCCGTATCGAGTCAGGAAGACGTTGGGACGAGGATCATACAAGTTGGAGACCTTGGACGGGGTTGAGGTGCCCCGTACTTGGCATGCCTTGAACCTCAAGATTTATTATGTTTAAGTTGCCTCTGCGAGGATGTAGCTTTTTATTTATCTAGTAGGAGAAGTAGAAATAAGGTTCCATGAAACCATCCCAGGGTTTTGATGCCCCGAGTAGGACAATAATGAGTTATGTAAGGGTTTAACCCCTTTTTGAGTTATTAATGCAAACTTGTTTTCCATTCTATGATTCTATGTTTTGTTTACGTACCAAGCACCTGTTGAGTGTGAGTCTAGGAAGACCAAGTACCGAAAATAAATGAACATACGAATAAAACAAACAAGTGCATAAATAAAGACCCCGAAGGGCCAACAGTTAGGGTTACATCATTTAGACCGAATAAAAGTTTAATCACGAAGCACCGTGATTGAAATACTAGAAATAAAAGCCACATACGGCTAAGTTAGGCCATGCAAGGCCCGAAGCAATCCCAGCTACTCATCCGAGGAATCCTCCTCGCCATTCTCCTCCTCGTCGTTCTCCTCCTCATCAGTCTCTTTCTCGCTACTCTCCTCATCACTCTCTTCCTCAGAGCTGTCCTTATCCTGGCCCTTACCCGGTTCGGCTACCGCGACTGGTGGAGCTGTCACTTCCATTGCCTCAACCTCTTCCTCTTCGGAAGAGGAGCTATCTCCAACTACCTTCTTCGAGGGGACTGTTGGACGAACCACTCTCCCCTTCTACACGGTCATAGGCCTTTTCCCTCGAGGATCTGAGGAAACTGAGCCATCCACAGCTGCTCGAACACCCCTCGAACCAGAACCAGAACGACGAGGACTTCCCCTAGAGCCGGAGCCCGAAGCCTGAGCTACCGGCATGGCCTCGGCGCCCGAAGCAACTTGACAATACGGACTTGGAAAGTCCCTCGGGAAAACCACAGCAGGATGCCTCTTACTCACAGCATTGATGGCTCGATCCCAGCCAACAGACATGATACCCGGGCGTACTTCATCGTCATGCTTATCTATAAGCTCAAAGAAATCCTCAGACTCCTGGTAAGCTTTCACCACTTGCTTGCAGTCTATTGCCCTCTTGTTATACAGGGAGTCATACTGTCTCTGGATAGAATGAGCATCAGCTTCAGCCCGGATGGCCCTGGACTCCAAGTCTTGATATTTCTCATCAAGAGTTGCTTTCTCCTTCTTCAAAGCCACATTCTCATCTCCGTATGCACGGCCAAGCCGAGTGCTAGCTTGGAACTGGGCATTCGCCTGGAACCAAGAACCAATAAGTCAGTTATAATCACAAGTTAAGTAAAAATACTATGTCTAGGAAGGAAGGTGGGAAACCTGATATAGAGCTTGAGCCCCGAGTTTCTCCGCCTCGTCAAATTTATCCCCGGCTGTTACAGTCAGAAGGTCGGGGGGAGTGATGCTGAACTTGGACCAATCCAAGGCTGACTCTGGGCATCCCAAGACAGAATCTTGCTCACAAATTCCCCAACCAAGGATGAAGGGGGTCTTGACTCTCCCGTCAGCATTCCGTGATCTCTTCGAAGAGCATCCCGACAGGAACTGAGGGATCTTCGGCCCGGGTTGAATGCAAGCCGCCTCGGCTCTCTTGATCATCCTCCTAGTAACTTTCGGCTGGTTTTCGGGCCGATTGTCGATCTCCTCAGCAACTGAAAAGACAACAGAAAAGATATCGGAATAAGAACAAACAGGGTTCATAACATAAAGGTAAAAAATTACCATCAGCAGAAAGCTAAGTCCAGCTTCTACAAGTCTCTTCTCGGTTAAGAAAACTTTGTAGTGAGTACGGCCGTCGTCAGCAAGTAGTCGATCACGATCAAAAAGCTCCTTCTCGTCAAGATCACATACAAAATGTGTAGCATCATGCACTTCCCCAAACTTAGACATAAAGAATTGGCCCCAATCGCCACCACGCCATACCAGAGTCACGAATTATCTGTCCCAGTAGTGATGGGAATCTGGGAATGAAAAAGCATTCACAATATGTGGAACATTGGATCTATGCTGAATAGTGACCCATCCCTTCTGAGCCTCAGAAGAATTCTTGGCGGCGAATATGCTCCTGAACATGGTAGTAGTAGGCTCGATACCTAGATCTCGACATCTCAGCATAAAGATGATAATCAACCGCCATGCATTGGGATACAATTGGCAGGGATGAACCTGAAGCTCCGCTAAGAGCCTTATTATGAACTGGTCTACCGGGAATCTCAGACCTGCTTCCAGGGCACCTTTGTAGACACATAGCCTCTCTGGGTGCCAATTACAGGTTCTGTCAGCTAAGCTAGGAAGGCAAACCTTGATCACATCCGGAAAGCCATATAACTTCTTAATATTTTCGACATCTTGCTTGTCGAACTTGGACGGACTATGGTACGCAGCTAACTCAGAATTGTTGGGAAATGCATCCCTCATAGTACTTAACAAGTCAATTAAAGAATCAAATCGACGATCAATATATCTAGGGGGATTCAGTCGAAGATTACCTCGCAATGTTTTGGCCAAGGCTCTCTTGGCCATCGCCTCTGACATAGAGAATGACGAAGCTGGAGCGCGGTCGCCATCTGCCATCTTGAGCTTGAACTTGAAGCTAGAGCTTGAGAGCTTTAGAACTTGAGAATTTCAGAGAGAATTTTAGAAGTAAGAAGAAGTGAAGTGAATGAAAATGAAGGCTCCCCCCACTCTTTTATAGAAGAGGGATGACCTTCTATATCAGGTTGAAACACAGCTTGGTTCGTGTTTGCAGGTCATCTATCGTTCATCTACAGAAAGATGGATTTCATCTGCTATATCCGCCAATAATTATACCGGTATATATGATTCCGGGAAAGAAAAGAAGGATTTACGTAAAGATATAGTAATAAGCTGTGCCAAGGCACTCATCTGAGCTTAAGGAGCTAATTACGTTTAAGGAAGGTAGAATACAATCAGTTAGTCTTTGCTATTAAAGAGACTAATTATGCTCTGAAAGGAGGTGTACAACATCCGTGATCAAGGACGTGATTCTAGAACGAGACTCCAAGCATTACGAAAAGCTCCGAGAGGCACGACATAGCAACAATGGAGCACCTGTCGGGCGATCAAGAAGCTCCCGGCAGGCAACTTGGCTCTCCTAGCAGCCGACCAGGTGCCATGGAGAGGGTCTGGCCGACCTGGCTCTCCTGGCAGCCGACCAGGTGCATCAAGGAAGGGTCTGGCCGACCTGGCTCTCCTGGCAGCCGACCAGGTGCATCAAGGAAGGGTCTGGCCGACCTGGCTCTCCTGGCAGCCGACCAGGTGAATCAAGGAAGGGTCTGGCCGACCTGGATCTCCTGGCAGCCGACCTCATGGATCCCTAAGATCGAGATCGAGGTTCTGAATCCTTGAAAGTCACGGGTGACCAATATACTAAATTAGAAATCAAGATCGAGATCGAGATTGAGGTTCTGGATCCCTAAGATCGAGATCGAGGTTCTGAATCCTTGAAAGTCACGGGTGACCAATATACTAAATCAAAGATCAAGATCGAGATCGAGATCGAGGTTTTGGATCCTTGAAAGTCATAGGTGACCAAAACACTTCCAAACAACTTGAGGCACCTGTCGGGCGATCAAGAAGCACCCGGCAGGCAACCAGAAGCACCCGGCAGGCAACCAGGATCTCCTGGCAGCCGACCAGGTGCATCAAGGAAGGGTCAGCCGACCAGGATCTCCTGTAAGCCGACCAGGATCTCCCGGTAGGCAACCAGGATCTCCTGGTAGCCGACCAGGTGCATCAGGGAAGGGTCAGCCGACCAGGATCTCCTGGCAGCCGACCAGGAGCATCTGGCAGCTGACGGGGAGCCACAAAGAGGCTCAATCTGACTTCCCGATACTCATTTTGGCACCCCCTATCGTTTGATTGAATCGTTTGATGGTTTTACTGAAGGTTTCTCACTTTCCGTGACAAACATCGACCTTCGAATTAGCACCGTTTAGTGCCGTTTTATGCCATTTAACGTCGTTTACTCAGACATTGAAACGTCGTTTAAGCATCGTGTGACATCATTAATGTCAACTTGGATTTCCCGTCAAAATGTTAGACGATCGAGATGCACATGTCAAACGATCGAGAAGCACATGTCAGACGATCGAGAAGCACATGTCAGACGATCGAGAAGCACATGTCAGACGATCGAGAAGCACGTGTCAGACGATCGAGAAGCACGTGTCAGACGATCGAGAAGCACCCGGCAGGCAACCAGGATCTCCTGGCAGCCGACCAGGTGCATCAAGGAAGGGTCAGCCGACCAGGATCTCCTGGCACCGACCAGGATCTCCTGGCAGCCGACCAGGATCTCCTGGCAGCCGACCAGGATCTCCTGGCAGCCGACCAGGAGCACCTGGCAGCTGACCGGGACCCTTGTCGGCTGCCTCGTTGCCCGTAAGAGGTTAAAATTTTCCCGAATCTCCTCCGTTTAGCTTCGTTTAGCGCTGTTTAGTGCCGATTAACACCGATTAGTGTCGTTTAAGCACTGATTAGTGCCGATTAACACCGATTAGTGTCGTTTAAGCACTGATTAGTGCCGATTAACACCGATTAGTGTCGTTTAAGCACTGATTAGTGCTGATTAACACCGATTAGTGTCGTTTAAGCACTGATTAGTGCCGATTAACACCGATTAGTGTCGTTTAAGCACTGATTAGTGCCGATTAACACCGATTAGCTTCGTTTAACGCTGTTTAGTGCCGATTAACACCGATTAGTATCGTTTAAGCACCGCGAGTGCCAATTTGTCCTTTCAACATTGTTTAACACTGTTTAAGCATTGTTTAAGGCCGTTTAGCGCTGTTTAGTGCCGTTTATGCTGCTTAACGTTGTTTAAACATTGTTTAAGCATCGTTAAGACCGTTTAGTGCCGGTTTATGCCATTTAACGTTGTTTACTCAGACATTGAAACGTCGTTTAAGCATCGTGTGACATCATTAATGTCAACATGGATTTCCCGTCAACATGTCAGACGATCGAGAAGCACATGTCAGACAATTGAGAAGCACATGTCAGACGATCGAGAAGCACATGTCAGACGATCGAGAAGCACATGTCAGACGATCGAGAAGCACGTGTCAGACGATCGAGAAGCACGTGTCAGACGATCGAGAAGCACCCGGCAGGCAACCAGGATCTCCTGGCAGCCGACCAGGTGCATCAAGGAAGGGTCAGCCGACCAGGATCTCCTGGCAGCCGACCAGGATCTCCTGGAAGCCGACCAGGATCTCCTGGCAGCCGACCAGGATCTCCTGGCAGCCGACCAGGAGCACCTGGCAGCTGACCGGGACCCTTGTCGGCTGCCTCATTGCCCGTAAGAGGTTAAAATTTTCCCGAATCTCCTCCGTTTAGCTTCGTTTAGCGCTATTTAGTGCCGATTAACACCGATTAGTGTCGTTTAAGCACTGATTAGTGCCGATTAACACCGATTAGTGTCGTTTAAGCACTGATTAGTGCCGATTAACACCGATTAGTGTCGTTTAAGCACTGATTAGTGCCGATTAACACCGATTAGTGTCGTTTAAGCACTGATTAGTGCCGATTAACACCGATTAGTGTCGTTTAAGCACTGATTAGTGCCGATTAACACCGATTAGCTTCGTTTAGCGCTGTTAAGCACTGATTAGTGCCGATTAACACCGATTAGCTTCGTTTAGCGCTGTTTAGTGCCGATTAACACCGATTAGTATCGTTTAAGCACCGCGAGTGCCAATTTGTCCTTTCAACATTGTTTAACACTGTTTAAGCATTGTTTAAGGCCGTTTAGCGCTGTTTAGTGCCGTTTATGCTGCTTAACGTTGTTTAAACATTGTTTAAGCATCGTTAAGACTGATTAGTGCCGGTTAGCATCGAATTAACATTGTCGTGAACGCGTCACATAAAGACAATACTCGTGAAACACTAGTGTACAAAGATAAACCCTGACCCGAGTCTCGAGTTAGACAAGTTAAACTTCAAGGAAAGCCTGATCAGCTTTCCTAGAAGTTGGGGGGCAAATGATATGGGCTAAAAGTAAGCCCTAAAGTCACATTTAATGTGGCATTAATTAGGCCAAGAATGGTCCAAACGTGGGGCCCACCAGCTGGGCCCAAAACCCTAATTATAATATTAATTTCGTAATTAGTATTAAGGGTAATAAACAGCTCAGCAAATAAGAGTCAAACAAGGATATTACTCTTGCCCGACTTATCCTCCAAGATGCACAATTCAATATGGAAACTGATTCCTACAAGGAATAGATCTAGAACCTTCCTCAAAGACTTGCCCACTAAGTCTCCGAATCCTACCATAATTCTAAGGCTTCTCAGCCTATATAAAGGGCCTGACCCCTCATTCTCAGAACTACGTTGGCTTGATTCTCAATACGAGATACGTAGGCACTCTGTGAGGACCGATTACAGTCTCGAACGCAGAAACAGCCATTAAAGCACGAAGCTCAACCACCCTAGCAATAATAATAAATCGTAATCGAGATTTAGATCCACAACAGTTTCGAACCGCGGTTTTAACTTTATAACATATTTTTTTTTGTTTAACTTAAAATGAAATTTTGATTTAAATAAATATAAAATAAATTTTAATACACATTAATATTACACACTACATATATGCATTACTATATATATATATATATATATATATATATATATATATATATATATATATATATATATATATATATATATTTATCAATGTTTAGTTTACTGTGTACATATTATGTTTATATAATTTAATTGAATGTGTATAAATAGTAAACAAAGTAGAACTACAACAAATTGACAATTAACTCAATATTATATCTATTAAGTAATTTACTCTTTTTATTATATATATGAATATACATTACACACCATAATTTATAATCTTAACTTATGACTATTTACTAGAATTTTTACATAATATTATATAACGGTCCGGTTTGGTTTAACCGGTTTTACAATATTGAAAACCATAACCAAACCATTTATGTATAAACGGTCCGTTTAACTGAACCACTAACAACGATTTTTACGGTTTTGATTTTTGTTGGTTCAGATTGTTGTGGTCCGGTCCGGATCCACGGTTTGACGGATTTTTTGAACACCCCTAAATTCTACTTCACGTGTTATACGTAGGTCGAAAGTGTTGCATAATGATGATTTTTCCCAATTGACAAGATGAAAATATACAGATGGGCTTGAATGAGATACAGACATCCTTTATTATAATACCTGAGTCTACCACATATTAGTTAACCAATCAGAAAACTATGAATTATTTTAGAACCAATCACAACTCATTTCTAAATTTTAGACCAATCATATTATATCAAGAGTTTTCCTTATTTACATTCTCACCCTACTTCATTAACTTTGGTTAGTTAACACTTCTATAATTTAAATACAATAATGATTTTATTTAACATATCCGTAGGCATATTTTTAAATCAAAAAATGTTTACTAAAAAATCATAATTTTTAATTTGAAATCAATCACGATATACTATTATAAATTTTAAATTAAATTTCATGATTAATCATTCATTAATCAACCACTCTTTTAATATAAAATCAATCACAATCATATTATCATAAACTATAAATAGATTTTCATAATACATGTTGTACAATTAATTTTTTTTAAATAATTATAATCTAACTCAACTATAAATCTGAAAAATTGGATTTGAAATAAGATTTGAAATAACTTGGATAAAATCCATACCTTCAAAGATTACCGTACACTATAAATAGATTTTCATAATATATGTTGTACAATTAATTTTTTTTAAATAATTATAACTTAACTCAACTAGAAATCTGAAAAATCGGATTTGAAATCATATTTTAAATAACTTAGATAAAATTCATGTATTCAAAAACTCGATTTGTTTGAAGGCTCGAAAATATATTTATTGATAATTTGTTAATAAAATTAATTAATAAATCTTTTATTATATTAAAAGTTTTCTTTATTTATTATTCTTATCTTATTATATTAATCATGATTAGTTAACAATTTTAATTTAAATATAGCAGTTACTTGATTTTACATATCCATATATTACATATTTTTTAATGTTAAAAAACAATTATAATAAATTAGTATAAAATTAAAATAAATCAGGATTACAGTTAGATGTTGTTAGCCAATAAGAAAATTTTGAATTATTTTAAGACCAATCAGAGGTCATTCCTAATTTTAGACCAATCATATTATATTAAAAGTTTTCCTTATTTATCATTCTTATCCTATTATATTAACATGATTAGTTAACAATTCTAAATTAAATATAGTAGTTACTTGATTTAATATATCCATATATTACATATTTTTTAATATTAAAAAACAATTATAATAAATTAGTATATAATTAAAATCATTCAGGATTTTACATAAATATAATATTAAGCGATTTTTATAATTTTTATTTTCCACTCTTTTGATTTAAAATTAATCATAATTACATTACGGATTAATTTTATAAATATATATAAGAGTCATTTAGAATTTACCACAGAAATTCTAAATTAATCATATCATTCACATCCTAAATTACTTATCTTGGTTACTTAACAATTTTTTTGAAATACAAAATTAATTTTATTTAGTACATGCTTAAATTAAATATTTTTTAAAGTGATAAAATATTTACTAACTTATCAATCTTTTAATTAAATTTATACTATTATATATTATGAGCTAATTTTCATAAATATCAACTACAATCATACTATAATATAACATATAGTTATATATTACAGATTAATTTAATAAATACTTAATAACTAATTAATCACAATTTTTGATTTAAATCAATTACAATTATATCATTATATAGTGACACATCTATTTTTTGCACAAGTCTCTATGTATAGAGCCATTTTCCAAAGTTGTGTATTTATTAATTGATTTTAATATAAATATATTATGTTAATACATGAATCTATTTTATCTATATTATATAATATAGTATTTTAATATCTCAAACTCTCGATCTACAATTATAAGTTGCAATCAAATTTGAATAAATCTACTATTATTGAATAAAAAATTTAAAAATTGAAAAATATTTACCACACTATTCTAAATACACGTTCAAAATTTAAATTATCCAATTATTAGAAAAAACCTAACAACCAATTAAAAAATTATAATGAATTTTAAACTAATTATCTTTAATATTTTACTTATTGATTTTTTTAGCTATGCAATAATTAATAGGACAAACAAATTGACCTGACAAGATATTTGAATTATTCAAAATACTAAATATACTCTAAAATAGTATTAGACATTATTTGGTGTATAAATTATCACATTACAGAGTCAATGAAAATATTGTTATTGAATATTTTTATAGCAAATTCGTCAACTCAGCGCAACAATTTTTATAAATCACTATTTTTTTATATATAATTAATTTATCAATATAAAGACATACGACATCTACAAAAATAATCAAAATTTTTAAATTTTCTTATAAATTGCTATAAGAACCAATATAAAAAAATCCAAATCAATTCGAACAACCGACCATAGCTACGATTCTATACTATCCAAATCAATGAACCAATATAACAAAATCTCGTAGATCTAAGATTTCGGATGCTAGAATAAAAGAACATACCCTCACAAAAAGAAAGAACAAAACCTAATATATGGGTAGATAAAAACCACTAACGGGGTACTAGACTCTCGATAAAGAGATATATTTATTGAAAAATAAAGTAAACTCAAGGAAAAAAATGGAAGTTATCATTCATAAGGAAAAAATACAAAATCCAATATATTAGTAGATAAAACGTACCAACGGGTTACTAGAATCTCAATAAAGAGAGATTTTTATTGAAAAAAATAGAGCAAAATCAAGGAAAACAATAAAAGGAGGGCTTATCATCAACCAAAATTGATGTCAGCCCCTAAACTTTAGTTTAATATTTTTTGGGAGAGGAGTAGAGAGAGGAACGACTATAGCCATCGTTATAAAAATCACTATTATTGCTAACTAGGTAGGTCAATACATAAAATTATATATTGTTCAAATAAAAGGTTTCCTTTTTAATTTTGTATTCTCGATTTAAATTAATAGTATTCAATTTCCACATCATAATCTAAGAACAGATATATCAAATTCGCTTGGTTGGTTGATAATATTTATTTTTAATATCAATTGAATTTTAAATATAGGTAAAAAAACTTAACAACTTGGTGAATAGATTCTAAACAAACAAAGATATTTATTAGTTTTGTTTTGTCTAAACAAAACAAATGTATCGGGTTTCGATATTGGATCGGGTTTTGGATCGAATATCGGTTCGGTACAACTGAAATCCAAATCCAAATCGAAACTATTTCGGGTTTAAAATTTAATTCCAAACTTGAATCCGAAAATTCAGGTTCGGTACATCCAAAATTTTGGGTTTTGGATCGGGTACTATTAGATCGAATTAATTTGTTACCCTTATTTATGGGTAAAAGAAAAATAATATTTAATATACCATGTTCTAATAGAAACAAAACAAAAAAAAATCAAACTTCAAACTCCCAAAGTGAATATACACATTTTAAGTTGTCATTAAAAACAAGTTGAGGGAAATCACCATAAACTCTAATAGTCATATCTTACTTTAAGAACGGGATATGTTGGATATGTTTGGTTGATTGATAATATTTATTTTTCTCTTACCCGTACAATTTGTAAAAATGATATTTAACAAACACATATGAAACTAGATTATAAGAAAGTTTCCTTTATCATAACTACGTTCGTTTAATGGATCTTACATAATAGAGATCCTTTCTCACATTGCTGAAACATGCAACATTTTTTTGAGAGACAATCTTATTATTTATTATGGTTGATAAGTGGATTTTATATCCACTTGGAATGCCTAATATCGGCTTAAATTGATTACTTGACCTCAAGTATGTGGTGTGTTTAATGTGTTTTCATTGAGTTTTGCAGAACTAAGAGTTTGAGGTTAAATTGATTAAAATTCGGATTTTTCGGATAGGTTGGGCAGTCTGCACTGTTTTGGCCATATCTGGAGTTCTAGAAGTCCGAATTCAGTGATCTTACAGCTCACGCGAAGACAACGAAATTTTCTACAACCTTGGGCAGAATTTCGTGGAACAGAGTGTTGGGCGCAGGGTGCGCGCGGTCGCTGGCAGAATTCCTGATTCACTGTTTTGGCCATATCTTGAGTTCTACAAGTCCGTTTTGGACGATCTTACAGTCCACGCGAAGCTAATGAGATTCTCTTTCATTCTAAAGTGGTGCAGAGGTCCAATTACGACTGGAACGGCCTAGAAATACTGAATAAAAGTCAGCTACGAATTTTCCTTCAAAACAGAATCAGTTTAGGAAACGTATTTTGCAGAAATTCTATTATAATTCTGTTTTGGTAGTTTCTTGCTAAAAAAGACATGGTGGCCTATATAAACACATCCTATCATCATAAAACAACCAATTCTCAACATAACATACAAAGAGAGTCAGAGACGGAGATTCAGACTTAAAGAAGGATTCCTACGCTCGTGACAAGCAACGGAGATCTAGATCTACTTTTGTTTTCTTCTAATTAGGCGAAACTCTTGGATGTTTTTGGGATTTGTTTTCTTAACTCATTACTCTAGTTTATTTGTATCTTTTAATACTTTGTTTATTATCAGGGTTTCATCAGATCCCATGATGACGAACGGTTCAATTATGAACTAATCGTTGTCATGGGATTGTAACGGATTTATTTACGTAGCTTAGTAGTTTGATTACTTTTAAAGATTTATGTATGGTGAATTCTTGATATCCTTGTATGGTTGTGCTTCATGTGTTTAGATGCATCGCGAACATCTAATTTGTTAATCTCTTGCAAACGAGAGTGGATCTTGAGATTTAGAACTTGCCATGCTAGCATAGGATAGGTTGATGTTTTAACATCATGATTTGTAGCGTAAATAGAGATATTATGCTGCCCTATGTGATCTTAATAGACAACTTGTTCTTCAACCGTTATGTTTTCAAATCTTATGGAGATATAGGGTCTAAGCATAATTGGTGTCTATTCATCTTCTATCTCTTTTGTGGATGTATGTTTAGTTTGGTATTTGTATACTGAGAAGTAACGTATACTTGTTCCGTGTTGTCTGATCAGATATCAAAACCATCATATGTATTGATTAAAGGCGTCAACTCTAAGCGAAGTATTTAATGAAGTTAGGATCCCATGTTACTCTTGTAGAAGTAATTCGATTCCAGTTCTCGTTAGTTAGTTAATTCTTAGTTGTTAATTTACTTTTTAGTTAATTTAGTTAATTAAACCCAAATTTGTTAATTGTCTTAGCAGTGAATAAAAACCATACATTGTTGCATAGGTACATGAACTGAATTGAACCTAAACCAGATCTCTGTGGGAGCGAACTCAACTTTATTCTATATTACTTGTGACCGCGTACGCTTGCGTGTATTAGTGTAAACAAGTTTTTGGCGCCGCTGCCGGGGATCATCGGTGTTTTATTTTAGTTTATGTGCTTGTCATCAGTGGTCGTTAAAGTTCACTGACTCGGATTAGTTACTTACCTATCTTCTTTACTTCGGTGTGTTTCAGGTACTTGAGTGTTTGAAAATGGCAGGCGAGGAGTTGCCATGGTGGGCATATTCGAGGACATCCATGCCTCAGCAATGTGAGAAATGTTTAGGTGTTCATGAGACCTCACAATATTGTTACTACGAAGGAGTTGATCCATATGTCACTTATGAGGAACAACCATATTTTCAATACCATCCTCAACAGTACCAGCAAGATGTTCCAAATATGTCATATTTCTTTGGTAGTGAAGAGTTTCAACATCAGCAACCTACTCCTACTTTTCAATCAGATGAGGTTGATGTTATGGAGGAGATTAGGATGCTTGCAAATAGTAATGAGGAGTCTATCAAATCTTTGGAGACACTAGTTTCTCAAGTTTGGAGTGCCTTGGAACAAGAGAAACAGCAATTCATACTAGAGGCAATTCCAGAAAATAACGGTGACTTGGAGCAAGGTACTGCATGCATAATTGAGGAAGACAAATTCCAAGGTGAGGTGAGCGTTCACAAGCCATGTGAGGAATTTGATCATGCTAGTATGGTGGATGATTTGGAAAGAACACTATTTGGGACAGACATTGGTGAGCTACACAAATTTCAAGAATTGGTATGTGCGTACCAAGAGGCTGATGACCATGGGAAAGATGCAGGTCTTCTACTTGTCTTAGAGTATAAAGATGGAGGTAGCGCATTAAAGCCAATGGAGGAAGTTCTCTTTGAAGAACCAAAGGCTTCAGCAACTTACATTTACGCTCCTCCATTATATTCAACCGAAGCCCGCGAATGTGTGTTGTTCTACAAATTGACAGATTTTGGGTCAACCGATGAAGGCATTGGAATAAGACATAGTTGTTATATGAATAGGCCAAGCGAGGAGAAGGGGCAGAAAGTGTGCCGTCGTGATGACGATGAAGTCTCACGAAGAGATGACCAGGCCAACTATTATCATCCTTAATGGAGGCTTGGACGTAGTCAAGCTAATTGACTCTAAACAAGCGCTTCGTGGGAGGCAACCCACGTGTTTCAACAATTAGGTATGTTTTCTACTATCCTTCGTATTACGTTCAATTCAATGGGGACATTGAATGTCTTAAGTTTGGGGGTGGTTTGGGGATAAGTAGTGTGTAGTAGTTATTTGTGTGTCATTGTGTTCATATAGATATCATGTTTTGCATATTAGTGGTAGTTCATGCATGTATGTTCGTGTTATCTATGTTTGTTCATATAGGACATTCTGTTTTTTTTATACCATGTGAGTCCATATTAGTTGCATTTCATAGCATGCATATTTCATGATCCCTTAGGATGAGCTAAGTCTGATTGGTAGGTCGATGTCTAATTGAGTGTGGTAATGATGAATAGAGGATTGATTTATAGTTCTTATGAAATTGACTTGCATGTTTCGGAAACAAAACTTTTACACAGTCTCGTCGTTTGCTTTTGGGCTAGGTTGAGGTCATGCTTGTTTGGTTGTTTTAGATTTAATCACCTGATTATATTTAGAATTTTCGTTATTCCCTTGATGGCGTAGGGATACTAAAGTCTAAGTTGGGGGAAAATAGGAATTTAATGCTAGTTGTAAATATTTGTCAATAATGGCTAGGTGTCAAATGGCTAGTCGCCAGCTCATATTTATATGAATAGTCTAGGGTTGGAATTGAGAATTCTCATTCCAGATTGCATTGGAAAAAAAAAGAAGAAAAAAAAAATGAGGAAAACAAAAGAAAAAAAAAGTTATGTGATTGTTTAATTGCAAAATTAACCAGGGTGAGCTCTTTAATACTCGAGCGATTAAGTTTGCGGGGACTTTGTGCCTAGTGACCTAAGGCTTGTATAGTCTGGGATCCACTAACCTAACGCTCGCTACATGGGTATTATTGTATAAGCGTTTAGGGGTTTCATCCATTGCACGATTAAATAAGCATGCATTGTTGTGTATAGTATTATGTGTTATAGTTGTTAGTAATAAAGCATGAATTCCTGTCTAACTCGAATGATGATGGAGGTGTCCCTAGGTTATGAAGTGTTTACCGTCTATTTTATTTATAAACCTGTGATTGTCTTGGCGAAAAATAAATATGATTTTGATCTAGTGTTAGGAGTATATCTGATGAGCATCGCACATACCCACGTTTCTGTTCATGTATTGTTAGTATACGGGGACTTAGTCGAGCTCTATTTGGACGTATTGCATTCTTTGAGATATTTGTTTGCTAGTTGGTTTTGGTTAGTTTGAGGGGATCGTTGCATTTTCATATTCGTTTCATTCATGCATTGCATTGTTTAGTTAGATGAATTTTGTGGGTACATTCGCTATAGGCCCTCACGAGACCATACTCGTCCACTATGGCTGCCTAGGGGTTTAAAGGGCTTGTTGCATATGCCAAATGCAACCGTGATCACCTACGGAAGTGGTACTAGTTAGTTGTATATAGTTATATTTGTTTATGCTTGAGGACAAGCATCGGTTTAAGTTTAGGGGTGTGATAAGTGGATTTTATATTCACTTGGAATGCCTAATATCGGCTTAAATTGATTACTTGACCACAAGTATGTGGTTTGTTCAATGTGTTTTCGTTGAGTTTTGCAGAACTAAGAGTTGGAGGTTAAATTGATTAAAATTCGGATTTTCCGGGTAGGTTGCGCAGTCTGCACTGTTTTGGCCATATCTGGAGTTCTAGAAGTCCGAATTCAGTGATCTTACAACTCACGCGAAGACAACGAAATTTTCTACAACCTTGGGCAGAATTTTGGGCACAGGCCACGCGTGGTACGCACAGGCAGCGCGTGGAACAGAGTGTTGGGCGCAGGGTGCGCTTGGTCGCTGGCAGAATTCATGATTCACTGTTTGGGCCATATCTTGAGTTCTACAAGTCCGTTTTGGACGATCTTACAGTCCACATGAATCTAACGAGATTCTCTTTCATTCTAAAGTGGTTCAGAGGTCCAATTACGACTAGAACGGCCCAGAAATACTAAAGAAAAGTCAGCTACGAATTTTCCTTCAAAACAGAATCAGTTTAGGAAACGTATTTTGCAGAAATTCTATTATAATTCTGTTTTGGTAGTTTCTTGCTAAAAAATACATGGTGGCCTATATAAACACATCCTATCATTATAAAACAACCAATTCTCAACATAACATACAGAGAGAGTCAGAGACGGAGATTCAGACTTGGAGAAGGATTCCTACACTCGTGACAAGCATCGGAGATCTAGATCTACTTTTGTTTTCTTCTAATTAGGCGAAACTCTTGGATGTTTTTGGGATTTGTTTTCTTAACTCATTACTCCAGTTTATTTGTATCTTTTAATAATTTGTTTATTATCATGGTTTCATCAGATCCCATGATGACGAACGATTCAATTATGAACTAATCGTTGTCATGGGATTCTAATGGATTTATTTACGTAGCTTAGTAGTTTGATTGTTTTAAAGATTTATGTGTGGTAAATTCTTGATATCCTTATGTGGTTGTGCTTCATGTGTTTAGATGCGTCGCGAACATCTAATTTGCTAATCTCTTGCGAAACGAGAGGAGATCTTGAGATTTAGAACTTGCCATGCTAGCGTAGGATAGGTTGATGTTTTAACATCATGATTTGTAGCGTAAATAGAAATATTATGCTGCCCTATGTGATCTTAATAGACAACTTGTTCTTCAACCGTTATGTTTTCAAATCTTATAGATATATAGGGTCTAAGCATAATTGGTGTCTATTCATCTTCTATCTCTTTTGTGGATGTATGTTTAGTTTGGTATTCGTATACTGAGAAGTAACGTATACTTGTTCCGTATTGTCTGATCAGATATCAAAACCATCATATGTATTGATTAAAGGCGTCAACTCTAAGCGAAGTATTTAATGAAGTTAGCATCCCATGTTACTCTTGTAGAAGTAATTCGATTTCAATTCTTGTTAGTTAGTTAATTCTTAGTTGTTAATTTACTTTTTAGTTAATTTAGTTAATTAAACCCAAATTTGTTAGTTGTCTTAGCAGTGAATAAAAACAATACATTGTTTCATAGGTACATGAACTGAATTGAACCTAAACCAGATCTCTGTGGGAACGAACTCAACTTTATTCTATATTACTTGTGACCGCGTACGCTTGCGTGTATTAGTGTAAACAATGGTCATGAAAAATAAGTATTTATGAATTTTCAATATGTATTTGAAAAATTGATCGCAATTCATATAATTTTTTTGATTAAATTAATATGATAAAAATTCTAGAAACCCACGATACTTTACATTTAAATACACCAAATTTCCAAAAGAACAAAACTTAAAATATGGGTAAAAAACTTATGAACTTGGTAGAAAGATTTCGAAAAATGAGAAAAATCAATGAAAAATAAAATTAAGAAAAACAATAAAGAGAGGTTTAGAGCATTACAATGGGGGATGTGGATGTTATGATAATTGTTTGATAATATTAATTTTATTGCAATTGGTATAAAATGACGAATAAGTAATTCTATACTTAAATTAATTACATTCTCATGAAATTAACTTTTTTCCTAATTAATGATTAAAATAATATGTTTATATTAATTAATTAATTTTACCGTTCGGTGCGTAGCAGGGTAGAACGCTATTTAACAAACAAGCTGATACGGCCCACGACTTGTCCAACTAGTGGACAATTACGGGCCCAATCCGGCCCTACTTTGGATCATAACTAACATTAATTAGGTAAATTGGTTAGTTATAATAGACTAAGAAAACAATGTCCCTTAGCTAAAATTTAGGGCATTTAGGAAAAAATGTGCTCCAACAATATCTTAGTAGTGCCTTAAATACTAGAACATTTATCTCTTGCCCTATTTTTAGGACACCACTGGCCATGTCTTATTTCATTTTTATCAATAAAAAAATTCACTTTCAACCTTTTTTACCTTTCTTTTATCAAATATATTATTATTTTAACAATAAGGCACAAGGATAAGGATAAAGCATATTGTTGGAGTTGATGTATAAAAATAATGTCCTAAATCAACAGGACACTATTTTTATTATGTTTATAAGGCATAATTTAGGACATTGTTGGACTTGCTTTAATAGTATATAATAATTAACAATATTATAGATGATGAAAAAGTGATTTTGAGGTTGTTTGGCTAGGGCTTAAAAGCCGGACTTAAAGTCATTTTTTACTTTAAGTTAAAAAATGGATTTTGTGTAATAAGTGAGAAATTAACTTAAAGTTAAAAAATAGCTTAAAGTCAAAAATTGGTAGGAAGTATTTTTTTGAATGATTAATTTTGTTTTGAGAATTTTATTTGAAAAAAGTTAATATCATCTTTCAAATAGATTATTTATCAAATTTATTTTTATATTTACATTTTTAATATTCATAAGTCACTCATAATATAAAATTACCCAAACACATATTGACTTAAAATTTTCACTTTTCATTTATCACTTTAAGTCATAAGTAATAATTTTAAGATTAGCCAAACGGACTCTTTGCTCCAATGCTATTAGCTATATTTGTTACTATTAGCTATATTTCAAAAATAATATCTTATATACTATTATAATTATCGGAGGGAGATGAGTTGGATATGCAATAAATGTAAAAAATTAATATAAAGTTGGAGGGAGATGAGGTGGACATTTATAGATTATGGTTGTGGATCAACAAATATAGAAGATTAATTGACATTATCTAAAAAATTTATTATTAACAGATTATGATTGGAGAAGGCAAGTAGGCAATTATGTATATGACTTAGGGCAAACCATCCAAAGATCCAAATTTGGGGTAGATTATCCCAAATTCTCCTCCAACAGTGATCCAAATTTGGATACTGATTTTGGATCAGCATTATTTTTTATCCAAATCTTGATCAGTTGATTTAATATTAAAATAATAATTTTGTTATTTATATATTTAAGTTTATTAGATTCAAAATTGATTTATGATTTTTTAATTATTTAATTAATAATAGTATGTAATTAATAAAATGAATGAATTTTTTGTTAACTAAGAATACAATTTTAATATTATTTACGTATATTAAAATTTTTATATCTTTAATTTATCTAATTTATTAAATATAATATAAATAGTTCATAACGATTAAACATTAAGTTTAAGATTAAATAGTTTGATATAATATTTATATAATATAATATGCAAATAGTAATTTGAATGGATCACGCTATTGAACTTGGTCAAAAATTTGGATTAAAGTTTGAATCAGTTAGTGGTCCAAATTTTAATTTTTGGATCACAACTACTGGATATGACCTTAGTTATATGAAGTGCCAACTAGAATTTAGCTAACAGATTTGTATGATTTGAAGATGCTCTTAGTCTTTAAATTCTTCATAGAAGTTTTTGATCAACTGTCTTGTTAGTTTTCACATCTTTTCGTTTTTGTCCTAATCTCTCCACAAAGTAATTAGAAAAGAAAAACATCTGAGAATTTGATAGATTCTCATTTTTCTAAATTTAATTCGATTCTCATTAATCCCGATAGATATTCACGCACATAAATCTAATTATTCAAAAATAACAATCTTACCATTTTTAAAGTTTATTTAAGAATGAAATTTTGTAGTTGTATTTACGTGATTATAAATTTTGTAGTTGTATTGGATTGTAAATAACAAAGAAAAACATCAAATCTCTTCAAACACATTTTTTTTCCAGTAAGTTCTATAAGTAAATATAATTTTAGAAAACAATTTATTATACTTTTCTAAAGGGTTTTTCCAAAAATACAAATTTTCAGTTTTCTTATATTTCATTAAAAAAACACAGTTTGCAACTCTGTAACCTAAAATGTAATTTATGCTTCAATTTTTACAAAATTGATTTTAAAGTTGATTAGCTTATAGACCGTGCAAATCACTGGTTATTTTCAATTTTTTATAATTTGTTTATAATGTAATATAATATTATAAATATTAATTTTAACATGTTATTGGAAAAATTCGAATTCCTTATATCTTTGTAGATAATAATTTTAAGTATTAAATATAAATTAATATGTTTTTGGCAGGAATCGAACCTTATACTTCTGTATATAACAAATTTTAATATTATTGTATCTAATGGTCATAATATATTTAAGTTAAAGATCTAACGATTGTGAATAAGGGATAACAAAAAATAAGAATAATCAAAATTAGGGAATTGACCAAATTACAAATTATACCACTTTCACTTGTTATAATATAGTATAGATACATAGTATAGATATTGATTCAGTTGTAAAACAAAAACACAACTTATGCTTAAAAAATTAACTTTTTCAAAATTTGTAATAAAGTTGCATAATAGTTGTAATAAAGCACATGATATACGTACAAGTTTCTTATGCAAAAGACCCTACAGTAGACCTGGCAAATTGGGTATGTATCCGAAGAACCGATCCGAAATTCATGGATTCAAATTCACCGTTCACTTGCGAGACTACCAGTCTTGAATCTCCATAAATTTTAAGGTTTTTGACCCTCATAATTCTGGCCAAGCCCAATTCGGCTATTAAGGCTTCATACTCAGCTTCTTTGTTGGTTGTTGGGAAGTCCAACTTCAAAGCATACTCAACTGTGAACCCATCGGGGCTTTGCAAAACCATTCATGCACCACTAGATTTTGTTTTTGACGCCCCATCAAAATAGAGCACCCAATATTCTTTCTGATCTGGTAATAGCTCTTCATCTTTATCTTTACCTCCAGGGGTGGGTACTATCTCCTGCCCCCCGACTTCAACCATGAAGTCAGCCCATGCCTGAGCCTTGATCGATGTCCGAGGCTTGTATGTGATATCAAATTCTCCAAGTTCGATTGCCCACTTGATTAGCCTTCCACTGGCCTTTGGGCTGTGCAAAATATTTCTCAATTGTTGGTCCGTCAGGACTTCGATCTTGTGTGACTGGAAGTATGGTCATATCTTTCTCGAAGTTGTTATTAACGCCAAAGCAAACTTCTCAACCTTGCTCTCTTCTCGAATGAGAACAGCACTCAGGGCTTGTTCAGACACAGCCAGATACAGATACAAGGTCTCCCCGGGACTAGGTTTGGCCAACAACGGGGCTTCAGTCATGTACTTCTTTAATTGTTCAAAGGCCTCTAGGCTCTCAGGAGTCCACTAAAAATTTTTCACCTTCTTCAATGCTTGGAAGAAGGGCAAGCACTTGTCGCCAGACTTAGGGATAAATCTCTCCAGGGCTGCTACTCTGCCCGTCAGCTTCTGTACATCTCGTATAGAATGGGGTGGTTCCATGTCTAAAATTGCCTTGATCTTATCGGGGTTGGCTTCTATACCTCGCTTTGAAACCATCAGACCCAAAAATTTTCCTGATCCAACACCAAAGGCACACTTGGCTGGATTCAACATCATCTTATGGTGCCTCAGCACTTCGAATGCCTCTCTTAGGTGCTTAATATGGTTTGCCTTGATTAGGCTTTTGACCAACATGTCATCAACATAGAGCTCCATGGTTTTCCCAATCAGATGGGTGAATATCTTATTCACCAATCGCTGATAAGTGGCTCCTGCATTCTTTAGACCAAAAGCCATAACAAAATAACAGAAAATACCAAAGTCAGTTATGAAAGATACTTTTGGGATGTCATCCTTATGCATCTTAATCTAATTATAGCCACTGAAACCATCCATGAAACTTAACATCTCATGCCCAGCAGTGGCATCTACCAGCATGTCAATCCTTGGTAGAGGGAAACAATCCTTAGGACATGCATTATTCAGATCAGTGAAGTCTATACACATTCTCCACGTTCCATTCGCCTTCTTGACCATCACAGGGTTAGCCAACTGTTAACACTAAAACACGCAAGCGTACGTGGTCACAAGTAATATAGATAGAAGTCAAGTTCGTTCCCACAGAGATCTGGTTAGGTTTCAATTCAGTTCATGCACCTATGCAACAATGTATGATTATTATTCACTACTAAGACAAATAACAAATTGGGTTTAATTAACTAAATTAACTAAAAAGTAAATTAACAACTAAGAATTAACTAACTAACGAGAATTGAAATTGAATTACGTTTACAAGAGTAACATGGAATCCTAACTTCATTAAATACTTCCCTTGATCTGACGCCTTTAATCACTATATGCAATGGTTATGATATCTGATCGGATAACACGAAACAAGTATACGCTACTTCTCAGTATACGAATACCAAACTAAACATACATCCACAAAAGAGATAGAAGATGAACAGACACCAATTATGCTTAGACCCTATATGTCTATAGAATTTGAAAACATAACGGTTGAAGAACAGGTTATCCATTAAGATCACATAGGGTAGTATAAGTATTTTCATCTCACACCACGAATCATATTGATAAACAATTATGAACCTATGCTAGCATGGCAGGTTCTAAATCTCAAGATCCACTTTCACTTTACAAGAGATTAACAAATTAGATGTTGATGACGCATCTATCAATTAAGCATAACCATACGAGGATATCAAATATACAGCACACACAGATCTTTAAGCAATCAAGATACTAAGTTCCATAAATAAATCCGTTAGAATCCCATGACAACGATTAGTTCATAATCGAACCGCTCGTCATCATGGGATCTAATGAAACCATGATAGATGACAAGATATGAAAGAAAGTAATAATATTAATAAAACAAAGAGTTGAGAAAACAAATCTATGATACAAAAGATGAAGTAGATCTAGATCCGTTGCTTGTCACGAGCGTTGAATCTTTCTCCCCTTTTCTCCCTTGCAGATCTTAGCTATATTATGTACAAGATATCTAATTGTCTAATTCTCTAATTCTAATTATCTCATTTACAAGGGGTTGGATGTGTTTATATAGGCACTCCAAGTCTTGCCCAGCAAGAAATTGCCTTCTATTACAATTAGAATTCGATTTAGGTACTAAAAACTGCCCAACATATAATTAGAACTTGAAAAGGGCAAAACAGTAAATTACTGCTCCCATCAGTCTGTCTGTCACGCAACCTGCTCTCACCACACGCAACTTGCACGCGCGAATCCTGTCCTAAGTTGTAGAAAATCTTCCAGGCTTCGCGTGGACAGCTTACGGACCTCAAACGGACTTATAGAACTACAGATATGGCCAAAACAGTGTAGACTGCGCAACCTTCCCGGAAAATCCGAATTTTAATCAATTAATCCTCCAAACACGATAGAAGCATCACCCATAATCGAAATTCTTATAAATCTGCATAACTAAGAAAAACACATCAAAACTACAATAAACTTGAGTCCAAGACAATCAATTAAGCCGAATTGAAGCGATCCAAGTGGATATAAATCCACTTATCACACCCCCAAACTTAAACTGATGCTTGTCCTCAAGCATAAACAATTACAACTAACTAACTAGTACCACTTCCGTAGGTGATCACGGTTGCATTTGATATATGCAACAAGCCCTTTAAACCCCTTGGCAGCCCCAGTGGACGAGTAAGGTCTCGTGAGGGCCTATAGCGAATGTACCCACAAAATCCAATGCAATGCATGAATGCAACTAAAATGAAAAATGCAACTAATCTAGTACTAATATCCTACCATACCTTCAAATCCTCTCATGCCATATCAACTTAAGAATCAAAGTAAATACGCAATGTCTTGGTGTCGAAAGTGCAAGTATTCACATAGTCTACTCAATGAACATTCATAAGTTCTCACAAGTCCATGTCAAGTGTAAGAATAAGTTAGTAAACATGCTAAGCCTACAAGAGTAAATCTTTGAGACAAAACTCGGGATCTCATACGCAAAAACAAGCAAACACTCACAATCCACTCACAAAAGAATATTCACTCAAGAACAAGGGTAAGTGTATCACTCAATTCCAACAAAATCATAAGCATGCTTGACATTTGGTATCAATCTAACTCTTTAACACAACATACATCAATGACGATAATCAAAAGGTCTTTATTTGGGTTGTAACAGGGCTAGGGACAAGGTATGTCAGATAAGCCAAAACAGGTGAAGTGTCAAAAGCTAGTAGGAACTTATAATAAATCATACACAACCACATATAACACAATAACACAAATATGCTCTCATAATATAACTTTTTTTTCTGTTTTTTTTTCGAGAGCTAAAGCAACAATAATATAGACAATAACAATGATCCCACGATTTTATTACACATGCCGACTATCAAGCAACAACCAAACCCAAATTTCAATATTCCCCCCAAAATTATGACCAACAATAAACCCCTCCTTGCACACCTTATTACTCCCTTAAGCACCCTACTAGCCTTTGACAATGTGGGTTCAAATTAATGTAAGGCCAATACAAGAAAAAGGTCTAGGCAAGTAATGTGGTATGTCACCGAAAAAATAGGATTAAGCTCAACGGGTTAACTAATTGATCATGTAAATATGGTGTGGTAATATGGGAAAATATGCGGTTATTCCTAAATGCCTTTATCATTTTAATCGTCAAATAATGTCATGCGTTTCAGGAAAGACCTCAAACAACTGCTAGCAATGCAAACATTCCGTGGACACTCAAGCAAACGAATAAATTGCAACAAATATGCAATAAGGTTCAAAAGCTCACTTGGTAGGAAAACATACTCAATCCCAAGCAAAAATCTCTCTTATGCCCTTACTTGTATTCAAAGCATGCAAACTAAATCAACTTGCACATATTCATGTCCTTCTAATTACTTACAACATTCAATAAGTCTACTAGCTTCAACTTACTAGTGTATGTGTGTGCACAAGAACAAAACATATCACTTCTCAATCAAAAAGCGTCAACAACACAAAATTCCTATCAAGCATGGGTGCAAATGCAAACTATTATGAACTCACATGATATATAAAAACAGAATGTCCTATATGAAACAAACGTAGATATCACGAACATAAATGCATAATTTACTAATACTAATATGCAAAGCATGAAATCCTACATGAACACAATGACTAACAATCACATATATATACACTACTTATCCCTCAAACCACCCCCAAACTTAAAATATTCAATGTCCGCATTGAATGGAAGTAAATACGAGGGAAAACAGAAAACATACCTTGGGTTGCCTCCCAAGAAGCGCTTCTTTAACGTCAATAGCTTGACGTTACTTCCAAGCCTCCATTAAGGATGATAATAGTTGGCCTGGTCCTCTCTTCGCGAGACTTCATCGTCATCACGGTTGCACACTTTCTGCCCCTTCTCATCGCTTGGGCTATTCGTATAACAAATATGTCCTGTTCCAATGCCTTCATCTGCTGACCCAAAATCTGTCAATTTGTAGAACAACACACACTCGCGGGCTTCGCTTGAATATAATGGAGGAGGGTAAATGTAAGTTTCTGAAGCCTTTGGTTCCTCAAAGAGAACTTCCTCCATTGGCTCTAATGCGCTACCTCCATCTTTAAACTCTGAGACAAGTAGAAGACCTGCATCTTTCCCATGTTCTTCAGCCTCTTGGTACGCACATACCAATTTTTGAAATTTGTGCAGCTCAACAGTGTCTGTCCCAAATAGTGCCCTTTCCAAATCATCCACCATCCTAACATGATCAAATTCCTCACATGGCTTGTGAACACTCACCTCACCATGGAATTTGTCTTCCTCAAGAAAAGACTCAATTGTACTATCCTCAAGATTTGACCATGAAACAACCTCATCAATCAGCACCTTAGAATCCCAGAGATCAGCCAAGCCGAGCGACTCACACTCTTCCTCCTCATCACTATCCACCACAGGTTCTGACAAAACAGAATTTTCTTCTTTTTCTATAGGATCCTGATCATGAATTCCTTCTTCATCCTCAATTGTTGAATTTTGATCGTTCGTGACTTTTCCAGATCTGAGCGTTATGACATTAACCTGCTCCATGCCATCTTGTTTTCCTGGATTCACCTCTGTGTCACTATGAAGAACTCCCTGCGGTCCGTTGAGAAAGGCACTTGCAATTTGTGATAAGTGGATTTTTATCCACTTGGAACGTTCCATTTTGACTTGAATTGATCGCTTAATCCTTGAGTTATTGTGTGGTTTAATGCGTTTCGTGAGATTGTGCAGGTTCATGATTTTACAGGTTAACATGGTGTATTTGAGATTTTATGAATCTTAGGATGGCATTTTACAAGTGGCTTAGGAAGAAATCAGTTTGTGGAGTTAGAATTTGCAGAAGCTGGGAAGGTAGAGCGCGACCGCGCCATGTATGAGCTGTGGAGTAGCGCGACCGCGCTGAGGAAAATAGTGGAATTGGCATAGCGCGCCCGCGCTGTATTTGAACTATGGAGTAGCGCGACCGCGCTGAAGCTTTTCCTGGCCGCCAGAATTCCATTCTGCATTGAATTTTAATTCGGAAATTGCCGTTTTCTTCTCCTAATCATCATGGAAACATTGTAGGACGGTGGGAATAATCTAGAAACATTATTTGACAAGGAAATTGTAATTCTTATCTTATTTTAAGATGGAAACTTGTAATTTTTGATTCCTACTAAGAAACGGCAATTACTTGGAGCAAGGGCATTGTGGAGCTATAAATACACGTCCTTGGAGGCTTATTTGATCATCACCACCAGAACACAATCAGATCACAATACACCACCATTCATACACCATTGCACATTCGTATACCACACGAGTTTGAAGGCAAAGGAGACGAGTTCGAGAGCACGAAGAAGCAACAAAGTTCTTAATTTCCCATCTTTGTAATAGGAGTTAGCTTTGGATGCTTTTAACGGATTTGTTTCTGAACCTTATTACTCTTTTCATCTATTTCATTATTGATTCTTTGTTTCATATCATGTTTTCATCAAACCTCATGATGACGAACGGTTCGATTATGAACTAATCGCCGTCATGGGGTCCTAACGGATTTACTTATGGAATTTAGATGTTGATTGCCTAACTTGATATATGTGTGGTGAATTTGCGATATCCTTGCATGGTGGTATTTAATTCATATAGATGCGTAGCTAACATCTATCTTGTTAATCTTTAGTGAAGCGACAGTGGATCTTTAGATTTAGAACTTGCCATGCTAGCATAAGTCCATGTATGTTATTCATGTTTGTGGTGTGTTTCTTACCGTCTCATACTACCTTATGTAATATTATGGATACTTGATCTTCAACCATTATGTTTTCAAATTCTATAGACATATAGGGTCTAAGCATAATTGGTGCCTGCATGATTTCTATCTTATGTGGATATTGTGTAGATTGGTGTGCGTGTACTGAAAGGTAACGTATACTTATTTCGTGTTGTCCGATTAGTTATCGTAACCACCACATGTGTTGATAAAAGGGCATGATCTCTAAAGGAAGTTTGTATTGAAGTTAGGATCCCATGTTTTCCATCTCATAAGTAACTCGAAATCACTTAGTTAATTTAATCTAGTTATTAATTAATTCTTCTTAGTTAATTTAGATAATCAAAAATCAATTTGTCAATTGTCTTAGCATTGAACGATAATCATACATTGATGCTTAGGTACAAGAACTAAATTATACAATCTCTGTGGGAACGAACTCTACTTTATTCTATATTACTTGTGACCACGTGCGCTTGCGTGATTTTGTGCTAACAAGTTTTTGGCGCCGCTGCCGGGGATTTATTATAGTTTATGTGCTTGACATCAGTGGTCGTTAAAGTTCACTGACTCGGATCGGTTACTAATAGTTCTTGTGTTGTTTTGTGTTTTCAGGTACTTGAGCGTGTATGCGAACGCGATCTCAAGCGAATAAGGAGAAGTTGGAAAATAAAGAAGAAAGAGAAACAGAAGTTCCAGTGATTCAAGTTGTAGAAGATATGGGAGAACCAGCAGCAGCAACTAAGGCTCTTAAGGATTTCTCGCAGCCAAAGATCAATGACATCGCATCGAGTATTGTCAGACCAGCAATCGCAGCCAATACCTTCGAGATCAAGCCTAGCACTATACAGATGGTCCAGAACTCAGTTCAGTTTGGGGGTGCTCTTACCGAAGATCCCAACATGCATATTCGGAATTTCATAGAGATCTGTGATACCTTCAGAACCAACGGGGTGTCTGAGGATGCTGTTAAGTTAAGGCTATTTCCATTCTCTCTGAGGGACAAGGCGAAGAGTTGGTTACACTCTTTACTAGCAGGTTCTATCACTACATGGGAAGATCTTGCACAGAAATTTCTTACCAAATTTTTCCCCATGGCAAAGACAGCAGCTATCAGGAATGCTATCACTCAGTTTTCACAGCAGTCTGGAGAATCTCTATGCGAGGCTTGGGAGAGATATAAGGAGATGCTAAGGAAGTATCCACATCATGGGATGCCTGATTGGATGATAATCAACTGTTTTTATAATGGTTTGGGTGCACAGTCGAGACCCATGCTAGATGCAGCATCAGGTGGAGCTTTGTGGGCCAAGAGTTATGAAGAAGCTTATGAATTGATCGAGATGATGGCTGCTAATGAATATCAAAATCCTACAGGGAGGTTATCTCAAGGCAAGGTAGCAGGTGTTCTTGAAATTGATACAGCTACAGCCATTGCAGCTCAGTTGAAGGCCTTGTCGATGAAGGTCGATTCTTTGGCTAACATGGGAGTTCAGCAGGTAGCTAGTGTTTGTGAGTTGTGTGCGGGCGCACATGATACAACTCAATGTGCCATATCTTCTGAATCAGCACAATTTGTGAGTAACTTCCAGAGGCCACAACAGCCAGTTCCAGCCACCTATCACCCGAATAACCGCAACCATCCAAATTTCAGCTGGAGTAACAATCAAGGTGGTAATCAGCAGCAACAACAGCCCTTTCAGCAGAATCAAGGACAGCAATTCGGAGCTAGGCCATTCAATCAAGGATTTCAGCAGCAGTACCAGCCCAAGCAACAGTTTCAGCCTCAAGGTTTCCAGCAACAATCTCATGGGAATGCTGGTCAATCTTCTAATGAAAAATCTGAACTTGAGGAGTTGAGGATGATGGTAAAAAGTCAGGGGGCATCTATGAAGATCATGGAAAGTCAGATCGGGCAGCTTGCTAGTGCTTTGTTGAACAGACCATCTGGAGTTCTTCCGAGTGACACTGAAGCCAATCCAGGTAAGAGGGAAACAAAAGAGCATGTCAAATCAGTTACTTTGAGATCGGGTAAGGTGACTGGCAATCAGAATTCAGCCATTGAGGAAGAAGAAGAGGTTCAAGAGCAACATGTTGCACATACTGCAGATAAGGAACAAGTCCAGACTGATAGAGTAGCTGAGCAGTTGGTTAGTGAGGTGGAGAATCCTAAACATTCTGCTAAGGAAGTTTCTCCAAAGCAGTCTACAGAGAACGTGAAAATCTTTCCTCCTCCTCCATATCCAGGCAGATTGAAGAAGCAGAAGAATGACAGACAGTTTGGCAAGTTTCTCGAGGTATTCAAAAAGCTTCAAATCAATATCCCTTTTGCTGAAGCATTAGAGCAGATGCCGAGCTATGCAAGGTTTATGAAGGGTATTCTCTCAAAGAAGTTGAAACTTGAAGAATTGGATACAGTAGCATTAACAGAAGAGTGCAGTGCCATTTTACAGCAGAAGTTACCACCGAAGCTAAAGGATCCAGGCAGTTTCACTATTCCGTGCACCATTGGGAATTTGTCTTTCAGCAAGTGTTTGTGTGACTTGGGTACTAGTATCAATCTCATGCCGTTGTCAGTTTTCATGCAGCTTGGTCTTCCAGATCCTAAACCTACCAACATCTCTCTACAGCTAGCTGATCGTTCTATTACATACCCGAGGGGTATCGTTGAGGATGTTTTGGTCAAGGTTGATAAACTCATCTTTCCAGCAGATTTTGTGATTCTTGACTTTGAAGAAGATAAGAAGATTCCTATCATCTTAGGACGGCCTTTTCTAGCTACTGGACGTACTTTGATTGATGTTCAGAAGGGGGAGCTCACGATGCGGGTGCAAGATCAGGATGTTACCTTCAATGTTTTCAATGCAATGAATCTACCTTCAGATGATGAGGAATGTTGTCAGGTGGACTTGGTGGAGTCGTCAATGAAGTTGAACTTTGATCAGTTACTGTTGGCTGATCCATTGGAGAGAGCTTTGCTAGGAGATTCTGTAGTTGAAGATGAAGAAAGAGAAGAGCAACTTCAGCAGTTAAGGGCAATTCCGTGGAGAAAGAGTTTTGAAGTGCCAGTTGAGTCACTTGGGCTCGAGGAGCTTAAAAAGTCACAGAGTCGTCTCAAACCATCTATTAAGGAAGCTCCTACACTTGAGCTTAAACAGCTACTAGAGCACTTGAGGTATGCCTTTTTGGGTGAAGCATCAACTTTGCCTGTTATCATTGCCGCTAACTTGACAGATAGTGAAGAGGAGAAGCTCTTGAGGATATTGATACAGTTTAAGACAGCCATTGGATGGACTATAGCAGACATCAAAGGAATCAGTCCTTCGTATTGCATGCACAAAATTCTGCTAGAGGATAATTGCAAGCCTACTGTGGAGCATCAGCGTCGTCTCAATCCTATTATGAAGGAAGTGGTGAAGAAGGAGATCTTGAAGTGGCTTGATGCTGGTATTATCTACCCTATCTCAGACAGTTCTTGGGTGAGTCCAGTACAGTGTGTGCCGAAGAAGGGAGGTATGATAGTTGTTGCTAATGAGAAGAACGAGCTCATCCCTACACGTACTGTTACAGGGTGGAGAGTTTGCATGGACTATCGCAAGTTGAACAAAGCCACGAGAAAAGACCACTTTCCTCTTCCGTTTGTGGATCAGATGTTAGACAGGTTGGCAGGCCACGAGTACTATTGTCTTCTTGATGGATATTCTGGATATAATCAGATTTGCATTGCACCTGAGGATCAAGAGAAGACTACATTCACATGTCCCTTTGGCACCTTTGCATTCAGACGAGTTCCGTTCGGACTTTGTGGCGCTCCAGCTACTTTTCAGAGGTGTATGATGGCTATCTTTTCAGACATGATTGGTATCAATGTGGAAGTTTTCATGGACGATTTCTCAGTGTTTGGTTCTTCATATGACGAGTGCTTGCATAATTTTGGTTTGGTTTTGAAGAGATGTGTGGAGACTAATCTATTGCTGAATTGGGAAAAATGTCACTTTATGGTGCAAGAAGGAATCATTCTTGGGCACAAGGTTTCTAGCAAAGGACTCGAGGTGGATAAAGCAAAAATTGACACTATTGAGAAGCTTCCTCCTCTTATCTCTGTTAGAGGAATTCGCAGTTTTCTTGGTCATGCGGGTTTCTATCGCCGGTTCATAAAAGATTTTTCGAAGATCTCTAAACCCTTGTGCAATCTGTTGGAGAAAGATGTTCCTTTCAATTTTGATCCAACTTGTCTTGATGCTTTCGAGCTTTTGAAGAAGAAGTTGACTACCGCACCTGTTATTACTGCACCAGATTGGAGTGAGCCATTCGAGCTAATGTGTGATGCTAGTGACTATGCCGTTGGTGCTGTTCTTGGTCAGAGAAAGGAGAAAATATTTCATGTGGTTTACTATGCTAGTAAAACCCTTAATGATGCACAGTTGAACTACACCACAACGGAAAAAGAGCTCTTGGCCGTTGTTTATGCTTTTGAGAAGTTTCGAGCCTATTTACTTGGCACGAAAGTCATTGTCTACACAGATCATGCGGCTATTAGATACTTGATGACAAAGAAGGATTCGAAGCCTAGGTTGATTCGATGGGTCTTATTGCTCCAGGAATTTGATGTGGAGATTAAAGACAGAAAAGGAACTGAAAACCAGGTGGCAGATCATCTTTCGAGGTTGGAAGACCATGGTAAAAATTTACAGGCTAAATCTCTGATTAATGAATCTTTTCCGGATGAGCAGCTTTTAGGGGTACAAGTGGAAGAGCCATGGTTTGCAGATTTTGTGAACTATCTTGTCAGTGACATCATCCCTCCTGATTTATCGTATGCTCAAAGGAAGAAGTTCTTACATGATGTGAAGTGGTACCGATGGGACGAGCCGTATTTGTTCAAACAGGGTGCTGATCAGATTATTCGACGTTGCATTCCTTATAGTGAGACTGAAAGTGTGTTGCGAGATTGCCATTCCACTGTATATGGAGGTCATTATGGTGGAGAGAAGACAGCAGCTCGTGTTCTTCAGGCAGGGTTCTTTTGGCCTACAGTATTTAAGGATGCTTACCAGTTCATTTCGAGGTGTGATCATTGTCAGCGAGTTGGTAATATTTCTAGGAGGAATGAGATGCCTCTTAATATGCTTCTTGAGGTAGAGATCTTTGATGTATGGGGTATTGATTTCATGGGACCTTTTGTTTCGTCTTGTAATAATCAGTACATCTTGCTAGCTGTGGACTACGTTTCTAAATGGGTTGAGGTGAAGGCCTTACCAACCAATGATGCTAAGGCGGTGCTGAACTTTCTTCATAAACAGGTCTTTACGCGTTTTGGAACTCCGCGAGCTATTATTAGTGATGAGGGGACTCACTTTTGTAATCGTCAATTCACTGCATTATTGGCAAAGTATAGGGTGACACATCGTGTTGCTACAGCATATCATCCACAAACAAACGGTCAAGCAGAGGTATCTAATCGTGAAATCAAGAGAATTCTGGAAAAGGTGGTGAATCCGTCGAGGAAGGATTGGTCTTTGAAGTTAGATGAAGCTGTTTGGGCCTATAGAACAGCTTACAAAACACCTTTGGGAATGTCTCCGTATCAGTTAGTTTTTGGAAAAGCATGTCATCTACCAGTGGAGTTGGAACATAAAGCTTTTTGGGCGATTAAGAAGTTGAATCTTGATATTAGAGCAGCTGGTGAGAAACGGTTACTACAGTTGAATGAGTTAGAGGAGTTTCGATCTCAGGCTTATGAGAACCACAAGATATACAAGGAGAAGGTGAAGAGGTGGCATGATAAGAGGTTGATTCCTAAGGTCTTTGTGCCTGGTCAGCTGGTTTTGTTGTTTAATTCGCGCCTCAAGCTTTTTCCTGGGAAGCTTAAGTCAAGGTGGTCAGGGCCGTTTACTGTTAAAATCGTATTTCCGCATGGAGCCGTTGAGATTTTTGAAAAGTCACCTGATTTGGCGTTCAAGGTGAATGGTCAGCGGTTGAAACATTATTTTACAGGTGATCCATTGGTTCGTGAAACAGATTCCGTGGATTTGGCAGAAACGTAACGACCGAGCAGCAAGTCAAGCTAATGACGTTAAACGAACGCTTCATGGGAGGCAACCCATGTGATTGGATATCATTATTGTTGTATATTCTTTGTTTCAAAAAAAAATAAAATAAAATAAAAAAAAATGGACAGCGCGACCGCGCTGTCTGGCAGTACAATCCTAGCGCGACCGCGCTACTACGATTCAGGAAGTGCAGAAGAAATTTTCGGAGCAAATTTTCAGCCCAATTTTCGATTTTGAAACCCTAATCTCAGCCCAAACCCACTCCTAATCACTCTATAAATCCCCAATTTTGTTGTTAATCAGTTACTATACCATCTCTCTTTTATACACATATCTCTCATATACACATACATATATACACTTAACCCTAACCCACCACTTTGGAGCTTCGGGATTTGTGTTCATTCATCGATTGGAGGCTTACTACGCAGTGTTACCTCTCCTACAGATTCGTTTTTGCGTAATTTCTTGATTATTCTTGTTATTACAAATTGTAGCTTGCGTATTTTGGGTTAATTGCTGTTAGAGTGCGGTGGGTTGCTGTGGTTATTATTTGTGTGTATTTTCTGCTTGTTGGAGATTGTGTAATGGCTTCGAAAAGAACCCGTTTTACTGGTGGTTCTAGTGAACATCATTCATCCGATTCTGATTCTAATACGGAGGGACCCGGGGAAAAGTTTGTTTCCGTGGAGGCCCGGGCGGAGTACAACAGGTTGATGTCTAAGACGGTAATCAAGGATAGGATGTTTTTAGCTGGTCCGTTGGATGGAGATCTTGTGGCGATGATTCAGTCGCGAGGTTGGGAGGCTATTTGTCAGTTGGCTATGGATATTCCGTTATCTATTGTTCGCGAGTTCTATGCGAATGCGAAGGCTGAACGGAATGGTTATTCAGTGGTTAGGGGTATGACAGTTGACTATACACCGCCTACCATCAGTCGTTTGCTTGCTTTGCCTGCCAGACCTGCAGGTGCTGAGGATTGGACTTTTAAGTCCAGGACAGAGGTAGATTTGGATGCTATTGTGACTAGGTTGTGTGTGCCAGGTACTGTGTGGAAGATGAAGCCAGGGAGTAATGAGCACTTGCATTTCCCTACTTCTGCGCTGAACAGGTATGCTAGAGCATGGAATTTGTTTATCTGTGCTAACTTGTTGCCTACCACACATCAGCACGAGGTTAATGTTGAGAGGGGTATTTTGCTGTGGGCGATTCTGAATGGTTTTTATATTGACATTGGTTACATGATTAGCCAAAATATCTTGAGGTTTTTGAGAGCGAGTACTACAGGGGGGATTCCATATGGTTCTGTGGTTACTAGTTTGTGTCTGACGGTTGCAGTGAGATGGGCTGAGGACGAGCCGATACAGTTGCCGAGTGGTGCTATTGATTCTGGGACTATTGCGAGGATGGTGGAGTGGCCGGGCGGCGTTCCACATCCTAGGGGTTTGGGTTATGAGATTGCTGGTGCTGTTCCGCCGCCTCAGATTCCCGAGGATATTCCGGTTGCCTCTCAGTACAGACGGCTGATGCGTCACATGGATGCTATGTATGATTCTCAGAGCCGTTTTGCACAGGAGTTGACTCAGGCGCTGGGCACTGCTTTTGCTGCCAGTGGAGTGCAGGTGGATTGGCCTGTTTTTGGGGCACATGGTGTATATCCTCCACCGGATTCTCCTCTTCAGGAGGGTGGTCCAGGTGGTCAGTAGGTATGTTTCTACTTTTCCCTTATTTACTTTCAATGAGGGCATTGAAAATTTTCAGTTTGGGGGTGGATTTGGGAATTAGTAGTTGTTGTGATATATTTGTGGCATGTAGGAATTCATATTGCATCATATTTGTATGTGTAGTTTAGTTTCATGCATGATACCTGTCATATAGAGCATTCTGTTTTCATGTGTGTCGAGTTTTGTATGTGAGTTCATATAGTTGCATTACATGAATTTTTCATGATCCCTTAGAATGAGCTGATGCCATGAGGTAGGTAGATGTTGATGTGGGTGTGAAAAGGATGAATAGAGGGCTGATTTTAAATTTTGATGAAATTGACGTGCATGTTTCATGTACAAAAATTTTTTTACACAGTCTCGTCGTTTGCTTTTGGGCTTGGTTGAGTCATGCTTTTTTGGATTTAGGATTTAATCACTTGTTTATCGATAGAATTTGCTTTATTCTCTTGATGATTGAGGAACACCAAAATATAAGTTTGGGGGAAAACAGAAATTTCATGCTAATGTTTTTGTGTTGTGTTTGTTGGCTAGGTGTCAAATGGCTAGTAGCCGGCTCATGTTTATGAGTAGTCTAGGGTTGGAATTGAGAATTCTCATTCCAGATTCCATGTGAAAAAAAGAAAAGAAAAAAAAAAGAAAAGAAAAAACAAAAAGAAAAAAAAAAGAAAAGAAAAAAACAGAAAAAAAAAGAGGAAAAAAATGAGTGTGAGGAAAAAAATGAGTGTTTGTGAGAGTGTGAGTATGCAGAATTGATCAGGGTGAGCTCTTTAATACTCGAGCAATTAAGTTCTTGGGGACTTTGTGCCTAGTGACCTAAGGCTTTTTATAGTCTGGGATCCACTAACCCAACGCTCGCTGTAACACCCCCAGATCCGGGGTCCGGGATCGGGTCGTTACTGTCTCATAACTTATATACAATACTTGACTTGAGTCCAAAATCAACAAGTAGCATGCTATGATCCCATAATAATATCCACTCACACACACAGTTATAGTCCCAGAGATGGAATTGAAATAAGTCTTACATAAAAAGGGATTTATGAATGAAAGTTATTACAATCCCAAAAGGATAACATCATAAGTTTAAAAGTTTTGCCGTTGCTTACATTAATTATACATATAGTTAAACAGGAAACAAAAGGTGTCTAACTATGCTACCTCAGCAATGGCGACTAGCATCTCAGCGGGGAGTCTGGTGGGTCGGGTAACCCGCTTGCGCCGAGTGCGCCTGACGCGAGCCATCTGTCCTAGCTGTTGTTGTGACATAATATGAACAAAGCAAGGGTGAGCGAAAGCCCACCAACAATAATATAACTGAACAGTGCTACATATATACAGTAGTTCAAAATATCCTTTGAAATCATATGCCATGCATTGATGAAGTTATTGCCAGTATAATATAAAGGATGAAGTTACCAGGTAACTCAAAGTATTTGTTTGTAGAAATATCTGCTACATCAAAAGTAAGCGAGATATTCTCATTGTCATTAAAAGAGGAACTTGCATGAAAAGATTGCAATTCCAGTTATGAACACTTTTCCAGCTCTGCCAACAGTAATCATGTTGCAGGAAATAAATAAGTTTGGATGATGAACCAATGATGGAGTATTCACCGCGCCCGCTGTTCCAATCTTGATGATCAGTCAAGATCGTACAACTCAAATTAGATTTACTACCGGTAGAAGGAAGAACTGACGGCTTTACTTGTCTACCGCCTTACTAGCTCTCCCCGGCCAACGGTTGGGCCAAAGGGGATGGACCGGCGCTACTCGGCCTCTTACACGACTCCTAGTTCAAATAGAATTCATGATTCTGAATGTAACGTTCGTCCCCCTTTCCCCAAGTATAATACTTGTTGATAAGACTCTACAAGGTAGTCGTATCTAGTTGGAAAGGAAAATTCACCAATAACTTCCAAGCTATTGCTTGGTAACGAATAGCAACTTGTTCCAACAATCTTACCCCTCGAAAGATGAGAAGGTAACCAACGACTTAATAAGTCAATAGCACCCGAGTTGCGAGTGAAGAGAATACTTTATGACCGGGAAGTCGACAAGATAATTAACATTTTCCAAGTAAGGTTCCCTTATTATTAGGGAGATAGACTCAAAGAAGAATGATGTCTGAGAACCTTTCTTGATATAAGATTAATAATAATATGACTCCGAAATATTTTTCGTAATAATCGAAGAAGATAAACCTTATTGAGGTTATTCTAAGTATGGAATAAATATTCAGAGAATATTTATTGAATTAAAAATATTTAAAGAATATTTAGGAATATGAAAGAATATCTTTAATCAGAGTATTTTTCAAAATAATCCCTGAAGAAATATCAGGAGAATATTTATTGAATAAATAAATATTTAAATGAATATTCAAAATAATATTCATTAATTAATAAGACCTGAAAGGAATATTTAAGACAATATTCATAATTAATTAGGAATTTAAATGAATATTCAAAAAGTAATATTCATTTAATGAATAATATTCTAAATGAATATCAAGTAATATTCATTTAGTAATCCAAGCCTTAAAGGAATATTCGAGATAATATTCGATAAATAAATCAAGCTTCAGATGAATATTAAAATAATATTCATCAAGTAATTAATATCCTAAATGAATATTCAAAAGTAATATTAAAAAAAATAATATTCTAAATGAATATCCAAATAATATTCATTTAGTAGTCTCATCTTTAGAAGAATATTCGAAATAATAATCGATAAATAATTCGACTCTGAATGAATATTAAAAAATATTATTCGTCGAATAGTTACGTTCAAATAATTATTTGAAGTAAGGATCGTTAAATAAATAATCTCGAACGAATATTCAAATAATATTCGTCACCCGAATAATGGAAAATATTTACTTAGATATTTTCTATCGAGGTAATCTCGATATGTCAAGAAATATTGACTCCCGATCTATATTTGATGAATAAGATGTATACACCCTTCTCTGAGGGTCTTACAATAACCGGCTTATAATTGATACGATAGCTATCTAATTTATAAGCCAATAACAATCAGGGAACAAGCATAATGATATAACTTGAAAGTAGGCATGCATGCTATGGCATATTATAACAGAAAACATACATATATAATCAATCACAACAACAGCCTAAAAGAAGGGGATTGAAACTTGCCTGGTAGTCGAGTACGGTAAGGGGTAGTGGTAGCGGGTCCCGGGTCAGCTTGGTGATCTATAAATAGCCAAGACATTCGGGATTAATCAATTAAAACTTTAAAGGTTAAGTTATACTTAAATCGAAACACGTTCTCGAGTTATCTCGTTATACCCCTTTTAGTGTATTTCTTTTATCATCGATCCGACCCGACATTCGTTCGTTAATACGACATGTCACTGTACTTATACTTGGCATATACTTAAGTCATATAAGTCCAAAAGTCGATCGTTACGAACCAATATTATACTCCGAGTTTTATCGCTCGTTTTCTAAGTGTTTTAAAGAAGTTATAAACGAGTCGTCTTTTAGGGGTTCGTTCGCGTTTAATCTCGATTCGAATATTTTTAATAAATCGAAAAACGATCCTTTTGACATACGGTTTTCTCTCACGCCTTCCTTTTTAACTCTATTATTTATTTACCAAGATTCGTCATGACTTTACATATTTTATCGGGGTTCAATTTTAAGTACGAATACTTGTTTACGGCTCCGAACCACTTTTATGAATTTTATCGTAACTCCTAAACCGTAAGTCCGTTTCACGTGATCTTTATATCAAAACGAAGCTTATAACATAAGCTATCCTAACATGGCAGATTACAAAGCTAGGCAGTGAGTTAAGCCTACTGTGATGTACGGTTTTCAAGGTTTAACACAAATCGGGCATTATAACGGCTATAAATCGAACGTTCTAAAATTCACAACAATCAAGCCAAGCCACACCGGGCATTCATACATCATTTATACATGATTCTCATCTCAACAAGCCCAAGAACATCATGCTTTACCATAATAATAATTATGCTACTTAAATCACTAAATCATTAACCAAGCATGCTTATAATGTTACCATAATCATAACTAAGCCAAATCATCAAGAACATGCTAAAAACTCAAAATGAGATCCATGGTTCTTAAGAGTTATACCTTCCTTAGAGAGTGTACAAGCCCTAATAATCCTTGTATGGTCCTTGTATAGCCTCCATGTAGCTTGAATCATCCACCAAAATCAAGATCCAAGAGTTTTGTTCTTGAGGTTACTATTCACCCTCTACTTTGATGATTTTATTGAAAATGGAAACATTGGATTTTGAGGCTAAGATTTCTAGGGTATCATTTTTATGAAATATAGGATCTAGGATAAAAATTTGGAGATCAAACAAGGAGTGGAAGCTTGATTTCTTCCTTTGAATTTCTTGAAAAAGTCGAATGCTCCATGGATGAGAGAAGTGGAGTTGTTTTGCTTGGTTGATTGCATAAAGTGATCAATAAGACAAGATATTTGTTTGGCTAACTATAGTCTAGTTGATGGGTTAATGCTTGGTTAAGGATTTGCTTCCATGTGGACATGTATTGGTGCCTTATGTTACACCCTCATGCTAACTAGTTTAGTTTGTCTCCAATGATACTTGTATGTATGAAACTTGCTTGGTTCCTTGCATTATTGTGATGAAGAAGGGATAAGGATGAGTGAATTATTTAGGAAGATATTTGTTTGACACAAATGCAAGTTGCCCCCTCTAGTTTGGTAGAAAAACAAGCTTCTTGAAGAAGCTAACTTAGCTTAGATAATATCTTCATAAAGCTACCTTAATAAAGTGATGATGCCATGGTGGTGATCTCATCCACTTGCACATGGTTGTCTCTTGGTTCTCAGCTTGTTTCTTTGTCCGGTTATTGCTCAATTCATTGATTGTTCGGAGAAATAACTCAACCGTTTCTAGTTAGGGTTTTACCGAAAACCTTCTTAATATTTATAATACTATTCTCCACCTTTCTTAATACTTCTCGAATTTAAATTCCTTAAATCCTTTTTAATAAATCCTTAAGTCTTGTAGTGTCCAGGGAAATCTCGGAGAAAATAAACGTGCTATTATTCTGAATCCGATGTCGTTTACATACACTTATTTCGTCCCTGGATCATGAATATGAACTCAGAAATCCGTTCTGAATACTTCTATATAACGTCGTCTCATAATATTCTTATTTCTGCCAAAAACAATATTCATTCTTTATTCCATATTTATTCCTTATACTTATAAAAAAAAATGTCCTTGTTCTCTTTCGGGCATTCCTTAACCCTTTTTCGGAACCACTAGACTAACGACAGATATTGATTTGGATGACACAAGAATAATCTTTCTTGGAATAATATAACTTATATCCCTAGGAGATAGATTATTCTTATCTATGCTGTCAACCAAAAGTATTCTTCGTGACATATAAACCTTGGAACCTATATCAGTTCAACACTCATTCATTAGAACTGTTACTACCTTGGAGTCGAAATCATTGTTCCTTCTTTTCTTAACACTTAATAAAAAGTTTTTAATTCTACCGAAAATTTGGGTTCTTACAGTCTCCCCTCCTTAAAAGGATTCCGTCCCGGAATCAGGTAGAAGACAATTGAGTACTTGTTGGTTATTTCACTTTCCAGTTCTCTAGTCAATCCTCAATCAATCCCAATCCTTTTTCATTAATCTTTGCTATTTTTCGTACAACACACTGTCCAGGTTATGCTCTTACCCGGTCATATACTATTACTCTTATTGGTATCTGCAGTGGTTTCGGTATTACTATTATGCTGCGAATTCGGAGATAACCTCACTCGTACCATGCATTTCTGATCGCTTTAATCTTCGCAATCTCGATCAATATATAGATTTAGGGGAATTTATTGAGAGATCACTATGATCAATGAACATTTGTTAAATTGCATAGTTAGTTCAGAAGGGGGCCAGCCTTTAGTACTTGACAAGCAATTAAACAATTAATGGCATTCTACTTAGACTTCTATCACACAGACAGAGAGTCACGTAGCAGTACCTCCCCTCCTTAAAGGGTTGTTCTTCTCAAAGATTATGAATAAGAGAGAAGAAAAGAAAAGAATTCCAGAGAATTATAGAAAATTTCATGATTGCAAAAATATCATACTTAGAATTTACCTCTGAACTATAGAGGTTTATCGGAGAAGAAAGTAATTATACTCGTATCAAATACTATTTTAGCATAATCTCATGTGTCAGCATATCCTCGCTGCTCTGTCTATCATTCTATGAACTATGTTCTTGTTCAATCTCAGCAATACTTGCTCTTGAAACACCTTCCAACCTTTCCGGTTAAATCTTATATTTTTCGCTTGACATCACTGTCACTAATATTCCATGCCACGCTACTAAAGCTTTCATATCCATAATACTAACGTTTTTTTTCTTTCCAATCTTTTCTTTATTAATCACATCCTTCTTATTATTTGATTCTCATTCACTTCTGTTATTTAACTCCGTTGTCATCTCTTTCTTGAGACGCTCGTCACCTTTGCTTAATACGCATCACTTGATTGGGGTCAAACTTTCCTTTGTTCAACCATCTAGATTTCACTTTCTCATTCAACGAGTCTCATTATTACTCAATCAATCTATTCCAAATTTCCTCGACTTCCCCCAACCTAAAAAGGGGTCAATTCGTATGTCATTTATGCTTCTAATTCCAACGTTCCGTTTTGGCCAATACTTTGCCCTGTCAATTCCATACTTTTCTCGTTTCATTGCTGGAGCTTCTCATGAGTCCGCATATATGACTCTCTTATTGATCCCCAACTCTACATTCCTCTCTATAAGTTACTTGTCTTCATTTCTACTATAATCATTCTATGAACCATCAAAGCCTAATCATTTATTTCAAATATCCCGTCGTTCCAAAATTAAACCATCCGAAATAAACCTGGACGATTTCTCTAACTTAGATTCAGTTCGACATTTCCACAGTTGTTATCACGCAGATCACCATCGTTTATCGTTTACGCAATGCGTTAATAACTAAACATACGGGTTTCATAATTTTCAATTCAAGATCCTCTAGGAAAACAAAATAGTCACTATTCCTTATCCATAAGGAACGCTTCCTGAACTTGACGTAGATATTACATGAAGCAGATAAAATTGCAGAAGAGCTTCCAGCATCGTAGCTGGAACAGACTGGTGAGGTTATTAATCATATGCCTCCAGTATAAGACTGGAAGCTTAGCAGTTTACTTAATCACTTCCCGAACCCCGTTAATTCTTTTCACAAAGATACTTTTCATCATCACGATTCTCCAACCTCGTGTTCCCTATCTTACTTGCACAGAAATACACCAGCATAACTTGCTTGTCATTCATCATCATGCCAATTAGCTTATCTATATCAGTACCAATCTATCTTCTGTATTTAGTCATCCCTTATTACCTCATCTCTCATCTCTTTTTCTAAGATAAAGGAGAGTCGCTTGGGGAATTTGGTCTGGCCTGTCGCAGAACCTTCTAGTGTCGATAATGTGGTGCAGACAAAAGCAGGAATCGAATGTTTACTTAAACTATCCTTATAGTTGATCCTCACACAATCATCAGGGAAACGTAACTTCCTCCATCACATTCTGACCTCCATGGCCCTTCTCATTATCACGCTATTTCTTTTGTATGAGCATTTATACTTACTCCCTTATACTTAAAGTGTCGGCCACCTCATTGGCCTTTCCTGAATATAATAATTTCTTGAAATTAATGTTTTCTGGATCTATTTCAACTCAGGGTGGAAGCATCCTCCCTTGAACTCTGCTAAATGTGAGAAAACATATTCCAGCCTTTTTCCAAAAGTCATTGCTTCCACCTTTCTGTGTGAACTCTATCACGGTTACTCCCAATCATACCTAGGATATTTCTTATCTTAGTCCTTTCTCATTTTAGAATAATCTCAACCTTATTGGTTCAATCCATAATTTCTCATGGTTTCACACATGCTTCATCTGGCCTTATTGCTACTATGTCATACATTCCTTACCAAACTTCCCTTTTGAAGTTCAGAATATTACCTCTTCCCTTGTAAGGTTTCTTAGGCCATCCTCATCATTCCTCCTGTATCTCCTGGTTACAGGGTATATCAAACATCATTAATCAATTCCATAACAATTCTGTCTATGTACTTTTAGAGACTCCTTTCCACAAATCCTTACAGGTTATTGATACCTTGGTCGATTCAACTTATATCGTCTGATTTCACAATGTCTATATTAGAGGTGATGCTATCCTTTGTGCATCCCCCAGGGTTATTAATATATGGACATTCTATCCTCAATTCCATTTTCAAGGAATACTTACATCCTGTACTTGGCAATTTAATCATATATCCATAATAAGGGTCTCTTTTCAATCATTCTCATTTGATAATCGATCGGTGGCTTAATGCTAAACTCTTCTTTTAGATAGTTGTCAGCCTATTTGACCTTCCAAAAGACAACATATGTCTATCTGCTCTCTTACAGAACTTGGTAAAGGTAGCAAGGATGTTCTGGAAGATATTGGTCGAGTTCAACGTGAATATCTTAGTACTTATCATTCTTCTCAAAGGTACTTACCTTAGGCAAAATTTTTACAGCATACTGATCAATCTCTGACCATTTCTACACTCTCTTCATAAACCTTCATTGTTTACTTTCCTTAGTCATAATATTCATGGTATTTATAATACCCTAACATCATACATCTCAAGTCACTATACTTCTATTTTTACTCATAATCTTGGGCAATCATATATACATGAATCACTTTAGTACGGGTGACCCCATTCCAAAAAGTCTAGTAAATTCCCAATCCAAACATGGGTTGCAAAGGGTTTAGTAGAAGATTCCTGCGATCTCCTTAATATTTCCTTTATATCAGAAGCCCTTGCAGTCGGTGCTTACTTAGAAGCAACCCTGCTTTGTCCTTTCATTGTTGGTCTAGTCACTTGATAATCCTTTGTGACTTGGCCCCGACTGACCACACTAAAATAAAAATATATGATTTTAGGGGTTGGCTAATAGCATTACTTTTCTAGCAATTGCCAGCATAGTGTCTTCTTCTTTGATACCTTTCTACCTTTCCAAAACTTTACTTCATATAAGTCTTAATCGACTACTCAGCGCCGTCTCCGGTCACCTTTCCTCTACTTTTATCTCTTCAACTATTCTTATCAACCCCGCGTGCCACGCAACTTACCATTCCTGGCATAACAGCCTTTTCATTTAAGTCAATCCCGGAATTCCTCAGTCCGGCTGGTTTCTTACCTACATTTCTTGTTTTCGTCCAATCTCACTTCATCATTTTATTTCTACAATCAATCGCGATAATCGGGGTCTGTCCACCAACCCATATAGCGGCTATCTCACCCAATTCACGGGGTTCGCCCCAGTTCCCATTCTCTTCCATGATGTTCTCTGATAATCAGAAAGGCAAGGTTTGCCAAAATTCGTTGAAATTCTTCCCAGAATTAGTGAAATTTTGGTCAATCTATCCATCTACTAGTAACATTAAGGAGACCAGTTTTGAAACCTGAAGAATAATCTTATGAACCACCAAGCAGGTAGAACCATAAGCAGTCATAGTTAACGAAATAATCGTCATTAGATTGGAAGTTTAACCACTGGAGAGGAACCAATTATATACATCCCTTAGAAGGGAATCAACAGTTTTAAACTGAAACTTGTCACAACGTCCTGATACCTATACGTCCTGATATTCAATATTACCAAATGTCAGTCTACCTGACTACTAGTCTCAGAAGGAACATTATCGTCGGAGTTGGTTGTTCCAAAAAAATTGGCACTACTAAGGCCATCCGAACCTGGTGAACCATGTTGTCCGAATGCATCCGCAAGTACTTTGTCGTGCTGCGCAAGCACACATCTTAATCTTTTATGCGAAGCGTCGTTGGAAGCACAAAGTCTCCCTTTTTCCATTAAACAATGCCAACTCTTGGTCATTACCAATTTCATCTTTTAGCTCCAGGAAGATTTTCTCACATTTTTCTCTTTAACTGCTGATCGTATTACTTGATCCATTATAATTCCGCGTCGAAGTAAACTTAAGGTAACTACTATAATCCATTCAAAGAAAAGAAAGAATTTAATATTCCTCTGAATCACATGCATCTAACGTTTCTGGTTCATCATTTCACTGAGTTAAATTAACCCTATACTTAGTCTCTGACAATAGTCTCATTACGAGTTCATCTTGACTCACTGGTCTTATCTTCCGGTAGGTTCTGAGATCATTGTCTTGCTTACTACTTCCTTATATAACTTTATCCAATCATGCTGTCACTTCCCAATGTTTTCACTTTCTAACTGATTCATTCATAAAATGGACATTTTCCTGAATAAAACAACTTCATCAACCTCAATTTGGTTCCATAAATTACAACCTATGACATCTGCCTTCTCATGGAGAATTATTACTAACAATATTCATACTTATTCATTTATCAAATGATATGGCACTTACTGCCTCTTCTCAACTATTCCTAGGGACTCTGCTCCTCGCCTTATATCGATGCCTTTGATAATCATACATCCTTCTAGCACTCTTTTCGTTAATATGAAAGTCTCTTATGATTCTCATCTACTCCCGTATAAGATCTCAAGTAATTCTTCTAATACGTCTTACTTGCTGGTACAACCTCTAGTAGTCCAGCCACGAATCCAACATGAATCTTCAGTTCTCTTGCTAATAGCTTAGTTCTTTATGCCCACTTTTCTGAGCACTATACCTTAATCATCTCAGTCTTTCTGGCTACAGCCCTCATTCCTCGAGGGTAAGCTCCTTATCCTAACAAGATTTTCCTTATCTGCTGGAACCTCTTCCGGGTCTCCAGTAGGGTACTCTATTGAATTTACCCGCTGATCTTCAGCATATAATAAAGCATCATCACGCTGCTGCTCGTATGCCTCAAGGTCTGTTGCCTTACTTGTCGATGCGATATCGAGCTAAGTTACTATCATGATACTTAATAGTTCCCATAAGGGTTTTATAAGTCATCACTACATTAAGTAGTCCGACTATGAACTTGGCAAGAGTTCTTATTATCTTAGTGAATTTATTGTTTTAACGTCGCCTCATCTCTGGGGTTTATAACGTACGCTCTGATACCACTTCTGTAACACCCTCAGATCCGGGGTCCGGGATCGGGTCGTTACTGTCTCATAACTTATATACAATACTTGACTTGAGTCCAAATTCAACAAGTAGCATGCTATGATCCCATAATAATATCCACTCACACACACAGTTATAGTCCCAGAGATGGAATTGAAATAAGTCTTACATAAAAAGGGATTTATGAATGAAAGTTATTACAATCCCAAAAGGATAACATCATAAGTTTAAAAGTTTTGCCGTTGCTTACATTAATTATACATATAGTTAAACAGGAAACAAAAGGTGTCTAACTATGCTACCTTAGCAATGGCGACTAGCATCTCAGCGGGGAGTCTGGTGGGTCGGGTAACCCGCTTGCGCCGAGTGCGCCTGACGCGAGCCATCTGTCCTAGCTGTTGTTGTGACATAATATGAACAAAGCAAGGGTGAGCGAAAGCCCACCAACAATAATATAACTGAACAGTGCTACATATATACAGTAGTTCAAAATATCCTTTGAAATCATATGCCATGCATTGATGAAGTTATTGCCAGTATAATATAAAGGATGAAGTTACCAGGTAACTCAAAGTATTTGTTTGTAGAAATATTTGCTACATCAAAAGTAAGCGAGATATTCTCATTGTCATTAAAAGAGGAACTTGCATGAAAAGATTGCAATTCCAGTTATGAACACTTTTCCAGCTCTGCCAACAATAATCATGTTGCAGGAAATAAATAAGTTTGGATGATGAACCAATGATGGAGTATTCACCGCGCCCGCTGTTTCAATCTTGATGATCAGTCGAGATCGTACAGCTCAAATTAGATTTACTACCGGTAGAAGGAAGAACTGACGGCTTTACTTGTCTACCGCCTTACTAGCTCTCCCCGGCCAACGGTTGGGCCAAAGGGGATGGACCGGCGCTACTCGGCCTCTTACACGACTCCTAGTTCAAATAGAATTCATGATTCTGAATGTAACGTTCGTCCCCCTTTCCCCAAGTATAATACTTGTTGATAAGACTCTACAAGGTAGTCGTATCTAGTTGGAAAGGAAAATTCACCAATAACTTCCAAGCTATTGCTTGGTAACGAATAGCAACTTGTTCCAACAATCTTACCCCTCGAAAGATGAGAAGGTAACCAACGACTTAATAAGTCAATAGCACCCGAGTTGCGAGTGAAGAGAATACTTTATGACCGGGAAGTCGACAAGATAATTAACATTTTCCAAGTAAGGTTCCCTTATTATTAGGGAGATAGACTCAAAGAAGAATGATGTCTGAGAACCTTTCTTGATATAAGATTAATAATAATATGACTCCGAAATATTTTTCGTAATAATCGAAGAAGATAAACCTTATTGAGGTTATTCTAAGTATGGAATAAATATTCAGAGAATATTTATTGAATTAAAAATATTTAAAGAATATTTAGGAATATGAAAGAATATCTTTAATCAGAGTATTTTTCAAAATAATCCCTGAAGAAATATCAGGAGAATATTTATTGAATAAATAAATATTTAAATGAATATTCAAAATAATATTCATTAATTAATAAGACCTGAAAGGAATATTTAAGACAATATTCATAATTAATTAGGAATTTAAATGAATATTCAAAAAGTAATATTCATTTAATGAATAATATTCTAAATGAATATCAAGTAATATTCATTTAGTAATCCAAGCCTTAAAGGAATATTCGAGATAATATTCGATAAATAAATCAAGCTTCAGATGAATATTAAAATAATATTCATCAAGTAATTAATATCCTAAATGAATATTCAAAAGTAATATTAAAAAAAATAATATTCTAAATGAATATCCAAATAATATTCATTTAGTAGTCTCATCTTTAGAAGAATATTCGAAATAATAATCGATAAATAATTCGACTCTGAATGAATATTAAAAAATATTATTCGTCGAATAGTTACGTTCAAATAATTATTTGAAGTAAGGATCGTTAAATAAATAATCTCGAACGAATATTCAAATAATATTCGTCACCCGAATAATGGAAAATATTTACTTAGATATTTTCTTTTGAGGTAATCTCGATATGTCAAGAAATATTGACTCCCGGTCTATATTTGATGAATAAGATGTATACACCCTTCTCTGAGGGTCTTACAATAACCGGCTTATAATTGATACGATAGCTATCTAATTTATAAGCCAATAACAATCAGGGAACAAGCATAATGATATAACTTGAAAGTAGGCATGCATGCTATGGCATATTATAACAGAAAACATACATATATAATCAATCACAACAACAGCCTAAAAGAAGGGGATTGAAACTTGCCTGGTAGTCGAGTACGGTAAGGGGTAGTGGTAGCGGGTCCCGGGTCAGCTTGGTGATCTATAAATAGCCAAGACATTCGGGATTAATCACTTAAAACTTTAAAGGTTAAGTTATACTTAAATCGAAACACGTTCTCGAGTTATCTCGTTATACCCCTTTTAGTGTATTTCTTTTATCATCGATCCGACCCGACATTCGTTCGTTAATACGACATGTCACTGTACTTATACTTGGCATATACTTAAGTCATATAAGTCCAAAAGTCGATCGTTACGATCCAATATTATACTCCGAGTTTTATCGCTCGTTTTCTAAGTGTTTTAACGAAGTTATAAACGAGTCGTCTTTTAAGGGTTCGTTCGCGTTTAATCTCGATTCGAATATTTTTAATAAATCGAAAAACGATCCTTTTGACATACGGTTTTCTCTCACGCCTTTCTTTTTAACTCTAGTATTTATTTACCAAGATTCGTCATGACTTTACATATTTTATCGGGGTTAAATTTTAAGTACGAATACTTGTTTACGGCTCCGAACCACTTTTATGAATTTTATCGTAACTCCTAAACCGTAAGTCCGTTTCACGTGATCTTTATATCAAAACGAAGCTTATAACATAAGCTATCCTAACATGGCAGATTACAAAGCTAGGCAGTGAGTTAAGCCTACTGTGATGTACGGTTTTCAAGGTTTAACACAAATCGGGCATTATAACGGCTATAAATCGAACGTTCTAAAATTCACAACAATCAAGCCAAGCCACACCGGGCATCCATACATCATTTATACATGATTCTCATCTCAACAAGCCCAGGAACATCATGCTTTACCATAATAATCATTATGCTACTTAAATCACTAAATCATTAACCAAGCATGCTTATAATGTTACCATAATCATAACTAAGCCAAATCATCAAGAACATGCTAAAAACTCAAAATGAGATCCATGGTTCTTAAGAGTTATACCTTCCTTAGAGAGTGTACAAGCCCTAATAATCCTTGTATGGTCCTTGTATAGCCTCCATGTAGCTTGAATCATCCACCAAAATCAAGATCCAAGAGTTTTGTTCTTGAGGTTACTATTCACCCTCTACTTTGATGATTTTATTGAAAATGGAAACATTGGATTTTGAGGCTAAGATTTCTAGGGTATCATTTTTATGAAATATAGGATCTAGGATAAAAATTTGGAGATCAAATAAGGAGTGGAAGCTTGATTTCTTCCTTTGAATTTCTTGAAAAAGTCGAATGCTCCATGGATGAGAGAAGTGGAGTTGTTTTGCTTGGTTGATTGCATAAAGTGATCAATAAGACAAGATATTTGTTTGGCTAACTATAGTCTAGTTGATGGGTTAATGCTTGGTTAAGGATTTGCTTCCATGTGGACATGTATTGGTGCCTTATGTTACACCCTCATGCTAACTAGTTTAGTTTGTCTCCAATGATACTTGTATGTATGAAACTTGCTTGGTTCCTTGCATTATTGTGATGAAGAAGGGATAAGGATGAGTGAATTATTTAGGAAGATATTTGTTTGACACAAATGCAAGTTGCCCCCTCTAGTTTGGTAGAAAAACAAGCTTCTTGAAGAAGCTAACTTAGCTTAGATAATATCTTCATAAAGCTACCTTAATAAAGTGATGATGCCATGGTGGTGATCTCATCCACTTGCACATGGTTGTCTCTTGGTTCTCAGCTTGTTTCTTTGTCCGGTTATTGCTCAATTCATTGATTGTTCGGAGGAATAACTCAACCGTTTCTAGTTAGGGTTTTACCGAAAACCTTCTTAATATTTATAATACTATTCTCCACCTTTCTTAATACTTCTCGAATTTAAATTCCTTAAATCCTTTTTAATAAATCCTTAAGTCTTGCAGTGTCTAGGGAAATCTCGGAGAAAACAAACGTGCTATTATTCTGAATCCGATGTCGTTTACATACACTCATTTCGTCCCTGGATCATGAATATGAACTCAGAAATCCGTTCTGAATACTTCTATATAGCGTCGTCTCATAATATTCTTATTTCTGCCAAAAACACTATTCATTCTTTATTCCATATTTATTCCTTATACTTATAAAAAAAATGTCCTTGTTCTCTTTCGGGCATTCCTTAACCCTTTTTCGGAACCACTGGACTAACGACAGATATTGATTTGGATGACACAAGAATAATCTTTCTTGGAATAATATAACTTATATCCCTAGGAGATAGATTATTCTTATCTATGCTGTCAACCAAAAGTATTCTTCGTGACATATAAACCTTGGAACCTATATCAGTTCAACACTCATTCATTAGAACTGTTACTACCTTGGAGTTGAAATCATTGTTCCTTCTTTTCTTAACACTTAATAAAAAGTTTTTAATTCTACCAAAAATTTGGGTTCTTACACTCGCTACATGGGTATTATTGTATAAGCCTTTAGGGGTCTCATCCATTGCACGATCAAATAAGCATGTGTGTTGTGAATATATTGTGTTTGTGTAGTAATAAAGCATGAATTTCTGTCTACTTTAGAGGAGTATGGAGGTGTATCTGAAGTGATCTTGAGTTTAACGTTCATTCTATTTATAAACCTGTGATTGTCTTGGAAAAGAATATGTATGATTTTTATCTGGTTTTGGGAGTATATCTGTCGAGCATCGCACACACGCATGTTCTGATCATGTATTGTTAGTATACCGGAATTTAGTCGAGCTCTGTTTGGATTGATTGCATTCATTGAGATATTTGCTTGCTAAGTGGTGTTGGTTAGTTTGAGGGGATCCTTTGCATTCATATTTAGTTGCATTCATGCATTGCATTGTTTGAGTTGTTTGTGTCAGTTGGATTTTGTGGGTACATTCACTATAGGCCCTCACGAGACCTTACTCGTCCACTAGGGCTGCCTAGGGGTTTAAAGGGCTTGTTGCATATGCCAAATGCAACCGTGATCACCTACGGAAGTGGTACTAGTTAGTATGTATTGATATGTTGTTTATGCTTGAGGACAAGCATCAGTTTAAGTTTGGGGGTGTGATAAGTGGATTTTTATCCACTTGGAACGTTCCATTTTGACTTGAATTGATCGCTTAATCCTTGAGTTATTGTGTGGTTTAATGCGTTTCGTGAGATTGTGCAGGTTCATGATTTTACAGGTTAACATGGTGTATTTGAGATTTTATGAATCTTAGGATGGCATTTTACAAGTGGCTTAGGAAGAAATCAGTTTGTGGAATCAGAATTTGCAGAAGCTGGGAAGGTAGAGCGCGACCGCGCCATGTATGAGCTGTGGAGTAGCGCGACCGCTCTGAGGAAAATAGTGGAATTTGCATAGCGCGCCCGCGCTGTATTTGAACTATGGAGTAGCGCGACCGCGCTGAAGCTTTTCATGGCCGCCAGAATTCCATTCTGCATTGAATTTTAATTCGGAAATTGCCGTTTTCTTCTCCTAATCATCATGGAAACATTGTAGGACGGTGGGAATAATCTAGAAACATTATTTGACAAGGAAATTGTAATTCTTATCTTATTTTAAGATGGAAACTTGTAATTTTTGATTCCTACTAAGAAACGGCAATTACTTGGAGCAAGGGCATTGTGGAGCTATAAATACACGTCCTTGGAGGCTTATTTGATCATCACCACCAGAACACAATCAGATCACAATACACCACCATTCATACACCATTGCACATTCGTATACCACACGAGTTTGAAGGCAAAGGAGACGAGTTCGAGAGCACGAAGAAGCAACAAAGTTCTTAATTTCCCATCTTTGTAATAGGAGTTAGCTTTGGATGCTTTTAACGGATTTGTTTCTGAACCTTATTACTCTTTTCATCTATTTCATTATTGATTCTTTGTTTCATATCATGTTTTCATCAAACCCCATGATGACGAACGGTTCGATTATGAACTAATCGCCGTCATGGGGTCCTAACGGATTTACTTATGGAATTTAGATGTTGATTGCCTAACTTGATATATGTGTGGTGAATTTGCGATATCCTTGCATGGTGGTATTTAATTCATATAGATGCGTAGCTAACATCTATCTTGTTAATCTTTAGTGAAGCGACAGTGGATCTTTAGATTTAGAACTTGCCATGCTAGCATAAGTCCATGTATGTTATTCATGTTTGTGGTGTGTTTTTAACCGTCTCATACTACCTTATGTAATCTTATGGATACTTGATCTTCAACCATTATGTTTTCAAATTCTATAGACATATAGGGTCTAAGCATAATTGGTGCCTGCATGATTTCTATCTTATGTGGATATTGTGTAGATTGGTGTGCATGTACTGAAAGGTAACGTATACTTATTTCGTGTTGTCCGATTAGTTATCGTAACCACTACATGTGTTGATAAGAGGGCATGATCTCTAAAGGAAGTTTGTATTGAAGTTAGGATCCCATGTTTTCCATCTCATAAGTAACTCGAAATCACTTAGTTAATTTAATCTAGTTATTAATTAATTCTTCTTAGTTAATTTAGATAATCAAAACTCAATTTGTCAATTGTCTTAGCATTGAACGATAATCATACATTGATGCTTAGGTACAAGAACTAAATTATACAATCTCTGTGGGAACGAACTCTACTTTATTCTATATTACTTGTGACCACGTGCGCTTGCGTGATTTTGTGCTAACAATTTGCCCAATCTGATTCTCCAATGTCTTGAGAGATACCGCCTGACTTTCAATCATCAACCTCAATTCATCCAATTCATATTTTTCATTCGAAGATTGACCATCATCCCCATGAAACTGTTGCTGCTGAAAATCTTGATTGTTGCTCCAGCCGAAATTAGGATGATAGGTGGCTGGAGCTGGTTGCTGGAAGTTGCTCACAAACTGTGCCGATTCAGAAGATATGGCACATTGACTCGTCTCATGCGCGCCCTCACATAGCTCACAAACACTAGCAACTTGAGGCACCCCATGCTTTGACATAAAATCCAATTTCTTATTAAGTGCCTCTAGCTGAGCTGCTAGAGTTGTGACTGTATGAACTTCCAGAATTCTTGCTAATTTGCCTTATGAAAATCTCTGAGTTGGATTCTGGTATTCATTCGCAGCCATCATCTCAATTAGCTCATAAGCTTCCGCATAGCTCTTAGCCCATAAAGCTCCACCTGATGCTACATCTAGCATGGGTCTTGACTGTGCACCCAAACCATTATAAAAGCAGTTAATCACCATCCACTCAGGCATCCCATGATGTGGACACTTCCTTAGCATCTCCTTATATCGCTCCCAAGCCTCGCACAAAGATTCTTCAAACTGCTATGAAAATTGAGTAATAGCGTTCCTGATTGCTACGGTCTTTGCCATGGGGAAAAATTTAGTGAGAAATTTCTGAGTAAGATCCTCCCAAGTAGTAATAGAACCGGCTGGTAGAGAGTGCAACCAGCCCTTAGCTTTATCCCTCAAAGAGAATGGGAAAAGTCTTAATTTGATAGCATCTTCTGACACCCCGTTGATCTTGAAAGTGTCGCAGATCTCAATGAAATTCCGGATGTGCATGTTAAGATCTTCAATCGGAGCACCCCCAAAATGAACTGAGTTCTGCACCATCTGAATTATGCTAGGCTTGATTTCGAAAGTATTAGCTGTAATAGCTGGCCTGACAATGCTAAATTGGATATCCTTGATCTTTGGTTGAGAATAATACATCAATGCTTTCGCTGCTGCTGCTGGTTCTTCCATTGCTACCTGCAACACATAAAACTAAACAACTATGTAAGAAACAATCCGAGTCAGTGAACTCTAACGACCACTATTGACAAGCACATAAACTAAAAATAAAACACCGATGATCCCCGATAGCGGCGCCAAAAACTTGTTAACACTAAAACACGCAAGCGTACGTGGTCACAAGTAATATAGATAGAAGCCAAGTTCGTTCCCACAGAGATCTGGTTAGGTTTCAATTCAGTTCATGCACCTATGCAACAATGTATGATTATTATTCACTGCTAAGACAAATAACAAATTGGGTTTAATTAACTAAATTAACTAAAAAGTAAATTAACAACTAAGAATTAACTAACTAACGAGAATTGAAATCGAATTACGTTTACAAGAGTAACATGGAATCCTAACTTCATTAAATACTTCGCTTAGATCTGACGCCTTTAATCACTATATGCAATGGTTATGATATCTGATCGGATAACACGAAACAAGTATACGCTACTTCTCAGTATACGAATACCAAACTAAACATACATCCACAAAAGAGATAGAAGATGAATAGACACCAATTATGCTTAGACCCTATATGTCTATAGAATTTGAAAACATAACGGTTGAAGAACAGGTTATCCATTAAGATCACATAGGGTAGTATAAGTATTTTCATCTCACACCACGAATCATATTGATAAACAATTATGAACCTATGCTAGCATGGCAAGTTCTAAATCTCAAGATCCACTTTCACTTCACAAGAGATTAACAAATTAGATGTTGATGACGCATCTATCAATTAAGCATAACCATACGAGGATATCAAATATACAGCACACACAGATCTTTAAGCAATCAAGATACTAAGTTCCATAAATAAATCCGTTAGAATCCCATGACAACGATTAGTTCATTATCGAACCGCTCGTCATCATGGGATCTAATGAAACCATGATAGAAGACAAGATATGAAAGAAAGTAATAATATTAATAAAACAAAGAGTTGAGAAAACAAATCTATGATACAAAAGATGAAGTAGATCTAGATCCGTTGCTTGTCACGAGCGTTGAATCTTTCTCCCCTTTTCTCCCTTGCAGATCTAAGCTATATTATGTACAAGATATCTAATTGTCTAATTCTCTAATTCTAATTGTCTCATTTACAAGGGGTTGGATGTGTTTATATAGGCACTCCAAGTCTTTCTCAGCAAGAAATTGCCTTCTATTACAATTAAAATTCGATTTAGGTACTAAAAACTGCCCAACATATAATTAGAACTTGAAAAGGGCAAAACAGTAAATTCCTGCTCCCATCAGTCTGTTTGTCACGCAACCTGCTCTCACCACACGCAACTTGTGTGCGCGAATCCTGTCCTAAGTTGTAGAAAATCTTCCAGGCTTCGCGTGGACAGCTTACGGGCCTCAAACGGACTTATAGAACTCCAGATATGGCCAAAACAGTGTAGACTGCGCAACCTTCCCGGAAAATCCGAATTTTAATCAATTAATCCTCCAAACACGATAGAAGCATCACCCATAATCGAAATTCTTATAAATCTTGTGTCCAAGACAATCAATTTAAGCCGAATTGAAGCGATCCAAGTGGATATAAATCCACTTATCACCAACCACTCGGGGAATTGAATTTCTTCAATGAACCCAGCTTCTAAGAGCTTGTCAACTTCTTGCTTAATAGCTTCTTGCCTTTCAGGAGCGAAATTTCTCTTCTTCTGCTTTATGTCTTCCGCTTTGGATCGACATTCAACTTGTGAGTTATGAGTTGAGGATCAATCCCTGGCATGTCGGCCGCTGTCCAAGCAAACACATCACTATTTTCTTGTAAGAAAGTGGTCAGTCTGCCCTTCAAGGGTTCTTTCAAAAAAGCTCAAATATACGTAACCTTTTCGGGGTCTCCGAGAACTAGAGGTAAAGGAACCAAATCTTCTACCGACTTCCCACGGTGTTCATCATCACCTCGGACATCCATGTCTTCAATCGGAAGGACCTACCCCCCGACTCCATCGGCTCTCAAAGCAATTACATAGCAACTTCTAGCCATTTTCTCATATCCTCTCTGTTTTCCAACACCATTACGAGTTGGAAACTTAATCTTCATGTGATAGGTAGAGGCCACAGCCTTAAACGCATGAAGCCCAGTCCTTCCCAGGATTCCATTATATGTTGAGGCTGCCTTGATTACTAAGAAATTCAGCATCTGAGTAGCCTCCTTAGGTTCCTGCCCAATAGTCACAGGCAGCTGAATGGTTCCTTCAACCTTGGATTCAACTCCATTAAATCCATAGATAGGCATGTTGGTGGGGGTTAGCTGAGACTCATTATATCCTATCTTTATAAACGCATCATGAAATAAAATATCAATAGAAGCTCCATTGTCAATCAAGACTCGTTTTACTTCTGAGTTTCCAATCACAGGAGTTATGACCAACGGATCGTCATGGGGGAACTTTACCCCTTCCAGGTCTGAATCATCAAAACCAATTACTAGCTCAGTTTTCGCACGCTTCGGGGCCTCTCCCACGATGTTCATCACTTCTCTGGCATAAGCCTTTCGAGAGTTCCTTGTCGTGCCGGCCGCTGTCGGGCCTCCCCATATCATATTGATAACCGGCCCTCGGGGATGTGGATTATGATCACGGTCATTATCCCTACGATCATTGTTCTTCCTGTCATAATCCCTTCTTTGATTTCCACGTTCTTCACCCTTCATGAACTGGCTTAGTTTCCCTCTTCGGATCAAGAATTCAATCTCGTCCTTGAGTTATCTACAATCATCGGTGTCATGTCCTACATCCTTGTGAAACCTACAATACTGATCCTTGTTTCGCTTTGAGGGGTCACCCCTGAGTGGCTTCGGCCATCGAAAGTCCTTATCCTTCTCGATCTCTAACAAGATCTGACTCCTTGGAGTATTCAACCTTGCATATTCAAAAAATCTTGGTCCCAAACTCTTCTTAGGTGTAGAGTCAGAGTCTTTGATAGTTCGGGGATATGTGTCCCTAGCGTCGTACTCTTTCTCTTGCTTTCGCTTTCTAGAGTCGTTGTTGTTCCCTCCATTACCTAATGTGGCCTCCTTCTTCATGTTATCCTCAGCTTTGATATACTTATCAGCCCTTCGTTGTAGCTCAGCCATATTCTTAGGGGGATGCTTTGCCAACGACCTCTTAAAGAAGGGGTCAGTAGTTCCGTGCTCCAGGGCTACCATGGCCACCTTATTCTCCAGGTCAGTGATGTTTAGTGTCTCCATAGTGAATCGCTTGAGGTAATCCCTCAGGTTCTCATTCTTTCATTGTACCACATACATAAGAGATGTAGAGCTTTTCTCATAAGTTCTTCCGCTAATGAATTGATTGACAAAAGCGGCACTCAACTCCTTAAAGGAGCCAATCGAATTTGCAAGAAACTGACTATACCATCTTTGAGCCATGCCCGATAGGGTTTGAGCAAAAGCCCTACACTTTAGAGCATCACTTGCAGGCTGCAATAGCAGTGCGTTTGAGAATGACCTGACGTGATTTGCGGGATCACCCGTTCTATCATAAGCCTTAATTATCGGCATCTTGAACTTTTTAGAAATACGAGCATTCATCACCTCCTCGGTAAACGGGGGTGTGGGATCATCCGGATCTCCAAGAGGCATCAGATCTTTAGGGTTCCCCTTGGGGATTTCCACCCTTGTTGTTCTTCCAGTTGGGGCATCAGCCCTTCTTTGCCTCCTTGAAGGCATTTCCAAATCAATAAGGGGAATCCCTCATGTAGTCGGAGGAGGTCGATTTTGATTTTGTCTTGCCTGCTCTCTTGCCATGTCGTCCTTCAGCTTTAAGATCTCGGCCTCATGAGCCCTTATCCTCTCAGCAGTTGTCAAAGGGGGTCCATCATGGATACTTCGTGTCCTTCTTAGAGGTTCTTTGCTAGCACGTCGCCTCCTTGGGGCTTCATCGCGATCATCGTCCTCAGATGAGGAGTCGTCAGTATAGGGGCCAGAGTAGTCATCATATTCGTGATCACGGCCCAACCCCCTATTAGAAGGAGGCTCCTGAATCATCAAGGCATGGCCGCTTGTTCCAACACCTCGATTAGCAAGAGGGTAGTTAGGCGGACCATACATCGGGTTGGTATTTGCGGGGAGATCCGTAGTATGGAATCGTATCCCTGGGGGTAGCGTGCGATTAACGTTATCAAGAGAAGAAACCACCATTTGAAGAGGATTGGTTTCTTGTCTTTGATGGACGATCACCGGTAGAGTCCCCTCAACATGGGGAATCGTCCCTGGGGGTTGAGAGACTAGAGGTTGAATGATCGCCCATGTTGATGGGGGTACTTGCACTTCGTCAGTAGTGATAGGCAGATCAGAAGTGGCAGGTGGAGCAGAGCTAAGAGGTATGGCCTCGGTCGAGGTTGATGTTGTTCTTCGTGTTTGAACCATGGTTGATGTTGTCTTCCCACAGACGGTGCCAAATGATGTGGAATAAAAACGAGGGTTATCAAATTGCGGCTAGGGTTTGTATGTATTTAATGCAAAGGGGCTGTTGAGCTTCGAGCTTTAATGGTTATTTCCGTGTTCGAGACTAATCGGTCCTCACAGAGTGCCTACATATCTCGTTATTGAAAATCAATCTAAGACGTAGTTCTGAGAATGAGGGGTCAGACCCTTATATAGGATGTGTGAGCCATAGAATTATGGTAGGATTTAGAAACTTGGTGGGCAAGCCACCTCCTTGAGGAAGGTTATAGACTCCTTTCTTGTAGGAATCAATTTTCATGTTGAATTAAGTGTCTTGGAGGCTACTCCTAATGATATTGTTTCGTTGTTTGACTCTTATTGCTGAGCTGTTTATCAACTTTAATATTAATTACGAAATTAATATTTAATTAAGGTCGTGGGGCCTCGTAAATGGGCCCCTATTAAATATATATTTTGGGCTTACTTTTATCCCATATCAATTATGCTTAAACACAAAAGACTCGTACTAGGATACAAAATTGAATACAAAAAATTGGTATAAAATAATGTGACATATTAAAAAAATTTCATTAGAGGATATGGTTAAAGAAACACATAGATCCATCATAATTAATTTAGACATTTTGTACCTACTTTTGTATCTTTAACATTTTTCAACACAAAAAACTGAATTCGAATAATTGTGTTTAAACAATTTTAATACGGGTACAATTTTTGAAAAGAAACGATCCAATCTAGTTTTCGTTCTGAGTAGAAAAGCTCGAAAGAAATGATTACATACTCTTAAATCAAAAATGTAATTAGTTGGCATGAACTGTTGCTAGGCTGACGATAATTTGACCTCTTTTTTATCAACACAATTTAATGCTGAAGTAAATAAGTCTAAACGGTGCATTGTAGAGGGTTGGTGCCTGGTGGTAGTCAATGCATGCATCTGTATGTAATTGATTGTACTCTGCAGGCTTCTGGCACTGAACCTTATATATTTACCCCCCTTCCCTTTGTAACCATCGCATAGCCTACGAAAAACAAAATAAAAATGGCTGTCCTTTTATCAAACGCTTCTGCTACATCATTTCTCTTTTCTCTTGTGCTTCTCAGTCTCATCACTCACTCTCAACAGCAAATGGTAATGAAAAACAACTACTAGCTAATAATCATGTATCTAAAAAGCGTAATTTGATTTGTTTTCGATGTTATTACTTACGATTCGATTAAATGTTGCAGGAAATGACACCTACACCGAGTCCAGGTCCGGTTGGAATGGTGGGGTTGATGGATTGTGAAAGAGCATGCATAGAGAGGTGTAAAGAAACAAAGAGGCCAAATCTTTGTAAAAGGGCTTGTGGGAGTTGCTGCTTAAAATGCAACTGTGTTCCACCTGGAACTTCTGGCAACTATGATGCATGTCCTTGCTACTTCAACCTTAAGACTCGTAATCAAATTCGCAAATGTCCTTAATCAATTATATGAACTTGAATGGTTGCAACAGTTTCATGTATAAAAAGTATGGCCTTGTATTTTAATTAGTTACAATTGTCTTGAATAGCATGCAATTGATGTGGATGAGATGAAGAAAATTTGCTGCTTTCTTTGCTCATCTTCAATCTCGGGAGATTTTTATACTCAAACCGAAATTATTCGAGTAATTTCAGTGTCACTATCAATTATGGTAACAAATCAAATTCAAATTCAAATGTATCAAATTAATCCTTCATTGCGAAAATAACTCAATCACTTGTTTGAAAATTTGTATCAAGTAGATCATCCCGGAATGACTAAATCACTATAAATTTTCAAATTTTTAAGGATTAAATAGATACAATTTTTTAAATGTATGACTAAATTGAGCAATTTTTACAATAAATGACTTCATATAGGAGTACTTGGACGCAATGATTTTGATATTTAAACCGAGTGTAAAGTAATTTTCACTACAAGAATTCCTGATTTTAATAACGGAAATTGCTAACGAAAATATGTCCGTTAGTGATTACCAACGGATTCACGATGGAAAAACAAGTTTATGGAGAGGCAATCAACTAACAACGGATATTCAACAAATTACTAACAAACATCAATTCTGTTGGGATTCTCTTGGGAAAAATGTTCCAAAAAATTGGCGCTGAAAATGCTGCCCAATTAAATGAGGAAAAATTGGGCGCTAAAAATGTTGCTAAAATCCTGCCAATTTCTAGCTACGAAATGCCAATAAAATCCCACCCATTTCTAGTTACGAAATGCCAGTGGGCTTCCAACGGAATGGTCGTATTCTTTCCACCATATATATTCCTTTACTAATCTGTTACAATTTAAAATAATTCCGTTACTAATCTGTTGTAGTTTAAGTGTTGCAATTAGTATTATAGACGAAACAAAAATATTATTCAGCTTCTCCTTCAACATACTACTAGTAAATTATATTATCTAAAATTCGAAGCAATACAACTCGCCTAATTAAGGTAATTAACATTACTGTCCTGTACTTAGTTTTTGTTTTGAGTACAATTTTTAATTGTAATTATGAAAATTATTTTCTATGATATAAATGTGTTGATGAATTCTCAACTTTGTATTAATTTTTTGGGCTTTGTCTTATGATTAATTGTCTAAATCTCATATTATTATTATTTTCTAATTTTGATAAATATTCATAAAAAATTAGTTAGTTTATATAATTTTATCTTTCATTATAGTGTTATATATATATATATATATATATATATATATATATATATAAATAGGTAATTAATCATATTAGTTATTTATATAAAATTTATATGATTAAACATATTTATATTTTTCTCAGAGCATCTCCAATCATCACCACCTGTTAGGTAAAAAGTCTAGTTGGCACTATGATATACATATTAGCTAAAAAATATGCCCCTCCAACCACAAGACCTGTTAGCAAAAATTATAGATATCCTTTATTTCATCTTCTATATCTGTTGAGTCTGTAGCCAGTATCTAAAATATCCACGTCACTTTTTTACCTTATTTAAATTATATCCATGGCGAAGTACAGATAAAGGGTGAACCAAAATAATAATAAAATACTTTTTTTGAATTATAGCTAACCATTATTGCTAACACCATTAGAGCACAATGTGTTACAGCTTCAGCAAATTTTAGCTTCAGCAAATTTTAGCTAACACTTGTTTTAGCTAACCATTATACCTAATGCCGTTGGAGATGCTCTCATGTTAGTTAGTCTAATTATAGGTGTAGACTATATTTCAAAACAGACTCGAGATTTTAATTTTGAAGAATTTAAGATGATTGTATCTCCGAATATATATATATATATATATATATATATATATATATATATATATATATATATATATATATATATATATATATATGGTGTTTTTAATTTGATTGTTTCCGTCAATCGGTGATATTTTTTTAAATCTAATTTCACCACATTTTTCTCCATCTTCCAACGATCACTTTGCATACCATATGTGCTATATTTCGACGTAATTTAAACTAATTTAAATTTAGTTTTCTTAGTTCTCCTTTTAAGGGGTTCTCTCTAGATCCCTACTCCATATATATATATATATATATATATATATATATATATATATATATATATATATATATATATATATATATATATATACATATACATATATATTTGTTAATGGTAGAAACCGTACAAATGTCAATAGATACTTATTCTAGTATTGGGAAAAAAAATCAAAAAATAAAAAGGCTCGATTGTGCCGCATCTTAACGGAAACGTTGTAATAGTACAGATTTCGTAACGGGCCGCGTGCCAGATTCACTAAATGATTTTTGTAAATGATTTCTTCGACGATCGAACCGGAAGAATGTTAATAGATATTCATTCTAGTGTTGGGAAAAAATAATGAAAAAATAAAAAGGCTCGATTGTGCCGAATCTTGACGGAAACGTTGTAATAGTACAGATTCCGGTAATAGGCGTGTGCCAGATTCACTAAATGATTTTTTAAATGATTTCTTCGACGATCGAACTGTATGAATGTTAATAGATACTCATTCTGGTGTTGGGAAAAAATTAAAAATAATTGAAAAGGCTCGGTTGTGCCGCATCGTAACGAAAACGTTGTAATAGCATATATTCCGGTAACGGGGCGCATTCCAAATTCACCGAATAATTTTTTTAAATGATTTCTTCGACGATCGAACCGTACAGATGTCATAGGTACTCATTCTAGTGTTGGGAAAAAATAATCAAAAAATTGAAAGACCTCGTTGTGTCGCATCTTAATGGAAACGTTGTAATAGTATAGATTCTGGTAACGGGGCGCGTGCAAGATTCACAGAATAATTTTTTTAAATGATTTCTTCGACCATCGAATCGTACAGATGTCAATAGATACTCATTCTAGTGTTGTGAATAAATAATTAAAAAAATAAAAAGACTTGGTTATGTCGTATCTTAACGAAAACGTTGTAGTAGTTAATATTCTGGTAACGGGGCGCGTGCCAGATTCACTGAATGATTTTTTAGATAATTTCTGCGACGATCGAATCATACGGATGTCAATAGGTACTCATTCTAATTTTGGGAAAAAATAATCAAAAAATAAAAAGGCTCGGTTCTGTCGCATCTTAATAAAAATGTTGTAATAGTATAGATTCCGGTAACGGGCGCATGTCAAATTCACTGAATAATTTTTTAAAACAATTTCTTCGACGATCGAACCATACAGATGTCAATAGGTACTCATTTTAGTGTTGAAACAAATAATCAAAAAATGAAAAGGCCCCGTTGTATCGGATCTTAATGGAAACGTTGTAATAGTATAGATTCTGGTAAGGGGGCGCGTGGCAGATTCACTGAATGAGTTTTTTAAATGATTTCTTCGACGATCGAACCGTACGGATGTCAATAGATACTCATTCTAGTGTTGGGAAACAATAATTAAAAAATTAAAAGGCTCGGTTGTGTCGCATCTTAACGAAAACGTTGTTATAGATTCACTGAATGGTTGTGCGAGATTCGCTGAATGATTTTTTTAAATGATTTCTTCGACAATCCAACCGTACAGATGTTAATAGATATTTTTTTATGCACATGTTATTTTTTCTAATTTTAAGTTATGAAAGTTTCTTTAAAAAATAAACTAAAAAATTAATTCAAAAATCAAAAAATAATTTTGAACTAATTTTGACTCTTATACATGTAAATAAGATATATATAAAAATGAATATTTTTTTTAAATATATTGCATATGTACATATAAATAAACATGATATTTATATATTGTAAATTAATATATTAATTAAAAAATAAATTACAAAAAATTTGATAAAAATTAGGACGAAAAAATTAAGGCGGAAGTTTTTCCCCCTCAATCAAAATTTTCCCCTTTGTGCCAAATATTCTCCCCCTACAAATTATCCCCCCTTACAACAAAACTAAACTAAAACTGAAAACTGAAAAACTCTCGACTCTCACTCTCATCTCTTTCTCTCGACTCTCACTCTCACTCTCATCACCCCTCCCCTCCATTACCACTCACCTCTACTCTATCTCTTTCACACTCGAACCCCCAAAGAGCTCTCTCTCTCTCTCTCTCTCTCTCTCTCTCTCATAGTCGAACCCCCGAAACTCTCTCTTTCACACTCAAATCGAAATCGATTTGTTCGAAGGTCAAAGCTCGAAGGTTTAAAGCTCGAATTAGTTTGATTTGTCAGTGGGTAAGCCTAAATTTGATATGTTCAAACTTACAAGTTCTATTAATTCGATTTTATTACAAATTGGGGATTTAAAATTGAAACCCTAAGTTTTAATTTGGGGTTAATTTAATCTATATGTAATTTTTGTATATATGTATCCATAAATATATGCAGCTGCTCTAGCATCTAAACTAGAAGTCGGTTCATCCATAAACATTATGGTGTTGTAGAATTTCATTTTTATTGATCGGGATTAGTGGAAAACATAGATGAGTACATGACTTGATTAGTTGTACTTGTTATAATTGGGACTGATAAAATGGATTAAAACTGAGTTATTTAGTAGGGAGTGCTATTGATTTATCGATCGAGTTTTAACTATGTGTGCGTGTGTGTTATTTCCTGTCAATTTAGTGGATTTTGGTTTGAGATTATGTAATTTTGATTTGAGCTGTGTTTTGGTATGGTTTGATTACAGGATGATGATGCGGGGGCTACTAGCAAAATTAGCAAGCGTGAGAAGGTTATTTTAAGAGAAATGCAGAGGTTGAAGAAAAAAAAGATAGAGGAAATATTGGCTGACCCGCAATGGCAGGTGGTAAAGAGGAGTACAATGCCTTCTTTTACTCCCTAGTATCAACTGATACACAGGTACTCCGCAATTTCCTTTGTACATGAGGTTTCAAAGCTTCAAGCTTTAAAATGTCATATGGTATGTTTATCTAACATGTAATTTTTTTTGACAAAGGAATATGTAATTTTTTTGACAGAAGGAATGCCATCGATTTCATTTATTGGTCTACTATTTTCTTCTTTCTTTTTTATTTTTGTTCAACTTAATTACTTGGTCTTTTTATTTATGTTTACGTTTATTTAAGTGGTGAGATTATTGTGTTTTAGTGATATATACTTATATATATACATACATGCATATATATATATATATATATATATATATATATATATATATATATATATATATAGCTGCTGATAGAATCGTGCTTGAAGATTATAGCTAACTTCAACCTGCTACTTAGCTTTCTACTACGGATACTTACTATGTCTAAAATAATTCAAACTGTGGCGGGACTTGGCCCCTGTAATTAGCAGTGAAAACAGGACTCATTGCTAGTGTTATTGTGTCTCAGGTGACAATACAATCTAGTTACATTTGAGAGCAATTTTTACGATATAATAAAGTCAACTGACATTTTTGCATATACTTCTTAAAGTGGACTTGGGCTGCGACTATTCTTCAAAGTTCTAATGTTGCCTGGCAGTATGGAGTTAGTGGTCTATTCTCGTATGCTAGCGGTGCTACCATTCAGACATGTTGTATATAGATATTGTCCCTTCTTCTTGTCAATCAAAAAAAAAAATATGTAGTACCCTTTCGAAAACTATGTTTTGTTATCATGAGACTTTATAAGATTGTCTTCTCTTATCAACGCTGTGGAGACTAGATGAATTCTGTTACGAGTTCTAATGTTAGTTTAAAAGCGGGTACTTTTTTTTGGTGTAATTGTAACACCCTCACTTACCAACATTAAGATTATACTCTTTTATAATTAATTAGACATTAATACAGAAGAAATTTTAGAAAATTCGGCATGATGTGTTCGAAAATAGGACTAACCACCTGTCCAAACCAACCAAACCAAACCTGCTCACAGACATAATAATAGCAAAATTTATAAAGAAACATGAACTCTGACTAGCCAAGACCGCTCACAGGTCACAGTATGAAACAACTACTAATTAGCTATTACAAACCAAGTTCTGAATAAAATAATATACAACTCCATAAATTAATTAATCTTTCTAACCGATACAGAAATGATAAGAAATAAGATTATAAGCTGTCTACCCATCCCACCACCTCAACTCTCTGACTGCCCCTATGGCTGCCCCGACCTGACGGTCCACTCCTCCTAGACATCTTCGGTTTTAGCTGAAGAAACAGGATTAGCAAGCAAGTGAGCTAAAATGCTCAGCAAGTATATATATAGTTACAAGCATAAATGAACTGAAACTGCAGATCTGTTAGGAACTAGTAATCAACAATATAAAAGTTCAACTGATGAATATGTCTATTATCTGAATCATAAAATAGAAGTGGATTGGACTATTATGCATTTTATAAATAAAAACAATTATAAGGTTAGGCTGCTGATCAGTCACGCACTAACCCCGGACAAACGCACACAGCAATGTCCTTAATGGATCCACGGCACACATTGGCCTTAATGATTTCTGACCACGAATCTGGTCCGACCCTTACGGTCCACATTTTAAAAAAACTAACAGTCCAATCCTAACTAGACATCAGGTGTCGGAACAATCGACCCCTCAACTGCCAAACACCCTGGACACTTTCGTTCCAGGTCAACATCTCAAATCTCACCAAGTAAAATAAGGTCGGGTAATTTCTGAATTAGATATCGACAAGTTCGATATGGCAAAAAGGGGTATTGATTTAAGTCAAGCCACTAAAAGGATCAACGAAAGCAATATAATCGATTCGGGGTATAACAATTGAATATTCGAAATTAATGAAAATTAACAGAACAGTTATATCAAGGATAAATCAAACGACCATAAGAATCAAGATATGATAATCGTAATTCACTGGAAATATAAGTGAAGTGGTTTACTTGCCTTAACCGAGAAATCACTGAATTCGGAGAGTTCCTACGTCCTCGACTTTAGCTTTCCCTTTATCCTTGGGATCTACACACAATATAACACTATATTAGAATTCTACTCAATATTCGCTAATCAATATCAAAATTTAACTTAATCTACCCCCGCGAATAATCTCCTAATTTACATTTATTTAATCATACATCAATAATTAATAAGCTTCAAATATAGGTATTTAATTATAGCCAACAAACGTACTCAAAAAATCAACTAAATAAATAATAAGGTAAATAACCCACACCTTGATCAAATTGTGTAATTATATGCACATATATATATATATATATATATATACAAGGAAATTATTTAAGATTTTTAGAAAATTTTGACGGCATCCCCTTTATACGGGTGACTGCCAGTCGGGATACAACCGACACAACCAACGCAATTAACATTGCAATATAACCACAATCCAACAATCCGTCTAGTTCATATTACTAAACAATTATATAAATTTAGAATTTAAAACAAGAAATTAAATTATTACATAATTGTTAAAATTTAAATTTTTGGCTCAGAATAATCATCATTGCCAAATACCATCGACTCAATTTATTTATTTTTTTAATATCATTGTCGATGGGGCAAAGTCCCGGAGGTACCCGTTTTCGGGTTTCCAATCACGAAACTCTACCGATCGATTTGTACATCAAAACAAGAATCGAGTTTCATAAAAATAATTCAATTGATTCGAAAAATAAAAGATTCGAAAACCCCTTGTTTGGGTTTCACTACACAACAGCAACAAATTCCCACGCGGTAACATACCGCCCGAACAACACAACAATTGCCAAATTAAGCTTGTAACCAGATTGATTACAGGAAGAAGAACAACTCAAGGTGATATTTCACCAATATCGCAGAAGCCCAAAACTGAGCTCGAAGTTGAATCACCCAACTCAGTGTATACACACACGCAAGCACAATACATACACCGACATAATCAAACCCACAACACAGCACACAGAACCGATCGTACGCACGCACCAAGTTCGATTCACTCACACACACAGCTTTGATACTGAACGGGGAGAGCCAGAGAGCGGTTCTTAGTGATAATAACCAAAGAAAACGAAGCTTGCCGCCCCAAATTACACGAACCGGAGATTTGTAAGATTAGAGAATCGAAGTAGAGGAAGAGAGAGTGAAGTTTCGGGAAGAACCGAGAGAGAACTGTGTTTTTTTTTTTTGGACAAATGAATTAGAAATTAGGGTTTATATGATTTGGGGGAAATTTTAAAAAAAAAAAACAATTTCACAATTTCTTTTAAATGAATTTCAGAAAAAAATCAATTTTTAAAATATCAATTGAAAAGAAAAATGGGTAGGATATTAAATTTTAAAATTTTAAGATGAAGAATATAAAATTACGATCACCCACATATTTTTAAAATATTTTTAGGATTAAAAACGAATTAAATATGGATTTTACAAGATTGAATCCATAAATTGGAAAAATAATTCACAAAATCATTTTAAAATCCTCAAAACCAAAAATTATTCACCAAATATTTTTAAAAGTCATATAAACTAATAAAGGTAATAATGCAAAAGATTTTAGGATTTCTGCTAATCCCGAGGATTTTATAAAATTCACAGAAGATGAATATAACACAATTAAATAGAAAATAAATTCCCAAAAATATAATTAGAAATATCCGGGATTACACATTACATATAAATCATCAACTAGACCCACAAATATTATTCCACAGATACTTCACTTCCTCAACAAATTTATACATCACATGATTCACATTTAATATTAAATAAATAATTATTATTACTAAAAATTTTAAGGCGTTATACCCTTCCCCCCTTAAAAGGATTCTGTCCCCAGAATCTCACCTAAGTGAATAAATGAGGATAATTCTCAAGCATGTCGCATTCAAGTTCCCAAGTTGATTCTTCCACTCTTGGGTTTCTCCACAAAACTCTTACTATAGGTATTGTCTTAGTTCGTAGGACTTTCTCCTTACGATCTAATATCATAATAGGTTGTTCCACATAGGATAAATCTGGCTGGATCTCTATCGACTCATATTCGATGATATGTTTAGAGTCCAGATGGTACTTCTTAAGCATCGATACATGGAACACGATGTGAATATGTTGCACGTGAGGCGGTAAGGCTAACTCGTAAGCAACTTTTCCAACCTTCTTCAATACCTCAAAAGGCCCGACAAATCTTTGACTTAATTTTCCCTTCTTACCAAATCTTACTAACCCCTTCCACGGAGATACTTTCAACAAAACTTGTTCTCCTTCTTCGAACTCCATATTCTTTCTGGCCAAATCAGCGTACTTCTTTTGCGGTTCTGAGCTGTCACTAACCGTTTCTGAATAAGTTGAATTACTTCCTTGGTTTGCTGTACTAACTCTGGTCCGTGTATCTTTCGCTCGCCAACTTCTTCCCAGTATACTGGAGATCGACACTTCCACCCATATAATGCTTCATACGGTGGCATACCAATGCTAGCATGAAAACTGTTGTTATATGAGAATTCCAATAATGGCAAGTGTTCATCCCAACTTCCCGCAAAATCCAGTGCACAAACTCGGAGCATGTCTTCAATTGTTTGGATCGTTCTTTCACTCTGGCCGTCAGTCTGAGGATGATAAGCTGTACTCATCTTTAATTCAGTGCCCAAACATTCTTGAAAACTCCTCCAGAATCTCAAATTAAATCTTGGATCTCGATCTGAGACTATTGATACTGGAACTCCATGTCGCACCACAATCTCTTTTATGTATAGATGAACCAATTTGTCTAATGAAAACCTCTCATTTATCGGAAGAAAATGTGCAGATTTCGTTAATCGATCAACAATTACCCAGATAGCATCATGATTAGCTCTCGTCCTTGGCAATCCTACCACAAAATCCATCGCATTATGCTCCCATTTCCACTCAGGAATTTCTAATGGTTGTAGCATCCCGATTGGTCTCTCATGTTCAGCTTTTACTTTCTAACAGGTTAAACACTTACTCACCCATTCGGCAATATCTCTCTTCATATCCGGCCACCAGAAGTTTCTTTTCAAGTCTCGATACATCTTCGTACTTCCAGGATGAATCGAATATTTCGAACTGTGGGCTTCTAGTAGAATCTCATTCTTTAACTCTGTCACATTGGGTATCCAAATACGTGAAGAAAATCTCAATATCCCACTGTCATCTACTTGTGTGCATATTTCCTCACCTGTTAACTTGTTCACATCTCCACTCATGACTTCCTCCTGGCATCTGCGAATCTTTTCTAACAATTCTGGCTGAAACGTCATAGTGTACACCGTATCTGTACTATTTGCAGGCATACATACTTCTATCTCCAATCTTTCAAACTCTTTGTATAATTCCTCAAGCATTGTCAACATGTTGATTTTCTCCTTCCTACTTAAAGCATCCGCCACCACGTTCGCCTTCCCAGGGTGATAGTTAATGGTACAATCATAATCCTTGAGTAATTCTAACCATCTTCTCTGTCTCATATTTAGTTCCTTCTGGGTGAAGATATACTTTAAGCTCTTATGGTCAGTGTAAATTTCACACTTTTCCCCATACAAATAATGTCTCCAAATCTTCAAGGCGAAAACAATCGCGGCCAATTCTAAGTCATGAGTAGGATATTTCTGCTCGTGAGGTTTCAATTGTCTCGAAGCGTAAGCAATTACCTTACCGTGCTGCATTAGTACACATCCCTAACCTTTGTGAGATGCATCACTGTAGATCACACAATTTCCTTTTTCTTCTGGAAGTGTCAATACAGGTGCAGTCACCAATCTTTTCTTCAATTCCTGGAAACTTTCTTCACACCTCTCATTCCACACAAACTTTTCATTCTTCCTTATCAACTTTGTTAGTGGGGTGGCTATCTTCGCAAAGTCTTGAACAAATCTTCGATAATATCCCGCCAATCCTAAGAAACTTCGAACTTCTGTAGGTGTTTTAGGTCTTTCCCAATTCATCACAGCTTCAATCTTAGCAGGATCCACTTTAATCCCTTCGCTGCTGATGACATGCTTTAAAAACTGCACTTCTTTCAACCAAAACTCACACTTGGAAAACTTTGCATACAATTTCTCTTTTCTCAACGTTTCTAGAGCTATCCTCAAATGCCCGGCATGTTCTTCCTCGGTCTTTGAGTATATCAAAATATCATCTATAAACACAATCACAAACTTATCCAAATATTTCTTAAATACCCTATTCATTAGGTCCATGAACGCTGCTGGTGCATTAGTTAGCCCAAAGGCCATCACTAAGAACTCGTAGTGCCCATATCTAGTCCGAAATGCTGTTTTTGGAACATCTTTCGCCTCTTTCCACAAGTCTTGCACTCTGCCAATGGTGGCCTAACCAGTTTCTGCTGATTTGAATCTTGAAGTCTATTCCCTTTCCCTCCATTCCCCGATCCCGGTTTCTTAGAATTCCCATTCTTTCCTGACTGAAACCCTGACTTTTTGGTGGGTACACTCTGAGAGCTGCCTTGCACTTGTCGTCCTTCCATTGACCCAACTTTTCTTTTCTTTCCCTCTTTTTCCTTAAAGTACAATTCACTTTCTCCTTCGGCTATCATGGCCTTCTGCACCACAGCTGCATAAGTATCCAGTTCCAAAACTGCTAGCTTACTACGAATCCATGGTTTCAATCCTTGTTGAAACCTCTTTGCCTTCTTCCTCTCCATGTCCACATAAGCCGGAGCAAACCTAGCTAGTTCAGTAAACTTTGTTTCATACTCTGTCACTGACATACTTCCCTGTTTCAACTCTAAAAACTTCATCTCCATCTGATCTTTCATGTAGTCTGGGAAATACTTTTCTAAGAACAACTCTGTAATTCCCAAGGAATCACTTCCATAGCTTCCAGCATCTTTACCGACTCCCACCAATAAGTGGCTTCATTCTTCAGGAAATAACTTACATATTCGGTCTATTTATTTGCTGGGACCCCTACCAATTCAATAGCCTTTTCCATCTCTTTCAACCAAGATCTCGCCTCTACTGGGTCTGCTGTTCCTTTAAATTCGGGAGGTTTGACCGCCTGAAAGGACTTAAAGGTGACTACCGGAGGAACAGGTTGTTCTTGCTGCTGCTGCTGTTGATGTTGTTGCTGTTGTTGCTGTGCCAACAGCTGCTGCTGTAACTGTTGCTGTTGCTGTGCTAGAGTAGCAGTTTTCTGAACAAGGGTCTGCAATATTTGAGCCAAAGTAGGGTCCATTTGACCTCCAGGGGGTGGGTTGGCTTGTTCACCCTGATTGGTGGTTCGAGTATTTTGTTTCTTCTTTCTTGGAGGCATATTTCTGAAATCAACGGACAATCATTAGGTTCAAATTCAAAAGTCAACAAATCAAAAGAATCTAATTTAAGCCAACAGTGAATATACTATTAAAATTTTAATTCAAGGTTCCCAGTCATTACTCGGGTCAACAATTGGTTTACAAGGTGTAACAGGGTGCAAAAATCAAAGCTATGCAAGGTATTCATAAATATCTGATAGATGCATTAACAGAACAATAAACATAATGCTGAAATTTAAATATGATACTGAAGGTAAAGTCAGTACTAGAAAAGGAAGCAGTGCTAAAAATAAATTCAATGCTGAAAGGTAAATATGATGCTTAGAATAAATAACAATGTGAAAGGAATTTAACGCAGTTTTGCAGAAAGAGATCATCATCATATATATCTGGTACAAGCGTAAAAACAACGCTTCGATAAAGGTACAACATAATACTAAAAGAGGAAACTGCTAGCATCTAGTCACAGTACAATAGATATCTACAACAAAACTGGTTGCACTGCAATCCCTGCTGCTACCATACTATGCATCTATGTACCATGCGTCAGGATGGAATCACTACGCTACAACATATAAAATCCCACCCACAGCTCCACTAACCAACTGATCCTCGTCTACTAATCTGGTCCGAGAATGTCATCTAGCTCACTCACCACCGATGCCAATGTCACATGGAGTGCCATGGCTGAAAACTCATCATCGGACGCATGCTGAGTCCGCGTCTGGATAATAGTCCTCATCACCCGTAGCCGCATCCGGATCCGTCCCAACTCCTCCTCTGCTCGGGCTCGCTCCCTTGCCATCTGTGCCTGTGTCTCCTGTAGAGCTCTAACCTCAGCTAGCTGTCCAAACAAAAAATCTCGCTCTGCACCCACTCTCTGGTACTCATGGTATGGAACAGGGGGCTGAGTAAACTGATATAGTGGCCCGTTCACCGAGCTCTGCGAAACAACGCGTGAGGACGCGGATCTCAATGGCGCTGGCCGTGGTATAGGGTCCGCCACAAATGGCTCCTGTAACGGGTCAGAATCAGAACTAGAAGCAGGTGCATGTAGTACATAATTACCTTATAGTTAGACGTTCTATCTCTCACAAAATGATCCTAACCTTTCCTATTACTCTACCCCGACTTCCCACCTAATTGTTTCAGTGACTGTGACCTGTAGCTCTGAATCCAACTTGTAACACCCGCACTTACCAACATTAAGATTACACTCTTTTATAATTAATTAGACATTAATACAGAAGAAATTTTAGAAAATTCGGCATGAAGTGTTCGAAAATAGGACTAACCACCTCTCCAAACCAACCAAACCAAACCTGCTCACAGACATAATAATAGCAAAATTTATAAAGAAACATGAACTCTGAGTAGCCAAGACCGCTCACAGGTCACAGTATGAAACAACTACTAATTAGCTATTACAAACCAAGTTCTGAATAAAATAATATACAACTCCATAAATTAATTAATCTTTCTAACCGATACAGAAATGATAAGAAATAAGATTATAAGCTGTCTACCCATCCCACCACCTCAACTCTCTGACTGCCCCTATGGCTGCCCCGACCTGACGGTCCACTCCTCCTAGACATCTTCGATTTTAGCTGAAGAAACAGGATTAGCAAGCAAGTGAGCTAAAATGCTCAGCAAGTATATATATAGTCACAAGCATAAATGAACTGAAACTGCAGATCTGTTAGGAACTAGTAATCAACAATATAAAAGTTCAACTGATGAATATGTCTCTTATCTGAATCATAAAATAGAAGTGGATTGGACTATTATGCATTTTATAAATAAAAACAATTATAAGGTTAGGCTGCTGATCAGTCACGCACTAACCCCGGACAAACGCACACAGCAATGTCCTTAATGGATCCACGGCACACATTGGCCTTAATGATTTCTGACCATGAATCTGGTCCGACCCTTACGGTCCACATTTTAAAAAAACTAACAGTCCAATCCTAACTAGACATCAGGTGTCGGAACAATCGACCCCTCAACTGCCAAACACCCTGGACACTTTCGTTCCAGGTCAACATCTCAAATCTCACCAAGTAAAATAAGGTCGGGTAATTTCTGAATTAGATATCGACAAGTTCGATATGGCAAAAAGGGGTATTGATTTAAGTCAAGCCACTAAAAGGATCAACGAAAGCAATATAATCGATTCGGGGTATAACAATTGAATATTCGAAATTAATGAAAATTAACAGAACAGTTATATCAAGGATAAATCAAACGACCATAAGAATCAAGATATGATAATCGTAATTCACTGGAAATATAAGTGAAGTGGTTTACTTGCCTTAACCGGGAAATCACTGAATTCGGAGAGTTCCTACGTCCTCGACTTTAGCTTTCCCTTTATCCTTGGGATCTACACACAATATAACACTATATTAGAATTCTACTCAATATTCGCTAATCAATATCAAAATTTAACTTAATCTACCCCCGCGAATAATCTCCTAATTTACATTTATTTAATCATACATCAATAATTAATAAGCTTCAAATATAGGTATTTAATTATAGCCAACAAACGTACTCACAAAATCAACTAAATAAATAATAAGGTAAATAACCCACACCTTGATAAAATTGTGTAATTATATGCACACACACACACACACACACATATATATATATATATATATATATATATACAAAGAAATTATTTAAGATTTTTAGAAAATTTTGACGGCATCCCCTTTATACGGGTGACTGCCAGTCGGGATACAACCGACACAACCAACGCAATTAACATTGCAATATAACCACAATCCAACAATCCGTCTTGTTCATATTACTAAACAATTATATAAATTTAGAATTTAAAACAAGAAATTAAATTATTACATAATTGTTAAAATTTAAATTTTTGGCTCAGAATAATCATCATTGCCAAATACCATCGACTCAATTTTTTTTTTTTAATATCATTGTCGATGGGGCAAAGTCCCGGAGGTACCCGTTTTCGGGTTTCCAATCACGAAACTCTACCGATCGATTTGTACATCAAAACAAGAATCGAGTTTCATGAAAACAATTCAATTGATTCAAAAAATAAAAGATTCGAAAACCCCTTGTTTGGGTTTCACTACACAACAGCAACAACTTCCCACGCGGTAACATACCGCCCGAACAACACAACAATTGCCAAATTAAGCTTGTAACCAGATTGATTACAGGAAGAAGAAAACTCACGGTGATATTTCACCAATATCGCAGAAGCCCAAAACTGAGCTCGAAGTTGAATCACCCAACTAAGTGTAAACACACACACGAAAGGACAATACATACACCGACATAATCAAGCCCACAACACAGCACACAGAATCGATCGTACGTACGCACCATATTCGATTCACTCACACACACAGCTTTGATACTGAACGGGGAGAGCCAGAGAGCGGTTCTTACTGATAATAACCAAAGAAAACGAAGCTTGCCGCCCCAAATTACACGAACCGGAGATTTGTAAGATTAGAGAATCGAAGTAGAGGAAGAGAGAGTGAAGTTTCGGGAAGAACCGAGAGAGAACTGAGTTTTTTTTTGGACAAATGAAATAGAAATTAGGGTTTATATGATTTAGGGGAAATTTTAAAAAAAAACCAATTTCACAATTTCTTTTAAATGAATTTCAGAAAAAAATCAATTTTTAAAATATCAATTGAACAGAAAAATGGGTAGGATATTAAATTTTAAAAATTTAAAATGAAGAATATAAAATTACGATCACCCACATATTTTTAAAATAGTTTTAGGATTAAAAACGAATTAAATATGGATTTTACAAGATTGAATCCATAAATTGGAAAAATAATACACAAAAACATTTTAAAATCCTCAAAACCAAAAATAATTCACCAAATATTTTTAAAAGTCATATAAACTAATAAAGTTAATAATGCAAAAGATTTCAGGATTTCTGCTAATCCCGAGGATTTTATAAAATTCACAGAAGATGAATATAACACAATTAAATAGGAAATAAATTCCCAAAAATATAATTAGAAATATCCGGGCTTACACATCACATATAAATCATCAACTAGGCCCACAAATATTATTCCACAGATACTTCACTTCCTCAACAAATTTATACGTCACATGATTCACATTTAATATTAAATAAATAATTATTATTACTAAAATTTCTAAGGCGTTATAGTAATGGCCATAGAAATTAAGAGAAAGGCTCCTCATGCGCATACTGGGTGTGAAATTGTGAAGGCTCAGTATGTTAAAGCTCTACAACAAGTGGAATATATACAAAACTTATTAATATTGAACTGAATGAATCAGTTATACTTGTTTTCAGTTGGGGGACTGCTGCTCATCTTGTTTATGTTTCAGATGTGGTGATCATAGCTAACTTCAACCTGCTACTTAGAATCTTTCAGCTACGGACAGAGCATGAACGTGAACGTTTTGCTAACTTTGTGAACCTTTTTTTTAAATAGGATGATACAACATTCGAGAAGCAAAGTGCCCTATTTGCCCTTGCTGTTTTCGATATTGTGCTAATAAATATGTATGTTTACTATACATTATAGGATGTAATTTTTTTTAAATCTTATTATATTAATTGTTTCAGTCCTCATATCTTTTAAATCTTATGTGGTCTCATGACATTAGACGGGAGCAGGCAGCAAACAAGCCACTCTTGAGGACTGTCTTTCAGGTGATAATACTATCATTAAGCTCTATATTTAGGTTTCAGACGCAACAAAGGTTTGACGTGACTTATGATGATCATTTACAGGTCATGATGAGATTTTTCAGTCCTTATAAAACAACTTTGAAGTTTGTCATAACAAAACAAAGGTTAGGTTTCTCTCTACATCATATGTTATGCTATGTCTTGTATGACTTCTAGTTTGTCCTCCTTTCCCCAAGTATACACTTGTTAATAGGACTCCACAAAGTAGTCGTGTCTGATTGGAAACGAAAATTCACCAATATTTCCCAAGCTATTGCTTGTTAATGGATTATAACTTGATACTCGGATTACTTCTCGAATAATTGAAGAAGTAACTAAATTATGGTGACTTGCAACACTGAAGATGAAAATAATTTCTTTCAAAAGTTTATGACCGGGGAGTCAATAATAATAAATAACAGTCTCTCAAGTAAGGTTCCCTATATTTTGAAAGTTTGAGCGAGCATTTAAATCTTCTTAAAAGATAGATTTAAATGGAAAACAGTGTTTGGGAACCTCTCCTTGATTTAAAAATAGCTTTTAAGAACCTCATAAATACTTTCCATAAATATTGAAGGTCAAAATAAACTTCAAATAATATAAACTATTTTTAAAAGTATTTAATAAATGTTCAATTAATATTTATTAAAACATAAATGTTAAAGAATATTTTTAAACAAAATGATCGTTCATAAATGAACTCTTAAATTAATATTCAAAATAACATTCATTTCATAATTAAAACCTCGAATGAATATTTAAAAATAATAATATTCATTTAATAAATAAGAATTGAATAATATTTATCTGATATCTTTGTCGGAAAATAATCTTCAAGATATACAGAAATATATCAACTCCCGGTCTATAATAAAGAATAAGAATCATACGCCCTACACTAAGGGCCATCGCAAAACCCGGCTTATAACTAATTTCTCATATCTAGCTTATAAGCCAATTACCAAATCATTATTCAAGTGTCACAATATATACTTTCGAAAATAATTATGCCTTCCATTAGCATATTTAACAGAAATAATATTCAAATGGTATTTCTCGACTGAGATAATACTCAAATAACATACCTCGAAAGATATAATAAGCAAATATCATTCCTCGAATGACATCATATTCAAATAAAAGTCCTCGAATGGTTTCCAAGTAATTAATACTTTATGGAAATATAATTAATGTTTATAAATAACATTCCTGAAAATAAATAATAATCTGCCGCTGGAATCCCTCCGGGTTTCCACGACTATCTCTAAATCTCAAAATACCGACTCCCGGTCTAGAGTCGAAAACCATAAGTATGCTCTTATCTTCTAGAGCTACATGGTATTCCGGTTTATATATACTTTATCTCGAAGATCGTATAATACCAAAAGTCAAACTTACATAATATAACATATATCGTAAAACTGTACAACTCTATACATGGCAAAAGCAGTATTATGATCAATACTTCAAATTATAGATTTAGAAAACTTGCCTGATGCTAGAGAAGTGATAGGGGTTCGCGACAATGTCGGACAATCTAGACAAGGTAAAAGAAAACATACGATTAATCCCCTGGATAATCCACTTATATAACAACGCTTAAACACGTAAGCGAAACACAACCAAGGCATTACTAGCTCGCTTTAGACTCACACTAAGTCCATGTTAGTCGAAAAACACTTACGACATACTTTTGGTTTGAAATCGATCCTCGAATCCAAGTTATACTTAACCATTTAGAACACTGGTTTCTAAGTCGCATTCTTAGGGGTTTTAACTTGCGCAACCTCGGCTGACGCATTTTTATAAAATCGAAAAATAATCTTTTTAACTCGAAACCTTTGCACACACCTTGCTAATTATCCTTAGCATTTTATCACAAAATTTAACATCTTAATTCGATAATTAAGGGTCTCGAACTCATCATCAAACTGGTTACATTTCTGCGATAAAATCCTTTGAACCACTTTCACTAAAACTAGCATAACTCTTAAACCGTAAACTCTTTTAACTCGATTCTTTCGGCAAAAAAAACTAGACAACCATATCTTTGTAACCATGGGCAGTGGTGATGCTAAAAATGACTTTATGGTCTGGGCCATTAACTGTTTTTAAGGGTTAAAGAAATTTTGTCATTACGACGGCTATAACTCGGACGTTTCCATTTTGTCTCAACATAACCAAGCCACACCGGGCATACCATACATCCCCAACATCCATAAACAACCATAATACACCTCTAAGGTCAGTGGTAAGGTCCTTTGATCACCACTCAACACATACATCTCAAAACAAAGCTAAATAAACATGGATGTTCTTATTAAGCACTAATCTTTACACTACTTGCAAATACTCCCTTAAAACTCAATATAACTCATACATGGGTTAGGGTTTTACCTTCTTGCTTGCTCTAGGAACAATATCAAAGCTTGTCACACCTTGGGATAGCCTTGAGTGTCTTTAACAAAGCCTAAAAGACATGATCAAAACATGAAACAAACTTAAAACACTATTTATCACTATTCATCATCACTTTGTAAAAATCATAGAAAATCGAAAAATAAGAGTTTGGCTCTCAAATTTTTACCACATCTTGGGCTCTTCATAAGCTTTGTTTTAAGCTATAGATCATGAACTTTAAGTGGTTGGAAGTCCCCTTTTGAGAGGTATGGCCGTAGCTTTTGTGGGAGAGAAAAGAATGGTGGGTTTGCTTGGTTTCTTTTGTTTTCTTTGTATAAATAATACATACCCCTTGTATCTAACCTAATATATCAGCTATGTTGCCTTTTGTAAGTTGTGCTTGAAGTCCACCAATGCCAATAGGCCACTTGTTGGATTAAGATAACACTTCCCCCTCCAAAATTCAACTAGGTACACCAATTTGGAATGTTTGCTCCTTCTCCCTTTAGGTTTGATAATATTGCACCAATAGGTTTCCCCTTTTTTAACATCTTTATATATATGTTACATCTTATATGTTGCCCTTTAATGCTCTAGTGTGGCACAATCCCTCGAACAAATATTAATTCCAATATTCCTCGAATGTTCCCTTTATTTCTTGTTCTCGGAAAATGTTCTCGCGGATTCTCAAATGTTCTCAATCCCTTTAACTCTAGGATTTTATTCTCAATTCTATTCCCCTCTCATAATATATCCTCCCTTGGACTTCTAATATTTAATATCCTCCATTAATAATCCAATTATTATATTCCTGACTCCTTTGTCAATTATGGAATAAAATAAAGTTTGGATTCTCTGAATTATGTCCTCGTTTACATACACTCATTCTCTCTGTACTTTCCTAGTACATACTTGGTTTTCTCATTTCTAAATTCCTATAGTGAGTACTCTAACTCACTTCTCAACTCCCTTCTAGGGTGTACCAACTCATTTTCTGGACGATAGATTATTCTTATCTATGTCATCAACCACTGAATTACACTGTTCAGAAAATACCCACATGTATCGAAATTATTATCCATAGAAATATCCATTCATTACCACCACTGATGCACTTAATCGTAATAAGAAAAATTTTAAAAGGATTCCGTCCCGGAGCTTTTCTCCCAATGCACTCTCTAATTCCCAGGTGGATTCTTCCACTTCTTGATTTCTTCACAATCCCTCACTGGCTTGACAACCTTGTTGTAAGAATCCAGATTTTTGGTACTAATTAAAACTTTTTATTATGTATTGGAGTATGGATGTATCAGTGGGTTAATAGATGAATATTGAATGGATTGGATTCAAATGTTTATGTTTATGTGCCATGAACAATGTAATTGATTGACGATGTAGATAAGAATAATCTATCATCGAGAAAGTAAGATATGATATACAAACCGAGGAAGTATTCTCATGCCATCCAAATCAAAATCTAGGATAAAGTTAAGTAACTCCGTAAAAAGATTAAGGAACGCTCAGTAAAGCGCGAAAACATTTTTCTGATTATAAGGATTAAATAGAGAATAAGTTATAAATAGTGTTTTTGGTGGAAATTGGAATATTATTAGACGACACCATATAGAAGTACTCAGAACGGATTTCTGAGTTCGTATCGATGATCAGTGAACGAAATAAGTGTATGTAAACGATGTCAGTTTCAAAAAAATAGCACTTTTATTTTTTCCGAAATTTCCCTAGACACTGAAGGATTTAAGGATTTATGTAAGAGATTTAAGGGATTTAAATACAAGGATATTAAAGGAGGATTAAAAATATTAGTATAAATATCAAGAAGGTTTCCGGTAAAACCTTAACGATAAATATTTGAGATATTCCTCCGAACGATTATTAAAATGGAGTAATAAATGGACAAAAAAGCAATCAGTAAGCTAAGATGTATGCATGTGCTAGTGGAAAATATCTAGTAACCAAGCTAGTTTCAAGGAAACTAGCATCATTAGAAGCTAACCAAGCTAGTTAGCATCGATGTCATCCTTCCACCACAGGAATCAAACACATGGCTTAAGGTGATGCAAGAGATGAGCAAAACACTTTATTAAAGTGACTTTATACAAGATATTCTCCATACAAACACAATAATGCAAGATTAGATGCAAGCAAGACCAAGCAAACTTCATTTCTCTCCATTTGTACAAACTGCCCAGCAAAAACACTCATGAGAAGAAAATTCATATCTCCATTTCTATCCATGATAAAATCACCAAATTTTAACCAAAGCCTCTCCACTCCATGGGCAATATTCGCTCCAAATTTAATAGCAATCCAAGTAGTATAGCTTAGGCAAATCACCTCCCCAAGTGAAGAAACGAAACTGCCAGAATTCGTAACAGCTTCTGTTAAAGGCTTATGAAGTTTATTAAAGGCGATGCAGTATGATGCATAATTGTTATCTGAAACTTAGTACCTTTAAGAAGTATGACAAGTACTAAGAGATTCACGTTGAATACGACCAATATCTTCTAGAACATCCTTGTTACCATTACCAATTCTGTAAGAAAAGCAGATAGACGTGTGTTGTCTTTTGGAAGGTCATGTAGACTGGCATTCATTGGAAAGAAAGGTTAGCATTAAGCTACCTATAGATTATCTGGATGAGAAAGGTTGAAAAGAGACCCTTATTAAGGATATATGGTTGATTGTCACTTAAAGGATGTAAGTATTTCTTGAAAATAGGATTGAGGATTGAATATCCATAAATTAAGACGAACCCTGGGAATGCACAAAGGATAACATTACCCCTAATAAAGACATTGTGAATCCAGATGATATAAGTTGAATCGACCAAGGAAACGATAATCTGTAAGGATTTGTTGAAAGGAGTCTCGAAAAGTACATAGATAGAATTGCTATAGGATTGATTAATGATGTTTTGATATACCCTGTACCTAGAAAATACAGGAAGAATGATGGGGATGACCTAAGAAACCTTACAAGGAAAAAGGTAAAATTCCGAGTTTCAAAAATGTAAGATTGGTAAAGAATGTACGACATAATAACAGTTATACCAGATGAGGCATGTATGAAACTATAAGAAAGTATGGATTGAACCAATAAGGTTGAGATTGTGTTAACGCAAGAAAGACCTGAGACAAAAGATATCTTAGATCGATGAGAAATTAGCCGTGATAGAAGTCACTCTTAAGGATTAAGGCAATGACCTATGGAAAAAGACTGATATATATTTCTCTCCTTCAACAGAGTCTAAGGAAGAATACTTTCACCCAACAGTGAGAGGAATGAGGTAGAAAATTTTGATTTGAATAGATCCAGAAAACATTGATTACAAGAAATTATGATAAGGAAAGGCCAATGAGGTGGTCGACACTTTAAGTATACAGGAGTAATTACAAATGCTCCTACCAAAGAAACAGAAGGGTATAAAGATGAACCTTGAAGGTCATAATGAGGTGGAGGAATTTACACTCCTTCTAATGATTGTGCAAGAATCAACCATAAGAATAGTTTAAGTAAGGATTCGATTCCGGATATCGTCTTAAGCATATTACCTACATTAGGAGGTCCTATTCTGAGGAAAACCAGGATCATGATACAAAAGTGACTAAGTAAACCGTTAAATTTCCAGTCTTCTATGGAAGATATATGATTGATAATTTCATCATCCTGTCATAGTTGCGATGCTTGAAACTCTTCTTCAATTTTATCTACTTCATATAATGCCTACATCAAGTTCAGGAAGTATTCCTTATGGATAAGGAATAGTGATTACTTTGCCTCCCTAGAGGATTTGAAACCCGTAAGGTTAACCATTAAAAAACTATGTAAATAGCAAACGAGAGTGATTCAACAGAAGAATACATTAATGTAGTGGCGATTCTTCTAAGGAGTTAGATAACGACGCAAGGATACAGATAGTACTGCTATGGGTAAGCTAAATGGTATGTTGATGAATGACAAGCAAGTTTATGATGGTGTATTTCCGCGCAAGCAAGATAGAGAATATGAGATTGTAGATTCATGATGCTAAAAGTATGCCTATGGGAAGGATTAATGAGATGTGGAGAGACAAGTCTGGCAGAAATAAATTATATTGGATCTAAGTTAGAGAAATCGTCAAGGTTTAGTTAGGATGGTTTAATTTTGGAATGACATGATGTATGAAATATATGATAATGTCATGATGGTGCATAAAGTGATTATAGTAGAAACGAAAACCAAGTGACTGATAGAAATGAATAAAGAGTCGAGGATCAATAAGGGAGTTAGATATGCGGACTCCTGGGAAACCCCAGCAATGAAGCTAGAAGGGTATGAAATTGACCTGGAAAAGGTTGTTGGTCACAACGAAAAATTTAAAATTTCAAGTATGAATGACACACAGATTGACTTCTTTTAATTTCAGAGAAAATTGGAATAGATTGATTGAGTAATGAGGAGCCCCATGGATCGAGAAAGTGAGAATTTAGGATGGTCAAACAAAGGAAAGTTTGACCCCAAGAATGTGATGATTATTGAGTAAATGTGACGGGATGCCAATAAGAAGGTGCCAAGTACAAAGGACGTCTTGATAATGAGATAACAGTGGAGGTAAATAACAGAAGTGAATAAGGATCAGACAATAAGACGGATGTGATTGATAAAGAGAAGATTGGAAAGTAATTATGTAACGTGAAGCAAAGAATGCTACGAATGGACGGATGAATGGGTTCTCTAACGAACTCTCAGAATGACCACCTGATATCGATAGTATTACGAATGTAAAAGAGCTAGTAGCGTGGCGTGGAACGTCAGTAACAACGACGTCAAGCGAGAAATCTAAGATTCAACTGGAAAGGTTGAAGAATTTCCGAAAGTGAGTGGCTAAGATTGAACGAGAGTATAGGTTCATAGAATGATGGACAGAACAGCAAGAATATGTTGACACGTGAGAGTACGATAAAGTAGTATTTAATATAATTACGGTTATTTTTCTTCTCTAATGAACCTCCATAGTTCGGAGGTAAATTCTAAGTATGATATTTTGCAATCCTGAGAATTTTCTAAAATTCTTAAAATTCTTTTCTCTTCTTCTCTCTTATTCATCTTCTTTATGAATTGAGAAGAACAACCCTTTAAGGAGGGGAGGTACTGCTACGTGACTATCTGTCTATGTGATAGAAGTCTAAGTGGAATACCATAACTTGTTTAATTGCTTGTCAAGTACTAAAGGCTGGCCACCTTCTGTACTAACTATGCAATATAACAAATGTTCATTGATCATAGAGATCTCTCAATAAATTCTTCTATTTCTATATATCGATCGAGATTGCGAAGATTAAAGCGATTAGGAAATACATAGTACGAGTAAGGTTATCTACGAATTCGCAACGCTAGTGATACTGAAGTCACTACAGATACCAATAAGGGTAATAGTATACAACTAAGTAAGAGTATAACCTGGATAGTATGTTGTGCGAAAAGTAGCAAGTTGGTAAACAAGGATAAAGGGAGTATTATGGCACTAGTAAGATGTGCTGTAAAAGGATTGGAATGATTAAAGATCAAACAGGGAACTGGGAAGTGAATGATAGACAAGTAACCTTTGATTTTACCTGATTCCGGGACGGAATCCTTTTAAGGAGGGGAGACTGTAAGAACCCAGATTTTTGGTACTAATTAAAACTTTTTATTATGTATTGGAGTATGGATGTATCAGTGGGTTAATAGATGAATATTGAATGGATTGGATTCAAATGTTTATGTGCCATGAACAATGTAATTGATTGACGATGTAGATAAGAATAATCTATCATCGAGAAAGTAAGATATGATATACAAACCGAGGAAGTATTCTCATGCCATCCAAATCAAAATCTAGGATAAAGTTAAGTAACTCCATAAAAAGATTAAGGAACGCTCAGTAAAGCGCGAGAACATTTTTCTGATTATAAGGATTAAATAGAGAATAAGTGATGAATAGTGTTTTTGGTGGAAATTGGAATATTATTAGACGACACCATATAGAAGTACTCAGAACGGATTTCTGAGTTCGTATCGATGATCAGTGAACGAAATAAGTGTATGTAAACGATGTCAGTTTCAAAAAAATAGAACTTTTATTTTCTCCGAAATTTCCCTGGACACTGAAGGATTTAAGGATTTATTTAAGAGATTTAAGGGATTTAAATTCAAGGATATTAAAGGAGGATTAAAGATATTAGTATAAATATCAAAAAGGTTTCCGGTAAAACCTTAACGAGAAATATTTGAGATATTTGTAAGAACCCCAAATTTTGGATATAATTAAAACTTTTTATTATGTACTGAGGTAATGGTGAATAGTGATTACGACTACGATGTAACGATTGAGATAATGAATGAAAGGAATAGATTTGGATTCAAATGTTTATATGCCATGAAGAATACTATTGGTTGACACTTTAGATAAGAATTATCTATCTCCTAGGGAATTGAGATTTGATAATTCTAAAGGAGAAGATTATTCTTATGTCATCCAAATCGATATCGGTTATTGGTCTAGTGGGCCCGTAAAAAGGTTAAGGAACGATCGAAAGAGATCATGGACAATTGTACAACCCTAAGAGAATAAGTAAAGAATAAAGAAGGAATAGTGTTTTGGTGGAAATGAGAATATTATGAGATGACACTATATAGAAGTATTCGGAACGGATTTCCGAGTTCGTATTAGTGATCCAGGGGGAAAAAGAGTGTATGTAAAAGCTGTCGGATTCTGAAAAATAGCACTTTTATTTTCCCCGAGATTTCCCTGGACACTGAAAGAATTAAGGAATTATTAAAGGGATTTAAGGAAAATAGGTTCAAGAATTATGAAAGAGAATTGAGAATGATGGTGTAAATATTATTACGATTTCCGGTAAAACCCTAACTAATAACGAATGAGTTACTCCTCCGAACGATCAATGAATTGAGCAATAACCGGACAAAGAATCAAGCAGAGAGCCAAGGGGCAACCATGTGCAAGTGGATATGACTAGTAACCAAGCTTGTTACAACAAGGAACTAGAACAATTAGAGATCAAACTAGTACTTAGCATCATCTTCTCATCCAACCATAAGATCAAGACACATGCCCCTTAAAATACCTCATCCATGACCTCATACCTTTATTAAAGGTACTTTATGCCTAGATATTATCTCAATAATTCATTTTGGACAAGATGAGGTCAAAGAGCAAGGCAAACAACTCCATCTCTCTCCCATCTTCATGCCATTCGAATTTTGGCTAAATTCAAGAACCAAAATCCAAGTTCCAACCATCATTTGATCTCCAAATTTTTATGGTAAGTCCTATATTTCATGAAAGTGATACCCTAGAAATTTTAGCTTCAAATTCCTTAGTTTCCATTTTCAAAAAAATCATGAAAGAGGAGGATGAATAGTAACCTTCTTGAATTAACTTTGTTTATCTTGATTTCCATGATGATCTAAGGTTTGTTAAGGTTAGGAAAGGCACATACAAGACTTATTAAAGCTAGGACATATCCCAAGGAAGGTAATCCACTTGAAACCCTTGATCTTATTTTGAGAATTATGCATATTCTTGATGGATTTAAGCTTGGTAATGATGTTAGTATGTTATAAGCATGATTAGTTAAGTGAGTTAGTGATTTTGGTAACATGATGATTATAATGGTAAAGTAGATGTTCTTGGACAGATTTGGGATGAGAAATATGTGTATGAGTTGTATTGATGCCCGGTGTGGCTTGGTTGTGTTGCTATGATTTTTAGAACGTTTGATTTATAGCCGTCATAATGCCGAATTTTTGTTAACACTTAGAAACGAAGCATGGCAGTTGATATAACTTCCTGACCTTGATAATATTATGACTGGTCCTTGTAGATCTCGAGCCATAGATCGTTTTGGCACAAGAATCGAAACATTCCGACTTACAGTTTAGGAGTTATGGTCAAATTACTAAAATTGGTTCGGAACCGTAAGTAAAAGTTCGTAACTTCAATTGAACCCTCGTAAAGCATGTTACTCAGTGGCGAATCTTGGTAAATAAATACTAGGGGTCATAAGGAAGGTATGAAAGAAAACCACATATCAAACGGATCGTTTTCCAATTTTATAAAAATGTTCGAATCAAGGTTAAACGCGAACTAACCCCTTAAAAGTACAACTTTGGTTATAACTTAGAAAATGAACGATAAAACTCGAGGTATAATCTTGGTTCGTAATCGATCGACTTTAGAACTTTTACGGCTTAAGTATATACCAAGTGTGGGTATGATGACATGTCTTAATAACGAACAAATATCGGATCGTATCGGTGATAAAAAGAGTTACACTAAAAGGTGTATAACGAGATAATTCGAAAACGTGTTTCGACTTAAGTGAAGTTTATACCTAGACTTTTAAAAAGTGTTAAGTGGTTAATCTCGAATGTTCTGATTGTTTATAGATCATCGAGCAGACCCAGGACACGCTATCTCCACCCACACCCGATTACCAGGCAAGTGTTCAAAACTTTGAACCTGTTGTTCTGATAATATATATATATGTGATTGCCATTTTACATATGCCATAGCATGCATGCCTATTGTCAAATTATATTATGATACATGTTCCCTGGATTGATATTGGCTTATAGACTAGATACGAATTATCAGTTATAAGCCGGATTGTTTTGGTAAGACCCTTAGCGAAGGGCATATGATATTCATTCTTAAATATAGACCTGGAGTCGGTATTTTGAGATATAGATAGTCATGGAAACCCGGAGGGATTCCAACGACAGATTATAATTTATCTGAGGAATGTTATTCGAGTATTATCTCAGTCAAGAGATATTAAATGAATGTTAGTTTCGAATATTCATTTAGAGCTGATTATTTAATGAATATTATTTTGATATTCATTAGAATGTTATTTATTAAAAGAATATTACTTTCGAATATTCATTTAAGGTTTATGTACTTAATGAATATTATTTTAAAATACTCATTGGAAGTTCTATTTACTTAAGGAATATTATTTCGATTATTCCTTTAAAGTTTTGATTACTAAATGAATATTATTTGATTATTCATTTAGAAGTTTATTTATTAAATGAATATTATTTTCAAATATTCATTTAGGTTTGACTTATTTATTGAATATTATTTTAAATAATTATTGGAGCTTAATTATTTAATGAATATTATTTCGAATATTCATTTAAGGAGGGATTTATTTAGTAAATAATCCCATATATTCATTCGAGGATTACTTACGAGCAATATTATGATTTAATAATATTCCGTAATTATTATTGAGTTAATAAATATTCCTGGAATATTTATTTAATTCTTTTAAATTCTTTTTAAAATGATTTATATTATTAGGAGATTATCTTTCACCTCCAAATATTATGTAAAATATTTCGGAGTCTTTTTACGACTATTTTATCAAGGAAAGGTTCCCAACTCTTTTTATTTTCATTTAAATCTATTTTGAAAGGATTTAAATGCTCGCTCAAACTTCCATATTATAGGAGAACCTACTTGAGCAATGTTATTTATCTTGTTGACTTCCTGGTCATAAATCTTGTAAAACTATTCATTTCACTCGCAACGTGGTTGCTGTTTATCAATTGAATCTGTGAGTAACCTTCTCATCATTCGAGGGGTAAGATTATTGGAACAAGATGGTATCCTCTAACAAGCAGCAGCTTGAGAGATATGATGTTGTATTTTCCTTTCCAACTAGATACGACTACTTTGTGGAGTCTTATCAACAAGTATTATACTTGGGGAAAGAGGGACGAACTTTGCGTTCAGAGTCATGAATTTCTTTTCGAACTTGGAGTCGTGTAAGAGGCCGAGTAGCGCCAGTCCATCCCCTTTGGCCCAACCGTTGGTCGAGGAGAGCTAGTAGGGCGGTAGACAAGTAAAGCCGTCAGTTCTTCCTTCTACCGGTAGTAAATGTAAATTGAGTTGTACAATCTGCGACTGATCATCGTAAGATTGGCAGTGGGTGCGGTGAATACTCCAGCATAAGTTCATCATTCAAATTCATTTTTTTTCTGTAACATTATCGTTGTTGGCAGTATTGGAAAAGTATTTATAATTGGAATTGCAATATTTTCCTGCAAGTTGCTCTTCTATGATAAATGATAATATCTTGCTTAACTTCGACATAGCAGATATTCCCACCTATATTTGCATTTTGAGTTACCTTGTAACTTCATCGTTCATATTATACTGGCATCATTTCCGTAAATGCATGGCATATGGTTTGAAAGAAACTTTTGAACTGTTATATATTATCATTCAGTTATACATTATCGTTGGTGGGCTATTGCTCACCCTTGCTTTATTATTATATCACAACAACAGCTAGACCAGATGACTCGCACAAGGCGCACTCGATGCTGGCAAGGACGATGAGACTACCAGAGCTGAAGAAGAAACTATTGGTAGGATAGATTCATTCTTTCAGTACCAAGTATATGGTCTAGTATAACTTATGAAAATGGATGGCAAAGAGTATGTATTCACATTGTAATTCTTTTGGATTGTAAGAACTCATAATGTGATTAATAAAATTTGGTAGTTACTCTGATTTCATCTCTGGGACTATAATGGGTGTGTTTTATATTGTTGTGTTGGGTCATAAAGATGTAATTTATTTTATGTTGAAGTAAGTTCAAGTATTGTGGACAGAAATGGAGACCGTAACGACCGGACCCTGGATCTGGGGATGTTACAATATTCCTCCGAACGATTATTAAAATGGAGTAATAAACGGACAAAAGAGCAAGCAGTAAGCTAAGATGTATGCATGTGCTAGTGGAAAATATCTAGTAACCAAGCTAGTTGCAAGGAAACTAGCATCATTAGAAGCTAACCAAGCTAGTTAGCATGGATGTCATCCTTCCACCACAAGAATCAAACACATGGCTTAAGGTGATGCAAGAGATGAGCAAAGAACTTTATTAAAGTGACTTTATACAAGATATTATCCATACAAACACAATAATGCAAGATTAGATGCAAGCAAGACCAAGCAAACTTCATTTCTCTCCATTTGTACAAACTGCCCAACAAGAACACTCATGAGAAGAAAATTCATATCTCCATTTCTATCCATGATAAAATCACCAACTTTTAACCAAAGCCTCTCCACTCCATGAGCAATATTCGCTCCAAATTTCATAGCAATCCAAGTAGTATAGCTTAGGCAAATCACCTCCCCAAGTGAAGAAATGAAACTGCCAGAATTCGTAACAGCTTCTGTACTGATTTTCAAACGGCCATATCTCCTTCGTTTCTCAATGGAATTTGGTGTTCTTTAACTTGTTGAAAGCTGGTTAGATGCTCTACAACTCTCCTTTTGAAGCCTTCTCCAGAAAACCTCGGTAAGGCCCTCGTTTTTCGTGTTCTTTCAACTGAGGTATAGCAGTTCCGAAAATTCTAAGAATGTTCTTGATGTGTCTTGCTAGTTTAAGGTTGTCAAGGAGTTCTAATGACTAGATCAAGGCTTTTTAGGCTCATTTACAAGCCAAGGAAGGTATCACTCTCTTGAAACCCTAGCTCTTAGATTAAGTTTTGATGATTGTTGAATGGTTTTAGATTAGTTAAAAGTATGATGTTAATACAAGCATGAAAGCATGATTATGTAGTAGATTTAATTGATTTAAGAGATATGATGTATATGGTGGTGAGATCAGTTGTATTATGGACTGGTTATGATGTATGAATACCCGGTGTGGCTTGGTTAATGTTTGATCGTGAATTAAAGATTTGGAAACGTCCGATTTATAGCTGTCGTAATGCCGAAATTTCGTTAAACCTTGAAATTCGTGCATCACAGTAGCTCTAATTGTCTAAACTGGTTAAGAATGTAATATACCCCCGTAGATCTCGAGTCGTAGATCATTTTGGAAAAAGAATTGAAATAAATGGACTTACGGTTTAGGAGATATGGTCAAATTACTAAAAGTGGTTCGAAACCGTAAGTGCGAGTTCGTAACTGAAATTGAATCCCCTTAACGTGATTAATTCAGTGGCGAATCTTGATAATTAAATTTTAGATATCATAAGGAAGGTTTGAGAGAAGACCTCATGTTAAAAGGATCAGTTTTCGATTTATTAAAAATGTTCGAATCAAGGTTAAATGCGAATGAACCCCTTTAAGATACACTTGGTTATAACTTTGAGAAACCACTTAGAAAACGATCGATAAATCTCGAAGTATAATCTTTCGACCTTAGAGCTTACATGGCCTAAGTACCTACCAAGTGTAAGATTAAGGACATGCCTCGATAGCAAGCAAGTGTCAGATCATAACGGTGTTAATGAAAGATAAACTGGAAAACGTGCATTAGCTTAAGTAAAGTATTTACTTGGCATTTCAAAGTGATAGATGATTAACCCGGGATAATTTTGGTTATAGATCGCCGAACCATCCCGAGTCATGCCATTAGCATAGCGGGAGTACCAGGCAAGTTTCCAATGCTTTGGAACTGTTGTTGTGATAATATATATATGATTGATTGTTGTTATACATATCCCATAGCATGCATGCCTACTTTCACATTTATATTGTGATACTTGTTCCCTGAATTGATGTTAGCTTATAAGTTAGGTACGAGATATACTAATTATAAGCCGGATATTGCTAAGACCCTTAGTAAAGGGCATATGATCTCATTCTTTAATATAGACCGGGAGTCGATATTTTGTATTATAGAGATAGTCGTGGGAACCCGGAGGGATTCCAATGACAGATTATTTGAGGAATGTTATTTCTAAACATTGTTTATATTTCCATAAGTATTAATTACTTGGAAATTACTCGAGGAATGTTATTTGAGTATAATCTCAGTCGAGAAGTACTATTTGAACAGTATTTTTGAATATTCATTTGAGGATACTGATTTAGATGAATATTATTTCGAAATATTCATTTGAGTTATTTATTTAATGAATATTATTTTGAATATTCAATTGAACTTTATTTCTTTAATGAATATTATCTTAAAATATTCATTTAAGGTTGATTTAATTATTGGATATTATTTTTAATATTTATTTGAGGAATTATTTATTTCGTGAATATTATATATATTCATTCAAGGATTATTATGAGCAATATTTTACATTAAGAATATTCTGGAAGTATTTCTGATTTAATAAATATTATTTGAATATTTATTTAATTCTTTTAACTAGTTTTAAAAGGATTTATCTTATTCAAATATTATATTCAAATTCCCTAATATTATGTAAAATATTCCTGAGTCTTATTATAAGTATTTTTATCAAGGGGACGTTTCCAAAACTCCATTTTTCATTCGAATCTATCTTTCTAAATATAAGGGAACCTTACTTGAAAGTTGTTACTTATTTTGTGTGACTGCCCGGTCATAAATCTTTTGAAACTATTCTTTTCATTCGCAACTTGGTTGCTACTTATTTATTGAATCCTTGTGTACCTTCTCATCATTCTAGGGGTAAGAATGTTGGAACAAGTTGGTATCCATTAACAAGCAGTAGCTTTGGAAATATGGGTGAATTTTCCTTTCCAACTAGATACGACTACTTTGTGGAGTCTTATCAACAAGTATTATACTTGGGGAAAGGGGGACGAACTTTACGTTCAGAGTCAAGGATTCTATTCGAACTAGGAGTTGTGTAAGAGGCCGAGTAGCGCCGGTCCATCCCATTTGGCCCAACCGTTGGCCGGGGAGATCTAACAGGGCGGTAGACAAGTAAATCCGTCAGCTCTTCCTTCTACCGGTAGTAAATCTAATTTGAGCTGTACAATCTGCGACTGATCATCGTAATGATTGGAACAGCGGGCGCGGTGAATACTTCAACATTAGTTCATCATTCAAATTTATTTAATTTCTGCAACATGAGATATCCCTCTTGTTGACAGGGTTTGAATACTGATCAGAACTGAAAGTACCTTTGCTTACCTTGCAACGCTATCTTTTACATTATACTGGTGCTATCTTCGTAAATGCATGGCATATGGTTTCGTCGATATTGTTGACTTGTTATATATATATATATATATATATATATATATATATATATATATATATATATATATATATATATATATATATTATTGTTCAGTATACATTATTGTTTATGGGCTAGTGCTCACCCTTTCTTTATTTATTATATCACAACAACAGCAAGAGTAGATGGCGCGTCCAAGGCGCACTCGGTGCAAGAGCATGGGAGCCATCAGAACGTTACCCACTGAGGTACTTACCATTGCTGAAGAGGAAGCTATTGGTAGGCTAGTTTTCAGCTTGTAAGCATCGGGTATATTTATTTATATATCATATGTAAATGGATGGCAAAGAGTATGTGATTAATTAATTGTAATTCTTTTGGGTTGTAGGAACTCAAAACTTGTGATTAATAATATTTGTTAGTTACTCTGATTTCATCTCTGGGACTATAACGGGTGTGTTGTGTGTTATTGTTTTGGGTCACAAGGTTGTAATCTAGTTTATATTGGTTTTATGGATGGAAATTGAGACCGTGATGACCGGATCCCCGACCCGGATCTGGGGCTGTTACACTTGTTCCTTAGCACTTGCTCTATTTTATTCACGATTTCCACAGGCTGTTCTTCATAAGTTAGATCAGGTTTTATATCTATCTGCTCCTATTCTATCATCTATCGAGCATCTGCGTTATACTGGTGTAGAATTTCCATATTAAACACGTTATGAACCGGCTATAAGTTTGGGGGGTAAGGCGGGCTCGTAGGCTACCTTTCTAACGCGTTTAAACTCTCAGATGGCCGAATGAATCTCGGGCTCAACTTCCCTTTATTTCCAAATCTCGTTAATTCTTTTCACGGGGATACCTTTAGTATCACGAATCTCCAACCTCATATTCTCTATCTTGTTTGCACAGAAATATACCAACATAAACTTGCCTGTCATTCATCAACATGCCATTTAGCTTATCAATAGCAGTACTATCTCTATCTTTGCGGGCTTGGTCCGCATACTTTCTCTGTCTGCCCTGGGCTGTCACTAGCCGCTTTCTGATAAGATCTTTTGTCTATCTGGTTTGTTGGACTAACCTAGGTCTTGTGTAAAATCTCATCCTTTAATTCCCGAACATTCGGAATCCATTTCTTTTTCATTTTGACTAAGGGCATCGGCTACCATATTGGCCTTCCCTGGATGGTAGTGTATCTCATAGTTATGATCCTGTATCACCTCTAGCCATTTTCTCTATCTCATGCTTAGCTCTTTTTGGGTGGACATATATATATCTCCAGTTCATGTGATCAATATAGATCTCGCACTTCTCTCCGTATAAATAATGCCTCCAAATCCTTAAGGCAAAAACTATCGCAGCTAACTCTAAATCAATTCGTTAAATCCATAAAAGTTGCGGGTACATTAGTCAACCCAAATGACATCTCTAAACATTCGTAGTGTTTATACCTATTGCGAATTACAGTCTTGGGTATATCCTCGTATTTAATCTTCAACTATTTATATCCAGTTCTCAAGTCAATCTAGGAGAAATACACAACATCTTTCAGCTGGACAAACAATTCATCTATCCTAGGTAACGGATACCTATTCCTAATGGTAAGCTTGTTCAACTTTCAATGTTCGATGCACAATCTCATACTAACATCTTTCTTTCTCACAACAACACCGGGACTCTCCACGGTGGTACACTTGGTCTTATCGTACTCTTGCCTATCAATTCTTGTAATTGAGTCGATAACTCTTTCATTTCCACTTGGGCTAATAGGATATACAACACTGTAAGCTTAATAATCGGTATTCATTCTCATGTCATCCAAATCGATGTCTGGTAGCTAATGTCATCCAAATCGATATTTGGTAGCTCATTAAAACCTTGTACAGCCTCCCAAAACCAATGTAATTTCCTTTATACTTGGTGTCTCTTTTCTCGGCATCAACTATATCAGCTAAAAAAGCCTCGTATCTATGGCGTAACAATCTCGTAGTCAGCACTATATTCTAGAATTTCTGAATCTGTCTCTGTCCATTAAATATTACTCTCTTCCCTTATAATCAATCTGGGCTCCATTAGATGTCAACCCATCCATCCTTATTACAATAACAAATTCTCTCAACTTGAAAGGAATCAAATCTAAAAATGTCGATCCCATACTACTAGTTCACAACCCGTATGTACTAGGCTTATGGGAAGAAAATCTCTCGATTGACTATTTCCACTTGTAATTATTCCCTTAGCGGCCCGGCCTTAAGGTTTAATTTCCATGCAACATCTTGATATACAACAATACATTAGCTCTATCTGAACTGTATAGAAGGGTACCTGCTATTTAAAGGTCCTAGCAGTACGTTGCTTGTTGGAGGTAGCCCTATTAACTCTTGGTATAGCTGGTTCAGCAGATGGACATTCCTTAGCCTTGTGTCCAAGCTTTCCACAATCGATACCTTTTGCACTAATGTAGCATAATCTGTTAATTCCAACATCGCCACGCGATTCTGGAACCATTGTCTCAGCCCTAGTTGAAGCCTATATGGGCTCTTTTCTCTTCTGTGTCCACAACTCCGGAACAAACCTCAACAACTCGGATAACTTGGCCTCACACTCTACCACCGTCATGGTTCCTTGTTTTAACTCTAGAAACTTTTATTTCCATCTGGGTCTCCATATATTTCTGGAAAACATTTCCCTAAAATAACAAGCTGAATCTCTCCCAAGTCACGACACTATCTTTCCCACCAGTGGTTCGCCTCTCCCTTCAGGTAGGCGACGAACATCGTTTTCTGATTCTCTGCAATACTCAATATCTCATATGATTTCTCTATCTTTTTAAGCCAAGCTTTGGCCACCACTGGGTCAGCGGTTCCATGGAATTCTGGGGGTTTCTATTTGACACCGTTATCATTGGAATTTTACGACACATTACTATTCCTTTCACATATATCGTTTGACCAACTTTCCACTTATCATAATATCTTTGAGAGAGAGAAAATAAACTAATTCATTGATATGTCACCAATATTCTGTTCGTCTTAGGGATCCGCTCTTGTCATAGGCTATTTCATTCCGAATCTAATTCCTTTCAGCGAATTTTGACTTATTCGACCTGGTTGGCCTCCGTTAGGAATTCAATAAAGATAACAAGAATCATGGAGCTTTGAAAAGATAGCTCCCATATCAAGGAAAATGTCACACACTAGTGATTATAAGGTTATGAGTTTTAAGGTAACCTTATTTGAGATGAGAGAATTTACTGAGAGATCAATATGATCATAAAAACTCAATGTTGTGTGTCTCAATTAAGACATTAATAAAGGTAATTAGCCTTCTTGTATTTCACAACTCACAAGTGACGGCGTCCCGTTAGACTTCAATCACCCAGACAGATAGTCCTTGTGGCCCCTATAAGTATAGGGTTGTTCGTCTCAGTGGAAGTTGAGAAGTAGGAAAGAAATTCAAAGTCTAGTTAATAATTATCATCTTTTGACAAATAATTCTCAAATGGACACCTTGGATTAAAAGTGAACAAGTTCCAAAGGTGCGATTTCTAAAGAAAAGGATAGCCAAAAAGATACTGGTATTCAACAAACAAGTGGTGCTGTATCACCATAGGATTATTCATTATTGAAAAGTGAAAGCTTGAATAACATCATTCACCAGCGCTTTGAAAACCTGAAAGTAGGTATCATGACGGCCTCTGGCACAATTGAAACTAAATATGGTTTAACATCAGTGTTATAAAATAACTTCGAAGAGGGAATATACCCTTTATCAAAATTCTCTCTTGGAGAGATGTCAAGATAAATTATAGATTGGGGAGGTAATCAACATAATTGCAAATGGGGAGGGTATTGTCAAGGTCTCTCCGGATTCCTTTTTATGTCGGCTCCTCTAATGGATAATCGTTCGCTTCCAGAGCTTTTCTTTTCCATGCACACCCTAAGGTGCTCGATACTTACGTCATTGCCGACTCATAATAGTCGCTAAGGATTCAACCATCGACATTTTCAATCGCAGGGAGTTCCACTCGACTAGGCACAAGCATCTCAAGCAAGCATTCTGTTTTATAAGAAGACTTTGATACCGGTGTCGCTTATAGTAACGACAATTCCACATGTCGAATGGGCGGTACTCCGGAAGATCGTTAGAAACTACATGCTTAAACCCAATTACTATTATAACCATCTTCATACCAAACATTCATTTTCTCGTATCAATCCCGTGTGCTACATAAGCTCAACACTTGTGGCATAACACCCTTCTTATTTAAGTCTTTCCCAGACTTTCTTAGTCCATCTTGGTTCTTAAAATATATCTCGTCTTAGCACACTCGTATTACAATAACACTATGCGTAGTATTTACATATAAAATCTTGCTCGAGGTAATAAAATTCCTTCGTACTGTAGTAACACCGTCCTTGGTGGAATCGCTATTCATGGGGATTTAAACCCATAGAGAAGGTAATGCCTCTAATAGTTAAGGTAACTAAGTACCCTTAATCATACACGAAGTTCGAACATCTCAGTTCTTACGCATGCTGCCTCCCTAGGCACTGCAACAGACTACGAGTAACAGGTCTCGTTCAAGTTGAATAAATCCACCGGTATTGGCTATACTGCCTCTACCTCTTCTGCTTTGGAGACTCTACTCCATTTTCTTCGTCATATCTCTTGATGAATCATAAATGATTATGTTAAATATAATTGATGTGTTTTAATCAGTGTTTAAGTGTTACAGTGAATTATCAGAGTTTAGCTGGAAGCGGTCAGAGTTTAGTGTAAACCCTGACAGATGGAAGCTCGAAAGAGTTTGTCAAACTCTGTTTGGAGGAAGCGTCTACTGGTCAGCAGTGATTGAAGATTTATTATGGAAGCGATATCTTTGAAGATTGGATAGCTATCAAAGAGATCGAGTTGACTTAGGAGACGTGTGACAATCTGTAATTGATATCATTGTATAGCTGATTATTAGGAATATCAATTAGAGATTGTATCGTAGCTGTATGTTTTATAAATACAGTTAGGTTAACCCTAGAACGGTATCGTACAACGAATTATCTTTATTGTAACCTAGCAACTCTTTGTGATAGTTTACATCACGAAGAGGGTTCTTAATACCAGAAGTTTTTAAGTGCATAAACGTATTACTTGTTAAACTCTCATACGAATTTGATTATTAATTGTGTATTCGGCCTAACAAGTGGTATCAGAGCCAATCTGTTACTTTATTACAGGTTAAGATCCAAACACAACAATAATCATGTCAGCAATTCCTCCACCAACACCTACTGTTTCTGAAAAGGCTCCTACTATTGTGAGTCGTTATGAACCAATCAGGTTTCCTATTCTCAGGCCATTAGAGTATGCTATGTGGAAGGTCAAGATGACTATGTTTCTGGAGGCTACAGATCCAGAATATCTTGACAGGATTTATGAAGGCCCTCACAATCCTACAAAGCTATCTGTTGCAGCTGTTGGTGAAGAAGCTAAAATAGTTCCAAAGGAAAAGAAGGACATGACTCCTGAAGATCTATCATCAATTGCTAAGGATGCAAAGGTTAGGCATTTACTGCATAGTGCTTTAGACAATGTTATGTCTAACAAAGTCATTAACTGCACCACTGCAAAAGAGATATGGGATGCTCTTGAAGTCAGGTGTCAAGGAACTGCAGCTATTAAGAAGAATAGGAGAAACATACTCACACAAGAGTATGAGCATTTTGAGGCTAAACCTGAAGAGACCATGACAGAAACATTTGATAGATTCTGTAAACTGCTCAATGATCTGTCATTGGTCAACAAAGAGTATGATCTAGAAGACTCAAATCTCAAGTTTCTTCTTTCTCTACCTGAAAAGTGGGATGTGAAAACAACCACTATTAGAGACAACTATGATCTTGCTGAAACAGAGATTGATGAAATCTATGGGCTGCTCAAAACTCATGAATTGGAAATGGAGCAGAGAAACAGGAGATCAAGCAGGAAGGCAAAGTCTGTTGCTCTTAATGTTGAAGAGAAGCCTCAGAAGAAAGAGGCATCAAGAAGGAAAATGAAGGGAAAAGCTTTGGTCATACACTCAGAAAGTGAATCATCAAACTATGATTGTGATTCAAACTCTTCTGAATCATCTGACTCTGAGGATGATGAAGAAGAAATGAGGAAAATGGCTGTGTTGATGGTGAAGACCTTCAAGAAAATGGGCTTCAAGAATTTCAAGAAAGGGAAAAGGTTTTCTAGAGATTCAAATGAAGACAAGAAAAGTTTCAGGAAGTTTGATAAGAGAGATTCTAAAGGGAAGAAGGATAAGTCTGAAATTCAATGCTAAAAGTGTAAGGAGATGGGTCACTATGCTCCTGAGTGCAAGAAGGGTAAAACTGGAAAGGTTCTCTACACTAAAGGCAGAGATTGGGCAGATACTTCAGATTCTGATGAAGAAGTGAACTATGCTCTCATGGCTACTACTGAATCAGAAACTTCTGAAAGTCAGGTACCTCTGTCTACCTATGCTTATAATATTGATGACATTGCTCAATTAAGAATTTATCTTAAGTCATTGCATATAAGTTATAGGGATCAGACTTTAGAAAATGAGAGGATAAAATCTGAAAATTCTGAACTTAAGGTTAGAAATAAACTTGTTGAAGAAAAACTTGAAAACATGCAACAAGTTCAGAAAGAGAGAGATGATGCTGTTTGTATAGAACAGAATTTGCTTCAGAAATATAAACAACTAGAATCTGAGTTGGAGGAAGCAAATAAGAAAATTAGGACTTGGACTAATTCTGGAAAGGACACTCAACAGATTTTTCAAACAGACACTGTTGGTCTAGGTTATAATGAGGAAGATGAACTTAGATTTCAAAATCAAGTTAAAATCAGACCTCATTTTGTACATGGAACCAGTAAATTTTTGTCTGAAAATGAAAAAGAAGCTGTTAAAAGTAAACCAGTAAAAACTAGTGTTAAACAGGTTAATATTGGTTCAATGACAGATAAACAACTCAAACATAAACTGAAGGAGTTAAAATCTGTTAAGAAACAGAGAGTGTCAAATAAGAACAGAAATGGAAAAGTAGGCATCACTTCAGGAAATAAACCAATGCTTGCTAGTTATGCTCCAAGAAAGACATGTCATAACTGTGGTAGTACTAAGCATCTTGCAAATTTCTGCAAGAAAAATAAAAATATAAATTCTTTACCTACCAAGTCTGAGGTAAAGAAGGATTTTGCTAGAACTAAGCCACAGACTTTATGCACACACTGTGGAAGCACTTGGCATTCCATTTATACTTGCAGAGAATATCATGCTATCTATCATAATTACTATGAACTGAAACCCAATCTGAAATGGGTTAAAGTTGATACTGCAAGTGTAAACACTGATACTGTTAGCTCAAACTCTGATAATGTTAATTCCGCTGCAAAAGCTAACAAAGTTAAGAATGCCAAAGGATCCAAGCAAGTCTGGATCCTTAAATCTAATCCTCAGTAATTGCTTGTGATTGCAGGGCAACAGGGAGGCAACCCTAGTCGTGGACAGTGGATGTTCAGGACACATGACTGGAAATAAAGCCCTGCTATCAGACTATGAGGAGAAAGCTGGCCCAAAAGTTTCCTATGGTGATGGCAATGTAGGAAGAACATTGGGATATGGCAATATTAATCTTGGAAATGTCATCATCAACAATGTAGCTCATGTCCCAGGACTCAAGCATGACTTGTTATCTGTGAGTCAAATCTGTGACAAGGGATATCATGTAGACTTTCAACCTGAATATTGTGAAGTTATCAGCAAATATACAGGAAAGGTTGTTCTAGTTGGTCACAGGCAAAACAACATTTATGAAATCAAGCTTTTGATAGACTCTGTTGGAAAAGCTGTTTGCCTGTCTACAAGAATGTCTAGTGAAGAGAGTTGGAAGTGGCACAAGAAACTCTCACATTTGAACTTGAACAACATCAAGGAATTGATCAGAAAGGATCTTGTAAGAGGACTCCCAAAGGCTCTGTTAAATGTTGATGGCCTATGTGATTCATGTCAGAAGGCTAAACAAAGGAAATCATCTTTCAAGAGCAAGACAGAATTTTCAATCACTGATCCCTATCATCTTCTGCATGTTGATCTCTTTGGTCCAGTAAATGTTATGTCTATAGCAAGGAAGAAATATGCTTTAGTCATTGTTGATGAATACACTAGATTCACATGGGTGTATTTTCTAACAAAGAAGGATGAAACTGCATTAACTCTGATGGAGCATATGAAGCTTCTGGACAAAGGATCAAGTAACAAAGTCAGAATCATCAAAAGTGATAATGGAACTGAGTTCAGAAATGCAAAAATGGAAGAATTCTGCAAGGACAATAGAGTGAAGCAAGAATTTTCAGCACCTGGTACACCACAACAAAATGGTGTAGTTGAAAGGGAAAATAGAACCTTGGTTGAAGCTGCGAGAACTATGCTTGATGAAGAAAAATTGCCAACTTATTTCTGGGCAGAAGCTGTTCAAACTGCTTGTTTTACTCAAAATGCTACACTGATCAATAAGCATGGAAAGACACCACATGAGATGGTGAAGAAAAAGAAGCCTAACCTGAAATACTTTCATATTTTCGGGTGCAAATGTTTTGTTTTGAAGACTCATCCTGAACAGTTGACCAAGTTTGAACTAAAGGCAGATGAAGGAATTTTTGTTGGCTATCCACTGTCAACAAAGGCATTCAGAGTTTACAATCTGAGAACTAAAGTGATCATGGAATCTATACATGTGTCTTTTGATGATAAGAAGATAACTAGACTTGAAGACAAAGATGAATATGATCAACTTAACTTTGAAAATGAAGATTTAAACTCTGATGAAGTAAACTCTGATGAAACAATTCTGACAGACTCTGTTGAAACAAACTCTGAACCTCTACTGGTAAACACTGGAGAAACTTCTCAGCCACAACAAAGGGAAGAACCAGTTGAGGGGGAGCATGATCAAAATGAAGACTCAAACACTGATACTGAGTCAACTGAAAAATCTGGATCAATCTCTGATGATTCAAACTCTGAAATTTCAAATTCTGACTCTGGGCAGTCAAGTTCAGGGAGAGTCTCAGAAAACAAAGATAGATCACAACAAAATCAGGAGAGCATGGATCAAGGGGGAGGATCACATGCTGACAGAAGTCATTTACCTTTTGCTAGGAAATGGACTAAATCACATACACCTGATTTTATAATTGGTGATCCAGATGCAAAAGTGAAAACAAGAAGTGCTACTGCAAGTGAATGTCTGTTTCATGCATTCTTGTCTAAAAATGAACCAAAGAAAGTGGAAGAAGCTCTTCAAGATGCTGACTGGATAACAGCAATGCAGGAAGAGTTGAATGAATTTGAAAGAAATGAAGTTTGGACCCTTGTACCAAGGCCAAAGAACAGATCTATTGTTGGTACTAAATGGGTTTTCAGAAACAAGACTGACAGTGAAGGTGTTATCACAAGGAACAAGGCTAGACTGGTAGCAAAAGGCTATTCACAGCAGGAAGGAATAGACTATGATGAAACATTTGCTCCAGTTGCAAGATTGGAGGCAATCAGAATTTTTCTAGCAAATGCCTCTCACAAGAAATTCAAAGTGTTCCAGATGGATGTGAAAAGTGCTTTTCTGAATGGAAAGCTTGAAGAAGAAGTGTTTGTTGAACAACCACCAGGATTTGTGGACCCCAAATATCCAGATTATGTCTACAGGCTAGATAAGGCACTATATGGACTTAAGTAGGCACCAAGAGCATGGTAGGAGACACTTGCTCAATTTCTTCTAGAAAGTGGATTCAACAGAGGAACAATTGACAAAACTCTGTTTTATTTCAATCAAGGAAGTGACCTCCTTTTAGTTCAGATTTATGTTGATGACATTATCTTTGGGTCTACTAATGATAAACTCTGTAAGAAATTTGCCAAGCTCATGCAGTCCAGGTATCAAATGAGCATGATGGGAGAGCTTAGTTACTTTCTAGGCCTACAGGTGAGACAAACAAATGATGGTATTTTCATTAATCAAGAAAAATATACCAGAAATCTTCTCAAGAAATTTGGTATGCTTGACTGTTCATCTGCATCAACTCCCATGGCAACAACAACTAAATTGGACAAAGACACAGGAGTTTCAGTGGATATGACAAACTACAGGGACATGATAGGATCTCTTCTATACTTGACAGCTAGTAGGCCTGACATCATGTATGCAACCTGTCTTTGTTCAAGGTTTCAGGCAGATCCTAGAGAGCCACATCTGACAGCTGTGAAAAGAATCTTCAAGTATCTCAAGGGCACCATATCATTAGGTCTGTGGTACCCCAGAGAATCAGATTTCAAGCTACTTGGGTATTCTGATGCAGACTTTGCAGCTGCAAGATAGACAGAAAGAGCACTAGTGGAAGTTGTCAATTTCTTGGTGACAAACTTGTCTCCTAGTACAGCAAGAAACAGAAATCAATCTCCACATCTACAGCAGAAGCAGAGTATATTGCAGCTGGTAGCTGTTGTGCACAGATCTTGTGGATGAAGAATCAATTGCTGGATTATGGATTGAGGTACAGTAAAATTCCTATTTACTGTGATAATCAAAGTGCTATTGCTATGACAGGTAATCTAGTACAACATTCAATGACCAAGCACATCAGCATAAGGTACCACTTCATCAGAGAACATGTAGAAGAAGGGAATATTGAACTACATTTTGTGTCTACAGAACAACAGCTTGCAGATATCTTCACTAAACCGTTGAGTGAAGCTACATTTACAAGACTGGTCATTGAACTAGGAATGGTCTCTGGTTCTGACTAGGAATGTTGGTTAGATTCAAATTTTACTTATGTATTGTATTACTCATATTTCTTGATTGGTTAAATGCTAAGTGAACTCTGTTGATTAAACTCTGTTATGCATACTCTGTTAAACTCTGTCAGCATGCCTGTATGTCATACACTGTTATTAAGTTTGATAAACTCTGTGAACTCTGAGTTGATTTTTGTCTGTATGAAAACACCAATGAAGAAATATGTATGAAGCATGATTCTCAGCAATTAATCATGAATCTTTCTGAGTTATTGTGATCTAATCTTAGATTGTGCAGAAAGTTAACACAGCATGATACTGGCTCATATTTATAGCATCTCTTAGTTTATTTTGTCCTAAACTCTGAGTCTATAAATACTGTGTGCATTACCTTACATGAAAAACTACTGATGTTGATGAACTCTAAACTCTGTTAGTTATACTCTGGTAGAATAAAATGCTTACTGCAATACCCCAAAGAAAATGTATATAGGTTGTTATACTCCTTTGAGATTATGTTGGATACTAGGATGACCTAGGAACTTATTGGTATATAATATGTGCTAAAATTCTCTGATTTTTGGTGACTAGTTAAATACTAGGATGACCCAGGAACTTATCAAAATGATAAGGGCTAAAATCTTTGAATTTTTGGTGACCGGTTCCAACCTCTAATTACTGGAATGAATAGAATTAAAAAAAAGGGTATAAAATAAATTAAAAGTTACTGTATATAGATTGATTACTACAGAGTTTAGCTTTCATCATACAGTCAGTGTTTACCATGACAGTTTGTGCATCCAGTGTTTATTGATTTACTTTATGGATTTTATAAAAAATTAGATGCTCTAAAAATTGATTTAGTAAACTCTACTTCACACACACATATTTTCACAACTGTGCAATTTATGAAAGGGTTTCGGTGATAAAGTTGGAGAATTGATAAACGCTGTTGATTCGTGGTTCGTACTCTAAGGTAAATTTTCATTTGGATAATTTGAAAATTTTGGAGTAAATAGGGCTTTTGACAACTGTTAATAAGTGTATTGTTGATTTGTGGTTCATACTCTGCGTCTCAGAGTTCTCGAATAGAACAAAACACTTCTCGAATTGGTACTCTGTTCTGCTCCTGATTTAAATTGATGACTTTGTTCCTTATATGATTACTTTAATTAGTTTTCATATTCTCTTCTTTGATTTACTTCCTTGAAGAACATTTCATAAACATTAATAAAAAAAAATTGCAGAACACACTGAATAAGATTAGAGAAACATAATTTTTCATTGATAATAAGAAAGAGATTACAAGCAAGTATTACATCTTTTTGTTCTCTCTATCTGCTAATCTATTCAACAGGAAAATAAAAGGTCAAGTCCAAACCACTCCATTGTTAGCAAAAATCCCAGATCCCATCTTTGCCACTTTATTTGGGTGGAAGTTGAAGGGATAAGGTTATTTTTGCTGACATATTCATTAACAATGGTTGGTGGTGTTGGATGAGGATGCCTTCGAGGAAAGCCATGCTAATGTTGCTTGGAGAGCAGCATCGATGTCGATCACTCTTGCAGGTTTTTCTCTCTCGATCTCTTCCAGACCGGCATCCATCTGCAGCCACAGAGTCTCAAGCTGCCTTTCCCAGTCAAACGCATCAAACTCTTCACGCGTATAGCTGAAGATATCCATATTCTCGGCGAGATGAAGATTCTTTTCTTTGATGGTAAGGTTTGACATTGTTATTCAGAGTGTGTTGTTTGAAGGGTTTTTGATTTTTCAGGGGAGAATGAAAGGTTAAAGGGTTATTGAACTAATCTGAACAAGTCTCTAGGCCTTAAATAGAGATGGGTAAGCAACGAAGTCCTAAAACGCTTCGTATTCTGGTTATTAATGGTTACAGGTAAACGCTTCATATTCTGGTTTTAATTAGGTCCAGGTATTTTAAGAGAGTGTTATTTGATTTTTTTTTAAATCAAATATTTTATTGTTTTAATTTGCAAAATTCATTTCTTAAAAATACGAGCACGTGACCCACTCACCCATTAATGTGTCCCACTCACCCATTATCGTGTCCCACTACACATTAATCTAGGAACTGATTGAGTGTTTGATTACATAAGAGATTGGGTTTTTAATTACTCTAATTACTTTTGTGTCCAAACGGTTGTGTTTTATTTTTACATCTCACAGTTCTCTCACTTTTCACTTGGGCATTCTCGCAAACACCTTTCCTACATACACTTCTCTTAGGGATTCTTGCAAATTTCTTAACTCAATGGCTTCTAAACCATTCACTGCTCTTGGTCTACGGTTTGTTCCTAACAACTATGAAGCTCCAATCTATCTTAAACGTGTTCCAGAAGCGTTTCATCTAATGCAGAATTTCTTGAGAGACTCAGAGATTGGACAAGCTCTAGTTGGACCTGATACTCTCTCTGCATCTCAAATTGCTACTTTTTGGCAAAATTCAGTCTATGTGGATGGAGGAGAGAATGGAACTCCTAACATCATCTTCACTTATGAAGAACAAGAGTTTGTGATTACTCCACAAACTGTAAGAGATACAATGGGGTTTGATACACATACATCATATACTCTTGTTAATGAAACTCTATTGAGAGAGATGCTACAGGAGATAGGTTACATGGAATCTCTTGAAAAGCTTGGCGGTATAAAGAGACCTAATCTCAGGAAGGAATGGAACTTTTTCTTTGATTGCATTACAAGGACATTCCAGAAAAAAGTCACCAACTGGGATGCCATTCCAATAGACAGTCTACAAATCGGGTATTCTCTACTCTATGGTAGTAATTTTGATTTTGGTAGATATGTTCTGATGAATTTAGGAGATAAACTGTCAGAGTCTACTATAGTTTATTATGCTCGATTTTGTCAAATGCTGTTCAATGCTTGTGTACCTGGTCTAGAGCTTGCTGATACTGATGAAATTCAGCCTTTTAGAGTCAACAAGAGAATATTCTCTGATATGACTAATAAGGATGTTGGTAAAGAAAATCTCCCTGCCTTTGTTCTGCCACTTGCTTTGCAAAATTTTATCAATCAACCTCAGGACCAACCACAACCAGAACCTCAACCAGAACCACAACAAGAAGCACAACCTGAACCACTAAACATTGATCGTACTCAAACACCAAACACTGAACCACCTACATCACCTATTCCCTCAGCACCTACAAAACAACCTTCACACACTTCACAAACAAACTCTGAATCATCACAATCTCCACCAAAATCGCAGTCTAAAGCACAAAGAGTTAAGAAGGCAATCACTGAACGACATGCAAGGGTTAAGCAGGCAATAGAGACACAAAGAAAAGCAAAACAGACATCTCCTGGAGCTGGTTATACTAGAAGAATGAAAAGAATAAAACAAACTGCAAACATACCTAAGTCACTCTCAGTGGTAGCACAATCTAGTGAAGAGAATTCAGATGAAGTGCCTTCAGCGAAGAGAAGAAAACTGGTAATTTCTGATTCTGTGGATGAAGATATTGAAGCTCCAGAGGTGGTTTCACAGCAAACACCTACTGTTGAGGTTGAGAAAGATGAAATACCTGCAGAGGTTGAAATACCTGCAGAGGTTGAAATGCCTACAGAGGACAAAATGCCTGCAGAAGAGGATACTAGAGATGGCTTTTCTCCAATGAATGATATTCTTGATTCATTTATGCCATTCTCTGATCCTATCTCTGATCCTGGTGCAGCTGATCAACCTACAGTTGTTCTTTCTGAAACTGTAGCATCACATACTGAATTACTCTCAGATGCTCACCAGACTGCTGAAGGAGGTGATGATGTTGATCAAGCAACCAAGATTACTTCACAGTCTATGCCTGTGGTTGACAATGCTCAGCACAGTGTTTTACTTGAAGATGAACATGCAAAAGCTGCAAGTGTTGAACCTGAAGGTGAAAGCAGTGCAAACTCTGATTCTTCTCTGAGCGCACCAGTACAAACAGACAATAAACATACACCTTTCACTCAACCTTGTCAGTCTCATGAAGTTGAGAGAGCACAACTTGCAAAATTTTCTGCTGACTGGTACAAAGAAGATTGCATTTTTCCACGAGGGAGAGCAGCTGATTTTGTTAAGCAAACTGCTGATACTATCTCCAATCGAGAGATTCTTTCTTGCTTAAAAGCAACTGTAGTTCAAGTCAAAACTCTGGATAGAAGATTTGATGACACTACAAAGGCAATCACTGATTTGAGGACTGAGATCGTAACTAGAGAAATGAAAATGGAAAGAGAGTCAAAAATCATGAATACAAAATTTTCTAAATATCAAGACAATCACTTTGCCAGGCTGGGTAAAGTTGAAGAAAATCAGTCTGCCTTGTCTGTTAAAATTGATTCTATTGCTACCTCTTTGGAGTTGATCACCTCTATACTCATGCCTGATGATGTCAAAAAGGGGGAGAGAGTTGCTAAAGACAAGTGCAAGCAATCTCAAACTCTGATCAGAAGGGATAGTGCTGGAGATGGAGGAGCAAGTAGTAAAGGAAAGAACAAAACTGAAGAAGTTCAAACTTTGAGAACTAGCAAGTCATCTATATCACAGTTTGTTGGGATAAATACTGATACTCAAGGTACTTCAAAGACCAAGAGTTTGCTATTACCTTCTAATCCACATACTGATGAAGAATTGGCTGCTAAGCTGTTTATTGAAGAGAATGAGGAAGGAGTTACAATTGAGGACATTGAAGCTGAAGAAAAGAGTTTACAAGAAGAACATCTCAAGGCTTTAAAGTCTGGTAAGTTACAAAGAGGAAAAGCTCCTAGGCCTGTTGTTAAAGGTGTTGTGATCAAGGAAAGGGCTGATGTTAGTCAAAGATCTCAGTTTTCAAAGGAAACAATGGCAGCAGAAGCTCAACTCAAGCTGAAAGGCATTGAAGGAGAAAGTTCACAGAAGAAAGTTACAACTTCTGTTGCATCACAAGTAATGACCATACCTTTACAATCTTCTCAGTTGAAATCAGTTTTTGGGAAAGGAACAATTCAAGATCCAAATATATTATCTGGAGTTTCTATGAATATTTCTGATGGAAGAGCCTTGTCTGGTAAAGTTGGAAACAATAAGGGTGGACTAGGTTCACACAAAGACAAAAGGCAATATACTGGTCCCAGAGATCCTTCTTCACTGGCTGTTCCAGGTCGTGGTGTCACTCAAGAGAGCTTGGATAGACTGGAATCAGTACAGTTAGTTTATCAGAAGAGTTTAAAGAATGACTTTCTCTTGTACTTCATGGCTGATGGGACAGTATTTAAAATTAGTGAGAATGATATTGGCTTGAAATATTGGGAAGAACTAGAATATGTTCTATATCTTTTCAAGATGAATAGTCAAAGGGCTCAATCAGTTGCTAATGTGCTCAGACAGAGGATGCTTCAGAATTTGGCAATCAGAGGAGAGAAGTATAATAGCAGATATGTTCCTAAGTACAGGGATTATAATGGAAATCTTATTGAAATGAAGAAAGGTACTGCAAAATTAAAGACTGATTTGGGAATCACAGTACTTGACTTCAATTCACAGTTAGAAGAAGTCAAATTTATCAGACTGGGAAATGAGATGAGAAGGAACAAAATCTATGATCTTAGGGCTGCTATCTACCAGATAGATGAGAGTGATCCTCAGCTCAGAGAGATTAAAGAAGCTATGAAGATTGAGCTTGAAAATGCAGAAAGAAGATTGCTCATAGATTATCTCAGAGCTATGCCAGATCTTGAAGTGATAAGAGATTAAGGTCTGTAAGGATTTTTTTATTCTCTGTAGATTTTGTTAAGTAGAAGCTTAAACTCTGAATTCGTATAAACACTGTATTTGTCTATTTGTTTTGACATCATCAATTATTGTCATTAACTTGTGCATTTTTGCTAATGAACAAGTTGGGGGAGATTGTTAAATATAATTGATGTGTTTTAATCAGTGTTTAAGTGTTACAGTGAATTATCAGAGTTTAGCTGGAAGCGGTCAGAGTTTAGTGTAAACCCTGACAGATGGAAGCTCGACAGAGTTTGTCAAACTCTGTCTGGAGGAAGCGCCTACTAGTCAACAGTGATTGAAGATTTATTATGGAAGCGATATCTTTGAAGATTGGATATCTATCAAAGAGATCGAGTTGACTTAGGAGACGTGTGACAATCTGTAATTGATATCATTGTATAGCTGATTATTAGGAATATCAATTAGAGATTGTATCGTAGCTGTATGTTTTATAAATACAGTTAGGTTAACCCTAGAAGGGTATCGTACAACGAATTATCTTTATTGTAACCTAGCAGCTCTTTGTGATAGTTTACATCACGAAGAGGGTTCTTAATACCAGAAGTTTTTAAGTGCATAAACGTATTACTTGTTAAACTCTCATACGAATTTGATTATTAATTGTGTATTCGGCCTAACAGATTATAAACTCTCATCTCGTCACTTATTTGACCTCTGAAGATTCGTCCGGTCTTATTATAAGACCTCAAGTAACATACCACATTTTTTATCAATCGGCATATTCTTTACAAGATTCTTTCCTTGACCCACCATGGAGTCCTCCTCTAGATCCTTCTATGGATCTTCCTTTATCGGGTCTTCGTCCATCTCAAGGAGCGCATCATCAAATGCTTACTCGAAGGCCTCAGGGTCTGGAATCTCAGAATCCCATCTATCTATAACTCGTACGAATCGAGGTGACTTACCATGAAGTCCTAAATTTGGTTTTCCAGAAGAAGTACCCTCTGTTGGGCTTAAACCCAATATGGTAGTATGGGTATTGGTGATACAAGTCATATATGGGTAAGGTAATAATTGTATGGATACACAATTATTATATATGGTATGTCTTATTCACAAAGTTAGGTAATTAGGTGCCAAGAATTGGAAGGCTTGTATAACAAGTATGGTAAGACTTGTAGAACAAGTATGGCATGTCTTGGTGGCTAAGTTTTGGGTGGCTATATAAACATAGTCATATTATGTTTTGATATATACTTGAGTATTGTTCGGCTTGAGTATTGTGTGAGTGATACACCGAGTGATTGATGTATTATTGATATTGTTAAGATTAATAATACGAGTTTGGGACGTGGGTTTTCCGCGTCAAATATATTTGTGTGTGTGCTTTGTTTTATTTGTTTGTTTGAATCTCGTTAATTGTGTAGCCCCTAACCTAACAATTGGTATCTAGAGCCGAGGTTCGAGGTTCGTGATGGATAAGGTCGGGGGATTCGAGATTGAATTGTTTAATGGAAGAAACAATTTTACCTTGTGGTAGAGCACGGTGAAAGATCTGTTGATTCAACGAGGGTTGTATGCAACTCTTGAAGACAAGAAGCCTGCTCATGTGGAAGATCCAAAGTGGGCAGATATGAAGTTACGTGTAGCATCGACAATCCGGTTGGCCCTTGCACCGGAAATCAAGTATGATGTTCTTGAGGAGGATAACCCTAAAAAATTGTAGGAGAAGTTGACGAAGACGTATCACTCAAAGTCATTGGCAAATAAGTTGTTCCTCAACCAGCTGAATAATGGCCTGATCAACCAGCTGAATAATTTGGATGAAAAATTGAAGGATGAGGACAAAGCTGTTCTTCTACTTGTGTCTCTACCAAAGAAGTATAGTACTGTGATTACTTCTTTATTGGTTGGGAATACGGAGTTAGCTTTGGATGAGACTATTGTTGTTCTTCTGGAGTCCGAAAGATTGATGAAGCAAGGATCGAGTGACGCATCTGATGGAAGTGCACTCGTGGTGGATGCACGTGACAAGAAAAAGAAGTCTGGTAAGAAATGTAACCCTAATATCAAGTGCTTTTATTGTGATGAATTGGGTCATATACAATCCTGGTGTCCAAAGGCAAGAGAAGACTTGAAGGAGTTGAAGAAAACTCGAGGAGGGGGTAGTGTTTCGATTGTGGAAGGTGATGCTCTTTTGGTACAAGAAGATAAGGGATCGAAAGAAGAATGGGTGCTTGACTCGGGATGTTCTCATCACATATGTGCCAGGAGGGATTGGTTCTCGTTCTACAAGAAGTGTGATGGAAAGATGGTCGCTTTACCAAATGGTAAAAGGGTAAAGGTTGCTGGTATTGGTGAGGTAATGATGAAACTTCACAATGGTCGTGTTCGAAAGTTAACTCAAGTGAGGTACGTACCGGAGTTAAATCGAAATCTAATTTCATTGGGTAAATTAGTTGATTTGGGATATACTGTTATGATGAAGAACGGTATTTTGGAGGTCACTAAATGGGATTTAGAGATACTCACAGGATGGAAGGACAAAAGAAAACTTTTTGTGCTGTAAGGAGAGGTTATTGTTCGAGGGGAGGCATTGGCGGATGGACGTCGATGTCTTGGTGGTGACCGTTAAATTGGTTGTGCATGGAACCGTATTGGGTTGAAGGGGAGGATTGTTAGGCTTAAACCCAATACGGTAGTATGGGTATTGGTGATATAAGTCATATATGGGTAAGGTAATAATTGTATGGATACACAATTATTATATATGGTATGTCTTATTCACAAAGTTAGGTAATTAGGTGCCAAGAATTGGAAGGCTTGTATAATAAGTATGGTAAGACTTGTAGAACAAGTATGGAAAGTCTTGGTAGCTAAGTTTTGGGTGGCTATATAAACATAGTCATATTATGTTTTGATATATACTTGAGTATTGTTTGGCTTGAGTATTGTGTGAGTGATACACCGAGTGATTGATGTATTATTGATATTGTTAAGATTAATAATACGAGTTTGGGACGTGGGTTTTCCGCGTCAAATATATTTGTGTGTGTGTGCTTTGTTTTATTTGTTTGTTTGAATCTCGTTAATTGTGTAGCCCCTAACCTAACACCCTCTCGGGCTTCATCTCAAACAGTCAGGGTCATGTCCTCTAATCCGACTACGAACTTGATTTAAACTCTAGTTATTGTCATCATTCTTAAGGGTATTGTAAGACTTGATCTCCTATCGTTTCTGAGGACTGTAACCTAACGCTCTGATACCATTTCTGTAACAGCCCCAAATCCGGGGTCAGGGATTTAGAGTATTCACAATCCATTTACTCCTTGCCTTACCTGTATTACTTGCAATGTACACAATTCAACTGCTTGTGACCCCACAATATATATCTCACACACACACACAGGTTAGAGTCTCAGAAATGAAACAATAACAACTGCAGAATAAATGATTATTATTACAATACCCAAATGTCTTCTGATGCTTACAATCCTATCATACTATTCATATTTATACATAAGATGAATACAAAACTACAGTCTGATCTGACTGGTTCAAACTACTCCCGGGATTACTGCTAGAAGCTGCTTTTGGAAAATATCTTGCGGTTACCATTCGCTGGCGAGGTATGTGTTGTGTCCTTCACATCCTGATTCACTGCTCTAGAATATATATAAAACAATAGCAAGAGTGAGCAGTAACTCAGCAAGGTAATGAAAGTATGGCATAACTCTGCATTTAACTTAAACCTAGAATAAAGCGGGTATAAGACAATAATTGTCGAAATATCTCTTTACCGAAAGTATTTCCTTATCGGAATATATTCAAAAACAGTACCATTGTAGTACTTCAAATATCATTTTCATAATATCTCTGCAAACTTTCGATATTCATACTATGAACAAAGTTCTTGTATAATATAAAAGATGAAGTTACAAGGTAATTCAATGTAATCTTTCCGTCAGAATATCTACTATGTAAAAATATAAGCAAATATCAACATATATTTTAAAAGAGGAAGTTGCAAGGTGATTTATTGCAACGTCAGTTTTGAACACTTTTCAGACCCTGCCAACATGATCGGTACGTCTCTTCAATACATGTTGCAGAAAATATCCAATTTGTGGATGATAAACTTATGCTGGAGTATTCTCCGCGCCAGATGTCCTAGCCTATGATGATCAGTCGCAGATGGTACAAATCACGATTTGTTTTACTACTGGTAGAAGTAAGAACAGACGGATTTACTAATCCACCGCCCCCTAGATCTCCCTGGCCAACGGTTGGGCCTTGGGATGGACTTGCGCGACTCGGCCTCTTACACGGCTCCAAGTTCGAATAGAATCCATGACTCTGAAACATAAAGTTTGCCCTCCTTTTCCCAAGTATACACTTATTAATAGGACTCCACAAAGTAGTCGTATCTGATTGGAAAGGAAAATTCACCAATATTTCCCAAGCTATTGCTTGTTAATGGATTATAACTTGATACTCGGATTACTTCTCGAATAATTGAAGAAGTAACTAAATTATGATGACTTGCAACACTACAGATGAAAATAATTTCTTTCAAAAGTTTATGACCGGGGAGTCAATAATAATAAATAACAGTCTCTCAAGTAAGGTTCCCTATATTTTGTTGCGCGAGCATTTAAATCTTCTTAAAAGATAGATTTAAATGGAAAACAGTGTTTGGGAACCTCTGCTTGATTTAAAAATAGCTTTTAAGAAGCTCATAAATACTTTCCATAAATATTGAAGGTCAAAATAAACTTCAAATAATATAAACTATTTTTAAAAGCATTTAATAAATATTCAATTAATATTTATAAAAACATAAATGTTAAAGAATATTTTTAAACAAAATGATCGTTCATAAATGAACTCTTAAATGAATATTCAAAATAACATTCATTATTGATAGGACTGTCCCATAGCCTCTTATACCAGTTTACAATGATGGACTTTCCCACAACCTTTTACACAAAGTTTCAATGATGGACTGTCCCACAGCCTCTTACACAAATACTCCTAGTTCAAGTAAATCCATGACTCTGAAACGTAAAGCTCGTCCCCCTTTCCCCAAGTGTAATACTTATTGATAGGACTCCACAAAACAGTCTTATCTAGTTGGAAAGGAAAATTCACCAATATTTCCCAAGCAGTGGCTTGTTAATGGATATCGACTTGTTCCAACAATCTTACCCCTCGAACGATGAGGAAGTAATACAAAGACTCAATTTAATGAATAGCAACCAAGTTGCGAGTGAAAAGAATAGTTTCAAAAGATTTATGACCGGGAAGTCGAACAAAAATAAATAACAGCCCTCAGGTAAGGTTCCCTTATAATTTAGAAGATATATTCGAATGAAGAATGGAGTTTCGGGAACCTCCCCTTGATAAAAATAGTCATAATAAGACTCAGAAATATTTTATATAATTTTTGAAGGTCGAAGATAATATTTGAATAAAATAATATATTTTAAAACTAGTTAAAAGAGTTATATAAATATTCAAAGATTATTTATTAACTCATAAATATTCAAAGAATATTCTTAATATAAAATATTGCTCAAAGTAACCCTCGAATAAACGTATGAGAATATTCGTTAAATAAATAATTCCTCGAATAAATATTCAAAATAATATCCGATAATTTAATCAACCTTAAATGAATATTCAAGATAATATTCATTAAAAAAATAAAGCTCAAATGAATATTCCAAAATAATATTCATCTAAATTAATAACCTCAAATGAATATTCATTAAATAAATGAAGTCTTAAATGAATATTCAAAAAAATAATATTCAAATAGTATTTCTCGACTGAGATTATACTCAAATAACATTTCTCGAACAATTTCCAAGTAATCAATACTTATGGAAATATAAATAATTTTCATAAATAACATTCCTCAAATAATCTGTCACTGCAATCCCTCCGGGTTTCCACGACTATCTATATATTACAAAATACCGACTCCCGGTCTATATTTAATGAAGGAAGATCATATGCCCTTCACTAAGGGTCTTAGCAATATCCGGCTTATAACTATTATATCTCGTTTCTAACTTATAAGCCAACATCAATCAGGGAAGAAGTATCACAATATAATTTGATAGTAGGCATGCATGTTATGGCATACGTTATAACAACAATCAATTATATATATTATCACAACAACAGTTCTAAAGTATTGGAAACTTACCTGGTAGTCGAGTAGGGGTAGCGTGTCCTGGGTCAGCTTGGTGATCTATAAACAATCAAAGTATTCGAGATTAATCACTTAACGCTTTTGAAAGGCTAAGTATATACTTAACTTAGATTAAGATACGTTTTCAAGTTATCTCGTCATACACCCTCTAGTGTAACTCTTTTTATCACCGTTATGACCCGACATTTGTTCGTTATTAAGGCTTGTCATTACACTTACCCTTGGTAGGTACTTATACCACAAAATTGCTAAGATCGGTCGTTTACTAAAAGAGATTATACCTCGAGGTTTATTGATCATTTTCTAAGTGATTTTCCAAAGTTACAACCACTTGTTCTTTTTAGGGGTTCATTCGTACTTAACCCTGATTCGAATATTTTTATAAAATCGAAAAACGATACGTTTGACATGAGGTTTTCTCTCACACCTTCCTTATGATCTCTAATATTTAATTATCAAGATTCGCCACTGAATTAGTAATATTAAGGGGGTTCAATTTTAGTTACGAACTCGCACTTACGGTTTCGAATTACTTTTACTAATTTGACCATAACTCCTAAACCGTAAGTCCGTTTGCTTCGATTCTCATGCCAAAACGATCTATGACTCGATATCTACAAGGGTAGGTTATATATACATCTAGGCCAGAAACTGAACCCAACTGTTATGCATGAATTTTAAGGGTTTAACAAAATTTCGGCATTACGACGGCTATAAATCGAACGTTTCTAAATTGATAACATCACAACCAAGCCAAACCGGGCATACCATCAATCTTATACACATAATATTCATCTCATAAGTCCAAGAACATCTCACTTAACCATCATTATCATCATATGGCCAGACCAACTACAAGATCATGCTTACATGCTTATAATAACACTATAATCATAACTAAGCTAAAAACCACCAAGAACATACATAATCTCAAAGTAAGATCTAGGGTTCATAAGAATTATACCTTCCTTGGAGAGTGTACAAGCCCTAATAAACCTTGTATAGTCCTTGTATAGGCTTATTATAGCTTAGATCATCCAAGGAAAATAAGAAATCAAAGTTAGTTAATGAAAGTTACTATTCATCCTCCAATTTGATGATTTATTTGAAAATGGAAAAAGTGGAGTTTGAAGCTAAGATTTCTAGGATAGCTATTATATGAAATGTAGTACTCACCATAAAATTTTGGAGATCAAACAATGGTGGGAATGTGGATTTTGATTATTGAATTTAGGCTAGGGCCGAATGGAGGTATAATGGGGGGGAGAGTTTGCTTGGCTTGCTCTTGCTCTTTGATCTAATCTTCTATTATTATGATAATATCTTCCATAAAGTAGCTTTAATAAAGTGGTATGGTCATGGATGATGTATTTCAAGTGGACAAGTGTTGATGATTAGTGGTAAGATGAGAAAATGATGCTAAGTACTTGGTTCGTTGCTAAGTATGCTAGTTACTCTTGTAACTACTTGGTTGCTTGATATTATGCACATGCACGCATCTTGGTTCTCTGCTTGTTTCTTAGTCCGGTTATTGCTCAATTTCATTGATCGTTCGGAGGAATATCTCAAGTATTTCTCGTTAGGGTTTTACCGGAAACCGTCTTAATATTTATACTACCATTCTCAATCCGCCTTAATAATTCTTGAATTTAAATTCTTTAAATATTTATATTAAGTCCTTAAGTCATTCAGTGTCTAGGGGAATCTCGGAGAAAGTAAAAGTGCTATTTTTCTGAATCTGATATTGTTTACATACACTTATATTGCTTATCGGTCATTAATACGAACTCAAAAATCCGTTCCGAATATTCCTATATAGCGTCTTCTGATACTATTCCAATTTCCACCAAAAACACTATTCATTGCTTATTTTCTCTTTAATTCTTATAATTAGAAAAAATGTCTTCGCGCTTTCCCGAGCGTTCCTTAACCCATTTACGGAACAACTGGACTTATAACAGATATCGATTTGGATGACATGAGAATAACCTTCCTCCTTGGAATTTACCATATCTTACTTATCCAGGAGACAGATTTTCTTATCTAAGTTGTCAACCAATTGCATTGTTCATGGCATATAAACATTTGAATCAAAATTCGTTAAATATTCATTCACTGAAACCACTATTACACTTATACTCCATTACATAATAAAAGTTTTAATTACTACCAAAAAACTGGGTTCTTATAGCTCCTATTTTCTAGAGCTACAAGGTATACCGGTTTATATATACTTTATCTCAAAGCTCGTATAATACCAAAAGTCAAACTTACACAATATAACATATATCATAAAACTGTACAACTTTATACATGGCAAAAGCAGTATTATGATCAATAATTCAAACTATAGATTTGGAAAACTTGCCTGATGCTCGAGAAGTGATAGGGGTTCGCGACAATGTCGGACAATCTAGACAAGGTAAAATAAAACATACGATTAATCCTCTGGATAATCCACTTATATAACAACGCTTAAACACGTAAGCGAAACACAACCAAGGCATTACTAGCTCGCTTTAGACTCACACTAAGTCCATGTTGGTCGACAAACACTTACGACATACTTTTGGTTTGAAATCGATCCTCGAATTCAAGTTATACTTAACCATTTAGAACATTGGTTTCTAAGTCACGTTCTTAGGGGTTTTCACTTGCGCAACCTTGGCTGACGCATTTTTATAAAATCGAAAAATAACATTTTTGACTCGAAACCTTCGCACGCACCTTGCTAACTATCCTTAACATTTTATCACAAAATTTAACATCTTAATTCGACAATTAAGGGTCTCGAACTCATCATCAAAGTGGTTACATTTCTGCGATAAAATCCTTTGAACCACTTTCACTAAAACTAGCATAACTCTTAAACCGTAAACTCTTTTAACTCGATTCTTTTGGCAAAACAGACTAGACAACCATATCTTTGTAACCACAGGCAGTGGTGATGCTAAAAATGACTTTATAGTCTCGGCCATTAACTATTTTTAAGGGTTAACGAAATTTCGCCATTACGATGGCTATAACTCGGACATTTCCATTTTGTGACAACATAACCAAGCCACACCGGGCATACCATACATACCCAACATCCACAAAAAACCATAATACATCTCTAAAGTCAGTGGTAAGGTCCTTTGATCACCACTCAACACATAAATCTCAAAACAAAGGTAAATAAACATGGATGTTCTTATTAAGCACTAATCTTTACACTACTTGCATAAACTCCCTTAAAACTCAATATAACTCATACATGGGTTAGGGTTTTACCTTCTTGGTTGCTCTAGGAACAATATCAAAGCTTGTCACACCTTGGGATAGCCTTGAGTGTTTTTAACAAAGCCTAAAAGACATGATCAAAACATGAAACAAACTTAAAACACTATTCATCACTATTCATCAACACTTTGTAAAAATCATATAAAATCTAAAAATAAGAGTTTGGCTCTCAAATTTGTACCACATCTTGGTCTCTTCATAAGATTTGTTTTAAGCTATAGATCATGAAATTTGAGTGGTTGGAAGTCCCCTTTTGAGAGGTATGGTCGTAGCTTTTGTGGGAGAGAAAAGAATGGTGGGTTTGCTTGGTTTCTTTTGTTTTCTTTGTATAAATGATACATACCCCTTGTATCTATCCTAATATATCAGCTATGTTGCCTTTTGTAAGTTGTGTTTGAAGTCCACCAATGCCAATAGGCCACTTGTTGGCTTAAGATAACATGTCCCCCTCCAATTTGGAATGTTTGCTCCTTCTCCCTTTAGGTTTGATAATATTGCACCAATACGTTTCCCTTTTGTAACATCTTTATATATATGTTACATCTTATATGTTGCACTTTAATGCTCTAGTGTGGAACAATCCCTCGAACAAATATTAATTCCAATATTCCTGGAATGTTCCCTTTATTTCTTGTTCTCGGAAAATGTTCTCGCGGATTCTCAAATGTTCTCAATCCCTTTAACTCTAGGATTTTATTCTCAATTCTATTCCCCTCTCAGAATATATCCTCCCTTGGACTTCTAATGTTTAATATCCCCCATTAATAATCCAATTATTATATTCCTGACTCCTTTGTCAATTATGGAATAAAATAAAGTTTGGATTCTCTGAATTCTGTTCTCGTTTACATACACTCATTCTCTCTGTACTTTCCCAGTACATACTTGGTTTTCTCATTTCTCAATTCCTATAGTGAGTACTCTAACTCACTTCTCAACTCCCTTCTAGGGTATACCAACTCATTTTCTGGACGATAGATTATTCTTATCTATGTCGTCAACCACTGAATTACACTGTTCAGAAAATACTCACATGTATTGAAATTATTATCCATAGAAATATCCATTCATTACCACCACCGTTCATTGAAATCACTATTCACTGATGCATTTAATCGTAATAAGAAAAGTTTTAATTCTACCAAAAATTCGGGTTATTACAGTTTTATTGAGAATCATTTAAATGTTTACATGTTGTCTAATATTATATATTGTGGACAATGTAGTATCAAATGGGATACAGAATATTAGATTGTTAAATACGGTTTATATAATATAATAAGGTTCACAGCACAGGTGGTGTTGGACAATCCACTGGTATGGCTGTAGTATTATTTAGATTAGTTTATATTTACTGATAAATAATACTAGTGTACTTTGTGGATATTGAACAGGATCAAATTTTGAATTGTTCCCTTATACTGATTAAGAAGGAGAACTAAAATTATATGTTATTATTAATGCTTAGGTTCTTAATCCGGATATAGTAATTGACACGTGTATATTATTTACATGCTTTGATTATATATGAAATAATTCTTTTGAATTATATCAATATATTTTGGGTGATGGAATTATATACATTGTGAATATTATTTATAGAAGGAATCCATGTCCTGATAATATTCGGGTTAATGATGTCCCCTTGAAAGCTCAACAAGATTTAATTATGTGAAACCCTGCAGATGGATTTATTCCGGCATAATTAAATAAAGGTTGAGTGGATGATCAAGGATAAAAGATATTAATTAAATGAATTATCAGTAATTTATTTAATTAATGGACATGCGATATTTTAAACATGGGGAATTTAATAAGCAAAAAATAAATGAGTTGATTTAATTAATTAAATAAATTCCGGAATTGGGTGGGTGGTGCAATATTAATTATTTAGTGGAATTAATTAATATTAATGATAGTGGGCTTGGCCCAATTTATCATTAGAAGACCCAACCTAATTTACTCCTTGGTCCCTATTGTAGCCTATAAATACTCATAATGCCTCCAAGAATAAGGATTCTGAATTCTAGAGGTTGGAGGCTAAACCTTGGAGGATCGAAGGCCACACTTCGTTCAAGGGAGTAAGGGTATACAATAGAAGATCGTGGATTTGAATCGCTTTCGCCGTATCGATTAAGGTAAATTTTCTAAACCCCCTTTGTAATCATTAAACTAGTTATAAACAAATCACTATGATCCAAAGGGACCAACAATTGGCATCTAGAGCCTGAGGTTTAGTGGACTTGTGTTTGTGTTTGATGACGTCCATGTCGTAATTAAAATTGGTTGTGTATGTATAGTGGTATGCTTGTGTAATAATCTTTTATAGGTTGTTATCCACTATTATGGCCATGTTTTTTAATTATGTGATTGGATCCCACGTGGTTTATCATGTTATTTTTATGCGATTGTATCCCACGTGGTTTATCGTGGTTGTGTATGGTTTTGTTTTGGCTTGTAATCGCGAATAAATTCGTGTTAGAATAGGTATTGCAATTTGATTGTATTAGCCCAATTTTATTTGTAATCGTTATTGGATGTGTGTATCCATGTATTGCTTATGATTGCAATTGAGCCATGTTTTGGAGTCGAAAAAGGGACAATTTTCTGCTGCATTTCTGGTGCGTTTCTGCTGATTATGCCGCTGTTTTGCTGCAATTCAGCTGCTGTGTTGGCTGTTGGTTGCTGATGTTGCTGTGCAGAATTTGCAAACGGTGTCAGATTTGGACGCATAATACCTTTTCGGAAAGGGAACGAGCTACTTTCCAAAACTGATAGCAAAGCTATCACCCATGACGTTTTTGGCAATTTGAGCTCGTTTAGACCCTCAAACAGAGAGCTGAAGTTTTCGCAGGATTTTCGGGCGAAATTTTTTTGGGCCATAATAGTTGATTTATTTTTTGTTTTAATTTTTCTGCTATTTATTTTAATTATTGCTATTATATATGCTTTAGGTGATTTTCATGCCATGCAATACTAACCTTAGTATTCTAGAACGACATGGACATAGGGTTGTTTATACTATGCTTAAATTATGTTGATCATCATGTTATGCTATGTTATGTGTTCTTTGTATTGTTATTATGATAACATGTGGACCTCGAAGAATTAACATAGGGTGATGCATTTAGATAAATAAAATCCTCAAGGTAAAATACTAAGTGGGAGAGGGAATTAATTTGGAATGGTCGCCATTATTGTTTGTATGTAATATAATCTTTTAAATAATGTAGATGGTATATATGATCACCTAACGTGGCGTACTATTTACGGTATTTTAAAAGGTTGTAGAAATTACTAGAACAAAATTCTTAAATTAAATTACGAATATTGAAAGGTATATAGATCACCCTAACGTGACGTACCAAGTTTCATATAATTCGTTACGAAAATTGAATACTCTTTTTGATGTTGACTATGGAGAATTCTGTTTAGGAATTGGGTATTAAGCGAGGCCGTTGTGACTCCTCCGAGAATTGAGAATTATCCATTAATATATCAAACGGATGTATTTGGTTTGACTAATTTAAGATTTGATAATGGTATACACTTAGCTATGAAAAATAATATATGGTCTACCCAAACGTGGCGTATTATTTAGTACTAGGACCGAAGTAATATTTAAACGAATTTAAGTGGTATATATGTCACCCATCGTGGCATACCAGATACTTATGGTGTTTAAATATTAGTGCATTAATTTTAATTAATTGTTAGAGGAAACCAATAGGTTTTAAGATTTGTGCAACCCTCTGATTATGTGTTATAAGTATGATTCTCAGGATTAGATCATTATGGGCTTTAATCCACTATTCACCATACTTAAGGATAACGAACTTACTGGACCAAACTATATTGAATGGAAACGTAATTTGGACATAGTGTTGACTGCTAAGGATTACAAATTTTGCACTTATGAACCCAAGCCAAATCAGCCTGCTAAAGACGCTCCTAAAAGTGAGAAGGAGTATTATAAGCAGTGGGTTAAGGCTGATGAGATGTCGCGATGTCACATTTTGGCAGCAATGTCGGGTGTTTTGCAGCATCAGCATCAGGCTATGGCCACTACTTCAGATATGCTCTTTAATCTCAAGGAACTTTTTGGGGAACAGAATAGGGCTGCTTGGCAAGTAGCAATGAAGGCTTTAATGACCACTCAGATGGCTGAAGGAACACCTGTAAGGGATCATGTTCTCAGGATGATGTCTCATCTGAATGAGATGGAGATCCTTGGTGCTGATATTGATGGGGAAACCCAGATCGATATCATCCTTATGAGTCTGCCTAAAAGTTTTGAGCAGTTCTGCTTGGATTACACCATGAACAAAATGATGTATAATCTCGCAGAACTTCAGGCAGCTGAAGGACTCTTTAAGCAAAATGTTCAAGTGAATGTGGCTGAGAGAGCTTCTTTCTCTAAGCCGAAAGGCCAAAAGAAGAAGAAAAAGACTCAGACACAGAAAATGGGAAAGGTTGCTAATGCAGTGGGAGTTCAAGGTGCTGTGAAAAAGCCTAAGGGCAAGTGCTTCAGGTGCAAGCAGTCAGGTCACTGGAAACAGGATTGTCCACTTCCTAAGAAGACAAACAATACTGGTATGTCTCTTTCTCTAGTTACAAAAACATATATAGCGGCTATATCTACGAGCACTTGGTGTGTAGATACAGGAGCCACTGACCATGTTTGTAACATTATGCAGGGGTTCCAGCAAACCAGAATGCTTAGAGATGGCGAGATATATGTGTTCATGGGAGATGCTATGAAAGAAGTAGTAGTTGCAGCTGTAATAATTACTTTATCTTTTGGAGATGATAGGATTTTGGTTTTGAACAATTGTCTTTATGTACCTTCATTTAGAAGGAATTTGATTTCGGTTTCTAAACTTGCTATGGATGGTTATAATGTTTGTTTGGATCGTAATGCTTCTATTATGATGAATAAACAAGTTATATGTTCTGGTATATTGCAAGACAATTTATATATTATCAATCCTATCCAACCAATGCTGCAACAAAAGGAAACTAATAACATTCTTTCTAGCTCAAATAAAAGAAAGAAACCATCTGAATTGAACCAAACATATCTTTGGCACTTAAGATTAGGTCATATTAACTCGAGGAGGATTCAAAGACTGGTAGTAGATGGGCCGTTAGGCTCGTTGGCAGTGGAGCCATTTCCAGTTTGTGAATCATGCTTGGAAGGTAAGATGACTAATAGACCTTTTAAAGCAAAGGGGAATAGAGCCAAAGAAGTGTTAGAATTGGTTCATACTGATTTATGTGGACCTATGAGTATCCAAGCAAGAGGAGGTTATGAGTATTTTATCACTTTCATTGACGATTACTCTAGATATGGGTACATTTATTTGTTGCGCCGTAAGTCTGAGTGCTTTGAAAAATTCAAAGAATACAAAGCAGTGGAGAGAAGCGACATCTTGTAAAATGTATCAAGTCACTACGATCAGATCGTGGTGGCGAATACTTGCATGGAGAATTTAGGGAATATTTATCAAAAAATGGGATTACATCTCAATTGTCTGCACCTGGCCCACCTCAGCAGAATGGTATAGCAGAAAGAAGGAATCAGACTCTTTTAGAGAGTGTTAGATTGATGATGAGTTATTCGGATTTACCCAAGTCGTTCTGGGGATATGCTATAGAAACAAACCTTCTGAACTTGGTACCTTCTATATCGGTTCCCAACACTCCAATTGAATTTTGGACTGGTAGCAACCAAGTCTAAGACATATTCGGATTCGGGGTTGTCCAGCACATGTGTTGTACAAGAACGCGACCAAGATAGAATCTCGTACAGAAGTAAGGCTGTTTGTAGGCTATCCCATGGGAATGAAAGGTTATTCATTTTATAGTCCTAGGGATTGAGATATCATTGTTAGCACCAATGCTAGATTCTTAGAAGAAGACTATATAATGAACTACAAACCCATGAGTAGTGTTATTTTAGAGGAATTAGTAGGAGCAACAAATAATCCTAAAGAGCCAATAGTACAAGTAGAACAACCAAAAAAAACTGCACAACTTGACACTAATATTGTACCAGTGCCTCGTCGTAGTGGGAGGGTTATTCAACAACCAGATAGATTCATGTTTTTAGGAGAGTCCTCAAACTTGGTCTCTGGTGAACATGATGAGGATCCTAGGACATACGAAGAGGCAATTCTAGATAAAGATGCAGATCTGTGGCAAAAGGCAATGGAATCTGAAATGGAATCTATGTATTCCAATCAAGTTTAGGAGCTCGTGGAACCACCCAAAGGTGTAAAACCCATTGGATGTAGGTGGATCTACAAGAAGAAAAGAGGATCCCACAAAAAGGTGAAAGCCTGGAAAGCATGACTTGTGGCGAAAGGGTATACTCAGAAAGAAAGGATCGATTATGAGGAAACCTTTTCGCCGGTTGATATGCTTAAGTCGATCCGGATTCTTTTATCTATAGCAGCTCATCTCGATTATGAGATTTGGCAAATGGATGTCAAGACAACTTTCCTTAATGGAAGTCTTGAGGAAACCATCTATATGCATCAACCAAAAGGATTCATTAAGGAAGGCCAAGAGCATCTGGTATGTAAGCTTAAGAGGTTTATTTATGGACTAAAACAAGCTTCTTGGGATTGGAATATTTGTTTTAATCATGCAGTCCAGTCATATGGATTTGATCAAAGTCCAAGCGAATCATGCGTGTACAAGAGAAGTGAGGGTAATGCAGTGGTTTTTCTAATACTATATGTAGATGACATTTTACTCATTGGAAACAATGTTGAGATGTTGTCATCAGTAAAGGCATGGTTGTTCAAACAATTTGACATGAAGGACTTAGGTGAAGCAGCATACATCCTTGGGATCAAAGTAATAAGGGATCGCAAGAAAAGGATGTTGGCTTTATCTCAAGAGCCCTACATTGGTGAAGTATCAGCTCGTTTTAACATGCAGAACTCCAAGAAAGGTTTTCTACCTTTTAAGCATGGAGTTGCTCTATCTAAGAAGTAGTGTCCTTTGACACCTAATGATATAGAGATCATGAAAGCAATTCCTTATGCCTCGGCATGTGGAAGCTTAATGTATGCTATGTTCTGTACGAGGCCTGACATCTGCTTTGATGTAGGCATGGTTAGTAGATATCAATCAAACCCAGGTCAGGAACATTGGAGTGTAGTAAAAAATATACTCAAGTACCTGAGAAGGACTAAGGAGTACATGTTAATTTACAAGGCATCAGATCTATTTCCTTTGGGATATACTGATTCAGATTTTCAATCAGATAGGGATAAAAGGAAATCAACCTCGGGATATAGTTGTGGCTCACATATCATCGGAAGACAACTGGGCAGATCTTTTCACAAAGAGCTTGCCAACCAAGGTTTTTGACAGGCATGTGGAAGCGATAGGAGTCAGATGGATGGACACATAGTTTTGTGTAATAGTAGATTAAATAAACACTGGTGTGCTCATAGAATATTTTGAGTATAAGTAGGAGATTGTTGGTGTATACTGAAAATATCTATTTGAAATATATACATTTATCTCTGGTCAGTTTTATTGAGAATCATTTAAATGTTTACATGCTGTCTAATATTATATATTGTGGATAATCTAGTATCAAATGGGATATAGAATATTAGATTGTTAAATACGGTTTATATAATATAATAAGGTTCACAACACAGGTGGTGTTGGACAATCCACTGGTATGGCTGTAGTATTATTTAGATTAGTTTATATTTACTAATAAATAGTACTAGTATATTTTGTGTATATTGAACAGGATCAAATTTAGAATTGTTCCCTTATACTGATTAAGAAGGAGAACTAAGATTCAATGTTATTATTAATGCTAAGGTTCTTAATCCGGATATAGTAATTGACACGTGTATATTATTTACATGCTTTGATTTATATATGAAATAATTCTTCTGAATTATATCAATATATTTTGGGTGATGGAATTATATACTTGGTGAATATTATTTATAGAAGGAATCCATGTCCTGATAATATTCGGGTTAATGATGTCCCCTTGAAAGCTCAAAAAGATTTAATTATGTGAAACCCTTCAGGTGGATTTATTCCGGCATAATTAAATAAAGGTTGAGTGGATGATCAATGATAAAAGATATTAATGAATTATCAGTAATTTATTTAATTAATGGACATGCGATATTTTAAACATGGGGAATTTAATAAGCAAATAATAAAGGAGCTGATTTAATTAATTAAATAAATTCCGGAATTAGGTGGGTGGTGCAATATTAATTATGTAGTGGAATTAATTAATATTAATGATAGTGGGCTTGGCCCAAGTTATTATTAGAAGGACCGGCCTAATTTACTCCTTGATCCCTTTTGTAGCTTATAAATACTCATAATGCCTCCAAGAATATGGGTTCTAAATTCTAGATCTTGGAGGCTAAACCTTGGAGGATTGAAGGCCACACTTCGTTCAAGGGAGTAAGGGAATACAATAGAAGATGGTATGACACTCTGTCACAATTTCTTCTTGAAAATCAGTTCACTAGAGGCACATTGGACAAGACACTGTTTTACAAGAAGCATGGTAATGATATTATCCTAGTTCAGATCTATGTGGATGATATCATATTTGGTTCTAGTAATGAGAAGTTGTGTGAGAAATTCTCTAAGCTCATGCAAAGCAGATATGAGATGAGCATGATAGGAGAGTTGACATTCTTTCTTGGATTGCAAGTTAGTCAAAGGAAGGATGGTATCTTTATCAGTCAAACCAAGTACATCAAAGGTCTATTAAAGAAGTTTGATTTGGAAGATAGCTCACCTGCAAAGACACCCATGGCCAATGCCACTAAGTTGGATGAAGATGTTAAAGGCAAGAAAGTAGATATCTCAGTCTACAGAGGCATGGTTGGTTCTCTACTCTATCTCACTGCAAGTAGGACAAACATCATGTTTGCTACATGTCTGTGTGCAAGGTTTCAATCAAATCCAAAGGAATCACATATGATTGCTATCAAAAGGATCTTTAGATATCTGAAGGGCACTCCAAACTTGGGTTTATGGTATCCTAAGGACACAGGGTTCAATATGGTTGGTTATTCAGATGCTGATTATGATGGATGCAGAGTGGATAGGAAAAGCACCTCAGGTAGCTGCCAGTTTCTTGGACAAAGGTTAGTGTCTTGGTATAGCAAGAAACAAGTGTCAACTTCTACAGCTAAGGCTGAATATATAGCTACTGGAAGTTACTGTGCTCAAGTGCTTTGGATTAGAAACCAACTTAGAGACTATGGACTTGTGTTGGAAAAGATTCCTATCATGTGTGACAACACAAATGCAATCTCTATAGTTGCAAATCCTATCAATCATTCTAGAACAAAGCACATTGACATCAGATATCATTTTATTAGGGAACATGCAACTAATGGAACCATTTAGTTACATTATTTTCCCACAGATAAACAATTAGCTGATATATTCATTAAGCCATTGGATGAAGCCACCTTTACAAGGTTGGTTAGTGAGATTGGAATGCTGAATTCTTCAGAATCTGGCTAAGTGAAAATATCAACTAAATTGTTGCAGCAGTAAACACTTACTTTATTTAAATGCTCAATATTTTTGAACTAAGTGTTGGCTGACATATGATTTATAAATATTTCAACTCTTTTGCATATGTTCAAAAATCATATTTTGCTACCTTGAAATTTCTATGAAATTTTAAGAAAAATAACTATTTAATTTGTTAGAATATTCTTCATTGAATACTTCTGGTGAATTTTTAAAGATAGTGAAAAATGAATTTTATGAGTGAAAAGAATTGATAAGTGCATATTTTTGCATATTTTTATTACATATTTATTGCTTGAACTCGTATTTTAATAATTTATTTTGTTGCATTTTAGGAAATTCGTGAATAAATAAAGAAATGGAAAAATAAAGAAATAAAGAGCAGGGAAGGGAAAAAGAGGAAGAAAAAAGACTAAAACGAAAAAAGAAAAAAGAATTAGGAGCTTGGAGGAAAGGGAATCTTTCAAGACACATGGAAGGTGGAGATCATCCCAACACACGCCAAGATTCACTCTATAAAGCTTAAGGAGGAAGGAAACATTTGGATGGCTAGGATTTCTCCACCACATTAAAAGGTGTATGGTGGAGATTAACCCAACACACCCCTTAACCCTAAATCTTATCCTATAAATACCCCCTCACCCCCCTTGTAATTATCAACATAGATTTTATGGTAGCTTTAATTTCTTGTTTTTTTTTAGTTTCAAATCTTGTAAACACTTTTTATTTTAATGCAAAAATTCCGTTTCTTTTAATTTCTCGTCTTGTTCTTTCGTTTTTATTGCATAGCTTTCGTTATTTTCATAAATCCATTTAGTGGACAAAGTAGCGAAATGCTAACCATTATAGGTTGAAAATAACGATTTTTATTTTCTTACTCGTAGTTTTAATTTTAGATTTAATTCGTAATTTTGCCCCTTTAAATCTCCATTTTATTGTGGATTTTATTACTATTAATTGTAGATCTAAATTTCCCTATTTTATGTATTAGTGTAATTTAAAAAAAATTCACAAAAATATTAGTTTTGATTTTCAGTACGTGTTTTTCTTGCTTTCATTTGTTTAATTCGAATGCTTGGTTTTCATCCCCTGTTTTTATCCCTTTTGTTTCTTTTTATCCTCTGTTTTATATTGTTAAAACACAGATATCCAAACCCAGCCTTTTTCTTTTCTTAGAACCCTTCTCTCCCCTTTCTCTTCGAACAATCTACACAAACCCATTTCCCCTCTTTGTTTTTTTTTTCTTCCTTCTCCTACGAATTAACCCAGCACTTGTTTGTTTTTCTTTTTCTTCGACTCCCTCACTGTACTCGACCCCCTTCCCCCAATTCTTTTTCTTTATTTTAGTTTCTAAATCGCTGTTTGTCAGGTTTTGTTGAATTTCTGAGTTCACGTGTCCCCAGCTTGCTGAGTTTCTGAGTTTAGATTGTTATTATGTTTTCCTCTATGTTTCGTTGCTAAGTTCTGCGATTTTCTTTTGCTGAATAGATGTGGTTTGGTCCGAGTTGACAGTCTGAAGTTGCTGTGTTTGAGTTTCGCTGCTGAGTTGCGTTGTTTTGCTATTGTGCTGAGTGTTTTCGTTTTGTTATGTAATCGCCGGGTTCAGTTCTGAGTTTTATTTGTATTTCTGAGTTTGCTGTACCGAGTTGACTCATTTTTATGCTGCGTTTTTTTAGTCTTGTTACGCTGTAGTTTTGTTGTACGTTTTTGCTGCGATTGTGGAATGTCCGAGTTTAAGAATCGAGTTCGCGAGTTTTGTGCTGAGTTTTTATAGTGTTTTCTTTTTCTGCTAAGTCGAGTGTGTTTTTGCTGAGTTCGTGAATTTCTTTTCGTTGTTTGCTGCTGTTTCTATGAGTCATTTTCTGAGTTCTTTGGGTTAATCTGTTGTTAGTTCACTGAGTTGTTAGTTCTGTGTAGTTAAGTCAATTAGTGAGTCCTCTTTACAGCATTTTTGATACTGCTGTGCTTTTCGAGTTCATTAGGTCCTAGTCAACGTATTGGCTTCGGTTTTCTGGAGAGTATCGATGTATTGTGTTGGTTGATGTTTTACCAGTTTTGGTGAATCGATGTAACTGTTGAACTAAGTTTTGTTCCGTTATCGTTTTCTCTGCGTTCCATTTTCTATTTTTACTGTCGAGTAGTCGAGTTGATGTCTTTTATTGTTTCGATTTTTTTTAATTTTCGTTTAATAGCTAGTTAATATCCGAGTTTGGAGATTGAGAAACGATTTGGTTCACTTGTGGCTAGAAAATTTTTCATATATTCTATGTCGAATTTTTCTAAAATTTTATGTAAGTAATTTTTAATTCAAGTTAAAAAGAAAAAAAAATGTTTTAGAATAAAATCTAGTTTTAATTTAGAATTTTTAGAATAAATTAGTTTTAGGATAATTTAGAATAATTTAATTTTTGTTCTTTTCATTTTTAATTAGTTAGTTTAAAATTAGAATAAATTTAATTTTCTTTTAAAAATAGTTTTAGGAATTAATTAGTAAAATCTAAATTTTCTAAAATCCAATCATCCTAATTCGATTAAATTGAAAATTAAGTTCGCGAAAATGTTAGTCTTTGTGGATCGATACCTAAAATATTTCAACGATTGAATCGTGCGCTTGCGATTAAAATTGTAATTATTTTAGCACATCAAGAATATTTCGATAAGTCAGACTTCACTAATGATTCATTTCATGTCAATGCTCGACTTCTCTAACAAGTCTCTTTTGAGTACTCTCGAGTTCTCGAATAGAGTCCTTGAGAGATATCGAACAGAGCATACTTGACTTCTCGAATACTATACTAAGTTCTCTAAATACTGAGTTCTCGAATAGTATCTCTTGAGTTCTCGAATCATTTGAAAGGGCTGAATTCTCGCTGAGCGTTAGACCACTTTTTGACTTTTGTCTGACACTTTTAACTCACTCATAAAACATTTGTTATTCAATCTTATATTGAATAAACTGCCAGCTATCGGTTATTACCGGCTTGAGTTATCAAATATGCCATATTTGACATATCGAACAGTTGTTTTTTCACTTCTCGAATACCTGACTTTTCGATACAAAACGTGTATCTAATCGATAATTCAAGTATCCTTATTTATACATCTCCACAACTGCTCTACCCATTTCAATCAATTTATTAAGCACCCATTCCTCTGAAAAACAAAAATCTTAACCGCTGAAAGCCAAATTTCTTCTTCAAATATTCAACTTCTCTTCTCTCTAATCTATACAAATGGAAAACAAACAGTTTAACACCAATTTCATCGCCATCTCCAGCGATGTCGAAGCATCCAATGCTAATTATAAGTGTTTCGTGAAGTGGCTGAGCGAATCATACATTAAGGATGCTCTGACTGCTAACCCAGTTCTATATCTAGACATGCTAGAGCAATTTTAGAATTCTGCGACTGTTGAAGTAAATGCCCTTGAGAACGCTACAAAATCTTATACTATCTTCTGCAAGATCCAAGAGAAGGAAATCACAATCACCACTGTAGATATGAGCAAGGCACTGGGGCTTCAATAAGAGTCATATAATCCTTTGGCAAAGGATGGTGAACTGAAGGACTTCTTCTCGTTCATAAGATACTCCACCAAAGTTAATCTTGGGCATTTGAATAGGAAGTATTTAAGAAAAGAATGGATTTTTGTGTTTGCGACAATCCTACAAGTATTTACTGCCAGAAAATCCAGTTTCGACCAAATCAGTGGGCCCGTACAACAGATAATGTACTCCCTGGCCTATGATAGGAAAATCAATGTTAGGTTGCTGATAATGCGAGATCTGTATACAAGACTTGGCAAGGATTCATCACAGAGAGGTAAGGATATCTTTTTCCCTCGTTTTATTCAATCTGCTCTAAACTATGTAGATAACACTTTGAATAAATTTCCTGGGATAGATAAAAATAATATAGGCTATCCTAAATCCATGTCCAAACTATTTGGAAATTTGGATACAAGGAATGCTGTGAATGTAAGACTTGAGATTACACCACACATGACGGAAATCTTCAAGTCCTACCCTCACAACAAGCTAACATGTGCTTCAAAATCTGAGTTAGCAGCGCCCAAGCAAGTAGCACAAACTGCTAACCCAGGGCCTGCTATCAAACCCTCTCAACCAAACACTCTCCCAAACACTGAGCCAACTACATCATCCTCTCAACAATGTGATGCTAGTAATAAGAAGAAGAAGAAGAAGAAGAAGAAGAAGAAGAAGAAGAAGAAGAAGAAGAAGAAGAAGAAGAAGAAGAAGAAGAAGAAGAAGAAGAAGAAGAAGAAGAAGAAGAAGAAGAAGAAGAAGAAGAAGAAGAAGAAGAAGAAGAAGAAGAAGAAGAGAAAGCTCACTGCATTGAACGTATTATCAGAAGCAGCTTCAAATGTTGAATTAGGCTTAGAAAGTGAGGAACCTGAGGCACCCTTACAGAGGACAAAGAAGAAGAAAAATAAGAAAACCACGTCTTCAGTCACACAAATGGCTGAAGTTATAAAATCAGGGGCAAACAGCTCACTAGATGTGCCTTCTCAACAGGGTGCATCTATAGAAGCAAGCATTCTCCCCAATACAAAATCCTGTAAAGAGTCAGCACATGGGAGTAATAAGGCTGGCACAACACTGAGTGGAGAGCACATCACAATTGAAACTCCACCTATTTCTCAGGGGTAGTTGCCAAAATCAATTCTACAAGACACTTCTCTTCCAGAATCTACAACTAATATTTCTCTGCAGCCTGCAACTCAAGCAATTGAGGAGCAAGGCACTGATCACCAAGAATTTTCGTTTCTTGGTGAGCCAATGGATTCAAGTGACTTGGTGCATGACACCCTGTTCACTACCCAGAGCCCACATTTAGTTGGTGAGGGAGTGCATGTTAGGGCACATCCTGATGACACCAACAAAAACACAGAGGATTCACTAGTTTTCACTAGAGACTCTGTTCTTGTGTCATCTACTGTTGTAACTCATCCCACTTCTGTGGAGACAACAGTAGTAGAGTCACTCCATCTGGTTACAGAAGTTGCATCTGTAACTGAGGGGTCTAGCTTGCCTAGCTCTAGTTCTGACTTTCTGTTTGAATGGCTAAAGCCTGTGCAACATGACAGTGCTTCAGGATCAGGGTCTGCTCCATAACAATTGACGGTTAAAGCACTTCAAACCTTAATTGTGGACCAGATTCCTGAGTTCACTAAGATTGCTCAACACCTTCTTACAGCAGACATGCCTAATGCTGATTATGAAGCTATTCTTCTCTGTCACAAGCAAGATGTAGAGGAACAACAAAAAAAGATAGTTGAAGAATCTGAAAGAGATGGTAATGTGGATGCATGGTTGCAAGGGACTGGAAGTGTAACTTTGACAGAAGCTCTCCAGTTTCTAAGGGAAGAATACATCACTTCACTAAGATCAAATGCCAAATCTCTAACCCATGCTGAAGTGTATGAAGCTATAAATGATGCATACAAGGGAAGCTTGAAGGCTGCTCACTACCTTGGCAAAGGAGTTAAAACAGAAATAGATGAAGTGTGCAAAGCCACGGCAAAGGTAGTGAGTGAGGTCAAGATTGAGTTCTCCTTAAAATTCCCTTCTCTGGAGACTGTCTTTAAAAATGTCAAAGAATGCAGAGCCACGTGCACTAACTTGGATAATCGCCTTCCCATGGTCCAAGATGCTATCAGAAATCTTTCAACTCAAGTGCAGAATCTCTCTTCTCAGACAAATGATGCCAATGCACAAATCAGAGTCCTAATTTCTAATTAATATGGAGATAAGGCAGTCACAGATGTCCTTGTGCATGACATGAAGAAGCATGAGGTAGAAAGGCTCAAGGAGCAATCACTATCTGGTTTCAAGGCTGCACACTTATTGTCTAAAGTGGACAGTTTGGAAACAGAAGTGAGCTCCCTCAAGAAATACAATGCTGAGCTTAAGGACTCTGTGGCACTGCTAAATGAAAAGTTGGATACTCACGCAACTATGACTGCTGAGGTTCTCCTTAATCAACAACAGATGCTTTCTGCAATGATGAGACACATGAGCATTCCTCAACCTACAGATGCTCCATTAGCTTCTACTTCAAACCTAATGGCCCCATCAAAGGCACCTGTGTCTGAGAACAAGACTAAGGGGAGAAGCACACAAATAAAAAGGAGAAGCTAGTGGACTCAAAATCTAAGGGGGAGAACTCAAAATCTAAGGGGGAGAAGAGTGATCTAGGCCTCAAAATCTCCGACTTCAAAGTGAGGAAATCTGTGAAACAAAAGCAAGGAGTCAAGGAGGGTGAGTTGAAGTTGAAGAAAGTAGCTATGGCTGCAGATGAAGAGGCCAAGATAAAGAAAGTGGTTGTAGCAGGAGTAGCCAAGTCACCAAAAGAGAATCAACCTCAACCCCAACCATCTTCTCAGTCGGCTGATGGCCTTCTCGGGAGGTCAGTCGGTCGGTGGTCGGTTGGCCGGAGGTCGGTCGGCCAAAGCCCTCCTTGGGAGCTCGATCGGCTGAAGGTCAATCATCAACCTCAAGACTCGATCATCAACCTCAGTTAGCTGGAGCGAAAGCTCGGTCGACCGGAGCCTTCCTTAGGAGCTTGGTCGGCCGGCTCTCGGTTTATCATATTGAACATCACGTTTCGAACATCAACTTCAGGTTTCAAGCATCAATTTCAGTACTCTAACACAAATTTTAATATTTGAACATGAATTTCAATCTTCAAACATGACCTCAGTGGCATCAAACGGAGCTTAACGACGCTAAAATAGCACTAAACGGTGCTAACCGGCACTAAACGGTGCTTAGACGGCGCTAAACGGCTTCGGTTTCAGCTTCAGCTTCGTTCTTACGTTTAAAATGTCAGGACCGGCCTTGAGCATCACCCTCGGTCGGCCAGCTCTCGATCGGCCGGAGCCTTCCTCGGGAGCTCGGTCGGCCTAAGGTCGGTCGGCTAGGGCTTTCCCGGGTGCCTCGATCGGCCGGCTCTCGATCGGTTGGAGCCTTCCGTTGGTGCTCGGTTGGCCAGCTCTCGGTCGGCTGGAGCCTTGACCTTGACTATCAACCTTGAAACGTCGATACTTGAAACTCGACTTCAATACTCGAATGTCGAATTTCATTACTTAAGGGCCAATAACCAAGTCATTCATGACTTTTGTTTAAGGCTCAACTTCTGGTCCAGCTTAGTTTTCATATTCAAAATGGCGTTGGGACCGATTTTCGACATTGAAACGATGTCGGGACCCTCGACATCGAAACGAAGACCGGTTGGCTGAAGCTTCCTTGGTGCCCCGGTTGGCTGGCCACCGGTCGACTTAGCCCCGGTCAACTGAAGCCTTCAAGGTGCCCCGGTCGGCTGAGCCTCGGGATTGCCCTCGTGATGACCTTGGCTTCCATTTTGAATACCAGCCTTTCATATTAGTAATAGAACATCAATGTCCACACTTGAACATCACTTCAACCTTTGGATCTTGATTGGAGGTTCATGACGCCCTCAAGTTTGGCCTTCATAGCTAATCTTGGCCTTCATGGCTAATCTTGACCTTCATGGCTAATATCTCGTGTTTCTCATCCTAGGATTCGAGGTTGATGTTCACATGTTCAACGTTGGTGTTCTGGATCAACCACAACATCTATAAGGTTGGGGGTGTTCTGGACCACCAACACGAGGTTTTAGGTCAATAGGAGGTGTTTGCTATGCCTTGAATGGTTTCATGAACCTTGAATTTGAACGACTTGTTCCTTAGTTCTTGTGACCTTCCGTACCTTAACTTTTTTGGTGAATCCTTGGTCTTAAGGTTATCATCAACCCTTGACTCTCATCCTTGTGATGGAGTTCTTTAGTTCTTGCCTCCTCCTTGTTTCTCATGGAGGAGGTCTTTCTTCTCGGTTGATCGTTCAGGTAGTTCACTTGCTCCTTAGCGCTTGACCTCAGGCCTGGTGTGCCTTTGTTGGTTTTTAACCCTCTTCTTATGCTCATATAACCTTGCTTAGTTTTCAACTTGACTAACGACTCTTGATTCGAGCCCTTAAACTCAAACGACAAGCTCGATTGGAGGCAGACAGCCTTGTTGGCCATCAATGCTTAAATTTTGTGTCGGGTTTTGAGATTCAAGATTTTAAGTATGGAATGACAAAGGACCTCTTATCTCAACACTCTCACTAACAGTTTACGTGCCTTCAAGGCATTATCAGGGAGCCAACCAGTCTCAAGATGAGCTTTGATAGGGTCTATCCTTCAGCTTACATCAACCGGTGCTACCAATTTCGAATCGATGGTGGGGTCTTCAGGACCTGGAAGTAAAAAACTCTCCTCATAATTCTCTATCTCAGAAGAGTCGAACTTAGATAGGGCATCGGCCTTAATGTTCTCATTTCTTGGAATGTGCTCCACATAGCACTCATCAAATTGAGCCACCACAGCCTTCATAATCTTAAGTACTTTTCCATAGCTTCCACCTTGGATCCAAATTTACCATTCACTTTGGGAGACTACCAATATCTATAGACTTTGAGGTTCTTGACCCTCAAGGTTGACCAAGCCTAAACCGGCTATCCAAGCTTCAATCCTTAGTCTTGGAATATATTCTCCAGACTCTTATCGGGGCTGGCTTCTATTCCAAGATAACAGAAAACACCAAATGTTGTCTTTTATCCCGAGTCCTTCAAGGACTTTAAACACTTATTTGGTTGTGCGGTAACCTAGCTCTTGACCCTTCGGGGTTTTTATTTATGCATTTGTTTATTTCCATTCGTGTATTCTTTTATTTTCGATACTTGGTCGTCTTTGACTTACACACATCAGGTGCTTGGTACATAAATAAAATCACACAATCAATGAATGGAAAACAAACTTGCATTAATAACTTGAAATGGGTTCAACCCTTACATAGAGTACTACTATCCTACTCGGAGCAACATGCTCTGCAATGGTTTCAATGAACCTTATTTCTACTTCTACTAGATAAATATGAAGTTAAGTCCTACTAGGATAACTTGAGCCCATCGGGGCTTTGCAAGACTAGGCCTGCACCACTTGATTTTGTTTTTGATGCTCCATCAAAATAGAGCGCCCACCACTCCTTCTGGTCTCCTCGTTCTTATTCTGAGGTTCACTTCTTGCTTGGGGTACTATCTTCTGCCCCCCGACTTCTTGGTTGCCAATGGTACATTCAACGACAAAGTCAGTTAACGCCTTAGCCTCAATGGCTGTCCGAGGCTTCTGTGTGATGTCCTCTGCTGGCCTTTCTTGGTGTTCCTTACCACTGCGGACATTCATGTCTTTAATCGGAAGCACTTGCCCCCTCCGACTCCATCAGGCCTTAACGAGGCTACATAACAGCTTCGTGCCATCTTTTGATCACTTTTATGTTCTCCAACACCATTCCTGGTTGGGAACTTGATCTTCGTATGATAAGTTGAGGCAACAGCCTTGAATGCATGAAGTCCAGTCCTTCCGAGGATAGCGTTGTACGTTGAAACCGCCTTGATTACCAGGAAGTTCAACATCTGAGTGGCCTCCTTGGGCTCCTGTCCAATAGTTACAAGCAACTGAACAATCCCTTTAACTTTGGATTCTACTCCATTAAATCCATATATAGGCATGTTATTGGGGGTCAACTGAGAATCATTGTACCCCATCTTCACAAATGCATCAGGAAATAGAATGTCAACGAAAGCTCCATTGTCTATGAAGACTCGCTTCACCTCTGAGTTTCCAATCACAGAAGTTATTACCAACGGGTCGTCATGGGGGAACTTCACCCCTTCCAAGTCTGAGTCATCAAAACCAACCATTACTTCAGTTTTTTCACGCTTCGAGGCCTCTCACACGATGTGCATCACATCTCTGGCATATGCCTTCCGAGAATTCCTTGTTGTGCTGGCCGCAGTCGGGCCTCCTGAGATCATGTTGATTACTGGCCCTCGGGGCTGTGGGTTGCGATCTTGATCATCATCCCTTCTATTATAATCTCTTATTTGATTACCACGATCTTCACCCTTAGTGAAGTGGCTCAGTTTCCCTCTACGGATCAAAAACTTTATCTCATCTTTGAGTTGCTTGCAATCATCAGTGTCATGCCCCACATCTCTATGGAATCTGCAATACTAATTCTTGTTTCTCTTGCGGGATCACCCCTAAATGGCTTCGGCCATCGGAAATCCTTATCCTTCTCAATGTCCAACAAGATTCGACTCCTAGAAGTATTCAACTGTGCATACTCAGTGAACCTTGGTCCTTGGTTCTTCTTGTTGGTGTATACTGAAAATATTTATTTGAAGTATATACATTTATTTCTGGCCTATTTTATTGAGAATCATTTAAATGTTTACATGTTGTCTAAATATTATATATTGTGAATAATCTAGTATCAAATGGGATACAGAATATTAGATTATTAAATACGGTTTATATAATATAATATGGTTCACAGCACAGGTGGTGTTAGACAATCCACTGGAATGGCTGTAGTATTATTTAGATTAGTTTATATTGACTAATAAATAATACTAGTATACTTTGTGTATATTGAACAGGATCAAATTTAGAATTGTTCCCTTATACTGATTAAGAAGGTGAACTAAGATTCTATGTTATTATTAATGCTTAGGTTCTTAATCCAGATATAGTAATTGACACGTGTATATTATTTACATGCTTTGATTTATATATGAAATAATTCTTTTGATTCATTTCATTATATTTTGGGTGATTGAATAATATATATGGTGGATATTATTTATTGAAGGAATCCATGTCCTGATAATATTCGGGTTAATGATGTCCCCTTGAAAGCTCAAAAAAAGATTTAATTATGTGAAACCCTGCAGGTGGATTTATTCCGGCATAATTAAATAAAGGTTGAGTGGATGATCAAGGATAAAAGATATTAATTAAATGAATTATCAGTAATTTATTTAATTAATGGACATGCGCTCAATGGAATTTGGGAATACAATAGAAGAGCGTGGAATCAACCGTTAACAAGGTGACTTTTCTATTCGTACTCGTTAATTTATTGTATCAAAAATCGCAGTGCCAAGATCTGATTGTCCCAACAATTGGCATCAAGAGCTAGTTTCAATGGTTCTGCGATTTTTGATACGATGTCCATGTCGTAATTATATATGCATGTATAAAGTGGTAGGCTTGTATAATTCTTTTTTGCAGGTTGTTATCCACTATTATGGCCATGTATATTTTATTATGTGTTTGGATCCCACGTGGTTTAATCGTGGTTAATTTTTTTTTGGTTTCCACGTGGTTTATCGTGGTTGTAAAACACGAGGGTTGATCGTGTTAGAATAGATTTTACAAATTAGTTTTGTATTAGATCTATTTTTTTTGTAATTGTTTGTTGGATTTTATTAAGATCCGGGTATTTTGTAACAATTACGTGCGATCGGAAATCAAAACGGAGAAAAAAAATTGTCCGCTGCATAGCTGTTATGGGCTGCTGGTTCGATTTGTTTTTGAATTAAGTTCGAACAGAAAGTTGAAGACGACAGAAGTCTGGCGACAGAGAAGAGGTGTGAAAAAATTTTGTTAAAGCAGGGTAACGTAGGAGCTACCTGCGTTATAGGCCCTAGAGGCTATAACGCATGTGCGTCATGAGTTACAGCCCTGGAACAGACACTGGAGGGCGGTAACGCAGGCTGAACATGCGCAACAGCGTTATACTGGTGTGTAACGCAGGGTTTACATGCGCAACAATGTCTGGATGGCAGAAAATATTTTTTTTTTGCAGAATAAAGGGCTGGAAATTTTTTTCAAGGGGCCATAATAGTGATTTTATTTTATTTTGATTTTTGATTTTTTTCACTGATTTTGATTATTGATTTAATTAATTATGTTATGTGTGTTGTTAATTATGTGTGTAATTAATTTTTAATTGCATGTTTAACATAATTAGGACTACATGGACGTAGTATTTATTTATTATGCTTTAATCATGAATAGCATGCTTTTATGTTATGTGTTTTGTGTATTTGATACATGTGGACTGCGATTAAATAACATAAGGCGATGCATGCTAGATAAAAATTCCTCAATTTTTAAATAAAAATTCTAAGTGGGTGAGGGAATTAATTAGGAATTAAATCCCACGGTCTCCATTATTTTGTATGTAATATAATCTTTTAAATAATGTAGATGGTATATATGATCACCTAACGTGGCGTACTATTTACGGTATTTTGAAAGGTTGTAGAAATTACTTGAACAAAGTTCTTAAATTAAATTACGAATATTGAAAGGTATATAGATCACCCTAACGTGATGTACCAAGTTTCATAGAATTCGTAACGAAAATTGAATACTCTTTTGATGTTGACTATGGAGAATTCTGTCTAGGAATCGGGTATTAAGCGAGGCCGTTGTGACTCCTCCGAGACCTGGGAATTATCCATTAATATATCAAATGGATGTATTCGGTTTAAGTAATTTAAGATTTAATAATGGTATACACTTAGCTATAAAAAATAATATATAGTCCACCCTAACGTAGCGTATTATTTAGTAATAGGACCGAAGTAATATTTAAACGAATTTAAGTGGTATATATGTCACCCATCGTGGCGTACCAGATACTTATGGTGTTTGAATATTAGTGCAGTAATTTTAATTAATTGTTAGAGGAAACCAATAGGTTTTAAGATTTGTGCAACTCTCTGATTATGTGTTACATGTATGATTCTCAGGATTAGATCATTATGGGCTTTAATCCACTATTCACCATACTTAAGGATAACAAACTTACTGGACCCAACTATATTGAATGGAAACGTAATTTGGACATAGTTTTGACTGCTGAGGAGTACAAATTTTGTACTTATGAACCCAAGCCAGATCAGCCTGCTGAAGATGCTCCTGAAAGTGAGAAGGAGTATTATAAGCGGTGGATTAAGGCTGATGAGATGTCGCGATGTTACATTCTGGCAGCAATGTCGGGTGTTTTGCAGCATCAGCATCAGGCTATGGCCACAGCTTCAGATATGCTCTTTAATCTCAAGGAACTTTTTGGAGAACAGAATAGGGCTGCTAGGCAAGTAGCAATGAAGGCTTTAATGAACACTCAGATGGTTGAAGGAACACCTGTAAGGGATCATGTTCTCAGAATGATGTCTCATCTGAATGAGATGGAGATCCTTGGTGCTGATATTGATGGGGAAACCCAGATCGATATCATCCTTATGAGCTTGCCCAAAAGTTTTGAGCAGTTCCCTTGAATTACACCATGAACAAAAGGATGTATAGTCTCGCGGAACTTCTGACAGAACTTCAGGCAACTGAAGGACTCTTTATGCAGAATGTTCAAGTGAATGTGGCCGAGAAAGCTTCTTCATCTAAGCCGAAAGGTAAGAAGAAGAAAAAGACTCAGACACAGAAAGCTGGAAAGATTTCTAATGCAGTGGGAGTTCAAGGTGGTGTGAAAAACCCTAAGGGCAAGTGCTTCAGGTGCAAGCAGTCAGGTCACTGGAAACAGGATTGTCCACTTCCTAAGAAGACAAACAATACTGGTATGTCTCTTTCTCTAGTTACGGAAACATACATAGCGGCTATATCTACTAGCACTTGGTGTGTAGATACAGGAGCCACTGACCATGTTTGTAACTCATTGCAGGGGTTCCAGCAATCCAGAATGCTTAGAGATGGCGAGATATATGTGTTCATGGGAGATGCTACGAAAGTAGCAGTAGTTGCAGTTGGAATAATTACTTTATCTTTTGGAGATGATAGGAGTTTGGTTTTGAACAATTGTCTTTATGTACCTTCGTTTAGAAGAAATTTGATTTCGGTTTCTAAACTTGCTATGGATGGTTATAATGTTTGTTTGGATCGTAATGTTTCTATTATGATGAATAAACGAGTTATATGTTCTGGTACATTGCAAGACAATTTATATATTATTAATCCTATCCAACCAATGCTGCAACAAAAGGAATCTAATAACATACTTTCTAGCTCAAACAAAAGAAAGAATCCTTCTGAATTGAACCAAACATATCTTTGGCACTTAAGATTACGTCATATTAACTTGAGAAGGATTCAAAGACTGGTAGTAGATGGGCCATTAGGCTCGTTGGCAGTGGAGCCATTTCCAGTTTTCGAATCCTGCTTGGAAGGTAAGATGACTAATAGGCCTTTTAAAGCAAAGAGGAACAGAGCCAAAGAAGTGTTAGAATTGGTTCATACTGATTTATGTGGACCTATGAGTATCCAAGCAAGAGGAGGTTATGAGTATTTTGTCACTTTCATTGACGATTATTCTAGATATGGGGACATTTATTTGTTGCGCCGTAAGTCTGAGTGCTTTGAAAAATTCAAAGAGTACAAAGCAAGTGCAGAGAAGCGACATCTTGGAAAATGTATCAAGTCACTACGATCAGATCGTGGTGGCGAATACTTGCTTGCAGAATTTAGGGAATATTTATCAGAAAATGGGATCACATCCCAGTTGTCTGCACCTGGCACACCTCAGCAGAATGGTGTAGCAGAGAGAAGGAATCAGACTCTTTTAGAGAGTGTTAGATCGATGATGAGTTATTCAGATTTACCCAAGTCGTTCTGGGGATATGCTATAGAAACAGCGGCTTACCTTCTGAACTTGGTACCTTCTAAGTCGGTTCCCGAGACTCCAATAGAATTGTGGACTGGTAGCAAACCAAGTCTAAGACATATTCGGATTTGGGGTTGTCCAGCACATGTGCTGAACAAGAACGCGACCAAGTTAGAATCTCGTACAGAAGTAAGGCTGTTTGTAGGCAATCCCATGGGAATGAAAGGTTATTCATTTTATAGTCCTAGGGATCGAGATATCATTTTTAGCACCAATGCTAGATTCTTAGAAGAAGACTATATAATGAACCATAAACCCATGAGTAGTATCGTTTTAGAGGAACTAGTGGGAGGGACAGATAATCCCCAAGTGCCAATAGTAAAAGTAGAACAGCCACAAGAAAATGCACAACTTAACACTAATACTGCACCAGTGCCTCGTCGTAGTGGGAGGGTTGTTCAACAACCAGATAGATTCATGTTTTTGGGAGAGTCCTCGGACTTGGTCTCTGGCGAACATGATGAGGATCCCAGGACATACGAAGAGGCAATTCTAGATAAAGATGCAGATCTATGGCAAAAGGCAATGGAATCTGAGATGGAATCTATGTATTCCAATCAAGTTTGGGAGCTCGTGGAACCACCCAAAGGTGTAAAACCCATTGGATGTATGTGGATCTACAAGAAGAAAAGAGGATCTGACAAAAAGGTGAAAGCCTGGAAAGCACGACTTGTTGCGAAAGGGTATACTCAGAAAGAAGGGATCGATTATGAGGAAACCTTTTCGTCGGTTGTTATGCTTAAGTCGATCCGGATTATTTTATCTATAGCAGCTCATCTCAATTATGAGATTTGTCAAGACAGCTTTCCTTAATGGAAGTCTTGAGGAAACCATCTATATGCAACAACCAAAAGGATTCATTAAGGAAGGCCAAGAGCATCTTGTTTGTAAGCTTAAGAGGTCTATTTATGGACTAAAACAAGCTTCTAGGGACTGGAATATTCGTTTTGATCAGGCAGTCCAGTCATATGGATTTGATCAAAGTCCAAGCGAATCATGTGTGTATAAGAGAAGTGAGGGTAATGCAGTGGTTTTTCTAGTACTGTATGTAGATGACATTTTACTCATTGGAAACAATGTTAAGATGTTGTCATCAGTAAAGGCATGGTTGTTCAAACAATTTGAAATGAAGGACTTAGGTGAAGCGGCATACATCCTTGGGATCAAAGTAATAAGGGATCGCAAGAAAAGGATGTTGGCTTTATCTCAAGAGCCCTACATTGATGAAGTACTAGCTCGTTTTAACATGCAGAACTCTAAGAAAGGTTTTCTACCTTTTAAGCATGGAGTGGCTCTATCCAAGGAGCAGTGTCCTTCGACACCTAAGGATATAGAGAGCATGAAAGCAGTTCCTTATGCTTCGGCATGTGGAAGCTTAATGTATGCTATGTTATGTACGAGGCCTGATATCTGCTTTGCTGTAGGCATGGTTAGTAGATATCAGTCGAACCCAGGTCAGGAACATTGGAGTGCAGTAAAAACTATACTCAAGTACCTGAGAAGGACTAAGGAGTATATGTTAATTTACAAGGCCTCAGATCTATTTCCTTTGGGATATACTGATTCAGATTTTCAATCAGATAGGGATAAGAGGAAATCAACCTCGGGATATGTTTTTACTTTGGGAGGTGGAGCCGTTATATGGAGGAGTGTAAAGTAGAAATGCATTACAGACTCTACCATGGAAGCCGAGTACGTGGCGGCCTCTGAGGCTGCAAAGGAGGCTGTATGGTTCAGGAACTTTCTTTTGGAGTTGGATGTGGTACCTAATTTGCCTAGGAGCTTGACAGTGTATTGTGATAACACTGGTGCTGTGGCAAATTCGAAGGAACCGCGAGATCACAAAGCAGCTAAACATATTGAACGTAAGTATCATCTCATACGAAAAATCGTAAAGCGAGGAGATATAGTTGTGGCTCACATATCATCAGAAGACAACCGGGCAGATCCTTTCACAAAGAGCTTGCCAGCCAAAGTTTTTGACAGGCATGTGGAAGCGATAGGAGTCAGATGGATGGACACATAGTTTTTTTTGTGTAATAGTTGATTAAATAAACACTGATATACTCATAGAATATTTTGAGTATAAGTGGGAGATTGTTGGTGTATACTGAAAATATTTATTTGAAGTATATACATTTATTTCTGGCCTATTTTATTGAGAATCATTTAAATGTTTACATGTTGTCTAAATATTATATATTGTGAATAATCTAGTATCAAATGGGATACAGAATATTAGATTATTAAATACGGTTTATATAATATAATATGGTTCACAGCACAGGTGGTGTTAGACAATCCACTGGAATGGCTGTAGTATTATTTATATTAGTTTATATTGACTAATAAATAATACTAGTATACTTTGTGTATATTGAACAGGATCAAATTTAGAATTGTTCCCTTATACTGATTAAGAAGGTGAACTAAGATTCTATGTTATTATTAATGCTTAGGTTCTTAATCCAGATATAGTAATTGACACGTGTATATTATTTACATGCTTTGATTTATATATGAAATAATTCTTTTGATTCATTTCATTATATTTTGAGTGATGGAATAATATATATGGTGGATATTATTTTTTGAAGGAATCCATGTCCTGATAATATTCGGGTTAATGATGTCCCCTTGAAAGCTCAAAAAAAGATTTAATTATGTGAAACCCTGCAGGTGGATTTATTCCGGCATAATTAAATAAAGGTTGAGTGGATGATCAAGGATAAAAGATATTAATTAAATGAATTATCAGTAATTTATTTAATTAATGGACATGCGATATTTTAAACATGGGGAATTTAATAAGCAAATAATATTGGAACCGAATTAATTAATTAAATTACGGTATTGGGAAAGGTAGTGCAAATATTAATTCTTTAGTGGATTGAATTAATATTTAATTACATTGGGCTATGCCCAAGATGTAATTAGAAGGCCCAACATAATTGTCCATGATCCCTATTGTAGCCCTATATATATTCTTATTCTCTTCTTGCTAGGGTTGGTCGAAAAAATTTTGTAGCCACCCAGGAGCAAGAAGAGAGGTTAACTTGAGAAGACGAATGCCACACTTCGATCAAGGGAATTTGGGAATACAATAGAAGAGCGTGGAATCAACCGTTAACAAGGTGACTTTTCTATTCGTACTCATTAATTTATTGTATAAAAAATTGCAGTGCCAAGATCTGATTGTCCCAACACTTCTTAGAGGCAGAGTCAAAGTCCTCGCTAGTTCGGGGATACTTGTCCCTAGCATCATACTCCTGGTCATACTTTCGCTTCTTGGAGTCGTTGTTACCTCCTCCACCTACTGTGGCTTTTTTCTTCATGCTACCCTCAGCTTTAATATACTTGTCGGCCCTTCGTTGGAGTTCAGCCATATTCTCAGGAGGATGCTTTGCTAATGACCTTGTAAAGAAGATGTCAGTGGTTCCGTGCTCCAAGGCCACCATGGCTACCTCATTTTCTAAGTCAGTATTATTCAATGTCTCCTTCGTAAATCGCTTGAGGTAATCCCTCAGATTTTCGTCCTTTCCCTGTACCACATACATAAGAGATGCGGAGCTTTTCTCATGAACTCTTCCGCTTATGAATTGGCTAACAAAAGCAGCACTCAACTCTTTAAAGGAGCCAATCGAATTTGCAAGCAACCGGCTATACCATCTTTGATCCATGCCCGACAAGGTTTGAGGGACTGCCCTACACTTTAGGGCATCACTTGCAGGCTGCAGCAGCAGTGCGTTCGAGAACGTCCTAACGTGATTTACAGGATCACCCATTCCATCATAAGCCTTGATTGTCGGCATCTTGAACTTCTTTAAGATAAGAGCATTCATCACCTCCTCAGTAAACGGGGGTGTGGATCATCAGGATCACCGAGTGGCATCAGATCTTTGGGGTTACCCCTAGGGGTTTCCACCCTTGTTGTTCTTCCGGTTGGGGCAGCAGCCTTTTTCTGTCTCCTTGAAGACCTCTCCAAGTCGATAATGGGAATCCTACCTGTGGTTGGAGGAGGCTGAGTTTGATTCAATCTAGCTTGTTCTCTCGCCATATTGTCCTTCAACTTTAAGATCTCGGCTTCATGAGCCTTGATCCTCTCAACAGTTGTCAAGGGGGGTCCATCATTGACAGTTTGAGTCCTCCTTCAAGGTTCTTTACTAGCACGTCGCCTCCTCGGGGCTTCATCACGATCATCATCCTCAGATGATGATGAATCGTCAGTGTAAGGACCAGAGTAGTCATCATACTCTCGATCTCGGATCTGTAAGGAATGATCGCTTAGTCCAGCACCTTGAATAGGAGGGTAGTTAGGCAGACCATACATCGGGTTGGTATTCACGGGGAGATCCGCAGTGTGGATCTGTACTCCTGGCAGTAGCGGATGATTAGGATTAACAAGAGGAGAGACCACCATCTGAAGAGGGTTGGTTTCTTGACTTGGATGGACGACCACAGGTAACGTACTCTCAGCATGGGGAATCGTCCCTATAGGTTGAGAAACTTGAGGTTGGGTGATCGCCCCTATTATTGGGGGCACTTGTTCAGTGAGCGGAGCAGAGCTGAGGGGTATGGCCTCGGTAGAGGTCGGTGTTGTTCTTCGTGTTTAAACCATGGTTGATGTTGTCTTCCCACAGACGGCGCCAAATGTTGTGGAATAAAAACTAGGTTATCAATGTGTATTTAATGCTAGGGTTGGTGAGCTTCAAGCTTTAATGGCTGTTTCCGTGTTCGAGACTGATCGGTCCTCACAGAGTGCCTACGTATCTCAGAGTTGAGAATCAAGCCAAGACGTAGTTCTAAGAATGAGGGGTTAGACCCTTTATATAGGCTGAGAAGCCTAAGAATCGTAGTAGGGTTAGGAGGCTTGGTGAGCAAGTCATCGCCTTGAGGAAGGTTCTAGACTCCTACCTTATAGGAGTCTGTTTCCATGTTGAAGTAGGTGCCTTGGAGGCTACTCATGAAGATATTGTATCCTTATCTGACTCTTATTTGCAAGCTGTCAATCACCCTCAATATTAATTACGAATTTAATATTGAATTAGGGTTTTGGGCCTCATTAATGGGCTTCGTATTTGGACCAAGCTAGGTCTAATTAATGCAACATTAATTGTGTCTTTAGGGCTTATTTTTGGCCCACATCACTTGTCTTTGTCCAACCTCCAGATTTCATCTTGTTTGTTTATTTTTGTCTCATATGTCCGCTAGATGAATTTTTGTTAATACTTTTTTAACATTTCCTGGATCATTATATTAGTGGTCTACTTGTTTGTTTTTGGTTAAATAAAGGGATTCGTATATTGTCACTGGTTGAGGTTATTTTTGTTATTTGTTTTCTGTATAATTTTTTTATTGGTTGGCATTCTTTTTATTATTCATTGATTTTGGAAATTGAATGGACCATTTTTGTTAAATAGAGCCGAAAGAAAGGAAAAGGAATATAGATTGTTTGGAAATAATCAGAAAATTTATCAGTTTAAAAGATAATATTTTGTAGGAAATATTTTTATGATACTCGAAATATAGAATATATAGAAATGAAAAGAGAAATTTTAAAATAAGTTATTTATTTAATTTACAAGAAAATTGGGGCAACTGCCCAGAATTTAATAAATAAGAGTTTGTTGGTCTTATTAGACCAAAGAGTTAAAGAACTCTAAAAGGTATTTTGAAAAATGACGCCAGCAAGGCCTGGTTAAGTTGATACATCTAGTGAACCATAAAATGTGTGTTTTTGTTTAAAATAATTTGTTTGGTTGGAACCCGTTGTTATACTTGGAATTAAGGTAATCGTTGTTGAAAAAGACAATACTGCTGTTATAGAAGAAATTATAGTGACTCTTAGAATAGAGAGTGAAAAGAAAAAGATGTATTTTGTGACACTCAGAAGGGTAAGTATAAAATTAGAATTTTCGAAATGAAATCGAAAGAATTATAGTTCATTAAATCGAATTAAAAGTCGGAGTTGTAAGATCCACCGTAATGTAGAAAATTCATTGGTTGTAAATGAATTTTGAAAAAGAAAATAAAGTTGTTGGTGTGTTTATATATTTGAGGCATGACCGGGGAAGAAAATTTTTACGAAAAAATTGGGAATTTTATATCGATAAAGAATTAGAAAGTCGTGTCAGTAATTTTGAAAGTGGGAGTTCGTTTAAGATTATATCGAATATCTTGATGATAAGTTGTTAACGAAAAAAAGAAGGAAATGTTGAATTGTGGGATCTCATTTAAAAATTTGTGATGAAAGATATTTTGGAAATTTCATATGTTCCAAGAATCCGATTTGTGAGGGATAAAAAGGAACTTTGAGTTTGAATTAAGAAGTGTGTATTTATTTTAGGATGCTGAATTGCAGCCCGATGCCAACCCTATTGGTAATGGAAAATCGATTAATTTAGTAAAGGAACCATTAAATGTATTATGCGCAAGTAGTCGGAAGTTTGATGTAATTTATGTTGTGTAATCGATTGACTTGACTTGACATTTTAGTTAGTTTTGTAAGTGGATTGTGAAGCAATTTTGCTTGAGCCTATTGAGAGACCGTAAAGAGGATCATGATCATGTACTTAAAAGAGTATTTTTAATAAATTGGTGAATTAGGAAGATGTGCCTGAAGTTATTGTTTATTGCGATATATGTGTCGAAGGTGATCTTGGTAATTAAGAATTCAACTTCGGGATATACATTTAATGAATAATGTGGAATTGAAGTTGGAAAGGTTAAATGAGACATGAATGTGTTGCAATGCACGAAGTGAAAGTGAAAATGTGTGATACATTTTAGTAGTGATATAATTGTAAACTTATTGAAGGAATATTTTTTCAAAAATTTATCAAATATGTTGATTTGATAAGATCAAGAAATATTAAGTTTGTGACATAGTAAACATTATTCTCACATATAGTGTGAGTGAATAAAGAAATCAAATATTGTATGAAAAGTAGGAGTTAAGAGAAAATGCTTATGAAACAAGTTAGTTTGATTGGAGTTGGAAAAATGAAGACTTCACGAAAAGTGGGAGTGCGTAAACTATTTAACTCAAACAATATTTTTAGTACATGAGAAAAGTGGGAGCCAAATAGATATTTATCATATAAGTCAAGTGGGAGATGTTGTAAATTGACTTTTATTTGATAAATATAAAATAGCAAATAAAATGTATTAATTGAATGGAGTTACAAATATATGTATTATTGATAAGAATAATGTGATTTATATATTGTGTGAGTTAAATTGGGGGTTACAAACATTAAATGTGGGAGTTACAATTCTGAACGTTACAAAGTTTATGAAATTGGAGTTACACATCTCATGAAATGGGAGTTACATATTTTATACATCTAATAAATTATGGGGCAGTTACAATGTATAGGAGTGGAAGATTTGTTAAAGTAACCTATAAATAGAGAAGCAATTTTAATGGAATAGGCACACAAAAATACAAGAACTTGTTCTCAACACTTGCTAGAACCCCTTTACAATCTCTAAACCTTTTATCTTTAAATTTATACATTATATAAAAACATTACATCTAGGATTTTTCTAAGACAGAACTAGTGAAATCGAACTACGAGAACTCTAAAAATCTTATGTTATATTACAATATAGTTCTTACAATTTTCAAGAGTTACAGGGGAATGCACACACTACACTGGAAAATGTAGTAAATGTGATATTGTTGAACACACATCAAACAAGATTTTATCAAAATCTTCTGTCAAGTTCATTCAAGTTTTTTCCCCTGTCTTTCTTGCATGAGATTGAGATGTACAATTATGATCATGTACATGTACACACTACATAACATAACACTCAACGGGCTGAGATCCACAAATGATACAAGTTTCATTAGAGTTGTAGAAGCATGAGCAAATGTCAAACCAAAAAAAGGAAATAATGATCCACCCAAAATCTCATTGATAGAGACTCACCCTTTCATAAACTGGCTGGTATCACTTGGGGCCTGATTGAATGTCACTGTAGTATGGGCTGGCTTGGCTAAGACTGATGATAATTTGGCCCACATGTCAGTTAGATGGCTTTGTCTTATTTATTTCCAACAATGACCTATTTTCTCTACTTCAGTTGGTAAACTGACAAGTTTTTTTTTTTGCTAGATGGCTAAACTGACAAGTTTTGAGTAAATTATTCAACCAAAATTTCGAAAAGCTTGCTTTCACTTTGATTTCACTTTTGATGCCTTGTACTTTGTTCTGTACATAAACTACTGATCACTGTTGGTTTCATATTGAATATGTAGAAATATGTTACGTGTGTGCCATGTACAGTGACTTCATTCTCAGAATTTTGGTTGATTTGGTTTTGAAATTGAATTCATGTATGTATGTAAGCTTGTGTGCCCCATATAAAAAAGATGAATGTGAAATTCTCAAGATCCGTGTAAGTGTCACACACACGTGCACACAGAAACATGCACCACACAGAATGTAATATAGGGGTGTTTCAGAACTTATTTTACAGTCAACTTATTTTAAGAAAAAAGTTAGAGATTCTTAATTTTTTTCTAAAAAAGTTAATTTTTTTTTTTTGCAACTTATAGAATTTCAAATATAAATTAAATACTTGTATAAAAAAAATTATTAAAATGTGAAATTTTTACCCAAAAATAAATCCATAAAGACTTATTTTAAGGAGTTAGTCAAACAGGCCCATAGTCATGTTACACTACCAATTATTTTATTTTACAATAAAATCTACTAAGCATACTTGCTTCACCCGTCAATATAAATAAAATTAAGCGATGATGTGCAACATGATTTTGTCAGAGATGCACAAGAAACAGAGTCAGAACCAAACCAATTCCAACTGTTATGTAGCTTAGGAATAGCTTAATTTCTTGTAATGTAGGGATTTAAATGTGTGTAGGCTAATTATTTTATCACAAGTGAAAAATAATACAAATACACTTAAGTGTGTGTACAAGTACAAATGAAATGAGAATGTCTGGGAATGGGGTGGTTTCTAGGGAATTCATTCATATACAGATGCAACACAAGAATGTGGCAAGACCAAGAAAACATAATAACATTGGACCCGAAGATGCATGGAGTACGTATATGTTGTACTCGGATACATGAATTTATAAAGAAACGACAAGATAATTTTGTAGAGTGAGCTAGGGAGTCAGAAATGCTATCTTCCCTAAAAAGATGTAAAGGGTAGCTAGAATGCATTGGGAAGGGCAGGGGGCCGGAAGGACAATTGGGAAGTAGGATTGAAAGGACAAGACTGGCTAATAATTTGAAAAGAGGGGGAGGGCTTCACAAGAAGAAGAATGGCTCAAATTTCAAGATATACTACGTACTGTATCCACCAAACCAAACCAACCCTATTTCTCTCCCTGCCTCCCTCCTTTGGAGTAGTAGCAGTAGTAATGTTATAGTACATTTGTTCACTCATTCTTTATTTTCAGCTGATTTTTTTATAATGTGAACATAATTCTAGGGTTAGGTTTTTCACCCAGCAGCTCTTTGTCTCTCTCCATATCTTAAACATAGCACCTTATTTTCATTTGCTTTTTTGAGTGGCGGCCGCATATACAAATTGCAATCATGCATGCATGTTCTAAATAAATCTTATAGGTCATTTAGATTCTTCAAGCAAATAAATAAAATAAATATGTAATTTTTGTCAAATCTGATTATCAGAAACAAATTTCAGAAATTAAGAGCTATATAATCTTTGGGTGTCTTACTTGTTAAGTTGACAATTTGTATTAAATTCACTATAATAATGTACTAAACGGTCATCAAGTGTACCCTCAGATAATATATGCTCTGATAAAATATTCTCCTATTGTCTTTTCATTCAATATTAAAGATTTAAATCTTAAGTTTATTATAATTATTTATACAACCAATTCCAAATTAATAATAATGGAAATTAATATAATAAAATAACTTTGCCTATTTCACTAATAATCATATTTAAGACAACTCTCATATTTTTTGATAATAAAAAATATTAAAATATATGTTAACAATCTCACTCAAACTTACGATTTTGAAAATCGAGAGTTTATCCAAACTGAGAAAAAAATTCAATCACCCGTTTTAATCATCAAAATCATCCATCTTAATTACCTTCCTCGTCGTACTCGCCCTTATCATTACTTTTTTTTCTTATCTTCATCTTTGTCATCGCAATCACCATCCACCATAATTATCAGCAAATTAATCTCTCTTTCTATTTTTGTTGGTTTGACACCATCTCCTCCACAAATTCATCATCATCGTTGTATGTTCTTCATCAATACCTATGAATTCTTACAAGATTCTTTTTTTCATCCAATAATTTTTACCGAATCTTTTTCTTCTCATACCTACCAATTTTTTTAAAAATTTTATTTCTCATCCACAAATGCTCATGAAATCTCTTCTCATACCCACAAACTCTCATGAAATTCATATACGAATGAATGCAGAAATAAAATCAAGATGAAACTATATATGAATGTTCCATAAAGCTCCCTCCAAATACATAGGTACCAGCTTAAAATTATGTTGGACCTGACTGGTGCATAATGTATGCATGGTTAAATTCGACCGATCTTAATTCGTTTAACATCGAATTTTATCAATTCTTTTTAACCAATTCGATCAAAAATATTATTGGAATATTTAAATTTCATTGAATTTAATTCGATTCGAATTTGATTCTAATCGAAAATATACACGAAGTGTTACAACCAATTTCCGTCGGTGTATCCGTTCGGTCGGACCTGCAATTGAAGAAGAATGCGAGGGTGTGGCCCCCCGATTCACCTCCGGTGTGAGAATAAGTTAAACTGGTTTTTATGAATGAAGGTAAACGCAGAGTGTTTGTGTGTAAGTAAGTGAATGAATGATATCAAACCTCCGTTCACCTTCTTATTCTCTGTTCTGGCCGTTATCGGGGAGTGGGACGAATGGAGAACGTGTCCCACGTTCCCACGTTCCCCCGGGAATGCAACTGAATAGACCGTTGTATATAACTGGGCCGAATGACATGGACCCTCGCCAGTCTGGAGCCTCCAAGCCGATTATCCTTATTGGGCTTTCGGTCCAGCCCGATAAGAAGTTGGGCCTCTAACATGTCCCTAGGCTTCGTTCGGAATTATCCTCAGGACGAAGGCTAAAGCCCAAGCCCATCTTCGGAAATCCATCTTCGTACGTGTCCTTCGGGTAAGGATGGCAATGGACAAGGCCGAGACGTCTCCTGGGAAGTCGTGTCCCTTTATGGATGACAACTGTCTGTCCTTGAGATTTGCGCTTCAATCCCCGCCGTTGAATATGAACCGACTCTGTCCAAACGTCACATCTTTTCTATTTAAACTCCACAGTTCATTTCTTCCTTTCTTTTACGCACATATCATTTCTTCAACATTCAAAAGAAAAGCTCCCTCCAGAGATATCTCCAAATAGCAATTGGGAACGTTGTTTCATCACCGGAGGCCCCCAAATCGCCGATTCCAGTCGACATTCACGTTCAAGAGGCCTACCCCCACGAACTCGATCTTATCAGAGATCTCAAACAAGTCAGTAAGTTCTCATTACTTCCCTTCTTTTTCCGATTCGTCGTACTTGAATTACTTTCTTTCCTGTTTTGTGTTCTTACCTATTTTCCGTACTCATACACATGTATCTATATGTACACATATGTGGTTACCCGTGCAGTCTATTCTTGCCGTTTTGAGTAGAACATGCGCGTGTCTTTTCCTTTTAGTTTCCGTTGTTTTGCTCTGATACAAACCCTTACTTGAACCTTGAGTTTTGCTTGGGAAGTTGTTGGGGTGGAGATGTCCTTCGGGATTTCCAAACCCTGAGAACTCCCTTCGGTCTGTCCCAATCTTTATAACCTTTAGATGACCCGTAATTTGCCAAACCTTAGATTTTAAGATTCTCCGACCGATCCTGGCTCACTGTACTCGGCCTCTCCCTTTTTTGTTTTCGTCTTCTTTGTCCGAGTACAAAGCTAATGTCTCTTCATTTCCGAATGCAGGGACATGGATCGGTCAACCGATGGTGCTGGTCCTTCGGAGGTATCTCCGTTTAGTGACATCGGGGAGTATCCTGCGGCGAACTTTCGGTCGCACTTGACTGAGGAGAAAATAGAAGAGTTCCATTCCAAATACCTGGTAGAGAGGAATGTCTGGTACTTCTTCACTCCCAGGAAGAAAGACCGTATTTGGCACAACCCGGAGGTTCCACCTCTCTTCGGCGGAAGTGTGGCCACCGGCATATCCGAAATGGCCTTCAAGTGTGGCTTTCGGCTGCCGATGCTACCCATACTGAAAAAATTGCTGAGGCAAGTTGGGATCGCCATCGGGCAGCTGGATCCAAACAGCTTTTTTCATATAAATGCTTTCCAAGCCCGATGCTTAGCCAAAAAGATGACTCCGAGGACAACCTTGTTCTGGCATCATTATGAGCTTCGGAGGAACTCTAAAAGCAACGGTTTCTACACCATCGCTCGTCGGACCGGCAGGGCCGATTGGGCTCAGACAAACTCCAACAATAGGGGGGCCCACGAGAAGTGGGTTTTTATCTCGGGCCCGAAAATGGAGAAGTATGGCCGCTGGCAGGATCTGGACCCGTCGAGGTTGCGGTATCCCGAACTGTTGGAGGCGGAAAAACACGATTATCGTCTTCTTTGTGAACTCGATATGGGTAGGGTTCCCCTATCGGACAGCCGGGATAACGCCTGGTTGGTCTCCCTCTGGGGTAGTGGTAACATATATCTTTACTTTTTCCATCCGAGTGTTTCCTTTACTGCATTTTTATTTCTTGTTGCTAATGTCTAACACTCTTGTTTTTGTGCAGTGTCTTCTCTTGGAAACATCATTGAGCGCAAGCGCAAGAAGGCAGCTCAACTCTCAATAGCTGCTACGGCCGAAGCCGATGCTGCCGATCAATCGGCCGGCAAGGAGCTGGAAGCTGTTCCCGGCACCGGTGGGGGAAGCGAAACTCCGGTGGCTTCTCCTCCGCGCGATCAGGGGGATGATATCGTCCAGGCCCTCTCGACCGATTCCCGAAAGAGGGGTCGGTCGGGAGATGCCGGACTGAAAGTGTACAATCCTCCCTGGGGGGTCCTTGAGACCGATCAAATCATTGTCCCTGCCCCCCAGCTGTCCACCATAGTAGGTCCCGATCTTTGCCGGGGTCTCATTCTGCCAGCCGATAGGCCCACGTTTGCTAAGGCAAACGACTTTGAGGCTTGTACTGAAATGCTGGCTCTGCTCTCCATGGTAAGCTTTGCTTTTTCTCGGTGTTGTTTCTTTCAACTTGTGTTCAGTGTTTAATTCTTTTCCCTCGTTTGTTTCCAGGGGGTCTCTTGGTCGGCCGTCGTGACCGAACGGATGGAGGGTATCCAGAAAAAACTGGAGGCCGCCAACCAGACTGAAGTTCGGGCAATCAAAGCTGAAGAGAGCCTCCGGAATGCAACTTCTGAGTTGGAGAGAGTCACCGGCCAGTCCAACTCCTTGAAGACCGAAAATGATGCCTTGAAGGCAAAGTTGCGGGAGATGGACACCTTGAGGGCTAGGGTCGAGTGGAGGAACAAGCAGCTCAAGCTCTCAAGGAAAAAGGTTCGGAAGCTGCAGAAGACCCTGGAGCTGACCGAAGAAAGATGCTACCAACTGGGGTATGATGGCGCTGTACTGAAAGCACATTCTTTGGGCTTCGATCATACCCAGCTGGTAGATCCTTCGCTCGGGATGACAGATCCGGTTGGTCGGGAGGAGTCTGATCAACCCTTAGAAGTTTCTTCGGGCGAAGATGAGTCTCTCTCCGACGAGCCTCCAGCTGATGAAGCCTTGTAACTTTGTAGATTTTAATATTTCCGAACTTGTAATGATTAACTTTGCCTTCGGGCTCTTTATTCGTGCCTTCGGGCTTGTAATACTTTACTTTGCCTTCGGGCTTATTTTATTTAAGTTTGCCTTAGCATAATATTCTTCTTTTATGCGTCTTCGGCTTCGGCCTTAATTTGGCTTCTGTTTCTGTTCATGCGTCTTTGGCTATGTTTTGCCTTAGCATGATTTTTCTTTTGAATGCATCTTCGGCTTCGTTTTGCCTTAGCATATTTATTTTATTTTTATTTTTATGCGTCTTCGGCATTATATTGCCTTGGCATAATTACTTATATTTTTATGCTTCTTCGGCCATTCTTGCCTTTCTGTGCATCTTTGGTCGTAACCTAGCTGCCCCCAAGTATTCGAGGGGTTTTGTAAATGATTAAGGTCTCATTCGGTCGGCTGAAAAATATTTCCTCCCGGCCTTAATTAATGTCAAAGCAGCTTGAATACTAAGACAATTTTGTAAGAGGCCAAATTTTATTCGGTCGGCCCCAAGTTTGGATTCGTCAAGTATTTGTAGCTTAAAACACAATGTACTTGAACACTACCGGTAAGTTAAAGGGCGCATGTTTTATACGGTCGGCCCCAAACATGGGTCTATTAAGCTTAATATTGCGTACTTAGCTTTTTGGCTATAAATGTGCTTTAGCTTAACAATAACGGATAAAAAATGGAGCAAAACAATCTTTTCATTAATCATGCAACTCTTACATAGATTTAATTACAGATTGATGCTAGCTTATGGAATTCAGAATAACGTTGCATAAGACAAAATACGGAAGTAAAAAAGCAATAAAAGTTGGACCAGTATGCTTACTGGTAGAAACGGCGAAGGCGAGCGGCGTGCCAGGTGTTTTTGACTGGGCTGCCGTCCGGATGAGCCAATCTGTAGGTGCCTGGTCGGACCACTTCAATCACCACATATGGACCTTCCCAGTTGGGCATAAGCTTGCCTTTTTTTGCTGGCATGGAGGTGGCTAACTCCCGAAGCACTAAGTCCCCGGTTCGGAAAGATCTCTTCTTTACCCCCGAATCATAGTACTGGGCTGCCTGCAGTTGGTACCTTAAGTTTCTTTGGTGGGCAGCCTCTCTTTCTTCTTCTAGCAAGTCCACATTTGCTCGAAGTCCGAACTCATTTCTCTCCACGTTAAACGTTTCTGTTCGGTACGACTCTAAACCAACTTCGACAGGTAGAAGGGCATCAGTTCCGAAGGCCAGTTTGAAAGGTGTTTCCCCGGTTGAAGATCTTGTAGTGGTTCGGTAAGCCCATAGGACCCATGGTAGTTCTTCAGCCCAAAGTCCCTTAGCTTCCCCCAGCCTTTTCTTGATTCCGTCAAAAATGATTTTGTTGGCCGCCTCGATCGCCCCATTTCCCTGGGGATGCCCTACCGAACTGAACTTCTGTTTTATCCCGAATTGAGCCAGGAATTTTCTGAACTTGCTCCCAATAAATTGAGTACCGTTATCGGACACACAAACCATAGGTATGCCGAACCTCAAGATGATCTGTTCCAGCATGAATTTTTTCGCGGCCTCTTCGGTGATGGCCGAAAGGGGTTTTGCTTCTATCCACTTTGTCATATAGTCGATTGCCACAATACAGTATTTCGCTTGCTTAGTGCTGGTGGGTAGGATCCCCACAATATCGACCGCCCACATAGCAAATGGGATCGGGCTAAGGACTGAAGACATCTCTTCGGGAGGTTGCTTTGGGATTGCGCTGAATATCTGGCATTGCTTGCATTTCTTTGCATACTCTGTGGCGCCTTCTTTCATTTTTGGCCAGAAGAATCCCTGCCTAAGGATCTTGAAGGCTAAGGATCGTCCTGCCAAATGTTCTCCACAAATCCCTTCATGAACCGTCTCCAAAGCAAGCTGTTGTTCATCTTTGTCCAAACATCTGAGTAGCGGCTGGCTTACCGATCGTCTGAACAAACGGCCCCCGACCAGAGTGTAATTCCCCGACCGATACTTAACCTTCTGTGCTTCTCTTCGGTCAAGTGGTAGGATGCCTTTTTCCAAGAAGGCCCTGATAGGGGTCATCCAATTGACCCCTTGATGAATTTCCATGCACTGCTTCTTGTCTATCGAAGGTGTCTTTACTTCGGTCAGATAGATGGACCCACTTAGGTTTTGGGTTTCTGCCGAAGCTAACCTCGAGAGGGCGTCTGCCCGACTGTTGTTTTCTCTAGCTACTTGAGTTAACTCGAAAGTTTCAAATAGCAAAGATTGTTCACGTACCTTAAGGGCGTATGCCTTGGTTCGGGGATCTTTTTGCCCATACTCTCCCGAGAACTGTTTTACCACCAACATTGAGTCACTGAATGCCCTTACGTGCTTGACTTCCAAATTTTTTGCCAAATCTAGCCCGGCTAAGAGTGCTTCATATTCGGCTTCGTTGTTCGTCAACGGGAAAGTGAATCTGATAGCTTGACAAATCTCGAATCCTTCTGGGCTTGTAAGAATTAGCCCTGCCCCGCACTTTTCCTTGGCGACCGAACCATCGACAAACAACTTCCATTTTCCCGGTGTCTGAATTATTTGTTCTTCGGGAGCTAAGTCATTCGGCCCCGTAAAAGAGCATTCTACTATGAAATCCGCCAATGCTTGGGCTTTGATCGAAGTCCTCGGTGTATACTCTAAATCATGCTCCCCCAATTCGATCGCCCAAGCAACCACTCGGCCCGATGCCTCTGGCCTTTGCAATATTTTCTTTAACGGCTGATCGGTTACAACTTTGATCGTCCTTCCCTGGAAATAGTGCCTTAGCTTTCTCTGCATTCGTATATATCATTTAAAGATTTGGGAGGCATATCATAAAGAGAGGACCGAAGCTTCTTACCTTTGACAGGGTCGAGGCCTGCTGCGAGGAATCCAGCCGCCTTGACTTTATCCAAGTTGGTGACCATGCCAGCTTCTTCTTTGAACCTTGCTAAGTAATCACCCAAATCTTCGTTCGGCCCTTGCCTGCAGTGGATCAGTGCTTCAGTGTCCTTCTCTCTTCGGCACAAATGTGAGTAGTGCCTTAAGAATTTTTTCTTCACTTGCTCATACGAGCCTATCGACCTAGGTCTCAGCGACCTGTACCACATGGACGCATTCCCCTTCAGGTAGGTCTTGAACATCTTACATAGCATCACATCGCAGTGCCCCATCCCAGTCATGAGCGATTCATATTTCTCACAATGATCTTCGGGGTCACCCTTTCCGTTAAATTCATTCATCTTCGGGAACTGCCTTCCGGGAGGCGGTCGAAAGTGTTCGACGTCTTCGGTCACCACTGGCTCGTGGCTAACCTTTCTCTCTCCAAACATGGCCTTCTCAATTCTCCGGATGCGGTCGTCCGTATGTGGACCCTCCTCTTCCGAATCGGAGGAGTAAACCACCTTTGACCGAGTTCTCCTCGAGTTTGATTCAGAGTCCTCTGACTCATCTTCATCAATTCTGGTTCTTGGTCTTTTGTCTCTTCGGTCGTCTAACTCCGGGTCTTCGGCTTCTAGAGCCTCGCGGAGTACCTTTTCTTGTAACTCGATCTCCTCCCTCTGGATCTTTAGGGCTTCCAGCCTCAGACGGTCGGCCTCCCTTTTTTTGGCCAGACGTTCGGCCTCCCTGCTGCTTTTCTCTTTCTCTATCTCTTTCCGTTTCCCCTTGGCTTTTTGTTCTTCTCGCCACTTCATCAAAATTTCCCGTTGCTCTTCGGGAGACGGTATGTCCCCCTCTTCGTCGAAAATCAAGTGTCTTGGGGTGATGGGAGGGGTGGTGCGAGTGTTTACGGCCATAGTGCCATCGTCAGCCGTTGGTATCTCGGTTTCGTTCGCCATTGCTAACAATATACTCCAACACAAACGTAACTCTGCGGTCCCACAGACGGCGCCAAATGTTACAACCAATTTCCGTCGGTGTATCCGTTCGGTCGGACCTGCAATTGAAGAAGAATGCGAGGGTGTGGCCCCCCGATTCACCTCCGGTGTGAGAATAAGTTAAACTGGTTTTTATGAATGAAGGTAAACGCAGAGTGTTTGTGTGTAAGTAAGTGAATGAATGATATCAAACCTCCGTTCACCTTCTTATTCTCTGTTCTGGCCGTTATCGGGGAGTGGGACGAATGGAGAACGTGTCCCACGTTCCCACGTTCCCCCGGGAATGCAACTGAATAGACCGTTGTATATAACTGGGCCGAATGACATGGACCCTCGCCAGTCTGGAGCCTCCAAGCCGATTATCCTTATTGGGCTTTCGGTCCAGCCCGATAAGAAGTTGGGCCTCTAACACGAAGTAAAAAATGACCATGTTTAAATATTGATTAATTTTGAAGAATAATTCGTAATTCGTTATCGTTAAGATATACTCCCTTTGTTTTTATATATTTATCATTTGGCTTTCTTGTACATGTATGTTAAAGTGTTTTTATCGCATAATTATAGTTTTTGTTTTAAATAATTCCTTTTAAAAATTATAGTATTAGTTATATACTTTTATTCAGGAAAAAATGACAGAATTTAAATATAGATTAATTTTGAAGAATAATTCTTAGTTGGTTATAGTTAGGTTATATATATCTTTATATTTCTGATATTCTGTGGATTGCCCATTTGCCCCTCTTAAGACAAAAGAAAAAATTAAAAAAAGAAAAGAAAATGTTTGGGTCAATAATCTTTACGTACTCTGATGAGCATATAAGCTTCCATAACTTGCGCAACTTTAATTCAAAAACATCATCAATCCGTCACCTCTTTAATTCATCTATATTTATTCTGTGTTGGAATTTCCAAACTGGGATTCTTTAGTTTTTTTGACAATGTAGGCTTACAATTCGAACCATGACAGGGACGACATAGAATATGCCCTTTACCATTTAGGCTATTCAATCGCGCTCGGATTGTTTAGTTAATAATATAGTAAATGGGAGGAAGAAGAAAAGATATACTAGTGAATGAATACACTTACTGTTTTAAGTTGTACTCTTATTAACTCACTGATGATGACAGGAAACCATCTCTACAATCCCATGAAAATATTTACACATCTTCCTCATCTCCCTCTCTAGCTAGCTAGTATTAGTGCCACAGTCACTGCAAAAATATCATCGTGTTTGAAAACATTTTTCAGCCTAAATTTTTAGTAAGTTAAGCACTAGTATTAGTATGGGTACTATATATTAGTATTGTACAATAAATCAAATGTTCGATTTTTCTATCTTGTAGTAATTTGTACTGTCCTTATATGTATAGCTAATTTGTATTTTTTTTAAAAAAAAAAAACTTACTGAATTTGACCGATACAATTTTAATTAAGTAGAGATCATTTTCAGCGATTACAATCTTGAGTTTATTTGTCTTCTGTTCTTTACGACACTAAATCTTACCGTGTCATCACATATTGACGGTGAAGATTGACCCACAATTTTGGATATCTAGTTTCAGAGGTGCATACAGTTATATTGACCATGGACAACTATCAAATCCTCCTTAATTTTCATGCACACATAGTTAGTTCACTATAATTGAACAAAAAACAAATTAAGGAGAATAAAAGAAAAATGTGAGAAGAATGGCAAACTAACTAAATAATAGTAGTAATTACTTAATTATGAAATGCGTACATAAATTCATCAAACTTATGAAGTCTAAGCAATTAAGAAACTAGGCATCCACTAGATTAGGTTACATACTGCAGGGGGCAGAGACCATAACTTAATTAACTACTAGAAAAGGCATATATTACATGCCTTGCTTATAATTAATAATTAGCTAGGATAAACTTGGTAATACTTCATTCGTAGAGCTACAAACATTTTTACATGAATATCTTACATATAAAGCAAGCTAGATCATGACCAAGGATGTGTTTTTAGCTAGATGAGCCAATTCAGAGGAAAATTAGGTATTTAAGATCGATGCATGACACGATTACTAGTAGAATTGGTTAGTAGACCTTGTTCCGGTGATGTAGGAGTTAAGACTGAGCTCCAGAGAAGCCCTGTGATCAGACTGATACCAACCACCATAGTAGTTGTGATGAGCATTTGATGATTCTGCACCCTTGAAACTGTTGCAAGATGATCCGTAGTCCTCACCATGCATGGGGAATAGAGGTAAAGTTGTGATTTCCCTACCATCATCGTCGTCATCCTCATCTTCTTCTAGGGTTGAGTTTATTATCTCAAGAAATGGGTATGGACTTGGTAGAATGTTGTTTGATACTCCACTGCTGTGATCATCTTTTGGTGATATTGAACACTCCTGCAGTTCATAACAAGTTACAACATCATATATATATGCCTAACCTACAAAAGGATCTTCGGAAAAAATCAAATTTTAAATTTCTAAACTTTTGTCAATACCCTAAAACTTTGCTCCATAGCCATAGATCCGTAGCCATAGCTTGCCATCTGACCAACTGCAGTAAACGTTGGAGGCGTATGAGAAGAAGACTGAATCATTCCTGTAGAAATTTAAAAATAGTTATAAATTCCCACAAGTAATAATCAAGAACATTTGAAACCCTAAACTCCATAATATAGAATTAATTAGTATTTTTGCTATTTTACCAGCAGGGGGAGTGATGTAAGAAGGATAGCTGTTGTTGTAAATAATGGAATGATCTTCAGTAGATCTCCAGTGACCAGGATTTAGAGTATTAATGTGGGTGTTCCTAGGAAAGTTGGGAGTTGCTTGGATCATATGGCTATTCATGAGATCATTAGTTGTGGTACTAGTGAACCTCTTCTTTTGGCGTTCGCGAGCTTTGTGATTCTGAAACCAGTAGAACACATTCTTGCCTTCGATCTTTCCATACTGACGAAGACGAGCAGAGATCCGTTGGATCTGATCAGCAGAGGGTGACCTAATTCCATTATTGTAGTAAAGTTCTTTCAAGATTCGTATCTGGTCACTGGTTGGTGTCCATCTTGTGCTGGTTTGCCTGCACAGAAAACTTGGTGGTTTCATATTGTTGTTACCACCATCTTGATCATGGATGTTGTTTTGCTGAGCTTCCATGATTGATAATAGTTTTTGACTAATAAATTTTAAATGAAACAAGAAAACTACTTATTATAACTGAGAGAGAGAGAGAGAGAGAGAGAGAGAGAGAGAGAGTGAGAGAGAGAGAGGGGGGGACACAGTATGGAAGCTGAGATTGATTGGTTGAGGAATGTGTTAAAGATAGAAGGTTATATAAAGAGGGGATTAATGCACATGGAGGGGGGAGAGGAATTGAAGCAAATAAAATTGAGATATACATAGAAGGATATCAAAAGGATATCTGGGAGAGAAGGACTAATGAGGTTGACAGACAGATTTTTGTAATGCTAATAAAAAAGTAATGGACAAAATAGGGACTATAAAGAATTGGGAGATGATCAGCTTGCTTGGATTAAAAGGCACCTTATATATGTGACAGTTATAACTTAACTCTCTTTTGGAGAGAGAGAGAGGGGGGAGAGATTATGCTATTACATGGTAATTTTAGCATTGAGCATATATATATATGATCAGATATTGGAGGGATGCTTGGAAAGATAGAGATAAAATTCTGAATGAATGAAAGAAAAAAGAGAATAAATGTCATAAAATCATGATTTAACATGAATTGTGATGCCATTTGAGACCCAGCCCATGGATAGAGTTACAATTCTTCTTTTAATGGATGACATTTGTATACTATTATTTTTTCAAGTTTTTTCTTTCAAGTCAGCAAGAGACACTGCTGCAAACTTCACTATACAATAATGGAAAGTATATTTTTACAAGAAAATTATATTATTTACACCATATACAGTATAGGGTTGATTCTCTGCCTCATAGATGTATTGTTGATCATGTGACCTGAGACATCCTTATGAAAATAACAATTACTTAAAATATGGAGAAAAAGATATATTAAATGTTTGTCAAATATATCATACACCTACATAACATCACCTTTAGGCATGTTAATGGATCGGGATCGGATCAGCTTGAATCCATATCCAAATTCATTTAATTTTTCGGATCGGATCGAATCGGATTAATTGTCGGATTTTTTTACGACCGATCCATATCCGCTTCATTAGAATTACGGGTAATCGGATCGGATATTCAATCCAATTAAAAAAAAATTCAAAAAAAATTATATTAATTTTAAAATCCACCAAAATCTAAAAATATGAATTCAAATTTTAGATGCAATACAATGATAACGTATTCATTATAAACGTAATACTTTTTTCAAGTTGTAGTATAAAATACTACTAAAGGATTTTGGATCTCATATGATTTGAAAATTATACATAATTTGTATAATTATAATTATATGAATATTAATATATGATAAAATATATAATTATATAATTATAATTATTCGGATCGGATTCTTAACAGATCGGATCATGTAAAATCCATATCTGTATTATATGGATCGGACTCTTACTCTTATCAGATCGGATTTTTATCGAATCAAATTTATTTTATATAAATTCATATCCAGTTATAAGGCGTCGGATCAGATTGGATCGGAGCTCCGGTTCATTGACAGGCCTAATCACCTTTATCAATTACTAGCAATACAACAAACTTAGGCATTTCTCATAGCAAAATGACTACTTTATCGGCTAGAAAATATATATTTTGAATTTAATAGAAAAATGTATTTATTTTTAATTCAATAGAAAAACATATTTTTCTAATTTTTCTTTTTTTTAAATTTTCTACTTCCAACAGAAGGTTTGTTGAAATATAATATATGAATATTTTATTATTATTTAATTAGTTTATAGATAATAATCAAAAATCAAACTTCTGATAAAGTTTTATGTCGATAGTAATCAAAAATCAAATTTCTGACAAAACTTTCTGTGGGTTATTTAATTTAATAATACGAATATTTGATAAGAACTTTTCTGATGGACGAGTACTATGGAAAGGAAGAATTTTTCCGATAAAAAATAGACCAAAAAATTGTTAAAAATACATGTATTTGTTGTAGTGTAATTTTATCTATGTATAAACTGTATGAAAATAGAAAATTAATTATTTCAGAGCATAATATGTATAAATTCATTTTAGATGCTAATTTCTAATAAATAAATATTATTACAGAGTTTCGATGATTTTCAGAGGGCTCACTTTATGTACTTGTGTAAATTATGTTGCCCTACCCTCTTGCTGAGTTTTAGTCGATAATAATTATTAAATCATCATCATTAAACTAAAGTTGATTTCTTAAGTTTTAGGTGGCCTATAAAATTATCTAAATTTGATTTTTTTTTAAACTCTAGAGAAAAAAATAATAAATTAACTATATGAAGTCTAATAAATAATAATATTTTACATAATTATACTCAAATTTAGTTATTTTTTCTTTAAGTCATTCGAATTTAAGAGTTCTTTATTTATTTCAAGAAAATATTAAAATTAATCTAAGAAAAATCAAATTCGATACAAATAAATTTTAATAAATAAAAATATTAAAAAAAACTTTATTTGATAATATGATTTATAAAATTGTAAATATGAAAAAAAAAGTTGTCCATTTCACGAGTTATATGTTAATATATATACTTCATAAAACATTTTTTCAACAAATAAAAAAATATATTCTGTTGTCTTAATAAGTAAATTAAATCTAGGTTTGTCAAAAAAATTCGAAAAATCTGATATCCGTTTGATATATCTGTATTCGTATTCGAAATAAATCTGATATTATTCGTATTCAAAATAAATCGGATATAATTAGTATACGTATTCGACAATTTCGGATACGGATATGACTACAAGTCCATCCGTATTTGATAATATCCGAATCCGAAATTAAATATATATGATGTGTAAATATTATAAATGATATATATACATAACTATATACAATTCATTTTGTTATTAGGTTTAAACTATATAAATCTTTGTTCATTAAATAATATATTTTAAACATGTTATAAACATATATAAAAATATTTTTAAAATTTAATATTTTAAAGATAACTAAATTTCACTATATAATTTAATAAAAATAAATTTTGAATAAAGAAAATCGGCTTAAGTAAATTAATTTTTTTTCAATTTTTACCATTATTTCTAAAAAAAATAAATTAAAATTTAATATAAAATTAAATATGACGGAAATTCGGATTCGAATATTATCCGTATCCGAGCAGTATCCGTCAAATTCGAATACGAATACTTTCTTTTAAATATTTTTGAATTCGTATCCGGATTTAAATTTGAATACGGATTTTAGAATTCAAATACAAACATATTCGTATCCGAAATATTTGTTTCACGATTCTAATTAAATCAACTAAAATTTACAAAAATGGGATACACCAAGTGTTATCGGTATAACCTAAGTATATATTTATTAAATTAAAGGAAAGGAATTGAAAGGAAAAGATTAATATTCAGAAACAGTATAATCAGGAAATGTTATTTGCAAAACGTTTTTTTTATTTTCAGAGTAATATATGTTGCATTTTCTCCCTTCTTCATAATAGATAACATATTCTAATAAAATAGATGATAAATAATAATGGAAATTAAGGCTATGTTTGGGATTGCTGTTAAAAATTATTGTGCTGTTGTAAAAAGCTGAAAACTGTTTGGTAATATTTTTGATATGTGCATGTTTGATGTAAAAATATATTAAAAATAATGTTTTTGATGAGATTTGATGTTGAAATCAGCTACTGCTTTCCGCAAAAGCTGAAAAGCAGCTTTTTTCAAAAGCATGGGGGACCTGCTTTCTCTAAAAGCAGCTTTTAGGCCAAAAGCACTTTTCAGAAAAGCAGCTTTTAAATTTTACCAAACACTTTTTCACCTGCTTTTCAGAAATAAGCTACTGTTGCTGTCTGCAACAACAATCCCAAACACACCCTAAATATGTTCCCTGTAATTAGGTGATATGTGGTGTTAAGCTGTTTCAAAGGAAAAGAAATGAAAGAGGTGATTATTGAGGAAAGGAAGAAAAGAAACGAAAGGGAGGAAGTAGGCCTGTCAATAGACCGGAGCTTCGATCCAATTCGAGACCTTATAATTGGATATAGATTTATATAAAATAAATTCGATCCGATAAAAATCCGATCCGATAAGAGTCCGATCCATATAATACAGATATGGATTTTACATGATCCGATCTGTTAAGAATCCGATCCGAATAATTATAATTATATATTTTATTATATAGTAATATTCATATAATTATAATCATACAAATAATGTTTAATTTTCAAATCATATGAGATCCAAAATCCTTAATAGTATTTTATATTATAACTTGAAAAGAGTATTATGTTTATAATGAATACGTTAGATCATTGTATTGCATCTAAAATTTGAATTCATATTTTAATTTGAATTATTTTTATGCTTAGAGTTCATTTCTTGACCTTTCTAATTTTGTCTAGTACATTTCAGGATTAATAGATATTTATTTTTTATTTTCATTGTTCTATTCTTCTTGTATTTGGATGTTAATGGGTACTTTTACATCTTAAAATTGTTTATTTTATCATTTTAGATTTTAGTAGATTATAATATTAATATAATTTTTTTAAATTTTTTTGTAATTGGATTAGATATCCGATCCGATTACCCGTAATCCTAATGGAGCGGATATAGATTGACCTTAAAAAAATCTGACACTTAATCCGAACCGATCTAATGCGAAAATTAAATAAATTTGGATATGGATTTAAGCTGATCCAGTCCAACCTGATCCATTGACAAGGCCTAGGAGGAAGCTTTAGTGCCATCATGAGTGTGGTCCTTTCTTTCGTATGACATGGTGCACGCGCCCCGAAATTAATTGCAACTCTTTACTGTTGCCACATGTTTACGAAAAATCTACCAGGGGCTTTCATCAACACTACGAACGAAGTTATGTAATTGTCGTTATAGCCTTTTGTACATTATTTTTATGTTACTCTTTAAAGTTTCGAAACTCGATTATATTCATTATTGATGAAATCATAACAATACATGTTATCATACGAGTTATTCAAACATGTTTGAAGATACTTGAATTCAATATTTGTAGTATATGGTTGTTGATCACGCCGCATTTTGCTAGTTTCCAATCACCTTTAATATTGGTACAAACTACTACTATGACCTAGATGCAAACATGACCTTTCTTTCATATCTCGGATGCCAAACACAAACGCATTCCGCCCATTCGTCAGAATTTTCGTTGCTACAATAATTATTACCAAGACAAGATTTTTTACACTATCAAAGGCTATAATAATGTGCACACCGTAACAAACCCCTACTCTTTACCTTTTTCCATCCACCAATTACGCATTTTTTAGATTTATAATTTAATTGGTTGTGAGTTTGATTCCACTGTACAATGTATCATTCGCACACAAACACGCTTATACTAGTTCGTACTAGGCTACTACAATGAAATAAAGGTGAAAAAATCCATAAAAAGGTGATAGTATTAAATTCTTCCTTGAATTCATACTGCAACAGTCCCATTCCGCTTTTGTCCTACAAAATCCTCACTCTGCCACTCTCCAACTTTTTAGATTATTATTTTCATTATTTTATCATATATATTTGTGGTAGTAAATTTCTTTGATTTTGACACTCACCATCATGAGATTTTCAGCTCCCTATACTAACATACATAGAGTATCATAATAATAGTACGATTGCATCTCTCTCTCCCTCTCTCCCCCTCTCTCTCCGTCTCTCTCTCATGTGTATGTATGAGTACGAGTGTTCATTTCTTTGCTTTTTGTAAATGTCAGTCAGTAGTCTTCATGCATGATGTTGGACTAATTGATTTGGCAGTGTATTGAAGCTACAAATCTGTCCTCTCATACTAGTATTATATATAATATATGTATATAAAGTATACAAATACATGCACACGTATCCCAAAATCCTGAAACTGCCACTCGCTAATTTGCTTACCTCACAACCAAGGCCCTAGTGTTAAAGCAAAACCCTTTTCTTTCGGGTAATCATCCCTTCTTCATCCTTTATTTTCAATCCCCAAATCTCAAAACACATTTTCATCAAGATACTAGTAGAACATTATTCTCCTCTTTACCACCTATACATGATGTAGCTAGCTATTGCATATGTTTTTTTTAGCATTTTTAGCAAGGACGGAACCAAACAAGGCGAATCCATACTCAAAACACAATTAAGACGAAAATTTTTGTAGATCCTGAATTTTAGTTAAAAATCAACAAAAATTTCTTCTTGAGCCCCAACGAATATCAAAATATTGTTGATTTCTTTCCATATATTTTAAAATACTGATTCGGTCATTGATTTTTCAAATACAAAATAATTAGGGTTTGCAATAAATTTTGTGTGTATTGATTTAAAATTTCAACGATTTTAAAGACTCAAATGTAAATGATTAAGGAGTAGTTTGTACTTTGCAGCACGAGGTCGCGTGAAGGAGCAAAACTTGCCAAGAACATACATTCTCACGTACGATATTTTAATATTTACTGTATGCAAGAGGGACCCTGAAAATCAAAGTATTCTATGCACTAATTTCTTGTACTAGTTCATTTCAATTCTAGGGCTTAGTGTGGAACCAGCCACGTATATATATATAGGTAAGTGCTCAAATACAAACCATTTTTAAAATACAAACCTACAAACCAACACTAAATTAATTATATTTCATTTATTCTAAGGTTCCCGCCAAGGGTACCTTCACAAAAAATGCTTAAAATAATTGGCTCTATCCATAAAAAAAAAAAAAAAAAAAAAAAAAAAAAAAAACTTGCCGTGGAAATGCGAAGCATTTAAGACAGTAAACGGATGAGTTAGGTAGTCATGAGGGCCGAAGGCTCTCGACACACCCGTCAATCGTCTATTGCATTTACCATTGATTGTCATTCCTTACAACTTTAGAATGATAAAGGCGCGAAGCGCCGTACAAGAAGGTGCGAAGCACCGTTAACCAGTGAAATCCACTGCCACATCATCACGTGAACAGTGAATTTTTTTTATTTTTTTTATTTTTTTTATTGGATAGAGCCAATTATTTTAAGCATTTTTTGTATTGGGGTACCCCTAGTTTTGGTCATTAGATTAGCTTGAAATATTAGATTATGCTGGATTTGTAGGTTTGTATTTTAAGGAGGTTTGTATTGGAGTAGCCCCTATATATATATATATATGTACATATTAAATGCTTTCTGTTCTTAGGGTTTGTGTTCTACCATATGTGCATTCTGCGGGTAAGTTTGGACCACAGCCAGACTGCCAATTTAGCTCTCGAATAAATCTTATTTTTCTTAAAAAATAAGCTCATTTACGAAAAATGCTTCATTTGACTGAATCTAAGGACCACGCTTTTGCCAGTTAGCCTTACCTATGACACTACCGCTGGCTAGATCTAGTCTGTTTGACTAATATTATAATTAATTTATAAATTTTAAAAAATAATTAGCTATGTATTTTCGAACTTACAAAAAATGGCAAACACACTGATTATACCAACTTATTCACTTATGTACATGTAAACAAAACAAATGCATTATTTTTACCATACATGATTTGTTTTCTAGAAAATTAATGTTAGCCTTAACATTCTTCCTGCTGGGATTTTACGAAATTTTTGTACACCATTTTTTTTTTTTATGATTTAATAACATCAACTCACAAGAAGGAAACGAGTTGTCAGTATAAATTAATCGAAGGCCATTTAGAATTGAAAGACGTTTCATATCAAAGTTATTTTAATAGAAGTTTAATCAATTCCTCGTAAGTCCGAAACTGCGATAAAAAATTACACATTAGAAAGAGAATTTGCGTGAGAAGTGTAAATTACTGAGGGATGGGGTAGACAACTTTGCATATAATCGGCTACCTAGTATTTTGTGCGATGGAGCAGGAAAATGCGGTTGCATATAATTTGCAACTAGGGTGTAAATGAGGCAAATAGTTTGTAAGATATTCTAATTTACATTTAAAATACTTAAATTTTGTTCCGTAATAATCGAGTTGAGCTCGAATTATTCGAATAAGAGAATTGTACTCCATTTATATGCTATTGCACCTTTTGAAACATATAAATTTTCTTATAACCATAGACTCCTTTTCTGGAATACAAGGAGTATCTGCAAATCAGTACATATATGAGATATCCAATCCACAATTTTGACAAAACATTATAATACACGTTATACCATTTTGTTATAAGAAAAATATATAATATCTGGTCAGAATACAATGTCGGTGTAGCAACAAAATAGAATTATAGACACACACGTGCCGCAACATATGATACATTGGTAGAAAATGAGAAAACCATATACATACATATAAACTCGGGGACAGAAGAGAATAAGTAGTAATGTTTTGATTTGCTAAGTGGTCTGTCTGTGGGCGACTTGACCGGAGGATTAGACTGGACGTGTGCATGTGCATATAGTATTACTAGTATCTATATGCATGTGTGATTGAGGTAGAATAATTAGAGCGGGTGCAATCATTGCTCAGCCTTAATTTTCTCTACAGCTTCTTCTACCGCCCTGTAATTACTTCACATCATTGTCTTCTCAATGGTGCTTGTTGTATAATTTACAACGGATAATGAGCAAAACATCATACAAGGATTCTATACATTTGAGTGTCTACTAATAATATGCCGTCGTCTAAATATATTAACGGCATTATCAGACCACTTATCTGCGCATTCATCTTTCTTGAATATAGTATGACCAACCTTCTAAAATATTAAGATTTTGGATTTGTTGCTTAATTAAAGATAGGTTCCAGAGCTTGCTTGCTGATTCAATATATAAAGACAAGTCCGTTTAAGTTGCAAAACACAATTAGTGTAGTGGTTTTGTTTCTCTACCTTCCAATCTTTCACACACGCTTTTAATACCATCCACACCATATTACTGGTAATGCTTAACAAACCATATAAGGGGCTACTCATGGTACATCTTATTTGAAATTGTATGTCACTAACCCTTTCGGACAGGATTTGTTCACACATTTTCAAAAGGTAAATACGATCTCCAAATTTTCAAAACAGAAAACAATAAAATGAATAAATTTGAAAATCCGCTGAATTTAAAAAATTGTCATCGTCAGCCAATTTAACTTAAATTACCCCAAAACCATTATGCCGACGAGGACACTTCACATTCATCCCAAGAAAAAGAACTACCATAGATTTTGTTACACCCGGAGCATTTTTATGTGTAGCACTACGCAACACTAACATCAACCCCAACTGGCTGGGGAGGTGCTTCCCTCTGTGTCTTGCACCTAAAAACGAAAAAATCATCCATCAACAACATTCTTAAACTTAAGAGGAAGCAGATAATAATATCCTAATGAAATCTTAGAAAGCTTTTCATGGTCATTTTGTAAAGTACATCTTGATGGTTATTTGCAGATTCCGACTAACCAATTTAATATGCCAACTCGAAGACTTAATTACTTGTTAACAGTCTTGGTCATCCAATATGGAAAGAGTAAGGAAAAAAATCAGCTTGCTTATAAGGATTAATGCGGGAGACAAATAATACACAAAAATGTACTGTTCCCTGGAAAGGGACAAAAGACTGAAGAAAACTATTTAGCGAAGAAGTTGCCTGTAAGCAAACCTATTACACTCTGCTCGAGATGCATAGTTATGATTGTTGCAATTTGTGCACATCCAATCCCCGTCACGCCACTGTCTAGCTCTAAACACCAAATATAAAACAAAAATTAGGAAAAAAAGATGAAATCATCTGCAAAGAACATTTCAAAAGAAATTCATAGTATCTGGAATCTACATATTATTAAGTGTAATGTGTTGCATGGACATGAAATCAAAGAATGAATACAACCATATCTTAGTCTTGTCACATAAGTCAAACTGATACATCTATTACAGAGGCAGCTACCGTCAAACCTTATTGTTCTCATCCTCTTTTTAGTATGGGTTGGCAACCGACTCGGTTAATATTAGTCTGATATTCGAACAGACAATAGAACTAATTTTGTTTTTCAGTCTTTCAGTTTTTCCTCAATTAAACAAAACTACCTTCGAAACATAACTGAACTCTACCCACATTTATATACACCTAAAAGATCCTCATTCACATCACACAACAATATCGGACACAAATAAGCTAAAGTTATATGTGACAGTGAGGTAATACACTTGACTTATATATATAAGTATAAAAGGGGAGACACACACCTCATGGTAAAGATACAGGACACTTTAACATAATATATTCTAATGAACATCCATTCATTAATACTATGCAGTCAAAAGGGAATAGCAGTTGTATCCTAATTTTGTGATGGACAGGGGAGAGAGAGGCAGATCCAAATGAAAAAATTATGCATTGCATCAGCAGACACAAAACCAATGGAACTGGGAAGAACAAAATCTACATTTGAGCTTCTGACCTTGTCATTAGAAAACTCTACCAATTAATTAAGGTAAAGCCATCATCGATTGAATAATAAATATGTGTATTATCAAAAGAACACAACAAACAGTGTTGCACCACAAATTAATTTGAATGAACACAAATCCCACTAATGACCGAAAGTTTTGCATCAGTGTCTTGTTAGCATCTACATTATTATACTCTAGGATCCAAAGCAACAAAACAGTCTGGCCCACAGTGTTAATTTCTTGATCTGAAGGGGGTCCAGCATACACTGATCTAATTATCCCCGTGTCGCTTTTGGTGGGTTAATTGTCATCTTTTCTACTACATATTTAATTTGCTTCTTGTTTCCCAAATTGACTTCAGTTTTTGTTCTTTCATCCTCAAAAATATACTCCGGAAGCAAGGTTTAGTTTAAGACCTAAGGGTTGTAATTTATATATTCCATAATTATATTTGCTTTTGGTTGGAATAACACAGAACCAAAATGACTTGTTCAGTTTATACTGGTTTGGAATTGCACAAATACAAAACAATTTGTATTGGATCAGAATTACACATTTATATTATTTACATCGAATTACTATCCACTAAATTTTAGGAGATTAGTAAGTTACCGGGTAAAAAAGAATCATTTATTTTGGTTCAGCGATAGAACCGATATTGTTTCACGATTCCGGTGTTCAGCTACAAAATTATAATTCAGCTCAGTTACCGGGAAAATTAAGTTGAATTATTACCCTTTCCCAAGGAGTGCAGGTGGCGTCACTAACTGTGGCAACTGAACATTCATTTGCAAATTTGGAGTTGCTGTTGAACTTCCGCCAGGATAAGGTGGATAGATGCTAGTTTGACTAATATCAGAACTGGCATTCTGTTCAAATGATGGATATGCCTGCAGCAGCCCAAAAGTCTGAGCATTCCAACACAAGAAAAGTTAGGTCAAGGGTCAAAAAGAATTGGACTTAAAAAACGTGAAGCCTATAATATCATCTTACATGTCCTGCATTGAGTCTTTTGTTATCCGAATCCTGAGCACTTTCTTCTGATGCTAAACGTTTTGTTCCAACAGCTTGAACAAGGAAATGGTAGACAGGGTCATTTAATGCACTCATCAAACAATCTTAGGTGAATCTTAAGTTCAGTATATACATTTAGAAGCAGGAATAAAAAATCAGAAATCCAAAATCACCACTTGCTTTTTCACACAAGTATATAGCCACTTGCTTTTTCACGCATTTCAATGCGTTCAGAAGAGGTACTTGTGAATAAATTTTTTTCCAATTTTTTTGTTTTGTATAAAAATATAAATAACGAAAAATAGATTACAAGTACCTCTTCCATGCGTATTAAAATGCATGCAAAGAGAATGGTTCATAAAAGGGATGGAGGGAGAATATGATAAGATAAAAAAGCAAGAAACATAATTAGCACTCCAGTTCGTGCTCCCGAATTCTATTTAGGAAGGAAAAAGAGGTAAGAGGTAAGCAAATTATACCTACTTAGAGCATCTCAAATGATATTATGTATAATGGTTATGTAAAAGAGTGATTATGTAAAATTTGTTGAACCAGTAAGCTAATGTACTCCAATGGTATTACGTAAAATAATTGGCAACATATTAAAAATACAAACAATTGATGATGTCATGTGGATGTGGCACTTATAGAGCTTATGTAAAAAAATTAGATGTTGGCTATATATAGCCAACTTGAAACAAAATATGTAAAATTTTAGACAAGGGGAGAGATGGTTGGAGATGGAAAAAAAATAAAGCCCTTCTGCAAATTTAATGACACATCAGCATTTTACCCAAGGGGTGTTCTTACATCCCATCATTTATACTCTAACCGAAGGGATGCAAGAAAGTGGGGGCCTGGGGGGAAAAAACAAAAACTTACATTACAAATATATCCCTATTTTTTAAATGACCACTTTTTAAATAAAAAGAATGAAATCGTCATTCAATACTTAGTTAATTGCTTTCCTTCCAACTCGTGACCAAGTAAATGAAAGTAGTTTCAGTCTATATTATTCAAACACGGCAGCAAGTAAAATGCATTTTATTCCAGTTCTTTGACTTCCTTTCACATTTCCCTGCTTTCCTCCATTAAAAAGCTCGGAAGCAGGGCATGAATGAGCAATATCTAGTGACATATTACTATATTCCTAAGAGCTTATATATGAAATAGAGATGAAAAAATAAATGTAAACATTGTGCTAGTTCTGGTCTTCATACATACTTACAACTTAGGTAACAAGAAGTTTAGTATACAAGTAGAGAGTATCTTTAAATGATTTGAAATCCAACATAAATTTATATACCACGCAATTTATATAAATGCACAAAACATTATGAACAGATTACTTAATTCCTCATATTTTAGCAACATGTTTAGCATCTGATCAGAACTTGGAAGATTAAACAAAAAAAAAAAAAAAACTTTACAGCAACACCAAAGGTAAAATCTTTACAAAACAATTCTATAAATATTGTGGTTGCACTGCATGATAGAATAATGCCCATACAACAGAAATATCAAACATACAAACATCAAGATCTTTTATGAATCTTTTATGCTTAGTCATTAAATGAAAGGAGGTATGGATGTACCTGGTGGCATAGAAGCATCACATTTCTTACACTGCAAATTACAATAATGCATGATCATTACAAGCAAAGGTTCTATAAAGATACAAACAATTAATGTCAATTGGGAGCTCAGAATCACTAACTTGCTTCATCATACCTGGAGACGGGAAGAATAATTGTGAAATCCACATTTGCAGATCCAATCACCATTTCGCCAACCTTTCTGAACCATCAATTGATTTTCTTGATTTGCATAGGGAATCCCATTATTAGGGATCCCACCTAAAGGCCATGTACGAACAGGTTGAACAGCTGGCTGGACTCCATAATTATTAGTGCCACTTAAAGGCCACCCAGAGGTTAAAGGTAGTGACTGTTGAGGGGCTCCATTTCCAAAATATCCCAAATTTATCCTTTGTGCGTGCAGTCCTGGTACCCTGGCAAAATAATGGGGATGAGTTGGCAGAGAAGCTGCAGAGATTGCAACTGCTGGCACAGCTGCTACTTCCTTCGGTTGTCCACACTTCTTGCACTTTTCTCTTGAGGCATAATTGTTGTTAGTGCAACCTATTGATCCATAGCCACACACACCCAACCCACATGCAGCCAGCGAGAGGAAAAGACCAACAATACGCACACCATCACACACCAAAATATGCAACACAAAAGACCAACCCAGTTGACAGAAATCTTTAAATGCAAATTTCATAACAAAGTAGATTGAAGATGGCGATATAGGATACAATTTTAATCAGCTTATAAAATCGATAGATTTTACAACTGATTTTGATAGAAGTTAAAATCATGCCCTGATATGTACTTCAACACTTGTACAAGACTACAAGCATATCTTTCAGACCCAGTGGCTAGTAATTTTGGCAGTTATACAGTACACAACTCCACATTACAGATAATTGTTTAAGCATATATCATGTTTTTAAAGTTGGAAGTTGCCTAAGTTGAGGAGACAGACTAGAAACACACACCTTACGCACATATGTATATATGGGCATGATGTGTTTCAAGACCCTCAAATTCCCAAGTCCGGTTACTACCATCATCTACTCTCTCATTTCAATCCAAATTCTTTATCTAAACTACAAGTTAGGTTATCTAATTGAGAAGTTTTATGAAAAAATTTGTTACGCTTCTAGGTAAGGAGGAAAAAAAAGCAATTTTATCACCAAGGACCCTGTTTCTTGATTAAAAAAAAAAAAACCCCTTCCGATGCTACATATTATCATAGTTTGGAAGAATCTCTGTTTCTTAATTTCAACTACATAGTCATTCTACACTACAGCGTCACCAAAAAATGTCATAATAACAATCCATGACTTCAATCACAACTCCCTTTTAATAATTTAATCATTCTACACTACATCATCAAATAATCTTGAAATTGCAACCCATTATACCTCAAGATCAAAACTTTAAACCCTGGCAAACCCCCTAAATTCAGGAAACCTAAACATAAAAATATATAAATAAAGTATACACACATTATGTCCAAAACTAAGCCTGCACCTACATGTATATTACATATAACACCTGCCCACAACCCTAAATAATTCTAAAATTAATATTATCAAAAAAAATTTGTACCCAAAAAACTCAAATGTAAAGGGTAAAATAAAAAACCCATTACGCAACAACAAAGATGATATATATAGAAAGATGGAGGGAGGGAGAGAGAGAGAGAGAGAGAGAGAGAGAGAGAGGGAGGGAGAGAGAGAGAGAGAGAGAGAGAGAGAGAGAGAGAGAGAGAGAGAGAGAGAGTATGCATACCAGAACAGATCCAATCACCAATCCGAGGAAGCCATTTAGAATCAGCAGGGGTTTTGTGGTCGACGAGGATACGAGGTTGTTTACATCTATTACAATAAGATCTGAAAGCATAGTTTCTGTTTGCACATCCACTGCACTCCCAATCTCCTTCTCTTCCTTCACCTCCTTTCATACTTCTTTATCAATATGTTTTGTTTTCCTATGTATGGTTTGGTTTATGTGTATCCTTGTTCTTGTGTTGTCAAGATTCAGACATTGGTCTCAGAAAATCAAGTTTTGGGGAAAAGGGGTTTCTAGCCTCTAAGGGCTTTGCTTACTCTTGGGCCACCCGACTCTTTTTTAGGCCCTTCCAAAATTGCACTACTGAACCTCTATAAATTAAAGGAAATTCTTAATGGTACACTTTTAGAATTGGTTTTTCTAAATGGTATAGTTTTGGCTTCTTATTGGTATCATGGCCATTATTCTAGAGAGGACCTCCTTATATGGAGAATATGGGAGAATTTCCTATTTTAATATCAGCCTTTGATCTAAACTTTAATTCAACGGCTCAGATCATTTCAAGAATAAATTATTAAAATAAAAAATAATACACAGTAGCCGTTGTATCTGTAGCCGTTGTATCTATAGATTCTCTCCTCTCCTACAATCTCTCCGAGCATCTCTCCGATAAAATTTCGCCGGTAATTTCTTCGATAATATCTCTGCGTACTCCATCTCTCTCGCACTCTTTGATCGATGTCGATTTCGATGAATTCTCTCTTCGTACGATTTCCTTCTCTTGCTTTATTTGATTTCTGACGGAAAGTATGGCTTCTTCATCAAATCAAGCTCGAAATTTTGATTCTACTGTTGATATTGACTCTTCATCAGGTTTCACTCTTTAATTTTCAGTTTTGAATATATAATTTGTTAATATATGCTTCGATTCTGTAGTAGCATCAAATCACAATCTCAAAACTATGCTTCTACTGTATATTGACTGCTTATCATGATTGAACCTTCATCCTTCAGTTTTGTACAAAAAAATTGCTAGTTTATGTTTTGATTCTGTAGTAGAATCACAAGTATTCCATTGTATTCTGTAAGCTTTACGATTTTAATTGCTTCTGATTAACACTTTGATTCTACAAACAACAATTAATTTGATTCTACATCCAACAATTACTTTATTATGTTATTATTTGTATTGGTTCTACAGTAGCATCAAAATAGTTGCATAGTCAGTTTTTGTGATTTCAAACTATGTAGTTTTAAAATTATATTTGGTTCTGTTATTGAACCACATACAGTTGACCAAATTTGAGTAGTCATAGTAGTTTGTATAAGGATGCTAATTCCTTGAGATGCCTTTACATTCCATATTAACCGTAGCAAATACAAGCATCCAATTTTTTTGTTAGGGGTACATTTTCCTGTGTATTATTTTAGCATCTTAATGTCTAGTTTTGTAACTGTTTTGTATATATTGTGCCGTTTTTAGAGTTTCTATAGTAGGATCACAATTATAAGTTTTGTATATCATTCTGGATGAATAATTCTTAGCAATGTGTTTTTATTTGTTTTTGCACAGGGAAAAAAATTAATTTTGTATGTTATACCTTTAAGAAAGTGTAACTTTGTATTTGTCTTAAGTTTTGTTATTTTATATGTAAACTTAATGTATTCTGATGTTCATTATTTTTCTCATTCCTTGTGTTGCTCAGTGAACATTTTCAATTCAGAAAACAGTACTCTTGTTGAAGGTGTTTGTGAATCAGCTGATACTAGTCTAATTGAGGAGTTTGTAGAAGGCTTTGATGAATCATTCAGCAGGACGACTAAGCTGTGGAATCCTAAAGTCACAGACAACAAATTCAAACCATATTCTGGTCAGCGTTTTGATGACATTGAAGCATGCTTTGATTTCTATACTGAATACGGAAGGCAAGGTGGCTTTAATGTTCGAAAATCAACCCAACATACCAAGAACGATAAAATTGTGCTAAAGTATATTGTTTGTTCGAAGGCCGGGCATCATGAGACTTCAATGTCAAAATTTTGTGATTCTAAATCAGACTCATCGCATACATCTAGTGCTTCTGGTGTGCAAGTTAGAAGGAGAAGGACTGTGACAAAAAAAACTGAATGTGATGCAAAAGTTATTCTAAAATACTTGGGTTCAGATGGCGGCTATATAATCAGTTGTTTCATCGAGGGTCATAACCATCCATTAGCAACTGAATCAGGAAAGGAATTCCTCCGTGCAAATCGATCTATGACTGCACTTCAGCGCCATTTCCTTCTGGATGCTGCAAGAACAAACATTGGTGCTTTTAGAGCTCATGGTCTTTATAAAAATTGTTTTGGTTTGTACTCTGATATTGGCCCAACTGCTGTTGATTTTCAAAATTGGATGAGAGATATCAAGCTGTATATAGGCAAACATGATGCAGATATGTTACTTGCAAAATTCAAAACGAAACATGAGACATCAGATGGAGGCTTTTTTTACGAGTACCAGACGGATTCAAATGGTCATCTTACTCGCCTGTTTTGGACTGATGTTCGAGGTCGCAAATATTATGAAGTTTTTGGGGATGTCGTTTCGTTTGATGCAACTTACCGTACCAACAAGTAAGTTTGCAAAAAAAGTTGTTAAGTCTGATAATCTAGTGCAACGGATGATTATACATGGCTGTGTTACAACAATCTACCAGAGTTATATTTATAACAGGGTGTTAGCTCCTTTCGAATTGTTACCAAGGCAAACAAACTGGTCAGTTTCTAATTATGTTGAGTTTTATTTGATTTTTTTACAGGTATGGCATGGTTTTCGCCCCATTTATTGGTGTTGACAACCATTGGAAGAGCATCACTTTTGCTTCTGCTCTGCTTGACCATGAAAACGAAACCAATTTTACATGGGCATGTCAAATGTTCTTGCAAATTTTTCAACGCCCTCCGAAATGTATAATCACTGACCAGTGCCCTGCAATGAAAGTATCTATTGCTGCAACTTTCCCACATTCTATGCATCGATATTGTATGTGGCATGTGATGCAGAAGTTCCCGGCAAAGGTAAATAAAATTTATTTTGTAAATTATTTTTCCCTGTCCATAAATTACTTATGTCAATTGAATTTTTGGTTCACACATATTACAAAACACATCTAATAATTGCTTCTACTGTAGCATCAGCCTCCTTTCAAAACATATTTTTTAGTTCTGCTATAGAATCAAAATTTTTAATGGATAGTTAAGCAAATTTAAAAATTTGACAAGTGTTCATTTCTTTGTTAAATTATATCCTTGAGGGATTCTACTATAGAATCTTAATATTTTGTTCAATTTTTTTTTGGAGCTACATTCATGATTCTTTCTGGCACAGGCCAAATTTTATTACTCGTTGGTAAAATTTACTAAACTGCATAAAATAATCACCTTGTTGTTATGCTTAGTATTTAAGACCTTTCGATTTTAAATTCTACTTGTTTACATTTTCTATAGATTGGCCCTGTTTTTTGTGCTGAATCTGGTTTCATGGAAAAGCTAAACAAATTCGTATGGTCATCACATTTGACGGTAACTGAATTTGAGGAAGGATGGGATGCGGTGTTGAAGGAGTTTGGCTTGAGCGAGCATGTATGGTTGAATGAGATCTATGCTATAAGGGAATCATGGATTCCTGCTTTCTTCAGGGACAAGCAAATGGGAGCCTTACTTAGAACTACATCAAGGTCAGAAAGCAGTAATTTCTACTTTAATCATTTTGTCCAGAAAGGAGACACACTTTCAGAATTCTACATGTGTTATGAGTGTGCAATTGACAAGCAACTACATGAAACCAAAAAACTTGATAATGGAGATTCATGTCTTCCACAGCTCATAACCGAGAAGCAAATTGAAAAACATGCTTCTTATCTTTACACTCGTAATATGTTCTATAAGGTTCAAAAACAAATAAAGGCGAGTTGTTTCCATATTAGTTTGGCAAGCCAACCAACTGTGGTTGATGGGGTAAACAGATATGTTGTTCGAGATAAAAGTTTCGATGATAGACTATTTGAGGTTGAATTTTCTTTCTCCAACAATGATGTTGCATGTTCTTGTAAGCTTTTCACGAGAGTAGGTTATCTTTGTAGACATTGCTTTTATATTTTAGGCCTTTGGGGTGTGGAAAGAATTCCACAACAATTCTTGTCTTGTCGTTGGATGAAAAATGTCTTGGAAAAATTTTGCAAATTAAAGTTTCCTAATGAATTTGAAAGCAGCAGTAGTCATATTATTAGGGATACATCGAAGCAAATATTGTCTGAGTTCCAAGGCTGTTTTGGCAAAGTTTCTAATGATATTGAGGGATTGAAATTCATGTTGGACGAGATGAAAAGTTTGAAAACCAGGGTTGAAGGTAAATTCAAAAATTCTGCTACAACAAAAGATGACATTCTGGAAGAAACTTTTGGTGTTAGACCTTCTGGCTCAAGCACTGTACTTCCACCCCTCGAAAGCAATAACAAAGGAAGCAGAAAACGGATCATCCGTCCAGGAGAGATAAGTCGCGATGGTAAAAAGAGGAAATTAAAGATGTGCAAATCTTGTAATACATTAGGTTATCATGATTCACGTAAATGTCCGAAAAAGGGTCAACAGCTTCAACAAAATCCTTCATTAAATCAGTCCATGCAACCTCAACCTTCCAACAGTCAGAACGTTCATACAAATGGAATCCCCAATTATACTATTGAAGTACAACAAACAGGTATGTCTTGGTCATTGTTTTATTTCCATACTACCTGTATCAAAATGATTTTTTAAGTTAACTATGTAATTGTTTGTGGATAGAGCTTTTAATTTCAGTTGAAAGAAAAAATTAAAGTTTGTATTGTTTTCATGCAGAGTGTGCAGGAAAAGAGGGGATTGAATCAAACACTTGCATTGAGGGAGCTGATGGAGATAAACATTGAAACTCTGTTCTGTTGAAACATTTATAAAAGATTGAAAATGTTCATTTGTGACTAATTCTCTGTATTAAAGTTTCATTGGCTTATTGAATATCTGAATCATGTCAATTTTCTTTGTTTTGTATGAACTTTTTTGTGCCTACATTGTAAAAAGACACCATTTTGCTTGAATGGTTTTAAGCATCCGTATTACTTGATGTTCTTTGTTTTGTATTTTTTTTATTCTAGTGCTCTATGAAATTACTTAGTCTGTCACTAATTGATTATGAAATCTTTCGATTTGTAGTTCTTTCCTTTCTCTTGATTCCATAGTAGAACCAAAAGAAAAATATTTTTGATTCTGTTGCAGAATCATGTGGATATTCACCATGAAAACATTACACAAATCCAAACCACTTATATACAAGAGTACTTTGTACAGTAGTTAAAGTTATTTACAACCAAGTACCATAATTTGTCCAACAAAGTTATTTACAAGCAAACACAAAGTAAAAGTTTCATTTTAACCAACAAGTCTAGATTATATAGACCATAGTAAGCGATCCAACGTTCATGATCCTGTTCAACACTAGTCGACCTCCATGTTGCTGTCACGCCCTTCATCTATATCATTTGCCCTATCTGGTGAACGAACCGATCTAGTTGTTGGACGAGGCACACCTGCATAATTAGGATCACCTGCATGGCTAGCGGCAGTACTAGAGCTTTCCTCAGAAAGATTAACAAGAGGATCAGCAGAGCAGTCCATGAGATTATAATCTCTCTCAAATCCTGGTTTATGAGGACATTTATTTTCAAGTTTGTGATCAGGGCTGCAACATAGTGAACATGATCCATTTTGCAGGTATTCTATGGTAATTCTTGCATGTGTGAAGGTTTCATCAATACCAGGAACTACAACAAGAATGTGTTTTGGCCTAGAGTGCATATGACTCATTTCAAGACATATCTTGGCAGAATATCCTGTCTCATTTCTGGTAGCGGTAGACCATGTACTAAAGCCATCATTGTGTATGACTGTACCTAATGCCTCAGCAATATATGTAAGCCCTTCCACGGACCAATATGGCCTTGGAATATTTTTAATGTTCACCCACTGGGTACAAGTATCAAGTGTGTATTTGATGGAAGGATATTTGTGAATTATAGGACCAAAAACAAAAATCATCCCTTCTACATTTACAGGCCCTAAAGAGATGACTTTGTCCCTTATTTCTTCATTGTCAAATTTAAAGTAAAAGAAGCCTGATTCATCAAAATTTATAAATTTAAAACCCCAAGATCCAAACCTTGATGACATGAACTGTTGTACCCTTTGAAGGTTAGACTTCTTGTTTAAAGCATGATCAACAAAATACCCTAAGCAACTAAGTTTCCAAGCCTTTTCAGCATTTACAAAGAATTGTAATGGAGGATGGACGATTGTGGAACAATTATAGGAAGAGCAGTGATAAGTGTTGTGAATATCATTGCCTGATTCATTCGAAATAGCATCATAAAGCGAACATTTATAGTAGTCTATTGGAGTTATACCTTTTGATTCCAAATCAGAAAAAAATTTATCCCTTGCAGAATAGCGAGATTTTGCATGCATAACCCTTTCGGCAGATGTTGGTGTTATCCATGATTGAAGTTGTTCAATTGGGACTGGTTGAATGGGATTTTGGACTCCAAAATTAGCCACAGGGTGGGCCTCAATCCTACGACCTTCAAGAAACCATATTTCCTTACTTGTTGATGATGAACTGCCATATTTTCCCAATGATTTGGATGATGAAGCCATATTATACAGGGTATAAATTTGGGGTAGTTTCTTTTGTTTTTTTATGAGAAATAAAAGATGTGGCGGTTTGTTGTTGTAACTGAAATCGACACTCTACTTAAATAGCTGTTCAATTCAAAATGTGAGTCGTGACTCATTAGTACGGTTTTTTCTAATTGATTCATATTGAGCATTTTGATTCTATTGCAGAACCAGTGTCAAATTTTGGTCATTTCCCTTATTCTTTTTCCATCCTAATTCTTGGTTCTACAATGGAATCCACACTCAAGTATTCTTGATTCCAATGTAGAATAAAAATATCAAATATTTATATATATTTTTGTTGAATTAATATTTAAATTTTTATTGGTATTTTGTTTGCCATTAAATAATTTTAAGTTGGGGTTCAACGAGTTTAATTTGGGTTTTCTAACTATTAAATTTTTAAATTTAAATTTGTCAATTTTTTTTGTACCTCCCCTCAGGTTCAAAAGTTTACTTTTTGAAAGTAAAATTAGAAAAAGTAAAAGTTTACTTTTTGCCGCCGGATTTAGAAAGTAAAATAAGCGTATACGGACTTAGTAAACAAACTCAATTAAAAAAATTATTATATAAATTTTGATTCTATATTATAATTTTGAAACATATAATTTTCTAATTATTGCTTCTATTTTATAACCAAATTATAAAAAAAATCATTAATATGATATTTAATTTATTATTAATAATCTAATAGTAATACTGTAAAATAAAATGAATCGTACTCTTAAAAGTAACATGGGCTTACTTTTTAAATAATTGTTCTATTCTAGAACCACATTAAAGAGAATGCCCAAGTGAGAAGAGTGAGAGTGAATACAGCAATAAAGATAATTTTTTGTTTAAAGATCTATAATTTTTGATAATTCTTAGCAATTAAGATCTTCAATTTTTTGGTTCCACAATGGAATCCAAACTTAAGTATCTTTGATTCCATTGTAGAACCAGGTGGATATTTGGTCATTTCCCTTGCTTGTTTTGCAAGATAATTTTTTTTCCTGTTACAGTTTACTTTTTGGGTTCAACATTTACATTTTGGGTTCAACATTTACATTTTGGATTTTTGAATATTCAGAATGACAAATAAACGTATACGGACTTAGGGTTTAAAGTTTAGAGTTTAGGGTTGTTTACAACCCTAAACTCTAAACTTTAAACCCTAACTTTTCCTGGTTTTTAAAAAATCGGGGCTGGTCCCCGATTTTTTAAAAACCAGGCCGCCGGATTTAGAAAGTAAAATGAATTTTAAAATTTTAACTGTACCTTCCCTAGGGGTTAAAAAAAGTTAACTTTTTGGGTTCAACATTTACATTTTGGGTTTAGAATATTCAGAATGACAAATAAGCGTATACGGACTTAGGGTTTAAAGTTTAGAGTTTAGGGTTGTTTACAACCCTAAACTGTAGACTTTAAACCCTAACTTTTCCTGGTTTTTAAAAAATCGGGGCTGGTCCCCGATTTTTTAAAAACCAGGCCGCCGGATTTAGAAAGTAAAATGAATTTTAAAATTTTAACTGTACCTTCCCTAGGGGTTAAAAAAAGTTAACTTTTTGGGTTCAACATTTACATTTTGGGTTTAGAATATTCAGAATGACAAATAAGCATATACGGACTTAGGGTTTAAAGTTTAGAGTTTAGGGTTGTTTACAACCCTAAACTGTAGACTTTAAACCCTAACTTTTCCTGGTTTTTAAAAAATCGGGGCTGGTCCCCGATTTTTTAAAAACCAGGCCGCCGGATTTAGAAAGTAAAATGAATTTTAAAATTTTAACTGTACCTTCCCTAGGGGTTAAAAAAAGTTAACTTTTTGGGTTCAACATTTACATTTTGGGTTTAGAATATTCAGAATGACAAATAAGCGTATACGGACTTAGGGTTTAAAGTTTAGAGTTTAGGGTTGTTTCTACAATCGTACTCTTAAAAGTAACATGGGCTTATTTTTTAAATAATTGTTCTATTCTAGAACCACATTAAAGAGAATGCCCAAGTGAGAAGAGTGAGAGTGAATACAGCAATAAAGATAATTTTTTGTTTAAAGATCTATAATTTTTGATAATTTTTAGCAATTAAGATCTTCAATTTTTGGTTCCACAATGGAATCCAAACTTAAGTATCTTTGATTCCATTGTAGAATCAGGTGGATATTTGGTCATTTCCCTTGCTTGTTTTGCAAGAAAATTTTTTTGGTTTTAAATGGAATCCAAACTAAATTATTCTTGATTCCATTATATAATCTTTTGCATGCTATAAGTCGCAACTTTCCCATACAATTGTCTTGTAATGGCCTCGTGAAATTGCATTTGTAGAATGCACATTCTGCTAAAAGTACAAGCATATATAGGTTGCCTTGGAACGATGGTTCACCACCGAACTTGGTTTCCCACAATAATCACAATAACCAATCCAGATTTCTTAAAATTCAAAAGACAAAGTACAACTAAGATTAAAATTCAATCTCAACAGACAAAGTTAACTTCGCATTTACTGTTAAAAGCATCTAGAATACGTAATCAAAGTATCTAAGATAATTCTGAAGATAATTCTGAAGAGGAAAATCAAAAACTACATCTATAATTCCCTGTCATTTCATCCAACTATCAGTGTTCATTCATTGCCTTGATCTCATTGAACATCTTGTCCTTGATATAATTGATGGGGGAGTATACGATCTTTGCAGCATATATCTGGCGTGCTCTCTGCAGCTGCTTTCTTTGCATATATTCCTTCACCAATATTAAAAATTAGTTCAAAATTTCATAACAAATAAATCATAGGTAAATCAAGGGTATATTTAGGATTAGTAAAGCTAGGATTTGACTTAAGTTTGAGATAAAACATCCTACAATTCAATCAAAGATTCAAACACACCATATTTTTTCATTACTCATATCAAAACAGTGTACCTAAGTAGATGTTTCGATTCTGTAGTACAATCAAAATAGTATTTTAGTTAAATAATTAGTTGCAACTCTGAAGTATATTCTACAGTTAAGCACACACATTTCATATAATACATCTACATACAAGTATGTATGTTCAACCAGGTTAGTAAAGCCCATCAGTGATTTTACTATGCTTCCTTATTTTGCTTTCCAAGAGTTGTGCTACAAATTAACAGGTGTTTGTATTCAGCTGATACTAACTATTATTACCCAGATATGCAAATTGCAAGTATAATATTAAAACACTCCCATCACTAACATCCACATTATCTATACTCGTAAACATAACAACATAAAAACAACAAAACAACAGTAAACTTAACTCTAACCACACTAAACGAAATCTCCAATTATTTTTTCAAATATTACTGACCAAACACACACAATTAGACATTGTTACATTTTTATATCAATGAAATAATAATTACTTACATTTTCAGATGCAAATTTGCATTCCCATTTTCTTACTCCATTTCCCATGTAAGTTTCCATGTGATTCATCGCAAACACTCCAGAATCGACATTCTTGTTCTTTGTTTGCCATTTCATTTCTAAGAGTGTAATTGGAGCATTCCTTATTTGCTGTGTCTTCCATAGGCTATGCTCTTCCATATACTTGGAAAGATTCTCCCGCTAAAATTTTATAGAAATGGTATTAGTTAACAGGATGAAATAAATTAGGTTTAAGGTACTTTTTAAGGTCGGAAAATTACCAAAGTTTCGGGTATTGCATCATATAATGAAAACATATCTCCCCCAACCCTGTTGTCAATTATCTCCACTGTAAATTTCTTCAAATTGAAGCATATAACGTAGTGATGGTTTGCGTTATAGATGGGGAAGAAGATCTACATAAAAAACATAAATGTCAACTTCATGTATGACTATCGCAAAACATTCCAAAATGACTAGTGATGAATATGTAGACATGAATTACCAGATCAACATTTTTAATGTCAACTTTATGTTTGAAAAGTATTGCATCCAACTGAGAACGGAACTTCATAAATACCACGTGACTCTCTCTACTCTCGTCCCCAACCTGATTTGCTTTAACCACGTTTCCCAACTACCACATTAAATGTATATAGTTAATATTAACTTCTCTAGTAAACTGATAATCGAAAAAAACTAACACTTCATAAATTGTAATTTCTACTGATGATAAAAGCAGGGATGTTTCATAAATTTTACCGTTACCAATGTGTTGCAAAAGAATCTAAAAGGAGACTCAGCTGCTCTGTACTTTTCATCCTCATTCAGAATACTGGTATACACATCCACCACATTAAAAAATATTTCATTTTCAAATCTTAAACTCTGAATATGGTGCCTATAGCATACAGTATTGTTCCAGCAGAAAATTTCATCCCTGCATTTGTACAACAAAATCAATCAATTTCCAACATTTTCTATAGGATGTACTTGATGGAATAGGAGATTAAAATTATGCACTATATACACTTACATTCCTCCTTGTCGATCTGCATAAATCCAATTCCAAACTTCATCTTCCTCTTTTGTAAGTTTCGCTCTGTTCAAATCAATCGTTCGATTTCGGAATGGAGATTTATGTAATTCCCCCACCTTCTGCATTCTTCTTATTCTGTTATAACCAAACTCTTCTTCCATTCCAGATTTCCTAGGAATTAATTTGTTAAAAATATCACCATCAACAACTTCACCACCTATTTTTAATTCATCTAAAAAATCATCTATGTCGACCAACTTATTATAAGCCCTATCATGTTCAGGAAGCAATAATATGTCGAACGTTTTCCAGTCATTGATTGTGAAATAAGGCCATTCCTTTTCAATGCTGTTTCGAACAAACAAAGATCTTGCTAAGAAGTTATAGCTACATTTGATGCAAGTACAACTTTGTAACATATTACACAACTAAATTAACCTAAGTAAAATTTTTATACCTTTGTTCTGTGCTTGATCCCATTCTTTGTTCATATTCTTTCACCTTTTCATTGTTAAGAAAAAGTTTCTTTGCCATTCCCAAACTTTCAGCAAATACTTTCTTCATCCTTTCTAGTTCAACAAATTCTTGTTTCAATTTTGACAAGATACCCTAGTTTCACATAAATATTTGAATTATTGCACAATGATATGACAATGTGATAATTTTCAGTCACTATTTATAAACTAAATTTTACCTTTTCTGTAATCGTATCACTTGTACTGTGTGTATTTTGAACATCTCTAGCAATGGACAATATAGAATTATTGACTGGGTCCTCTAGAGAGACCACTAGACTGCAGGGTACTCCTTCAATTGTCTCTTCTGGGGTGTTAAAATTGTCATTGCCTCCAAATTCCTAACATAATACAAACAAATAAATAATTTATCGACTTTAAAATGTAACAGCTAAGGCACTTTAACATATATATTTAAACAACTAAGGAATAGTGGGATGATTTTTATTTCTACTATTGAACCATAGTGGATTATTCTGTAATTAAATATTCTCCTTAGACAATACCAGATAAAATATTGTGATGCTATTTATATTAACCTAGATACACCTCATCATTCTACAACAGAACCATATTTAAATATGTTAAATATCTGATTCTGCAAAAGCATTATAAAAAAACAAGTATATAGAACCAATGTATTCAATATTCAGGGTTTTGATGTATCTACAGAACAAATTTAATCAAAAACAAATACTATGTACGTGTGGGACAAATATGTAAATATATTTTTATAAATTTTATGTGACAACTTACATTTTCAGCATATACTCCTCCATGCACATTTTCTTTCGCAGCAGAATCCCAGCTACCATCAATATTTCGGAATACCTATTTTTAACATGATAAGTTTTATGATTAGTCATTCACCATGTTAATCCTAAATACCATCCATCCAATCACTACTATGGAACCAAGTTAATTTTCAGTTGGAAATTTTTGAATTTACGATATAAGTAATTTTTGATACTTATCCAAAAGACTACTAACTTATTGGGATTCAATTTTTATACCTCAATGTCTTGTTGATCATGCAAATCACCTTCTTCTGTTGGCTTTTCCACCTCAAAGTCCTCAACCTGCATGATTATTTTTGATTATGACATAAACTAAGGTTTTCAAAAAATAATTAATTAAACTCCTAAATTATATAAAGATACTTACAATATCCCCTTGCCCAAAACTGTTGTCAAGAAGTTCTCTTTTGTTTCTATCATCAATGAATGAGTTTTTCCAGCCAAGGAAAGCCGGGCATGTCGTTTTTACCTTAACATCAGGATGACTGGTTCGAGCAAGGTAAAAGTACTAAAGTAGAATAAAAAATGACAAGTATTAGTGTGTATTAAAAGTGAAGAATGTACTGCTATACAAACAGAAGAATTTTTTTAAAAAAAACTTACAAGTAGGAACACATATGAACCAGTATAGTATTGTGTTTGGGGATTAATCCACCAATTCTCGTGAGCTTCCTTCAATTCATTTAAAACAAGGTTGCACCAATTGTAGTTTTTCGCATTATCGAAATTTTCAGAAAATTTCAGAATCTTTGTACACACAAACGATCCTTTGCTTGTTCTTATAAACATGTTTGACATTAGAACCATAAAATTTTCTTTGAAGTGATCATCAGCTTCTCTAGATTCTGCCATCTTCACACGCACGTTCTTCTCTGTTATCCTACTAGCTAGCTTGCCACCAAACTGTGATACCCAGTGCTTTATTTTTTCTTTGGAATTTCCGAAAGTAACCTCTAAATCACCTTTTGGAATCCCAAGGGTACCGTGCACGTCATTCTCTGTGATCTTAATACTTCTGTTATTAGACAAAACCATCTCGCTTTTTTCTTGGTCAAACCACCACAAACAGTTGACAATAGTAGAGTGTGGCAACGTTTCCATAAGCGAGAATGACAACAAAGGACCAAATCCTGCTTCATTTACCCATTGTTTTTGAGCATCTGACATTCTTTCCACAGCCTTTGAGAAAGTTGATGGGTAAGCTCGAGTAAGGATTTTGTTTGGCTTTTCCCTTCTAGGTGACATCTCTACATCCTCTTCCTCCTCTTCTTCCAACTCTTCTTCCTTCTCTTCTGCCTCGTCTACTTTTTCTGCTTCCTCCTCTTCGGTTTCTTCTTCTGTACTTGTCTTCACTTTCTTCAATTTGTTCTTTTCTACCTGATAAAAAATTTAAAAACAGTTTTAAATATGACCAGTACTAGAACAATATAAACTAGCATGATCTGTCAATAGCATTCAAACTACAAAAAGTTTGTTTTCATTCATAGTTAAAACTAAGTCAAATAGATCTAAATGTACACTAACATAAACAAGCATGATCTGATAGTAAAAGCCAAAATCACAAACAGATTGCAAACACAAATCGTATCAAATACCTGGACTTTAGCTTTTCTTTTTTCCGCCTTGGTTGTCGCTCTTGCTTTCTTAGGTGGAATCATTTCAAAATCACTATCATCATCATTCATGATAGTAGGCAAATCTTTATTCCTTTTTGCTGCAGTTGTTTTACCCTGATGGGATGCAAAGAAAGAAAAAAAAAGTGAAATACGTACCAATTAAGAAAGTCAACATATTATAAACATTATCACAAAGGGAAAATAGCCTAGAAATGATTACAAAGAAAAATGTCATTCAGCCTGGTATTAGTTATACTTTATTTTATTATAGATTCAAGTTTGTTTTTTCTTGATTCTACTGCAGAACCATATGCACAAAAAATATATTGTCATATTAACTGCATATTTATTATACCTGATCATGTTTTTTCCTTTTCTCCACTTTAGAAACTTCAATCTTCTCCGGCTCATCAAGTTCAGCTTGCTCATCATAAACTCCAATTATCTCAGGCTCATTGAACTGATTATCCACTGAAGAATTTGGTGCTGGATAATTTTTACTTGCTTTTGCATCACTAAGCCTATGCGACATTCTAGTTGGCTTTAATTTGAATTTCAACTTCCTTGGCGCTTTGAAAGCTGACTCATTAATAAAAGTCAGAGATTCGTCCTTGTTATTTTTATCCTGGTTCATGACTTCTGTTGCTGGTGGCACCGTTTTAAACATATCCTGTGAGCTGTCTGGCTGTGAGCTCTCTGGAGTGTATATCACCAATGCACGCAGAGCATCACTTTCTTTAAACAAATCATTTGCTTCTGGAGTACTTGCACCTATATCTTCATTAGTTGGAATAAAAAAAATAATTAGCTAAAGATTCTAGGAAAAGAATGCCCATATATACAATAGCAACACTAAAACTTATTTCGCTTCCAGCCTACTTAAAAGAATATATAGCATACCAAGTATACATTATCTGACTTGCCTCATAAACTTTGTTAGTTACATTTTTCATACCTTTTTCAAACACTGGTTCAGTAGCATCTTTCTTTGAAACAGATGCTATGGTTTCAAAAAATTCTTTAACGTCACTGTCGGTGAACCAGCTTTCATCCATCTGTTAGGAATAACAAAAAATAAAAGAATCAGTACATTACAACGTAATGCAAAAAATTACATATACTATAGCAGAAATCATAAATACAAATGAAGAATATAAACTCTGATTCTACTATAGAATATAAATAAATTAAATTTTGATTATATTCTTTAAACAAAAAAAATCACATAACTTAAATCTACAATTTACACTTCTATTTTTTATTCCATAATAGAATCAAAGGTTATAGCTAAAAACTCTATAGTGAAATCAAAAGTGCTGCCATTAAAATCATCTAATTTGTCATCTGTTCTATAGTAGAATTAAAAAGACTATCTAAGTTATAAAAGTCTTAAAGCAGAAAAGCATCCTTACAAATCCTGGATAGTCTTCTTCAATATTGAAATGCTCTGGACAGGACATCAAGAACTTGTACATGTAGTACAAAACATAGTGCCCACATTTTGTACCATCCTTTTGCTGTGGGACTTTTGGAACCTTGAATGAGATGTCATCATATCCTTCTCTGTCCTCATTTTTGTAAATGTCAATGACAAACCTGTCAAATATGCAATCATTAGAAACTACAAGTCAGATTTATAGTTATACAATTTCTACTTATTAGAAAGTAATTACATAAAGTAATAATTATAACAAGAAATGTACTTACTGTCTAATTTCTTTTTCCAGCCGTTGGGGTTCTGCTTCATGAAGCGAATCCAGTAGCAAAATACATGGACTTCTTGTGCTATCCAGATTATGACCCATGTTACATAGAATCACCAGATTCCAGTGGTTCCTGTCATTAAACAAATTTGTAAATATTCAGAATTATGCAATAGATAGATGGAGTAATATAAAGAAAAACAACTTGATTCTTAAATATTTACTTACGCTTGACACAATGGAACGAACACATATCGTTTCTCAAAAACGCTTTCGATTGAGATCCAGTACATTACATTTCTTATAGATTCTTTATTATTTGTAACATACGAATTGTACCATAGAGAGTCAAAACATATGCATCCTTCTTTTTTCTTGGTTGGTATCATTTTCCAGGCAGTACTTCAAAAAAGAACAAATATATAAGCATCATTATATTATTCTACAAGAACATTACTTAAGCAAAAGAAGAATCATATAAATGTTTTCTTTACCTTTGATGAACATCAAATGTGTCGGTGTTCAGCTCTTCCTCTATATTACTATTCAGAAGATTAAGATTGTGTTGGTGTACAGATTTTCTTTGCTTTCGCGTTCTCCTGGATGAAGAAATTTTTTTTCCAAGTTTTAATCTATTCCCGGAACGCGTACCTGGAAAATTTTTAAATCAAACATTCTGAATCTACGATAGGATCATATAGAAGTCAATGTAGAATCAATTTGTATTCTATTTTTTTGGTTCTACAATGCAATCATATTAGAATACATTAAATAGAACCAAATATACAAAAGTACACATAATAGAAACTAAATTAGCTACAGAATCAAAACTTATGCAATAAAAAATCACTTTAAACTGATAACCCACATAAATATGCTTCAATAGTAGAATCTAAATCTAGGCACAACACATACACATGATTAAAAGCCTTATACTCATGGGATTCTACTATACAAGTTATATGCAGCTACAAATACAAAACTGCTTGTATGGTAGAATCAAAAACTACAAGTAGACAAATAACCTTCTGTAGTAGAACCAAAATTTTACACAAAACAAAAATGAAACTAAATAATATCAACATAAACATGATTCTATAGTAGAATCAAAATACACAAATAAAAAAAACATCATATCTGGTTCTAATCTACTGTAGAATCAAATTATTAGCAATTACCTATTAATTTACTCCTTACGATTTATACACAAAACTGGTTCTATTATAGAACCACAATAATACAACAGAAATGTTGATACTATTATAGAAACACAATTTATTCCTTATTATTTATACACAAAACTGGTTCTATTACAGAACCACAACATTACAACAGATGTAGATAATCAACAAAAACTGACTGACATCAACAAAAAACTATAGAATCACTAATAGAATCAGATCTATTGATACCTTACGATTTATACACAAAACTGGTTCTATTACAGAACCACATGTACATACAGATGTAGATAATCAACAAAAACTGACTCAAATCAACAAAAAACTATAGAATCACTGTAGAATCAGATTTAGTTAAGCATGCATATGCATTTTTTAAAGCAAAAACAGCTCATAATACCTATTCTCCTCGGAAACATTTTAATCTCTATATCCGATGGAGATTAACCTGAAAATTACAATTCAAAACCCTAAATTAACGAATTGAAGAAAAATAAGATTATAATTGAAAGAATAACGAAGATTATAAGAAAAATAAGAACCTGAATAGCTCGAATCTGAAGCTTTAATGGCGTTTTTTGTCTGATTTCTCTCTCTCTCTCTCTCTCTCTCTCTCTCTCTCTCTCTCTCTCTCTCTCGGTGAGCAGCTTGTGTGTGTATAGCTGTTTTGTCCCGTACAACGGTTAAGCCGCGTGTGTTTAATTGTGTCTGTATTTTACAGTTTTACTATTAATTACAGTTTTGCCATTAAATAATTGGATGGCTAAGATTGTTTCTCTCCAATTCTCTATATAACAAATTCTCTCTAGAAGGGGACTCTTGGTATCATTATACTATTATGCAAGGTTGTAAAAATCGGAACTCGGTTCGACTCGGTTTTGTTCCGGAAAAACGAGTACTCGGAAACTCGGAGAGTACTCGGAATGAGTACTCGGAGATCAAATCGGATATTTTTTAAGTTTTTTTCTCATATATTAAATCCATTTATTCATATTTTAAATGTACATGTGTTAAAATTTAGAATTTAATGGTAATATATATTATATATATATATATATACTAATAATAATTATTTAGTAATATTAAAACCAATAGATAAACATTAAAAATGCAACTAAGTGTAATTCGATTTGACTTCGAAACTCGAAATTCGGAACTCGGATCGGACAAGGGGTTAAAAACGAGTACTCGGAATGAGTACTCGGCTGACTCGGCGATTTTTAGAACCCTGCTATTATGTCATTCTCTGTATTACCCCTATTGTTAACCTTCGTTAGTCAAACGTTATATTTTGGGTACCATTTGCAAAAAGATAATTCTAGGAGGGTATCATTGCTAATTTCTCTTAAATATATTATTATGATTTTTTTTTGATCCTATTATTCTAAAAATTTATATATATATATATATATATATATATATATATATATATATATATATATATATATATATATATATATATATATATATTAGACTAAACATCAGTTCTTAAAACGGGTTAGGTTAAAATGAGGGAAATTTGATTGAGTGAAATTGGGGATAATCAAATTCAGTATAATCGGGGTTCAAAAATAGAGTATCATCTCTAAATAAACAACGAAGAATCTCAATTATTTCAATCCGAGTGCATCTTCTCATTACTCTATTCATCTTCCATCTTCTCATTATTCTATTTATCTTCGATCATCACATAAATACGAAGAAGAGGCAATTTTTAGAATAATAGGATAAAAAAAATCAGAATAATATATTTAAGAGAAATTATCAATGGTACCCTCCTAGAATTTGTCTTTTATAAATGGTACCCAAAATATAACGTTTGACTAACGGAAGTTAACGGTAGGGGTACTATAGAGAATGACATGATAGTATAAATGGTACCATTCGGAAGCCAAAACTATTTTGTGTACCATTTAGAAAAGCCAATTTTAAGAGGGTACCATTAAGAATTTCCCTAAATTAAATTAATAAATATAGGGGGTGTTTGGGAGAACTTATTTTCGAGAATAAGTAAATTTATTTTAAGTTGAAAGTTAAGATTCCTAACTTTCCAACTTATTTTTCAACTTATTTTTGCAACTTATTGAATATCAAACATACATTAAATACTTGTATAAAAAAAATTAACAAAATATAAAATTTTTAGCCGAAAATAAGTCCATAAGTCCTTAATATAAGGTGAACCTGTGACATCCCGGATTTTCGGGATATTATTTCTAAATACCAAACTTAAATAAACGAAATTCTTTATTCAAATACTCCAAAATTAACGAAAGTCAAAGCAGCGGTCAAACTCAAATAATTCAAGAACATAAAATCGGAGACGCAGCTCCACAAATCCAATATTCAATATCTAATAAAGTACTGAAAATTTATTCAATAATTCGATAAGTCTTTTCCAATGATAGCATCTAATCAAGTAGCACGAAATCCACACAGTTCAAATCCTTAATCTTAACAAGCTTCCAAAAGTCCAAACCTGAAACATATTAAAACAATGAGCTGCGAAGCCCAGCAAGTAACCATCCCCCAACGGCTCAAAAAAAAATATTTTTAAAAGTGAACAAAATTTTTGAAACTTTAAATCGATAGAAAAATCAAAACAATAAAATCATATTTTATTCCCACATTTCTAAATTACGGTCACACAAACCAATGACACGGTTCTATAATCGATGGGGGCCAGTTTACGGTATCTATGTGTTCCGGAACGTGCGTAAACTAGTTCTATGATTCTATATGCCACACTATCCAGTGACCGGATTCTATGATTCGATACGCAACTAAAACCGGGGAATTCTAAAATAGTTCTTTTTCTAAAATCAATTTTCGATATCTCAATTTTCGATAACCAAATTAATCAAACAGATATTTTGAAACAGAATAAAACAGATTTTATAATATTAGTGATCAACGAAAAGTCACTTACCTCGAACGCGATACTAAAAACTGAAAATTAATGCACGAGCTGATCCTATAATTTTATTAACAAAAATCAAGACACGATTAATTATTTACTTTATAAACAGATTTTGCACAAGTAATACCAAACAGACATCACAGTTGTCCTATATAAAGCCTGACAAAGATTGAAATCTAAAAAAATTAATTTGCAAAAAGATTAGAAATCAAACACTAAATTAATATTACACTAATGGATTAGAAATTAAACCATGCAGATAACATAACAAAAGCAAATGGGATTTAAAGGTCCAACATTTAACATATACGGCTTAATCCAATTAGCATATAAATTGTAAAGAAAAACACCCTGATCCTTTTACATTCTTAACATGTAATTTTAGAAACAATTAATGTTATTCATCACCATGCCCGCAGGTATTATATAAAATATATATATATATATATATATATATATAAAATAAAACTTGCATACAAAAAGGCTGTGCAAATTAACATGTACTCGACAAAACAAATTGATTTGTTTAACAAATGACTCTTAATATCAAACACCTAAACCAATCTTAGGAGAAATATTTAAATATTCAGAATAAATAGATTAGGTTCCAATTAATATAAACAAATATTAAACTAACGAATAAAACTTAAAACAATTACACATGAACTTTAATTTATATGAACCCAATAATCATGCTTATTCGGTTAATCGATAAACAAGACCTATATGTATATCACAATTATCAAAATCATTTAAAAACATGATACATCAGAATACACAACAAAAGCAATTACTATTAGGTGGGTCGAGTGTGGAACAGTGTCAAGAACAATTAATCAAGCAACAAGCATGGCAGACATATAGATTATGAATAATATGAATAAAAGATTTAGGGTACCTGGTTGTTGTGGGTGAAAGTTGCTGTATGATTTTCTTTGTATATTAAATCGGTTCTTATATAGGCACACTAAAACTTAATTTTAATTAGGTAATTCTAAAACTTACCAATAAAATTCCTACAATTTCTCCAAGTAATACTTAAAATAAAAGATTCTAACACACATAATTAACATAATTAAAAAGATATCGATTCACTAAAATATTCTTACTCTTCTTTCCAAACATAACGTATCTTATCCTTTAGAATTCTAGAATTTTCTAAATGAAATAAATATCTAACTAGAAATTATTTTAAAATCTAATATCTAATTTTAAAAATGAAAATAAAAATTACGGATTTTACATTCTTCCCTCCTTAAAAGAATTTGGTCCCCAAATTCACAAAATAACATCAAATAAGTTACAAGTAAAAAGAAATCATACCTTAATTAAGATTGTTCGCGTGACTTTCCGTGAGCATAAATACACGTCCAGTGGTCTTGTTATCTGCTTCTTTCCTTGGTGGTGGGTTATGCGGGCACTCCGAAATCTTGTGTCCTACTTCCCCGCAGTGAAAACAGGCACCCGTGTTCCATCGGCAGTCCTTGTCTGGATGGTTCTTACCGCACCTCGAACATTTATCTCGATTACCCTGGCCTCCCATCTGATCGTACACATGTGGCTTCTTGAAGGGTCCCCTTTGAGACGAAAATCCACCAGTTGGAGCGAACCGCTTCATGTTCCAGTTGCTTGTCGCCTTTTCAGATTCAACTAGGCCTCTATCGATCACCAAAGCCTTGTTGAGCACAGCTTCGTACGTCTGAAGTTCAAAAGACGCCACCGAATTCCTAATGTCGGTTTGAAGTCCCTCTTCCAATCTCCTTGCTCGGCTGCTTTCATCTGCCACTAAGGTCGGTGCGTACTTCGAGAGCTTTGCAAATTCTGCCTCATATTCGGTAACAGTCTGTAAGAACCCCAAATTTTGGATATAATTAAAAAATTTTATTAAGTAAGGATAAAACGAGGAACAATGATTCCGACAACAAGGTCACCAGCTCTAATGAATGGTGGTTTCAAAGAACAATGATTGTAATGAATGGATATTGCTTTGGACAATGATCCTGATGCATTGGTATATTGTCAGAATAGAGTAATTCGATGGTTGAGGACCTAGATAAGAATAATCTACCATCTAGGAAGGAGCTAATGGATCCTTGAAGGGAAATGAGTACGTGCATAGTGTTTCCCATACGTGCATAGTATTTCCCGTACGTGCATAGTGTTTCCCATACGTGCATAGTGTTTCCTGTACGTGCATAGTAATTTGGTGGATGAATAGTGATTTTGTAAGTTGGAAAACTTTTCACGCCACCCTATGTACGGGACGTGATATGGATGTTTCGAAGTCATATTAGTAATACGCGGAGGAAATAAGTGAATGCAGAGACGATCGGAATTCAGAAATTCCAAATTCTTTTTCGGTATAATATTTGACCGGGCAGTGGATTAAATATTATTATAATCCAAGAATTGAGATATTAACTTTGAGGATCTGATATTTTGGGATGTTATTATATTTGATTTAAGAATGAAGGTAGGAAACCACTGAGGTAGTGAAACAAGCGTTCTAGAAATCGCTAAAACGTTATATCGAGATTAATCAATAAAGCGAACGAATCCTAGATTACGGATTAAGTTCGTATCAAGATTAAATATCCTACATGGTCATCACGAGGATTATATTAAGGATTGGGGAAGGTATTATGAATATCGAGAAATTTCTCGGTAAACCCTAGAGGTGAAACTACTTAGTTATTCGTCCGAACGATCAATGAACTGAGCAATAAACGGACAAAGAAACAAGCAGAGAACCAAGATACAAGTATGTGCAAGTGGATGAGATCAAGTAACTAAGTAGTTACAAGAGTGACTAGCATACTTAGCAAGCTAACTAAGTACTTAGCAAGTTAATCGCCTCCAACCACAAGAATTCAACACTTGTCCATTCCAAAGACATCATCCATGACATAACCCTTGATAAAGTAGCTTTATGACTTAGATATTTTCCAAGCATCACAATAATTCAAGATTTCCAAGCAAGCCAAGCAAGAACACCAACATCTCTCCCTTTCTTCCCCATTCGGCTATATGCCTTAATTCAAAAACCAAAATCAACCTTCCCACCATTGTTTGATCTCCAAATTTTTAACATAGATCTTATATTTCATAAAAATGATACCCTAGAAATCTTAGCCTCAAACACCACTTTTTCCATTTTCAAAGAAATCATCAAAGACTAGGGTGAATAGTGATTTTCAAGAACAACTCTTGATTTTCTTGATTTCTAGGATGATCTAAGCTTGGTTATGGGTATACAAGGACTATGCAAAGCTTAGCAAGGTCTTTACACACTCCAAGGAAGGTATAAATCTCTTGAAACCCTAGGCCTTACTTTGATATCATGCTTGTTCTTGATGATTTTAGAGTAATATGTTCTTAATGATGTTATAAGCATGATTAGTTAAGTGGTTTAGTGAATCAAGAAGCCTGATGATTTTCAATACCAAGATCAGTAGCTTCTGGACTCTTAGAGATGCTTATTAAGTGTATAAATTGTTTAGATGCCCGGTGTGGCTTGGTTGATGCGATATGATTTTTAGAATGCTCGATTCATAGCCGTCGTAATGCCCGATTTTCATTAACATTAAGAAATCGATTTGGTCAGTGGTCATAACTCTCTGTTCTTGACAAAGCAATGAACCCTACTGATAGGTTTTTAAACATAGATCACTTTGGCGAAAGAATCGAAGCATTTCGATTTACGGTTTAGGAATTATGACCAAATTACTAAAAGTAGTTCGAATCCGTAAACGAAAGTTCGTAACTGTAATTGAACCCTCGTAAACTATGTAACGTCATGGCGAATCTTGGTAAATAAATACTAGAGGTAAAAAGGAAGGTGTGAAATAAAACCGTATGTCAAAAGGATCATTTTTCGATTTATTAAAAATGTTCGAGTCGAGGTTAAACGCGAACGAACCCCTAAAAGACGACTCTTTTATAACTTCGGTAAAACACTTAGAAAATGGGCGATAAAACTCGGAGTATAGTATTGGTTCGTAACGATCGACCTTAGAACTCATATGACTTAAGTATGTCCCAAGTATAAGTACAATGACATGTCGTATTAACGAACGAATGTCTGGTCGGATCAGTGATAAAAGTAATCCACTAAAAGGGGTATAACGAGATAACTCGAGAACGTGTTTCGAATTAAGTATAACTTAACTTTTAATATGTTAAGTGATTAATCCCGAATGCCTTGGCTATTTATAGATCACCAAGCTGAACCGGGACCCTTTACCACTACCCCTTACCGTACTCGACTACCAGGCAAGTTTCAATTCCCTTCTTTTAGGCCGTTGTTGTGATTGAATAAATATATATATATATATATATATATATATATATATATATATATGTTTTCTGTTATACATATGCCATAGCATGCATGCCTACTTTCAAGTTATATCATTATGCTTGTTCCCTGATTGTTATTGGATTATAAATTAGATAGCTATCGTAGCAACTATAAGCCGGTTATTGTAAGACCCTCATAGAAGGGCATATACATCTTATTCATCAAATATAGACCGGGAGTCAATATTTCTTGATATATCGAGATTACCTCGGAGGAAAATATTTAAGTAAATATTTTCCATTATTCGGGCGACGAATATTATTTGAATATTCGTTCGAGATTATTTATTTTAACGATCTTTACTTCAAATAATTATTTGAACGTAACTATTCGACGAATAATATTTTTAATATTCATTCAGAGTCGAATTATTTATCGATTATTATTGCGAATATTCTTCTAAAGGTTGGACTACTAAATGAATATTATTTGGATATTCATTTAGAATATTATTCATTAAATGAATATTACTTTTGAGTATTCATTTAAGATAGTAATTACCTGTCGAATATTATTTTAATGTTCATCTGAAACTTGATTTATTTATCGAGTCTTATCTCGAATATTCCTTTAAAGCTTGGATTACTAAATGAACATTACTTGATATTCATTTAGAATATTATCCATTAAATGAATATTACTTTATCAATATTCATTTAAATTCCTAATTAATTATGAATATTATTTTGAATATTCATCCAGGGTTCTATTTAATCATCGAATATTATTTTAAATATTTTAAATATTCCTTTCAGGTCTTATTAATTAATGAATATTATTTGGAATATTCATTTGAATATTTAATTATGCAATAAATATTCTCTCGATATTTCTTCAAGAATTATTTGAGAGATACTCTGATTAAAGATATTCTTTCATATTCCTAAATATTCCGTAAAATATTTTAATTCAATAAATATTCTCTGAATATTTATTCTATACTTAGAATAACCTCGATAAGGTTTATCTTCTTCGATTATTACAGAAAATATTTCGGAGTCATATTATTATTAATCTTATATCAAGAAAGGTTCTCAGACATCATTCTTCTTTGAGTCTATCTCTCTAATAATAAGGGAACCTTACTTGGAAAATGTTATTTATCTTGTCGACTTCCCGGTCATAAAGTATTCTCTTCACTCGCAACTCGGGTGCTGTTGACTTATTAAGTCGTTGTTTACCTTCTCATCTTTCGAGGGGTAAGATTATTGGAACAAGTTGATATTCGATACCAAGCCACAGCTTGGAAGTTATTGGTGAATTTTCCATTCAAACTAGATACGACTATCTTGTAGAGTCTTATCAACAAGTATTACACTTGGGGAAAGGGGGACGAACGTTACATTCAGAATCATGAATTCTATTTGAACTAGGAGTCGTGTAAGAGGCCGAGTAGCGCCGGTCCATCCCCTTTGGCCCAACCGTTGGCCGGGGAGAGCTAGTAAGGCGGTAGACAAGTAAAGCCGTTAGTTCTTCCTTCTACCGGTAGTAAATCTAAATTGAGCTGTACGATCTCGACTGATCATCAAGATTGGAACAGCGGGCGCGGTGAATACTCCATCATTGGTTCATCATCCAAAACTTATTTATTTCCTGCAACATGATTACTGTTGGCAGAGCTGGAAAAGTGTTCATAACTGGAATTGCAATCTTTTCATGCAAGTTCCTCTTTTAATGACAATGAGAATATCACGCTTACTTTTGATGTAGCAGATATTTCTACAAACAAATACTTTAAGTTACCTTGTAACTTCATCGTTCATATTATACTGGCATCATTTCCGTAAATGCATGGCATATGGTTTGAAAGATACTTTTGAACTGTTATACATTATCGTTCAGTTATATATTATTGTTGGTGGGCTATTGCTCACCCTTGCTTTATTATTATATCACATCAACAGCTAGACCAGATGACTCGCACAAGGCGCACTCGACGCGGGCGAGGACGATGAGACTACCAGAGCTGAAGAAGAAGCTATTGGTAGGATATATTTATTCTTCCAGTACCAAGAATATGGTCTAGTATGACTTATGTAAATGGATGGCAAAGAGTATGTATTTATATTGAAATTCTTTTGGATTGTAAGAACTCATAATGTGATTAATAAAAATTTGATTGTTACTTTGATTTCATCTCTGGGACTATAACGGGTGTGTTTTATATTGTTGTGTTGGGTTATAGAGACGTAATTTATTTTATGTTAAGGAAAGTTCAATTGTTGTGGACAGAATTGGAAACCGTAACCACCGGATCCCGGACCCCGGATCTGGGGGTGTTACACAGTCTTTCCACCTTGCTCGAGCCGAATGAAGTCCCGCTCCTTTTGCAGACGAATGGTTCTCGGAAAGTACTTGTCTTCCAAGGCCTTCTTGAACTTTGCCCATGTATATGGGTCAGGATTTCCCTCAGTGGTTGCAGTCTCGTTCTTTCTTTGTTCCATGAGCCACCAATCGTAAACAGTTCCTTGCAGTTGATACACAGCTAAAGTAACCTTCTGTTCTTCATTGCTCCCTAGCAGTCCGAAAGCTTTCTCCATCTCTTGTATCCACATCTCGACCATGGCCGGATCAGTTGCCCCATCGAAAGTTGGTGGGTTCAAACGCTTAAACTGAGAGACGACATTCTGATGTCTAGGTTGCTGATTCACGAGCGTAGCCAGAGTCTCAGCTAGCTGATCGAATACATTTCCTCCATCACCATTGTTGTTGCCATTCTGATTATCGTTGCCCTAATTGCCATTGTTGCCTTCTCCCTCCATCTTTTCAAAAAACAACAAACTTTCAAACTTATAATCAATGATCAAAAGCACAAAAGGCAGACAGGTCAAATAATCACACAAACAATGCCCTAAATTCAAAATAATTTACTAACTTAAAAGTCAAAACCTAAACAATTATCTATAGGATCGCATCCTAGGGAATGTACTAATCCCATACCTAATACACTCCGAAAGATGACCTGCTCTGATACCAACTGTGACATCCCGGATTTTCGGGATATTATTTCTAAATACCAAACTTAAATAAACGAAATTCTTTATTCAAATACTCCAAAATTAACGAAAGTCAAAGCAGCGGTCAAACTCAAATAATTCAAGAACATAAAATCGGAGACGCAGCTCCACAAATCCAATATTCAATATCTAATAAAGTACTGAAAATTTATTCAATAATTCGATAAGTCTTTTCCAATGATAGCATCTAATCAAGTAGCACGAAATCCACACAGTTCAAATCCTTAATCTTAACAACCTTCCAAAAGTCCAAACCTGAAACATATTAAAACAATGAGCTGCGAAGCCCAGCAAGTAACCATCCCCCAACGGCTCAAAAAAAAATATTTTTAAAAGTGAACAAAATTTTTGAAACTTTAAATCGATAGAAAAATCAAAACAATAAAATCATATTTTATTCCCACAGTTCTAAATTACGGTCACACTAACCAATGACACGGTTCTATAATCGATGGGGGCCAGTTTACGGTATCTATGTGTTCCGGAACGTGCGTAAACTAGTTCTATGATTCTATATGCCACACTATCCAGTGACCGGATTCTATGATTCGATACGCAACTAAAACCGGGGAATTCTAAAATAGTTCTTTTTCTAAAATCAATTTTCGATATCTCAATTTTCGATAACCAAATTAATCAAACATATATTTGAAACAGAATAAAACAGATTTTATAATATTAGTGAGCAACGAAAAGTCACTTACCTCGAACGCGATACTAAAAACTGAAAATTAATGCACGAGCTGATCCTATAATTTTATTAACAAAAATCAAGACACGATTAATTATTTACTTTATAAACAGATTTTGCACAAGTAATACCAAACAGACATCACAGTTGTCCTATATAAAGCCTAACAAAGATTGAAATCTAAAAAAATTAATTTGCAAAAAGATTAGAAATCAAACACTAAATTAATATTACACTAATGGATTAGAAATTAAACCATGCAGATAACATAACAAAAGCAAATGGGCTTTAAAGGTCCAACATTTAACATATACGGCTTAATCCAATTAGCATATAAATTGTAAAGAAAAACACCCTGATCCTTTTACATTCTTAACATGTAATTTTAGAAACAATTAATGTTATTCATCACCATGCCCGCAGGTATTATATATATATATATATATATATATATATATATATATATATATATATATATATATATATAAAATAAAACTTGCATACAAAAAGGCTGTGCAAATTAACATGTACTCGACAAAACAAATTGATTTGTTTAACAAATGACTCTTAATATCAAACACCTAAACCAATCTTAGGAGAAATATTTAAATATTCAGAATAAATAGATTAGGTTCCAATTAATATAAACAAATATTAAACTAACGAATAAAACTTAAAACAATTACACAAGAACTTTAATTTATATGAACCTAATAATCATGCCTATTCGGTTAATCGATAAACAAGACGTATATGTATATCACAATTATCAAAATCATTTAAAAACATGATACATCAGAATACACAACAAAAGCAATTACTATTAGGTGGGTCGAGTGTGGAACAGTGTCAAGAACAATTAATCAAGCAACAAGCATGGCAGACATATAGATTATGAATAATATGAATAAAAGATTTAGGGTACCTGGTTGTTGTGGGTGAAAGTTGCTGTATGATTTTCTTTGTATATTAAATCGGTTCTTATATAGGCACACTAAAACCTAATTTTAATTAGGTAATTCTAAAACTTACCAATAAAATTCCTACAATTTCTCCAAGTAATACTTAAAATAAAAGATTCTAACACACATAATTAACATAATTAAAAAGATATCGATTCACTAAAATATTCTTACTCTTCTTTCCAAACATAACGTATCTTATCCTTTAGAATTCTAGAATTTTCTAAATGAAATAAATATCTAACTAGAAATTATTTTAAAATCTAATATCTAATTTTAAAAATGAAAATAAAAATTACGGATTTTACAAAACCAAACAGGCCAATAGTCTGAATTCTATTAATTTAATAGAGGTATTTATTAATCGATAAATTAATAATTATTAATTTATAGAGAACTTTTGATATGAAATAAAATTAGTTTTTAATTTTATATATTTAAATAGAATGAATTGTACAATTTATGTTTTATATTTAATTTAATTAATTCAATATACATTGCTTTACAAATTCAATGAATATTAGTGAGATTCAAAGTAAATATTCATATATATATTTAGATGATATCAAAGATATAATAACATTTTTGGAATCTTTTACATGTAAAGAAGCACTCAATACATTAAAAACATAGATTAATAACTTTTTAATACTATAGGAAAATACCACATTCGAACTTTTGGATGCAAGAAAGAAAGTTAAATATGAGTTTCATATATATTCAAATTTTAGGAACCCTACAATCATATTTTACAAAAGAGTAATAGATATATTTTTATGATTATAAAGAACTTATCAATTTATAATATTATTGGAAACATATATTTATATAGTATTTTTCAAAAAATTATTATATAATCGAAATTGATCATTTTTTGAATTGGCCCAAGCTGGACCAGAGAAAATTATTAACTTAGAGAGATTATTAATTTATCGAGTATTAATTTAACGAGATTTTACAGTAGTGCACAAATTTTAGGAAAAATCTATATATTCTAAATTTTTTAGATAATTCGTACTTCAGCTTCATGATCATATTTATGTTCGCATTAAATTTTTAACTTTAATTTGATCCACAAATTATTCATTTATTTTATATCCATATTTAAATTTGTATAGAATTCATATTAATATTTGATCCATTTCTACTTATAACAAATTTGTATACAAATTTTAAATATCATTAATGTTATTTACAATATTTATGCTATGTTCATTAATAAAAATTTGAAAAAAAATTTATGTTGGTAAAATCCTTATTATTCATTAATACATGATATCACATCTCTAACTAAATTAATTTTTGAATGCTTTTATTATAAATTAAAAAAATCACGTTTTATTATTTTAATAATATTCTTTTTCTAAATTATTTTATTTGATCTCAGATATTATTTTATTTAATTAATTTTCTATTATTACTATGTTATAATTATAATTTTAAAATATTGCACGAATTATAATCTAGTAATCCAAAATACATGTTTAAGGATGGTAATTTTGGATAATGAATTGGGTTAAAACATGTTTAGGTAATATTTTGCCTTTAAAATTTTGCAATTTTAATGCATAAATATGAATTAGTGCAAATTTAATATCTATATGATCATGTTGCGAATTTTCTAGGAATGGTATGTTTGGGTAATGGATCGATTTAAATACATGTTTGGTGTTATGCCCAAACCTGAATAGGCTCGCTGAGCTATAATGGACCTAAATATGATAATTGGGTCATTGAAATCCATTAGCAGGAACCGGCCCATTACATTCCTAAGGATATCTTCAATCTCTATGAGAGGAGGGCGATCCTTATTAGAGGATCGCTTCACATATGACTTCCAGCGAGGGGTGGCATCATCTCCACTCCTTAATTAGGTCCAACGTGGCCTGGAATAATCTTATCATGAAGATTCATAGCTAAGCCCAGCGAGATCGCATGAGTACTTCCGTATATGGGCCTGCATCGCATGACTAGGCCTAGTAGGGTCGCATGCGAGGTCCTTGTGAGCTCAGCTTCGCTAGAGGGGCCTTACGATTCTAGCATCATGTTAGCCATAGGTAACCTTTATTGGGCCATGGGTCATGGGCAGAATTGATGGATTATTTACAAGTCAGCCCTAAAGTGAGTGGACTTGGGCCATGACTTATCTCCTAAAAATCCTAGCCCGTCTAGGTAACTTGTTCCCTAAGAACTACGTATGGCTTGATCCCTATAAATAGAGTACGTAGGCACCTTGATATGGATGAGAAACAGTTAACCCTGGAAACACCATACAAGATCAGCCACACCCAAACACCAAAACCCTAATCCTTGTTCTTTGTGTTCTTAGCAAAATATCCGTATTTTGCTCCGTTAATCCAGCAAACCTCCAAAACATTGTTATACCAAATTCTCCCTATAACATCTGGCGCTAGAAGGAGTGGCTAGTCATTGATTTGGGAGAACGATGACTAAATCAAACAAGAAGAACAAGCATGGAAACGACCATAACGAGGAGACCCCTAAGAACGATCCGCCTAAGGACGATCCTGATAGTGTTAGTGCCCTAGAGAAAATGTAGTTGTGCTTCTAGGAAAGACTATTTTGTTATTTAATGATCATGTTCTACTGATTATTCTACATTAATTTATTATGTCTTAATTTACTGCGATATAAATATAAGAGTAATAAATGTCGTTGGAATATAGAACATGTATTCTATATCTTTAAGTATGTGACTTAAAAATGAGATTATATGAATAGTGTTTATATTCCTAAATATCCCTAATCGAGCATTATTAATATGGGACAATTATAATGCATAGAGATTAGTATGTTTACTGACAGATGACCACATCTCATTGGTCATAGATATAGTGATACTAAAGTCAAGAACATAGGTGCATGTAATTTTATACATGGCACTGGATTAACCCACGGTGAGATTCTACATGTTGATAATGTCATTACAAAGGCTCACAGTGATAATGGTGTAATGATCCTTAGACTTGAGATCATTATATTTCTATACGAGGATTAATATACTTTGACTACATTAAAAGTTACCTTTGACCGGGGTGATGATAAAAGTGTACATCGGGTATATTATGAGTCGTATGAGAAATATGAATAATAGATAAAGGATTTAACCCTCCTATTATTAGGAGAGATTATTGGCCTCTTGATTGAGTGAGACTATGAAAATGCATGCCCATGCTCAAATACTGATTTGTTTTAATAATCTACTCATTGATCAAGAAAATTCGGATTAAACGTTGAAAAGGATGACCAATAACATGCCTCGAGTTTAATCTATAATATTTGGTTAAAGGGATTATATTACACGGAAACATTAATCACGGAAGGTTTAATTGGATCACCAATTATTATTATTACTTGGGTAGCAATGATGTATTACTAGATGCCGCTCATTGTTTATAATTTTATTATTGGATATTAAAATTATTGCCAACGTAAAAATAACCTAAAGGGTTACACAATAAGAACGTTTAAAAGGAGTTTTAAATTTAAATTATGAATTTAAATTAAATCATTAAATTCGAAATTGGTTATTAATTAATTGAGCTGGTCTTAATTAATTATTAAAGAGAATTCGAATTTAATAATAAAACCAAATCAGAATGGGTTTGGAGAAGTCCAATTCGATTAGGGTTTTAGCCCAATCTCTCTTCCCTATAAATACATTATGATGTATTGTTTAGGGTTACACTTTTGCAATTCATTTTTAGAGAAAAAAGTATGAGAGGCTAGAGAGAGAGAGATAGGCATGTTCTTCGGCTAGTACCGGCTCCGGTGATCGTTGGACGATCAAGCGTTCGTGTGGACTACTTTGGCAACGTAGATCTCAAAGAGGGTTGCGTGGTGATTGCATTGGACCTCCATCTGTCATCAATTTGTTAAAGCTTCGTTTTAAGGTAAACGTTCATAACTACGAATTAAACGTCTTGTTTTGCATGGATCCTGCGATTGGGTTTCAATTTTATTGTTTTAATTATTGTTTTCCGTTGCGTTTGATGCTCGAAACCCTTCAATGACATCAGAGCTACTTGCAAAAACGTTTTAATTCGGTTATATGTTACAATTTTGATATATATACGAGCATGTTTGATGATTGTCATGTATGATGCGCTGATTTTGATATATATGTATAAATTGTATGTTAGTGATGATTGAGATGATCATATGATGATTATATAATTTGTATATATACTGATATATATATATATATATATATATATATATATATATGATTTATGTTTGTTCTTGATATGGGGATTGTATACGATACGATTTCTGTATACGCTGCACAGATTTCGTGAAATCTGTGTCCAGTGTCCGATTTTGCAAACGATATGTGTTTTCAAACTGGAAACGAGCGTCTGAACAAAACAGATAGCAAAGCTATCATCGACTCGTCTGTAAGGCGTTTGACGCCGTTTGGTGCCCGAAAACGGCGATTTATCATTATCAGAATTTGATTCTGATTTTCTGATTTTTGCGTTATATGATTTCTTTGATTGGATCATCTGAAATATGATATGGTTACATGTTCTTAATTGTTATATGAGCATGATGATTGGTTATGGCCCTAAGACCAATAGGATAATGGTTTTGATTATATGGTTTGGTTTATAAATACGACTTGCATGTCGTTATTCCTTGTAATTAATAAATCTCGAAAGTAACTCGAGTTCATCTTGTAAATTTATTATTGTAGCATGTTTTTCAATTATTCAATGTAACTATTAAAGAAGACAAGAAGAACAAGGAAGCAAGGAGGCGATTCCCCATGAAGATGCAATGGAGAAGACATGTATTTAAATTGTATTTTGTTAACCACCATAGATTGACCTTGATCTTTTCATTAGCTTGAAAAGATCACATAGGATGGGCCATAACCAAACACGTTTAATTTATGCATTTTACATATATATGAATGTATGCGATACAATGTATGTGTAGAGATAAAGATGCATGTTTAATTAGATTAATCATGTATGTATTAGATATGACACCCATGCCATGCATGCTAAACAAGATAAAATCTGTAACGATTCAAGATTTTAAAATTAACAAACGATCATGAGATTCTTGTTTTTATGAAATATGGATTTTTAAAACACCGAATTAAATATGGATTTTTGATATCTAAAATTGGGATTTTCTGACAAAAGCGGATATGCGTATTCGTAAGGTTAATGGGTATTAAGTGTGACCATTGGGATCCTCCATCTACCTGGGAAATGAACAATTTAAGATGTCAATTAGAAATATTTGGTTCAAGAAAAAATTGAGGATCTCTTTATGATGTGATCATGATCGTTATAGATTTTTTAAACCCCTTAACAAAATATTAAGTTTTAATCAGATGCTTTCCAATGAATGAACACTCATCGAATCCTAGATCGATAAGGGGAAGGGCTGTCAGTGGCAGGGGACTCCTATCTATCGTGGCGAGATGCGACGAATATAAACAGTTATATTCGGCCGTTGTATCATTGGGTCTAACTTAACTGAGTCGTCATAATAAGGTGAAAATAAACGGTTATATTCAACTATTATGAACTTAGAAGCATAGAGTTTGGTTAAAAATCTATTAGATAGATAAGATCAATCATTGTTCACCAAACTATCCAAGAATTATATATGATATAATTGACAACTGTTGTCTACCTAAATAATCATGTTTTAAGGACTACCAGTGGTTGACTTAGGACATGACGAAATATGGATCTTGGCTCACTAGAAAGGTTTAGAGAAACTTTTCTGAATTGATAGGTAGGGCTATTAATTTGATAAAAATAGTGGGAGATATATATTCTAAATATATATGAATAATCACTTGAACATAAATTAATAATATCATAGACTAATTATTTTATGCATTTTAACATTGTGGATATTCAAATGACAAACTCAAATAAACTTCTCTGTACGATCAGTCCTTGAGAAGGATAAGATGACAAGAACAAACTTCCTCGATTGGCAATGGAAAGGCAAGAAGAGGATTGGATCCAAATCTAATGATAATCCAAGACAAACTCCTAAAAGGGCTTTGATGCCTACAGGAGGTGTTACAAAAGGTGATTGTCACTATTGCATGAAGTCGGGTCATTGGAAGAGAAACTGTCAAAATTATTTGGAGGATCTGAAGAAACTGAAGGCTGTTCAGATTTCGGATTCAGATATTTATGTTACAGAAGTCAATTTATCTCCTTCTACATCATGGGTATTGGATACTGGATGTGGTTCCCACATTTGTATGAATGTGCAAGAACTTCGAAGGAGTAGGATTTTGGTGAAAGGAGAAGTCGACCTACGTGTTGGCAATGGAGCAAAGGTTGCTGCCTTAGCTGTAGGGACTTATTATTTATCATTGACCATCGGGCTTATTTTAGAACTTGAGAACTGTTATTACGTGCCTGCGATTTGCAGAAACATTATTTCCGTTTCTTGTTTGGACAAGATTGGTTTTTCGTTTTTGATTCAGAATAATGGTTGTTCGTTTTCATTCAATAATGTTACCTATGGGGTTGCACGTTTGTTTAATGGTTTATATGTTCTTGATCTTGATACTCCTGTCTATAATATAAATAACAAACGTCTAAAGACAAATGACTCAAATCACACATACCTCTGGAACTTTCGTTTAGGCCTTATAAATGAGAATCGCATTTCCAAATTACATAGGGACGGATACTTGGATAAGTTTGATTTTGAATCATACAAAGAATGCGAACCATCTCTCATTGGAAAAATGACTAAAGCTCCTTTTACCAGTCAAGGTGAGAGGGCCACCAACAATTGGAATTGATACATAGTGATGTATGTGGTCCAATACGTACGTTGGCAAGAGGTGGCTTTTATTATTCATAACCTTTACTGATGATTTTAGTAGATACGGATATGTGTATCTTTTGAAGAACAAATCCGAATCATTTGAAAAATTCAAAGAGTATAAGGCTGAAGTTGAAAAGCAATTAGGCGAAAGTATTAAATCTCTACGATCTGATCGTGGGGGAGAATACTTAAGCTTGGAATTCAAGAATTTCCTAAAGGAGTGTGGTATCGTATCACAACTCACTCCTCCTGGAACACCATAATGGAATGAGGTGTCTAAAAGGAGAAATCGTAACTTGTTGGACATGGTACGGTCGATGATGAGTCATGCGGATCTTCCAATCAATTTCTGGGGTTATGCCCTAGAGACGGCTGCACAAACACTAAACCGAGTTCCTTCAAAATCGGTTCAAAAGACACCATATGTGATATGGACTGATAAACGTAATAGCGTGTCATTTATGAAAGTTTGGGGATGTGAAGCGTTTGTGAAATGCTTGGTCTCTGATAAGCTAGGACCGAAATCAGATAAATGTAATTTTGTAGGAAACCCATTGGAAACTAAAGGGTATTATTTCTATAAACCTTCTGAGAACAAAGTGTTTGTTGCTCGAACGGCTGTGTTTCTAGAGAAAGAACTGCTTTCTAAGAAAAACAATGGGAGGACAATAGATCTCGATGAGTATCGAGAACTAGATAATAATGTTGGAACATGAGCAGAATGAGACTCAAGATGTTGAGAACAATATTGCTCAAGAAACACAGGTCGTTCGTAGATCTAGTAGGATTCGCCATGAGCCAGAGAGATATTATGGATTTCTCCTGACTCAAAGTGGCGATGTGAAGCTTGTAGATAATGATGACCCTATCACCTACAAGGATGCTATGAATAATTCAGATTTTGAGAGATGGCTGGAGGCCATGAAATCTGAGATGGATTCCATGTATGAAAACCAAGTATGGACTTTGGTTGCACCACCTGATGGGGTAAAACCTATAGAGTGCAAGTGGGTTTTCAAGAAGAAAACTGACATGGATGGAAATTTACAGACCTACAAAGCAAGACTAGTGGCGAAAGGTTTCAAGCAAATTCATGGTATTGACTATGATGAAACTTTCTCACCAGTAGCTATGGTCAAATCCATCAGGATTTTGCTTGCGATAGCAGCTTATTATGACTATGAGATCTGGAAAATGGATGTCAAGACCGCTTTCTTAAATGGGAGCTTAGAAGAGGATGTGTACATGACACAACCTCAGGGTTTTGTCGATTCGAGGCTTTCTAGAATGGCTTGTAAGTTGCGACGATCCATTTATGGATTAAAGCAGGCCTCTAAAAGATGGAACATCCATTTTGATGAAACAATCAAAGAGTTTGGCTTCATACAAAATGAGGATAAACCGCGTGTTTACAAAAAAAGGGGTTAGTGGGAGCCATGTGGCATTCCTGGTATTATATGTAGATGACATATTACTAATAGGGAATGACATTCCTTCTCTACATACTGTGAAGACTTGGTTGGGAAAAAAAATTTCTCGATGAAAGACTTAGGTGATGCTACCTATATCTTAGGGATCAGGATCTATAGAGATAGATCTAAAAGATTAATCGGCTTAAGTCAGAGTACATACATTGACAAGGTGTTGCATCATTTTGGGATGCAAGAGGCAAAGAAAGGATATGTCCCAGTGTCTCATGGGATAGTGATCTCAAAGAAAAACTGTCCTAAATCATTAAATGATAAGGACTGTATGAGTAAAGTACCATATGCTTCGGAAATTGGTTCTATAATGTATGCGATGATATGTACTTGTCCTGATGTCTCGTATGCTTTGAGCATGACGAGCAAATTCCAGTCTAATCCAGGTGAGGGTCACTGGACAGCTATCAAGAATATTCTTAAGTACCTTAAATGGACTAAAGATTCGTTCTTGATATACGGAGGAGATGAGAAGCTAGTTGTAAGAGGTTACACTAATGCTAGTTTCCAGACAGATAGGGACGATTCTGTGTCCTAGTCTGGATTCGTGTTTTATCTAAATGGAGGTGCTGTAAGTTTGAAAAGTTCAAAGCAAGAGACAGTAGCTGATTCTACAATGGAAGCTAAGTATATTGCTGCCAGTGAAGCAGCCAAAGAGGCTGTTTGGATTTGGAAGTTTATTACATAACTTGGTATGGTTCCATCGATCGCAGATCCAGTTGATCTGTATTGCGATAACAATGGAGCCATTGCGCAGGTTAATGAACCAAGGTCCCATTCCAAGGCAAAGCATATACTTAGGAGAAATCACCTTCTTCGAGAGATAAACGAGAGAAGAGATATAGATATATGTAAAGTGCATACTAATGATAATGTTGTAAGAACCCTAATTTTTGGTAATAATTTCTTTTATTTAATACCTTGTGGCATTGTCAATATAGAACCTTTCTAGTCATCCCTGTTGATTAATAGAATTGATTGTCTGAGAAACTGCGTTGTTGCATTTATTATGTAAGATAAAAAGGAAGATTGTGAAGGCAGGAGTCTTATTGTTAGTAAGATTTATAAAACTTGGGATTTGAGAATGGTTAGAGTATTAAAAGATTTATTAAGAATTATGACGAGGAATTATGGACATTCGAGGAATTTACACAATTAAGTACTTAAGGAATTATAGGGGAAATCTCTACGCGACAAAATATTATTACGAGAGATTAATTAAGATACGATACGAATTAAAGATTAAATGACAAGCATTGGTGGAAGAATAATGATATAAGGAGTAGTAATGCATGCAAGTCCCATGCAACCAAGTGGTTAGGAACAAGCAAACTAGTTAGCAAATTGGAAGAGGAATAGTAACTAGTTACTTGCTTTTCAAAAAGGGGAGACAAGTAGTACATGTGACCATGCCTTGCTAGTACTTGCCTATACATACACATTATGTATCACCCAACACTTTAACATCAATTATTCAACCAACACACAAAACACAAAAATCAAAACACAACCCCCCCTTGTTCTTTGCTCTCGGCCAAGAAGAGAAAAGAAGAAGAAAAATTCTTCTTCCCCCCTTTCCCACCACTCATAAATCAAAACATAAATCCTAGGCCCTCTCCATCATCTAGACAAGGTATGTTAGTAGTTTCAAGCCATTTCATCCATCCAAATTCAAGTTATAAATTGTTAAAGATTGGGTGAATAGTAACCATGTTTGATTTTCTTTTAGATCTTGGATTGTAAGGGTTGTAGGAGACCATTCAAGGTGTTATTGAGTTGTGTAAAGCTTATCCAAGGCTCCTAGGTGCTCAAGAAGGTATAAAAATCACAAACCCTTTTGGTTATGTAGTGTTTATAATGTTTGGTAGTAGATCCATGTATATATGAGTTAATCTTGGTTGTATAAGTAATGGATAACATGGATCTTGAGTTTTGATGTTGAGATTGTGACTTTTATGATTATGGATAGCATATATATCTACATGAGTGTTATGAACCATGAACTAAGTAAATTAAGTGTTGGTTGTGTTGTGGAATTGTGAAAAATGGTTGATCTAAGTAGTATATGCTTGCTGAGTTTTTCCAGGAGCATTGACCTGTCTTGTAACCCGGTTTTGAACCCCCAAATGTTGTCCCCTGATGTCCTACCATATATTTTTTGAAAGATAATTGAATGTAGTTTCTGGAAATGTAAGGTTCATGGCTAGGTGATGTATAGATTTTAAGTTATGGCCGGAGAAGTGAATTGTGTTTCTGGATTCCGGACTGCACTAAGTGACCCCCTTGTGAACCTTGTTTAACCCCCTAAAAATATATGTGGAATCATGGAAAAATTTGAGAAGTTAGGGAATGCAGTGGTGAAGACCACCCAAAAAGAATTGGATTAAAATATGAATTTTTGGATTTTATAAAAATGCTAGAGTAAATTTCGCGCAAGGGAAAAAGTCGTTAGTGGAGCATAATTCTAGGGGTAATGGTTATGATTCGAATGTGGTAACTAAATTAAGTCGATTAAGTGACGAGCGTAATCGAGCGACGACATGAACCTATAGTGGGGCTAGAGTGTCATAAGACGAAGTCGTTAAGTTAATTTCGTACCCCCTAAAACCCCGTAATTAAAGAGATATTGTTAAGGTACTAACGAGCGGTTATTGCTTATGTATAGATCGTTCGACTCCGCACGCTCGACCACCCCAACCAAACCAAGGCAAGTTTACTTTTCAAAACTTATCCATATACAAGGACTTTCACTGTTGTGTTTGTAGTTTTCAATTATATCAAATGCTATGTTTATCGAAGTATTGATGCAATTGAGATTGTATAAGTACATATATGCTTGTACCCCTTGAACTTAGATTGAAATGTTTTCTTCGGACAACGACTCTAGCAATAGAGATCGTAGCGGTCCGTATATACTATTGACCGGGGAGCGGTATACTATTATATCGTATCTAGATTGCGAAAACCCGAAGGGTCATTCGGGGAGTATCGTATACTCAAATATTATGTTCATATCTTCGTGAATACTCGAAACCCTATCTTGGATTAAAAGTTTATTTTATCGAATAATTATTTTATTAATTATTAATATTAAATCTTAAAATATTGTTTATTAATTATTGTTTATTATATAAAGACAAAGTTAATCCAAGATACATTTACTACTTTCAAACTCAAACTCTTTCGAACTCAAAACATTTTCGAAAACCCCCGGTCAGGTTCTGTTTCTTGTATGATTTCAAGAATCATCGGTCGACTGATGTCGAACCTCAATTACTCTGTTTTCAATCAAAATCAAGTTTTCAAAAGAAAAAGAAAAAGGGACTCTGGCAGGTGTGGGAATCGTTGACGAACGATTCCCGGGATGTGTAAGCGGCCGTGAGCCAGGCGGTCCATCAATTATTATTCCGGCCCAGGTGTTGCCGAAGGATGATTACGGATGTAGTTTTCATCGAGGGTGATTACGGATGTAGTTTTCACCCGGGGATAGTTACGGATGTAGTTTCTATCCTTCTACCGGTAGAGAAGACCCGCGGATTATTGGACTTAGATGTGGCGACTGATCATCGTCAATCCTTGTCAGGTTTTTATGTTTTCTTTAAGTCCCATTCCTCCATTTTGGAAAAATGCTTTGACACTGCTTCTTAGGCTTTTGTGCCAAGTTACTGATAGTGTTCTATTTTGATGAGAAAGCTGTTGACTCAATGCAGTATCTAGAACTGCAAGTTTATTTTGAAAACAAGGGCACATATTGATGCACCTTCGAGATTTATCAACAATGACAAGTGATTTTATATCTGATTGATACAAACAAGTTTAATAACTGCCAATCATATGAAATGCTATATGGCTTACCTTATACGTATATTTCTTGTTGAGCTATAGTTGCTCACTCTTGCTTGTTTTCAAATTTTACAAACACAACAGCCAAGTGAAATGGCAAGAACCAGACAGACTGCTCGAAAGCAGGTGACTAGACCCGAGCCAGCAGTTGAGATTCCACCGGTAGGCCCCATTAGACGGATTGGTTGGCAGCTTTTGTTAGTTCGTTTTATTTATCAGTATGACCTGTGCAAGGCAGTGTATCGTAACAAACTTTCAAGCCGCCAACTTCGCTTCATATCGAAGTGTGGCTGTAGCATAAATACTATTTAATTCGGTCTGTAATAACTCTGATAATTTTATTACTGTTTAATCAATATGTGACGTTTCTGAGGCTCTAACCTGTGTGTGTGTGTGTGCGGTGTGAGTTATTGTGGGGTCGATGGCTGTTTTATATATATTATGTGCAAGAACAGGTATGTTATTAATGGAAAATGGACCGTGAGCGCCTAGATCTCCGACCCCGGATCTGGGGGCGTCACAAATGTTGCGGACCCACTGACTAAGGAGTTGTCGTAGCAGAAGCACGAAGGTCACACTAGTTCCATGGGTATTAGATACATGGGCAATTGGCTCTAGTGCAAGTGGGAGATTGATAACATGCCTCGAGGAGGAGCAAAAGAAGACATGTAATTGTATTTATGTTTATTCCACCATAGATTGACCTTGATCCTTTCATTAGCTTGAAAGGATCATATAGGATAAAGGCCATAACCAATCACGTTTACTTTACGCACTTTACATATGATGTATGGAATGTATGTGTAGAGTAGAAGATGCATGCTTTAATTAGATTAATGATGTATGCATGTATTAGATACGTCACCCATGCCATGCTTGCCATGCTAAACAAGATAAAATCTGTAACGATTCAAGATTTTAAAATTAACAAACGATCATGAGATTCTTGTGTTTATGAAATATGGATTTTTAAAACACGAAATTAAATATGGATTTTTTATATCGAAAATTGGGATTTTTTGTAAAAGCGGATATGCGTATTCGTAAGGTTAATGGGTATTAAGTGTGACCATTGGGATCCTCCATCTACCTGGGAAATGAACAATTTAAGATGTCAATTTGAAATATTTGGTTCAAGGAAAATTTGAGGATCTCTTTATGATGTGATCATGATCGTTATAAATTTCCTAAACCCCTTAACAAAATATTAAGTTTTAAATCAGATGCTTTCCAATTAATGAACACTCATCGAATCCTAGATCGATAAGGGGAAGGGCTGTCAGTGGCAGGGGACTCCTATCTATCGTGGTGAGATGCGACGAATATAAACGGTTATATTCGGCCATTGTATCATTGGGTCTAACTTAACTGAGTCGTCATAATAAGGTGAAAATAAACGGTTATATTCAACTATTATGAACTTAGAAGCATAGAGTTTGGTTAAAAATCTATTAGATAGATAAGATCAATCGTTGTTCACCAAACTATCCAAGAATTATATATGATATAATTGACAACTGTTGTCTACCTAAATAATCATGTTTTAAGGACTACCAGTGGTTGAGTTAGGACATGACGAAATATGGATCTTGGCTCACTAGAAAGATTTATGGGATATTCTTTCCGAATTAATAATAAGGGCTATTAATTTGATAAAAATAGTGGGAGATATATTATGAATATATCATAATCATTTGAACATAATAATTTATAACTCAGACAATCTAATTTTGTGCTTTTATCATTGTAGATACTAAGTAATGGCAAACAACACAAACACACTATCCGTACGATCAGTCCTTGAGAAGGACAAGCTGACAGGAGAAAACAACTTCCTAGACTGGCAGAGGAATTTGAGGATTGTCCTCAGGCAGGAGCGTAAGCTTCATTGCATTGATATCCCTCCGCCAGGTCCCCTTCCTGAGGGCGCTACTGCTGAGGAAATAGCGGCCCACACAAGGGATGAGAATGATGCAAATGATGTTGCATGTCTTATGTTGGCAACTATGAGTGCTAAGCTTCAAAGACAGCATGTGCATATGGATGCATATACTATCAATGAGCACTTGCAAAGCATGTTTGCAAGCCAAACTCGTCAAGAAAGGTTCAACACGAGTAAGTCACTCTTTAATTGCAAACAAGGGGCAAGTGAACCAGTTGGCCCACATGTTCTGAAGATGATTGGTTACATTGAGTACCTTGCTACTTTGGGTTTCCCGATAGCTGCGGAAACTGGTATTGACCTAATCATGAATTCATTGAACAACAAATTCACTCAGTTTGTTGTGAACTACAATATGAATGAATTTGACAAAACACCTATCGAATTGTTACATATGTTGAGAACATATGAAACCAACATGAAGACAGCTGAACCCGCTCCCATACTGATGGTGGGCAATAAAGGTAAGGCCAATGGGAAAGGCAAGTGGAAGGGTAAGAAGAAGACTGGATCTGATTCTACACCCAAGCCAAAGTCAGGTCCCAAACAAGCTTTAAAGCCTAAAGGTGGGGTTGCTAAGGGTGAATGTCACTACTGTAAGAAAACTGGTCACTGGAAGAGAAACTGTCAAGTTTACTTGGAGGATCTGAAGAAAATGAAGGCTGTTCAGATTTCTGGATCAGGTATTCATGTTATAGAAGTCAATCTGTCTATTTCTACATCTTGGGTATTGGATACTGGATGTGCTTCTCACATTTGTATAAATGTGCAGGAACTGCAGATAAGTAGGACTTTTGCTAAGGGAGAAGTGGACCTACGAGTAGGCAATGGAGCAAGAGTTGCTGTTTTAGCTGTAGGGACTTATTATTTATCTTTGCCCTCTGGGATTGTTTTAGAACTAGAAGACTGTTTTTACGTGCCTGCGATTCGCAAAAACATTATTTCTGTTTCTTGTTTGGACAAGAAAGGTTTTTCATTTACAATAAAGAACAACAGTTGCTCTTTTGCTTTGAATGATTTGACCTATGGTGTTGCGCGTTTGTTTAATGGTTTATATGTTCTTGATTTAGATAATCCTGTCTGTAATATAGAAAACAAACGACTTAAAGTCAATGACTCAAATCAAACATACCTCTGGCATTGTCGTCTAGGCCATATAAATGAGAAACGCATATCCAAATTACATAAGGATGGATACTTGGATAAGTTTGATTTTGAATCATACCAAGAATGCGAATCTTGTTTGCTTGGTAAGATGACTAAATCCCCTTTCACTGGTAAGGGTCAAAGGGCCACTGAACGTCTGGAGCTAATACATAGTGATGTATGTGGCCCAATGCGTGTGATGGCTAGAGGCGGCTACTACTACTTCATAACATTTACTGATGATTTCAGTAGATATGGATATGTATATCTTATGAAGAATAAATCCGATTCTTTTGAAAAGTTCAAAGAATACAAGGCTGAAGTAGAGAAGCAAATTGGTGGAGGTGCAAGTATTAAGATCTTACGATCCGATCGTGGGGGTGAATACTTAAGCACCAAATTTAAAGAGTATTTAAAAGAGTGTGGCATTGTATCACAACTCACTCCGCCAGGTACACCTCAATGGAATGGAGTTTCAGAGAGGAGAAATCGCACCTTGTTGGACATGGTGCAATCGATGATGAGTCATGCAGATCTTCCAATTAGTTTCTGGGGTTACGCTCTAGAAATAGCGGCTTTCATACTTAACCGTGTTCCTACTAAGAAGGTTCAAAAGACTCCATATGAGATATGGGAGGAGAAACGGTCAGGCATGAGCTTTTTGAAAGTTTGGGGATGTAAGGCATTTGTGAAACGTCAAGCATCTGACAAGCTTGGACCTAAATCCGAAGAGTGCAATTTTGTGGGATACCCTAATGAAATAAAGGCGTATTATTTTTATAGTCCTTCTGAGCAGAAAGTGTTTATTGCTCGAGATGCTGTCTTCATGGAAAGAGATTTTGTTTCCAAAAGAAACAATGGGAGAACTATAGATCTCGATGAAGATCGAGAACCACAAAATAGCATTGAACCTGAAGTGGAACAAGAGTAGGATAATGGTAATGCTCAACAAACACAGGTTGTTCGTAGAACTGGTAGAATTCGCCATGAGCCAGAGAGATATGGATTTCTCTTGACTCAATGTGGTGATTTGATGCTCATAGATGAAGATGAGTCTCTCACATACCAAGATGCTATGAACAGTCCAGACTCTAAGAGATGGCTTGAAGCCATGAAATCCGAGATGGATTCCATGTACGAAAACCAAGTATGGACTTTGGTTGATCCACCTGAAGGGGTAAAACCCGTAGGGTGCAAATGGGTTTTCAAGAAGAAAACTGACATGGATGGAAATGTTCAGACCTATAAAGCAAGGCTGGTTGCAAAAGGTTTCAAACAAATTCATGGTATTGACTATGATGAAACTTTCTCACCAGTGGATATGGTCAAATCCATAAGGATTTTGCTTGCCATTGCAGCATTCCATGATTATGAAATCTGGCAAATGGATGTCAAAACCGCTTTCCTTAATGGAAGCCTTGAAGAGGATGTGTACATGACACAACCTGAAGGTTTTGTAAATTACGTCGATCCATTTATGGATTGAAGCAAGCCTCTAGGAGATGGAATATCCGTTTTGATGAAATAGTCAAAGAGTATGGCTTTGTTCAAAACGAAGATGAACCTTGTGTTTACAAGAAGGTTAGTGGGAGCCATGTGGCATTCATAGTACTATATGTTAATGATATACTACTAATGGGGAATGACATACCTTCTCTAAAGGCTGTTAAGACTTGGTTAGGGAGCAATTTCTCTATGAAAGACTTAGGAGAGGCAACCTACATTCTAAGAATGAGGATCTATAGAGACAGATCTAGAAGGATGATCGGTCTAAGTCAGAGCACATACATTGATAAGGTTTTGCATCGTTTTGGTATGCAAAATGCAAAAAGGGGATATGTCCCCATGTCTCAAGGGATAATGATCTCTAAAGACCAGTGTCCGAAATCATTGGATGAAAAGGACCATATGAGTAAGGTTCCATATGCCTCAGCAATTGGATCTATCATGTATGCAATGGTATGTACTCGCCCAGATGTTTCGTATGCTTTGAGCATGACGAGCAGATACCAGTCTAATCCAGGTGAAGGTCACTGGACGGCAGTCAAGAATATTCTAAAGTACCTGAAAAGGACTAAAGATTCATTCTTGGTGTATGGAGGAGAGGAGAAACTGGTTGTAAAAGGTTACACCGATGCAAGTTTCCAAATTGACAAGGATGATACTGTATCACAGTCTGGTTTTGTGTTTTGTCTAAACGGAGGTGCTGTAAGCTGGAAGAGTTCAAAGCAAGAAACAGTAGCTGATTCTACAATGGAGGCTGAGTACATTGCAGCTTGTGAAGCAGCTAAGGAGGCTGTTTGGATTCAAAAATTCATTACTAATTTGGGAGTGGTTCCATCGATCGTAGATCCCATTGATCTATACTGCGATAATAATGGAGCCATTGCACAGGCTAAAGAACCTAGATCACACTCCCGATCAAAACATATACTCAGGAGATTTCACCTCATTCGAGAGATTAATGAAAGGGGTGACATACACATATGTAAAGTGCACAAAAATGATAACATTGCAGATCCACTGACCAAAGGCTTGTCGCAGCAGAAGCACGATGGTCACACTAGTTCCATGGGTATTAGATACATGGGTGATTGGCTCTAGTGCAAGTGGGAGATTGTTAGTGTAGGTGCCCTAGCGGCAATACATTATTTCCTTTAATAAACCGTTATGTCATTTGATTATTCAATACACATATTTATTATGACTTTAATTACTGCAATATATTTGTTAGCATAATAAATGTCCTTAGAATCATGATAGACATTGTATAGTTTAAGTAAATGACTTGAACTTGAGATTATATAACATATCATATTCTTAAAAGGTCCCTAGTCAAGTATTATTATATAAGACAATAATAATGCATAAATAGACTATTATGTTGTTTGACAGATAACCACATCTCATTGGTTATAAGTATGGAGATACTAAAGTCAATACATAGGTACATGTAGGAGTGCATGGTACTGGATAGACCCACAGTGAGATTCTTCATGTTTAATAAAGTCATAAGAAAGACTCAAAGTGATAATGGTGTAATGATCCTTTGACTTGAGATCATTATATTTCTATACGAGGATTAATATACTTTGACTACATTAAAAGTTACCTTTGACCGGGTGATGATAAAAGTCGACATCGGGTATATCATGAGTCGTATGAGAAATATGAATGATAGATAAAGGATTTAACCCTCCTATAATTAGGAGAGATATTATTGGCCTCTTGATTGAGTGAGACTATAAAATGCATGGCCGTGCTCAAATAATGATTTGTTTTTAATAGTCTACTCATGGATCAAGTAAACCCGGATTAAATGTTGAAGAGGATGACTATATACATGCCTCGAGTTTAATCTATAATATTTGGTTAAAGGGATTATATTACACGAAAACATTTATCACGAAAGGTTTAATTGGATCACCAATTATTATTATTACTTGGGTAGCAATGATGTATTACTAGATGCCGCTCATTGTTTATAATTTTATTATTGGATATTAAAATTATTGCCAACGTAATAATAACCTAAAGGGTTACACACTTAGAACGTTTTAAAAGGAGTTTTAATTTAAATACCAGATTTAAATTAAATAATTAAAAATTCGAATTTGATTTTGGAATCAGATTTCATTTTTTAATTAAATGATTATAAATTCGAAATTGGTTATTTAATTAATTGAGTTGGACTTAGTTAATTAAATTATATTTCGAATTTAATTCATTAAAAACCTAAATCAGTTTGGTTTAGTAGAAGCCCAAGCTGATTAGGGTTAGGCCCGATCTCTCACCCTATATATACATAATGATGTATAGTTTTAGGGATGATTCTTATAAATTCATTTTTTAAGAAAAACCTAGCTGCTCTAATATCAAAGAGAGGCTAGAGAGAGAGAAGGCGGTTTTATTTGGCTAGTACTTGCTCCTTGGATCGTTGGACGATCGGACGTTCGTGTGGACGATTTAGAGACACGGATCTTGACGCAAGGGCTGTGTGGTGATTGCAATTTAGGACCTCCATCTTTCATACGTCGTAAAGCTCTTAACTGGTATGATTTCGTTTCTCCATAATCAGTCACAACTTATACATGGATCCTAGGTTTGGGTTTCGTTTTTCTTTTGTTTTACGCTTTATATCAGCTGCGTTTTTGCCCCAAAACCCAACAGTAGCCACATGGACACTGCTCTTCTTGCCATATGCAAAAACAAGGGATCAATATAACAAATACAACCTTATGGAAACGCCCCAAAGAAAAAATGGAAAAACAGATGCGCGTTAGTAATCAATAGTTACGGACAAAACATATATTTATGTGAGATGATGTGATATAAAGACAGATTGCAGGAATAACACCATACAAAGATATAAAACCTCATAATGAACAAGCAAGACTAAAGGCACTCAGGTAGCACTTCAGAAAAGATTTTACCTTATGGAAAAGAGTATGGTTCATAAAGCAGTCGTTCACATAGGCGAGGTATTTGTCATGCAATTCAATAATTTTTCCAACAAAAACCTGAAAATTTAGAAAATTAGTCAGTGAGCACATGAAATACATTTCTCAAGCTTAGGTGGTGGGGTATAGCATTATGCATTACCTGCTCCTGTAAACCAACCACGTCTCTCTTCTCCGCCTGTAAAGAAGCACATCTTTGTCTTAGTTCAAACAACTATACAATTTTTGCTCCATAGAATACAACACAAAGCATTATTTGTAAGTGCTTAAACAGACCCAACTTACGAGCTAATAAGAATGGAATCACATAACTTAACAAAGGACGTATCAGGTCACTAAAGGTATGGAAAATGTAGACACCATATGCAGATAACTTCTAGACATTGCATGTTACATTAATTAGTTCCCTACCAAGGCACTGGAGTACAATATCTATATTCAGCATATAAAACTTGTGTTATGACCTTCTGATGCATTTCAGACATACAAACAAACAAATACATTCTCGGGATTATAATGTATTGTTTGTTTGTGAGGACTCACTTCAGTAACGGGATTTAGCTTACAAACAAACAATACATTCTCGGGAGGCTTTATCTCAACATCAGGAATGTCTCCAATCTGTAAAGACTTGGAAAGATGAAGACTTCTACAGGGCTGGGCTTTAAAAAAATTATAAGCCAAAATACTATAAAAGATTATTGCTCATCAAAAATCAAAATAAGAATGCACAAGAATGCAGATGAAACCTGATATTCTTGTATGGCCTGCCCTTCTCATCGACATAAGCTTCATTTATCCTACTCAGTGTTTCAAGCCTTTCTGCAACCTCCCCAAATATCTAAAACACATGAAATTGATTTTTGATATTAAGAATATTCAGATACAAATGCAATCCAATATTGCAAACACTCTTTTAATCTTTTCAATGTGAAAGTTAATAACCTCAAGTAAGCAACTACATACATTCGCAATACCTTTATTGTATCACAATAAAGACACATATTGAAACAAATCCTAATATTCCAAAATCGAACACTCATATACTCTTTTCGAGTAAAACCCAAATCCCATAAGGTCCAATTAGAAGCAACAAACATCAAAATCCTCACTTGAAACCCCCTAATCCGAATCAAGAAACAAACTAGTACCCATCAATTAAATCCAAACAAAAGGCCAAATAAAAGCCCAATTAGGCCAATTCAAAGGCCAATAAGACTCGACATAATCTAAAAGCAACAACTAATGACTACCCAGAAGCCTAATTACAAAGAATCAGAATACAACAACGACGGTCATCACAGATGAAACGAAGACGAGCAACACAAGTGGAACAAATTAAAGCAGACAAACCCCAAATCGTTATGTTTGAGAGTGAGCAGCCGATGTGGGGTAATGTGTTTAAGAGTGTGTGTTTAGATAATGAGTGACGCGGCAAAGAATAGAGGGTGTGTTTCGTTTGAGTTTTTCGCCAAATCTAAGGCGCCAATTTTGTCGCTCATCACTTTGGAAAAAAATTCCTTCCTACTTTTGCAAAATTTTATTATTCATTTTCTGTAAAATTAAATTTTTTACTTTTTTTGAAATTTATATTGTTACGTTTTTTTAATAATTTGGTCTATTTTTAAATTATAAAAAATATTATATTTTATAAAAATGTCAGTGTTAACTCTAATAACAAACTTCAAAAATTTAAATTATATGTTTTTCAAATTAATTAATTTTAAGTAACAATAATTAATTATTTCAATTTTTTGTTAAAAAAATTGTGTTTAAAGTATATTAACGACAACACTTCACCAAGATTGCAACTTGCTACGTTTCTTATATCTATGGCAACACATGTTTATGTATACAGCAACATCAAAAAAACAATGTTGCAGTATGCATCAAGTTTAGAGCTACTATAACGTTTTTCAAGGCAACACCAAAAAAAGGTTGCTGAAAGCCATCTATGGCGTAGTGATATTTGTAAACATAATATAGGTATAAATTTATATAAATATCATATAAATTCAGTATTTTAAGAATAACAAAAATATATATAAGTTATATTAAATTTATTTTTTTAATAAAAAAAAATAAAACATGTCCAATTAAATTTTATTTTTTATTTAGTTTTAGACAAGTTAAAAATCTATTTTTTTATTATTTTTTTATTTTTTTTGAATTAAAAACTTAATTTAAAATAGAAAAACCTGATTGGAAAACGGATTCGGATATTATCCGGATCTTAATAATATCCGTCGAATTCGAATATTTTTTCAAAAATATTTTTGAATTCGGATACGGATTCGAATTTTCGGATTCGGATACTGGTAGATCCGCATCTGAAATATCCGTTTGACAGCCCTAGATATCAGTCTCTGTACTTTGAGAAATGAAACATCGAGTCCTACAAACATCAAGAAACTCACTACATCTGCGTCAATTTTTTTTATCTATATTTGATATTTTAAGAGATGTAATTATTTCAAGTTTATTTCCAAGTATTTTGTTTTTAATTCATTACAATAAATGGTGGTTCAATTAAATAAATTATCAATTTTTTTAATTTTTAAATTATGAGATTCGTCACCACTTTACTCCAATTATGAGATTCATTATTAGAGTGCATGAGATCCCTCTCCCCTCGGTTGCCACCAAGTTGATAAAAATGCCTCTGATTACACAACTTAGCATGACACTAATCGAGCTACACTACCACAAGCTACAATTAGTGTACACAAGTGAAGCGGGAAAATTCTTGATGACACAGAAGTTTTATACAAAATAGGGAAGATGCTACTAGCTAAGACGCACCCCTCTACCAAAAAAACTCTAAGGCATAAAAAGAACTAAATTTGAACACCCCTGAAAGTAGATCATAAACGTCCATTTGGGTTTGTCGTGGGGGTGTCGTGCATTTATTCCTAGTTTCTACTCTATTCATTTTTTCTTACACTAATGTGAGGTTAGTATTTTGGTTTGTAGGCTCGGCCTATGTCCGGCGCTCCTCAGTGTAAGTGAGTCACGAAGTCCATATAGCTCTACCAACCAAAAATCCTCACTTATTAGTCCTAATGGCTTAATCGATCGTGAAATGATCAAGGTCCCAAAAGACTTATACAATGACATTCATTTAGCGAGTTTTTGGTTGACAATCCCAGACCGTTCAAGACTTTAGGTTGTCAGGCACAAAGTCCCCTCAGATTTACTTACTCGGGTTGCCAAAGAGCTTGACCTAGTCAATATCACCACTATCACTCTATTAACTACTACTATTTACATTATTTTTTTTGTATAACACTAGACCCCCAAGCTTCCCCCCAAACTTTTTTTTATACTCTAAATCCAAAGGCAAAGACCTAAAGTTCTAGGTATGACCAAACAGTTGTCCTTCTAAAAGTCATCTCAATTAATAACATGTCCTCTTTAAATTTTTAAAGGACAAGTCATCAAGATACACCACAAAACACAAGTGATTACCAAGCCTACATAACTCATGGCAATACGTGATCATGTCAAGACTCGTGACATGCTTTATTGTACACAAATTTCAACAATGGCTATCTACTTGACCTACCAACGAAATAAGGATCTCGCGTGCAATGCAACTAAACAGAATGTACTAATTAAAGAACTAATAGGTTTATAAATGAAAACTACATGCTTTATCATGCAAATTTTACACTACATGATTTTATACTACATGCATCCACTCGGTGCGTCATCATGTGCCGCTCCCTGCTCTTTGTCTCCCTCTCTAAAGAAGCTCTGTCTAGTGGCTGAATCACCACATACCTGGCCAATCCCCTAGGGTGAGGTTCATCCTGGGTCCAACCAGCTAATCTCCTGACACGGGCATGAGACAGATCATCCCTTCTAGGAGCCATATCCTCATTATCCCCCCAAACATGCATACAGATGCTACCGTGCTTCCCAATCTTGGGGAAGGCTATCATCGTTTGTGCAATATGATATCCCATGAATACGCCACAAACTTTGGAGGTGGGACAGGTAAACCAAAAACCTCCTGAATAGTCTCAGGGCTGAAAGATACATGACATCCCCGAACAAAGGTCTCATGCCTAGTACCAGAATCAATCAAGTTCGCATAGAACTCATGAACAATCATAACTAGTGCTTTCAATAGGGGTAGCAGTAAAGGCGACCTAATGTATCTCCTGAATCATCTGAGCCATCTCCCCATCTGTCTCATCTGGAGCTAATCCTCTCTCAGGCATAAAGGACTTAAACCCAAGCTCCCACATCAATCTTTAGGGTTGTAAATGAACAGAGCTGATTGTTAGACTCGACTCGACTTGTTTAACTCGACTCAACTCAACTTGACAAGAAATCGAGCTCGATTTCAAACAAAAAAAATATAATCGTTAAGGTTTTCGAGTCGATCCGAGTTTTTGAGTGTTCGACTCGACTCGATATGGGCTCGTACTCGAATCGACTCGTTAAACTCGACTCGAACTTGACTTGATAATCTATGTAACACCCCTAGATCCGGGGTTTGGGATCCGGTCATTACGGTCTCCAATTCTGTCCACAATACTTGAACTTACTTCGACATAAAATAAATTACATCTTTATGACCCAACACAACAATATAAAACACACCCGTTAAAGTCCCAGAGATGAAATCAGAGTAACAACCAAATTTTTATTAAACACATTATGAGTTCTTACAATCCAAAAGAATTACAATATAAATACATACTCTTTGCCATCCATTTGCATAAGTCATACTAGACCATATACTTGGTACTGAAAGAATAAATCTATCCTACCAATAGCTTTCTCTTCGGCTCTGGTAGTCTCATCGTCCTTGTCAGCGTCGAGTGTGCCTTGTGCGAGTCATAAAGCAAGGGTGAGCAATAGCCCACCAACAATAATATTTAACTGAACGATAATATATAACAGTTCAAAAGTATCTTTCAAACCATATGCCATGCATTTACGGAAATGATGCCAGAATAACATGAACGATGAAGTTACGAGGTAACTCAAAATGCATATATAGGTGGGAATATCTGCTATGTCAAAGATAAGCCAGATATTATCATTTATCATATAAAGAGAAACTTGCAAGGAAAATATTGCAATTCCAGTTATTAACATTTTTCGAAGCCCTACAACCTGAAAGAAGTCTCTCCGATACGTGTTGCGGAAGACACCGTCAACCTGAAAGAAGTCTCTTCTATACGTGTTGCAGGGAATTCCCAATTTGGGAGATGAACCAATACTGAAGTTATCACGCGCCAGCTGTCCCACTCCCTGATGATCAGTCGGGGATGGTACAGCCCAATATAGTTTACTACCGGTAGAAGGAAGAACTGACGGCTCCACTTGTCGATTGCCTTTAATAGTAACTCCCTGGCCAATGTTTAGGCCTTGTGATGGACTGTGCGACTCGGCCTCTTACACACGACCTCCTAGTTCGAATTCCCCAAGTGAAATACTTGTTGATAAGACTCCATAAAGTAGTCGTATCTAGTTGGAAAGGAAAATTCACCAACATTTCCAAAGCATTTTCTTGTTAATGGATATCAACTTGTTCCAACAATCTTACCCCTCGAATGATGAGAAGGTACACACAGACTTAATGAGTCCATAGCAACCAAGTTGCGAGTGAAAAGGATAAATTATGACCGGGAAGTCAACAAGATAAATAACATTTCTCAAGTAGGTTCCCCTATAATATGGAAGTTTGAGCGAGCATTTAAATCCTTTTAAGATAGATTTAAATGAAAAATAAAGAGTTGGGAACCTTTCCTTGATAAAATAGTCGTAAAAAGACTCCGAAATATTTTACATAATATTTGGAGGTGAAAGATAATCTCCAAATAATATAAATCATTTTAAAAAGAATTTAAAATAATTAAATAAATATTCCAAGAATATTTATTAACTCAATAATAATTACGGAATATTATTAAATCATAATATTGCTCGTAAGTAATCCTCGAATGAATATATAAAATTATTTACTAAATAAATTACTCCTTAAATGAATATTCAAAATAATATTCATTAATATTTAGACTCCAATAAGTATTTAAAATAATATTCAATAAATGAGTCAAACTTTAAATGAATATCTGAAAAAAATATTCCTTTAATAAATAATCTTCTAAATGAATATCCAAATAATATTAATTTAGTAATCAAAACTTTAAAGGAATATTCGAAATAATATCCCTTAAGTAATTAGAATTTCCAATGAATATTTTAAAATAATAATCATTAAGTACATAAACCTTAAATGAATATTCGAAAGTAATATTCATTTAATAAATAACATTCTAATGAATATCAAAATAATATTCATTAAATAATCAACTCTAAATTAATATTCGAAACTAACATTCATTTAATATCTCTCGACTGAGATAATACTCGAATAACATTCCTCGAAATATTTCCAAGTAATTGATACTCAAAAAAAAGAAAAGAAAATCATCATAATTATATCCAAAAGAATCCTAAAGGATTATAGAAAGTTTTCATGATTTTAAAATATCATACTCAAAATTTACCTCTGAACTATAGAGGTTCATCAAAGAAGAAAATCATCATAATTATATCCAATACTATTTGATCGCAATCTCACGTGTCAACATATCTTGCTGCTTTGTCCATTATTCTATGGACCTATTCTCTTGTTTAATCTTAGCAACGCTCACTTCAGAAGATTCCTTTAACCCTTTGAGGTTAAATCTTAGGTTTCTCGCTTGACATCATTGTTACTGACATCCCATGCCTCGCTACTAACTCTATCATATTCACAATACAGGTTGTTATCCCGAAAATTCATTAGAAAAACCCATTTATTAATCCATTCATAACAGTCATTGCTTCACATTCCATAGTTGCTTTCCCAGCCTTTTCTTTATTAATCACATCCTTCTTATTATCTGATTCTTATTTACTTTTGTTATTTACTTCCACCTTCATCTCTTTATTGAGACATCTTTTGCACTTGGCACCTCCTTAATTGTATCCCGTCACCTTTTACCCTATAATCATCACATTATTCCAATTTAAACCCTCCGAAATGAATCTGGCCAATCCCCTTTTTTTTTCTTAGATCCAATATAATCCACTCCTGCCAACCTTGTTTCTCATCACTTATTCTTTTCTACCCGCGGTTTTCCACAGGTTGTCTTTCGTAAGTCAGACCAGGTCGTACACCTACCTGCTTGCACTCTTATCATCTGTTGAGCATCGGCATTTTACTGGTGTAGCTTTGCCACATGAAACATGTTACTACCATGTTATAAGCTTTTGGGGTAAAACTGGCTCGAATGCCACCTTCCGAACACTTTTAAACTCTCAGGTGGCCTAATAAGTCTCGGGCTCAACTACCCTTCTATCTAAGTCTCATTAATTCTTTCTACGGGAATACATTTAGTATCATGAATCATCAACCTCATATTCTCTATCTTGTTTGCGCAGAAGTACACTAACACAAACTTGCTTGTCATTCATCAACATGCCATTTAGCTTATCAATAGCAGCACTTTCTTTATCTTTACGTTGTCATCTACTTTCTTAGAAGAATCACCATCGCTTGTTGTTTACGTAGTGCGTTAATAGCTAACCATACGGGTTTTAATCCTTTAGGGAGACAAAGTAATCACTATTCCTTATCCATAAGGAACACTTCCTGAACTTGATGTAGATATTACATGAAGTAGATAAAATTGCAGAAGAGTTTCAAGCATCGCAGCTATGTCAGGTTGATGAAACTATCACTCATGCAGCTTCCATAAAAGACTGGAAACTTAACGGTTTACTTCCTCAATTTTGTATCATGGTCCTGGTTTGCCTCAAAACGGGACCTTCTAAGGTACGTAATATGCTTAAGACTCCATCAGGAATCGAATCTTTTCTTAAACTATTATTACCTTCGATTCTTGCACAATCCTCAAAAGGAATGTAAATTCCTCCACTCCGATATGACCTTCAAGGTTTTTCCAAATATCATTTTGTTTTTTCGGTATGAACATTTGTAATTATTCCTTTATACTTAGACTGTCGGCCACTTCATTGGCCTTTCCTGATAATAATAATTCCTTGTAATCCAGGTTTTCTGGATACATTCCAATTCAAATTTTTTTTTCTACCTCATTTCCATCACTGTTTGGTGAAAGCATTCTCCCTTAAGCTCTGCTGAAGGAGAAAAATATATCTATCAGTCTTTTTCCATAAGTCATTGCTTCCACCTACCCGTGGGAACTTTATCACGTTTATTCCCAATCCTACTTAGGATACTTCTTTTCTTAGTTCTTTCTTGTTCTAGGATAATCTCAACCTTCTTTGGTTCCATCCATACCTCACCATGGTTTCATACATGCCTCATTTGGCATTATTGTTATTGTGCCTTACATTTTCTACCAAACTTCTATTTTGAAACTCAGAATATTAACTTTTTCCTTGTAAGGTTTCTTAGGTCGTCCTCATCATTCCTCCTGTATTTTCTAGGTACAGGATATATCAAAACGTCATTGATCAATACTCTAATAATTCTATCTATGTTCTTTCCAGAACTCTTTTTAACAATCCTTACAGGTCATTGTTGCCTTAGCAAATCCAACTCATATCATTTGAATTTGCAATGTCTTTATTAGGGTTAATGCCATCCCTTATGCATTCCCCAGGGTTTGTCTTAATTTATGGATATCCTATCCTTAATTCAACTGCCAGGGAATTCTTGCATCCTATAATTGGCAATCAGATCATGTACCTTTAATAAGGGTCTCTTTTCAATCATTCTTATTTGATAATTGGTCGGTGGCTTAATGCTAACCTCTTCTTTCAGATAGTTGTCAGCCTATTTAACCTTCCAAAAGACAACGTATGTCTATCTGCTTTCTTATAGAACTTGGTAATAGTAGCAAGGATGTTCTGGAAGATATTGGTCGAGTTCAACGTGAATCTCTTAGTACTTATCGTTCTTCTCAAAGGTACTTACCTTAGGCAAAATTTCTACAGCATACTGATTAATCTCTGACCATTTCTATACTCTCTTCATATACCTTCATTATTTACTTTCCTCCGTCATAATATATTCATGGTATTCATGATACCCTAACATCATACATCTCAAGTCATTATACTTCCATTTTTACTCGTAATCTTGGGCAATCATATACACATGAATCACTTTAGTACGGGTGACCCCATTCCAAAAAGTCTAGTAAATTCCCAATCCAAACATGGGTTGCAAAGGGTTCAGTAGAAGATTCCTATGATCTCATTAATATTTCCTTTCTATCAGAAGCCCTTGCAGTCGGTGCTTACTTAGAAGTAACCCTGCTTTGTCCTTTCATTGCTGGTCTAGTCACTTGATAATCCGTTGTGACTTGGCCTCAACTGGCCAAAAAAAGAAATATATATATATGATTTTAGGGGTTGGCTAATAGCATTACTTTTCTAGCAATTGACGGTATAGTGCCTTCTTTGATACCTTTCTACCTTTCCAAAACTTTACTTCTTATAAGTCTTAATCGACTATTCGGCACCATCTCTGGTCACCTTTCCTCTACTTTTATCTTTTCAACTATTCTTATCAATCCTACGTGCCACGCAAGCTTACCATTCCTGGTATAACAGCCTTTACACTTAAGTCAATCCCGGAGTTTCTCAGTCCGGCTGGTTTCTTACTTACATTTCCTGTTTTCGTCCAATCTTACTTCATCATTTTATCTCTACCATCGATTGTAATACTCAGGGTCCGTCTACTAACCCATATGACGGCAACCTTACCCAATCCACATGTAATAACCCTAACTTTTAGAAAGACTACACTGCCTAAATGAATAGTAATTTTGGGGAAATTAGGAAAATGGTATGTAAGTACCCTATATTTGATACAGAAAATGAATAATCGAAAACCATATTAGTGATGTACTATGAAAATAAGTGACTCGAAACAATGACGGATTTCAGAGATTCCTGAGTATGGATTTTAAGATGTTTGATTTCAATTGAGCACTATTGTATTTGATATTAAGGAGTATGGAGATTTAACAAGGATTATTTATATTGGGAAATTATATGAAATTAAGTTAAGCCAAGGAATGAGCAAACCAAAGAAATGTCAAGGGAATTTGGAATTTTAAACGATTTCAGAACCACTGAGATAACGAGGTGTATTCGAAACGAACAGTGATTAAACGAGTATGAAAACCAAGCAACCAAGATTAGTAATATAACAAGGATACATACCACATTATTATTATTACCAAGAGTATTAGCATATTACTTAGAAAATCAAGAAAAGAGAGTATTAGATCATCCAAGTGACATCATTAGTGATATCATCTTCCACTAACTCTTGTTTAAGGGCAAATTAGTCATTAACCATGGGGGATTATCTACAAAACTCTAGAATCATCAAGACTAAGCTAGACAAGATTAACCAACACAAAAATCTTATCATCTTCATCCATTTAGATCAATTCGGCCAAACAGACAGCAGTCCAGAAAAATAGGCATATCTCCTTCGTTTCTCAGCCGAATTTTACGTTCTATAGCTTTTTAGAGAGACCTTGAGATAATCTACAACTCTTATTTCACAAGGTTTTTCCAGAAAAGCAAGGTAAGGACCTCGTTTTTCTTGTTCTTTTAGCTGCAGAATAGTAACTCCGAATTACTAACTTATATTTCATGGTTTCTTTAGATCATCCATGCTATTTTAAGGTTCTTTAAGGATTCCCCAAGGCTTATTAAGTGTTGTTGAAGTTTCAAGAAGGTATAAATCTCAAGAACCTTTAGTACTACTTTAAATATATGATGGATTATAGAGAGTTTAGTGATTAAGATTGTGTTAAGTACGAATTCATGATGATATATGTGTTTGTGAGTGATTTAAGTTGAATATGAAAGTGTGTTGGGCTTGTAACCATGGTTGGTATGATGACCCCATGGTGTAGGTGATGATATATGTGTTGGATGATGGATTTGGAGGAGTGAGATTTTCGTTAAACCAAATAGATGCCCTGTTTTTGACAGCCATACTGGTATGGTAGGGTTCTTTCAGGATCACCAACTGACCATAGCATAGAGCTTGGTTCATAGATCGTTTGGATATAATGTACGTCAAAATCTGATGAACGGTTTAGGAGAAAAGTGAGTTTTAGTGAAAGACGTTCGAAAACCGAGAAAATGTAGTTGTGTCAACTTTGAGGCTATAGTTACCATACTTAAACATCTTTAAAAATTATGAAATTTTGAGAGGAAATAGTAAGGTGATCAGAGAAGCATTACCCACTGACCTTGGGTGAAAATTCAAAATTTATATTTTATGAGAATTTTTACAGTCGAGTGTGGTCGATAAGGAATCCTAAAGGAAATGGTGTAAATCGCTGAAACTTTTATTGAGTCTAAAAATGGTTATGTTCTTTGAACTTTTGGGCTATTAATGATATGCTAAACATATATTATGTGTCAAGGGTATTGCTATATAAGGGTTAAGTGGTTTAGTGGAATATATTCTGATGGTGATCCTTTTCGTTTCTATAGATACTCGAGACGAGCACCGGATCATACTTTTTGAGATTAGAGATCGAGGCAAGATTTCTTCTATCTTTACTTTGAAAAATTATTTATCTTCAAAGGAAAAATGATTTCATGGAATATATATGTGTGATTCTATTATTATTATATTGTTAAGGATTTGTTTTCCTGATTTTGGAAATTAAAGGGAGATGTATATGAATATGAGTATGGATATGGATTAAAGGGAGCAAGATTTCTTTTATCCTTATTTTGATAAACTGTTTATGTTCAAAGGAAATGGTTTTGGTCGATAATATATGAATCTTATATGATGAGATGATTAGGGATATATTCCCTCTTTACTGAGATTTTTGAATATGGATACGAATATGGATAGAGCGAATATACTTTATGTTTTAAAGGGATATGAAAGAATGGTATCAGTTGTTATCTAGAGTTATATGTTTATAATATTATGTTAAAAATATTCTTTTTAAATAATTGTGATTTAATAAATATTATTTGATTACTATTTAATACTTTTAAAATAGACGGAATATTATATATATATATAAAAGCGTATTTGATTTCATTGAATATAGAGGAGATGTCTGAGTCATAATCAAAGTATTATGACATATATATTTTTAAAGGTGATGATAAATGGAAATGGAAATGATATATGTGAATGGAAATGTGAATGGAAATGGAAACGGAAAAATGGAAAATGTGGAATGGTGTTTTATAAATGGAATAATGATTTGACAAAAAGGGGGATTGCAACAGAAAGCGTAAGAGGCTGCATGGGAGTGGCACAGTCCGGCACTTAATATGGGATTTCAACAATAAGCGTAAGAGGTTGTGTGCGGAACAGTCCAGCACTCAATATTTATTACGGCCCAAGAGTTGCCGAAGGAGGATGTAGCAGGTAGCCTTCCTCCAGGGTTGATTACCAGGTGGGATCATCCCTTCTACTAGTAGAAAACATAGAGCAGGTACGGTCAGGCGACTGATCATCGTCCTACGTATCTGGCGCTAGCAGATATCCCCAAAGTATTTAAAGAAAGAATTGAAAATGGTTACAGTTTTATATACTGGAAAAGGAAAAAAAATGGTATGAAAAGTATGGAAATGTTTTATGGATTGAAGAGAAACTGATTTTATATTATTTTTTTATAATTGTTGTATAAAAGGAAATGGAAGGATTATATTGAAAGTTTTTACTCAAATGTTATACTACCTTGAGATATTATACTGAGATGATGTACTGAAATTATATTATATTAGAAGAGAAACTGATATTATATTGTTTTATATATTTTTCTTATAAAGGAAAAATGGATGGTGTATTGAATAATTATTGATTAATTATTTTCTTAATTCTTATAGTGGACTTTCCGTTTATAAATATATATATATATATATATATATATATATGCTTTAACTTTGATTTCTGGTTTACAAAATCTATCTTGCTGAGCTATTATAGCTCACTCTTGCTATTTATTTATATAACAGCTAGATTAGGTGCCGAAACGTCGCAGTACAACCCGGAAGAGAGTAAAGGGGAAGTCTACCTTATGAGAAAGTATCGACACCAGTTCTCAAGGTAGTATATACTTATATATGGGTATAATAGATGGTATTCTGGGATTGTAACAATAGTTTATCTTTAACTGCTATTATTTATGGATGTTATTCTCTGAGCATATGACTGGTGTGTGTATATTAGTGTGGGGTCACTTATGCGAGTTTTAAAATGATATTAAAATATTTAAAAGGTCAAAAGTGATAAGGTTAATAAATGGAAATTGGAGCGTGACGGCCCGGATTCCTAACCCCAGATTTGGGGCTGTCACACCACAGGGTTCGTTCCAGTTCCCATTCTCTTTAATGATGTTCTCTGATAATCAGAAAGACAAGGTTTGCCAAAATTCGCCGAATTCCTTTCCAGACTCAGGGAAATTCTGGTCAATCTATCCATCTACTGGTAACATTTAAGGAGACCAGTTTCGAAACCTGAAGAATAATCCTATGAACCACCAAGCAGGTAGAACCATAAGCAGTCATCGTTAACGAAATAATCGTCATCAGATTGGAAGTTTAACCACTGGAGAGGAACCAATTATATACATTCCTTAGAAGGGAATTAACAGTTTCAAACAGAAACCTGACACAACGTCCTGATACCCATACGTCCTGAGATTCAGTATTACCAAATGTCAATCTACCTGACCACTAGTCTCAGAAAGAACATTGCCGTCGGAGTTGGTTGTTCCACAGAATTGGCACTACTAAGGCTTGAGATCTGGTGGACCATGTTGTCCGAATGCATCCGCAAGTACTTTGTCATGTTGCGCAAACACACATCCTAATCCTTTATGCGAGTCATCGTTGGAAGCACAAAGTCTCTTTTTTCCATTAAGTAATGCCAACTCTTGGTCATTACCAATTCCACCTTTTAGCTCCAGGAAGATTTTCTCATATTTTTCTCTTTAACTGCTGATCGTATTACTTGATCCGTTATAATTCCGCGTCGGAATAAACTTAAGGTAACTACTATAATTCATTGAAAGAAAGAATTTAATATTCCTCTGAATCACATGCATCTAACATTTCTGGTTCATCATTTCACTGAGTTGAAATAACCCTATAATCAATCTCTGACAGTAGTCTCATTACGAATTCATTTTGACTCACTGGTCTTATCTTCCGGTAGGTTCTGAGATCATTGTCTTGCTTACTACTTCCTTATATAACTTTATCCAATCATGCTGTCACTTCCCAATGTCTTTACTTTCTACTGATTCATTCATAAAATGAACATTTCCCTTAATAAAACCACCTCATTAACCTCAATTTGGTTCCATAATTTACAACCTATGACACCTACCTTCTCATGGCGAATTATTACTGACCATATTCGTACTAATTCATTTATCAAATGATATGGCACTTACTGCCTCCTTCACAACTATTCCTAGGGACTCTGCTCCTCGCCCTAAATCGATGTCTTTGATAATCATACATCCCTCTAGCTCTTTCTTCGTTAATTTGGAAGTCTCCAGGGATTCTCGTCTATTCCCGTATAAGATCTCAAGTGATCCTTTCAATCCGTCTTACTTGCTGGTACTACCTCCAGTAGTCCGGCTACGAATCCAACATGATGAATCTTCAGTTCTATTGCTAATAACTCAGTTCTTTATGCTCCCTTTTATGAGCACTATACTTTAATCATCACAGTCTTTCTGGTTGCAGCCCTCATTCCTCAAGGGTAAGCTCCTTATCCTAACAGGATTTTTCCTTATCTGCTGGAACCTCTTCCGGGTCTCCAGTAGGGTACTCCATCGAATTACCCACTGATCTTCAGCATATAAAGCATCATCGCGCTGCTGCTCGTATGCCTCAAGGTTTGTCGCCTTACTCGTCGATACGATATCGAGCTAAGTTACTATCATGATACTTAAGAGTTCCCATAAGGGTTTTATATGTCATCACTACATTAAGTAGTCCGACTATGAACTTGGTAAGAGTTCTTATTATCTTATTGAATTTATTGTTTTAACGTCGCCTCATCTCTGGGGTTTATAACGTACGCTCTGATACCACTTCTGTAACACCCCCAGATCCGGGGTCCGGTCGTTACGGTCTCCAATTCTGTCCACAATACTTGAACTTACTTCGACATAAAATAAATTACATCTTTATGACCCAACACGACAATATAAAACACACCCGTTATAGTCCCAGAGATGAAATCAGAGTAACAACCAAATTTTTATTAAACACATTATGAGTTCTTACAATCCAAAAGAATTACAATATAAATACATACTCTTTGTCATCCATTTGCATAAGTCATACTAGACCATATACTTGGTACTGAAAGAATAAATCTATCCTACCAATAGTTTTCTCTTCGGTTCTGGTAATCTCATCGTCCTTGCCAGCGTCGAGTGTGCCTTGTGCGTGTCATCTGGTCTAGCTGTTGTTGTGATATAATAATAAAGCAAGGGTGAGCAATAGCCCACCAACAATAATATTTAACTGAACGATAATATATAACAGTTCAAAAGTATCTTTCAAACCATATGCCATGCATTTACGGAAATGATGCCAGAATAACATGAACGATGAAGTTACGAGGTAACTCAAAATGCATATATAGGTGGGAATATCTGCTATGTCAAAGATAAGCCAGATATTATCATTTATCATATAAAGAGGAACTTGCAAGGAAAATATTACAATTCCAGTTATTAACATTTTTCGAAGTCCTACAACCTTCTCTTCGACGTGTTGCGGAAGACACCGTCAACCTTAAAGAAGTCTCTTCTATACGTGTTGCAGGGAATTCCCAATTTGGGAGATGAACTAATACTGGAGTTATCACGCCCCAGCTGTCCCACTCCCTAATGATCAGTCGGGGATGGTACAGCCCAATATAGTTTATTACTGGTAGAAGGAAGAACTGACGGCTCCACTTGTCGATTGCCTTTAATAGTAACTCCCTGGCCAATGATTAGGCCTTGTGATGGACCGTGCGACTCGGCCTCTTACACACGACTCCTAGTTCGAATAAATCCATAGCATTGAAACGTAGAGTTTGTCCTCCCTTCCCCAAGTGAAATACTTGGTGATAAGACTCCATAAAGTAGTCGTATCTAGTTGGAAAGGAAAATTCACCAACATTTCCCAAGCTTTTGCTTGTTAATGGATATCAACTTGTTCCAACAATCTTACCCCTCGAATGATGAGAAGGTACACACAGTGTAAGAACCCCAAATTTTGGATATAATTAAAACTTTTTATTAAGTAATGATAAAATGAAGAACAATGATTCCGACAACATGGTCACCAGCTCTAATGAATGGTGGTTTCAAAGAACAATGATTGTAATGAATGGATATTGCTTGGGACAATGATCCTGATGCATTGGTATATTGCCAGAATAGAGTAATTCGATGGTTGAGGACCTAGATAAGAATAATCTACCATCCAGGAAGGAGCTAATGGATCCTTGAAGGGAAATGAGTACGTGCATAGTGTTTCCCATACGTGCATAGTATTTCCCATACGTGCATAGTGTTTCCCGTACGTGCATAGTGTTTCCTGTACGTGCATAGTAATTTGGTGAATGAATAGTGATTTTGTAAGTTGGAAAACTTTTCACGCCACCCTATGTACGGGACGTGATATGGATGTTTCGAAGTCATATTAGTAGTACGCGGAGGAAATAAGTGAATGCAGAGACGATCGGAATTCAGAAATTCCAAATTCTTTTTCGGTATAATATTTGACCGGACAGTGGATTAAATATTATTATAATCCAAGAATTGAGATATTAACTTTGAGGATTTGATATTTTGGGATGTTATTATATTTGATTTAAGAATGAAGGTAGGAAACCACTGAGGAGTGGTTATGGCTACAATGTAATAATTGATATTTGGAAAGAATGAATGGAATTCGACTTTATTATTTCTATGTCTTGAAGAATGCTAAAGGGTAACAGCATAGGTAAGAATAATCTATCTTCTAAGGGAATAAGATATGGCAATTTCAAGCAGGAGAATACCCTCATGTCATCCAGATCGATAGCGATTAATCAAGTAGTTCCGTAAAAAGGTTAAGGAACGATCGAAAGAGAATACGGACAATTGTACCACCCTAAGAGAACAAGTAAAGAATACATAATGAATAGTGTTTGGTGGGAGTATATAATAATATGAGACGACACTATACAGAAGCATTCGGAACGGATTTCCGAGTTCGTATTAGTGATCCAGGGGGAAAATAAGTGTATGTAAAAGCTGTCGGATTCTGAAAAACCGTACTTTTATTTTCTCCGAGAGTTCCCTGGACACTGATAGCCTTAAGTATTTAACGAATGGATTTAAGGAATATAAATTGGAAAGTTAGAATGAAAGATGGAGAATGAAAGTATTAATATTAAAGAGGATTCCCGGTAAACCCTAATTAGAAATCCGTGAAATATTCTCGCGAACGATCAATCGAAACGGGTAATAACCGGACACAGAAACAAGCAGAGGAAGCAAGAGTCTTGTGTAAGCTACTAGAATAAATATCTAGCAACCAAGTGGCTTAAAGTAACTAGCATACTTGGAGATGGAAGTAGTACTTAGATATCAAACCAATACTTAGCATGAAAACCATTCAAAATGCAACACATGTCTCTTGATTGCATCATGGATGACCTAGGCACTTTAATAAAGCTACTTTAGCAAGATATTATCCAAGGCAACACAATAATACAAGGAAAAGATCAAGAACAAGCAACCAACTCTCTCCCCCTCCAAAAACATTCCATTCGACTTCCTCCCTAAATTCCAAATCCAAAGTCCAAGCTTCCACCATTGTTTGATCTCCAAATTTTTATGGTAAGTCCTATAATTCATAAAAGTGATACCCTAGAAATCTTGGCTTCAAACTCCATGTTTTCCATTTTCAAATAAATCATCCAAGCCTAGGGTGAATAGTGATTTTAAGAAACTAACTTTGATTTCTTGTTTTGTTTGGATGATCCAAGCTTTGTTAAGGTAATCTAAGGAATAGACAAGGCTTACCAAGTGTTATTCACTCTCCAAGGAAGGTAACAAGCTCCAAAAACCCTTGGTACCATTTTGAGATTTTATGAGTTTTATGGATGATTTAGTGTTAGTATGCTATGTTATGCTTAGATCTATGTTATTAGTTGATTATGGTTGTTGTTTGGATTGTGATCCATGAGATGGTTGAGATGAGTTGTTGATAGACTAGTCATGATGATTATCATGCGTTTGTGTGGTTGGATTGATCTTTGTTAGATCGAGATAAAGTGTAAAAACTTTGGAAAATGCGTAAACATAGCCGTTATAATGCCTGATTTTACAATATCATGTTTTGTATGCCATTTTTCACATCAAGACCCTACTGACCAGAAACTTTTCTGACATTTTAGGATAGCTTATGTTATAAGCTTCGTTTTGATATAATGATCACGTGAAACGGACTTACGGTTTAGGAGTTACTGCCGGTTTACTAAAAGTATTTCGAAACCGTAACCGAGAATTCGTAACTGAATTTGAACCCTCGTAAAATATGTAAAGTCATGGCGAATCTTGGTAAATAAATACTAGAGGTAAAAAGGAAGGTGTGAAAGAAAACCGTATGTCAAAAGGATCATTTTTCGATTTATTAAAAATGTTCGAGTCGAGGTTAAACGCGAACGAACCCCTAAAAGACGACTCTTTTATAACTTCGGTAAAACACTTAGAAAACGGGCGATAAAACTCGGAGTATAGTATTGGTTCGTAACGATCGACTTTAGAACTCATATGACTTAAGTATGTCCCAAGTATAAGTACAATGACATGTCGTATTAACGAACGAATGTCGGGTCGGATCAGCGATAATAAGTAATCCACTAAAATGGGTATAACGAGATAACTCGAGAACGTGTTTCGAATTAAGTATAACTTAACTTTTAATATGTTAAGTGATTAATCCCGAATGCCTTGGCTATTTATAGATCACCAAGCTGAACCGGGACCCGCTACCACTACCCCTTACCGTACTCGACTACCAGGCAAGTTTCAATTCCCTTCTTTTAGGCTGTTGTTGTGATTGAATAAATATATATATATGATTGCTGATATACATATGCCATTGCATGCATGCCTAATTTCAAGTTGAATTGATATACTTGTTCCCTGAATGTTATTGTTGGCTTATAAGCTAGATAGTTATATATCAGTTATAAGCCGGTTATTGTAAGACCCTCATAGAAGGGCGTATACATCTTATTAATCAAAAATAGACCGGGAGTCAATATTCTTTGATATATCGAGATTACCTCGGAGGAAAATATTTAAGTAAATATTTTCTATTATTTGGGCGACGAATATTATTTGAATATTCGTTCGAGACTAATTATTTTAACGATCCTTACTTCAAATAATTATTTGAACGTAACTATTCAACGAATAATATTTCTCAATATTCATTCAGAGTCGAATTGATTATCGACTATTATTTCGATTATTCTTCTAAAGATGAGACTATTAAATGAATATTATTTGGATATTCTTTTAGAATATTATTTTATTAAATAAATATTACTTTTGAATATTCATTTAAGATATTAAATACTTGATGGATATTATTTTAATATTCATCTGAAGCTTGATTTAATTATCGAATATTATCTCGAATATTCCTTAAGGCTTGGATTACTAAATGAATATTACTTGATATTCATTTAGGATATTATTCATTAAATGAATATTACTTTTGAATATTCATTTAAATTCCTAATTAATTATGAATATTACCTTAAATATTCTTTTCAGGTCTTATTAATTAATGAATATTGTTTTGAATATTCATTTAAATATTTATTTATTCAATAAATATTCTCCTGATATTTCTTCAGGGATTATTTGAGAAATACTTTGATTAAAGATATTCTTTCATATTCCCAAATATTCTTTAAATATTTTAATTCAATAAATATTCTCTGAATATTTATTCCATACTTAGAATAACCTCGATAAGGTTTATCTTCTTCGATTATTACAGAAAATACCTCGGAATCATATTATTATTAAGCTTATATCAAGAAAGGTTCTCAGACATCATTCTTCTTTGAGTCTATCTCCTTAATAATAAGGGAACCTTACTTGGAAAATGTTATTTATCTTGTCGACTTCCCGGTCATAAAGTATTCCCTTCACTCGCAACTCGGGTGCTGTTGACTTATTAAGTCGTTGCTTACCTTCTCATCTTTCGAGAGGTAAGATTACTGGAACAAGTTGATATCCGTTACCAAGTAATAGCTTGGGAGTTATTGGTAAATTTTCCTTTCCAACTAGATACGACTACTTTGTGGAGTCTTATCAACAAGTATTATACTTGGGGAAAGGGGGACGAACGTTACATTCAGAATCATGAATTCTATTTGAACTAGGAGTCGTGTAAGAGGCCGAGTAGCGCCGGTCCATCCCCTTTGGCCCAACCGTTGGCCGGGGAGAGCTAGTAAGGCGGTATACAAGTAAAGCCGTCAGTTCTTCCTTCTACCGGTAGTAAATCTAAATTGAGCTGTACGATCTCGACTGATCATCAAGATTGGAACAGCGGGCGCGGTGAATACTCCATCATTGGTTAATCATCCAAATTTATTTATTTCCTGCAACATGATTACTGTTGGCAGAGTTGGAAAAGGGTCAAAACTGGAATTGCAACCTTTTCTTGCAAGTTCCTCTTCTTAATAACAATAAGAATATCTCGCTTACTTTGATGTAGCAGATATTTCTACAAACAAATACTTCAAGTTACCTTGTAACTTCATCGTTCATATTATACTGGCATCATTTCCGTAAATGCATGGCATATGGTTTGAAAGATACTTTTGAACTGTTATACATTATCATTCAGTTATATATTATTGTTGGTGGGCTATTGCTCACCCTTGCTTTATTATTATATCACAACAACAGCTAGACCAGATGACTCGCACAAGGCGCACTCGACGCGGGCGAGGACGATGAGACTACCAGAGCTGAAGAAGAAGCTATTGGTAGGATATATTTATTCTTTCAGTACCAAGAATATGGTCTAGTATGACTTATGTAAATGGATGGCAAAGAGTATGTATTTATATTGAAATTCTTTTGGATTGTAAGAACTCATAATGTGATTAATAAAAATTTGATTGTTACTCTGATTTCATCTCTGGGACTATAACGGGTGTGTTTTATATTGTTGTGTTGGGTTATAGAGACGTAATTTATTTTATGTTAAGGAAAGTTCAATTGTTGTGGACAGAATTGGAAACCGTAACCACCGGATCTGGGGGTGTTACAGAAGTGGTATCAGAGCATACGTTATAAACCCCAGTGATGAGGTGACGTTAAAACAATAAATTCAATAAGATAATTAGAACTCTTGCCAAGTTCATAGTCGGACTACTTAATGTAGTGATGACATATAAAACCCTTATGGGAACTCGTAAGTATAATGATAGTAACTTAGCTCGATATCGTATCGACGAGTAAGGCGACTGACCTTGAGGCATATGAGCAACAGCGCGATGATGCTTTATATGCTGAAGATCAGCGGGTAATTCGATGGAGTACCCTACTGGAGACCCGGAAGAGGTTCCAGCAGATAAGGAAAATCCTGTTAGGATAAGGAGCTTACCCATGGGTAATGAGGGTCGCAGCCAGAATGACTGTGATGATTAAGATATGGTGCTCAGAATAGTGAGTATAAAGAACCGAAATATTATTAAGAGATCTGAAGATGCATGTTGAATTCATAGCCGGACTACCAGATGTAGTACCAGCAAGAAAGAAGGATTGGAAGAATTACTTGAGATCTTATACGGAAATAGATGAGAATCCTTAGAGATTTTCATCTTAACAAAGAAAGAGCTAGAGGGATGTATGATTATCAAAGACCGCGATATAGGACGAGGAGCAGAGTCCCTAGGAATAGTTGAGAATGAGGCAGTAAGTGCCATATCATTTGATAAATGAATCAGTATGAATATTGTCAGTAATAATTTGCCACTAGAAGGCAGATGTCATAGGTTATAATTTACGAAACCAAAGTGAGGTTAATGAGGTGGTTTTATTCAGGGAAATGTTCATATTATGAATGAATCATTTAGAAAGTAAAGACATTGGGAAGTGATAGCATGATTGGGTAAAGTTATATAAGGAAGTAGTAAGCAAGACAATGATCTCAGAACCTACCGGAAGAGAAGACCAGTGAGTCAAGATGAACTCGTAATGAGACTACTGCCAGAGACTGAGTATAGAGTTAATTCAACTCAGTTAAATGATGAAATAGAAACGTTAGATGCATGTGATTCAGAGGAATATTAAATTCCTTCTTCTCTTTGAATGGATTATAGTAGTACCTTAAGTTTATTCCGATGCGGAATTATAATAGATCAAGTAATACGATCAGTAGTTAAAGAGAAAAATGTGAGAAAATCTTCCTGGAGCTAAAAGGTGAAATTGGTAATGACCAAGAGCTGGCATTGCTTAATGGAAAAAGGAGACTTTGTGCTTCCAATGACGCTTCGCATAAAGGGTTAGGTAGACCGACATTTGGTAGCATTGAATATCAGGACGTTGTGACAGGTTTCAGTTTGAAACTGTTGATTCCCTTCTAAGGGATGGATATAATTGATTCCTCTCCAGTGGGTAAACTTCCAATCTGATGATGATTATTTCGTTAACTATGACTACTTATGATTCCACCTGCTTGGAGGTTCATAGAACTATTCTTCAGGTTTCGAAACTGGTCTCCTTAATGTTACCAGTAGGTGGGTAGATTGATCAAAATTTCCCTGAGTCTGGAAAGGAATTCGGTGAATTTTGGCAAACCTTGTCTTTCTGATTATCAGAGAATGTCATGGAAGAGAGTAGAAACTGGAGCAAACCCTGTGATTTGGGTAAGGATGTTGTAATATGGGTTAGTAAACGGACCCTGAGCATTACAATCGACGGTAGTGATAAAATGATGAAGTGAGATTGGACGAAAACAGGAAATGTAAGTAAGAAATTAGCCGGACGGAGAAACTCCGGGATTGACTTAAGTGAAAAGGCAGTTATGCCAGGAATGGTAAGCTTGCGTGGCAAGCGGGATTGATAAGAATAGTTGAAAAGATAAAAGTGGAGGAAAGGTGACTGGAGACGGTGCCGAGTAGTCGATTAAGACTTATATGGAGTAAAGTTTTGGAAAGGTAGAAAGGTATCAAAGAAGAAGGCACTATGCCGGCAATTGCTAGAAAAGTAATGCTATTAGCCAACCCCTAAAATCATATATATTTTTTTATTTTAGTGTGGCCAGTTGAGGCCAAGTCACAAAGGATTATCGAGTGACTAGACCAGCAATGAAAGGAAACATTAATGAGATCGTTTGAATCTTCTGCCGAACAACCCATGTTTTGATTGGGAATTCACTAGACCTTTTTGGGATGGGGTCACCCGTACTGAAGTGACTCATGTGTATATGGGTGTCCAAGATTTCGAGTAAAATGGAAGTATAGTGACTTGAGATGTATGATGTTAGGGTATCATGAATACCATGAATATATTATGACGGAGGAAAGTAAACAATGAAGGTATATGAAGAGGGTATAGAAAAGGTCAGAAATTGAACAGTATGCTGTAGGAATTTTGTCTGAGGCAAGTACCTTTGCGAAGAACGATAAGCACTAAGAGATTCACGTTGAACTCGACTAATCTCTTCCAGAACATCCTTGCTACCATTAACAAGTTCGGTAAGAGAAGAGATAGGCATACGTTGCCTTTTTGGAAGGCCAAATAGGCTGACAACTATCTGAAAGAAGAGGGTGGCATTAAACCACCGATCGATTATCAAATGAGAATGATTGAAAAGAGACCTTTATTAAGGATACATGATCTGATTGCCAATTATAAGATGCAAGAATTCCTTGGCAGTTGAATTAAGGATAGGATATCCATAAATTAAGACAAACCCTGGGGAATGCACAAGGGGTGGCATTAACCCTAATAACGACATTATGACTTCAGATGATATGAGCTGGACTTGCTAAGGCAACAATGACCGGTAAGGATTATTAAAAAGAGTTCTGGAAAGAACATAGATAGAATTATTAGAGTATTGATCAATGACATTTTGATATACCCGGTACCCAGAAAATACCGGAGGAATGATAAGGATGGCCTATGAAACCTTACAAGGAAAAAAGTAATATTCCAAACTTCAAAAATGGAAGTTTGGTAAGGAATGTATAACATCGTAACAATAATGCCAGATGAGGCATGTATGAAACCCTGAGGAAGTATGGGTTGAACCTATAAAGGTTGAGATTATCCTAAGATAAAGAAAGAACTAAGAAAAGAAGTATCCTAAGTAGGATTGGGAATAAACGTGATAAAGTTCCCACGGGTAGGTGGAAGCAATGACTTATGGAAATGACTGATAGTTATATTTTCTCCTTCAGCAGAGCTTAATGGAGAATGCTTTAACCCAACAGTGATGGGAATGAGGTAGAAAAACTTGAGTTGGAATGTACCCAGAAAACATGGGTTACAAGAAATCATTATCATCAAGAAAGGCCAATGAGGTGGTCGACAATCTAAGTATAAAGGAATAATTATAAATGTTCATACCGAAGAAACAAAATGATATTTGGAAAGACCTTGAAGGTCGTATTGGAGTGGAGGAAGTTACATTCCTTTGGATGATTGTGCAAGAATCGAAGGTAATAATAGTTTAAGTAAAGATTCGATTCCCGATATTGTCTTAAGCAAACTACACACCTTAGAAGGTCCCGTTTTGAGGCAAACCAGGACCATGATACAATATTGACGAAGTAAACCATTAAGTTTCCAGTATTTTATGGGAGATGCATGAGTGATGGTTTCATCAACCGGACCTAGCTGCGATGCTTGAAACTCTTCTGCAATTTTATCTACTTCATGTAATATCTACATCAAGTTCAAGAAGTGTTCCTTATGGATAAGGAATAGTGATTACTTTGTCTCCCTAAAGGATTGAAACCCGTAGGGTTAGCTATTAATGCACTACGTAAACAACAAGCGATGGTGATTCTTCTAAGAAAATAGATGACAATGTAAAGATAAAGAAAGTGCTGCCATTGATTAACTAAATGGCATGTTGATGAATGACAAACAAGTTTATGTTAGTGTACTTCTGCGCAAACAAGATAGAGAATATGAGGTTGATGATTCCTGATGTTAAAGATATTCCCATGGAAAGAATTAATGAGACTTGGAGGGAAGGGCGGTTGAGCCCGAGACTTATTGGGCCACCTGAGAGTTTAAAGTGTTCGGACGGCGGTATTCGAGCCAGCCTTACCCCCAAAACTTATAGCACGGTCATAACGGGTTTTCATGTGGCCAGGCTACGCCAGTAAAATGCAGATGTTCGACAGATGATAAGAGTGCGAGCAGGTAGGGGTGCGACCTGGTCTGACTTACGAAAGACAATCTGTGGAAAACCACGGATAGAAAAGAACAAGTGATGAGAAACAAAGTTGGCAGAAGTAGATTATATGAATCTAAGTTAAAGGAATCGGGCCAGATTCATTTCGGAAAGTTTAAATTGAAATAACGTGATGATTATAGAGTAAATGTGATGGGATACCAATAAAGAGGTGCCAAGTGCAAAAGATGTCTCAATAAAGAGATGAAGGTGGAAGTAAATAACAGAAGTAAATAAGAATCAGATAATAAGAAGGATGTGATTGATAAAGAAAGGACGGGGAAAACAACTACAAAATAGGAAGCAAGGAATGTTAGGAATGGATTAATAAATGGGTTTTCCGATGAATTTTCGGGATGACAACCTGATAGTGTTAATATTATAGATATGAAAAAGTTAGTAGCGTGACATGGAATGTCAGTAACAATGGTGTCAAGCGAGAAACTAAGATTTAACCTGAAAGGTTCAAAGATTTTCCAAAAGTAAGTTGCTAAGGTGGAACCAGGGTACAGGTCCAGAGAAAAATGGACAAAGCAGCAAGATATTTTGACACGTGAGATTGCAATCAAATAGTATTGGATATAATTATGATTAATTTCTTCTTTGATAAACCTCTATAGTTCAGAGGTAAATTATGAGTATGATATTCTACAACCATGAAAGCTTTCTATAATCCTTTAGAACTCTTTTCTCTTCTTCTCTCTTATTCATCTTCTTTATGAATTGAGAAGAACAACCCTTTTAGGAGGGGAGGTACTGCTACGTGACTATCTGTCTATGTGATAGAAGTCTAAGTGGAATGCCATGACTTGTTTAATTGCTTGTCAAGTACTAAAGGCTGGCCCCCTTCTGTACTAACTATGCAATATAACAAATGTTCAATTGATCATAGTGATCTCTCAATAAATCTTTCCACTTCTCCATATTGATCGAGATTGCGAAGATTAAAGCGATCAGGAAATGCACAGTACGAGCGAGGTTACCTCCGAATCGTGGGGTGATAGTGATACCAATGTTACTGCAGGTATCAATAAGGATAAGACTGAGTAAGAGTATAACCCGGATAGTGAGTTGTACGAAAAGTAGCAACGTTGATGGAAAAATGATAAAGTATGGATTGTAGCACTAGAAGATGTGCTGAGGAAGGGTAGAACGACTAAGAATTGACTGGGAAGCTAAAAAGGGAACGACAGGCAAACGACTCTTTGCTTCCTACCTGATTCCGGGACGGAATCCTTTTAAGGAGGGGAGACTGTAAGAACCCCAAATTTTGGATATAATTAAAACTTTTTATTAAGTAATGATAAAATGAAGAACAATGATTCCGACAACATGGTCACCAGCTCTAATGAATGGTGGTTTCAAAGAACAATGATTGTAATGAATGGATATTGCTTGGGACAATGATCCTGATGCATTGGTATATTGCCAGAATAGAGTAATTCGATGGTTGAGGACCTAGATAAGAATAATCTACCATCCAGGAAGGAGCTAATGGATCCTTGAAGGGAAATGAGTACGTGCATAGTGTTTCCCATACGTGCATAGTATTTCCCATACGTGCATAGTGTTTCCCGTACGTGCATAGTGTTTCCTGTACGTGCATAGTAATTTGGTGAATGAATAGTGATTTTGTAAGTTGGAAAACTTTTCACGCCACCCTATGTACGGGACGTGATATGGATGTTTCGAAGTCATATTAGTAGTACGCGGAGGAAATAAGTGAATGCAGAGACGATCGGAATTCAGAAATTCCAAATTCTTTTTCGGTATAATATTTGACCGGACAGTGGATTAAATATTATTATAATCCAAGAATTGAGATATTAACTTTGAGGATTTGATATTTTGGGATGTTATTATATTTGATTTAAGAATGAAGGTAGGAAACCACTGAGGAGTGGTTATGGCTACAATGTAATAATTGATATTTGGAAAGAATGAATGGAATTCGACTTTATTATTTCTATGTCTTGAAGAATGCTAAAGGGTAACAGCATAGGTAAGAATAATCTATCTTCTAAGGGAATAAGATATGGCAATTTCAAGCAGGAGAATACCCTCATGTCATCCAGATCGATAACGATTAATCCAGTAGTTCCGTAAAAAGGTTAAGGAACGATCGAAAGAGAATACGGACAATTGTACCACCCTAAGAGAACAAGTAAAGAATACAGAATGAATAGTGTTTGGTGGGAGTATATAATAATATGAGACGACACTATACAGAAGCATTCGGAACGGATTTCCGAGTTCGTATTAGTGATCCAGGGGGAAAATAAGTGTATGTAAAAGCTGTCGGATTCTGAAAAACCGTACTTTTATTTTCTCCGAGAGTTCCCTGGACACTGATAGCCTTAAGTATTTAACGAATGGATTTAAGGAATATAAATTGGAAAGTTAGAATGAAAGATGGAGAATGAAAGTATTAATATTAAAGAGGATTCCCGGTAAACCCTAATTAGAAATCCGTGAAATATTCTCGCGAACGATCAATCGAAACGGGTAATAACCGGACACAGAAACAAGCAGAGGAAGCAAGAGTCTTGTGTAAGCTACTAGAATAAATATCTAGCAACCAAGTGGCTTAAAGTAACTAGCATACTTGGAGATGGAAGTAGTACTTAGATATCAAACAAATACTTAGCATGAAAACCATTCAAAATGCAACACATGTCTCTTGATTGCATCATGGATGACCTAGGCACTTTAATAAAGCTACTTTAGCAAGATATTATCCAAGGCAACACAATAATACAAGGAAAAGATCAAGAACAAGCAACCAACTCTCTCCCCCTCCAAAAACATTCCATTCGACTTCCTCCCTAAATTCCAAATCCAAAGTCCAAGCTTCCACCATTGTTTGATCTCCAAATTTTTATGGTAAGTCCTATAATTCATAAAAGTGATACCCTAGAAATCTTGGCTTCAAACTCCATGTTTTCCATTTTCAAATAAATCATCCAAGCCTAGGGTGAATAGTGATTTTAAGAAACTAACTTTGATTTCTTGTTTTGTTTGGATGATCCAAGCTTTGTTAAGGTAATCTAAGGAATAGACAAGGCTTACCAAGTGTTATTCACTCTCCAAGGAAGGTAACAAGCTCCAAAAACCCTTGGTACCATTTTGAGATTTTATGAGTTTTATGGATGATTTAGTGTTAGTATGCTATGTTATGCTTAGATCTATGTTATTAGTTGATTATGGTTGTTGTTTGGATTGTGATCCATGAGATGGTTGAGATGAGTTGTTGATAGACTAGTCATGATGATTATCATGCGTTTGTGTGGTTGGATTGATCTTTGTTAGATCGAGATAAAGTGTAAAAACTTTGGAAAATGCGTAAACATAGCCGTTATAATGCCTGATTTTACAATATCATGTTTTGTATGCCATTTTTCACATCAAGACCCTACTGACCAGAAACTTTTCTGACATTTTAGGATAGCTTATGTTATAAGCTTCGTTTTGATATAATGATCACGTGAAACGGACTTACGGTTTAGGAGTTACTGCCGGTTTACTAAAAGTATTTCGAAACCGTAACCGAGAATTCGTAACTGAATTTGAACCCTCGTAAAATATGTAAAGTCATGGCGAATCTTGGTAAATAAATACTAGAGGTAAAAAGGAAGGTGTGAAAGAAAACCGTATGTCAAAAGGATCATTTTTCGATTTATTAAAAATGTTCGAGTCGAGGTTAAACGCGAACGAACCCCTAAAAGACGACTCTTTTATAACTTCGGTAAAACACTTAGAAAACGGGCGATAAAACTCGGAGTATAGTATTGGTTCGTAACGATCGACTTTAGAACTCATATGACTTAAGTATGTCCCAAGTATAAGTACAATGACATGTCGTATTAACGAACGAATGTCGGGTCGGATCAGCGATAATAAGTAATCCACTAAAATGGGTATAACGAGATAACTCGAGAACGTGTTTCGAATTAAGTATAACTTAACTTTTAATATGTTAAGTGATTAATCCCGAATGCCTTGGCTATTTATAGATCACCAAGCTGAACCGGGACCCGCTACCACTACCCCTTACCGTACTCGACTACCAGGCAAGTTTCAATTCCCTTCTTTTAGGCTGTTGTTGTGATTGAATAAATATATATATATGATTGCTGATATACATATGCCATTGCATGCATGCCTAATTTCAAGTTGAATTGATATACTTGTTCCCTGAATGTTATTGTTGGCTTATAAGCTAGATAGTTATATATCAGTTATAAGCCGGTTATTGTAAGACCCTCATAGAAGGGCGTATACATCTTATTAATCAAAAATAGACCGGGACTCAATATTCTTTGATATATCGAGATTACCTCGGAGGAAAATATTTAAGTAAATATTTTCTATTATTTGGGCGACGAATATTATTTGAATATTCGTTCGAGACTAATTATTTTAACGATCCTTACTTCAAATAATTATTTGAACGTAACTATTCAACGAATAATATTTCTCAATATTCATTCAGAGTCGAATTGATTATCGACTATTATTTCGATTATTCTTCTAAAGATGAGACTATTAAATGAATATTATTTGGATATTCTTTTAGAATATTATTTTATTAAATAAATATTACTTTTGAATATTCATTTAAGATATTAAATACTTGATGGATATTATTTTAATATTCATCTGAAGCTTGATTTAATTATCGAATATTATCTCGAATATTCCTTAAGGCTTGGATTACTAAATGAATATTACTTGATATTCATTTAGGATATTATTCATTAAATGAATATTACTTTTGAATATTCATTTAAATTCCTAATTAATTATGAATATTACCTTAAATATTCTTTTCAGGTCTTATTAATTAATGAATATTGTTTTGAATATTCATTTAAATATTTATTTATTCAATAAATATTCTCCTGATATTTCTTCAGGGATTATTTGAGAAATACTTTGATTAAAGATATTCTTTCATATTCCCAAATATTCTTTAAATATTTTAATTCAATAAATATTCTCTGAATATTTATTCCATACTTAGAATAACCTCGATAAGGTTTATCTTCTTCGATTATTACAGAAAATACCTCGGAATCATATTATTATTAAGCTTATATCAAGAAAGGTTCTCAGACATCATTCTTCTTTGAGTCTATCTCCTTAATAATAAGGGAACCTTACTTGGAAAATGTTATTTATCTTGTCGACTTCCCGGTCATAAAGTATTCCCTTCACTCGCAACTCGGGTGCTGTTGACTTATTAAGTCGTTGCTTACCTTCTCATCTTTCGAGAGGTAAGATTACTGGAACAAGTTGATATCCGTTACCAAGTAATAGCTTGGGAGTTATTGGTAAATTTTCCTTTCCAACTAGATACGACTACTTTGTGGAGTCTTATCAACAAGTATTATACTTGGGGAAAGGGGGACGAACGTTACATTCAGAATCATGAATTCTATTTGAACTAGGAGTCGTGTAAGAGGCCGAGTAGCGCCGGTCCATCCCCTTTGGCCCAACCGTTGGCCGGGGAGAGCTAGTAAGGCGGTATACAAGTAAAGCCGTCAGTTCTTCCTTCTACCGGTAGTAAATCTAAATTGAGCTGTACGATCTCGACTGATCATCAAGATTGGAACAGCGGGCGCGGTGAATACTCCATCATTGGTTCATCATCCAAATTTATTTATTTCCTGCAACATGATTACTGTTGGCAGAGTTGGAAAAGGGTCAAAACTGGAATTGCAACCTTTTCTTGCAAGTTCCTCTTCTTAATAACAATAAGAATATCTCGCTTACTTTGATGTAGCAGATATTTCTACAAACAAATACTTCAAGTTACCTTGTAACTTCATCGTTCATATTATACTGGCATCATTTCCGTAAATGCATGGCATATGGTTTGAAAGATACTTTTGAACTGTTATACATTATCATTCAGTTATATATTATTGTTGGTGGGCTATTGCTCACCCTTGCTTTATTATTATATCACAACAACAGCTAGACCAGATGACTCGCACAAGGCGCACTCGACGCGGGCGAGGACGATGAGACTACCAGAGCTGAAGAAGAAGCTATTGGTAGGATATATTTATTCTTTCAGTACCAAGAATATGGTCTAGTATGACTTATGTAAATGGATGGCAAAGAGTATGTATTTATATTGAAATTCTTTTGGATTGTAAGAACTCATAATGTGATTAATAAAAATTTGATTGTTACTCTGATTTCATCTCTGGGACTATAACGGGTGTGTTTTATATTGTTGTGTTGGGTTATAGAGACGTAATTTATTTTATGTTAAGGAAAGTTCAATTGTTGTGGACAGAATTGGAAACCGTAACCACCGGATCTGGGGGTGTTACACACAGACTTAATGAGTCCATAGCAATTAAGTTGCGAGTGAAAAGGATAAATTATGACCGGGAAGTCAACAAGATAAATAACCTTTCTCAAGTTGGTTCCCCTATAATATTGAAGTTTGAGCGAGCATTTAAATCCTTTTAAGATAGATTTAAATGAAAAATAAAGAGTTGGAAACCTTTCCTTGATAAAATAGTCGTAAAAAGACTCCGAAATATTTTACATAATATTTGGAGGTGAAAGATAATCTCCAAATAATATAAATCATTTTAAAAAGAATTTAAAAGAATTAAATAAATATTCCAAGAATATTTATTAACTCAATAATAATTACGGAATATTATTAAATCATAATATTTCTCGTAAGTAATCCTCGAATGAATATATAGAATTATTTACTAAATAAATCACTCCTTAAATGAATATTCAAAATAATATTCATTAATATTTAGACTCCAATAAGTATTTAAAATAATATTCAACAAATGAGTCAAACTTTAAATGAATATCTGAAAAAAATATTCCTTTAATAAATAATCTTCTAATTGAATATCCAAATAATATTCATTTAGTAATCAAAACTTTAAAGGAATATTCGAAATAATATCCCTTAAGTAATTAGAATTTCCAATGAATATTTTAAAATAATAATCATTAAGTACATAAACCTTAAATGAATATTCGAAAGTAATTTTCATTTAATAAATAACATTCTAATGAATATCAAAATAATATTCATTAAATAATCAACTCTAAATGAATATTCGAAACTAACATTCATTTAATATCTCTCGACTGAGATAATACTCGAATAACATTTCTCGAAATATTTCCAAGTAATTGATACTTTATGGAAATATAAATAACGTTTAATAATAACATTCCTCAGATAAATAATAATCTGTCGTTGGAATCCCTCTGGGTTTCCACGACTATCTATATCTCAAAAAACCGACTCCCGGTCTATATTTAAGAATGAATATCATATGTCCTTCGCTAAGGGTCTTATCAAAACAATCCGGCTTATAACTGATAATTCGTATCTAGTCTATAAGCCAATATCAATTCAGGGAACAGGTATCATAATATAATTTGACAATAGGGATGCATGCTATGGCATATGTAAAATGGCAATCACATATATATATTATCACAACAACAGGTTCAAAGTTTTGAACACTTGCCTGGTAATCGGGTGTGGGTGGAGATAGTGTGTCCTGGGTCTGCTCGATGATCTATAAACAATTAGAACATTCGAGATTAACCACTTAACATGTTTTAAAAGTCTAAGTATAACTTCACTTAAATCGAAACACGTTTTCGAATTATCTCGTTATACACCTTTTAGTGTAACTCTTTTTATTACTGATACGATCCGACATTTATTCGTTATTACGACATGTCATCGTACCCACACTTGGTATATACTTAAGTCGTATAAGTTCTAAAGTCGATCGATTACGAACCAAGATTATACTTCGAGTTTTATCGTTCGTTTTCTAAGTGTTTTACCAAAGTTATAACCAAGCGGGTTTTTAGGGGTTTGTTCGCGTTTAACTTCGATTCCAACATTTTTATAAAACCGGAAAACGATCAGTTTGATATGTGGTTTTCTCTCACACCTTCCTTTTTACCTCTAGTATTTAATTACCAAGATTCGCCACTGACTTACGTATTTTACGAGGGTTCAATTTCAGTTACGAGTTCTCGTTTACGGTTTCGAACTACTTTTAGTATATCGGCCATAACTCCTAAACCATAAGTCTGTTTTACACGTTATTTATATCAAAACGAAGCTTGGAACATTATCTATCTTATCATGGCAAAATACAACACTGGACAGTGAGTTCATGCTACTTTGATGCACGGTTTTTAAAGATTATCGAAAATTCGGCATTACGACGGCTATGTTTACACGCTTTTCCAATTTTTTTTCATCATCAAATCATCCTCCAACAACAACCAATTCAAGAACTAAAGTTTCTCATCTATTCTAAGTCATGATATCTCAAGAACAACTCAAATCCAACAAGTATGAAACATCAATAACAACCAATTATGCATACATGGATCTAAACATACTAACACCTCTCCATCATATATCCATCCAAAAAGATCCATAAACTCAAAGTAGTACTAAGGGTTCTTGAGCTTTATACCTTCCTTGGAGAGTGAATAACACTTGTTAAGCCTTGAATGATCCTTAAGTAGCCTTAGTATACTTGAATCAATCAAAAGAAAACAAGAACACAAAGTTAATACTTAAAAGTTACTATTCATCATCATCTTCTTGATTTTATATCTCAAGATTGGTATGGAATTTGAAGATGAAATTCATAGGATATCTTAGTTATGAAATATAGGACTCACCTTAATTTTCTTGAGATTTAACAATGGTTGGAAGTTGGACTTTGGATCTTGAATTATGCAAGAAGTCGAATGGAAAGAAAATGGAGAGTGGTGGTGTTTGCTTGGCTTGTCTCTTGGTTTGATTGTGATGAAATGAATTATTGTTGATCTTAAAATAATATCTAGACCATAAAGTAGCTTTAATAAAGCTAATATGTCATGCATGAGGTGTTTTAAGAGACATGTGTTGGTTTTTGTGTGGTAAGATGGTAAAGAATGCTAAGTACTTGGTTTAATCTCTAAGTGTTCTAGTACATTGGTACTAGTTTCGTTACTAGATATTTCTTACTTTCTCATGCATGCACCTTGCTCTCTGCTTGCTCTTTTGTCCGGTTATTGCTCAATTCATTGATCGTTCGAAAGAATATCCTAAGGATTTCTAGTTAGGGTTTTACCGGAAACCTTCTTAATATTTATAATACTATACTCCATCATTCTTAATAACTCTCGGATCCATATTCCTTAAATCCTTTTAATAATCTCTTAGGTCTTTCAGTGTCCAGGGAAATCTCGGGGAAAATAAAAGTGCTATTTTTCAGAATCCGACAGCTTTTACGTACACTCTTTTTCCCCTAGATCACTAATACGAACTCAGAATTTCGTTCCGGGTACTTCTATATAGCGTCGTCTAATAATATTCCTAATTCCACCAAAACACTATTCATTCTTTATTCTTTACTTATTCTCTTAGGGTTGTACAATTGTCCCTGATCTCTTTCGATCGTTCCTTAACCTTTTTACGGAACCACTGGACCAATAACAGATATCGATTTGGATGACATAAGAATAATCTTCTTCTTTAGAATTATCAAATCTTAATTCCCTAGGAGATAGATAATTCTTATCTAAAGTGTCAACCAATAGTATTCTTCATGGCATATAAACATTTGAATCCAAATCTATTCCTTTCATTCATTATCTCAATCGTTATATCGTAGTCATACTCACTATTCACCATTACCTCAGTACATAATAAAAAGTTTTAATTATATCCAAAATTTGGGGTTCTTACAATCTATATGCTGTAAAAAAATTACAAAATTAAACATGATTCGTATACATGCTCTACAATGCTAGATAATAACAAATTCTCTTAGAATAAGCAACTTACATACTTTATACAAGATGATATCATTGCTCCATTGAGAATTTAAACTAGCTAAAACTTAAAGCTTATAAAGTTGAAACTAAACAAAAACATCAGCTAATAATATAGTCTACTAGCACATTTATAAATTTTCATAAGTTAAAATATGGTGGCCATTGCAACAGATAGTCATCCTAGAAGAAGCTTTAGTCTTTAGAATCCAAAAATAGAAAAACTGCATAAATCAAAGTTGAAACAAGATACTAGTTGATAAAATAGTCAGATTGGTAAGTCAAGCCTAATTCTTAATTTACAAAAAAAAAATCATATATAACAAGAGTTGATGACATGTAGCCATGTAGCTTATGTAGGTACAATTCTTTCCAAGTAAAAAATGAATGTGGACTTTGATGGGAAAGAGATCAGTGCCACAAAAAGTTTTTGTTTTGATGTCAAATGATCCTTAGAACTTTAAGCTGTTTTGAAGCAAAACATTCTCCTCCAGTTTATTAATAATGCTAATTATGTTCAGTTCCTTGAACTGGAAAAAAAGGACTTTAGAAATTCAGTTTTTTGCAAAGTTTCAACTAGCCATGTAAAATTACTAGACTATTAACATGTACTTTGCTTGATTTCTATAGACACTATAATCAGTTTATAGCAGGGAAAAGATGACAGACATGAAGCATACACCATTTTACCAGAATACTAGAGAAAAATAGATCCATTTAATTTATCAGCTATATAAAACAACAATCCCATACTCATCTCATCTATAATCCATATACACAGGAAAAACAAAACAATATAACACAGTATTAAAACTTTAAAGTAGACAAACCTCGTTGATTTGCCCTGCACTTGGCTTTTATCAAAGCACTTCATCAAAATCCAAATCAATCTCAACTTCTTTTACTATGGGAGCATCATGCATAAAGTAATTAAAAAATTAAAATAGAAAATATGAGCTGCTAAAATTTGAATCAAGTAATATATGGATGCAAGAAGTACACGTAGAATATGTTACCTTGTTTGGTTATTTAAGCCCGTATAGTTCACGTACGCTATCAACACCACACAATAACATCTCCATGGTTTCAGGTTTCAAGCAAGATCGATGCGGTTCAATATCTTTTCTACCGGAGCTGAAAGTTGATTCTGAAGCAACTGTACTCATCGGAATACCAATATATCGCAAGCCATATTTGACAAGATTAGATACTTAGCGCTATTTCCTTTCCACCAAGCTAATACAACAAAAGATTTCGAACTATTAGGAGCAGGAATGATAATTTTTAAGCCAAATAGTCATCTAATTCTGATTTCATGGTTTAAGAATTGCACCACTTTCACGAATGAAATTTTCGTATTCATTAATTCCTTGTGGTGTCTCTTTTTCATCTATATTTATCTAATTATCTGATGAGACTTGACTGGATTAAAAAAAATCAGTGGATTTTTCTCTATCTTGAAGATAATATTCTTGATAGAGTTCATTCAGAACATTTGAAATAAGCAAGGTGTCGATCTACCTCACCTCAAGCGGATAAAGAGTAGGAAAATAAAACATGAGAAGTTTCATTTTAAAACATGGATCCATAATAGCGCAATTGACATTGCCAGATTGCTCTTTCCCAAATATTTATTAAATTTTATTTTCATCTCACCTACCATCTTTCTAACATACAAATTCTGATCAAAAGCTTTCTTGTCCAATATTTGTTTAACCTTCCTAATTTCTGCCAGAAACAAGTATGGCATAGGATAATGAGTACCAGAAACAATATTAAAGACCACATTCAATGCTTCTAAACTGAACAAATTCCTTCAACCTTTTCCCAATCATCCAGACTTGGAACATATTCCTTAAACCCTTGATGACACGAGGGATAAAGGTGTGAATAGGAGTGATAAGGGGCTGCTGAAGGTGTATCCACTGAAGAAGATCCAGACTATTACTACACAGGTGAACAAGATGATTTTGATGTCTTTGCTGATATTAAGTTCCCTGATGAGCAGGAAGTGGAAGCAGAAGAAGATCTTAGTAACTGGGAAGAGCCAGAACCAGAAGACCCTGAATTTGAAGCAACACTGGAAAAGGAACAAGCTGCTTTAAGAATGAGAGAAGCTAGGTTACAGAAAACATCTCAGTTAATCTCATGGAAACTAGAGCTTAAGAAAGAAGAAGATGCAGAAAAACAACGTCTGCATGTTATCAAGCTATAAGAGAGAAAAAGGGACATTCAGTATAAGATCGGTCCAAGATGGGATTTTGCTAAAGAAATAATAGACATTCCTCAAACTTCTGAATATGTTGATCGTCGTCTCCTTAGTATCTTTGATAAGTTCAAGGATCCAGTAAACCAGTTATACATTAATGCACTGAATTATGAAATTATAAGATATCTGCTAAGTATGATAGGGTAAGTAAGGAGTTGATGATTTTTGTTGATTGTCAAACAACGGGGTCACACAGAGTATCTCTTCAATTCTTTTATAACAGGACGTTGACGGAGCTTTGGGTTCTTAGGCCAAAGGTAAGCATAACTTCTGAACTGGGTGTATTGCTCAATGAGAGACTTAGAAACTATGTTGAAAGGGCTAGTCCAAAAGTAATATCAGAACCTAGCCAAGTAAAGTTTCTTAAGGGCAACATACTTCAGACATGCCACCTTAATACAAAATCATTGAAAGTATATACTACTAAGCATCTGGTATGGATGAAGCATATTCTTAGAACCTCTGGATTTGCTACACAAGAGAAAATTGAAGCTGCAGCAGATCATATTTAAAGTTATGCTCAGGACAACATTGAGAAGTATGAATACTTCAAGAATCAGCTGCAAAAGAAACTCAGACTTCAAACAGTAAGACCAGAAGGCTTAACTTCAGAATGAGATCGTGTCTACGACTCATAAATGTTCAAGAATATGGAAGAAGAAGAAGAAGAAATTGAAGCTGGAGAGATAACGGAGGAAGACACATCAAAGTGAAGAACAACTCTACTTGTAATATGCTTAGAGCTTAGATAAATCAAGATAGGAAAATGTAATTATCTGATCAGTCTAGAGGATCAGCTATCTTCTATTTATCTTTATGTTTGAATCTAGAAATTGTTTATAAATAATGTCTTATCATTTACTTTGCACTTAATGTCTTATCATTTACTTGTTTAAGTTGGATTAGTTGAGTTATCCTCTAGGAATTTGCTTGTTATTTTTTTTAACAAACAAATAGGGGAGATTAAAAGGCATATGACACATCCTATTTGTAGTTCGAGGATCCTAATCAACTTAAACTAGATTGTAATAAGTAAATAATATAAACTGTCATAGGAATCTCAGATACTATTATCTGTTAGGGAAAGAAGACAAAGTCAATCTACAGTTTTGATGCTTTACACTGGAAGAAGATTCAGTTAGCTGATCAAACCTCAGTGTAGCATTAGAGCAAGTGGATTCATTTAGAGTGACAGAGATTTCTGTAGAGACAATATCAGTATAGAAGAGTTAAAGAGAGTTGAGAAAAGAAAAAGACCACAATATAAAGTCAAGAATAAAGAACAACCTTTAAAGTTAGTCGTTCATGAAGCAGACAGCACATCGAGCGTCAACAGAAATTTAATGGAAGGACTTTGTTATTTTCAATGGTAGACATAACAGATTTTGTTATTAAAGGATGTATAATAATTCTCCTTTAATTAATTAACTCAAGTAATTAATTTAATTAATAAATTAATTCTTTTAAAATTAATTTATTCATTAAGATAATTATTAGATTAATTAAATCAGAATTATTATAAAGGTAAATCAATTAAATGATTATTTAAAATATTTAATTATTTAAATTTAAAATTCCGTTATGATATGACATTTAAACTGTCATACCGAAAGTCATATTGGATTGTCATACTAGCTCAGAAGACTGTCATACTGAAGGTCATAGTGGATCAAGAGACTGTCATAGCAGCTGTATGGACTGTCATACTGAGTGTCATTGTGTTAAAAGGAAGCAATATGACAGTAGGCTATTAAACATTACTTTGTTTAAATAACAAGACATCAGCCAGTGAATTGATGACTTGCACAGAACACAAACAGAAGAAATAAAGACGCACAGACACATTAAACACTCTCATCTTTATATCATCTGAAGCCACACTAATTTCATTGAAAATTCAAGTTCAAAGTCCCTTGTAATATTCTATCCGATAGAACTTGTCTATAATCACTCTTGTACTACTAGCGAATTTATGTTCCTAATTCGTATCTCATTTATTATTAACAAATATAGAAAAGTTCATGTTGAATTTTCTAATTTGTTTTTATTAGCTCGACATAACTCTGTACTGTATTTGTAACAACCCTCAAGTTTAATATATCGTTATATTTAACTTGAATTTTGTTTCATCTAATTCCGCTCAAATTTGTCTAAATTGAATTTAAATCTAACGGACAAATTTCGATAAAAAGGTATAGATTGTATTTCATCCCCCTTCTACAATTTTATTGGACCTAACAATGTATATATATAGATAAAATATAAGATTTTTATGAAGGGGTTATACGAAATCAAGAAAAAAGTTTTGTAAATAATGTTATGTGTGCATTAATTGAAGTTAGAAGAGTCTAAAAATTAAGGTGATAATACATGAATTTATGGAACACCTACGCATATGTCAATTAAGGTTGTGTTTAGACGGATTGAAACAAATTAGAATTTTGACTATTTTTTTTTTTAAATTGGTGATTGATAGTTAACAAATTAAAATAAAGTAGTGGTTAACTTAATCTACCAGAAAAAATAACTAGCATAACCTGCTAACTAAATTGACTATTTCAATTCATTAACGCTAATTAATACAATTAATCACTAATTGTTAAACATGATCTAAATGTAAATAATAATGTTTTTTTGGGAGAGAGTGGCTAATTAAGACTAGACGTCGAGTCACTTTGGGATCTAGGAATGCTATCCCCACCCGAATCCGAAACCGTTCTCCGAACCCGACCCGATCTCCGAATGAGGAAACTTTTCCTTTTTGATCCCTACCCCGAATAGGTAACGAGGATCCTAGCAAGAAATCAAATTTTTTTTTAAAAGACAAAGAATTAAAAATCTAATATATATTCTTTTTAAAAAAACTAATAAATCATAATGTGTAATGTATAATTTTTAATTTTATATCATATTTTATACATTAAATTGAATTATATCTATTTATAGCTAAAATAAAAGTTAAATCTAAGAATACATATATTTTAATATGATTTTTTTAATTAATAGAATTGATAAAATATTTTAAACTTATAAAGTCTATAAAGTACATCTAGATTTTATAAATTACTAGCGTATTACCCGTGCAACGCACAATTCCTTTTTTAATATTTTTAGTTATACTAATATTTTTAATATTAATATGTTATTAATTTACATATCAAATTGTTATTAAAAAATTGATATATATAATATTTTACATTTTTATTTTAATATGTGTATTCTATCTTGAATTCTTTAATTTTGATGTGAACGATATTGTAGCCCACATGAATTTAACAAAATAAACTTTAATTTAGTGATGATTTAATAATTATTTTCCAATTAGACTACACACAAACAAAAGAGAGAAGAAGTTGACGATTTTTTACATTGAAAATTATATTCAACTTATGAAATCTAAATTCATTTTGATATTCAAAACAACCATTCTTAAATTTATTTGAAGATAGTCACCTTAACAACCAAATGCAGTTTTAATAATAAGTGAAAGAGGAATTTTGTCCAAAAATTTGGTAATCGGTAGTCTGCCTCAGTACGACAAAATAAATAAGAACTGTTAGATACTAAAATAAATAGATAAAAACCGTTGGATCTAGCACAAAAATATATTTTATATTTTAATATGTAAACTAAAAAGTATATGTATATTGAAATATGAAAAAGTGTATGTCAATGATTTGAATCATATGTAATTAGATTTTCTAAATTGAATTGGATTATCAATGTAGATCTTCTACATTGAATAAGATTAAAGCAAAAAATCGTTATTGTATTTCTTCTTGAGATTTTGAGTGTTTCCATTCGGATAATAATTATTAAATCATCACTAAACTAAGGATAATTTTATGAACTTCGCGTGAGCTATAAAATCATCCAAATATGATTTCTAGATCTCAGAGCCCAAATAATAAATATGAATTTTCTTTAACATTAATAAATAAATAAATAAAATTCCTTTTTTATTCAACTTTTTTAATTATACCTTTTTTAGATAAGATTATAATTTTCTTTTTAATTTTCAATTCTAATACAATCTTTTTAAATTATATCCTTTTTAGATTAGAATTTTCTTTTTAATATGATATAATCTTGATCGTTTATTTTTAAAAATATTAGATTCGACGATTGAAATTATTTTCGCGGTACAGTGACCAAACCAAATTTGTGGATAAGATCCCTCTTACGCTTATTATATACTAACCTATAATCCGTGCGATGCACGGTTGCTTCTAAATTTTTTAAATTATATTTTATTGTTAAAGTTTTAAGTTGTATGTATATTTTTATTATTAAAATATTTTTTAACTTTTTAAATCTCATGTTCATAAATATTTTTTAATTAGGAGGAAAATAAATTATAGAAGATAATAAAATATTATAATACATGTTTGATAGTATTTTGAACGATAGTGTTTTAATTAATAATATGTTGTTGACGGGAATTGATTCTTAAACTCGTTAGAGTAGTTTATAAAATAATATATATGTTTAATAGAGATATGTTTTTTGGTGGGATTCGAACTTGGAAACTATAAAAATATTTTAAATATTAGAAAAAGAATATTCGTTTAGCATTAGATCCAATGGTTCTCATTTATTTATCTTAAAATCTAACTGTTGTTATTGAGTGTACCAAATAAAGTGACCAATACTGTAATAAGCGAAATGGGGTATAATTTGTAGTTTGGTTAACCCCCTATTTTTGGTTATCCCCTCATTTTTGGTTATCCCCCATTCACAACCGTTAGATCTTCAACTCAAATAGATCATGACCGTTAGATACAACGATACTAAAGGTTGTTATATACAGAGGTCTAAGGTTCGATTCCCGCCAACAACATAGTAATTTATATTTTATTACTAAAATTATTATATACAAAGATGTATGGTTCGAATTCTTCCAATAACATATTAAAATTAATATTTATAATTCTATTATACTAAACTATAAACAAATTATAAAAAATTAAAAGTAACTTGTGCTTTGCACGAGCTATAAGGTAGTAAAAAGAAAAATTAGATCTACAATTAAAAATTATGAAACCCACTGTGCCTGTTTGGCAAATACTTATAAGTTACTTATTTCAGAAAAAATTTCGTATTTACATAATGTTAGGTCCTGTAAGATTGTAGAAGGGGGGTTGAATACAATCTTTACCTTTTTCTCAAAATTTGTCCGATTGATTTAAACTTAATTTTGACAAATTAAAGCGGAATAAAATGAAACAAAGTTCAAGTTAAATATAACGATATATTAAACTTAACGATTGTTACGAACCAACCAAATATAACTTAGTTTGCTTATAATAGTATAGTATAGATAAGAATATAATTTGATATATAAGGATCGTGAATGGGAAATAGAGAGTTCGAGGTGGGTCAGAGCTTCCAATTCCCGATTTTTTATAAAACTTTTCCATTCCCCATCTCAAACATAATTTTTTTTTATCCCAATCGAAATGGAAATTGGATTAGGATCAGACGAGACACGTGAAAGTTCCATGGGCTTTTTTTAAAAATACCCGTCCCTTAAATTAATTTTTTAAAAATACTACCACTTTTAAAACTATTTATAACAATACCTTTCTTTAAAATTCTTTTTTGAAAAATACGGTTTGCAACCTTTGCAACCTCATTTGTAACGACCCGAAATTCTAGAAATTATTATTATTATTATTTAAATACTTTATTTGTTTTTCCATAAAGGATGAATAATATTATGAATATTTTATTCTTACTGAATGCTTGTACGCGTTTAATTGCCAATATGTTATTCGGGTAGACTATATTTTGTACTGTTTGTGTTAGTAATTTTTTTTTGTTTTATTAAAAATTGATATTTTTATCGACATTGATAAATTGAGTTTGTTTTAAAATTTTATGGATCGAGTTGATATTTTATTTGTACCAAAATTATACCCGGTATTCTACCCGTGTGCAAAAGTTTATTTGTGTAAATTATCAAAATATTCAAAAATTTAGTATTTTTATATTTTTGATAAATTGAGATTATTTTATAATTTTTGGGATCAAAACTTTATTTTCCGTGCAAAGATTTCAGCTGGTATCTTATCCGTGACCCCATTGATATTTGGGTGCGTTATGAAAATATTAGAAAATTGCGTATTTTTATATTTCTGAACAATCCGGGATTTATAAAAATTTTGTGCATAGTTATTTTAATCTTTGGAAAGAATTAACATTTCAACTTTTATCCGAGTATAATATTTCGGGTCACAAATGATTTTAAAAACAGTTATTTCTTTTATTTACAAAAATAGAAAATTATTATTTTTACCCGCATATTATTTAATTGGTAATTTTTGGAATCAATTGAATAAAATTAGGGGTCAGATATTATTTATGGGGTACAGCGTAAGAAGCCTAAATAATAAATAACTAAACTTTTACTTATTATTATCCTAATCTCTACCCGTACACCCCCACCCCCTGTCTCTCATTCCTCGCGTCTCCCCCCCCCCCCCAAGATGTTCTTAACCCCCATTAACAATCAAAGCCTTGTTTCTTCATGTTTTTGGAGACCAAATCAAGCATGTAAATATCCAAATCGATCCTCTCTCAACCCTCTATCCGATTTCATCATCAAATCACGGATTTGGGTAACTTTAATTTTCGGCAAAAATTCAAAGTCGAATTTTAATGATTGTTTCTTGATTCTTTGTATGTATATGTATAGATCGTTGGATGTTAAAGTTATTCAGGTAAATATTTTGAGTTTCTGGATTGTTTGAGTTTGCCGGAAAATTTATAGATTTGATCGGAATTTGTTGTAGATGATTGTTTTAAAGTTTTAATTGTATGAATGAATAGATCGGTTTAAGTATGGTAGCATATGTTTTTGTTCGAATTTTCTGGGCATTTAGCTTCTTGCCGGATTTTATTATTTTCACCGGATTTTTGATATAATTCCGATGGCGTGTTTGTAAGATTGTATAGATTAAATAGAGGTCAAATTAGATGTTTTTGGGGCTGTGTTGGTGCTGTCCGTTTTTGGTAGTGGTATTGCCGGATTTTTCTCCGGTGGCCGGAATCTGGAAATCTTTACCGGATTCCGGTGAGTGTTCTTGAGCTGTTCTTCGTGTTCTTGAGTATGTGTGTGTTTAGTGTGTGTTTGATCTTCACACCCACAAACAATTTTATAAAACTGTTTTGGATTAAAATTTTAAAATAAAATTCAAAATTCTTAAATTAATTAAAATAATTAATTGATTAATTATTTTAAATAATTAGTTGATTAATTTATTTAATTGATTTATTTATTTTGATTAATTTTGTTAAAATTCGATTAACTTTAATTGATCTAAATTAATTTTAGTTGATGATTTAATTAATTCAATTAATCGATTAATTTGATAATTAATTTTGATTAATTTTAATTAATCTTAATTATTTTAGATTCACGCTTTTAGAAAGAAAAAATGAGACGATTCGTTCTAAACGAACAAAAATATTTTTGAATGGAAATGATTTGATTTCCAAAAATTCAAAAAATGTTTTAAAACTAGAAGATAAAACGGGTGATGCAGTATCGAGTCATAGTTGTATGCAGTATATTTTATTTTATTTAGTTATTTGTTTAACTCAATGAATTCTAGAAATTGGATTGATCTTCGATCTAAAAATGTTATCTTCAAAATGTTATAAAATGAAGATCAAATATATTTCTTTTTAAAAAGGAGTTTTCGACTTTAGTACGTGCTATGTGATTATGTGATCTACTTATCGAGTATTTATACGTGCAATCTGAATTATCTTGCTATTTTGTATCGAGGGTTATGATATAAATCGAGTCTTGACCGATTATATACTTAATGTGAGCTTAATTGTTTATATGGTTTATATTATAAGACGACGTTAGAGGCAGACGGCATTTTCTTTGAATTACTAACTAGGATTGTAAGAGTTATATTTCTTTTCGTGGACGAAGTGTTTGTCTCGAGGGTTAAGTGTTATATTTATATTCTATTTCTTCATCGAGGATTTGAATAAATATTTCGAGGATTAATTGGTGATTATTGACTTAGGTTTGTCGGTGGAGATAAGTAGATGTTAAATGAAGAAGATTGAAGATGGATGGAGTATTGTTTGTGGTTGTTGGATTCATCTTGAGGTGTTTTAACACCGGGAAAACGTCTATGTTCAGAGGGGCATTTTCGATCATTTTCTTCCAACACAGATATCGGTAAGCATGGTTAATACGTTCGGGTTGAGTTTATAACCGTTTATAAAATATCAGAATTTCATCTAGAGGCTGAAGTATTGTCTTGTGTGTGACTATAGAAGTAGACGTGCGGGCTCGATGTCAACGGATCAGACTCATGTTAATCGTAAGAAAGTCAAACCAATGAATGATTGAAATAGAAGATTGTGATGCCGTAAGATAGAAGAAGAAAGTAGTATTACTGCGACGTTACGTAATAGCTAAGGACCAGAGGCAAGTATTTTCTTGATCATCCTAAACACTTTTTATTTTCTGTTTCATTTATTCATATCATGACAAATAGTTATTGTTCAGAGCTATTTGTGGTTCTTAAATATTTTTGTGCAAACAAAGTTGCTTAATATTGGTACCCTTGATGAGGGGAAATTGTTTACGATAAACTCTTCATATCCTTATTATCGTAGTAAATAATAGGGATGTGACCTGTATTTAAAATTAAGCTTTTCCTGTTGAATTCGAAAATTGCTCTATTTGATTGGAAAATAGTAAAGCGTAGGAGGCCACGTCGAGTAGTTGGTCCAGCTATATTTAAGAAGGATATGGTAATCATTCCATCTTTCTATAGGCTAACATTACTTGCCTATTTTGGGTACCCCAGAAATCCTCGTTATACCTATGGGTATAGAAATGTACCGGTAGCTATAATGTGATCCCATTGCCTTAGAACCTGATCTGGGGGCAATGGTGTTTCAGTTATATATATCCAATCCATATCGCCAGAATGGCTATTATATATTATGTGTTGGCAGATGATTCATTTTTATGACTTGCCAAATGATTTCAGTTATGGTTTGAATTATATCACAGTTGTTGATTCAGTTTTCTCTATAAACTGTTTACATTTCAATCGATATTATGCCCCACTTATCCTGGGTTTATAATAAAATTTTTATACGCTTGCTGAGCATTTCTTTCGCTCATACTTGCTGTTGTAAATTCTAACATTTCAGTAAGGTAGTTTGGCGAGATTATCTGCACAATTCAGAAAGAGAAGAAGCGTGATGCTATTTCGAAGATGACTTGGCTCAGGATGTCTGGAGTTAGTGTAAGATTTATTTTACATAATTGAGTTCTAATATTTTTTATTATGTAATAGTCTAGTTGGCCTGGCGTACTTCTTATCGAAGTTACACCAGTGGTTTAAGATTTGAACAAAGAGAATGTTGTAAAGAAGGAATACTTTTTATTTAATGGAATTTCGATTCTTGTTTCTAGCTCTATAACCTTAAAGATCTTGGTATGTTTGGGATCACAGATGTTATATTTCCAGTGTTGGACAATCCCAAGTGAATGATTATTATTAAACAGATGTTTTATTTTGAGGATTTCGCGTGACGACCAAATCTTCTGACCCCGGATTTGGGGGCGTTACAGTTGGTATCAGAGCAGGGTTATAGGAAACTAGAAACGAGAGTGTGTAGGAGTGTGTATAGTTAAGTAAGGAACGTCCGAGCTCATGTAGAGTTCGTATTGGACTATTGAATATAGTACCAACTAGTAAGTTAAGATTGGAGTACTCGTTTGAGATAGTTGTGCTGAACTGGATAGATAGCCTTGCGAATGGAGATGTCTACTGTAGAATCTTCAGAGATTATTCCGAGTTGACGATGACAAACGATATTGATATCCTTAAAACGTGGAAAGGAAGAAGACTAAAATAGAATGATGAGCTATCGAAAGAACCGACAAAGAAGGCATAAGTAGAGACCTTCGCAATACTTTTCCTTTCTATGAATTATTTTAATATCCCTTCTAAAGAGGCATTCTTTAAAAGATATATTTGCTCTTCTAAACAGTGACATTTTGACACTTGTGTTTTACCCCATTTTGGATTTCAATTGTTTCAAAGGTTATTATGAAACCTACTTTCAAATTTCTGAGGCTTTCAACTTTTTGTTTTCTCGAGTGGTGAATAACTCTATTCTGCAATATGATACCACTTATTCGGTACCTTCTTTTTGGTTGTTCTTTTCAAAAATAACACCTTTGGAATTCCTTCCATATTTCTCTACTCCTACTGAGATGAACAACCCTATTTATCGGGGACACCAGGTATATCTGTCTGCGTGATAGAAGTTGGATGGGATGCCATCACTGGTGTGTTGTGTATTACAAGAAGGCTGGCCACCTTTATTTGTAAATGTCAGAGCTAAGACACGCAACGTCGGGTTCAGATGATCATATGGATCTCTCAATTATTCTTTTATTTCAAATCAGGTTCCTTTAAAAATTTGCAAATTCATAACCACAATTGTGGGACATTTGCTATGATATGAAATATTTTCTCTTCAAAGTTTTATGATTCTTGTTATCTCAAAAAGTTTTGAAGGTATGCCAATCGGGTTAGAATAATTGAATCGTGACGAGATGAATCAAGACTTTGCAATGGGATTTGCATGAGCGAAAGCGGATTAAGATACGATCACAGTATCAGTGACGTATAACGGATTCAGATTGTTTTTTTCTCATTCTATTAAGGTTAAACTAACCAAACCTTGGTCCAATTTTATTTGAAAGAGGTAAAACTGTGTGTTATGAAGCTCCAGTAACAATTGTGTCAAATAGAAAATTCAAGATTAAATTCGAGATTTTTAAGAGTTGCATGCGAATCGATGCTAGTACCGGTCTTGAGAAATGCGTATAATATGTTTCTTGTGTAAAAGGGGAGAATGTTTAATCACAAAGGATAGGCTCATAAGAGAGCATGAACATATATTGGTACAACTAGATTTGTCCTATATAGAGAACCAGTGGAAATTTCAGACATGATACAACGAGTGTCAGAGATTAAAGAATTACTATTGTTGCAAATGTTGTAAGAATTGAGAAGTTGGCAAAAGGAACCCTAGGGAATTCTCATAGTAGATTCCGAGGACGGAATCCTTTTAAGGAGGGTAGACTGTAACGACCCGATATTCTAGAAATTATTATTATTATTATTTAAATACTTTATCGGTTTTTCCATAAAGGAGGAATAATATTATGAATATTTTATTCTTATTGAATGCTTGTATACGTTTAATTGCCAATATGTTATTCGAGTAGACTATATTTTGTACAGTTTGTGTTAGTAATTATTTTTGTTTTATTAAAGGTTGATATTTTTATCGACATTGATAAATTGAGTTTGTTTTAAAATTTTATGGATCGAGTTGATATTTTATTTGTACCAAAATTATACCCAGTATTCTACCCGTGTGCAAAAGTTTATTTGTGTAAATTATCAAAATATTCAAAAATTTAGTATTTTTATATTTTTGATAAATTGAGATTATTTTATAATTTTTGGGACCAAAACTGTATTTTTTCGTGCTAAGATTTCACCCGATATCTTATCCGTTACCCCATTGATATTTGGGTGCGTTATGAAAATATTAGAAAATTGCGTATTTTTATATTTCTGAACAATCCGGGATTTATAAAAATTTTGTGCATAGTTATTTTAATCTTTGGAAAGAATTAACATTTCAACTTTTATCCGAGTATATTATTTCGGGTCACAAATGATTTTAAAAACAATTATTTTTTTATTTACAAAAATAGAAAATTATTATTTTTACCCGCTAATTATTTAATTGGTAATTTTTGGAATCAATTGAATAAAATTAAGGGCAAGATATTATTTATGGGATACAGTGTAAGAAGCCTAAATAATAAATAACTAAACTTTTACTTATTTTTATCCTAATCTCTACTAGTACACCCCCACCCCCTGTCTCTCATTCCTCGCGTCCCCCCCCCCCCCCCCCGGTACCATCTCTCACTTTTGTTCTTAACCCCCATCAACAATCAAAGCCTTGTTTCTTCATGTTTTTGGAGACCAAATCAAGCATGTAAATATCCAAATCGATCCTCTCTCAACCCTCTATCCGATTCCATCATCAAATCACGGATTTGGGTAACTTTAATTTTCGGCAAAAATTCAAAGTCGAATTTTAATGATTGTTTCTTGATTCTTTGTATGTATATGTATAGATCGTTGGATGTTAAAGTTATTCATGTAAATATTTTGAGTTTCTGGATTGTTTGAGTTTGCCGGAAAATTTATAGATTTGACCGAAATTTGTTGTAGATGATTGTTTTAAAGTTTTAATTGTATGAATGAATAGATCGGTTTAATTATGGTAGCATATGTTTTTGTTCGAATTTTCTGGGCATTTTGCTTCTCGCCGTTTGATTGTTGTTATTTGCTGGTTTTGCAGAACTGGGAGAAGAAACTTGAACTGGGTTTGCTTTTATTTCTGAAAATTGAAAGGAAAGGGGTAGTTTTGTTTCGAATAAAACCAAGACAAGAAACAGAAAATTAATGCTGAAAATTTGTAAACTAATATTTTTGTTTGTTTTTTTTTAAATACGATAATAAAAGATTAACTATGAAATAAAAATTATACTACAACGATGATTTAAAATAAATGGCCCACAATAAAATGGATTTTTAAAGGGGCAAATTACGAATTAAAAACTAAGAACACGAAATTAAATTTCGTTACTTTCAACCCCAAGTGGTTAGCAACGGGATTTACGAAAATAACTAAACAAGGCAACAATAACGAAAGAGCAAGACAAGAAGTAAAGAAAATAAAAATTGCATTAATTATAATAGGAATGTTTACAAGATTTGAAACTAAGAAAAGAAATACAAGAAATAAAAACTACCCTAAAATCTAAGTTACTAAATACAAGGGGGGTGATGGGGTATTTATAGGATAGGAATTAGGGTTAAGGGGGGTGTTGGGTAAATCCCCACCATACATTTGTGGTGTGTGGTGGTAGAATCCTAGCCATCTATTTGTTTCCTTCCCCCTTAAGCTTTGAAGAGTAGATCTTGGCCATACACTTCTCTAATGTGTTGGGATGATCTCCACCTTCCACTTGTCTTGAAATATTCCTTTTGCTCCAAGCTCCTGATTCTTTTCCTTCTTTCATTTTTGGTCCTTTTTCTTCCTCTTTTTCCCTTCCTTGCTCTTTATTTATCTATTTTGCCATTTCTTTATTTATTTACGAATTTCCTGAAATGCAACAAAATAAATTATTAAAATACGAGTTCAAGCAAATAAATAGGTAATAAAAATATGCAAAAATATGCACTTATCAAATGCCCCCATACCTATCTTTTGCTCGTACTCGAGTAAAACAAAAAGAAAATCTAGATAAAAAGTCCTATATTCCTTTTCGTAGGTGTGACGGTTGCATTTGGCATATGCAACAAGCCCTTTAAACCCCTAGGCAGCCCTAGTGGACGAGTGAGGTCTCGTGAGGGCCTATAGTGAATGTACCCTCAAAATCCATCTAGCTTGTATAAAAGATCACATGGCAATGCACACCACACATACATGTCCTCTCATGATACATCAACTTAAGAATCAAAATGAATTTGCAAAGTCTTGGTGTGGAAAGTGCAAGGATTCACATAGTATACTTAAAGAACCATGCAAAAGTGATTATAAGTTCATGTCAAGTGTAAAAATTATTGGTAACCATGCTAAGTCTACAAGAGCACACCTTAGAATCAAAACTTGAGATCTCATATGCAAAAGAAGCAAGCAATACCTCACATTTCACTCACAAAAGATCATTCACTCAAGAACAAGGGTAAGTGTATCACTCATTTCCAACAAAATCAAAAGCATGCTTGACACTTGGTATCATCCCAACTTAAATCACAACATACATTAATAATGACAATCAAAAGGTCTTTATTAGGATTGTAATGGGGCTAGGGACAAGGTATGTCAAGAAAGGCCAAAATAAGGTGAAGTGTCAAAAGCTAGTAGTCACCATGAATATCATGCACAACACCAAACTTCCTCCCCACACAATTTATTTTTATTTTTTTCAACAAAAAGACTTGAATAGTCGAATGAAGGAGGATTACAAAATCATAAGTATGCTAAAAAAACTTGATGTGCAAAAAATAATTAAGACATTTGAATCGCAAGCGCACAATTCGTTTCGTTGTAAAATTTGTGATTCGTTCCTCGGAGACTAATATTTTCGCGATCCTTAATTTTTAATTTAATCGAATTAGAACAATTGATTTTGGAAGATTTAGATTTTACTAATTAATTCCTAAAATTTTTTTTTAAAGAAAATTAAATTTATTCTAATTTTTAAACTAATTAATTTAGAAAATTAAAAGAACAAAAATAAAAAAAATTATTCTAACAATTCTAAATTATTCTAAAACTAAATTTTATTCTAAAACATTTTTTTTTCTTTTTGTTAAAATTGAAAATTTATTTTAAAAACTTTAGCAAAAACATAGAAAACTGGCCAAGCAACAAGAACAAAATTAAACACAGCAAAAAAAATTCAGATTACAGCCTAGCCAATTTACTAGAACAACTCGAACACAGCATCAAAACCAGTGACTTCAAAAGCTCAGAAAATTCGATACGCAGAACTAAAACAACAAGAGCAATAGACACAGAAACACAAGAGCACAAAGCACAGCAAACCCACGAAGAAAACTCCACCTACGAATTTAGAAACTAAAGAAAAACTCGACTACAGTTTAACAATAACAAAAAAAACGCAAACTCCATAAACAACAACGCGGAAAAAACTTGGATCAAGAACATAAGAATAGTCAATTCGCTAATTCAACTCAATGGAAAACATAATTATACTCAGACTCCCAATTCCGAATCAACTCGGCAGCGACTCAGCGGACTAGAACTTGCAAACAAGACGAAAACATAGAAAACGCACAAAAACTCAGGACAATCAACAATTGACAGTGAACCTAGCAACAATAAACAAGCGACTCTCAGAACTACTTTTTAGGAAACCAACGCAGAAACAGTTCGCGTTACAAAATGAAACCAAACATTAAAACAAGCACATAACCAATTCTGCAAAACCAGCAAATAACAACAATCAAACCAGAGAATTAAAAATCTACACCATTAGGAACATATTCTTCACAACAAATTTACAAAACAAATTCGAACCACAGAACTCGTGGCAAATAAAACTAGCAAAACCAGTAAATTCACTCAGATTCTCAGCGACTACAAATTTTCAAAACAATTGGTAACTCAGTTCAATAACTCAATTCAACGCTTAGTTCAATTGTTTTGTTAGAAGACTAAAATAAAGATGAAATAAAGAAAAAGGGGGATGGGTTTTGTGTTTTGTAACGAAAAGAAAAGAAGAGGAATTCGTGTTTGTGTTTTGAAAAGAAAGAAGAACAGGGATGAATCGGGGTTTAGTGAAGAAGAAGAAAGAAAAGAACAGGGAAAGGTTTTGCAGAAAAGGGAGAAGAAACTTGAACTGGGTTTGCTTTTATTTCTGAAAATTGAAAGGAAAGGGGTAGTTTTGTTTCGAATAAAACCAAGACAAGAAACAGAAAATTAATGTTGAAAATTTGTAAACTAATATTTTTGTTTTTTTTTAAAATACGATAATAAAAGATTAACTATGAAATAAAAATTATACTACAACGATGATTTAAAATAAATGGCCCACAATAAAATGGATTTTTAAAGGGGCAAATTACGAATTAAAAACTAAGAACACGAAATTAAATTTCGTTACTTTCAACCTCAAGTGGTTAGCAACGGAATTTACGAAAATAACGAAACAAGACAACAATAACGAAAGAGCAAGACAAGAAGTAAAGAAAATAAAAATTGCATTAATTATAATAGGAGTGTTTACAAGATTTGAAACTAAGAAAAGAAATACAAGAAATTAAAACTACCATAAAATCTAAGTTACTAAATATAAGGGGGGTGAGGGGGTATTTATAGGATAGGAATTAGGGTTAAGGGGGGTGTTGGGTAAATCCCCACCATACATTTGTGGTGTGTGGTGGTGGAATCCTAGCCATCTATTTGTTTCCTTCCCCCTTAAGCTTTGAAGAGTAGATCTTGGTCATACACTTCTCTAATGTGTTTGGATGATCTCCACCTTCCACTTGTCTTGAAATATTCCTTTTGCTCCAAGCTCCTAATTCTTTTCCTTCTTTCATTTTTGGTCCTTTTTCTTCCTCTTTTTCCCTTCCTTGCTCTTTATTTATCTATTTTGCCATTTCTTTATTTATTTACAAATTTCCTGAAATGCAACAAAATAAATTATTAAAATACGAGTTCAAGCAAATAAATAGGTAATAAAAATATGCAAAAATATGCACTTATCACCGGATTTTATTATTTTCACCGGATTTTTGATATAATTCTGATGTAGTGTGTTTGTAAGATTGTATAGATTAAATAGAGGTCATATTAGATGCTTTTGGGGCTGTGTTGGTGCTGTCCGTTTTTGGTAGTGGTATTGCCAGATTTTTCTCCGGTGGCCGGAATCTGGAAATCTTTATCAGATTCTGGTGAGTGTTTTTGAGCTGTTCTTCGTGTTCTTGAGTATGTGTGTGTTCAGTGTGTGTTTGATCTTCACACCCACAAACAATTTTATAAAATTGTTTTGGATTAAAATTTTAAGATAAAATCCAAAATTCAAAAATTAATTAAAATAATTAATTGATTAATTATTTTAAATAATTAATTGATTAATTTATTTAATTGATTTATTTATTTTGATTAATTTTGTTAAAATTCGATTAACTTTAATTGATCTTAATTAATTTTAGTTAAGGATTTAATTAATTCAATTAATCGATTAATTTGATAATTAATTGATTAATTAAATTAATTAATTATTAATTAATTTTGATTAATTTTAATTAATCTTAATTATTTTCGATTCACGCTTTTAGAAAGAAAAAACGAGACGATTCGTTCTAAACGAACAAAAATATTTTTGAATGGAAATGGTTTGATTTCAAAAAATTCGAAAAATGTTTTAAAACTAGAAGATCAAACGGGTGATGCAGTATTGAGTCATGCTTGTATGCAGTATAATTTATTTCATTTATTTATTTGTTTAACTCAATGAATTCTAGAAATTTGATTGATCTTCGATCTAAAAATGTTATCTTCAAAATGTTATAAAATGAAGTTCAAATATTTTTTTAAAAAAAAGGAGTTTTCGACTTTAGTACGTGCTATGTGATTATGTGATCTACTTATCGAATATTTATACGTGCAATGTGAATTATGTTGATATTTTGTATCAAGGGTAATGATATAAATCGAGTCTTGACCGATTATATATTTAATGTGTGCTTAATTGTTTATATGGTTTATATTATAAGACGATGTTAGAGGTAGACGGCGTTTTCCTTGAATTACTAACTAGGATTGTCAGAGTTATATTTCTTTTCGAGGACGAAGTGTTTGTCTCGAGGGTTAGGTGTTATATTTATATTTCTATTTCTTTATCGAGGATTTGAATAAATCTTTCAAGGATTAATTGGTGATTATTGACTTAGGTTTGTCGGTGGAGATAAGTAGATGTTAAATGAAGAAGGTTGAAGATGGATGGAGTATTGTTTGTGGTTGTTGGATTCATCTTGAGGTGTTTTAACACCGGGAAAACGTCTATGTTCAGAGGGGACATTTTCGATCATTTTCTTCCAACACAGATATCGGTAAGCATGGTTAATACGTTCGGGTTGAGTTTATAAGCGTTTATAAAATATCAGAATTTCATCTAGAGGCTGAAGTATTGTCTTGTGTGTGACTATAGAAGTAGACGTGCGGGCTCGATGTCAACGGATCAGACTCGTGGCAATCGTAAGAACGTCAGACCAACGAATGATTGAAATAGAAGATTGTGATGCCGTAAGATAGAAGAAGAAAGTAGTATTACTGCGACGTTACGTAATAGCTAAGGACCAGAGGCAAGTATTTTCTTGATCATCCTAAACACTTTTTATTTTCTGTTTCATTTATTCATATCATGACAAATAGTTAATGTTCAGAGCTGTTTGTGGTTCTTAAATATTTTTGTGCAAACAAAGTTGCTTAATATTGGTACCCTTGATGAGGGGAAATTGTTTACGATAAACTCTTCATATCCTTATTATCGTAGTAAATAATAGGTATGTGACCTGTATTTAAAATTAAGCTTTTCATGTTGAATTCGAAAATTGCTATATTGGATTGGAAAATAGTAAAGCGTAGGAGGCTTCATCGAGTAGTTGGTCCAGCTATATTTAAGGAGGATATGGTAACCATTCCATCTTCCTATAGGCTAACATTACTTGCCTATTTTGGGTACCCCAGAAATCCTCGTTATACCTATGGGTATAGAAATGTACCGGTAGCTATAATGTGATCCCATTACCTTAGAACCTGATCAGGGGGCAATGGTGTTTCAGTTATATATATCCAATCCATATCGCCAGAATGGCTATTATATATTATGTGTTGGCAGATGATTCATTTTTATGACATGCCAAATGATTTCAGTTATGGTTTGAATTATATCACAGTTGTTGATTCAGTTTTCTCTATAAACTGTTTACATTTCAATCGATATTATGCCCCACTTATCCTGGGTTTATAATAAAATTTTTATACGCTTGCTGAGCATTTCTTTCGCTCATACTTGCTGTTGTAAATTCTAACATTTCAGTAAGGTAGTTTGGCGAGATTATCTGCACAATTCAGAAAGAGAAGAAGCGTGATGCTATTTCGAAGATGACTTGGCTCAGGATGTCTGGAGTTAGTGTAAGATTTATTTTACATAATTGAGTTCTAATATTTTTTATTATGTAATAGTCTAGTTGGCCTGGCGTACTTCTTATTGAAGTTACACCAATGGTTTAAGATTTGAACAAAGAGAATGTTGTAAAGAAGGAATACTTTTTATTTAATGGAATTTGGATTCTTGTTTCTAGCTCTATAACCTTAAAGATCTTGGTATGTTTGGGATCACAGATGTTATATTTCCAGTGTTGGACAATCCCAAGTGAATGATTATTATTAAACAGATGTTTTATTTTGAGGATTTCGCGTGACGACCAAATCTTCTGACCCCGGATTTGGGGGCGTTACAGTTGGTATCAGAGCAGGGTTATAGGAAACTAGAAACGAGAGTGTGTAGGAGTGTGTATAATTAAGTAAGGAACGTCCGAGCTCATGTAGAGTTCGTATTGGACTATTGAATATAGTACCAATTAGTAAGTTAAGATTGGAGTACTCGTTTGAGATAGTTGTGCTGAACTGGATAGATCGCCTTGCGAATGGAGATGTCTACTGTAGAATCTTCAGAGATTATTACGAGTTAACGATGACAAATGATATTGATATCCTTAAAACGTGGAAAGGAAGAAGACTAAAATAGAATGATGAGCTATCGAAAGAACCGACAAAGAAGGCATAAGTAGAGACCTTGGCAATACCTTTCCTTTCTATGAATTATTTTGATATCCCTTCTAAAGAGGCATTCTTTAAAAGATATATATGCTCTTCTAAACAGTGACATTTTGACACTTGTGTTTGACCCCATTTTGGATTTCAATTGTTTCAAAGGTTATTATGAAACCTACTTTCAAATTTCTGAGGCTTTCAACTTTTTGTTTTCTCGAGTGGTGAATAACTCTATTCTGCAATATGATACCACTTATTCGGTACCTTCTTTTTGGTTGTTCTTTTCAAAAATAACACCTTTGGAATTCCTTCCATATTTCTCTACTCCTACTAAGACGAACAACCCTATTTATAGGGGACACCAGGTATATCTGTCTGCGTGATAGAAGTTGGATGGGATGCCATCACTGGTGTGTTGTGTATTACAAGAAAGCTGGCCACCTTTATTTGTAAATGTCAGAGCTAAGACACGCAACGTCGGGTTCAGATGATCATATGGATCTCTCAATTATTCTTTTATTTCAAATCAGGTTCCTTTAAAAATTCGCAAATTCATAACCACAATTGTGGGACATTTGCTATGATATGAAATATTTTCTCTTCAAAGTTTTATGATTCTTGTTATCTCAATAAGTTTTGAAGGTATGCCAATCGGGTTAGAATAATTTAATCGTGACGAGATGAATCAAGACTTTGCGATGGGATTAGCATGAGCGAAAGCGGATTAAGATGCGGTCACAGTATCAGTGACGTATAACGGATTCAGATTGTTTTTTTCTCATTCTATTAAGGTTAAACTACCGAAACGTTGGTCCAATTTTATTTGAAAGAGGTAAAACTGTGTGTTATGAAGCTTTAGTAACAATTGTGTCAAATAGAAAATTCAAGATTAAATTCGAGATTTTGAAGAGTTGCATGCGAATCGATGCTAGTACCGGTCTTGAGAAATGCGTATAATATGTTTCTTGTGTAAAAGGGGAGAATGTTTAATCTCAAAGGATAGGCTCATAAGAGAGCATGAACATATATTGGTACAACTAGATTTGTCCTATATAGAGAACCAGTGGAAATTTCAGAAAGGATACAACGAGTATCAGAGATTAAAGAATTACTATTGTTGCAAATGTTGTAATAATTGAGAAGTTGGCAAAAGGAACCCTAGGGATTTCTCTTAGTAGATTCCGAGGACGGAATCCTTTTAAGGAGGGTAGACTGTAACGACCCGAAATTCTAGAAATTATTATTATTATTATTATTTAAATACTTTATCGGTTTTTCCATAAAGGAGGAATAATATTATGAATATTTTATTCTTATTGAATGCTTGTACGCGTTTAATTGCCAATATGTTATTCGAGTAGACTATATTTTGTACTGTTTGTGTTAGTAATTATTTTTGTTTTTATTAAAGGTTGATATTTTTATCGACATTGATAAATTGAGTTTGTTTTAAAATTTTATGGATCGAGTTGATATTTTATTTGTACCAAAATTATACCCGGTATTCTACCCGTGTGCAAAAGTTTATTTGTGTAAATTATCAAAATATTCAAAAATTTAGTATTTTTATATTTTTGATAAATTGAGATTATTTTATAATTTTTGGGATCAAAACTGTATTTTTTCGTGCAAAGATTTCACCCGGTATCTTATTCGTGACCCCATTGATATTTGGGCGCGTTATGAAAATATTAGAAAATTGCGTATTTTTATATTTCTGAACAATCCGGGATTTATAAAAATTTTGTGCATAGGTATTTTAATCTTTGGAAAGAATTAACATTTCAACTTTTATCCGAGTATAATATTTCGGGTCACAAATGATTTTAAAAACAATTATTTTTTTATATACAAAAATAGAAAATTATTATTTTTACCCGCTAATTATTTAATTGGTAATTTTTGGAATCAATTGAATAAAATTAAGGGCAAGATATTATTTGTGGGGTACAGTGTAAGAAGCCTAAATAATAAATAACTAAACTTTTACTTATTTTTATCCTAATCTCTACCCGTACACCCCCACCCCTGTCTCTCATTCCTCGCGTCTTTCCCCCCGTACCATCTCTCTCTTTTGTTCTTAACCCCCATCAACAATCAAAGCCTTGTTTCTTCATGTTTTTGGAGACCAAATCAAGCATGTAAGTATCCAAATCGATCCTCTCTCAACCCTCTATCCTATTCCATCATCAAATCACGGATTTGGGTAACTTTAATTTTCGGCAAAAATTCAAAGTCGAATTTTAATGATTGTTTCTTGATTCTTTGTATGTATATGTATAGATCGTTGGATGTTAAAGTTATTCATGTAAATATTTTGAGTTTCTGGATTGTTTGAGTTTGCCGGAAAATTTATAGATTTGACCGGAATTTGTTGTAGATGATTGTTTTAAAGTTTTAATTGTATGAATGAATAGATCGGTTTAATTATGGTAGCATATGTTTTTGTTCGAATTTTCTGGGCATTTTGCTTCTCGTCGGATTTTATTATTTTCACCGGATTTTTGATATAATTCCGATGTAGTGTGTTTGTAAGATTGTATAGATTAAATAGAGGTCATATTAGATGCTTTTGGGGCTGTGTTGGTGCTGTCCATTTTTGGTAGTGGTATTGCCGGATTTTTCTCCGGTGGCCGGAATCTGGAAATCTTTACCGGATTCCGGTGAGTGTTCTTGAGCTGTTCTTCGTGTTCTTGAGTATGTGTGTGTTCAGTGTGTGTTTGATCTTCACACCCACAAACAATTTTATAAAACTGTTTTGGGTTAAAATTTTAAAATAAAACCCAAAATTCATAAATTAATTAAAATAATTAATTGATTAATTATTTTAAATAATTAGTTGATTAATTTATTTAAATTATTTATTTATTTTGATTAATTTTGTTAAAATTCGATTAACTTTAATTGATTTTAATTAATTTTAGTTAATGATTTAATTAATTCAATTAATCGATTAATTTTATAATTAATTGATTAATTCTATTAATTAATTATTAAATAATTTTGATTAATTTTAATTAATCTTAATTATTTTCGATTCACGCTTTTAGAAAGAAAAAACGAGACGATTCGTTCTAAACGAACAAAAATATTTTTGAATGGAAATGATTTGATTTCCAAAAATTCGAAAAATGTTTGAAAACTAGAAGATCAAACGGGTGATGCAGTATTGAGTCATACTTGTATGCAGTATAATTTATTTCATTTATTTATTTGTTTAACTCAATGAATTCTAGAAATTTGATTGATCTTCGATCTAAAAATGTTATCTTCAAAATGTTATAAAATGAAGTTCAAATATTTTTTTTTAAAAAAACGGAGTTTTCGACTTTAGTACGTGCTATGTGATTATGTGATCTACTTATCGAGTATTTATACGTGCAATGTGAATTATGTTGCTATTTTGTATCGAGGGTTATGATATAAATCGAGTCTTGACCGATTATATATTTAATGTGTGCTTAATTGTTTATATGGTTTATATTATAAGACGACGTTAGAGGTAGACGGCGTTTTCTTTGAATTACTAACTAGGATTGTCAGAGTTATATTTCTTTTCAAGGATAAAGTGTCTGTCTCGAGGGTTAAGTGTTATATTTATATTTCTATTTCTTTATCGAGGATTTGAATAAATCTTTCGAGGATTAATTGGTGATTATTGACTTAGGTTTGTCGGTGGAGATAAGTAGATGTTAAATGAAGAAGGTTGAAGATGGATGGAGTATTGTTTGTGGTTGTTGGATTCATCTTGAGGTGTTTTAACACCGGGAAAACGTCGGACATTTTCGATCATTTTCTTCCAACACAGATATCGGTAAGCATGGTTAATACGTTCGGGTTGAGTTTATAAGCGTTTATAAAATATCAGAATTTCGTCTAGAGGCTGAAGTATTGTCTTGTGTGTGACTATAGAAGTAGACGTGCGGGCTCGATGTCAACGGATCAGACTCGTGGCAATCGTAAGAACGTCAAACCAACGAATGATTGAAATAGAAGATTGTGATGTCGTAAGATAGAAGAAGAAAGTAGTATTACTGCGACGTTACGTAATAGCTAAGGACCAGAGGCAAGTATTTTCTTGATCATCCTAAACACTTTTTATTTTCTGTTTCATTTATTCATATTATGATAAATAGTTATTGTTCAGAGCTATTTGTGGTTCTTAAATATTTTTGTGCAAACAAAGTTGCTTAATATTGGTACCCTTGATGAGGGGAAATTGTTTACGATAAACTCTTCATATCCTTATTATCGTAGTAAATAATAGGGATGTGACCTGTATTTAAAATTAAGCTTTTCCTGTTGAATTCGGAAATTGCTCTATTGGATTGGAAAATAGTAAAGCGTAGGAGGCCACGTCGAGTAGTTGGTCCAGCTATATTTAAGGAGGATATGGTAACCATTCCATCTTCCTATAAGCTAACATTACTTGCCTATTTTGGGTACCCCAGAAATACTCGTTATACCTATGGGTATAGAAATGTACCGGTAGCTATAATGTGATCTCATTGCCTTAGAACCTGATCAGGGGGCAATGGTGTTTCAGTTATATATATCCAATCCATATCGCCAGAATGGCTATTATATATTATGTGTTGGCAGATGATTCATTTTTATGACATGCCAAATGATTTCAGTTATGGTTTGAATTATATCACATTGTTGATTCAGTTTTCTCTATAAACTGTTTACATTTCAATCGATATTATGCCCCACTTATCCTGGGTTTATAATAAAATTTTTATACGCTTCCTGAGCATTTCTTTCGCTCATACTTGTTGTTGTAAATTCTAACATTTCAATAAGGTAGTTTGGCGAGATTATCTGCACAATTCAGAAAGAGAAGAAGCGTGATGCTATTTCGGAAATGACTTGGCTCAGGATGTCTGGAGTTAGTGTAAGATCTATTTTACATAATTGAGTTCTAATATTTATTATTATGTAATAGTCTAGTTGGCCTGGCGTACTTCTTATCGAAGTTACACCAGTGGTTTAAGATTTGAACAAAGAGAATGTTGTAAAGAAGGAATACTTTTTATTTAATGGAATTTGGATTCTTATTTCTAGCTCTATAACCTTAAAGATCTTGGTATGTTTGGGATCACAGATGTTATATTTTCAGTGTTGGACAATCCCAAGTAAATTTTTATTTTGAGGATTTCGCGTGACGACCAAATCTTCTGACCCCGGATTTGGGGGCGTTACATCATTTGTAAATTCAGGGCGGTGCCAGCCGTGTGAGTTGCAAATGAAGTTGCAAAAGTTGCAACTGAAAACTGGAAGTTGCAAAAGTTGCAACAGAAAACTGGAACTTGCAATCGGAAATTCGTCTGCTTCCTATATAGCATCGAAGTTGCATATGAGATTGCATATGAGGTTGCATAGCAACCTTATATGCAACTGAAAACTGAAAATTGGAAGTTGCAACTTACAGTATATATATACATATATATACATTTTTTGTAACTTATAAAATATCAAACACACATTAAATACTTGTATAAAAATAAATAAATTAAAATATGAAATTTTTATCCAAAAATAAGTTCATAAAAACTTATTTTAAGTGTAGGCAAACAAATCCTTAAACTTAAAATGGTTATTCCGCCTAACAAACGAAAACCCTAGAGATTATTTGCCTCTGTGTTTATCTATATCTATCTGTGTGTATATGTGATTATTATAAGATTGTGAAGATTAATAAAATTCAACAGGAGGATGGCACGTACTAAGCAAACCGCTCGCAAATCCACCGGAGGAAAGGCTCCCCGTAAGCAACTCGCTACCAAGGTTGTTTCTTTTTTAATTTTTTTAAATAAATGATTAAACTGATATTTAATTTTGGGGAAATTTTTGCACTGTTTTAGATTACGATGAATTGAGTGTCCTTGTTGTTGTTGTTGTTGTTGTTGTTGTTGTTTATGTATATTAAGTTTATATGGATATGTATTTGCATTCGAATTTGGTTAATGTGAAACTTCCTTTGCTTTCGACTATATTTTCGTATATTTCTCTTGGTTGTAGTATATGTGGATGAATTGAGTTTTTTTTTTTTTTTGAGTTAATTGGGGGAAAATGTTACCCAAAGATGGGGAATTACATAAACCTAGCATTTAATATTATCTTCTTGTTGATGTTTGTGTTAAAGGCCGCAAGGAAATCTGCTCCAACTACTGGTGGAGTCAAGAAGCCTCATCGTTATCGCCCTGGAACTGTTGCTCTTCGGTACAAATTCTTAAATCAGTTTGTCGCCTGATACATGTGTACATGGTTTACTTTTTACCTGTGACTGATGTGGGGCTTGTTTTTTTTTTTTTTGTAAATTTAATTAGTGAAATCCGCAAGTACCAGAAGAGTACTGAACTACTGATCCGTAAACTCCCCTTCCAACGCCTTGTCCGTGAAATCGCACAAGACTTCAAGGTACAATATTATATTGTTTCAACTTGTCTTTTTGAGTTTTAGTTTTAAAGTCTGTGGCAGTATCTGAATTTTCTGCTTGATATAGATTTGTTTTCTTTTTTCTAATGCTGGGTTTCATTTCCTGCGTAGACCGATTTGCGCTTTCAAAGCCATGCCGTACTTGCGCTGCAGGAGGCTGCTGAAGCGTACCTTGTTGGTTTGTTTGAGGATACCAATCTCTGTGCTATTCATGCTAAAAGAGTCACAATCATGCCAAAGGACATTCAGCTAGCAAGGCGTATTCGTGGTGAAAGGGCTTAAAATTGTTTGTGGCTTGCTTCTTAGATTTTTAATCATATTCTGGTTCCTTCAGGTTTATTAGCTAAACTATTTTCGATGATGTTATTATGTTACTTTAAAGATTGCTAGACTTGTTTTGGCTAACTTGTTGGGTATGTCAAAGATGTACTATTTCTTAATCTTCTTGGTTTGAATCTCCCACTTGTAGTCTATCTGTTGTTTTCTATAACTTTTGTGCCGAATTCTTTAGACTAACTTTCGAGTAAGTATAGGACTATAGGTATTTATTGAAATTGAGGAAAGGATGACTGCTGCATCATCAATGTACACCAACAAGTCTTGGGAAGGCTCTAACATTTATGTTGTTTAAGATAATCTAACACATGGGACCTTTTTTCTAGTTAATTTGGTTGTACATCTGCCATCTTTGTTTGTTCCATTTTAGGTAGTTTTAGGTTTGGCAGTAAGGGAGTCAAAAGCAGATCAAACAAATAATTATGCAACTTAATGCTGACAGTTTTGGGGTTGTAGGTCATTCCCTTTACTTTCATGTGATAGGTTGCAGTGTTCGCCGTTTGTAGGGATATAAATAAGGCACAGTTTTTTAAGTAATATGCACAGGGTAAATGTTGGGGGAGTTTGTAGCACTTGGGGGACGTTTGGGTTGTTGACAGGAATGGAAATGAGGCGCATGGAAATTGGGGTAAATTAGAATGCCAATGATTTGGAATGCCAAGTTGTATGTAGGGAATGAACCTAGTTGATGGGACTGAGGTTCCCATTCCAGTCAACTAAATTGTATATTGTCCAAAAACTACCCCATGGGCTAAACCATAAAGGTTCCAATTACTGTAAACTAGGTTCATCGACCATTGACCTTTAACCCTTCTGCTTTGCTTCTCTGAGTATTTTGAATTTATATATCTTAAACTAATCTGTTATGCTTTCTAGTTGGCAACACTAATTAGTTTTCACTTGCCCATAAATTCACTAACCAATGAGTTTTATCTGGAAAGTAAAGCCATTTGTTCTGTATAGACCGGTCAAATGGCTCTATTTATGCTTCTGTCGATATAATTTTGTGAAGTCCTGCGGATGTAATACTGTTAGATGCTTAAAGGATCCTGCTACCAATTTACGAGTTAGAGCAACTAGTTGCAAGGAAGCATGACGCGCATTGTAGAATAATCTTCAGGACTTAATTTAACATTGATTTATGAAGTTGGCAAAGTTTTTTGCTGTTTCATCGAGGTACTTGAAGTTACAAACAGCGCACAACATTCCAAGTACTTCAGGTTCATTGCTCTGTGCTCATAGGCAGATTTTGATATTGTCTTGGGCTTAATTTTAGGAGTTAGTTAAGTGCATATATTCTACCTTCCTATCAGTTAAAGTGATTGCTAATCTAGCATAGTTGTGTCTTGACCTAATTCAGAGGATGAAGGTAGCTTGTCCCAGCTTGTCCAAGCAGGAAGCTAGAGTAGTTTCAGTTATATGTTTGATCAGATTTTTATTAGAGTAGGTCCAACTAGTTTCATCATATTTATCCATTACACCATGAGTATTAAATAATGTGATATGATGATATGCCATGTCAATCAGGAATTTCCATTTTGTGTCTTTTTTGATCTTGCTAGGAAGTGTATATGATACTTTTCACCGGTGCTCTTACCTTTGGTTTAGTATAAATAAATAAATGTGATGAACATATCGTTCCAACAGTTATTGATTGTACAGTGTAGTTTTTCTTATCTGATCCTTTTTAAATTTATGTCTTTATATGTTTTCTTAACCCGGTATTCTTGAAGTGACTATTCTGGTAAATGAGCCATCATACTTTGAGTTATGTAGTGGCTCATCATTGTGCCCAACTTCAATGCTTTTTGCACAACACATTTAACTATCAATTGTTTTTTTTTTTTTTTTTTGTTATGGAAAATTGAGGTCAGAGGCCTGTTTACTACAACAGTTAAAAAAGAACTTAGAAAAGAGAAAAAAATTGAAAACATGTTCACATCAAGGTTTTTTCAAAAAGAAAATTTTCCAAATTATAAATTTGTAACTACGCTTTAGAAAACATTGGAAAAAAGCTTTTGGTTGTTTTTGAAAAATAGAAAATAGGGCTAAAAATTAGAAATGTAATCGATTATTAACACTTATAAATGATAAAAATTCAAAACATAATATAATACTACTTTTTTGTTTATTTGAATGGTTCGATATGTAAACTAGTCAAAATTTTTAAAAAAATATATTTTTACTATATAACAAATATAAAAGGTGGACAAAACTACAAGAAATAATATTTATTTTAAATTTATCATTTATGTTATAAATAAGTAAAGTGTTAATTTATTTATTAAATTTACATTATGAATTAAATTTGAGATTGTATTTTGTTTAATGATAATGTTGATGCATAAGTAGTTATAATGTGATGTGAATATAGTTAATATTATGACATCTTTCAATTAATATCTTTGAATTAATTTTTGATATTTTAATTTAAGTCTTATTGTATCATCTAGTTGTCGATGGAAAAAGTTAAAAAAATGATTGCAGGTTATTAGAATGATTTACAAAATTATTAGTTGCATGTTAATATAAATAAAAATGGTAGTTGTATTAGTTACATGATAATGTAAAAAAGAATTCACAAGAAAAGAAAATTAATCACTTTCTATATGTTTGGAACACATTTTCTTAATTGTCATCTCTTTTGTAAGAAATGAAAAAATTAGGAAATTTTAGAAAATTTAGAAAAAAGAAATTTTAAATCTTTTCTACAAGCAAACAGATGTTTTTTACATTTATCATTTTTTTTAAAAGTCTCATTAGCTGTATTTTATAAATAAAAGATATTTTCAATTACTATATATAATTAACTTTTTAATCATGCACGAATGCTTTATGAATATTATTTAAGAGATTGTTTATTGTTTACTAAACTCTTTTTAAATTTATTTCAGGAAAATTATAAAATAATATTTGAAAATGCACATGATTCTTTATAAATACTATTTATGAGTCTTTTTTATATTAGATTAATTTTTTTTTTAAGTTTTCTTTGGAAATTACAAAACAAAATCCGTAAATCCCATTAAGTTAATGATACTTATTTCATTAACAGTAATCTACAATTTAAAGTTGTTATTGAATTTTTTCCTTGAAATTTCATATTTTTTAATTTTAAAATCATTTAATTTATATTTTAAAATATACTTTTCACTCGACAACTTTATAATACTACATATAATTAATTTATGAGTTACCTTTTAAAAATTTGTCAAATATTATCTACAAATCCCATTCACAATTTTTCCAATAAGATGCATAATTCATTCACAATTTTTCCAATAAGATCATGGTTGTAAAAATCGGTAATCGGTATAAATCGGTTGAGTTATCGATTTAAGATTAATTGGATAATCGGGGATTAATCGGAAGAATTAATCGAAGTATTAATTGAATATTATAATAATATTTAATATACTAATATAATTTATAATTAAACTTATCATTTTAAAAAATTTACAGGATTAATCGAGTTTCAAAAATTGAATCGGTTGGTTACCTTACAGAAGATTAATCAGGAATTAATCGATTAAATCGGGAATATTTAGAACCATGAATAAGATGCATAATTCATTAATATTTTTTAATTTTTGTTTAATATAATTGGAAAATATAATTACTAATAATACATTTGAAAAGATGAATTTGTCCGTGATGTTTAAATCACATTAACTCTTTTACACCCGGATTATATATAGGATATAATAATTTTGAAAGAGAATGATTTTGCTAGATTATCACAAAATATTTATTTGAGTCACACAAATATTTGATTTAAAATTTACAATATGCTATTATATGTAATTGATTAGTTTCCATATTTAATTATCACGCATCATAATACACATTTATCTCGGAAACATTATTCTGATCTTGAAATCTCTCATCTTGAAATGATCTGCATATTGTTCTTGTACAACGGCTTTTTGTGTATTTAAAATTGTTTAACATCTTAAGATGCTAAATTAAAACCTTTTTAACTTATTTAATATATTATTGAAAAATTGCTCAAAATACCCACTTTTTTTACTACTCACTTACCAAAATACCCGTTTGTAAAAATGTCGCCCAGAATACCCACGGGATACGCCGTTCCCAGGGGCGTATCCCAATCACTATTCATCTCCCTCATTCCTCTGTGAACTCTCTCGACTCCGACGAACTCTCTCTCGACTCCGACGAACTCAGTCCTCTCGTCCCCTCTCTCCGTCTCTCTCTCTCTTCTCCCTTCCTCCACTCTCCCGTTTGTATCTCTCTCCCCTATCTCTCTTCTATTTTCTGGCCCCGCAGGGGCATTTTCAAGCTCCATCGGAAATTAGATTCGAAATTAGGTTTGAAATTGGGGGTTTGAAATCTAGCATTAGAGATGAAATAAAAGTGGCATAGTGTTGTAGAGGATGAAAAATGGATTCGATTGGTATGTAGAACATGAGGGGAAAATGAAAGGATGGTGGTGAACGGAGAGAGACTGTCTCGTCGGAAAAAACGATGACGGGAGAGGTTTTATTTCATCGTCGTTGATGTTCAATCCGGTAATACACACGGTATAAATTTGGTATAGACTTGTACATCGTCGAAAGACGCTTCGATTTATGTATGGTAGTTAATGTAAAGTGAACGGAAAAAATGTAATGGAGCTCGCCGGAGTTTTGTTCGGAAATCGCCAAATCGCCAGAAAGAGAGAGCTTGACTCGTTGATTTTGGGGGAGATGGAGAATAATGAGGATACACATTATCAGTCGGCGTATCACCTGATGCGCCTTTGGATATGGCGTATCCCATCTTGGCTGCGTGTATTGGTACGATGTGACCTGCGTTGCGCCCACGTGTGAGGCGTGAAGGTTGGACAACACTCCCATGACACAGGCATACGTTGCAGAAGCGTGTTTTGAGCTGGCGCATCACCACATGCGCCCTTGTGAGTGGCGTATGTGGTGGGCATTTAGGGCGGTACATCCCGAATTTGGGCATTTTGGTTATGAAACAATAAAAAGTGCGTATTTATGGCACTCACCCTATATTATTTTCAGTCTTATCCTTAAATTAACGAGGAGACTACTGTTAGTCAGGCTAAAGATAGAAAACAGTATGTGCTCCAGGGACAGCAGAACTTAGAAGTGCAGTATTAGGGCATATTTTCGACTGCCCTCAATTATTTCCAAAATTTTTAATTGAATTTAATAATTATTAACTTAATTCCAAGTTAATTATTTCCTTTCTCTGAAACGAGAAATAATCTCCTATGATAGAAAATATCTCCAAACGATATCCTTCAAATCAGGAAGGTATCCCAACGCAAATCCTTTATTATAATAACCGAGTGCAGTAAAACAATCAGAAAATTATGAATTATTTTAGGATCAATCAGAGGTCATTCCTAAATTTTAGACCAATCATATTATATTAAAAGTTTTCTTTATTTATCATTCTTATTCTATTATACTAACCATGGTTAGTTAACAATTCTAATTTAAATATAGTAATGACGTGATTTAACATATTCATAAATTACATATTTTTTTAATGTCAAAACATATTTATAATAACTTAATATTTCACAAATATATAATATCAAGCGATTTTCGCAATATAAATTTTTCACTCTTTTGATTTACAATTAATCATAATTGCATTATTATATATAACGAATTAATTTTCATAAATATATATAAGAGCCGATTTGAATTTACCACTAAAATTAATTAATCATATCATTCTCATCCTAATTTACTTATCATAGTTACTTAACAATTTTTTTGAAATAGAAAATTTATTTTATTTAGTACATGCATAAATTACATGTTTATTAGAAGTGATAAATTTTATATTGCTTCTAATAAAAAGTGCCCATTTTAATTTAATATTTTTGTTTTTAATATCAACAAAATCTTAAATATAGGTAAAAAATTTCGTAACTTTGTAAATAGATTCTAAACAAACAGAGATATTTATTAACAATAAACAAAATTAAAAAAAATTAGGAGGGCTTCATTTTTATGTACTCTATTCTTAGTTTTATTTTGTACCATCTCAATGTTGTTTTCAGTTATATAGTAACATACTTAGATAACATGGTCAGAGAGTAACATTACATGTAATTATCATATTTTTTCTTTTTGTGTATTATTTTTGTTTCGTGCACAAAAAAAAATTTGTTGTTTAGTGGCATTTTGTGTTCAAAATTTTGAGCATACAAAATAATTTCATGTCATTTTCATGCAAGACCCCAAAGACACATGGCATGAATACATACAACACAAACGATTTTCCAGGTTTACGTAAGCGCTTTCTTCTAATATATGTCAGAAAAAGATACTCACTTTTAAAGGAAAATGAATTTCATGTATTTGAATACCATAATTAAATTATAAGGACACATATATAATAATGTAATTACATATTTATATATTACACATTTGATTTTAGTTTCATATACAATTTCTATTTTAACATGTTACTCAAAATAGAAAAAAAGATAGGTGACATTCACTTTCAAATATCTTATTTTACGCGTAGGGATGACAACAGAATGAGTTTGATTCAAATTTTATAAACTCCAAACCCATATCCAAATATTTTTGGATTTTAAAAGTAAATCCAAATTTAAAACTCAATATCCTAAGCCAGTTTCATCAGATTTCGGATCAAAATTAGTAATAATGTAATCAAAATTACAATAATTGCTACACACAAACGATATTAATTATATTTATATAATAATCAAAATATTAAAATATTAAATTAAGTAGTCAACTATAACATATTATACGAATTGACATATTAAATAAAATTTAGAATATGTTACAAAAATAATTCTTTGTATACAACACAAATGAAAATTTATGTAAAGTAACGAAAATTACATCTTAAATATATCAATAAAATTTGAGATTGAGAAATAGAGGTTCTAACTACTAAATTAGTATTGACTATTTCTAATGAAATATTTGAATAAAAATAAATAAATTACATGTTAGTCACAGAGGCATGCCTGAATACATCTAATAACAAGCCTAAGTATGTGTAATGCTATGCATTACCTACATGACCTCTTAACTGAGGGAACCTCTAGTTGTAGAGTTTCTATTTGTTCTGTACTTGTAATAGGCATCAAATTCTAGTTGTGTTACTGTAACTATAAAGTCAGGAATAATGCTTGAAAGAAGTTCCAAGGTTCATGCCTCAAGCAAGGAGATAAAGACTGCGAAATAATCACAGTTGGGATTTGAAGAAAGAAGAATTTGCCTAAGTACCAATTCGAGAAGTACATTTGTCTATTCGAGAAGTCTAGCATTCGAGAAGTCAGAGATTCGATATCTCAGAAGACACTATTCGATATCTCTGAATACACTGTTCGATATCTCATTCGATATCTCAGAGATTCGATATGTCTATCACTCTATTCGAGAACTCATGGAGTCAACAAGTCAAAGCATCATTCGAGTTCTCTAAGAGTCAGCAAGTCAATGATCTATTCGATATCTCAAGGACTAAAGAAGCTATTCGACATCTCAGGGATTCGATATGTCAAAATGCTCTATTCGATATCTCAAGAAGTCCCAGAAGAAAGAGCTATTCAAGAAGTGATTCGATATGTCAATATAACACTATTCGAGAACTCAGAGTTATCGATTAAGTCAATTCGAGTTCTCGAATCAATCACTTAGCCACTTCTCGAATACATTCGTGGAGACAAAATACTGAAGAATTGTACAAGTCAGAAACCTGCAACAAGCCAAGACGCTTTATTTGACTATGTACTATAAAGCAGATTGGAAAGCCTACAAAGAAGCTTGGAGAGATAAGACAAAGGGACAAGGAGCTAAAGAAGTGGATCTGAACAGGCTTTGCAAAGTCAAATCTGTAACCGTTTGGACTCTTACTCAAATAAGATAGACAGACTGGAAAGTATTTTGTTTACCTACCTTATTTGTAGTAAGTAGGTGTATCCATGTCTATAAGGATACAGCCTCACTTCCTTAGCAGATAAGTTTTTCAAGATACATCTCAAGAAATATCTCTCTAAGAAAAATGAAGCTGAGAATACTACCATTTGTATTCACAGATTGTAGCAAAATCTTTATCTAATAAAATATTAGATTAAAGTGATATTGTGTTGTGTTTGTCTTTGATTATCTGTACTTACATATCTCACACATTCAACACATATCTTGCTGCAAAGATTCAAGAACAAAGAAAAGTTCAAGAATCCATTCACCCCCCCTCTGTATTCTTTTTCTGTATTCAATACTCAACAAGTGGTATCAAAGCAGGCTGTTTAATCTAAACAGGAAACGATCATGAGTTCGAATACACCAAAGACTACAGGTACGGTGAAGGTCCCTAAGTTCGACAAAGAGAATTACAACCTCTAGAAAATAAAAATGCTGTTGTTCATCAAAGCTGCCAATCCTCTCTACCCTGACATCCTCAAGAATGGTCCATTTGTACCACAACAAGAAATTGCTGAATCTACAGTGGGCACAATAGTCATTCCTAGATCATATGTTGCAAAAGAGCCATCCAAATGGACGGACTCAGAGAAGGAGAAGGTTGCCCTAGACAGTCATCTCATGTTGCTGATCATAGACTCCATGGATATGTCGATGTTTGCTAATATAGCATCATGCACATCAGCCAAGGACATGTGGAACCACATCGAGGTGTTATGTGAAGGGACAGAGGAGGTAAGAGAAAATAGGAAACAGATACTGGTCACACAGTATGAAGCTTTCATGGCACAGTCCAAAGAAAGTATTACTGATATGTTTGAGAGATTTCACAAACTGGTGACTGAGCTTCAAATGAATGGGAAGGTTTACAGCACTAAGGAATTGAACATGAAGTTTCTACTATCTGCACCAAACCATCTAGAGCAAAGGGTCATATCTCTAAGAGAAAGAGATTTGAACAAAGTCACATATGATGTGCTCTATGGGGTTTTAAAAACTCATGAGCTTGAGTTGCTTCAGAAGAGGGCTATCCAAGCCAACCAAGGCAGAATGATAAACACGTCCTGTGCCTTGATTGTCAACAAATCCGTTCAAGACCTGGAAGCATCTACAAGTCAACTGAGAATAGAAGAGATAGTAGATGGTGAAGAGACTGAAGAAGAAGTGACTGAACCTGTTGATGAAAAGGAAGAAGATGAGTTCTATACTCTTGAAGAGTTGGATGCCATGGAAAACACTTTATATGCTTTTATGGCTAGAAAATTCCCAAACATCAGATTTAAGAGGAATCAGCCCTTCAAGTCTAGATCTCAAAATCATTCATTCAACAAGAGCAAGGCACCTGCGAAAGCAAACAAAAACAAATTCAAAACCAGCTATGTGGATAGGTCATCTGTGAGATGCTATAGATGCAATGACCTAGGGCATTTTGCCAGTGAATGCAAGAAGCCTAAGAAGAAGGATAAGGAGTTTCTTGAGCTTGAAGCTAAGTATGAGGCTCTGCTAAAGAAGCATGCACCAGGTAAGGCCTACATAGCTGAAGGGAAGTGTTGGGATGATTCTGATAGTGATGGAGAAGAACAAGAATTCTTTAACTATGCTTTGATGGCCAACTCCAAGGAAGAACCATCTGAATCAGACTCTCAGGTACCATCCCTCACTACTATAGACATGTCTGTTTCTGAATACAAATCTATGGTTGAACAACTATCTGTTGAGATGTTTAATATTCATACTAGTATGACTGCTGCTAATGAAGAGTTGCTAAATTCTCCACTAGGAATGAACTGTTAAACAAAAGAAATAAGGAACTAGTACTAACTGCTATGCAAATAGAAAACCTTAAACAAGAAATCGAATATCTAAAGAATAAGGTTCTATGTGCTAGTCAAGTTGAGAAAGCTCTTAGGGATGAACTAGCTTAAAATGAATTTAAATTGAAAACATTCAAGAATTCCTCTAGTCTATTGCAGTCCTACCATGAGAAAAATCTAGCTAGACCTAAGGCTGCCATTGGACTTGATTATGACACTCTCAAGCAGAGGAAAGGCTATGCAGTCATTGAAGATGACATTGTTGTTCAAGAGGAAGTGCCTCAGGTTTTGAAAAAGGCTGAGACCCCAATATTTAAAACACCAACACTTGAGATTGATGAGGATGCCTTACTCATAAAGCAAATGTTGGATGATGAAGATAATGCACAATCAAATGAACAACAAGCATCCTCTAAGAGAGAGAATGTCAAAACCAAAGCCAAGGAGTCAGTAGGAGGTAAACCTAGACTTGAGAAATTTGTGAAGTTTGTTTTAGATGGGAATAATGAGGTTGAGAAGAAAGTGGCTAAAAAGAAACAAAACAGGAATGGCAAATTAGGGATTAACAAGGACAACAACTATGCTTATGTGCCCAATGCCCCTAGGAAAGTTTGTCAAAATTGTTTTAGCACTAATCATTTAACTCATGCATGTAAGAAACTATCTGGTAGTGTTGCTAAACCGTTCTATGATTGCTCTGTGCCTTTAAGACATAGAGACTTTCCCTTCTGTGATAAATTTGATTGTATGCCATGTAACATGAATGTAATGACTAGTTGCTTTAATTTGAGAAGACAATTCATGGAAGGATGCATCAGTCACAATGCTCACACACACTACACAAGAACAAAGTCTTCAAGTCCTCCTAAAGTTAGGAAGGTGCCTCTGTCACCTATGTCTAAGAACCCTGATTCTAAGACTTCTAACAGTGACAAGAAGACTAACATCAAGAAAATTGATAAGCATGCTGTTTATGATAAGACTGTTGCTAAGCCACATGGACCCAAACTTGTTTGGGTACCAAAGGAGAAGTAATACCTTTGTGTTTGCAGGGCAAAGAAAGTGAAAGAAAGGTCATGTGGATTTTGGACAGTGGATGCTCAAACCATATGACTGGTGATATGGCCCTGCTATCACAGTATGAGGAGAAGGCTGGCCCAATGGTTGCTTTTGGAGATGACAGCATTGGCAACACACTGGGATATGGCAAGTTGGAAATTGGAAATGTCATCATTGAGAATGTAGCACTGGTCCAGGGACTCAAGCACAATCTATTGAGTGTTGGTCAATTTACTGACAGAGGCTTCAAAGTGAATTTTGACAAAGATGAATGTTTGATCACCCACAAAAAGACTGGTGACTTTGCTCTATCTGGAGTAAGGAAAGGAAGCCTGTTTGTAGCCAATATGAATTCTGCAAACAAGGACAAAATTTGTTGCTTTTACTCAAAAGCATCAAATGAAGATAGTTGGCTGTGGCATAAGAAGCTATCACACTTGAACTTCAAAGGCATTAATTCTCTAGTCAAAAGAGAGTTAGTAAGAGGCATGCCCACACTTGAATTCTGTCAAGAAGGAGTGTGTGAGGCTTGTCAAAAGGGAAAATGAAAAGATCAAGCCACAAGTCAAAGACAGTGACATCAATAACCAAGCCCCTACAACTAATTCATATGGACTTGTTTGGGCCTGTCAATATTATGTCACTAGGAAGGAAAAAGTATGCTCTGGTGATGGTTGATGATTTCACAAGGTATACATGGGTAGAATTTCTAGCATCAAAAGATGAGGCTCCACAAGTAATCATTGAGCATATAAAGAAAATTGACAAGGAAGCAAAGGCCAACAATGCAAGTGTGATTGCATTAAGGAGTGATAATGGAACAGAGTTCAGAAATGCCATGCTTGAAGCATTCTGCAAAGAAAATGGTATTTCTCAACAATTCTCAGCTCCAAGGACTCCACAACAAAATGGAGTTGTTGAAAGAAAGAATAGAACTCTGATAGAGGCTGCTAGAACAATGTTACTTGATGCAAAGATGCCTACATGTTTTTGGGCTGAGGCTGTGAGCACTACATGCTATATCCAAAACAGAACCTTCATCAACAAAAACACTGGAAAGACACCTTACAACTTGATGACTGGAAAGAAGCCCACCCTAAAGTATGTTCATACTTTTGGAAGCAAATGCTTTGTTTTAAAAGACAACTCAGAATATGTTGGAAAGTTTGATGCAAAAGCATTTGAAGGAATTTTTCTTGGCTACTCTATGGAAAGAATTGCATACAAAGTTTATGTCATCACTCAAAAGAAAGTTATGGAAAGCACAGATGTGACATTTGATGACAGCAAACTACCTGGATTAGAAGAAGCCAATGATGAAGATAAAGATCCTTTGAAGTTTGACAATCTAGATGATTCTGATGAGGAGATTGAAACTGAATTTGAGCCCACAATTCAACAAACTCAAGTGAATGAAGAACCTGTGTCAACCAACAATGAAGAAACAAGCATCCAAGACACACCTGTGATTAGTGGAAACTTCACAGGGGGAGGAAATGTAAATGATCATGATCTGGATGATGAAGCAACATCAAGGCTGAGAAATCAATCTGAACATACAAGGAAATGGGATAGATCACATACTGCAGATCAGATAATTGGAGATCCAAATACAGGAGTGAGAACAAGGAGAGCAACTCTAAATGAATGTCTCTATGGTTGCTTTCTATCCCAAGTTGAGCCTAAGAAACTTGAAGATGCATTGTTGGATCCTGATTGGATAATTGCTATGCAAGAGGAGCTAAACCAATTTGAAAGAAGCAAAGTATGGGAACTTGTGCCTGCACCAAAGGATAGAACCATTGTTGGAACAAAATGGGTTCTAAGGAATAAGATGGATGAAAATGGTGTAGTCATAAGAAACAAAGCAAGGTTGGTTGCAAAAGGATACTCTCAACAGGAGGGCATTGACTATGATGAGACTTTTGCCCCTGTTGCCAGACTGGAGGCCATCAAAATTTTCTTGGCATTTGCTGCACATTCTAATTTTAAGGTCTATCAAATGGATGTCAAGAGTGCATTTCTGAATGGGGAGTTGGAAGAAGAAGTATATGTGCAACAGCCACCTGGCTTTGAGGATCCACAATTCCCTCACTTTGTCTACAGATTGCTTAAAGCATTGTATGGACTTAAGCAAGCTCCTAGGGCATGGTATGACACATTGTCACAATTTCTACTTGAGAATCAATTCACTAGAGGCACACTAGACAAGACACTGTTTTACAAGAAACATGGTGATGATATTATCTTAGTTCAAATCTATGTGGATGACATCATATTTGGCTCTACAAATGAGAAGCTGTGTGAGAAATTCTCTAAGCTCATGCAGAGCAGATATGAGATGAGTATGATGGAAGAATTAACATTCTTTCTTGGGCTGCAAGTGAGTCAAAGGAAGGATGGCATTTTTATAAGTCAAACCAAATACATCAAGGATCTATTGAAGAAATTTGACTTGGAAGAATGATCACCTGCAAAGACACCCATGGCCACTGCTACCAAGTTAGATGAAGATAGTAAGGGCAAGAAGGTAGATATCTCAATCTACAGAGGCATGGTTGGTTCTCTACTCTACCTCACTTCCAGTAGGCCAGACATCATGTTTGCAACATGCTTGTGTGCAAGGTTTCAATCAAATCCAAAGGAATCACATATGATAGCAATAAAGAGGATTTTCAGATATCTGAAGGGCACACCAAACTTAGGGTTATGGTATCCTAAGGACACAGGGTTCAATCTGGTTGGTTATTCTGATGCTGATTATGCTGGATGCAGAGTGGATAGGAAAAGCACCTCAGGTAGCTGCCAGTTTCTTGGACAAAGGTTAGTCTCTTGGTACAGCAAGAAACAACAATCTGTGTCAACTTCCACAACTGAAGCTGAGTACATAGCTGCTGGAAGTTGCTGTGCTCAAGTGCTTTGGATCAGAAACCAACTTAGAGATTATGGACTTGTGTTGGAAAGAATTCCAATCATGTGTGACAACACAAGTGCAATCTCTATAGTTTCCAATCCTGTCAATCATTCTAGGACAAAGCACATTGACATCAGATATCACTTCATAAGGGAGCATGCAACTAATGGAACCATTGAGTTACATTATGTTCCCACAGAGAAACAACTAGCTAACATATTCACTAAGCCATTAGATGAAGCCACCTTCACAAGGTTGGTTAGTGAGATTGGAATGCTGAATTCTTCAAATTCTGGCTGAGTGAATATATCAACTAGATTGTTGCAGCAGTAAATACTTACGTTATCAAATGCTCAATATTCTTAAAGTAAGTATTGACTGGATTATGATTTATAAATATTCCACAATGTTTCATATGTTGAAAATCATACATCTTTAGCTTGAAATTTCTGTGAAATTTTGAGAAAATCACTATTTAATTTAGTAGAATATTCTTCAATGAATATTTCTGGTAAATTTTAAAAGATAGTGAAAATTGAATTTTATGAGTGAAAAGTATAGTTCGATAAGTCAGACTTCTCGAATGGTTCATTATTTTGTCATGGCTCGAGTTCTCGAATAGGGCTATCAAGAACCCTTCTGAGTTCTCGAATAGTGTCTTTTGAGAAATCGAATAGCACACTTTAAGTTCTCGAATAGAGTATTTTAGTTCTCTAATGATGGAGTTCTCGAATACTATATTTGAGTTATCGAATCATTTGAAAAGGCTGATTTCTCGCTGACACTTAATCGCTTTCTGGATTTATATTCAAAATTTCATTTCGCTCATAAAAACATATTTTATTTAGCTTGGAATTATTTTCTGAGTTAAATAACTACCAGCTGTGAGTTACTAACTGCTTGAGATATCGAATAAGCCTTTCTTGACTTATCGAATAGTTGTTTTATACTTCTCGACTGACTGACTTGTCGATACAAAACCTATATCTAATCGACAACTCAAGTCACTCACATATATACAATTCCACAACTGTTCAAATCATTTCATTCGATTTCTCAGGCAGCTAAAGTTCCAAAACCTCTATAAACCCTAACGTCAAAAGCTAAATTTCTTCTTCAACCTTCATTCTCTTCTCATCTCTCTGTGTAACAATGGCAAATACCCAACTCACAATTCCTAAACACACCAATTTCATAGCAATAACCAACGATGTTGAAGCACCCAATGCAAACTTTAAGTGCTTCGTTCGATGGATGGCTGAATCATACATCAAGGATGCACTCTCAGCCAACCCAACTCTGTATCTCGATTTACTAGAACAATTTTGGAGATCTGCTATTGTGGAGGTCGTGGCCCTAGAGAATGCAATAACTTCATACATAATCGATTGCAAGATTCAGGACAAGGAAATCACCATCACTACTGAAAATATGAATCAAGCACTGGGGTTACAACAAGGAGCGTATGACAGTCAAGCAACTTATCAGGAATTGGAAGATTTCTTTGATTTTATCAACTACTCAGATAGAATCAAGCTTGGAAATTTGAATAGGAAGTACTTGAGGAAGGAATGGAGCTATGTCTTTGCCACTCTTCTTCAAGTCTTCACAACAAGGAAGTCCAGCTTTGATCAAATCAGCACACCTATTCAACAAATAGGATATGCGCTAGCATATGGGAGAAAGATTGATGTTGGTTTGATCATAATGCAAGAATTGTATGGGAGACTTGGTAAGAACTCAGCCAAGAAAGGTAATGAAATTTTCTTCCCTCGCTTTATTCAATCTGTACTTAATTTCATAGATGTTAAATTGATTGAATTGCCTGGGTTAGACAAAAATAGAATAGGCTATCCGAAATCCATGACCAAACTCATTTTTGGTAGCTTGGAGACTAGGAATGATGTGGATGTAAGGCTCAAAATAACTCCCCTTATGGAGAGTTTATTTAGGACTTACCCCCACAACATGCCAATATGTGCCTCAAAATCTGAGTTAGCTAGGCCCAAGCAAGTAGAGCAAAATGCTAACCCAGGGCCTGCTAACCAACCCTCTCAGCCAAACACTTTACCAAACACAGAGACAACTGCATCATCCTCTCAAAAGGGTGATGTTAGTAAAAAGAAGAGAAAACAGGTTGCTTCTGAACCTCTAAAAATCTTAACTGAAGCAGCCTTGGCTGTAGAATTAGGCATAGCAAGTGAGGAACCTGAGTCACCCTTACTAAGGCCAAAGAAGAAGAAGTCTAAAACCACCTCTTCAGTCACCCAAATGACTGAAGTTGTAAAATCAGGGGCAAACAGCTCACTAGGTGTATCCTCTCAACAGGGTGCATCTATAGAATCAAGCATTCTCCCCAATGCACCTACTTGTACAGAGTCAGCACATGGGAGTGATAAGGCTGGCACAACACTGAGTGGAGAGCACATCACAATTGAAACTCCCTCTATCTCTCAGGGGGAGTTGCCAAAATCTAATCTACAACACACTTCTCTTCCAGAATCTATCACTCATATTTCTTTGGAGCCTGCAACTCAAGCAATTGAGGAGCAAGGCATTGATCATCAAGAATTCTTTTCTCTTGATGAGCCAATGGATTCAAATGACTTGGTGCATGACACCTTGCTCACCACCCAGGTACCACATTTAGATGGTCAGGGAATGCATGCTGGGGCATCTCCTAATGACACCATCACAAACACAGAGGATTCACTAGTTTTAACTAGAGACTCTGTGCCTGTGTCAACTACTGTTGTAACTCATCCCACTTCTGTGGAGACAACAGTAGCAGAGTCTTTTCATCCGGTTACAGAAGTTGCATCTGTAACTGAGGAGTCTAGCTTGCCTAGCTCTAGCTCTCACTTTTTGTCTCAATGGCTGAAGCCTGTGCAACATGACAGTGCTTCAGGATCAGGGTCTGTTCCACCACAAATGTCCATTGACGCTCTCCAAAGCTATGTTGTGGATCAGATTCCTGAGTTTGTCAAAATAGCCCAGAACCTTGTCACCTCCAACATCTCAAATCCAGATTATGAAGCCATCCTACTATGTCATAGGGATGATGTGGAGATGCAGAAGGCCAAGATTATTGATGATGCTGAGAGAGATGGCAATGTAGATGCCTGGATACAAGGAAAGTATGATGTAACTCTCAGTGAAGCACTTCAATATCTTCGAGAGGAATACGTCACTTCACTAGGTTCAAATGCAAAATCCCTGTCCCCTAGTGAAGTGTTTGTAGCTGTCAATGATTCCTACAAGGGTTTCCTCAAGGCTGCACACTATCTTGGTAAGGGAGTCAAAACTGAAGTAAACAAGGTAAGTGACAAGACAGCCACTTCAGTAGAAGAGATCAAGAGGGCCTTTGATGCCAAATTTCCTCAACTAGACAGTGTGGTCAAAGATATCAGACACTTCAACACCACCCGCACCAAGATGGATAATGGTCTAGCTCTCCTTAAAGATACAATCACAGGTCTAGAAAGCAAATTTCAAATTATATCTGATCAGACTACAGATGCCAATGCCATGCTTAGGACACTCTTTGCAAATCAATATGGAGATAAGCTGGTAACTGAGGTTCCTGTGCATGAGCTGTCTAGATTTGAAGTGCAGAGACTTAAAGAACAATCCCTGTCTGGCTTCAAATCTACTGCATTATTCAGTAAGGTAGATGCACTTGAAAAGGAGGTAGCTACTCTCACTCAGTCCAATGCTCATCTTACAGACAAGGTAGAAACTCTAACTGAGCAGTTGAACACTCAAGCCACCACCACAGCTGATGTTCTTCTGCATCAACAATCAATGTTGTCTGCCATGATGAAGCACATGGGTCTCCCTCTAACTGAAGAATATTCACCTCCAAAGGTCAATACTACAGCCTCTGTGCCTGACAACAAGCCTAAGGGGGAGAAGAGGACATCAAGGAACTCAAATACAAAGGGGGAGAAACCACCAGTAAAGGGCATCAAAATCACTGAAGGTGCTCATCAAAGAACTTCAAAATCTCTAATTCATGTGCCTGGCAAAGGAAAAGACAAAATTGATGAGCCTCCTACTTCTCTGCCAGTTGTTACTCTACCAACTGTGCACATCACTACTTCCAGTGGTCAAAAGCAAACTATCACAACCACAGTGGTTGCAGGGAGTATGCCATCTGATAAACCTTCACTCTCCATATCTAAAAGTGCCAAGCCTGTAGAAGTGAAGGTGGTCACTGAGGCCAAGCTACAAGAAATTGCAAACTCAAATGTTTATCATGATGATGCATTCTTGGAGTTTCTGAAAGTCTCAAGAGAACAGGCTGGTGACACTCAATTGTATCTAAGGAGCTTGAAGGATCAGATCGATTACTTCACAGTGGTACCTAGAAAAGTTAATAGCTCATGGCTCAAGGAAGTAATGATGGTAGCAAAATCCAGAATCTGGCATCTAACCTACAAAACTCTACATGCCTTGAAACATTCAGAGATAGATGCACTGATAGATCTCATAGAGAAGAGGAATGTAAATGAAAACAATAAGAGTCTGTATGATGACTTGAGGAATGGCCAACCTTCAAGGCTGCCAGAAGTGATTAAGAAGCCATGGACCATCATCTATCAGTCTGGCACCAGAATTGAAGAGATTAAACAATTGGTCATTCCCAATGATCTCACTTCTCGAAATCACAGACTCATTATTGCCATCATTGATCTACTGCAAAAGAAAAAGGGGACAAGTACTGCTGAAGAGATAGAGGCACTGCACATTCTTAGATCATTCATTGCAACTGGTGTAATTCCAGAAATGGCCAATCCAAGGAGGAATAAGGATGATGAAGATGAAGACAAGAGTGATGGGAGGAGAAGTCATCACAGGAGTGATAAGGGGGATGAGGATAAAAAGAAGAAGAAAGACAGCAAGGATAAGAAGGATGATGACCAAGGCAAAGTCTATGAGAGGAAGAATGGAAAACAGCAAGTCTTAGGCATTGCTAGCAGTAATCTCACCACAACACAAGACTCTAAGTCTAGGGTGAATGCTGTTAGTAATAACCTACCAAAATCTAATCCCATGGCTTCTGCAACTGTTTTACCACCTCAAGAAGAGAAGAAGATTCAAGTCAAGAAACCATCTGTACATTTCAAAAAGCATACTGCTAATGGAATACTACAATGGTCCACAAACAAAGGTCACATGGTACTGCCTGGCAACCATGTCAAAAGGATCAAATTCAAACAAGCTGCAAGGAAACCAAAGCTATCCAAGTCAAGGACTCTAACAATCTATCCAGGCTTAAAACTCCAACCACTAGATGAAGATTTTGATGAAGACCAACTGCAATTCTTACAAGCTCAAAGAATCTATCATGTTGCCATTGTTGATAACTGCCTTGAGATCAAATATACTGATGGAAGGGAGGAGAAATTCAAACAAGGAGGATGTCAACACTGGGGCAAACTACATGACATAGAAAGAATCATTGCATTGTTGAGCTCAGAAGATAAAGTGGAAAGAGTATGGAAGCAGGAGCTAATTGAATTTGTGAAGATGAAGAGAGATCATAAGGAGAAAATCAGAAAAGAGTGTCTTGAAAAATGGCTAGCAAGGGAGAAAGAAATTGAGAGACTGGAGATTGAAGCAGAAAAGCTAAGGGCAAAGGGATTGTGTAGAGTTCAGTTTAACCCCTATGTGGTGAAGTATAGGAGGAGAAATGGGGATCAGGTCCACATCAGAATGAATCTACTCAACCACTATCCTGTAAACATTTCGAAACCAGTACTTGAAGATTTCAAAGACTCAATTTTGCTTGAGGAACTGGATGCTATGACAGAAATATTAAAAGCTATGGATGAGCATACAAGGAAGGAGAAAGAAAGAAGACAGAAAGCATATGATGATTTGCAAGCCAAAGCTATGGAAAGGGAAACTAATGACAATGGCTAGTACTTCATTATAGGCTGTAAGATTACTCACCCTGTAGTTCTATTCACATTGCTGATCAAAATCCATACATGTACTGTCAAGTTTTATCTTTATGTATGTTAGGCTTGTTATCAGACATGAAATTGTGACTAAGGGTCTTACTCACAATTTGGGGGAGATTGTTAGTCACAGAGGCATGCCTGAATACATCTAATAACAAGCCTAAGTATGTGTAATGCTATGCATTACCTACATGACCTCTTAACTGAGGGAACCTCTAGTTGTAGAGTTTCTATTTGTTCTGTACTTGTAATAGGCATCAAATTCTAGTTGTGTTACTGTAACTATAAAGTCAGGAATAATGCTTGAAAGAAGTTCCAAGGTTCATGCCTCAAGCAAGGAGATAAAGACTGCCAAATAATCACAGTTGGGATTTGAAGAAAAGAAGAATTTGCCTAAGTACCAATTCGAGAATACATTTGTCTATTCGAGAAGTCTAGCATTCGAGAAGTCAGAGATTCGATATCTCAGAAGACACTATTCGATATCTCTGAATACACTGTTCGATATCTCAGAGATTCGATATGTCTATCACTCTATTCGAGAACTTATGGAGTCAACAAGTCAAAGCATCATTCGAGTTCTCTAAGAGTCAGCAAGTCAATGATCTATTCGATATCTCAAGGACTAAAGAAGCTATTCGACATCTCAGGGATTCGATATGTCAAAATGCTCTATTCGATATCTCAAGAAGTCCCAGAGAAAAGAGCTATTCAAGAAGTGATTCGATATGTCAATATAACACTATTCGAGAACTCAGAGTTATCGATTAAGTCAATTCGAGTTCTCGAATCAATCACTTAGCCACTTCTCGAATACATTCGTGGAGACAAAATACTGAAGAATTGTACAAGTCAGAAACCTGCAACAAGCCAAGACGCTTTATTTGACTATGTACTATAAAGCAGATTAGAAAGCCTACAAAGAAGCTTGGAGAGATAAGACAAAGGGACAAGGAGCTAAAGAAGTGGATCTGAACAGGCTTTGCAAAGTCAAATCTTTAACCGTTTGGACTCTTACTCAAATAAGATAGACAGACTGGAAAGTATTTTGTTTACCTACCTTATTTGTAGTAAGTAGGTGTATCCATGTCTATAAGGATACAGCCTCACTTCCTTAGCAGATAAGTTTTTCAAGATACATCTCAACAAATATCTCTCTAAGAAAAACTAAGCTGAGAATACTACCATTTGTATTCACAGATTGTAGCAAAATCTTTATCTAATAAAATATTAGATTAAAGTGATATTGTGTTGCGTTTGTCTTTGATTATCTGTACTTACATATCTCACACATTCAACACATATCTTGCTGCAAAGATTCAAGAACAAAGAAAAGTTCAAGAATCCATTCACCCCCCCTCTGTATTCTTTTTCTGTATTCAATACTCAACATTACATGTCTTACATATAAAATATTAAATAAAATAATTTCAAATTAGAATATTATATTATTTATGTATTGGGTTTCGATAGTGGATCGGGTTTCGGATCGGATATTAGTTCGGCACAACTTAAATCCAAATGCATATCGAAACTATTCCATAAACTCTAATAGTCATATCTTAATATAAGAACGGGATATATTGTATTTGTTCGTTTGATTGTTAATGTCTATTTTTCTATACAATTCACTAATAAAATAACATAAAATTTGTAAAAATGATATTGGACAAACACATAAAAACTAGATTAGATGAAAGCTTTCCTTTATCATAATTACGTTCGTTTAATGGATTTTACATGTCTTACATCTAAAATATTACATAAAATAATTTCAAATTATAATATTATATTATTTATGTATCAGGTTTCAATAGTAGATCGAGTTTTGGTTCGGATTTAGTTCGGCATAACTTAAATCCAAATGCATATCGAACTATTTTGGGTTTAACACATGTATATCTTAACCTAAATCCAAAAATTCAGGTTCGGTATATTCAAAATTTCGGGTTTCGGATCGGTTACCATTAGATCGAATTCATTTTCCTTCCTTATTTATTGGTAAAAAAAACTAATATTTAATATACCATATTCTGATAGAAAAGAATAAAATATTCAACATATAAACTCCCAAACTGAATATACACATTTTAAGTTATCATTAAAAACAATCAGAGTGCAATCAACATAAACTCTAATAGTCATATTTTAATATAAGAACGTGATAAAATAACATAAAATTTTTAAAAATGATATTGGGCAAACATATTGGAAACTAGATTAGATGAAAGTTTTCCTTTATCATAATTATATTCGTTTAATGGATCTTGCACAGTACTGATCCTTTCTCATATCGCTGGAATATGCAACTTTTTTTTAGAGACAATGTAATGATTTAAAACGGTCATTAGAAATAAGTGTTTATGAATTTTTAATATGTATCCCAAAATGACCCATGCAAATATTTTGAATATATTAATATAATAAAATTTATAGAAACCCACAGTACTACACATTTAAATATACCAAAATTTCAAAGAACAAAACTTAAAATATTGGTAAAAAATTTATGAACTTGGTTTAAAGATTCTCAAAAATGAGAAATATCAAATGAAAAATAAAATTAACAAAACAATCATAAAGAGGGGCTTAATATATTTGAGTGGGGATGCGAATGTTATAATAATTGTTTGATAATATTGATATTAATGCAATTGGTACAAAATTGACGATAATTTTATACTTAAATTTCAATGAAATTATATTTCTTTCCAAATAGTGATTGATAAGTGCATATTTTTGCATATTTTTATTACCTATTTATTGCTTGAACTCGTATTTTAATAAATTATTTTGGTACATTTCAGGAAATTCGAGGAAAATAAAGAAATGACAAAAATAAAGAAATAAAGTGCAAGGAAAGGAAAAATAGGAAGAAAAATAAAAGAAGAAGGAAAAAGAATTAGGAGCTTGGAGCAAGAAGGAATATTTCAAACACACCCCCAAAACCCTAAATCTAATTTAATAATATCCCCTTTTAAGTCAAATCTTATTGATACATTTTCAAAGGTTCACACCGGGGTCATAAAGTAATGGTGGAAAAAATACAAATTCTGATAAATTGTCAAAGATTGAAGCAGCCTTTGTTTACAAATGGTGATTTGGCTAGCCTATAAATAGAAGGGGGAGAGACAGAGGAAAATCACTTTTCTTTTGCTAAACTTTTACTTCACTTTTGCTTTACTTTCTTTTTGTTGGCCAATTCTGTTCTTCTCTTCAGCCACATCTTAGTTGTAATTTAGTTACCCTAAATTTTGTAGCCTCCATCTTGTAAACACTTTGATTTTATTTATGCAAATTTTCATTTCCTCTTTATTTTCTTGTCTTGCTCTTTCTTTTATATTTGGCTTGATATCGTTATTTTCGTAAATCCGATAAGTGGACAAAGTAGCGAAATGCTAACCGCTTGGGGTTGAAAGTAACGATTTTAATTTCGTGTTCTTAGTTAATAATCATAATTGAGCCCCTTTAAATCTCAATTTTATTGTGGGTTTGTTTATTTTTAATTGTAAATCTAATTTTCTTGTTTGATGTGTTAGAATAATAAAAAAAATTAAAAAAAATATTAGTTTATTAATCTTCCGTAAATTATTTTCTGTCTTTTTGTTGGTTCGATGTTATGTGTTCACGAGTTGTTGTTCGTAGCTGAGTTTTATTTTCATTTGCTGAGTCCGACTGTTGAGTTTTGCTAAGTCATGTATCCTAGCCCCTATTTGATTATCTTTGTCTGGCTCATTTTGATTATAAGTTAGAATCACTTCTCTGGTTTCTAATTTTATGGTAGCTTCATGATTTGCCAGTGTAATAAATAAACTTGTTTTTTTTCCTTTATGCATGGTTCTTAAATATTATGTCAGTAATTCATTTTTACCAACTAATTTACTTGCCGTATGCTTCCTGCTCTTTCTAGTCCATTTATTTAAGCTTTTAAGAGAATGATATTTCTTTTCATGATTCGATTTAAATGTTTTGATTATTTTCTCAATTTTGTTTATTTGAAACAAATTCATCTCAAAACTAAATTGTTCTCCTAAATTAAAAAAATTGAGGATTGTGAAAATGTTAGTCTCCGTGGATCGATACCTGAAATATTTCAACGATTAAATCGTGCGCTTACGATTTTAATTGTATTTATTTTAGCACATCAAGTTTTTGGCGCCGCTGCCGGGGACTATAATTTTTCGCGCCTTGATTTTTAATTTTTCGGATTAGTTTTACTTGTCTTATTTTTGTCTCATTTTTTTAGGAAAGTTGAAATTTCGGGAATCTTCTCACGGAGCGTGGAGGAAAATTTGAATTTTTGGAAGCGTGCTTCGGTAAACCGTATTTCTATATTTTCGGTCATTTTATTTTTTTAGAAAATAAAAAAAAATAAATAAATAAAAATAGTAATAATAAAAAAAATTAGTTAAAAATTACTTAATTGTTGCATCATGCATTTAATCACTTAGGGCACATCATCTAGATTTTTATTTTCTTGTTTTTAATTTTTCGTACCTTATAAATTGTGGTGATCGCTGGAGGACCCGAAGGTACGTTAAATTTTCTTCTTTTCTTTAAGTTAGGACATGTAGTGTAAGCATCCACAATTATTTATAATTTTTAAATAATATCGCTGTTTGTTCCATCATTTTTAATAAATCTTAAGGGCAAAACCACTCATAAGATAAGGGGAGAGATTTCATCACTCTTTCCTTGGCCCACAACAATTAATCCATCATTTTTGCATGCCATTAGCCTTAATAAAATTAAATTAGACATGGCCAATAGAATTTTCGCGCTCAATCAGGAAGGTACCTAAGAAACGACGTAATCATTAATTATTCCAATTTTTTTGGTGTCTAGGCAAGTGAAAGCTTACCTGGCCAATTAGGATTTGGTGTCTAGGCCGGTGTTTAGCCTCTTGGCAATGCTTGCACCTACCTGGCCAAATCGGTTCGAATAATTGTTGATTTACCAAATTCTTGGTGGTCCTTAAAGTTAGGAGCAAGGTCTAGTTTATTTTGTTAAGGAACCCTAGGTCTAGAATTTTTCTTTTTATTTTTCATCCTTTCTTTTGTTTGTTTAATTTATCACACTTATCTGCTACTTGTTTACTTTCATGGTTTATGCGAACTACTTGGATTAGGGATAATTCTGCTAGGCTAGTGAGATCATTTGAGATTGCTTCCTCTTCTGAATCCGAGTCTTTAGAAAATTCTGAACCATTAGTGACCATGGTCGTGTCTCCAGGATCGTTGTTACCCCACCCAATCGTCCCAACCTTCGTGTATCACTCTTCCCCCGGTTAATGGTAATAATTTTGAGATTAAAGCTCACCACATTAGAATGTTACCTAAGTTTACCGGAAGCGATGGTGAGGATCCCTATCTGTTTATTCATGAATTCGAGGAGGTTTGTGCCTTACAAAAACTCCAACAATTAACCGAGGACTCAATTAGGATTAGGCTCATTAATTTTGCGCTGAAAGAAAATGCTAAAAAATGGTTGTACAGCCTACCGGTTAATTATATTTCCACGTGGGAGGGATTTGTGGTAATTTTTCTATAAAAATATTTTCCTAATCACAAGATTACAAGGATTAAAAATGAGATAAATCAATTTCATCAAAAGGAAAAGGAGTCTTTTTGGAAATATTTTGATTGTTTTAAAAGTCTATTATCACAATGCCCCCACCATGGAATTGAAAAATGGAGACTTTGTAAGATTGTTTACGAGGCCTTAGATAGTCCGACAACCGCTTTGTTAGAGTCTATGTGCCAAGGTAAATTCATGGAAAAAGATGAGGACGAAGGGTGGGTCTTTTTTGAGGAATTAACGGAAAAGACGATGTTGTGGGATTCTACTAGGGAACCTAATAAGTCCAACGAGTCGTCTAGTTCTTCTAGGGGCATGCATTCAATTGGAAACAATATTGCAACCGATGCCAAATTAGCTACTCTTACTAGACGACTTGAAGCTTTAGAAACTCATAGTAGTCCCGCACTTACGTCCATGTACCCGAACTAAAATCCTTCGAACTTCGAGTCTCAACCCGACTTTGAGCAAGTGAATGCAATGTTCCAACCTAGGCCTAGGAATGACCCGTTTGCACCGACCTACAATCCCGGGTGGAAGAACCACCAAAATTTTTCATGGAGTCAAGGTCAAAATTACCAACCTACGCCACCTTCTTTTCAAAAGCTGAACTCTTACCCGACTCCAAACCAAGGTCCTTATCCAAACCCGATTCAAGTTTCTTATCCAACTCAAGCGCCCTTGAACCCTCCCAGGTTTAACGATTCGGATAAGCGACTTAATACCTTATAAAAGAGTATCGAGGCTTTATTGAAATCTTAAACTAATTTCATGCAAACCATAACTCAAGATAGGCAAGTGTTGAATTCTAATGCTCAAGCCATATCTAAGTTAGAGGTTCAATTAGCAAACACCATGTGTGAGCGAGAGAAGAACAAGTTCCCGAGTCAACCCGAGGTCAATCCTAAATTTCCTCTCAACCAAAGACCTCATGAAAATGTTAACGCCATCATTTCTTTAAGGACAGGAAATCAAGTTGATAATAAACTAGGTGTCGAGTCTCACAAAGAAGAAGAGTCCGATGTTGAACCGAACCCTAGCCTTGATCACTCCACAGAACTCCCAAATCCCGAGCCTCTCAAGTCATCTAGTTCACCACCTTCACCTCTTGAACCTTCATCTTCAAAATCCATTCCCAAAAAACCTAGTGAACGTGTCTTTAAGCCTAAAGCTCCTTATCCTCAAAGACTCATTTCTAATAAGCAATCGGCTCAAGTAGAAAAGATTTTGGAAGTTTTCAAACAAGTCGAGATCAACATTCCTCTTTTAGATGCCATTCAACAAATTCCCTCTTATGCTAAGTGTCTAAAAGATTTGTGTACTCGTAAACGTTCCACTCATGTCCCTAAGAAAGCCTTTTTGACATCTCATGTTAGCTCAATTCTTTCAAATCAAATTCTCGTGAAATATAAGGACCCCGGTTGTCCTACAATTTCATGTGTCATAGGCAATACTTTTGTGGACAAAGCTTTACTTGACTTAGGAGCGAGTGTGAATCTTCTTCCATTTTCTGTCTACCAAGCCCTAGGGTTAGAGGAACTTAAAAAGACGAACATGACACTTCAACTAGCTGATCGTTCTGTCAAAATGCCTAAGGGAATAATTGAAGATGTCTTAATTAAGGTTGGTGATTTCATTTTTCCGATTGATTTTGTTGTCCTCGAGACTCAACCCGTCACGAATCCTAAGAACCAAATCCCGATCATTCTAGGATGACCTTTTCTTGCTACATCCAATGCCTTGATTAATTGTAGGGATGGTTCGATGAAACTCACTCTTGGTAATATGGTAATTAACCTTAACATCTTTAACGTCGGAAAAGAACCCAATGAGCTTTATGAACAAACAGTAAAGGTTAATCTTGTTGATGACATTGTTAATTGGTCAAACCTTGAGGATAGTGAGATTGAGTCTCTTCTTGTTGAGGATTTTCAAATAAATCACAAAACCAATCGAGAGTATCATGAGTCGTTAAGGGACATGACCTCGGACGAAATGTTGAGAGAGTTGGACGGTATTTGTTCTAAGTGGGAAACCAAACTTGTGGAGGTCTCTTGTGAACCAAATCTTATTGTTAAAACTCCCGTTGATGAACCACCTACATTTGATAAGTTGTTAGGAGATGAAATTTGGTCTAAGTGGGAGACCCCACCCGAGGTGGTTAGTGTTGAGCCCGTTGTTAAGAGTCCCGTGGGAACACCTCATGCATTTGACTCAACTTTGTATCATCCCGAGTTTGATCAACAACCCTTAGGAGAAGACGGACCCTTATCTTATGTTATTCCTAATGATTCAACCAATGACCAAACTTTTATTGTCTATAATTTGCTTAAACAAAATGAAGAAGCCTTAAGTTGGTTTAGAGAGAACATTAGTGACACTTGTTCCATAAGGTTGAATGATTCCATGTTGCTTGAGAAAGTATTTTCTAATCAAAATTTTCAAAAATGTCTTGATTCTTTCTCGAAGCTGCATCCCAATTTTCCCACCGATATCGGCTGATTCGGATTTATTCCTTAAGCCCCCTCGTGAAAGATAGGTATGGGGGAGTACAAGTGTGTGTGAGTTGTTTTCTTTCGTAATTTTTAGAAGTTTTTCGTCTCCGTCATCCCTTGTCAGGTATTATCTCCTCATTCTCCTTTACTCATTTATCTTGCATTTGCATACATTGAGGATAATGCATGATTTAGGTATGGGGGAAGGGTTTTAGTGTAAATACATAAAATTGAAAAATACAAAAAAATTTAAAAAATTTAAAAAATCCAAAAAATAGAGATAATTTAGCTTAGTTGTCCTTCCCACTCTTTAAACTTTAGAACTAGTTGGTGTTAACTGTTTTTAAAAATTATATGTATAATGCCTTTAGATAATTTGAACATAGTCAAGTAAGGTTTTTCTCATGAAACTTGTGTCGAACAAATTTTTGCTTAAAAATCCAAGACGACACATTTGCACAAGACCTTTGGTGGAAAGATTGTATAGGAATTTATTCGATACCTGAGAGAGAACCAACATGTTAGAACAATGTCGAATCAAACCTTTGCGAGATTTTCTCCTATAGTGTCTTAAAAAAAAGAAGAAAAAAAGAAAGAAATGAAAAGGAAAAGAGTCAATAAATGTTTGTAATTGTAGAGTGCTAGTGTAATTTTGTAATAATAAATTCTTAGTAGGGAAATCGGCTAGGTTGGGCTCATTAATAACCTGAGTAAGTAAGTCCGAGGGGACATTGAGCCTAGCAACCTAAGGTCTTTTGTGATATGGGATTGTTGACCTAAAACTCGCTAAATGGGTATCGATGCAAAAGTCTTTTGGGACCTCAAACATTGCACGGTCGGTCTACCTACTAAGAACGTGAAGTTTGGCTAGATACTTGTTTTGATAGAGATTGGGTCAGTTCAATATTGGTTGAAAAAGAGAAAATGTTCGTATGCACTTATCCATCAAAGGCCGTAAATTCACTACACACCTTGGGATTTTTTGTAACTTTTTAGAGTCTAATCATGTGGATTGTGGGAACCTATAACTTGGCTATTATTAGAATAATCTTTAAGGCATGTATTTTCCTACAAAATTGTTTTGTTAGCACCAATGAAAGCTAGATTGAAAGAGGAAAGTTGGATACTTACTGATTTATCTCAAAGATTTTATGGGTATATCTTCTGTAAACCCTTAGGAGACAACACTCCTCTCGTAGAGATCGTCTATGAGTTTAACGGGTTGGTAAACCTAAAATTACCCGTGATTCCTACGACAGTGAGTATAGTTTTTCATTCTGCATTTTTCTTTTTGTTTTACTCGAGGACAAGCAAAAGATAGGTATGGGGGCATTTGATAAATGCATATTTTTGCATATTTTTATTACCTATTTATTGCTTGAACTCGTATTTTAATAAATTATTTTGTTGCATTTCAGGAAATTCGAGAAAAATAAAGAAATGACAAAAATAAAGAAATAAAGTGCAAGGAAGGGAAAAAGAGGAAGAAAAATAAAAGAAGAAGGAAAAAGAATTAGGAGCTTGGAGCAAGAAGGAATTTTTCAAACACCCCCCCCCAAAACCCTAAATCTAATTTAATAATACCCCCTTTTAAGTCACATCTTATTGATACATTTTCAAAGGTTTACACCACGGGGTCATAAAGTAATGGTGGAAAAAATGAAGATTCTGATAAATTGTCAAAGACTGAAGCAGCCTTTGTTTACAAATGGTGATTTGGCTGGCCTATAAATAGAAGGGGGAGAGACAGAGGAAAATCACTTTTCCTTTTGGTAAACTTTTACTTCACTTTTGCTTTACTTTCTTTTTGTTGGCCAATTCTGTTCTTCTCTTCAGCCACATCTTAGTTGTAATTTAGTTACCCTAAATTTTGTAGCCTCCATCTTGTAAACACTTTGATTTTATTTATGCAAATTTTCATTTCCTCTTTATTTTCTTGTCTTGCTCTTTCTTTTATATTTGGCTTGATATCGTTATTTTCGTAAATCCGATGAGTGGACAAAGTAGCGAAATGCTAACCGCTTGGGGGTTGAAAGTAACGATTTTAATTTCGTGTTCTTAGTTAATAATCATAATTGAGCCCCTTTAAATCTCAATTTTATTGTGGGTTTGTTTATTTTTAATTGTAAATCTAATTTTCTTGTTTGATGTGTTAGAATAATAAAAAAAATTAAAAAAAATATTAGTTTATTAATCTTCCGTAAATTATTTTCTGTCTTTTTGTTGGTTCGATGTTATGTGTTCACGAGTTGTTGTTCGTAGCTGAGTTTTATTTTCATTTGCTGAGTCCGACTGTTGAGTTTTGCTAAGTCATGTATCCTAGCCCCTATTTGATTATCTTTGCCTGGCTCATTTTGATTATAAGTTAGAATCACTTCTCTGGTTTCTAATTTTATGGTAGCTTCATGATTTGCCAGTGTAATAAATAAACTTGTTTTTTTTTCCTTTATGCATGGTTCTTAAATATTATGTCAGTAATTCATTTTTACCAACTAATTTACTTGCCGTATGCTTCCTGCTCTTTCTAGTCCATTTATTTAAGCTTTTAAGAGAATGATATTTCTTTTCATGATTCGATTTAAATGTTTGGATTATTTTCTCAATTTTGTTTATTTGAAACATATTCATCTCAAAATTAAATTGTTCTAGTTCGCCCAAATTAAAAAAATTGAGGATTGCGAAAATGTTAGTCTCCGTGGATCGATACTTGAAATATTTCAACGATTAAATCGTGCGCTTGCGATTTTAATTGTATTTATTTTAGCACATCAGTGATTAAAATAATATGTTTATATTAGTTAATTAATAAATTTTATCGTTTGGTGCGTAGCACGGGTAGAACGCTAGTATAATTTAAATAGATAAAATCTACTAATTCCCAGTACATCCTTTAATAATTGATAATCATAGGGATTAAAAACCAATCATGAACAAAACTGTGGTGACTTGATCTCTATAAATATAGAATATGCAGGTATCTTGGAAAAGAATCCGACAAATGTAACAAGTCGAGACAGCTCTCAAGTCCAGCCTCAAACATCCAAATCCCAAATCCTCCTATTTTTATAATTTCGTTATTCCAGCAACCTCCGAAATTTGTTATCACCAAATTCATCCGTTAACAATTGGCGCTAGAAGGAGGGGATATTTTTTGATTGTGGAGGACGATCAATTCACATGCATGGGAGGTTATTATGGATCCGGAGCAGTTTTAATGGAGGAGCTAAAGGACGGAGACGGTGGCTCTATTCGGAATTAAAATAAGTTTTCTTATAATTCTGTCTATAGAAATTAGCTATCTTATAAAATTTGTAGTAAATTCAATACATGTCGGATTTCGATGATTTTTAATGATTCGGAAAGGTTTTTAAATTGTCTATAACTTTTATTCTTTGAGTTTTCGCAGATTATATTTTGATCTATTCTCGAAATCACAAAACATAATCATATCTCGTTTTTCATTATTGAGAAGTCAAGCAACAGGCGTTTTATTTGATTCCCGATTCGTTATAAGTTCATTTTTGTGAGGCATATCTTGTTGGAAAGATCTTTTTGTTCTCTACAACTTTCATGTTTTATGTTTTTTAGAAAAATATCGTCTAGAAGGTCAAAAACGTTAAAAACAGATCTGGGCCGAATTTGAATCGTGGAGATGTTCAAGATTTTCTGTGTAATATTCGTGGTACAGGAATTTGGAAGGCACTCCTTTGTGTGGGTAATATTTTGGAAGGCTCTTATTTGAAAAGTCTATTATTTTAGAAGGCCCTCCTTTATGGGGGTAATATTTTGGAAGATTCTTCTTTAAGAAGAGTATTATTTGGGAAGACCCCTTTTGGTTAGGATAATATTTTGGAAGGCCCTTCTATTTGGGGGTAATATTTTGGAAGGTTCTTATTTGAATAGTCTATTATTTTGGAAGACCCTCTTTTGATGAGGGTAATATTTTGGAAGGCCCTCTTTTGTGAGGGTAATATTTTGGAAGTTCCTCATTTGTGGGGGTAATATTTTGGAAGACTCTTATTTGAAGAGTTTATTATTTTGGAAGGCCCTCCATTGTGAGGGTAATATTTTGGAAAATACTTCTTTAAGAAAAGTACTATTTGGGAAGACCCTCTTTTGATGAGGGTAATATTTTGGAAGGCCCTCTTTTGATGAGGGTAATATTTTGGAAGACCCTACTTTGTGGGGGTAATATTTTGGAAGGTTCTTATTTGAAGAGTCTAGTATTTTTGAAGACCCTCTTTTATGAGGGTAATATTTTGGAAGGCTATTATTTGAGAAAAGTATTATTTTCGAAGACCCTCTCTTTTGATGAGGATAATATTTTGGAAGGCCTTATTTTGTGGGGGTAATATTTTGGAAGCCTATATTTTGATGAGGGTATTATTTTGGAAGACCCTCTTTTGATGAGGGTATTGTTTTGGAAGACCCTCTTTTGTGAGGGTAACATTTTGGAAGGTTTTCTTTTGAGGGTAATATTTTTTGGAAGACCCTTCGGGTGTCGCTTATACTTTTTTTGAAGAGTTTTGGGTATTGCTTATATGGGCTTTGGTAGATGACCTCCTCGGGTCTTCCTTTTTTCTCTATGGTAGACGTCCTCCTCGGAAGGAGGGTCTTCCTTATTTCTTTATGGTTGATGTCCTCATCTAAAGGAGGATCTTCCTTATGTTTATAAAGTAGATGACCTCCTTTAAGGAGGGTCTCTGTGAAGTATTGTAAAGATGATCTCCGTCGAGGAGAAGCTTATTAAAAATCCTTGAAATACCGTACTTCCGGGAGGGATAATCCGTACTTCCGGAGCCCCATCAAGGTAATCTTTAGGAATATGTCCTCCTCGCAAGGAGGGTGTTTCTGGAAAGGGGAATATGTCCTCCTCGCAAGGAGGATATTCCGAGATATATTAAAAATTCTTGAAAACCCGTACTTTCGGGGGGATGATCCGTACTTCCGGAGCCCCATCAAGGTAATCTCCAGGAATATGTACTCCTCGCAAGGAGGATGTTCCTGGAAAGGGGAATATGTCCTCCTTGCAAGGAGGGTATTATGAGATATATTAAGGAGATATTTTCCAGATTTTTTTAGGAATATGACCTCCTTGATGGAGGGTATTTCTTGCTATTTTTGTTTTTCAGGATATTGCTCGGAATGCTTTGTACGACTCTCTGGATAATGCTTGAATGACCCTACAAGATACATTCTCTCATAGCTACAAAACTTATTCTTTTTTTAATCTCGCATATTGTCTCATTTACATCTACATGCATATTATGGGCACTTAAGTGCTCCAAATGATTTACTAATCTTTCTTTCCTAGTTGTTTCAGTGACTTAGGAAATACGGAAGATTGAAGCATGCTTAGTTCTCCAGTCCATCAAACTACACTGAAGAACTGGGGGTAGTTGTTACGGAATATCTTCGGTTACCTCAATTATCCCCCAAATTTCCAAATACGAATCTAATAATTATTAGTTTATAACCCGTGCGATGCAGGGGCTTTTTTTAAATATGATATAAGATTTTCTTATAGTAAAACCAAAAATTTAACTAATTTTCTAGTTTCATAGTTATTTTAATTTTAATCTAATATATATTAGTCAAAGACTCATATATTATTTAGAACTAATAACATAAATTTTTAAATTTAATTTATTGTTATCGGGATTCAAATCTTGGGTATTCATAAAATTAACACAAATATGGAATGTTCCTTAGTATTAGATCTAACAGTTCTCATCTATTCAATAAAAACTTAGTGGTCACTAATATTTGTATATTTGAACCATTGAACCAAACTACGAACAATTATCTCCTAATTTGCTAATTATAGTTTAGCATTTTATCTTTCGTAGAGTAATTAAAATATATAACATATCTATCATAACATATAACAGTTCTTATTTATTTTAATAAAAATTTAATAATCACCAGTCGTTGTAAGGTTGCACCAAAATACAAATAATAATAATTATGTTTTCTTAGTATAAATGTGTACAGGTTTTTAATATATTTAATTAATGACTAGAAGATATGATTTTTGGGTATGTATTACTGATTGTAAGATTACATTTTAAATTAAAAGTAATTTATTTTAATAAGGAAAAAAATAACTAATAATTGATAGATATGGTATAATTGATAAATTTAGGTGTTTATGAAAGATAATATTTATTAATTAAAAAGTAATGTATTATCTATTAATTAAAAAGTAACGTATTTTAATTTGAAAAGACAATCGACTACTTACCATTAATTATATTATTTATTTATTTATTAATAATTAAAAAAGAAATATTAATGATTGATAAACGGTACAATTGATAAATTTAACTGTTTATAAAAGGTAATATCTATTGTAATATAATATTTATTGTAATATAATATAACCAAACCGAAAACCAAACCGACAAATTTTTAATCTTTCGGCTTTAATATAATAGTATAGATTAACGTAATCCCAAGTTAATTATTTTATTTTTCTGAAACGAGGAATAATCTCCAATTTATGATAGAAAATATCTTCAAACGATATCCTTCAAATCAGGTATAATTTAAATAGATAAAATTTACTAATTTCCAATATATCCCTTAACAATCATAAATATAGAGTACACAGGCATCTTGAAAAAGGATACGACACATCTAACAAGTCGAGACACCTCTCATGTCCAGCCCCAAGTATCCAAAATCCTAAATCCCCTTATTTTCATAATTTCGTTATTCCAGCAACCTCCCAAATTTATTATCACCAAATTCCAGCGTTAACCTGCATAAAAATTTCAAATTTTACACAAGTCAATGAATTAGATTCTTAAAAACTCATTTTAAATCTTTTAGTTTTGAAAGTTCAGCTCTCGTAGATTAGGGAGGAGCTAGAGGCTTAGAGCCTTTTGAACCAAATATTTTTAGGCTTAATCATATTTGCAAAATTTGGATAAAAGCAAATATTTGGGGAAAAATGGAGAATAATTTGAATTTCAGAAAATCATGATACAGTCCAGATTCTTCATTAAATTTGAATTATATAATTTAAATGAAGCCCGAATTTTTGAAAAATACTTTGGAAAACCTAAAATATCTAATACTGTTCTGTCCTTATTCCTTTTCTTTTGTCAAACCTTTTGTCCTTGGTCCAAAACTTGAATATCAAGTTTTGTAGTAATTAAAATATAGGTACCATCTCGATATCAAATATACGAATATTAATCTAAATCCACCCTATGGAGGAATTCAAAATTGCAAGAGAAGGAGAAAAAATCCGTACATTGGCACAATAAAAACTTACTCAAAGATAAAAGCTAAAGGCCTAATGTGCTCTATTACTCGGAGGTCTATTGGGGTTCATTGGTCTTGGAGGTACATATGTTGGATCAGACTTGAGAATCCCAAGTATTGCAAGTCTATCAGCATTAATCTTTGTAAATTCTTGATCACCCCGTAGCCTCTGAAACCGAAGGCGTTGTTTATACGGAGACACCTGCGATGAGGGTGACCTGTTTGATGTATGTGAGGACGCATCCTCTTTCTATGTTTGAACTGGTGACCTTGCTTGAGACCTTCGAACTCCCCGGGCACCTCGATCACCTCAGAAATATTCCCACTGTGAGGTTTGTTCGACCATTCTACTCATCCTTGACCTTGGAGACCTAGAAGACTGTATGCTACCACTAGTACACAACTGTCTTTTAGCGTCCCACTTTTAGCGTCGGTTATATAGAGAGCCGTGGCCTATATATACTTTAGGCATCGGTCGGTATCTTAACCGACGCTTAATGTCAATTTTTTGGATTGATAAGTGGATTTTATATCCACTTGAAATGCTTCGTATCGGCTGAAATTGATTAATTTGCCTCAAGTATGTGGTGTATTTAATGTGTTTTCAATGAGTTTTGCAGAACTAGGAGTTGGAGGTTAAATTGATTAAAATTCGGATTTTTTGGCTAGGTTGCGCAGTCTTCACTGTTTTGGCCATATCTTGAGTTCTATAAGTCAGAATTCAGCGAAATTACAGCCCACGCGAAGCTTGGGAAATTTTCTTGAAGACTAAACAGAAAGTAAGTGTGCAGGGTGCGAGCCTAGTGCGCAGGGTGTGCCCGAATATTCTGGAAATTTGCTGAATTCTATCCTATTTCGAATTTTATTGTATTTTTGGGACTTTTCTTGTTGGAAAAGACTTCTATGGCCTATATAAACACATCCTACCATCATAAAACGTGATCATAACTTACAATAACTTAGAGGACACAGAGAGAGCCGAGACGGAGATTCAGACTTGGAGAAGGATTCCCAACGCTCGTGACAAGCAACGGAGATGTAGATCTACTTTTGTTTTCTTCTAATCAGGCGATACTCTTGGATGTTTTTGGAATTTGTTTTCTAAACCTTATTTCTCTAGCACTATTGTTTTTATTCATACTTTGTTTATTACCATGTTTTCATTAGATCCAATGGTGACGAGCGGTTCGATTATGAACTAATCGTTGTCATGGGATTCTAACGAATTTATCTATGTAGTTTAGTAGTTTGATTTCCGTAAAGATTTATGTGTGATGAATTCTTGATATCCTTGTATGGTTGTGCTTCATGTGTTTAGATGCATAACTAACATCTAATTTGTTAATCTCTTGTGAAGCGAGAATGGATCTTGAGATTTAGAACTTGCCATGCTAGCATAGGATTATGTATGTTTTGACATCATAATTTGTAGTATAAGATGAGAATACTTATATTGCCCGATGTGATCAATATGGATAACTTGTGCTTCAACCGTTATGTTTTCAATTCTTATAGAGATATAGGGACTAAGCATAATTGGTGTCTTCCCATCTTCTATCTCTTTTGAGGATGTATGAGTAGTTTGGTATTTGTATACTGAGAGGTAGCCTATACTTGTTTCGTGTTGTCTGATCAGATATCAAAACCGTCACATGCATTGATTAAAGGCATCAACTCTAAGCGAAGTATTTAATGAAGTTAGGATTCCATGTTTTCCCAAGCATTAGTACTTTGATTTTAATTCTCGTTAGTTAGTTAATTCTTAATATTGTTAATTTGCATCTTAGTTAATTTAGATAATTACAAACCCAAATTTATTACTTGTCTAAGCAATTGAAATTGACCATACATTGTTGCTTGAGCATATTTACTTAGAAATAGCCAGTCTCTGTGGGAACGAACTTAACTTATCGAATATTACTTGTGACCGTGTACGCTTGCGAGTTATTAGCAAACAAGTTTTTGGCACCGCTGCCGGGGACTCGGTGTTATTTTGGTGTTTTTATGCTTGACATCAGTGGGAGTTAAAATTAATTGACTTGGACACTTCTTTTCTTATCACTTTTCTTTTTTTATTTGTTTCTTTTTGTTGGTTTCAAATGGCAGGTGAGCAGTTGCCATGGTGGGCATATTCGAGGACATCCATGCCTCAGCAATGTGAGCTATGTTCGGGCATTCATGAGACCTCACAATATTGTTACTATGAAGGAGTTGATCCATATGTCACGTATGAGGAACAACCATATTTTCAATACCTTCCTCAACAGTACCAGCAAGATGTTCCAAATACGTCATACTTTTTTGGTAGTGAAGAGTTTCAACATCAGCAACCTACTTTTCAGTCAGATGAGGTGGAGGCCTCGGAGGAGATTAGGATGTTTTTAAAGAGTGGTGAGGCGTCTATCAAATCTTTGGAGATATTAGTCGCTCAAGTTAGGAGCGCCTTGGAACAAGAGGAGCAGCAATTCATATTAGAGGCAATTCCAGAAAATAATGGTGACTTGGAGCAAGGTACTGCATGCATAATTAAGGAAGACCAATTCCAAGGAGAGGTGGGCGTTCGCAAACTATGTGAGGAATTTGATCATACTGGTGAGGTGGATGCTTTGGAAAGGACACTATTTGGGATAGGCACTGGTAATCTACACAAATTTCGAGAATTGGTATGTGCATACCAAGAGGCTGTTGACCATGGTAAAGATGCAGATCTTCTACTTGTCTCAAAGTATAGAGATGGAGGTAGCGCATTAGAGCCAATGGAAGAAGTTCTCTTTGAGGAACAAAAGGCTTCAGTAACCTACACTTACCCTCCTCCATTATATTCATATGAAGCTCCCAAAGCACATGAATGTGTGTTGTTCTACAAATTGACAGATTTTGGGTCAATCGAGGAAGGCATTCGAACAGGACATAGTTATTATACGAATAGGCCAAGTGAGGAGAAGGGGCAGAAAGTGTGCCACCGTGATGATGATAAAGTCTCACGAAGAGAAGACCAGGCCAACTATTATCATCCTTAATGGAGGCATGGCGTAGTCAAGCTAATTGACTCTAAACAAGCACTTCGTGGGAGGCAACCCACGCATTTGTGTTGCATTTTGTTTTGCATATTCCGACAAGTAGGTATATTTTTCTACTTTTCCTTGTATTACCTTCAATTCAATGGGGACATTGAATATTTTAAGTTTGGGGGTGGTTTAGGGATAAGTAGTATGTGGTATTTGTTTGTGTCATTGTGTTCATTTAGATATCATGTTTTGCATGATTAGTAGTAATTCATTCATGTTTTGTTCGTATTATTGCATGTTTTGTTTCATATAGGACATTTTTTTTTTATTTTCGTATACCATGTGAGTTCATTCTAGTTGCATTTCATGGCATGCATATTCATGATCCCTTAGGATAAGTTAATTCTGATTGGTAGGTAGATGTCTTATTGAGTGTGGTAATGATGAATAGAGGGTTGATTTATAGTTCTTATGAAATTGACTTGCATGCTTCAGAAACAAAATTTTTACACAGTCTCATCGTTTGCTTTTGGGCTAGGTTGAGATCTTGCTTGTTTGGTAGTTTTGAGATTTAATCACTTTGTTTATATTTAGAATTTTCGTTATTCCCTTGATAAAATTTGAGCACTAAAATCTAAGTTTGGGGGAAACTAGGAATTTCATGCTAGTTGTTATGTGTCAAAATGGCTAGTAGCCGGCTCATATTTATGAGTAGTCTAGGGTTGGATGAGATGGATCGAAACGCGCTCATTCCAAATTAAATTTATGAAAAAAAAAGAAAAAAAAATGCAAAAGAAAAAAAAGAGTCATAATAAATGCAGAATTAACCAGGGTGAGCTCTTTAATACTCGAGCAATTAAGTTCTAGGGGTTTTGTGCCTAGTGACCTAAGACTTTTCCGGTCTGGGATCCACTAACCTAACGCTCGTTACATGGGTATTATTGTATAAGCCTTTAGGGGTCTCATCCATTGCATGCTTAAATAAGCATGCATATTGTGAATAGTGTTATGTATTGTAGTTGTTTATTAATAAAGCAGGAATTCCTGTCTAACTCGAATAAAGATGAAGGTGTTTTTAAGTTATGAAGTATTTACCGTTCATTCTATTTATAAACCTGTGATTGTCTTGGCGAAGAACGAGTATGATTTTGATCTAGTTTTGAAAGTATATCTGATGAGCATCGCACACACGCACGTTTCTGTTCATGTATTTTTAATATACGGGGACTTAGTCGAGCTCTGTTTGGACGTATTGCATTTCTTTGAGATATTTGCTTGTAGGTTGGTTTTGGTTAGTCTAAAGGGGATCATTGCATTTCATATTAGTTGCATTCATGCATTACATTGTTTAGTTAGATGGATTTTGTGGGTACATTCGCTATAGGCCCTCACGAGACCTTACTCGTCCACTAGGGCTACCTAGGGGTTTAAAGGGCTTGTTGCATATGCCAAATGCAACTGTGATCACCTACGGAAGTGGTACTAGTTAGTTGTATATAGTTATATTTGTTTATGCTTGAGGATAAGCATCGGTTTAAGATTGGGGATGTGATAAGTGGATTTTATATCCACTTGGAATGCTTCGTATCGGCTGAAATTGATTAATTTGCCTCAAGTATGTGGTGCATTTAATGTGTTTCATTGAGTTTTGAAGAACTAAGAGTTGGAGGTTAAATTGATTAAAATTCGGATTTTTCGGCTAGGTTACGCAGTCTTCACTGTTTTGGCCATATCTTGAGTTCTATAAGTCAGAATTCAGCGAAATTACAGCCCACGCAAAGCTTAGGAAATTTTCTTGAAGACTAAACTGAAAGTAAGTGTGCAGGGTGCGCACCTAGTGCGCAGACTGCGCCCGAACATTCTGGAAATTTGCTGAATTCTATCCTATTTCGAATTTTATTGTATTTTTGGGACTTTTCTTGTTGGAAAAGACTTCTATGGCCTATATAAACACATCCTACCATCATAAAACATGATCATAACTTACAATAACTTAGAGAACACAGAGAGAGCCGAGATGGAGATTCAGACTTGGAGAAGGATTCCCAACGCTCGTGACAAGCAACGGAGATCTAGATCTACTTTTGTTTTCTTCTAATCAGGCGATACTCTTGGATGTTTTTGAGATTTGTTTTCTAAACCTTATTACTCTAGCACTATTGTTTTTATTCATACTTTGTTTATTATCATCAGATCCCATGGTGACGAGCGGTTCGATTATGAACTAATCGTTGTCATGGGATTCTAACGGATTTATCTATGTAGTTTAGTAGTTTGATTGCCGTAAAGATTTAAGTGTGATGAATTCTTGATATCCTTGTATGGTTGTGCTTCATGTGTTTAGATGCATAGCTAACATCTAATTTGTTAATCTCTTGTGAAGCGAGAGTGGATCTTGAGATTTAGAACTTGCCATGCTAGCATAGGATTATGTATGTTTTGACATCATAATTTGTAGTATAAGATGAGAATACTTATATTGCTCTATGTGATCAATATGGTAACTTGTGCTTCAACCGTTATGTTTTCAATTCTTATAGAGATATAAGGACTAAGCATAATTGGTGTCTACCCATCTTCTATCTCTTTTGAGGATGTATGAGTAGTTTGGTATTCGTATACTGAGAGGTAGCCTATACTTGTTTCGTGTTGTCTGATCAGATATCAAAACCATCACATGCATTGATTAAAGGCATCAACTCTAAGCGAAGTATTTAATGAAGTTAGGATTCCATGTTTTCCCTAGCATTAGTACTCCGATTTTAATTCTCGTTAGTTAGTTAATTCTTAATATTGTTAATTTGCATCTTAGTTAATTTAGATAATTACAAACCCAAATTTATTACTTGTCTAAGCAATTGAAATTGACCATACATTGTTGCTTGAGCATATTTACATAGAAATAGTCAGTCTCTGTGGGAACGAACTTAACTTATCGAATATTATTTGTGACCGTGTACGCTTGCGCGTTATTAGCAAACATGGATCTTTTGCGTCGGTCATGAAACAACCGACGCCTAAAGCTGATCCTTTAGCGTCGGTCTTTACTCAACCGACGCCTTAAACTTTCCTTTAGCATCGGTCATAAACAACCGATGCCTAAAGCTGACCCTTTAGCCCCGGTCTTTATTCAACAGACGCCTAAAACAGGCTCTTTAGCATCGGTCTTTTCCTCAACCGACACTATAAACATGTTTAAAGCGTCGGTTCTTATTCTTATAATGCCAACGCTATTAATGGGTCTGATTAAAAAAAAGTAAAAACATATAATAATTAAAATAAAAAATATCAGTCACCTTCCTCACCCTCAAACATTACTCACCCTCTAACACTCGGCGTGACCTCAACTCATACAAATCACATACCAAAAACTCTCCCTCCGTTTTCTTCCTCCCAAGTCATACAAATCTGCTTGTCTATATTCATACTAATTGAAGTCATATTGGGTTCAATTTTTGAGGCTTTAGTTCACAAGTAATTGATTTATTGTGCTCGATTTCTTGTCTCTCTCAACTAAACGTAGGTCGTCTCTGTATCGACAAAAGGGTATTCTTTGTATCGATAAAAAGAGGGATTTCTTGGTGGTTATATATCTATCCCTTTTTTCTGTAGATATGTGTATATCTAAAAACCCCAATTTCTCACCTAAAACCCCCAATCTTTTTGATGAAAAACTTATCTAAAAATTCAGTCATTTTAATGCCCATTTCTTGATTTCTTGATTTGTACTGTTGTATATAGTGGATTGATTTTATTTGGTTGATATTTTGCAGGTAGGTTATTACTTCGTTACTCAGTGCTACAATATTCTTCGCCAGCAACCCAATTTAATTAATCAATTTTATAACGAGTCAAGTTCTGTTATTCGGGTTGATGGGGATTCTGTAGTGGAGGCTTCGGAGATCCGGGTAAGTATCAGTTTGATTTTTTTAAAGATATTTTTTTGGTTCGTTGTTAACTTGTTAATTACTACAGATGTTTGTATGTAGATTAGTAATAGTTGTCACTTATCAGATTAAATTTGTGTACAACTTGTCTTAACTTTTGTTGGCTGATTTTAAAGGTACGTGTAATGTTACAAGATTTATATCTATAGATAATACATCCAGCCATTTGTCATGTATGTATTCTTGCTTTAGGATTACCAAGGCTGCATTGTAACAAAGGCATTAATAACTGTGATAATAACCTTGCTTTTTTTACCATCCACAATATGGAGCTCTGTATCTTTTTATTTTTATCAGCGGTATATTGACTTTTATACTTTACTTGTTAAGCTATACTGTATTAAGAAATGAAGATGGTTTGTGTTTTTAGAGAAAACTATCAATTACCATCCACATTATGAAGTGCTTTCGAAACGGAAAGAAAGGCCATGGGCTTCAGTTACTAGAAGACATCCATGAGGGGCAGTTTCTTATTGAATACATGGGAGAGGTATATTGCACCGAGTTATATATACTGGAGTCTAGTTTGAATTTTTGAGGAATAAACTACTTAAATACCAAGGATGACTTCTTCCTTTTAAGGTTGCTAAACCTATGTCTTTATTATTAAAATATGAAGTGTACCAGAAATTATATAATGGTTTATTTTCTTAGTTCGGAGACAGTGTGGGAGTGGGAGGTTTTGTACTCATTTATGTTTATGTTCAAATGAAGTAAAGTTGAAGCTTGTCACTCCAATTAGATCCAACAACTTTACACTTGTCTAAACTATTCAAAGATAAATGCATGTCTGATCCTCATTCTGGCACTAGTCTAAATATGTATTATTTCTTTCTTCTGTTAAACTCAATTTCGTACTGGTCTACTGGTGCTTGATATGCATGCCTATGAGGCTAGGCAAAAAGAGTATGCTTTGCAGGGGCATAAACATTTTTATTTCCACACAATGGAGCTCTGTATCTTTTTATTTTTATCAGCGGTATTGACTTTTATACTTTACTTGTTAAGCTATGCTGTATTTGCTATAGCGTGAACTGATTTGTGCAACTACTCTTTTTCCTTTTTATTAGTTCTGTTTTTTATATGACCATCATGTTTGATGAATCCTTTGATTACCAGAGAACAAAGTTAAATACCAACAATCAGCACCCTTATATTCGGATAACAATGTTGATTACCAATACTCTACAACCGAATATTCAGAGAACATAGTTGATTACCAGCATCATCGAGGACAGACACTGCATGATGACAAAGACTACCAGCATGCGGCACCTGTATATTTCGACAATGTAGTTGATTCCCAGCTGACAAATCATAGTGCATTTTCGGAGTCACTTGTGGCTTTGTCTTGGCATCTTCACTGTATTAACTTGCTCCTTGTTTAATGGCAGTTAAGTGTAGTGCATGACGTAATTGTGTACCTAACTCTCATAGGGATGACCTGTTTAATTCTAGCCTACTAAGTCTCTTCATGTTCTCATGGCAGGAAAATTGTTTACTTTTAGTGTTCTTCATACCCAGCCTCAAAATATAAATGGTCAAACTTCAAACGACCATATAATATCTTTATTTCCTATTTTCCTCTACTCCATAAGTGAACCTCAACTCCAAATCTTTAAAGTCTCATAAACAGTTATACTTGTTTTCTTATAGTACAGATCCTTTTAAAATTACTTTAACAATCTTTTTTCATGAATCGGTGGTGTTTATCATAAATCTAGAAGTATGGTTCTAATAGAATTGTACAGGAGAGAGGTTGAAAAGTTATGGGTCTAGTTCTTTATATGTGGATGATTGGTATAGTGGACAGGATATCTAATATATTTAATATTACTTTTAGCTATGCTATTCGTTACTATCTCTTCATGGTGATATTTCATTCTAATTATTTAATTTTTTCACCGGTAGAATTTGATTTGAGTCCTGCGTGGAAAGAAATTTAACTATTTTCTGCCAATTGTTGTTAAAAATTAGAATTAGAATTTTTGTGTAGATGTTAAAATTCAAGGTTAACTGGTCACATACGATGTTACTTGACTTTGAGTATGGATTTATAGGACTCGGACACCACACTTATCTAGTGACAGACTCTCTACTCAAAATTTAAATAGTGAAGGTTCTTTGGAATAACCAGCGACATACATTGTAAGGGGCCTTTGTCGCAGGTGTTACATTCTGGAAATTATTCTACGCCGTATGCAAGTATGCTGATTTTCTTGAAAGTAATTTCAAAATCATTCATTCCTCATCTTTCTACATTCTCTGATTCTGTTGAGTAGAAGTTCCTAGAAATAAACTAGGCTATAAGCACTTTTTCAATGTCTTTATTTGTCATTTGTAGGTTTTTGTTTCACTTATGGAATCTGGAAATTTACCCGAAGCCTTGATGATTTCATTGGACTCGTGGCGTGCCCCGAAACTAGATTTTTGTGTTTGTTCAGTCAACAATAGTTGCACGTAAAGATGGTTATTGTAGTTTGTGTTATATTTACTCATGTGATCAGATGATGAATATGTTGGACAAGTTTCTGTTGATTGTCAAGATACTAGTTTTGAGTTTTTGATGATTAGTAATAAATGAGATTAAGTCTTAGCATTCACTTTAAGAAGTCATCACTGTGCTATTTAGTTTCATCAACATCTATCTATAGATTGAAGCATGTGTTGGGTGTATGTATGAAATCAGCTAAGGCTATCAATAAAAAAGAATTAAAAAAAAGAATTTAGGCATCGACATTCTTGTTAACCGACGCAATAGGTCTATCCTATAGCGTCGGCGTTTTGGGTAACCGACACTTATGTCTACACCTATAGCGTCGACGTTTCAGGTAACCGACACTTATGCCTATACCTATACCTATAGCGTCGGCGTTTCAGTTAACCGACGCTTTTGACTATTTTAATCGTCGCCTAAATAACCGACGCTACAAACCCATACCTATAGTGTCGCCTGCATATACTACGCCACTTGACCGACGCTAAAAGTATGTTTTGACCGACGCTATAGGCCCTTTTTCTACTAGTGTACCCACAGCCTCCTGGACAGAAACTTTAGTTAGGTAAAATATAAAAGATGATGTATTTTACCTAAAAATTGAAATTGAATAGTTATTAAAAAAAAGATAACAATAAATATTTATTGTACACCTAAAATCGTCGAAGAAAGAGTAGTAGGAAGAATTGTGTGCAGAATTTTTTAATTATATATGATATTGACGGGATTTGAACATTTTATCTTTCGTAGAGTAACTAAAATATATAACATATCTTATCATAACATCCAACAGTTCTTATTTATTTTAATAAGAATCTAATAATCACCAGTCGTTCTAAGGTTGCACCAAAATACAAATAATAAGAATGATGTTTTCTTAGTATAAATGTATACAGGTTTTTAATATATTTAATTAATGACTGGAAGATATGATTTTTGGGTATTGTTGTGGAATAAAAAGTAGGGTTATCGAATGGCGGCTAGGGTTCATGAGCTTCTTGCTTTAATGGCTGCGCTTGTGTTATCGTGACCTAATTCGGGTCCTCACAAGATGCCTACGTATCTCTGTATTAGAGAATCAAGCCAAAAACGTAGTTCTAGGATGAGGGGTCTGGCCCTTTATATAGGCTGTGGAAGCCTTAGAATTATAGTAGGTTTTGGAGACTTGGTGGATAAGTCACCGTAATTGAGGAAGGTTCTGACTCCTTCCTTTTAGGAATTAGTTTCCATGTCGAATTTGGTGCCTTGGAGGCTACACAATATCCTGGGGATATTCTAGGACGTTTTTGGTTTCTAGAACGTTCCTGGTTCGTGGATCAGACCCATGTTAGAGATAGGCTTTTACCGGGCGTCCCCAGTTTGGGCCATTCTTTTGGGCCTGACCATTAATTACGAATTTAGTGCCCAACTAGGGTTTCGGGCCATATTTACGGGCCAATAAATGTCACATGAATTATGTCTTTAAGGGTTATTTTTTACCCATATCATTTGCCCCCCAACTTCTAGGAAAACTTGATTTCGTAGAAGTTTAAGGTCATAGCCCTGCAAGGGTATCGTCTTATAGTAAAGTGTGGAGCGACCTACACATTTACCACGACTAAAATCCTTTCCCAAGTTAATACTTAAGAAAGTTAAACGTTCCTTGGCCTCTCGAATCTTTCTCTCAAGATTTCCGAGCCTTTCGGGAATAGGATTAGCCAAGATCATAAGGGAGTTGTCATTCCTTCCTTTTATCCGAGTCCCTAGAAGGTGACAGAAGACGATGACCTTGTTGAAGGTGTTGGGACTTCCCCTGTGAGCAAACGTGCTTCTGGTTCTGGGACAAAGGGCATTCCTCAACAATCAGGGTCTAGTTCTGGGAAACGTCCCTCAAGATCCCATCAGAGCGGGAGTTTAGAATGCCCCTTAGCGGGACGAATCCGTGAACCCAAGTCGGTTAGTATCAATAGCTCCTCAACCTCAACTTCCAGGAGCGAAGAAGAAGGTGAAGAAGAAGTCCCTGCTCAGACTGCTCCTCCAAAAACCAAGAAGCGGTTGGTGAAGACTGCTTCTATCAAGAAGTGATCGAGCCTTGCATGGCCTGTGTTAGCCTCGTGTAGCTTTAGTTCTTTTAATATCCCGTATTTGATTATGGTCCTTCATGAACTTGTACTTTTATTCGTATGTGTGTAACTTAAACCTTGATTGTGCCCTCCTGGGTATTTTATCTACGTGCTTGTTTTCTATGTTTCATATGTTCTTTTATTTTCGGTACTTGGTCATCTTAGACTTACACACATCTGGTGCTCGGTACATCACAAGGATTTACAGAATCATAGAACAGAAAACAAGCTTGTATTGATAACGCAAAATGGGCTCAGCCCTTACATAGAATATTATGTCCTACTAGGAGCAACATGCTCTGCAATGGTTTCATATGAACCTTATTTCTACTTCTATTAGATAGGCTAAAAGCTAAGTCCTTAATAAGAGAGCTTTAAACATAGTAAATCTTGAGATTCGAGGCGTGCCAGGAGCGGGGTACCTCGTTTCCATCCACGGTTTCCAGCTTATAAGAGCCTCTTCCCAACGTCTTTCTCACTCTATATGGTCCTTCCCAATCAGGGGCCAACTTTCCTGTCTGTCCAACTCCAGAGGCTTCAATTTTTCTCAAAACCAAGTTGCCTTGTTTGAAGAACCTTCCTTTAACCCTATGGTTGTAGTGAAAGTCTGCTCTTTTTTGGTGCTCAATATTACAGGCATTTGCTTCATCTCTGACCTCATCGATTAAATCAAGAGCAAGTCTCATGCCTTCCTCATTGGTTTCTTGCTCATATGCTTCCACCCTTGGAGACACGTGCGAAATTTCCAAAGGGACAACTGCTTCTGCCCCATAGGCTAGCAAAAATGGAGTAGCTTCTGTTGTTACCTTGCAGGTAGTACGATACGCCCACAGTATAGGCAGTAATTCATCAACCCACGTGTTTCGAGATCGTTCGACCCTCTTCTTAAGTCCATCAAGGATAATTCGATTTGCTACCTCAGCTTGGCCATTAGCCTGGGGGTGAGCTACTGAGGTAAAACGAAGTTCAATGGCGTTCTCCTCACAGTATTTCTTAAACTCCTCATTGTTGAATTGGCGTCCGTTGTCCGTCACTAGGATTCGTGGGATCCCATATCTACAAATTATGTTCTCCCAGAAGAACTGGGCAACTTGTTGGGTGGTTATTTTTGCTAGCGGCTTGGCTTCAATCCACTTGGTAAAATAATCGATAGCCACTATTAGGAACTTCCTTTGTGCTGAGTCCACGGGAAAAGGACCAAGTATGTCCATCCCCCACATGGCAAACGGAATGGGAGAGTTAATTGACGTTAACATCTCTGGTGGCTGCCTAACAATTGGAGCGTGTTTCTGGCATCTGTCACACTTTTTAACATAGCTTTTGGCGTCAGCCAACATTCCTGGCCAATAAAATCCCAGGCGGGTGATCTTATGAGCTAGGGCCCTGCCCCCCAAGTGCTGCCCACAGATCCCTTCATGAACTTCCCTTAATGCCTCTTCTGCCTCTTGAGGCCTCAAGCATTTCAAGTATGGGATAACAAAAGACCTCTTATAAAGGATGCCTTCAATCAAAGCATATCTCAATGCCCTCACCGATAGTTTTCGTGCCTCCGAGGCATCTTCGGGGAGCCAACCAGTTTCCAGATGAGCCTTGATAGGGTCAATCCAACAGCTTCCTACTTCAATAGGTGCCACCAATTTTGAGTTGATGGTAGGGGCCTTCAGGACCTGGTAATAGACTTTCCCTGCATAATTCTCTATTTCAGAAGAGGCGAACTTTGATAAGGCATCGGCCTTGACGTTCTCCTCCCTTGGGATATGCTCTATACAGCATTCATCAAACTGAGTCATAACAGCTTTCACAACCCTTAGGTATTTTGCCATAGTTTCATCCTTGGCTTCAAATTCACCATTCACTTGTGATACTACGAGTCTCGAATCCCCGCAGACTTTAAGGTTCTTGACTCTCAGTATTCTGGCCAAGCCTAATCCGGCTATCAAGGCTTCATATTCAGCTTCATTGTTGGTCGTCGGAAAATCCAACTTCAGAGCATATTCTACTAAGAACCCATCAGGGCTTTGCAAGACTAAGCCTGCACCACTAGACTTTGTTTTTGATGCTCCATCAAAATAGAGCACCCAATATTCCTTCTGATCAAGTTCAAGCTCCTTAGCTTTATCTTCATCTTCCTTGTTTAATACTACCTCTTGCCCCCCGACTTCTTGGTTGATGGTACATTCAACCACGAAGTCAGCTAAAACCTGAGCCTTAATGGCTGTCCTAGGCTTATACGTGATATCAAACTCCCCGAGTTCGATCGCCCACTTGATTAGCCTTCCACTGGCCTTCGGGCTATGCAATATACTTCGTAACTGTTGGTCCGTCAGGACTTCAATCTTGTGTGCCTGGAAATAAGGTCGTAGTTTCCTTGAGGCTGTCACTAGTGCGAGAGCAAATTTTTCAATGGTCGAGTAATTCAACTCAGCTCCATGCAGCACCTTGCTCACGTAGTAGATGGGTTTCTGAACCTTGTTCTCCTCTCGAATGAGGACGGCACTCAGTGCTTGTTCAGATACCGCCAGATACAGGTATAGGGTCTCTCCGGAACTAGGTTTGGCCAACAACGGGGCCTTGGTCATGTATTTCTTCAATTGTTCAAAGGCCTCTTGGCTTTCTGATGTCCACTCAAAATTTTTTACTTTCTTCAAGGCCTGAAAGAAAGGTAAACATTTATCGCCAGACTTTGAGATGAATCTTCCCAAGGCAGCTATTCTACCAGTTAATTTCTGCACGTCTTTCACGGAACGTGGTGGTTCCATGTCGAGAATTGCTTTGATTTTATCTGGGTTGGCTTCAATGCCTCGTTTTGAGACCATCAGGCCCAAGAACTTCCCTGACCCAACGCCAAAAGCACATTTGGCTGGGTTCAGCATCATCTTATGGTGCCTCAGCACTTCAAACGCCTCCCTTAGGTGTTCAATATGGCCAGCTGCAAGCAATCTCTTGACCAACATATCATCAACATATACCTCCATGGTTTTCCCAATCAGGTGGGCAAATATCTTATTTACCAGTCGTTGATAAGTAGCTCCTGCATTCTTTAGTCCAAAAGCCATGACAAGGTAACAAAAAACACCAAAGTCAGTTATGAAAGATACCTTTAGGATGTCATCCTTGTGCATCTTAATCTGGTTGTAGCCACTGAAACCATCCATGAAGCTTAGCATCTCATGTCCTGCCGTAGCGTCTATTAGCGTGTCGATCCTTGGTAGAGGGAAGCAGTCCTTAGGGCACGCATCATTTAAATCAGTGAAGTCTATGCACATCCTCCACTTACCGTTGGCTTTCTTGACCATCACAGGGTTAGCCAACCATTCAGGAAACTGAATCTCCTCAACAAAACCAGCCTCCAAGAGTTTGTCCACCTCTTGTTTAATGGCCTCTTGCCTTTCTGGAGCAAAATTCCTCTTCTTCTGCTTAATGGTCTTCCGCTTAGGGTCGACATTCAACCTGTGAGTTATGAGTTGGGGATCAATCCCTGGCATATCAGCTGCTGTCCAAGCGAACACATCCTTATTTTCTTGTAGGAATTCAATTAACCTGCCCTTCATTGGTTCTTTCAGTGACGCTCCTATGTACGTGACCTTTTCAGGGTCCCTACTGTCCAGGGGTACAGGAACCAAATCCTCTGCTGGTTTCCCCCGGTATTCATCATCCCGAATATCCATGTCCTCAATCGGGAGGACCTGCCCCCCGACTCCATCAGCTCTTAACGCGGCCACATAACAACTTCGGGCCATCCTTTGATCACCCTTCTGTTCTCCAACACCATTCCTGGTTGGAAACTTGACTTTCATGTGATAACTAGAGGCAACAGCCTTAAACGCGTGGAGTCCGGTCCTTCCAAGGATCGCGTTATATGTGGAGGCCGCCTTAATTACCAAGAAGTTCAACATCTGTGTGGCCTCCTTGGGCTCCTCTCCAATAGTAACCGGCAGTTGAATAGTCCCTTCAACGCTGAATTCGACTCCATTCAACCCATATATGGGCATGTTAGTTGGGGTCAGCTGGGAATCATTGTATCCCATCTTTACAAACGCATCATGAAACAGGATGTCAACAGAAGCACCATTGTCTATCAAGACTCGCTTCACCTCCGAATTTCCAATTACAGGAGTTATGACCAACGGGTCGTCATGGGGGAACTTTACCCCCTCTAAGTCCGAGTCATCAAATCTGATCACTACTTCAGTCTTTGCCCTCTTCGGGGCTTCTCCCACGATATGCATCACCTCCCTGGCATATGCCTTTCGAGAATTCCTTGTTGTTCCGGCCGTAGTAGGACCTCCCCAAATCATGTTGATGACAGGCCCTCGTGGCTGGGGGTTACGATCACGATCGTTATCCCTTCTATCATTATAATCTCTTCTTTGGTTTCCACGACCTTCACCCTTTGTGAATTTGCTCAGCTTTCCTTTTCGGATCAAGAATTCAATCTCGTCCTTGAGCTGTCTACAGTCATCAGTGTCATGTCCAACGTCCTTATGGAACCTGCAGTATTGATCTTTGTTTCTCCTTGCGGGATCACCCCTAAGTGGCTTCGGCCATCGGAAATCCGCATCTTTTTTAATATCCATCAGGATTTGACTTCTAGGAGCATTCAACCTTGCATATTCAGAGAACCTTGGCCCCAAATTCTTCTTGGAAGCAGAATCGGAGTCCTTGCTTGTCCGGGGGTATTTGTCCCTTGTGTCATACTCCTGCTCTTGCCTTCGCTTCCGGGAGTTTCCGTTTCCTCCATTAGTGGTGGGAGCTTCCGTCTTCTTCATGCTTTCTTCTGCTTTTATGTATTTACTTGCCCTCCTTTGGAGCTCAGTCATGCTCTCAGGGGGATGTTTTGCTAACGACATCTGAAAGTAGGGGTTCGTCGTTCCATTCTCCAAGGCTATCATAGCTACTTTGTTCTCCAGATCCGGGACATTCAACGTCTCCTTAGTGAAACGCTTGAGGTAATCCCTCAGGTTCTCGTTCTTTCCTTGTTTTACTTGCATGAGAGAAGCAAAGCTTTTTTCGTGGACCTTTCCACTAACAAATTGATTGATAAAGGCAGTACTCAACTCCTTAAAAGAACCAATCAAGTTTGCGGGCAATCGGCTGTACCATCTTTGAGCCATGCTTGCCAAGGTTTGAGGAAACGCCCTACACTTAAGAGCGTCACTAGCGGGTTGTAACAGCAGAGCGTTCGAGAATGTCCTGACGTGATTCGAAGGATCGCCCGTCCCATCATATGCTTTTATCGTGGGCATCTTGAATTTTCGGGAAACATGAGCGTTCATCACTTCGTCCGTGAATGGAGGTGTGGGGTCGTCAGGGTCCCCAAGCGGCATCAGGTCTTTGGGATCACTCCTAGGGGTTTCTACCCTCGTAATTCCTCCAGTTGGGGCATCAGCCCTTCTCAGTCTTCTTGAGGACCCTTCCAAATCAATGAAGGGGATCTCCCTTGGGATTGGAGGAGGCCTATTCAGATTTTGCCTTGCTTGTTCTCTGGTTATATCATCCTTCAGCTTTTGGATCTCAGCTTCAAAAGCCTTGATTCTCTCAGCAGCTGTTTGAACGGGTCTATCATTGATCCTTTGAGTCCTCCTCATGGGTTCTTTGCTTGTACGTCGCCTCCTCGGGGCTATATCACGTTCATCATCCTCGGATGATGAATCATCGGAGTAAGGTCCAGAGTAATCGTAATATCCTTGCTCAGGGGGGGCTAGACCCCTAATATAGGGTGGCTGATACGACTCGGGTATCCGTAAAGCGTGTCCACTTGGTCCAGGATCCCTTCGATTTGGGGGATAGTTTGGCAACCCGTATAACGGATCGGTATTCACGGGGAGTGTAGTGGTGGAGATCTGAACTCCTGAGAGCGGGGGACGGCTAGTCAATGGAGCAACCACCATCTGAAGTTGATTAGTCTCTTGTCCCGGGTGATCAATCACCGGTAAGGTTCTCTCAGCATGGGGATTCGTCCCTGTGGTCTGAGAAACTTGAGGTTGTGTAATAGTCTCAGTCGATGGGGGCACAAGCCCTTGCTCCGTAACAACGGGCGGTGTAGAGGAGACGATTGGTGGGTCAGATGTAACAGGAACGTTCTCGGTTGATGTTCTTCGTGTGTTAACCATGGTTGATATCCTCTTCCCACAGACGGCGCCAAATGTTGTGGAATAAAAAGTAGGGTTATCGAATGACGGCTAGGGTTCGTGAGCTTCTTGCTTTAATGGCTGCGCTTGTGTTATCGTGACCTAATTCGGGTCCTCACAAGATGCCTACATATCTCTGTATTAGAGAATCAAGCCAAAAACGTAGTTCTAGGATGAGGGGTCTGGCCCTTTATATAGGCTGTGGAAGCCTTAGAATTATAGTAGGTTTTGGAGACTTGGTGGATAAGTCACCGTAATTGTGGAAGGTTCTGACTCCTTCCTTTTAGGAATTAGTTTCCATGTCGAATTTGGTGCCTTGGAGGCTACACAATATCCTGGGGATATTCTAGGACGTTTTTGGTTTCTAGAACGTTCCTGGTTCGTGGATCAGACCCATGTTAGAGATAGGCTTTTACCGGGCGTCCCCAGTTTGGGCCGTTCTTTTGGGCCTGACCATTAATTACGAATTTAGTGCCCAACTAGGGTTTCGGGCCATATTTACGGGCCAATAAATGTCACATTAATTATGTCTTTAAGGGTTATTTTTTACCCATATCAGGTATGTATTACTGATTGTAAGATTACATTTTAAATTAAAAGGTAATTTATTTTAATAAGGAAAAAAATAACTAATAATTGATAGATATGGTATAATTGATAAATTTAGGTGTTTATGAAAGATAATATTTATTAATTAAAAAGTAACGTATTATCTATTAATTGAAAAGTAACGTATTTTAATTTGAAAAGACAATCGACTACTTACCATTAATTATATTATTTATTTATTTATTAATAAGGTATGATACAACATTTTTGGTTATATATATATTAATGATTGTAATGTTACATTTTGAATTAAAAGGTAACTTGTTTTAATTAGAAAAGAAATATTAATGATTGATAAAAGGTACAATTGATAAATTTAACTGTTTATAAAAGGTAATATCTGTTGTAATATAATATTTTTATTATTTATTTTAATAATTGGGATAACCAAACCGACAAATTTTTAATCTTTCGGCTTTAATATAATAGTATAGATTAACGTAATCCCAAGTTAATTATTTTATTTTTCTGAAATGAGGAATAATCTCCAATTTATGATAGAAAATATCTTCAAACGATATCCTTCAAATCACGTATAATTTAAATAGATAAAATGTACTAATTTCCAATATATCCCTTAACAATCATAAATATAGAGTATACAGGCATCTTGAAAAAGGATACGATATATCTAACAAGTCGAGACACCTCTCATGTCCAGCCCCAAGTATCCAAAATCCTAAATCCCCCTATTTTCATAATTTCGTTATTCCAGCAACCTCCGAAATTTATTATCACCAAATTCCAGCGTTAACCTGCATAAAAATTTCAAATTTTACACAAGTCAATGAATTAGATACTTAAAAACTTATTTTAAATCTTTTAGTTTTGAAAGTTCAGCTCTGGTAGATTAGGGAGGAGCTAGAGGCTTAGAGCCTTCTGAACCATATATTTTTAGGCTTAATCGTATTTGGCAAAATTTGGATAAAAGCAAATATTTGGGGAAAAAATGGAGAATAATTCGAATTTCAGAAAATCATGATACAATCCAGATTCTTCGTTAAATTTGAATTATATAACTTAAATGAAGCCCGAATTTTTGAAAAATACTTTGGAAAACCTAAAATATCTAATACCGTTCTGTCCTTATTCTTTTGTCAAACGTTTTTTTCTTGTTCCAAAACTTGAATATCAAGTTTTGTAGTACTTAAAATATATGTACCATCTAGATATCACACATACGAATATTAATCTAAATCCACCCTATGGAGGAATTCAAAATTGCAAGAGAAGGAGAAGAAATCTGTACATTAGCATAATAAAAACTTACTCAAAGATAAAAGCTAAAGGCCTAATGTGCTCTATTACTCGGAGGTCTATTGGGGTTCATTGGTCTTGGAGGTACATATGTTGGATCAGACATGAGAATCCCAAGTATTGCAAGTCTATCAACATTAAGCTTTGTAAATTCTCGATCACCCGGTGGCCTCTGAAACCAAGGGCATTGCTTAGACGGAGACACCTGAGATGAGGGTGACCTGTTTGATGTGTGTAAGGACACATCCTCTTTCCATGTCTAAACTGGTGACCTTGCTTGAGACCTTCAAACTCCCCGGGCACCTCGGTCACCTTGATCACCTCAGCGATATTCCCACTGTGAGGTTTGTTCGACCATCCTACTCATCCTTGACCTTGGAGACCTAGAAGACTGTATGCTACCCATAGCCTCCTGGAGAGTTAAACTTCATTCAAAAAGTTGTATGGCTGCTTGATGGGGTTCCTTTTCAAAGTATTCTTCAAGAATCATGTTGTGCCTTGTTCTATCAATTCCTATTGCCAAGTACGTCATTTCCAGATTCTCGACTAAATTCAGAATTTGAATTATCTCTGCCCTAAAACGATTTAAATACTCCTGCGAACCTTCATTTGTCCTTTGACGAAAGTTCACAAGAGAAGCTGCCAACTTCTTTCCCTTTTTATTAGTGGAGAATCTTGATTTAAATTTTTCTTTCAAATTGGCCCATGAACTTATTGATCTTGCTGGCAGGTTGTTGAACCACATGAGAGCCGTGCCTTTCAAACATGTCGGGAAGAACTGACACTTCGCCACCTCATTGTGTCCGAAGAAAGACATTCGTCCGTCAAAGAGGTTGACGAAGTCGTAGGGGTCCGTGGAGCCATCAAACTGATCCATAGGTGGCACCTTAAGATCCGTGTTCACCTTAGCCTTTTCAATATTCTTGGCCAATGGACTCTCCGAAGAGACCTCAGTCTCTCCTGACTGAGACTTGATGAACTCTTTGAACCACACAATGTCTTTTATTGATAAACCATTTGCGCTTGATTCCTTGATGCAGGACAGTGGGTCAAGAAGCCCAGAGAGAGTATTTGGCAACAATGTAAAAGGCTTTGGAGGCCCAATTAGTTTATATAATATTTGTTATCCCTTTAATTTAGGATATTAGCTAATTAAAATCCCTTTAATTTAGGATATTAACTAATTAGAATTTGAGTTGATTAGGAAAGTAGTTTACTATATATTGGACTTTATTATTGTAATTCAGGAGAGTTATTATCATTGAGATTATTATATCGTTGTTTTCTGAAAATCTCTTGCGAGAGTTTTCTACCCTAACCCTAATTATCCCCTTCCTCCCACATCAAGTGGTATCAGAGCCACCGTTCCTCTACCCAACAACAGCACCACCAGCAGCTGCCTACAGCCCACCAGTAGCCCAACAACCATCAGCAGCCGCTGCCAGCAACGAACAACAGCCACCAGCAAGTCACCACAGCCGTAATCCAGCCACCTGCAGCCCCTTGTCCATCTACAAACCCTAGCCACACCAGAAAAAAACTTATATCCCACCTATATATATACATACATACATATATACACAAAAAAAAATCACAAAACAGCCCCTACCCTTCCAAAAACAATGGCAGAACAGCTCCTGAACTCCCTGAAACTGCAGAACAGCCCTTAATTTGACACAATGGTTAATGCTGGAGAAGTAAACAGTCGTCTTGATAAACATATTGAAGAAAATAATGAGAGGTTACAAAATATTGATGATAAAATTGAAGGTTTGACTTTATAGATGCGAGATGTAAAGGCATCACTGATGTTCATTACTGATAGCCTTCAAAACTTAACTGGTAGTCGACAGCAACCGCAACCTCAGCCTCAATTGCAACCTCAACCCAATGTCTTAGAACAGAGAATAAATACGGTGAAACTTGAAGTTGCTGAGTTTCGTGGAGATCAAGAACCGGATGTATTCCTAGATTGGCTACATAGTGTTGACAATTTCTTTCAGTGGTATAATCTTGCCGAGGATAAGAAAGTGGTTTTTATTGCTGTGAAATTAAGAGGAATTGCTCGTATTTGGTGGGAACAATACCAAAGATCAGGATATAATCATGTGGCAAGATGGGAAGACATGAGAGCTGCGTTGGTTCGTCAATTTAAGCCCGCGGACTATTAACAACGTGCTTCACTTCAGTTTACTGAGCTTGTGCAAGGAAGCAAATCCGTTGTAGATTACACTCGACAGTTTTATAGTTTGGCAGCACAATCTGAGTTTCCGTGGGATGAAGATGTTCTTATTTCTATGTATCGACGAGGCTTACATCATGATATTTCGGGAAAAGTAGCTGGTAGTAGGTGTTTTCTTTTGAAGGATGCTATTCAAATTGCACATTCAGTTGAGGATGATCTGAAAAGGAGGAATATTGGGATGAGTTCATTTTCTGGCCCATCGAGGAATGCTTATGTTATTTCAGATCCTATTCAAGGTCAACAAACGGTTACTAGCAAATATAATCGTGCTCCAGTTTCATCACAAGGTAACAACACTAGCCGATGTTTTAACTGTCAAGGAATTGGGCATAAGATGTTCGAGTGTCCTTCTCCTAAACAAAATAGCACGTCAAAAAGGGTCAATGTGGTGGGAAAAGAAAACGATGAAGATTTATATGCTGAGATGACTAAAGAAGATTTAGAGGCGGAGGAACACTTAGAGAATGCAGCTAATATTGGTGTTATGCAGGCAACAAAGGATGTTACAAATGATTCCCATGTATGACGCCAACAAATCTTTCACACTCGAGTTACTTGTGCTCATAAATTGTGTACTCTTGTCATTGATACTGGGAGTTGTACTAATGTGATTTCGAAGGAAGCGGTTTGTAAGTTGGGATTAAAAGTGGAATTGCATCCTGAACCTTATGATATAACATGGATATATGATACAAATTGTGTGTTCGTGAAAGGTGTTTAGTGACATTTTCAGTTGGGAGGTTTAATGATGCAGTGATGTGTGATGTTCTTCCATTGAAGCTTTGTGATGTCATTTTGGGGCGTCCATGGCTTGTTGATCGAGATGCTCGTCATGTTGCACGTGCCAATACATATACGATTGTTAAGAATGGTCGACTACATACTCTTACTTGTGCTCGTTTTCACATGCCACTTGTTCAACTATCTTTGGTGCTCTCTCGTGCTTCTTTTGATTTTATTAACTCGACGGATTCGAGTTCTTTTCAACGGAGGAGAATTGATGCAGGACAGTGGGTCAAGAAGCCCAAAGAGAGTATTTGGCAACAATATAAAAGGCTTTGGAGGCCCAATTAGTTTATATAATATTTGTTATCCCTTTAATTTAGGATATTAGCTAATTAGAATCCCTTTATTTAGGATATTATCTAATTAGAATTTGAGTTGATTAGGAAAGTAGTTTACTATATATTGGACTTTATTATTGTAATTCAGGAGAGTTATTATCATTGAGATTATTATATCGTTGTTTTCTGAAAATCTCTTGCGAGAGTTTTCTACCATAACCCTAATTATCCCCTGCCTCCCACATCATTCCTCCTTCTCATAGTCTTCGTCATCACTTTCCGAATACTCCCTTTCCTCGTTTCTGGTTTTTCATTTTCTTGATGAGAATGAATCAGAAGACACCTCTATCTTAGAGTATTTTCTTCCCATAGATGTCCTCCACGAGGACTCATAATTCCTCGTTTGATATTCTGAAGAAATATGACCTTCAGACACCTTTGGAGTTCTTTCTACAGCCTGATTATTTCCTTTTTCCGTTTTACTTTTTCAGCCAATATTTGTCTCTCTTAATCTAATCGTCAGAGCTCGTCATCAACGATAACATTGTTCGTCGCTCCGATTTGCGTTTCTTTTTGCCATTTGAGCTTTAACAAATGTAAACGAGCATCACTTGTTAAGACACGTTTCCCTTGTGGCGTGAGAACCAACTGTCTGGAGTCCTTTTTTGGTTGACGAGATCCGTTTAACGGATCGGACAAGCTAGGCCTGGGAGGCGAAGAGAACAACGCCTGAGGAGCCATTAAAACCTTAGGTTTGTCAACTCGTTTAACACTCGTGATGTTCTGAGTGTTCGGAGCTAATATCTACTTGTTCCTTGAGCTTCATCGGCCATTCTTCGTGTTTAAACGAAGAATTGAGGTCGATTATGAAGTATCAAACCTCGATCTGCTAGTGCAGTGAATCAATTTTGATGTGTTAGTGACTGTTTTTGATTTTTTCTTAGGAGGTAAGAGCTCCTTCTAGCGCCATTGTTAAAGTAGAATATATTAATTGCAAATCCATTACAATGTTGGAGCTACAAATATATTTATAGTGTCCATTAAGTGGGCCTTTAATGGGCTTTATCCTCTAAATGGGCCTCTAGCCCAACACAAATTTTTTCTTAACACTACTAGAAAATCTGCCATTTGTGACGAAAATCTTGTGACGACAGTTTACTTGTGACTATACGTTGTGACGGATTTCGGGAACATCATAAGTTGTGACAATTACAAACATCTGTCACAAATTAGAATATGTAATATAATAACTGGCTTGTGGACCCCATTTTAAACTTGTGACAAATTGTTGAACTTATAACAAAAAACGGGGCTTGTGACAAAATCTTGAACTTTAGACAGGATTATAAGTGACGAACGAAATCCGTGACAAGTAGACTATTTGTGACTGATTTAGGCTTAAAATTCCGTCACTATAAGCAAATTTTCTAGTAGTGTAAAATGATCCCTTTCCGTCCAATTTCAATTTTAGAAAATTCCCGCTTACCAAATAACCTTGGAGAAGCTGAATTTTGAAGCTGAAATTCAGTATCCAAAATTCTTCCCAAAAATCCTCATGATAGACGCATTCACATTGATAACACAAAATAAAACATTTAATTCTGTCATGTTACTCGAGTCATATCATTTGAAAATAGATTATTGTAGCAAATTTTGCATCTCTAGTAACTATTTCGACAACCATTTTGTGCATTCTGCCCTAATTGTTTTCCAGTGACAGAGCTCTCCTTCCTCTAACCCTGACGAAGCCGATCGAGGAAGCCGTGAAGGTACATATATAAGCTTTTATAAATAAGGCCAAGAGGGTGTGGACGGGATAATTAATGAATGGGACAAGGCATGCAAAACAGGAGCAAAGTGCACAACGCACGCTAGACAGCGCAAGACCCCACCACAGCACAAAGCAAAAGACGACTCTGCCCATTTGATCTTGATCATCTGCCTCACAGTCCCAGGTTCCATCTTTTCAACAATCTTTTCACATCACCACAGGATCCATTTTTTTTTTTTTTTTTTTTTTTTTTTTTTTTTTTTTTTTTTACGAGGAACTACCCCACATTACTGCGGGATTTCAAACCTCGGGTTATGGACTGCCCCTACCCATAACCGGGTAAATCCAGACTCAACTAGTTTGGGCAAGCGTGCCAAGCGTCTCCCGAGGGAGTCGAACCTTAGACCGCCTGGATAGCTTCCACTTGCTCTTACCAGCTGAGCTAACCCGTGGAGCTCCTTTCTTTTCTTTTTAGCTTGCTCTTTTATAAACCCTCTTTTTTCTGACCTACACAATATTTATAATTTGTATCTCACTCTAACATTTCACATCACTTGATTAGTGAATCCGAAAGTCTTTACAAGGACAAATTAATAAGTAATGCATATTAAAGTTGTTAACTCTTTCGACTGAGTTGTGATGGGTTGTTAGATACAATATTTTATTAATGAATGTTGTATAACTTAAAGTTAGAAGTGTCTTAGGCATTGTGTGGAATTTGTTTATAATATTTTTTTTGTTGTAGTTCCTAATTCTTTTGAAGTGACGTGGGGTTATACAAATTTAACTTTTCCTGTAAATTATGATGAGTAATTTATGTAATACTCATCAATTTGTTTTACTCATATTCGAACTATTATCCTCTCATTGTTACCCGAATACAGAAAAAACATCTGCAAAAGTGCAGCACTTCAGGTGCGTCGGGGAGAAGCCTTAAACCAGGTACTTTTGAAATTCCAAAATTAGGTTGAACCATGCATGGGTAAAAATAGTACTCTGCAGTATGCTGTTTGTTGGCATGCTGTTACTTGAGACCTGGGAAGCATGGGTGCGCCAGTTTCATACCGCACCGCGCACCGGGTGCGGTTCGGGTGCGGCGGTGCGGCGGGGTGCGTACCGGGTGCGCCACCCGGCGTATCCCCGTACTTTGCAGCGGGGATTCGTGGGGGATACGGGAAGGGGATTCGGGAGGGGCACTTTTTGTAATTTTCCAGTCAAAAAAAAAACACGACTTCTCAAAATTATATCCCCAAATTGATGAGCCCTAATTGGTAAATCAATAAACACTAAACACTTACAACTTTCATCATCTCTCTGCCGGTCTCGTCGCTCTCGTCATCTCCTCGCCGGCGACTTCATCTCCGGTAAGTCTTCTTCTCCTTCCTTTTATATATATATACATATATATATATATGTATGTATGTATATATATAGAACGATTTGTATATATGTATGTATATATACAACGATTTGTATATATATGTAACGATGTGATTTGTTCTTCAGTTTATATGTAACGATGTTTGTATCTGTTCTTCACTTCTTCTTCCATTTGATGAGTATGAATGATTGTATACATATGTTATATAACCAGCCTCCACTGTTGACCAGCTGTTGACTTTTTTTTGACGACCTTTTTTATGAAAGTTATGTTGTTAGACTTCTATTATAGTAATTATAAGATGTTTTATATGGCTGAATATTTTTTTTGGCTTTAATTTGAGAAAGTTTTTTTTTTTAGTTGAAAGCATCAGTAGCTTCTCCCCTGTTCTGCCCTGTTTTACCAAAAAATATTTTGTCTTGATTTTTTTTTTTCTTTCAGTTATGGAATCTTCCAACTCAGCTGCAACTATGGAAACTATGGGATCTTCGGGAAATGAAGATATATTATGGAAACATGTAACTAAAGTGTCAAAATCAAGAGAACGAAGCGGAAATACAAGAATTAAATGTAATTTTTGTAATTTCGAATTCACAGGATCATATTCTAGAGTGAAGGCACACTTGATGAGGATAAAAGGGATGGGTGTTCAAATATGTTCCAAAATGACTACGGAAATCTTTAGCGAGATACAAAAGGAGTGCTTGGAAGCGGAAGAAAGGAGGAGGCCAATTGAAATTCCACTACCTCCTTCGACTCAAAGTGAAAGTCAATCAACAAGTGGTTGGAGTGGAGTTCAAAAGAAGCCAATGGAAGGACTAAAAAGGAAGGCGGTGGACACAAACAATCCTATCGTCAAAGCATATAATATGGAGTTGAGATCACAATTGGATGGGGAGATTGCAAGAGCATTTTATTCCGGGGGCTTGCCTTTTCATTATGCTAGAAATCCTCACTACATCAATTCATATAGAATGGCTTCCGAATTCAACCTCCCAAGCTATGTTCCTCCCACCTACAATGCTTTGCGCACAACTTTGTGTAGGTACTATAGTCATGAATGGCTTAGTGCAGCTACTAATCGTATTCCTCCTCATCAAGATATCGAGATTTCACAAGAAAGAAATAAATGCATCAAAAGATATTTTCCAGATTCGGAGGCAAGAACAAATGTAAGTATTGAGCTTGCTCGTTTTTCGGGACAAATGGATATCTTTGGAAGTGCCGAATCTATTGAAGATAGAGCAACTATGGAACCAAAGATGTGGTGGCTTGTTCATGGAGCCTCAGCTCCAAATATTCAGAGAATAGCTTTGAAGCTATTAGGACAACCATGCTCTTCTTCTTGTTGTGAGAGAAATTGGAGTACATATTCCTTCATTCATTCAGTTAGAAGGAATAGGATCCTACCAACTCGGGCGGAGGACTTGGTTTATGTTCACACCAATCTACGTCTCCTTTCTAGAAAGAGTGACCATTATTTGAAAGGAGAGACAAGGTTATGGGATGTTGGAGGTGATCGCTTTGATCCACTTGATGGTGCGGAGGAACTTGAGATAGCTACTCTTTCTCTTGATGAGCCGGAGATGGAAGCCATGATCATTCGAGATGATTGATGTTTAGTAAAATGAACTTGTGTATTTGACTATTTCATTTAATTTGAATGTTATTTCTTGGTTTCTCTAATTAATTATATATATAATATATATTTTTAATATTTTAATATTTGCCGAATCCCCCCGCACCCGAATCCCCATATTTTTTATTTTGCCGAATTGGCGAATCCCCGCACCGCGTATCCCCGCACCCGCACCCGCACCCTTGCTTCCCAGCTTGAGACATAATTATACATATGCCTCCCATGCATGCAATGAGCTATTTCTTTTAATTAACATTTGTTGCCTTGTTTGCCCTTACCGTACGACTTAATTTTCTAATCAGCATACCAACCTAATTAAAATCGGTAGCATGAACTTCTGGTCTTTTGTAATTGTTGATAATAGATGTAGAAGATTCATTGTTAATAACTGAAGACGTGTACAGTAGTATATATATATATATATATATATATATACTACTATACTAGTAGGATTGGTATAGATGATGTCATTTTGTTTAAATACCATCTATCCATGCATGTCACTGACCTGTAATTACAATACATGCCCAAAGTCCGTCAAGTAACTACTGATGACTGCTTCACCAGATCACTTCACTTAGTTTGCTAATAATTTTCACCGTCAGGTAACTATATACTGACTGTTGTCTGCGAACCACTTCAATGGCAGTACGCTTCATTTCATTTCTTTCAAATTATTAGTAATTACTAATTAACAATATCTAGATGGGTCCCGTCCACATGCATCATACACGTGGCACTAATTCTTTAACCAGTCACCGTGAATTGCGACCGGAAAAGTTAAAAATGACCAGGTTTTATACGACCGATACGTATGGGTCATTACTGTCTGATAACGACTGATTATATACGAATTACGACCGATTCGGCAGTCGGAAGAAGCCCTGTTTCTTGTAGTATCTACAGGTCTAAACAGAATAAAAATAATTTGATTGATAGATCACACTAATTACTGATCAGGACGTATGCTGTTAAAATTCAAATGCATGCAAAAGCTGAAACCCGGATATTGAAAAACAGTAGTTGTTTCAAAGTAGTAGATAGAGAGCTAGAAATAAAAATACGGCTTAATTATACACAATCAAAACCTGCACTTATATATATATATATATATATATAAATATGTATATATATGTTTACAAGATTATATATTTATATGTTTGCATGATCAATCAACCTCCGTTGAGGAAGTAAAAAAAAGGAAAAAGGCTGGAAGAACCAAGGACTGTAAACATGAATCTGCATGTCTTCTGCATTCACACTTGCAAAAAATCCATCTTTTAAATATTCTAGCTGAATTATTTGTCAAATGTGCAAAATCCGATATCACATGAGTCCGAATTCAAGAACTCATCTAACAACTTATTACCTTCTGCTTCATGCCTATTATTCTGCAATAATAGCATTAATTCCATTTGATCATGAGTGTTATTGGTAGTACTCTCATGTAATCCCTCAAAGCTCGACAGTAGCATGCTTCCATCCCCAGCTCCTTCATATCTTACAGATATCTCCTCCTCTTGACTCAATTGGGAAGCAACAAACTTATCAAAAGTCCTCCAATCAGCTGTAATATTATTGTTGTTAATAGTAGCAGTACCGTCATTATTAGTACTCTGATGATCACTATTGTTGCTTTTTCTCTGGTGGTCTTCTTCCTCGTTGGTACTCTCTGACACGAGTGAGACTGAGCTTGTTGGCCTCTTCATTAATGGAAGAGAAGGGCTCTCTAGTTGAGGAAGCTGAACAAATTGATCGTTTTGCATAAAAAGCAAATTTTCTGCTTCTAATTCTTTCTTGCACATGAAACTAGTTCTCTTATTTAAGAAAGAACTGGAGGTCGGATGTCTTGCAATATAATCCAGTGAAGGTGAGTTAACTGTAATTCCACTATGTTCATCGTAGAAATATTTGGATTCCCATCTGTCAATGTTTTTGGTTTGGCTCGTTGGTCTCTTCTTGAATGCTCTGCACACCACCCAACCTTCTTCCTGAGAAAGTATATATTAATGATGAAGATTTGTGTTTTAACTTAAGATTTAATATGTAAAAACCAGAGAGGAGCAACCTATAAGCTTCTAGGAATAGAGATATTCAATGATGAAGATAGTAAAAACGCCTTGATCAGTATAGATAAAGCTTCTACGAATAGAGATGCTCAAAATTGGAGAATAAAGGTGCTTATTGATCATTGTATTAAAGGTATAGTCAATTAGTAATGCTTTTTTTAATTGCTTAGGGATATCTTCATTTAGTAGAGAAGTAATTTAATAGGAAAAGAGCGACATTAGTCTGGCTTGAAGACAATGAAGCTTGACTTAATTGGATATGTATATACAAGAATGCTAATTAGGAGAGTTATTTCTCTCAAACAGAAGAAGATAAAGGAAAAGAAAAGAAAGAGGTGCATGTAGTGTGCATCAATATTTTGTAGCTAGTCAGAATTACATGTATTAAGTAGTTTACTTAATCAGAAGTATTTACTTTAAGTCTTGCTAAAACAGGAAATAGTTAAAGTGCATCCAACTGCTACTTCTTTTTGAATGCTTGAACTTTAAAGTGTTTAGGCTGAAAATTCTACAAAAAAATGGAAACAGTTATTCAGTGAAACGGACTTAGAGGTGTGGACCAGCTCCGCAGAAGTGAAGAATTATCAAAGGATGACAAAGTGACGAGTAATTAAGATTTTACTTATGTTTTGGAGTGTGTTTTTTATACAAAAGGAGCTACCAGCTGCTAGAAGATAGTACAAATAAAATCAACATACAGTGAAGTATGAACTTTTTCGTTTTGTTTCCTGGGAGAAACGATTGGAGTTAGCATAAATTACCATTAGATTAAGGGGCTTGAAATAGGACAAGATTCATGTGATTAGTTTAGAAATCGAGAAGTCCTCTTGCTTTAGTGTATGTACATACACTGAAACAAATGAAGAAGTTTAATTACCTGTGGCGGACCATTTTCATCTGATTCAAGGCGATATTCATGCATGATCCAGTCGGTTTTCTGGCCATTAGGTGCTCGGCCTTTGTAGAAGACGAGTGTTTTCCTCATACCTATGAGTTTAGTTTTATCATACACTGCCTTGTCTCTTCCTGTAGCTTTCCAAAACCCTGCCATGGTAGCTCTATTGGTCCTTGTCCCCGTCGGGTACTTCTTATCCTTGTGACTGAAAAAGTACCACTCCTTTTGCTCTTCATATCCGATGCGACACCTCTCTGCACACAAAAATTCATGTAAATTATAATTGATATTAAAATGATGGAATCGTCATGGACTGATGTTTCTAAACTATTATAGGGCTTGCAGCTAGACAGAAACCCTAATTACAGAATATCAAATGGGAATTAAAAATGTATGGAATGAAGAAGTTAATTAACGAAGGCATATATACCTATGAGATCCCATGGTTCAATTCTGTAAAGATCAATATCTCTTATAACATCAAGATCAATCTTTTGCGATGCTACCTTCTTCCTCAAATAGTAACCTACAAGCTCTTCATCTGTCGGATGGAATCTGAATCCAGGTGGGACGCTGCATTCCATTGTGTCCATTATTCCAATTCTTAATCAATCTGCATATATAAAATTCACAGCTGCAAACTTTCAAGGATCGATATCTTATGATTATTGCCCGGTAATGATATAAATTAACTCGAATAGTACAAGGCAAGAAAAAGCTAGAGGGACGTAGATTGTTGTACAAGGATGGGGAAAGGTAATTAAGAAGTTGTAATCAAAGATATATAACTATCTAAGTTTGTGACATATAATCATCAGCACAGTTGGTGCTATGTAACCCTCAATTCTTTAACTTACACATCACAACTTTGACTAAACAAGTACTCTTTATATAAATTAAAAATTAAAAAATGGATGATGATTAGGGTTTTGTATTTGATGAAAACTAGAGAGGAAAGAAGGGATTGACATTACAAAAAGTGTCTCTAAGCTAAAGAAGTGAAAAGTAAACTAGATACATGTAGTAGTGGTGGTGTGTGGATAATGGACAACTAGGCTTGTGCTAATGATGATGTCTTGTGCTGGTGAATGGTACGAATGATGCATCAAGAACGGGGGTCTCTATCAGAATATTGTTACATATATGATGTTTATTTGATCAAGAAACTAAGAAAAGGATATTATAACAAATTATAAGACCTAAAACCAATTAGAAACTAGCTAGATGTTTTTTTTGGATCCAATTAATTAGTACTACCAATTAAAGTTCATATAATTGTCTCTAAACATCATATAATTTCTATATGATGTTAGTATAGTCAGTACAAGAAAAATGGGGTTTTCTATATAATTTCTAACCATTTCCTATCGATTTTCAGGTCAAGGACTATTTGCTGCCGCACACAAAGGTCAAAGATAGAAATAGATTATGTACTAGTACTTCAATTCTTGTAGTTGTGTAAGTTTCAAAGAGGAGCATGTAAATTATATATAATTAGATGGTTGATAATTTGGAATAAAGGAAGGTGGGTGACGTTATACAAATGGAGCATGCACGCGCAGTTAAGTTAAAAAGGAGTGGAGAAAGGGTTATGAATTTTGTAAAAGCCGACCACTAGAGGAATAATTTGATTAAAGGCATGAAGAGGAAAAGGATTGAACGAGAACAAAAGAGAGAGACATGCATTTCTATCCTTCATCTCTTCTGAGGCGGGGGGTTTTTGAATTAGAAAGCGCAGAGCAATCTGACTGAATGTCTTTTTGTCTGGAATTTCCAAAGCACATGTCAGAACCCCCTTTCCTTTTCTTTCAAGTGCACATATCACCATGTGCAGTTTTGTTACAAGTGGGCAAGCTATAGGGGTTAGCCGCTTAACTTCAAAAATCAATACAAAGTTATTTGTCTTACTTATATTGAATTTTCGATCAAAAATATTTTTAAGCACCGATTGACATCCAAAAAATAGTATAAATCGGAATTCCATAAGCACAAAAGCATGTACGCAGAATCTGTAAAATTACACAATGGCAGAACACTCATATATGTGAAACTATAAAAGAGTGTCCGGGGATCTATATCATTACACACATTTACGAATACAGACAGATATATACCAGATAGGGTTTTGATAGTCGATAATTAAAAGTAGTAGTTGTGTTTATCTATAAATCGCTGCAAACTGTAGATGATCATAAAACTCATCATCCATAAACTACATGATGTCTTCAACTAGTGATTCAGCTTTTCTGAGTAGACTTCACATGTTTACATTATTTCTTCTTTTCTCCCAAATTCGTTTTTACCGTGCACCAAGAGTGACACCCGTATAGTTAAACTTAAGTCGATTAATTTATAAGCTTTGTCAAGCTGGAATTATAAGATGGAGAAAAGAGAAACAAAATAAACACATCTGCTTAGCGGATGACATGCATGCAGTTAGATGAATGTGAAGGTCATTGTAAACACGATTATACATGTTCTCTTACCAAATAATGTTTGGTTACAGATCCAGAATCGAGTCGAAGAGGATTTACGACTGTCAAGTGTGAAGTATTGAACGCTGTATGTATATAATTTGGTGATTATATTTCCTGTTTCAGAGTTTTTGTACACGAACAAAGCACAAAGAGAGAGAGAGAGAGCTAGAGAGGAGAGATGGAACAAGAAGAATACAAAGCGGAAGTGAGGAGTGAGTGTGCGTGCGTGCGTCTCCGTGTATATATATGCAATAATAAATGTGTAAAAATAGAGGTAATTATTAATAATATGTGAGTCGAAGATTGAAGAAGAAACAATTAGTGATGGAGTGGAGGAGGAATTAAGAGCAAGGACCGCTCACTCGCGCATGGCTTCATTCTTGTCCCCCCTCCCTTTTCTACTTAATACATATTCATCGACACGTTAGTCGTTGCAACTCTTTAGCCTATTGTTTCTTTAACTATCTAGAAATGTTTGCTCCTAAAACGCAACTCCTAATTTATTCGAGATATTAACATATCGAGTTACACAAATAAAAATTGTATTTATACAAACCGATTTATGCATTGCCTAATTAAGGGCACTATATGATTGTAACAATTTACCTAAATTCTTGCATCTCAGTTTTAAAATGTAATCATTTTATTATTCAATAACGATGATCAAGTCACCATACCAGCACACATGTTTATACATTTAGTAGCGAACTTGGTAACAACTAACCTCAAGCCACAAAAGATATTCAAAAATTTTCCAAAAAGTTTGAGTAAAATTGACTTGGGATCCATTACAATAAAAATGTTGGGCTTGCCAAGCAGACCTTAACTTCACATTAATTTGATATTGTTCGTTTTGGACCGAGCCCGCACAGATTTATTTTTGGACACATCCCAAAAAACCTCATACTAATAGAGTTAATTTGGCTTCTTATTAACTAGTAATCTGTCCCTCCCACAAACGATGTGAGACAACTTCCAACAATCTTCCCCTTCACACATCGGGCTCGACACTTGCCGAATCTTCCTCCTTTCTGTGTGATCTACTCCCCTTGACCCATACTGGAAGTTCCTGGCTATCTGGCCCTCCCTTAGTCCACACTAGAAGGCCCACTTGCTCCTCCTTAAGACCAACCTGAGATAGTCCATCTGCTTCTTCCTGGATCCATTATGGAGCCCATTAAGATCGTTATGGATCGTCATAACCATAACTCTGATACCATTTTTGGGTTTGCTAAGCAGGCCTTAACTCCACATTAGTATGATATTGTCCGCCTTGGACCGAGCCGCGCGGATTTTTTTTTTGGGCACCTCCCAAAAGGCCTCATACTAATAGAGTTAATCTGGCTGCTTATTAACTAACAATCTACTCCTCTCAAAATGATGTGGACAACTCCCAACAAAAAATGCTTATTATTGATCAATATAATTTGTCATTATTAATAAATTTTGGTTAGTATTTGGATTGAAATTGATCGATTATGTTAATCGATTAAAAACAGTTTGTTGGAAAGAATCCGGATACAAATGTCGAGTTGATAAACTATAACGCTCATAATCGACCAAAACATGGTTGGTTATATTATTTTCGACATCACCATTTTTTGTCCCATTTAGCAACGTGGCACGTGTGAGTTAGCACCACGTCATTTAATTGACCACACATTTAGTTGGTTGTTGTTCTTCACGTCTCTAACGGTTTAACCAACTTTTGTCATCGTGGCATCCACATGACACAAATGTGGCAGTCATGATTAGGATACGACTTTAGTCGATTTTTGATATTTCTATTGATCACAACTTAGATCAGGGACAAATTAAAGAGATGTTAGCATTAACCATTTCCAATTACATTTGATCGACCAAATTTTCAAGAATTTGATTGTTTTTAGTGTTCAAGATGATCGAAAATGATATATTTTTTGTCACGTTTTTGGGTTTGATCGTTTGGGATAAGGCCAAAAATAACGGAAATAACGCCGGCTATTACACGAATACCAGCAAACAGAATCTAAGGCCATATCTACCAGCCTATTACACATTCTTAAGTATGGTAATAGCTATTACGCATTCCATTGTAGAGTAAAAGCTATTACGCATTTCCCAATAGCATATTATATGTATTTTTTTTTATATATATATATATATATATACACACACACACACACACACACACACACACACACACACACACATATATATATATATATATATATTACGCATTTGTTCAGGGAGTATCGTACATCTATTACGCATGTTGCTAATGAGTATTAGGTATTACACCAGTTCCAAATGCGTAATAGTATTACATATCATTCTACCCAACCCCGCAACTACCCCACCCCACCACTGTCTTCAGAATACAAACAAACAGAAGCTTCAGTTGTTGGGTCTTTCTTCTTATTATTATTTAGCTAAATTGTGTTTAGTTGAATTTTTGCAGACATTTGTGAGTATAGTGTGTCTGTGTGGCAAGTGTATTTAGCATTAAGGCGGGTTAGAACAGCGAATCAGATCATTTTCAGTATTACGCATTTGTGACTGGCTTATTAAGAGGGTAATATTGGCCATATTTTTAAAATATGTTATTTTCGTAATAGAAGTGATAAAAAGTCGGTAAAAATGTCATTATTTCTTTTGTATTTGGTCTCTTATATTCCTATTAATTGTATATTTTGATCGGTTTTTGGGATTCTAAAATTTCACATCCGATTATTTTTTCTACGTTTCCCCTCCATAAATATAATATATATCTATTTCTATAATCAAAACTGATATGGGTTAAAAATAAATCCTAAATACATTATTAATGATCCATTAATTAGAACTAGTTTGGTCCAAACATGGAACCCATTAATGAGGTCCAAAACCCTAACTAAATATTAATTTCGTAATTAATATTGAGGGCTATTAACAGTTGTGAAATAAGAGTGAAATATGAATATTACATCTATAAGGAGTAGCCTCCAAGACACAAAATCGTACAAGGAAACAGACTTCTAGGTAGGAGTCTAGAATCTTCCTCAAGGAGGTGACTTGCCCACCAAATCTCCTAACCTTACTCTAAATCTTAGGCTCCCAACGCCTATATAAAGGGTCTGACCCCTCATTTTCAGAACTACGTTGGCTTGATTGATAGTTAATAAGCAGTCAGATTAATTTTATTAGTTAGAGACCTTTTGAGATGTGCCCAAAAATAAATCCGTACGGACTCGATCCACAATGAACAATATCATATTAATGTGAAGTTGAAGTTAAGGTCTGCTTAGCAACCCAACAAGTGATATCGTTGCCCCATGGTTGGCCTGCTTTGTAGATTTTTGCTCCAATATTCGCCAAGTGTATGGTTGTCGTTACTCAAATATTTTACAAATACTTTCACATACTGGTTCAAAATAGACCGGACATAGGATTTTTTCAATTAATATTTGTATCAAACCCTTATTTTTAGGTTTACCTCAAAGTTTTTAAAAATCGTATTTAAATAATGATTATATGTATACAAAACATTTTCATTTTTCTTTTTAAGCTATTGTTATTACTATCATCAAAATTTATCTTTAAATATTATTGTTTAACGAATTTTTACTTTTTTGTCCTTCATTCAACTATAGAGTATGCGTATATTGAATAAAAATAAAATAATAAAATTATGTTTGAATGAAACCTTAGAAAAGGAAAAAAGAAATGATTAAATAAATAAAATTTATTATAGTAAAATGTTTTATGTTTTATATTATCATAACTAAATTAAACTCATAGGCTAATAATATCTAAACAAATTAAGGTAATGATTATAAATAAATAAACATGCATATTTTATAATTTTTTTGTAATACATTGAGAAAAAAATTAAACAAATCAACTAAAAACTAAATAACGCACAGAAGTTATAAGTAAATCATCAATCAATACTACTATGAGAATATGGGGACGGTGAGGTAGGGCCTCTAAAATCATACCGATCTATTTTTCTAATTTTATAGATTTTTATAAGAACTAGCTTAAAATCCGTGCCATGCACGAATTAATTTTTAATATTATATGATTTTTTCAATAATTTGAATGAGTTTTCTACGATATGAATTTCGTAAGTTAAATTTTTAAATAATATAATTTGATAATAATTATATATATATATATATATATATATATATATATATATATATATATAAGGTAATTATAATATTATTACTTTATTTCATTAATAAGAACGACTATATTTTTTGCAAGAAAATGTTTTAGTTAAAAAAGTTAGAAAATGTAATAGCTGAAAAAGGTAATTAGTTATTTATTATTTTGGAGAAGTGTTGGGAAGAGCGGCGTGTAATATTTTGTGAAAAGATTGTGTTTTGTGGATAATTAAGTAACAAAAATCAAGTTTGAATATGAGATATTTTAGTTAGAAAATATAGAAAAGATATTATCTTTTAGCTGTAAATGGTATTCAGTTAGTTATTAGTAATTATAATATTATTAGTTTATTTCATTAACTAGAACGATCTTTTTTTTGAAAAAAAAAAGATATTTTTGTTAGAAAAGTTAATAGTTGAAAATGGTAAAAATTGGTTAGTTATTATTTGGGAGAATTGTTAGGAAGAGCTGCGTGTAATATTTTGAGAAAATATTGTGTTTTGTTTTTTTATAATTAATTAAAATAATTAATTGTTTGAAAATGAATATTTTAGTTAGAAAATATAGAAAAAATATTACATTTTAGCTGTAAAAGATAATCAGTTAGTTATTAGTAATCATAATATTATTAGTTTACTCTATTAATTAAACGACCATATATTTGGAAAGAACAAATTTTAATTAGAAAAGTTAATAGCTAAGAAAGGAAAATGGTTAGTTACTATTTAGGAGAATTATTATTATAATTGTTGGGAATAACGGAGTGTAATATTTTGAGAAAAGATTGTGTTTTGTTTTTTTATACTTAAGTAAAATAATTAAGAGTAATAAAGCAAAACAATTAAATAAGGTAAGTACTGTACTGTACCAAAATTTTTAATATTTTGTCTTTTATAATGTAGTATAGATAGATTATAATATTATTAGTTTATTTCATTAATTAGAACGACCATATTTTTGGAAAGAAGATATTTTAGTTAGAAAAGTTCGAAAAGTTAATAATTGAAAAATGTAATAATTAGTTGTTAGTATTTGTGCCCTAGAGACAATACCTTTATGTTTTAAGGTAAATATTTTATTATTACGAATTATGTTTTGTTGATTATTATTAATTTATTTATTATGTGTTTATTTACTGCGTTATAAATGTTAGCATAATAAAAGTCCTTGGAATTATGATACGCACTATATACCTTTAAGTATGTGACTTGAAAATGAGATTGTATGAGTAGTATCTTTATTCCTAAATATCCCTAGTCTGGTATTATTATTAAAGGACAATAATAATGCATAGAGACTAGTATGTTTGTTGACTGATAACCAAATCTCATTGCTATAATAGGTATGGTGATACTAAAGTCAAAACATAGATGCATGTAAGAGTACATGACACTGGATTGACCCGCCATGAGATTCTACATGTTATAAGTGTCATAAGTAATTCTCACAGTGATAATGGTGTAATGATCCTTAGACCTGAAATCATTATATTTCTATACGAGAATTAATATAGTTTGATTATATTAAAAGTTACCTTTGACCGGGTGATGGTAAAAGTGGACGTTGGGTATATTATGAATCGTATGAGAAATATGAATGATCTAGATGAGATTTAACCCTCCTAGTTATAGGAGTGATATTATTGGCCTCTTGTTTGAGTGAGATCACGAAATGCACGGCCGTGCTCAAATATTGATTTGATTTAATAGTGTACTCATCGATCAAGAAAATTAAATTAAATTATGAAGAGGGTGACACATTACATGCCTCGAGTTTAATCTATAATATCAAGGTTAAAAGAATTATATTACATGGAACATTATTCACGAAAGGCTTAATCGAATCACCGATTTATTATTATTACTTGGGTAGGAATGATGTATTACTAGATGCCGCTCATTGTTTATAATTTTATATTAAAAATTAAAAATATTGACAACGTAATAATAACCTATAGGGTCACACACAAGAACACTTGAAGGAGATTTGATTTAAATTATGAATTTAAATTAAATAGTAATTCATATTTATTTATGATATTAATTAAGTTAGACTTAATTAATTAAATAAATATAAATTTGAATTTACTAATTATTAGAATTTGAATTATATTAGAATTTTGATTAAGTGTGACTTAATTAATTATTTAATTAATAATTCAAATTTTCATAAAAGCCCAATATGATTGGGCCACAGAAAACAGATTTGTCTCTCTATGTAAACATCTTAAAGTCTCAAATTAGCAAGGAAGTTTTTAGAGAAAAAACCCTAGCCGTTTGAGAGCAAAGATGGAGACAGAGAGAAATCAGTTTTCAGATGCTAGTACATCGCTCCTTCGAAGATCAAACGTTCGTGTGGATACCGGTAGAGCGTAGATCGCGCGAGCGGGATGCGTGGTGATTCAAGTCGCTAGGATCTCTAATTGTCATCCGTTCATAAAGCTTCTTTAAGGTAATCATCTAACTCCGAATTAAATCTTTTGTTTTTGCATGGATCCTGCGGTAGGGTTTCGATTTTTTTTATTCTTTTTGCTTTTAATTCCACTAGATTTATGTGCTCGAAACCCTTAATTAGTTAGTTATTATTTAGGAGAATTGTTGGTAAGAGCTGCGTGTTATATTTTGAGAAAAGATTGTATTTTATTTTTTTATAATTAAGTAAAATAATTAAGAGTTTGAAAATGAGATATAATTTGAGTTAGAAAAATATATAAAAGATATTACCTTTTAGCTATAAAAGATAATCAGTTAGTTATTAGTAATCATAACATTATTAGTTTATTTCATTAATGAGAACGACCATATATTACTAGAAAATCTGCTTATCGTGACGGAATTTTAAGCCTAAATCCGTCACAAATAGTCTACTTATGACACATTTTATTCGTCACTTATAATCCTGTCTAAAGTTTATTTTGTCACAAGCCCCGTTTTTTGTCACTAGTTGCATGGCTTGTCACAATTTTAAAGTGGGATCGACAAGTCCGTTATTATAGTACATAATCTAACTTGTGACGAACAATCCGTCGCAAAACAATATATTAATATTTTATTCAACTAATAAAAATAAATAAGGATCCTTTATAATGTCATAAACATATAAGGATCCTTCATGCACATAGAAGGAGGTAGATTATACACAAGAATTACAACGGGCCAAACTGAATAAATGCCGGAAGTACCATTCGTGTATGAAGGAAATCCATCTGTTGCAAGGCCAAGTCTAACATTCCGAATCTCCTTTGAAAAATCTGGATGATTTTTGTCAAACTCTTGCCATTCTTCTCCGTCAGCAGGATGAGTAAGCACCCCTTCAGTGATAACTCGGTTCTTGTACCATGTCATATGATTAGCTGTGCGGGAAGATATAAATAGTCTTTGTAGACGCGGAATGAGAGGGAAGTATCTTAGGACCTTCCTTGGGATAGTCTTGCTTCCACCCTCTTTGGCGACACGATATCGACTCTCTCCACAATATTTGCAATACACATCATCCTTATTATCGCCATAAAATAACATGCAGTCATTCTCGCAGGCGTGTATTTTATCATAACCCAAGTTGAGCTACTTAACCATTTTCTTAACATGGTAGTACTTCAACGGAAGTGTATGATCATCAGGCAATACTTCTACAATAAGACTAAGCAACTCATCAAAATTAACCTGTGTCACTACATCCCTGACGACTCTTAAAATGTAATAATCTCATGACAAATGTTAGTTTTGTGAATTTAACATTTCCAGGATAAATGGGAACAACAAGTTATGAAAATTAAAGTAATACTCGCGTGCTTGTGAGTTCGGCTCCTCATGATTAATGTGTTATTGTCCAGCAAAAGCATCCCTCAACATTTCATCTTGATCGAGTACATCATCATGATCAATGTTCATTCGTTCATTTTCTGAGCCTAAGCCACTAGCTTCGCCATGAAAATACCACACTGTATAACTCTCCAAAAATCTAGTGGCCAACAAGTGATACTCAGCCTCCTATGGACTCTGAATCAAAAAATTCTTACATGTATTACATGGACATCTAAGATCACCATTTGATCGAGTGCATTTATTATCTCTTGAAAATTTTAAAAATAATTTAATCCCTTCACAATATTCATTCGTAAAACCATATCCTTCTGGATCTATTCATTTTTGGATCCAACTACGATCATGAGTCATTTAAAAAAATGCATAAATGGCATGTATAAGAACAAAATACATTAATGAATTATCAAAGTTAATAGCACAAATAATTTTTTAGAACCATAAATTTCCACACAATTAGAAACATCTAAATGCATTGCAAACAAGAATATTTAGGTAGCACTACCATTAATCATATGTTCACGTATAAGCATAATATTTGCATTGCACAATCACCTAATATTCAAGAATTATAAACATCTAATTTCAACGTATAATTTCATATTTGTAAGGAAAAAACTAATAATAGTGGAAGTGATACTCACATTGATGTAAGATATGATGTTGATCAATTTCGGTGGAAAAAATTCATGAATTGCAGTTTGGACATAGAAGTTAGAAAAAGGACAGAAGAAAGAAAGAAGGAAAGAAAACAGGGGAATATAGTAAACATAATAATATTCGTCACAAGTTAATTAAAATAATGTATATTCCCGTTGAATTTTTAGTTTAGTTGGCGGCATATAATTTTTTGTAGTTCAACTTGTGACATTTTTGTCGTCATAAGGTCATTATGTGACGAACATACTGCTATACGTCACAAGTTTGCTTTTTCATGTATTTAAATATATGAAAATATGTACATTGTTTAGGTTGTGACGAATCGTCACAAGTTCGAAAATCAAAAACGGTGTCGTTTTGGCTGACGGGAAATTTAAAAAATTTATAATTAAAGGGTGCCATAAAATAATTATAAAATACTATTCTTGTGACGGATGTTTGTAATTGTCAGAACTTATGCTGTACCCCGAATTCGTCACAACGTATCGTCACAAATAATCATTCGTCGCAAGATTGTCATCACAATAGGCAGATTTTCTAGTAGTGATATTTTTGAAAAGAACATATTTTAGTTAAAAAAGTTAGTAGCTGAAAAAGGTAATTGGTTAGTTATTATTCATAATATTATTAGTTATTTCAGTTTTTAGAACGATCATATTTTTGGAAAGAACAAATTTTAGTTAGAAAAGTTAGAAGAGTTAGAAAAGTTAGTAGCTGAAAAAGATAATTGGTTAGTTATTATTTAGGAGAATCGTTGGAAAGAGCTGGGTGTAATATTTTGATAAAAAATTGTGTTTTGTTTTTTTATAATTAAGTAAAATAATTAAGTTTTTGAAAATGAGATATTTTAGTTAGAAAATATAGAAAAGATATTACCTTTTAGCTGTAAAAGTCAATCAGTTAGTCATTAGTAATCATAATATTATTAGTTTAATTCATTAAGTAGAACGACCATATTTTTGGAAGGAACAGTTTTAGTTAGAAAAGTTAATAGTTGAAAAAGGTAATTGGTTAATTATTATTTAGGAGAATTATTCGGAGAATTGTTGGGAAGAGCTGGGTGTAATATTTTGAGAAAAGATTGTGTTTTGTTTTTTTATGCTTAAGTAAAATAATTAAGAGTAATAAAGTAAAATAATTAAATAAGGTAAGTACCGTAACGACCATATTTTTGGAAAGAACAGATTTTAGTTAGAAAAGTTAATAGTTAAAAAGGGTAATTGGTTAGTTATTATTTAGGAGAATTATTCGGACAATTGTTGGAAATAGCTGGGTGTAATATTTTGAGAAAATATTGTGTTTTGTTTTTTTACGCTTAAGTAAAATAATTAAGAGTTATAAAGTAAAACAATTAAATAAGGTAAGTACCGTACCAAAACTTTTAATGTTTCATCTTTTATAATATAATATAGATATGGGACGGGTGAGGTGGCGCCTCTGAAATCACACCGATCTACTTTTCTAATTTTATAGATTTTAACAATTTTCAGTGTTAAAAATTGTTTTCCTATATAATATTCAAATTTTTAGTGTTAATAAATACAACTTCCTTTTTATGTTAAAATTTTAAATGTTAATAATAACAACTTCCCTTTTTATATTTTTGTTGTTAACTTCCCTTTTAATGTTCGAATTTTTAATATTAATAATTATAATTTCCCTTTTTATGTTTCATTGTAAAAATATCAAATGTATTCTAGAAATATACAAAGAAGTTTATACAACTTCCGTTTTCGTGTTCGAATTTTTAGTGTTAATGATTACAATTTCTCTTTTTATATATTTAGAGTTAATAAACATAACTTCCCTTTTTATACTCGAATTTTTATTGTTAATAATTATAACGTCCTTTTCTATATGTTCATATTATTCTTCATATCTTTATTATTTTCGAATTATTAGTGTTGATAATTACAACTTCATTTTTCAATATCAAAATTATAACTTTCCTACTTATTTTAAAAATTATAATTTCCTTTACATTTGTTTTTAATTTTTAGTGCTAATAATTATACTTCAGTTTTTATGTCAAAAATTATAAAACAAATTAGAATTGCCTTATACTTTCTCGATTTTTTTAATTAATAAATACTAAAAATTACAATTGACAAATAAATATTTGTTAATGTTGGAGACTTTCTAAAGTTTCTCTCGATATAAAATTAGTATTAATTTATAAATATTTGTTAATATAGACAGCTCTTAAATTGCTTAAATCTATTTTTCTATTTGTTGTAGAACAAAAAGTAGGGTATATTTATTGTGTATTGAATGCTAGGGTTAGGGAGAGCTTCGAGCTTTAATGGTGGCTGCTTAAATGTTTCGTGACTTAACTCGGGTCCTCAGAAGATGCCTACGTATCTTGCAAATATCAAGAATCAAGCCAATAAAACGTAGTTCTGTTTGTGAAGCAACAGGTCCTTATATAGGTGATGAAAACCCCAGAATTAGGGTAGAATTGGGATACTTTGTGGGCAAGTTACAGCTTAAACCCAATTCTAGATCCTTCCGAATGGAAGGTGGATAAGTATTAAAGCTGTATGCCTTGGAGGCTACTCCAATGATGATTTGGTTCCCTTTAGGACTCAATAACGGAGTCTATTATTTGGCTGATTTAATGGCTACGAATTTATTATTAAAATTAGGGTTTCGGGCCTCGTAATTGGAATTTAACCTTGTGCCATTCTGGGCTAATTTAACGTATCATTAATTGTATTTTTAGGGCTTATTTTCAGCCCATATCATTTGCCCCACAACTTCTAAGAATACTGATCAGGGTTTCATGGAAGTTAAGGTTTTGGTACACTAGTGTTTTATAGATATCGCTTTAAATGTAAAGTGTGGAGCGACCTACACATTTACGACGACTTGCCTTATTCGAGGTTAACTAATTTATATTTACAAGAAAATTATGAGTGATATCCTTGCATTTTTCTTAAACCCACGGGTATTTTTCCACTATTTATTTGTCGATATATTAACCATATCGCAATTGTATATGATTTCCCAAAAATGCTGTTTTTTAAGAAAATCAGCAAGATTTATTAGAAAATTTCGACCAAGATTCCTGATCGAATTTTCGATCAGGATCTTGATCGACATAAGTTACTTCTTACACTCTGGTCGACGGCATTTCGACCACGATTCCTGGTCGACATTTCGATCAGGATCCTGGTCGAATAAACTTCATTTGGACGCTCTGGTTGATAGCATTTCGATCAAGATTCCTGGTCGACATTTTGATCAGGATCTTGATCGAATATTTGCCATTTTAACACTCTGCTCGAAGGCATTTCAACATGGATTCCTGGTCGACACTTCGATCAGGATCCTAGTCGAATAAACACCATTTTGACACTCTGCTCGAAGGCATTTCGACATAGATTCCCGGTCGACACTTTGATCAGGATCCTAGTCGAATAAATGCCATTTTAACACTTTGCTCGAAGGCATTTTGACATGGATTCCTGGTCGACATTTCGATCAGGATCCTAGTCGAATAAACGCCATTTTGACACTCTGCTCAAAGGAATTTCGACATGGATTCCTGGTCATAAACGCCATTTTGACACTCTGCTCGAAGGCATTTCGACATGGATTACTGGTCGACACTTCGATCAGGATCCTAGTCGAATAAATGCCATTTTAACACTTTGCTCGAAGGCATTTCGACATGGATACCTGGTCCCATTTTCGTTTAATTGTATTATTGGATTTAATTAACCCATATACTATTTTATTTACTTTGGGACCTCCTAGATCTTCTAGAATCTTCTAGGTCCTTCCTTTCTTTGGGCCTATGGGCCTCTCAATGGGCTTTAACCGGTTATCACCGGTTACTTGGAATTTTAACCGGCTGCTAGCCAGTTACGAAATTCCTATAAAAGAGTGGAGTGAGATTCATTTCTCACTTCACTCTAATACACTCCACTTTCCTCTAAAAATTCTCTTAAGTATTTCTTAGAGTTAATGCGATTCTCGGTGATTTTTTCCAGCAACTCTATCAATTTTTGGTGAGTTCTTGTCGGTTTCTGGGTTTCGTTGAAATTTTCTGGGTTTTTGTGGCATCTTTATCTTCTTCACTAAAGTTTCTGGGCTAGAGCACTCATACTTTGAAGATCAATGGCGGATAAGTCAGCATAGAGCCTTGCGAAGATGAATTTAGCTTCAAAAAGAGGTAACGATATCGAAATTCGTTCCTCCTATTTGAGCTTAACTGAAATGATCAATCTACGTGGAGATGATTATCCATCATTAGCTGATTTAGATGCTTATAATTGCTATAACAAATTTCATGATGAGGATATGATTAAAGATTATAATAAAACTTTTGAAATTAAAACCCCCTATAGGATTAAGGCTGGGCCTGGCGACAGGCCTTGCCATTGGAGGCCCAATGGGCTTTGTGTTTTTAGGGATGCCCTCATAGTTGGGCTTAGATTCCCCTTTCACGATTTTATCCCTAAGCTTTTGGTTGATGTCCAAATAAGCCCATGTCAACTTCCTCCCAACGCCTGGTGATCCATATTGTGTTTTATGGATTTATGCCTTAGGAAAAATTTCCCTCTTTCTGTTCCCTTGTTTAGGAAGATATTTCAGTTTTACAATAGCTCTTCTGTTCAACCGGGATGGGTCTATATTAGAAAATGCCCTAAAATTCCGCACATATTCAATGGCCACTCGGTTGTTGACAACAACCCTAAGTGGAAGGAAGAATTCATGTACTTAGTTTGGAAAGGAGGTGATTAGGGCACCCTTTTTCGAAGTTCTTTTGGCAAGGTAGCAGATGGAAATCCAAAGAAGAACAATCTGCATACGAAGAACTTATCAAAGATAACGGAGAAACTCTGTGTTGGGACCTCATCAATGAGGATTCTTTAAGGGCCGTGGGTCTTTCTGCTGTTTCTGACCTTGGTAACTTTTAACCCCCTTTACTTATTTCTTTGTTTGGTTTTATCGGTATTAACATATCTCGTTTTGCGTTTACACAGCTGCTATAAAGATAATAAGGGCTACGGAGCCTGATGATGATGAGACTGCTCGTATGAAGCGAGCAAAGAGGGCCCTTGATACAAGGGGCAATACCGAGCCTTCTTTTCTGCGCCCACACAAGGTGCAGAAACAGGACTTGGTCACTGTGGATGAGGAAGATGGGCCTGTGTAAGTGAATGTGCAGTCTACGGTATACAGGGCCCCGTGGGGCTTCAGGAAACAAGATTCTGTGGTTGGATCCACAAAACATTCAATGGATTGGTCTTTAAATTCTATAACTCCTTGTGACTACAAGAATTTTATATCGGGAGGAAATATGGAGGAGGCTGAGCACCTAGGACCTCAAGCTTTGGCATTGGTATACTATCCTTTTCCACCTTCTATTTTTCATAATGTTACTTTGCTATAGTAGCTTTTTTATTAAATTGATAACCTTGCAGGCAAACGTGCACTTTCAGAGCATGACTCACCAGGCCAAGGCCTGGAAAAACAAAGCTAAGTCTTTCGAGACTAAATTCCTGAAAGAGAAGATTAAATGTGGAGAAACTGAAGAGAAACTGAAGGGGAAGACAGAAGAGTTGGAGGCTGCCCAAGCTGAGTTGGTGCATTTGCAGGCCAAGAAGGTTGAGCTCATCGATGAGTATATGGATTCTGCGGATTTCCAGACTTTGATGGAGAAACATGATGATATACTCTATCCAGTTCAGTATACAGATGGTTGGGATGAGGCCTTGGCGGCTGTGCTAAGAAATCACCCTGGCTTGTTTTCTCCCTCAGATTTCCCGCGTCCACACCCTTCTCCTGTTTCCCCTGTAGAGGAGGAAGGTGAGGATGAGAATGTGGAGGATGGTGACAGGATTCTTGACCCTGAGGTTTCCCCTCTCCGGAGAGCCTCGGATACTACTAAGACATCCCCCTCTCGTTCTGCAGGGCTCTCAAAGACTCAGGGGGATGCGGAGAAGTCGGTTTCTTCTAACGAGGCTGATACTTAGCTACTTTTTTTATTCCTGCCCTGCGTGGCATTTGATTTGTTACCTTGTTTTGTGAACCTTAATTTATTGCCTTCGGGCTTATTTATTTGTGCGTTTTCAATCTTCCCTTTCTTTTCTACTTGTTTTGTCATTTGTATTTGGATTTTATCAGCTTGCAATTTAGTTATGCATTGGTATATATCAGACATAAAGTATAAACACAAGGAGTATTGAAAATCATACTGCATAATTGAATAAAGGAATCCTGAAATGGGTTCAACCTTTACATAAATACTCTACTTCCTACTCGGAGTTTGAAAGACTCTGAAATGGTTTCGTCGACCTTATTTCTACTTTTCTACTAAATATAAATTATGTCCTTTGCAGAACAATCAAATCTAAAAGATTTTGTTCGATGCATGCCAAGTGCGAGGCACCTCGCTTCCTTCCAAAGTCTCCAATTTGTATGATCCACGACCTAATGTCCCTTTGACACGATATGGGCCTTCCCAATTTGGTGCCAGCTTTCCCTTCTGTCTAACTCCGGATGCTTCAATCTTTCTGAGTACTAAGTCCCCCTCATGGAAGAACCTTTCCTTCACCCTCAATTTGTAGTAGAAGGAAGCTTTCTTCTGATGCTCAGTATTCCTAGCATGGGCTTCGTCCCTTACCTCATCGATCAAATCGAGGGCTAGCCTCATTCCCTTCTCGTTGGTGTCTGGTTCGAAAGCTTCCACTCGTGGAGATGCATGCATAATTTCCACGGGTACCACAGCTTCAGCCCCGTAAGCTAACATGAATGGAGTTGCTCCAGTAGTCACCTTGCATGTGGTTCGGTATGCCCAGAGTATGGGTAGTAACACATCCACCCAAGTGTTCTTAGAGCATTCCACCCTTTTCTTAAGTCCATCGAGGATGATTCGATTGGCGACCTCAGCTTACCCATTGGCTTGAGGGTGGGCAACCGAGGTAAACCGAAGCTCAATTCCATTCTCATCACAATAATCCCTAAACTCTTTATTGTTGAATTGAAACCCATTGTCCGTAACAAGGACTCGTGGTATTCCGTATTTTCACATGACATTTTCCCATAAGAATTGCATAACTTGCTTGGTTGTGATTTTATCCAAGGGCTTGGCCTCAATCCACTTCGTGAAGTAATCAATAACTACAACTAGGAATTTTCTTTGAGCAGTGGCCATTGGAAAGGGCCCAAGTATATCCATCCCCCACATGGAAAAAGGAATGGGGGAACTGACGGATGTCAACATCTCTGGTGGTTGCCTAACCACCGGTGCACGTTTCTGCCAATAGAATCCGAGTCTGACTATCTTGTGAGCTAGGGCCCTGCCCCCCAAGTGTTGTCCACAAATTCCTCATGGACCTCCTCAATGGCTGATTTGGCCTCCTCAGGTCTTAAACAATTTAAATAAGGAATCACAAAAGACTTCTTGTAGAGTATCCCTTCAATCAGAGCATACCTCAATGCCCTCACAGATAATTTTCGTGCCTCCATGGCATTAGTCGGGAGCCAACCGGTCTCAAGGTGTGCTTTTATGGGATCTATCCAACATTCCCTCACTCCGATAGGTGCGACTAACTCTGAATCGATGGTAGGGGTTCTCAGAACTTGGAAGTAGACACTTCCAGAGTAATTCTATATCTCAGAGGAGGAAAACTTGGATAAGGCATCTACCTTGGTGTTTTCTTCCCTCGGAATGTGCTCAATGTAGTACTCATCAAATTGAGTCATTACTGCCTTCACAAGCCTTAAGTACTTGGCCATGGTTTCATCCTTTGCCTCAAACTCTCCATTGACTTGGGCCACAACTAGCCTTGAATCTCCACAAACTTTAAGATTCTTGACCCTCAGTACTCCTGCCAAACTAAGCCCAGCTATCAAAGCTTCATACTCTGCCTCATTATTGGTTCTTGGAAAGTCCAACTTCAAGGCGTATTCAATCGTGAATCCATCAGGACTTTGTAGGACAAGACCTACACCACTTGTTTTTGTTTTTGATGCCCCATCAAAATAGAGCATCCAGAATTCATTCTCTTCGATCATAGGTTCTTTGTCTTCCTTATTGCCTTCCTGAGGTATCTCCTGCCCCCCGACTTCTTGGTTGTCAATGGTGCATTCAACCACGAAGTCAGCAAGTGCCTGAGCTTTGATGGCCGTCATTGGCTTGTACTTAATATTGAATTCTCCCAACTCAATTGCCCACTTGATGAACCTACCACTGGCTTTAGGGTTGTGCAAAATATTCCTTAATGGCTGTCCTGTAAGGACCTCAATCTTATGTGCCTGAAAATAGGGCCGTAGTTTCCTAGAGGCAGTTACCAATGCTAAGGCAAACTTCTCAACAGTGGAGTAGTTCAACTCTGCTCTGTGTAAAACTTTGCTCACATAGTATACGGGTTTCTGAACCTTGTTTTCCTCCTTTACTAGTACCGCACTCAAAGCTTGACATAAAATTGCCAAGTAAAGATAGAGGATTTCTCCCGTACTTGTCTTGGCCAACAGCGGGGCCTCAGACAAATACTTCTTCACCTGCTCAAAGGCCTCTTGGCTTTCCTCTGTCCACTCAAAGTTTTTTACCTTCTTCAAGGTTTTAAAGAACGGCAAACACTTGTCCCCGGATTTGGAGACGAACCTCCCTAACGCAACAATCCTCCCGATTAACTTCTGTACGTCCCTTATAGAACGTGGTGGTTCCATATCCATAATAGCCTTGATTTTGTCGGGGTTAGCCTCAATTCCCCGCTTTGAGACCATAAGACCCAAGAAATTCCCTGACCCAACACCAAAGGCACACTTTGCTGGGTTCAACATCATTTTATGGTGTCTCAACACTTCAAACGCCTCTCGCAGGTGCTCAATGTGATCTGCCTTGTGTAGGCTTTTCACCAACATATCATCCACATAAACTTCCATAGTCTTTCCAATGAGATGAGCAAAAATCTTGTTTACCAACCTCTGATAGGTAGCTCCTACATTTTTCAGTCCAAAAGCCATGACCAGGTAACAATACACACCAAAGTCGGTGATGAACGATACCTTAGGAATATCATCCTTATGCATCTTGATTTAGTTATAGCCACTAAAGCCATCCATGAAGCTTAACATCTCGTGCCCAGCCGTGGCATCTATCAACGTATCGATCCTTGGCAAGGTAAAACAGTCCTTCGGGCATGAGTCGTTCAGATCAATGAAGTCTATACACATCCTCCACTTTCCATTAGCCTTCTTGACCATTACAGGACTGGCCAACCATTCCGGTAACTAGATTTCCTCAATGAACCCTGCCTCTAGGTGTTTGTCAACTTCCTGCTTTATGGCTTCTTGCCTCTCAGGTGTAAAATTTCTCTTCTTTTGTTTCACCGTCTTTCGGCTTAGATCCACATTCAAGCTGTATGTTATCAATTGGGGATCTATCCCTGGCATATCTGTTGCTGTCCACGCAAAGACATCATTATTGTCTTGCAAGAAGGCAATCAACCTGCTTTTTAAGGGGTCTTTCAAAGATGCCCCGATATGAGTAACCTTCTCAAAATCTCCCAACTCCAAAGGTATGGGAACCGAGTCCTCTGCTGGTTTTCCTCTCCGCTATTCATCCTCTCGAACATCCATATCCTCGATCGGGAGGACCTGCCCCCCAGTTCCATCCGGCCTCAGTGCGGCCACATAACAACTCCTTGCCATCTTTTGATCTCCTTTCTCTTCTCCTACTCCATTTCTGGTTGGGAACTTAATCTTTAAATGATAGGTAGAGGCAACTGCCTTAAAAGCATGAAGCCCCGTCCTTCCTAAGATAGCATTGTAGGTAGAAGTGGCCTTAATAACCAAGAAGTTTAACATCTGAGTGGCCTCCCGTGGCTCTTGCCCTGTAGTCATGGGTAACTGAATCGTCCCCTCAACTTTCGACTCTACTCCGTTGAACCCATATATGGGCATGTTTGATGGTGTCAACTGAGACTTAGTATATCCCATCTTCAAGAAGGCATCATGGAACAGAATGTCCACTGATGCTCCATTGTCAATTAAGACTCTGTTCACTTGGGAGTTGCCTATTACAGGTGAGATAACCAGTGGGTCATCATGGGGAAACTTCACCCCTTCGAAGTCCGAATCATCGAATCCAATTGAGACTTCCGTCTTTGCTCGCTTCGGGGCTTCCCCTACGATGTGCATCACCTCTCGTGCATACTCCTTTCTGGAATTTCTACTTGTCCCGGCCACTGTTGAGCCACCAAAGATCATGTTTATCACCGGCCCCCGGGGCTGCTGATTACGGTTACGATCCTCATCTTTCCTATCATAATCCCGCCTTGGGTTTCCCCGATCCCCATCTTTGCAGAATTTACTCAACCTTCCTCTTCGAATTACGAACTCAATCTAATCTTTCAATTGTCTACAGTCGTTGGTGTCATGTCCCATATCTTTATGTAATCCGCAATACTGGTTCTTGTTTCTCTTCTCAGGATCTGTCCTTAGTGGCTTCGGCCATCGGATGTCTTTATCTTTCTCTATATCCATCAGGATCTGACTCCTTGGGGTTTTCAATCTTGCATACTCCGTGAACCTTTGTGTTGAGTATTGAATACAGTAAAAGAATACAGAGGGGGGGGGGGTGAATGGATTCTTGAACTTTTCTTCGTTCTTGAATCTTTGTAGCAAGATATGTGTTGAGTGTGTGAGATATGTAAGTGCGGATAACAAAGACAAACACAACACAATATTACTTTAATCTAATATTTTATTAGATAAAGATTTTGCTACAATCTGTGAATACAAATGATAGTATTCTCAGCTTTGTTTTTCTTAGAGAGATATTTCTTGTGATGTATCTTGAAAAACTTATCTCTTATCAGCTAAGGAAGTGAGGTTCTATCCTTATAGACATGGATACACCTACTTACTACAAATAAGGTAGGTAAACAAAATACTTCCGGTCTTTCTATCTCATTTGAGTAAGAGTCCAAACGGCTACAGATTTGACTTTGCAAAGCCTGTTCAGATCCAATTCTTTAGCTCCTTGTCCCTTTGTCTTATCTCTCCAAGCTTCTTTGTAGGCTTTCCAATGTGCTTTATAGTACATAGTCAAATAAAGCGTCTTGGCTTGTTGCAGGTTTCTGACTTGTACAATTCTTCAGTATTTTGTCTCCAAGAATGTATTCGAGAAGTGGCTAAGTGAATGATTCGAGAACTAGAATTGACTTAATCGATAACTCTGAGTTCTCGAATAGTGTTATATTGACATATCGAATCACTTCTCGAATAGCTCTTTTCTCTGGGAGTCCTTGAGATATCGAATAGAGCATTTTGACATATCGAATCCCTGAGATGTCGAATAGCATCTTGAGTCTTTGAGATATCGAATTGTAGCTTTGACTTGTTGACCCTTTTTGAGAACTCGAATATTACCTTTGACCTGTTGACTCCTTGAGTTCTCGAACAGAGTAATAGACATATTGAATCTCTGAGATATCGAATGAGATATCGAACAGTGTATTCAGAGATATCGAATAGTGTCTTCTGAGATATCGAACCCCTGACTTCTCGAATGCTAGACTTCTCGAATAGACAAATGTACTTCTCGAATTGGTACTTAGGCAAATTCTTCATTTCTTCAAATCCCAACTGTGATTATTTGGCAGCCTTTATCTTCTTGCTTGAGGCATGAACCTTGGAACTTCTTTCAAGCATTATTCTTGACTTAATAGGTACATTTACACAGCTAGAATTTGATGCATATTACAAGTACAAAACCAGTAGAAACTCTACAACTAGAGGTTCCTCAGTTAAGAGGTCATGTAAGTAATGCATAGCATTACAAACAACTTAGGCTTGTTATTAAATGTATTCAGGCATGCCTCTGTGACTAACAATCTCCCCCAAATTGTGAGTAAGACCCTTAGTCACAATTTCATGTCTGATAACAAGCCTAACATACATAAAGATAAAACTTGAAAGAACTACAGGGTGAGTAATCTTACAGCCTATGATGAAGTACTAGCCATTGTCATTTATTTCCCTTGCCATAGCTTTGGCTTGCAAATCATCATATGCTTTCTGTCTTCTTTCTTTCTCCTTCCTTGTATTCTCATCCATAGCTTTTATTATTTCTGCCATAGCATCCAATTCTTCAAGCAAAATTGAGTCTTTGAAATCTTCAAGTACTGGTTTCAGAATATTTGCAGGATAGTGGTTGAGTAGGTTCATTCTGATGTGGACCTGATCCCTATTTCTCCTTCTATACTTCACCACATAGGGATTAAACTGAACTCTACACAATCCCTTTGCCCTTAGCTTTTCTGCTTCAATCTCCAGTCTCTCAATTTCTTTCTCCCTTGCTAGCCATTTCTCAAGACACTCTTTTCTGATTCTCTCCTCATGATCTCTCTTCATCTTCACAAAATCAATTAGCTCCAGCTTCCATACTCTTTCCACTTTATCTTCTGAGCTCAACAATGCAATGATTCTTTCTATGTCATGTAGCTTGCCCCAGTGTTGACATCCTCCTTGTTTGAATTTCTCCTCCCTTCCATCAGTATATTTGATCTCAAGGCAGTTATCAACAATGGCAACATGGTAGATTCTTTGAGCTTGTAAGAATTGCAGTTGATCTTCATCAAAATCTTCATCTAGTGGTTGGAATTTTAACCTGGATAGATTGTCAGAGTCCTTGATTTGGATAGCTTTGGTTTCCTTGCAGCTTGTTTGAATTTGATCCTTTTTACATGGTTGCCTGGCAGTAGCATGTGACCTTTTTTTGTACACCATTGTAGCATTCCATTGGCAGTTTGCTTTTTGAAACACATAGATGGTTTCTTGACTTGAATAATCTTCTCTTCTTGAGGTGGCAAAACAGTTACAGAAGCCATAAATGTAGATTTTGCTAGGTCACTACTAACAGTATTCACCCTAGACTTAGAGTCTTGTGTTGTGGTGAGGTTACTGTCAGCAATGCCTAAGGCTTGCTGTTTTCCACTTTTACTCTCATAGACTTTACCTTGGTCATCATCATCCTTCTTCTCATTATCATCCTTCTTCTTCTTTTTATCTTCATCACCCTTATCACTCCTGTGATGTCTTCTCCCTCCATCACTTCTGTCTCCATCCTTGTCTTGATCACCATTCTTGCTTGGGTTGAACTTAGTAGATTCAGGTACAATGCCAGTTGCAATGTATGACCTGAGATAAGATATAGCTTCCAATTCTTCTGCTGTTCTTAAACCCTTCTTTTTGTTCCGCTGCTCAATGATGGCAATAATGAGAGATTTGTTCTGAGGAGTTAGATGCTTAGGAATCACCAGCTGCTTGATATCATCAATTCTTGTTGCAGCCTGATAGATGATGGTTCTAGGATTTGTGAATACTTCAGGTAGCCTTGCTGGTTGACCATTCCTTAACTCATCAAATAGACTCTTGCTATTTTCATCCTTCTTTTCAATCAGTCCAAGGAACACATCCACTTCTGAGTGCTTTAGACCCTGTAGAGTGTTGATGGTTAAGTGTCATATCTTATTCTTTCTTGCCATCATTATCTCTTTGAGCCATAGGCCATCAACTCTCCTTGGTACTACAGTGAGAAAGTCAATCTGACTCTTCAAACTCCTATGATATGATAAATCATCACCATCCTGTTCTCTTGAGACTTTCAGAAACTCCAAGAATGCATCATCATGATAGACATTTGAGTTTGTAATTTCTTGTAGCTTGGCCTCAGTGACCACCTTCACTTCTACTGGCTTGGCACTCTTAGATATGGAGAATGGAGGTTTGTCAGATGGCATACTCCCTGCAACCACTGTGGTTGTGATAGATTGCTTTTGACCACTGGGAGTAGTGATGTGCACAGTTGGTAGAGTGACAACTGGCAGAGAAGTATGAGGCTCATCAACTTTGTCTTTTCCTTTTCCAGGCACATGAGTTAAAGATTTTGAAGCTCTTTGATGGCCACCCTCATTGAACTTGATGCCCTTTTCTAGTGGTCTCTCCCCCTTTGTTGGTTTCTCCCCCTTTGTATTTGACCTTGAAATCCTCTTCTCCCCCTTAGGCTTGTTGTCAGGCACATGGCCTAAAACGTTAGTGACATATTGAGCTCTGCCCAAAATCGTAGTTCTGAGAATGAGGGGTCAGGCCCTTATATAGGCTGCGGAAGCCTTAGAATTATAGTAGGATTCGGAGACTTGGTGGGCAAGCCACCTCCTTGAGGAAGGTTCTAGACTCTTTCCTTATAGGAATCAGTTTCCTTGTTGAATTGGGTACCTTGGAGGCTACTCCTAGCAATATTGTTTCCTTGTTTGACTATTATTGCTGAGCTGTTTATCTCCTCCAATATTAATTACGAATTTAATATTGAAATTAAGGGTTTGGACCCCACTAATAAGCCCCACGTTTGGACCATATAGGGTCTAATTAATGCCACATTAAATGTATTTTTAGGGCTTACTTTTAGCCCATATCAGTATACTATATGGTTTATTTTTTCTAAAATAAAATTTTATATACATTTTATTTTATTTTTTATTTTTTGGAAGGAGTTAACCGACCGACCAACCAACCAATTATACCCTGTTTTATATGCATCTTAATTTATTTTTTATGTTTTAGAAGGATGCACGGATGTTTTTATTAATATTTTAATTCAAGTATAACTGAAAGAGTATGTAACTCATTATTAATTAGAGAATAACTAAAAGCGTTTGTTATTAAGTAAAATATATGGTTTATTTTTTATAAAATAAAATTTTATATATATTTTATTTTATTTTTTATTTTTTGGAAGGTGTTAGCAACCTTTTTGGAAAGTGTTAACTGACCGACCGACCAACCAATTATACCCTGTTTTGCTTATAATAATGTAGTATAGATATGCATTTTAATTTATTTTTTATGTTTTAGAAGGATGCACGAATGTTTTTATTTATATATTAATTCAAGTATAATTGAAAGAGTATGTAACTCAATATTGATTGAAAGAGTTTGTTCTTAAGTAAAATATGTGGTTTATTTTTTGTAAAAGAAAATTTTATATATGTTTTATTATATTTTTTTGAAGGTTTTTAACAAATTTTTTGGAAAGTGTTAACTGACCGATCAACCAACCAATTATACCAACTTATAAAATTATAAAAGTATAGTATAGATTTCGATATTTACGAGGAAACAACAAAATATATTTCTTTGGAGATGTGCCACGGTGGAAAGTAACATTGATGTTCTGCCTTGAAATGAACATAGCTAAGCTAATTCTGTTCGACCAATTTATCAAAGTCGCGTTCGTGCCTATATATATAGTTGACTAGAGGACTAAAAATATCACTAGTCGATCTGATCTCTTGTTAGGTTTAAAGTAGTCGTAGGTTTTTTTTTTCCATCTAAAAATAATTAGTAATTTAATTCGACAGGTATAATGAACAAGGAACCAAAAATGGTGCATAGGCCCGATCACGTGGGTTTCTGCTATTGGCCCATTGGCAAACACTGCTTTACTTGGAAGATAATATATGACCATGACCTATGTGGGTCTCCGATCTACCTAGAAATCTGTTAAATCACAGTTGTTTATTCTCATACAGTATCACATAATATATTAAGTCAGAAAATGTTAGGTCATGTACTTGCAAATAAAATGCACAAAAATAGTACTGATAAAAAAAAAGCACAAAAACGTACTCCGGCGCATGTAAAAGTGGTTCACAATGTGTGAAATTTTTTCATATATGTTATGTATTCACAAAAAAACAATATTTATAATATGAAAAATGCTAAGTATTCGAAACGGTTTCCAAATTATTTCCCAAATATTGATGTGACCCTTATATAATTGGTAACTCTTCGATAATAATATGGAATTCCGCATGTATTTATATTCGCCCACAAATTAAATAAGCCATGTGTTATGCCAGGTTATTCGGGAATATTTTTGAAAAAATATTCGGATACGTAACATTGTTTTTATAATATTTACTAACTACCTGAGAATTAATGACAAAGACGGGAGTGGGAAAGGAATTATAACATAGTATAGGGGGTGGTCAAATGTGTTATGTGTAGCCCGCGGCTAAGCAAAATTATTCACCATTGTTGTATGTTATTTTTTTATTTAAGAACCATTAAAATTTCATACAATTACACATTTGTTTGCCACTTCTTTTGAGGGATATATATCTCGTCAACAATAACTTGAGTTTGTTAGTTGTAAAAAAAAAAAAAAGAATCACATATATTATATATATATATACACATACATTTTCCTGACAAAAAAAAAATATATACATACATACACATTTTAGGCATATTGATGATTTTTTTCCTTTCTTTCAAACTTGTATAAACATATGCATTATTCACTAATATATCTGCATAATAGTTATAACTTAATATTTCTAATTAATCAGATAATTATGTTATTTATAGGTTGAGACGAAGACATACAATCAAATCATGACCAGTATTATCTTACAACATAAAAGAAGGAAAAAGCTAACGGGGAGGAAGAGGCTAGCTAGCTAGTTGGGTTAATCACAATGAATGGACGGTTGGATTGCGATGTGGCGAGACATATCAACGGCAATAGAGCGTTAGTTAGGCGTAATGTCCCATCATTAGAACGGACCGCATCATTTAGGGGCCCCACCGTCCACCACCACCACCCCCCTCTCCCTCTCTCATGCATGCTCTGGGCGGTGTTCACTCTCTCGCTGTCCAATTGTGTACTATTAATAATCTGTATGAAAAAAATATTAATATATGTTTGTTATAAACATGCATGCTGTGCACTATACCATTTGTTATGGTAATCTCAACATAACGTAACCAGCAAAAAGAGAGATCCGTTGAGGGTCCTTTTTCTGGATATTATATACTTCTGACATTGACTTCCCCTCCGCCCCTTTTTTCATCACTTACGTTTCTCAATTTCATAGGGTTTTCACTTGATAAAAATGTATATATTTACCTAGGTTTGTGGTTTTGTAGAATATTATGCATTGGTAATTGGTATGCATGGGTCATTATATTAATTTTTTTTTTTATAATCCGGCGTTCGGATCAGCTTGCGCGCACCTCGACTAATACGGAGGCCATACTAGCACACTCATATCCCCGAGCATATTAGCCCACTTAATCCCGGAGTGTTTGAGGAAATCGAACTCGTGACCTCAAGGCAGCAAGCCTTAAGCGTCACTGTTCAACGATATGTGACACCCCGTGAGGTCATTATATTAATTTTTGATTCAGAAAACAACAAATTTTTATGTTTATGTTCGTTACTATCTAGATGAAAGACCAAAATCGACGGTCGGTTTTAAATGGTCACAAATGCCCGCTTTTCTTGTAGTGTCTGATTCAATATATATCGAAATAGTAGAGAATGGACTCAAATATGCAATGGATAAACTTCAAATACTACGGATAAATTAAATACTTCAGATTTTACAAACTTATATATTATGTATATATGTAATGGAATGAATGAATACAAGATAGGGTTGTTTATTTAAAAACCAACCCTTGTCATACAAGTCTTTGATCCTCTCAATTCTCTTCCATTACAAAAACAAGATGTGAAACACAAGATTCTTGTTAAGGGGGGCAGCAAAATGATTGCAAACCCTTGTCATATTTAACATTTTCTTCTCTTACAGAAACTGATTATTACGATTCACTTTCTAGATCCCTATAGCTAACATTTTACTGTTTCACAACTATGATTGATCCTTCCACTTTCTTCTCTAGGCTAACGAAGGTATTTCATCAAATCTTTTTTCAATATGTTAGTCTCTGTCTCTTCCGAATGAAGGATGAAAAATTGTATACATGATTCAAAGTAGATAATGATTTAAAAGGTATCTAGCTATGAAGGAATTTTGATTATGTTCATCAAAATGTAAAGTACGTGGCATGCATATTTATCTTGACACCAAAAGGAAAAGAAAGGAGTTTAAAAATTTTAATTGATAAGCGCGAGGGAGGTGTAACACTAAACACCAATGGATTCAAAAAAGAAATTAATTGGTGCTCGCATTGTAGCTAGCTAGGCGAGTGCATTTGAAGGTTTGTCGTTCAGTCAGGCATGGAACAATGTACATGTATGTTGGCATCACTGCATCAGGCATGCACAATACGTTCTTCCTTTATCCATCTATTTAACAAAAACTACTCGTCCTCCAAATATAAATGAAACCTCGATCATGTATTGTTGTCCGATACACATTTTCTTTGAGCCCCTATTGGGCAGCATATTTCAAAATACTCCTAATGAATTATTCCGAAGTGATAGATCAGACCACATTACTTGGATGTCCATGATTAGAAATATGATCAAAATTGATATTCGAACCCTCAACATCCATTAAAGTAAGCGAGAAAGATAACGATATATCAAGAGGTGTAGACCAAGTTCACAAATTTATGTACATTGCCATAGGGTTAATTAACTTGAATTCAGCTTAACAAAAAATTGGTCATTTATACTTGATAGAAATATTGTTATAACGAATTCCACTATTTCAACTAGTTTAATATTCCAAGAAATCAATCTTTGCACCCATTTACGGCCATGGGTCAGTGCTCGGTGAAGTAAAGCAAGCAATTAAGCAAATAACTGAACTTCGCGCAGTACGTGTATTGTTATGACCTGGAGAAAGCAGTTCACGCAATAGTGTGTTAGTACAAACTGCTTATCTAATCATTTTATATTCTCAAGTACACTGATACCTTTCTACTCTAAATTTTGAATAAAATGAAAATAATAATTAAATTTTTATGATTAAAGATGCTGAGTGGATGAAAATTGGTCCGGTGATGGAGATAGTATAAATGAATGAAAGTGTACAAATGATGAGAGTTACACCAAGAATCAATTGACTAAGGGGTCCTGTTGCATCAATGGTGGTTCGGATTGCTTCTTTCCGACACCGACAGTACAAACACACACACACCCCCTACAGTCCTCATTATACCCTCAACTCCGTGTTCAATTAGGATTCGATCTCTGGAAGTTACTGATTATTAGCGAGTAATGCTGGAAAATGTTTATATATGTTGTTGATAACGCATTTCAAGTTGACTAATGGGTTAGGTCTACATTCGTAGACCTGGAAAATTGGATAATCAGATCGGATTTAGATTGGATTTGGATCGGAATAATTTTGGATCTGATTAATTTTTGGTTCTAACTTATTTTGATATAGCTCGGATTGGATCGGATTTGATTCGGTTCAGATCTAAATTCTATTTTGCATAATTTTGATCAGTTTCGGTTCGAATCGGGTTGATTTTCGGATCAGATTGATTTCAAACAAAAAATTGGATAAATTTCGGATTAAGATCGAATTAAATTCGGGTTGGATCGATTCAGATTTTTTCTTGTCTCAGATCGGATTTTGTTCGTATCAAAATAAATTGGTTCTGAATAATGTTCTATTGGGTTTAAATCATCTTCAAATGCCAGATTTTGATTCAGAATTTATACACAACCACGTAGTCATACCACCAAATTTTAAATTCAAATTTTGGCTTTTTTTCTATATTTTTATAATTTTTTAATTTATTTTATAAACTAGTTAAAAAAGGGGAAAAATCAAAAAAATATAGAATTTAGTGAAAGTAGGGCAACATTCATTACACAAATAGTGAATATGACTACTTTACTTTGGTGTTTATGAATTTTAGTTCAAAATTTGGCTATTTTCCTAATTTTATTTAATTTTTTAATTTATTTTACAAACTAGTTAAATTTGGAGGGGAAAAAAAAATGGAATATTAGTGAAAGTGGAGTAACATTCATCACACAAATAGTGAGTATGACCACTTGGTTGTGTATAAATTTTAGTTCAAAATTTGGTCTTTTTCTTATTTTTAATTAATTTTTTAATTTATTTTACAAACTAGTTAAAAATAGGGGAAAATCAAAAAAATAGAAAATTAGTGAAAGTATGACAACATTTGTCACACAAATTGTGAGTATGATTACTTTGGTGTGTATGAATTTTATTTCAAAATTTGGCCTTCTTCCTATCCTATTTAATTTATTTTACAAATTATTTAAATATTACGGAAAAAAGAAAATTAGTAAAAGTAGGGTAACATTCATCACACAAATAGTGAGTAGGACTACTTGGTGTTAGTCACAGAGGCATGCCTGCATAATATCTAATAACAAGCCTAAGTGTTTATAATGTTTTGCATTACTTACATATCCCTTGACCGGGGAACCCTCTAGTTTTAGAGTTTCTACTTGTATTTAAGTACTTGTAATAGGCACTAAATTTTTAGCTGTGTAATTGTATATTAAGTCATGAAATAATGCTTGAAAGAAGATCCAGAGATCATGCCTCAAGCGTGGAGAACAAGACTGTCGAAATAAACACAGTTAAAATTTGAAGATTGAAAATTTGCCTAAGTACTAATTCGAGAAGTATTTTGATCTATTCGAGAAGTTAAGGTTTCGAGAAGTCAGGGATTCGACATGTCTAATGCCTTGTTCGAGAACTCGAGAAGTCTACAAGTCAAAGTATCATTCGAGTTCTCAAAGTGTCAACAAGTCAAAACTACATTCGATATCTCAATGACTCAGGAAGCTAATTCGACATCTTAAGGATTCCATAAGTTAAGGCTCTATTCGATAAGTCAAGGATTCCTGAAGAAAAGATTCATTCGAGAAGTGATTCGATATGTTAAGAGAATTTGTTCGAGAACTCAGAGTTATCGAACAATTCAATCCCAGTTCTCGAATCAAGTACTCAGCTATTTCTCGAATGGATTCTTGAAGACAAACTACTGAAGATGTACAAGTCAGAAACCTACAATAAGCCAAGACACTTACAGGACCACTGTACTGTAAAGTGTATATGGAAAAGTCTACAAGGAAGCTTAGAGAGATGTTAAAGGAGACAAGCTGCTAAAGTAATGGATCTGAGCAAAGTAAAAAGAAAGTCAAATCACATGCTACCCAGTCGATTACCAAATAGGGATAGGCAAATTAGAAAACGTATTTGTCTATCACTACATTTGTTGTAAGTTACTTCTTTAGCAGATAAGGTTTTAGAACATTTTCATTGTAATTTCATAGATAATATTATCTCTATGAGAAACCGAAGCTGAGAATACTAACATTTGTATTCCCAGATTGTAGCAAAATATAACGCCCTAGAAAATATCGTAATATTTATTATTATTTAAATATTAAATGTGGAATATATGGTGTGAAATTTTTTTTAGTTAAATATACGTGACATCATGTTTATAGGTTTATATGATGATTTATGTGCGCCGTGTAAGTTCGTGTATTTTTATTTATATTTTTGACGAATAAAAATCTATTTAAATTACGCATTATTGATCTTCAATTTTTTTTATAAAATCAACGGAGTTATTAAAAATCACGAAATCTTTTGTATTATTATCTTTGTGATATTATTTAGTTTTTAAAATTGTCGGGAGAATTATTTTAGGTGTTTAAGTATTTTAAAATGATTTTAAGAGTTATGTTGCATTTAAAGGATAAAAAACTTGTAAAATTCATATTTAATTCATTTTTGATCATAAAAATATTTTAAAAATATGTGTGTGTCCGTAATTTTATACTCTTCATTTTAAATTTTAAAGTTTAAATTTTCCCAATTTTCTATTTGATTTCGATTTTAAAAGGCTGCTTAATTGTTTTTTTATTTGAATTCCTGCAATGTGAAATTACTATGTTGCTCTACTGTTCTTAGAGGGTGTTTGGGATTGCTTAAAATAAGTTACTTTTGACTTAATGGGGGTATTTTTAACTTAAAGGAGAAAGTAAAGTTGTTTACTTTAAGTTGAATGAAAGTGTTTGGGTAATTGTACTTAAAGTTAAATGGAGGTTTAATAATTTTGGCTTAAAGTGAAATTTGACTTAAAAAAAATTTAAATTCATGATATTTAAGCTTTACAAGAATTGTGAAAAAAAATAAAAAATAAAAAAAATCCATAAGTCATAAGTCATAAGTCAAAAGTACCTAAATGGAACTTATGGCTTAAAGCAGTTTTTTAACTTAAAACCGGCTTAAAGCCGGAGTACACAAACACGTCAAAAGCTCCTGAAAGTCATTTTTTACTTAAAAGCATGATACCCAAACACCCTCTTAATCTCAAAAACCAGACTTCTCTAGAGGCTTCTCGGCTGTGTCTTTTCTTTCTAATCCTCTCGACCTCTCTACAATTCTATCTCCTCTTTCACGAATTCTCCCTCTCCCTCTACACTCTTAATTCGTTCAGTTCTTTGTAAGCCTTGAGGCTAGAGGTTGTGATGATTCTGGTAGCCAATTAATCATCCCTGCAGCCCCTGTTGTGTTTGTGTGTACGAATTATGTGCGCGTGTCTGTAACTGGTGTATCTGCGTGTGTTGTGGTGTGGGGTGTCAGTGGTGTATATATATATATATGTGTGTGCTGTATGTTGTCACGTGTGGGTATGGTTTATGTGCAGGTGGGTGTGTTGGTTATGGGTGTTAAGGCAGATTGAAGGGGGGGGAGAGGATAGATGGGATGGAGAGAGACACAGAGGAAAAAAAATAGAGGAGATTGAGGGACTGTTATGTGCAGGTGCGCGTATGTACGAATGTGTGTGTTGGAGGCGTGAGTCCATGTATGTGTAAAGCCGTTGTGTGTGGGTGTGTGGGTACAAGCCGAGTGATTTTGTGGGTATATGCAAGTTATTGTGTCAAGGTTTTGGGGGCTTTTCGATTTTATGGTTTGAGTTGTGTTCTAAGACCAACAAATAAATTGTAGAGAAGTATACATGCCTTCTTGTAATCTTTTCGTGTTGTTATGAGTTGGGGGGAGGTCGGATGGATTCACCGGGTTTTTGAAATCTTGTACGTGTTTCTGCCGATGTGATGGTATAAATCATGTCTGTGAATTTATAAGTTAGTAGTTGGAGTAATTGAGCTTGTTTGAAGTTTTGTTTAGGGTCGAAGTTTGATTGATTAAGATCACTCTGGTTGTTGTATAATTACGAAATTGATGTTATATATGTGTTATTGGATTGTTAACGAAACTCCTGCGAATTTTTATTCGAATATTTGGCCAAGTTTTAGGTTGATCGAAGTCCTACTGTACTCTACTTCTTACAGAGGTCCTGGTAAATTGTCGTGGTTTTGACTCAGTATAGGTCTTTAATTTGATTTGTGTGTAGTATACTGTGTCTAATTGTTGAAGTTGCTATTTAGTTATCTGGTTTTGCTGAATACAGTTGATGTGGAATAAAACTAGGGTGTATTTATTGCGTATTGAATGCTAGGGTTAGGGAGAGCTTCGAGCTTTACTGGCTGATCAAGTGTTTCGTGACTTAACTAGGGTCCTCACAAGATGCCTACGTATCTTGCAAATATCAAGAATCAAGCCAATAAAACGTAGTTCCATTTGTGAAGGATCAGGTCCTTATATAGGTGTTGAGAACCCTAGAATCAAAGTAGAATTAGGTGTCTTGGCGGGCAAGTCACAGCTTAGGCCCAATTCTAGATCCTTCCGGATGGAAGGTGGATAAGTATTGAAGTCGTATGCCTTGGAGGCTACTCCAAAGATGATTTGGTTTCCTTTTGGACTCAATAACGGAGTCATTTATTTGGCTGATTTATTAGCCACGAATTTATTATTTAATTAAGGTTTTGGGCCTCATTAATGGGCTTTAACCTTGGACCAATCTAGGTTTAATTAATATCACATTAAATGTGTCTTTAGGACTTATTTCCAGCCCATATCATTTGCTCCCCAACATCTAGGAAAACTGATCAGGTTTTCATTGAAGTTTTAATTGGTCCTTATCAACACTCGGGGTCCAATTTATCCCTTACCTAGGACTACATAGCCTAAATCGAGGATTTTTGTACACTAGTGTTTCACGGGTATTCCCTTGACTGTAAAATGTGGAGCGACCTACACATTTACGACTATTTGCCTTATTCGAGGCTAAACAACAATTTTCATGTCTCATAGAAAATTTATTTATAATTTCCTTGCATGTTTCGGGATTTTTCCTAGTGCTCACAGGCATTTTCCTTACTTTTGATTAATTTTATCAAAAACATTTTGGGCTCATTGCCTTTGGAAATAACCTTGTAGCTTTTCTCCATTTTTTTGGAATTTTTAGGAATTTTTCTTCCCAACTTTCCTCAATAAATATCATTTTTGCAAAAATTTTCATGAAGAAATCAAAGAAATGCTGAATATTTTCGACCAGGAATCCATGTCGAATTCGATCAGGATCCTGGTCGAATTAAGGCATGTTTTTGCAGTCTGGTCGAAGGCTTCTCGACCAGGAATCCTGGTCGAATTTGATCAGGATTCTAGTCGAATTAAGGCCAGTTTTTGTAGTCTAGTCGAAGGCTTTTCGACCAGGAATCCTGGTCAAATTCGATCAGGATTCTGGTCGAATTAAGGCCTATTTTTACACTCTGGTCGAAGGCTTTTTGACCAGGAATCCTAGTCGAATTCGATCAGGATTCTGGTTAAATTAAGGCCTATTTTTACACTCTGCTCGAAGGCCTTTCGACTAGGAATCTTGGTCGAATTCGATCAGGATTCTGGTCGAATTAAGGCCTATTTTACACTCTGGTCGAAGGCTTTTCGACCAAAATCCTGATCGAATTCGAAGGCTTTTCGACCAGGAATCCTGGTTGTAAGAACCCCAAATTTTGGATATAATTAAAACTTTTTATTATGTACTGAGGTAATGGTGAATAGTGATTACGACTACGATGTAACGATTGAGATAATGAATGAAAGGAATAGATTTTGATTCAAATGTTTATATGCCATGAAGAATACTATTGGTTGACACTTTAGATAAGAATTATCTATCTCCTAGGGAATTGAGATTTGATGATTCTAAAGGAGAAGATTATTCTTATGTCATCCAAATCGATATCTGTTATTGGTCCAGTGGGTCGGTAAAAAGGTTAAGGAACGATCGAAAGAGATCAGGGACAATTGTACAATCCTAAGAGGATGAGTAAAGAAAAATGGATGAATAGTGATTTTGGGTGGACATAGGAATATTGTTAGACGACGCGATATATAAGTATCCGGAACGAAATTCTGAGTTCGTATTAGTGATCCAGGGGGAAAAAGAGTGTATGTAAAAGTTGTCGGATTCTTAAAAATAGCACTTTTATTTTCCCCGAGATTTCCCTGGACACTGAAAGACTTAAAGAATTATTGAGGGGATTTATGGAATATAGGTTCAAGAATTATTAAAGAGAATTGAAAAGGATGTTGTAAATATTAAGACGGTTTCCGGTAAAACCCTAACTAGAAATCTTCGAGATATTACTACGAACGATCAATCGAAACGAGCAATAACCGAACAAAGAAACAAGCAGGGAATCAAGATACATGCATGTAGTGGTGAAAAATATCTAGAAAACCAATGATGACTCATGCAACTAGCGTACTTACAGATGAAACTAGTACTTAGCAAAGCAAACTACTTGGTTAGCCCTAAACACCATCCAATCTTCAACACTTGTCCAAGATGATGTATTCCATGACCTAATCACTTTAATAAAGTGGTTTTAGGCTAGATATTATTACAACAAGATGTATTATGCAAGGATGAGACCAAAACAAGCAAAGCAACTCCACCATTTCCTCTTCTTGCTCCATTCGGCTTTTCCCTTTAATTCAAGGGAGGAAATCATCCTTCCCACCATTGTTTGATCTCCAAAAATTTATCATAGATCCTATATTTCATAAAAATGATGCCCTAGAAATCTTAGTCTCAAACACCACTCTTTCTATTTTCAATAAAATCAAGAAAGTGGAGGATGAATAGTAACCTCAAGAACAAAATTCTTGGATCTTGATTTTAGTTGATGATCCAAGCTTCATGGAGGCTATACAAGGACTATACAAGGCTTACTAAGTGCATACACACCCCAAGGAATGTATAACACTCTTGAAACCCTAGGCCTTACTTTGAGTTTAATGATGTTCCTGATGAGTTTTTAGATTAGTATGATTATGGTGATGATTAAAGCATGCTTAAGTAGTGATTTGTTGATATAAGAGGATAAATAGTTTAGATGAACGGAAAGGCATTGCTTGGCCTTAGTTCATGGTTAAATAACATGTATATGTTGTTTGAGTGGAAACTATGATTATTGGAAAGTTTGGAATTTGGAAATATTCGATTTATAGCCGTCGTAATGCCCGATTTTCGATAACCTTAAAGAATTCGTGCATCAAAGTAGGGTTAATTGTCTTAAATGGTTATGAACGTGACATGTCCTCGTAGATCTCGAGTCATAGATCGTTTTGGCGAAAGAATCGAAACATTCCGACTTACGGTTTAGGAGTTATGGTCAAATTACTAAAATTGGTTCGGAACCGTAAGTAAAAGTTTGTAACTTCAATTGAACCCTCGTAAATCATGTTACTCAGTGGCGAATCTTGGTAAATAAATACTAGAGGTCATAAGGAAGGTATGAAAGAAAATCACATGTCAAACGGATCATTTTCCGATTTTATAAAAATGTTTGAATCGAAGTTAAACGCGAACGAACCCTTAAAAACCCGCTTGGTTATAACTTTGGTAAAACACTTAGAAAACGAACGATAAAACTTGAGGTATAATCTCGGTTCGTAATCGATTGACTTTAGAACTTATACGACTTAAGTATATACCGAGTGTGGGTATGATGACATGTCGTAATAGCGAACAAAGGTCGGATCATACCGGTAATAAAAAGAGTTACACTAAAAGGTGTATAACGAGATAATTCGAAAACGTGTTTCGATTTAAGTGAATTTTATACCTGGACTTTTAAAAGGTGTTAAGTGGTTAATCTCGAATGTTCTGATTGTTTATAGATCATCGAGCAGACCCAGGACACGCTATCTCCACCCACACCCGATTACCAGGCAAGTGTTCAAAACTTTGAACCTGCTGTTGTGATAATATATATATGTGATTGCCATCTTACATATGCCATAGCATGCATGCCTATTGTCAAATTATATTATGATACCTATTCCCTGAATTGATATTGGCTTATAGACTAGATACGAATTATCAGTTATAAGCCGTATTGTTTTGATAAGACCCTTAGCGAAGGGCATATGATATTCATTCTTAAATATAGACCGAGAGTCAGTATTTTCAGATATAGATAGTCGTGGAAACCTGGAGGGATTCCAACGGCAGATTATTATTTATTTTAAGGAATGTTATTATTAATCGTTATTTATATTTCCATAAAGTATCAATTACTTGGAAATATTTCGAGGAATGTTATTCGAGTATTATCTCAGTCGAGAGATATTATATGAATGTTAGTTTCGAATATTCATTTAGAGTTGATTATTTAATGAATATTGTTTTGATATTCATTAGAATGTTATTTATTAAATGAATATTACTTCCGAATATTCAATTAAGGTTTTATGTACTTGATGAATATTATTTTAAAATATTCATTGGAAGTTCTATTTACTTAAGGAATATTATTTCGATTATTCCTTTAAAGTTTTGATTACTAAATGAATATTATTTGGATATTCATTTAGAAGATTATTTATTAAATGAATATTATCTTCAAGTATTCATTTAAGGTTTGACTTATTTATTGAATATTATTTTAAATATTTATTGGAGTTTAATTATTTAATGAATATTGTTTCGAATATTCATTTAAGGAGGGATTTATTTAGTAAATAATTCCATATATTCATTCGAGGATTACTTACGAGCAATATCATGAGTTATTAATATTCCGTAATTATTATTGAGTTAATAAATATTCTTGGAATATTTATTTAATTCTTTTAAATTCTTTTTAAAATGATTTATATTATTCGGAGATTATCTTTCACCTCCAGATATTATGTAAAATATTTCGGAGTCGTTTTACGACTATTTTATCAAGGAAAGGTTCCCAACTCTTTATTTTCATTTACATCTATCTTAAAAGGATTTAAATGCTCGCTCAAACTTCCATATTATAGGGGAACCTACTTGAGCAATGTTATTTATCTTGTTGACTTCCCGATCATAAATCTTGTAAAACTATTCGTTTCACTCGCAACGTGGTTGCTGTTTATCAATTGAATCTTTGAGTAACCTTCTCATCATTCGAGGGGTAAGATTATTGGAACAAGATGGTATCCTCTAACAAGTAGCAGCTTGGGAGATAAGATGTTGAATTTTCCTTTCCAACTAGATACGACTACTTTGTGGAGTCTTATCAACAAGTATTATACTTGAGGAAAGGGGGACGAACTTTGCGTTCAGAGTCATGAATTTCTTTTCGAACTTGGAGTCGTGTAAGAGGCCGAGTAGCGCTGGTCCAACCCCTTTGGCCCAACCGTTGGCCGGGGAGAGCTAGAAGGGCGGTAGACAAGTAAAGCCGTCAGTTCTTCCTTCTACCGATAGTAAATCTAAATTGAGCTGTACAATCTGCGACTGATCATCGTAATGATTGAACAGTGGGCACGGTGAATACTCCAGCAAAAGTTCATCATTTAAATTCATTTATTTTCTGCAACATTATCCTTGTTGGCAGTATTGGAAAGTATTCATAATTGGAATTGCAATATTTTCGTGCAAGTTCGTCTTTTATGATAAACGATGATATCTGGCTTATCTTTGACATAGCAGATATTCCCACCTATATATGCATTTTGAGTTACCTCGTAACTTCATCGTTCATGTTATTCTGGCATCATTTCCGTAAATGCATGGCATATGGTTTGAAAGATACTTTTGAACGGTTATATATTATCATTCACTTATACATTATTGTTGGTGGGCTATTGCTCACCCTTGCTTTATTATTATATCATAACAACCGCTAGACCAGATGACTCGCACAAGGCGCACTCGACGCTGGCTAGGACGATGAGACTACCAGAGCTGAAGAAGAAGCTATTGGTAGGATAGATTCATTCTTTCAGTACCAAGTATATGGTCTAGTATAACTTATGAAAATGGATGGCAAAGAGTATGTATTTATATTGTAATTCTTTTGGGTTGTAAGAACTCCAAATGTGATTAATAAAATTTGATTGTTACTCTGATTTCATCTCTAGGACTATAACGGGTGTGTTTTATATTGTTGTGTTGGGTCATAAAGATGTAATTTATTTTATGTTGAAGTAAGTTCAAGTATTGTGGACAGAAATGGAGACCGTAATGACCGGATTCCGGACCCTGGATCTGGGGGTGTTAGAGAAGTGGTATCAGAGCGTATGTTATAAACCCCAGAGATGAGGCGACGTTAAAACAATAAATTCACTAAGATAATAAGAACTCTTGCCAAGTTCATAGTCGGACTACTTAATGTAGTGATGACATATAAAACCCTTATGGGAACTCTTAAGTATCATGATAGTAACTTAGCTCGATATCGTATCGACGAGTAAGGCGACAGACCTTGAGGCATACGAGCAGCAGCGCGATGATGCTTTATATGCTGAAGATCAGCGGGTAATTCGATGGAGTACCCTACTGGAGACCCGGAAGAGGTTCCAGCAGATAAGGAAAATCCTGTTAAGATAAGGACCTTACCCTTGAGGAATGAGGGCCGCAGCCAGAAAGACTGTGATGATTAAGGTATGGTGCTCAGAAAAGTGAGCATAAAGAACTGAGCTATTAGCAAGAGAACTGAAGATTCATGTTGGATTCGTAACTGGACTACTGGATGTAGTACCAGCAAGTAAGACGGATTGAAAGGATCACTTGAGATCTTATACGGGAATAGACGAGAATCCTTAGAGACTTTCATATTAACGAAGAAAGAGCTAGAGGGATGTATGATTATCAAAGACATCGATTTAGGGCGAGGAGCAGTGTCCCTAGGGATAGTTGAGAAGGAGGCAGTAAGTGCCATATCATTTGATAAATGAATAAGTATGAATATTGTCAGTAATAATTCGCCATGAGAAGTCAGATGTCATAGGTTGAAATTTATGGAACCAAATTGAGGTTGATGAAGTTGTTTTATTTAGGAAAATGTCCATTTTATGAATGAATCGGTTAGAAAGTAAAAACATTGGGAAGTGATAGCATGATTGGATAAAGTTATATAAGGAAGTAGTAGGCAAGGCAATGATGTCAGAACCTACTGGAAGATAAGAACAATGAGTCAAGATGAACTCGTAATGAGACTACTGTCAGAGACTGAGTATAGAGTTAATTCAACTCAGTTAAATGATGAACCAAAAATGTTAAATGCATGTGATTCAGAGGAATATTAAATTCTTTCTTTGAATGGATTATAGTAGTTACCTTAAGTTTACTCCGACGCGGAATTATAATGGATCAAGTAATACGACCAGCAGCTAAAGAGAAAAATGTGAGAAAATCTTCCTAGAGCTAAAAGGTGAAATTGGTAATGACCAAGAGCTGGCATTGCTTAATGGAAAAAGGAGACTTTGTGCTTCCAATGACGCTTCGCATAAAGGATTAGGATGTGTGCTTGCGCGGCACGACAAAGTACTTGACGACGCATTCGGACAGCACGGTTCACCAGGTTCAGATGGCCTTAGTAGTGCCAATTTTGTGGAACAACCAACTCCGACGGTAATGTTCCTTCTGAGACTAGTGGTTAGGTAGGCCGACATTTGGTAGTATTGAATATCAGGACGTATAGGTATCAGGACGTTGTGACAGGTTTCAGTTTGAAACTATTAATTCCTTTCTAAGGGATATATATAATTGGTTCCTCTCCAGTGGGTAAACTTCCAATCTGATGACGATTATTTCGTTAACGATGACTGCTTATGGTTCTACCTGCTTGGTGGTTCATAGGATTATTCTTCTGGTTTCGAAAATGGTCTCCTTAAATGTTACCAGTAGATGGATAAATTGACCAGAATTTCCCTGAGTCTGTAAAGGAATTCGGAGAATTTTGGCAAACCTTGTCTTTCTGATTATCAGAGAATATCATTAAAGAGAATGGGAACTGGAACGAACCCTGTGGATTGGGTAAGGTTGCCGTCATATGGGTTAGTAGACGGACCCTGAGTATTACAATCGATGGTAGAGATAAAATGATGAAGTAAGATTGGACGGAAACAGGAAATGTTAGTAAGAAACCAGCCGGACTGAGAAACTCCGGGATTGACTTAAGTGAAAAGGCTGTTATGCCAGGAATGGTAAGCTTGCGTGGCACGCGGGATTGATAAGAATAGTTGAAAAGATAAAAGTAGAGGAAAGGTGACCGGAGACGGTGCCGAGAAGTCGATTAAGATTTATATGAAGTAAAGTTTTGGGAAGGTAGAAAGGCATCAAAGAAGAAGGCACCTTGCCGGCAATTGCTAGAAAAGTAATGCTAATTAGCCAACCCCTAAAATCATATATTTTTATTTTAGTGTGGCCAGTTGAGGCCAAGTCACAAAGGATTATCAAGTGACTAGACCAGCAATGAAAGGACAAAGCAGGGTTGCTTCTAAGTAAGCACCGACTGCAAGGGCTTCTGATATAAAGGAAATAGTAATGAGATCGTAGGAATCTTCTAGTGAACCCTTTGCAACCCATGTTTTGATTGGGAATTTACCAGATTTTTTTTTGAATGGGGTCACCCGTACTAAAGTGATTCATGTGTATATGATTGTCCAAGATTACGAGTAAAAATGGAAGTATAGTGACTTGAGATGTATGATGTTAGGGTATCTTGAATACCATGAATATATTATGACGGAGGAAAGTAAACAATGAAGGTATATGAAGAGAGTATAGAAATGGTCAGAGATTGATCAGTATGCTATAAAAATTTTGCCTAAGGTAAGTACCTTTGAGAAGAACGATAAGCACTAAGAGGTTCACGTTGAACTCGACCAATATCTTCCAAAACATCCTTGCTACCATTACCAAGTTCTGTAAGAGAACAGATAGACATACGTTGTCTTTTGGAAGGTCAAATAGGCTGACAACTATCTGAAAGAAGTGGTTAGCATTAAGCCACCGATTGATTATCAAATGAGAATGATTGAAAAGAGACCCTTATTAAGGATACATGATCTGATTGCCAATTATAGGATGCAAGAATTCCTTGGCAGTTGAATTAAGGATAGGATATCCATAAATTAAGACAAACCTTGGGGAATGCACAAGGGATGGCATTAACCCTAATAACGACATTATGAATTCAGATGATATGAGTTGGACTTGCTAAGGCAACAATGACCGGTAAGGATTATTAAAAAGAATTCTGGAAAGAGCATAGATAGAATTATTAGAGTATTGATCAATGACGTTTTGATATACCCTGTACCCAGAAAATACAGGAGGAATGATGAGGATGACCTAAGAAACCTTACAAGGAAAAAGGTAATATTCCGAACTTCAAAATAGAAGTTTGGTAAGGAATGTATGACATAGTAATAATAATGCCAGATAAGACATGTATGAAACCCTGAGGAAGTATGGATTGAACCTATAAAGGTTGAGATTATCCTAAGATAAGGAAAGAACTAAGAAAAGAAGTATCCTAAGTAGGATTGGGAATAAACGTGATAAAGTTCCCACGGGTAGGTGGAAGCAATGACTTATGGAAAAAGACTGATAGATATATTTTTCTCCTTCAGCAGAGCTTAAGGGAGAATGCTTTCACCAAACAGTGATGGGAGTGAGGTAGAAAAGTTTGAGTTGGAATGTATCCAGAGAACATGGATTACAAGAAATTGTTAGTATCAGGAATGGCCAATGAGGTGGCAGACAGTCTAAGTATAGAAGAATAATTACAAATGTTCATACCGAAGAAACATAATGATATTTGGAAAGACCTTGAAGGTCATATCGGAGTGGAGGAATTTACATTCCTTCTGATGATTGTGCAAGAATCGAAGGTAATAATAGTTTAAGTAAAGATTCGATTCCTGATGGAGTCTTAAGCATATTACGTACCTTAGAAGGTCCCGGTTTGAGGCAAACCAGGACCATGATACAAAATTGACGAAGTAAACTGTTAAGTTTCTAGTCTTTTATGGAAGCTGCATGAGTGATAGTTTCATCATGACATAGCTGCGATGCTTGAAACTCTTCTGCAATTTTATCTACTTCATGTAATATCTACATCAAGTTCAGGAAGTGTTCCTTATGGATAAGGAATAGTGATTACTTTGTCTCCCTAAAGGATTTGAAACCCGTAGGGTTAGCTGTTAACGCATTACGTAAACAACAAGCGATGGTGATTCTTCTAAGAAAGTAGATGACAACGTAAAGATAAAGAAAGTGCTGCTATTGATAAGCTATATGGCATGTTGATGAATGACAAGCAAGTTTGTGTTAGTGTACTTCTGCGCAAACAAGATAGAGAATATGAGGTTGATGATTCATGATGTTAAAGATATTCCCGTGCAAAGAATTAATGAGACTTGGAGGGAAGGGCAGTTGAGCCCGAGACTTATTGGGCCACCTGAGAGTTTAAAATTGTTCGGAAGGTGGTATTCGAGCCAGCCTTACCCCCAAAACTTATAGCACGGTCATAACGGGTTTTCATGTGGCAAGGCTACGCCAGTAAAATGCAGATGCTCGATAGATGACAAGAGCACGAGCAGGTAGATATACGACCTGGTCTGACTTACGAAAGACAACCTATGGAAAACCACGGGTAGAAAAGAACAAGTGACGAGAAACAAGGTTGGCAGAAGTAGATTATATCGGATCTAAGTTAAAGGGATCGGCCAGATTCATTTCGGAGAGTTTAAATTGGAATAATGTGATGATTATAGAGGAAATGTGACAAGATACCAATAAGGAGGTACCAAGTGCAAAAGATGTCTCAATAAAGAGATGAAGGTGGAAGTAAATAACAGAAGTAAATAAGAATCAGATAATAAGAAGGATGTGATTGATAAAGAAAAGATTGGGAAAGCAACTAGGGAATGTGAAGCAAGGAATGTTATGAATGGATTAATAAAGGCTTAATGACCTTTTAACCCTCAAAGTTTCCACTGATATACCCATCAGCCCTCAATATTTCAAAACGTTCCTTTTAACCCTCGAAGTTTCCATAAAGGTCCTAATAACCCTTAAACCGGTACAAAAAATAAAAAATAAAAAAACGGTATAACTCGGATGGGCAAAAGAGACATTTCACAAACCGATACCGAGGGTTAAAAGGTATACTTTAGATACTTTGGGGGTTAAAAGGTATACTTTAGATACTTTGAGGGTTAAAAGGTATAACTCGTACAAATGAAGTTATTCTAGAAAATAAGTAACTTATTTTAGAAAATGTATAGTTCCTTTCACTTGTATCACAAGATCACTAGAAACCTCCGAGGAGACCGACCTGCATTATTACTAGAAACACCATGATTTCATCACCCTACTGAAAAATTTCGAAAAATAACATGTCTAACCAGTTATAATCTTACCTCATAGAATATCTATATATCGTATTTTACAACAAAAATAAATTTGAAAGAAAAATGAAAATCAATAATTATGTCAAATATATATTTAGAAAAATATTTATATAAAAAATCAATTAATTTATATTTATTCAATGTAATACTTGATTTTTAATATACAAATTTTTTTGTTTCAAAGTATTGTGGTCAAGTTTTTGTAGAAAGTAAAAGAAACAAAAAATATATGGGGTCCCCAAATCTTTGAACATACACGTTTAGGGCAAAATAGATAAATGTAAAAAAAATATTTCTAAATTTTTTGTTTCATAAACGTGGTTGATAATAATACTTTAATATGAAAAAATAAATCATGTAGACTTGTTTTCCATGCCTCTGAAAATGACTTATTGTCTTAAAAATTTTGTACAAGTAACATGAATCTTCATGATTAAAAAATATATATTACATAATTTTTTGAATTTTTTTTACTTTGTTTAATTGTATTTAAGTACTTGACGATTCCACTTTGAAAGTGAGAACAAAAAAAAGCATATTAGTTTTAGATTAAAACAAATAACAAAATTATGTAAAGTGCAAAAATAAATGTTAGACATTGTAATTGATTTATATTTTTCTTTCAATTTTTAATTGTTGTCAAAATACCATATAGAAATGCCATTATTTTAGGGTGGGGGGGGGGGAATTTAACGTAATTTTTTTTTTGTTTCTTTTGCTTCATACAAAAACTTGACAACAGTAATTTGAACTAAAAATCTTTGGAAAAATACATATTAATTATTACATTAAATAAATATAAACTAATTAATTTTTGATATGAATATTTTTCTGAATATATATTTAAGATAATAATTGATTTTTATTTTTCTTTCAAATTTATTTTTGTTTCAAAATACGATATAGAGATATTATCATTAATGGCAAAATAATTTTGACAAAAAATTTCATTTTTTTTGGTTTCATACACAAGTCGACCATAATATTTTGACAAAAAAACTGAAAAATATATAAATTAATTATAACATGAAGTAAATCAACTAATTCATAAAATAAAATTTTTGAATTTATTTTAATGTAATAATGAATTTGTTTTTTTTCTTTACAAAATTTATTTTGTTAATGATAAAATTTTAAAATCGACAAAATTGAATAAGCTTGAATTGAATTTATTTGTAATTTTAATGAAAATGAGTTTTCAACAGGATATTCTTATAAAAAAAATTGAATTTGAACTTTTTGAAAAAATTTGAAAATATATATTAGCATCTTAAAATTTCAGAAGAAAATATATTTTAACAATAAGCTAGCTTCATTAATTTAACGGATAAATAAATGATTCGAAAATGTTTTTTTTTTTGAAGTAAATGATTCGAAAATGTTAAGTATTTTCATAAAATTGCTCTTAATTTAATTTATATATATTAAAATTGCTCTTGGCTTAATTTATATAAATTGATTATTTACTTTCATTTTCAAAAAATTATATCTTTTATAAAAATTTCACATTCAATACTCGAGTTCATTTTTTAAGATATGATTATCATATCTTTTATAAAAATTTCAGAATCTTAAAATTTCACATTTGGTCGAAGAAATGTTATAAAAATAAAAAAATCAGTTCTAGTTGATTTTGTTATTGAACTTCGACTACTTATTGGATTCTTTCGAGTACTCCCATTCAATACTCGAGTATTTGATTAAATGCGTTTCAATTAATCGATTTGTGAATACTGATTTGAGCTATCCAGTTTTTGAATCGAAAATGTTTGTATATTTTTTTCCCAAAATATGTACTTAGAGCCCGTTTGGCAAATCTTATTTATCATAAATAAGTAACTTATTTTTGAAAAAAGTACATCACACTGTACCTTTTTCTAAAATAAGTTACTTATTTTCTGCATATGATTTTTGTGACATTTTCTAAAATAAGTAACTTATTTTCTGCATATGATTGTTGTGACATTTTTCTAGAATAACTTCATTTGTACGAGTTATACCTTTTAACCCCCAAAGTATCTAAAGTATACCTTTTAACCCTCGGTATCGGTTTGTGAAATGTCTCTTTTGCCCATCCGAGTTATACCGTTTTTTTATTTTTTATTTTTTGTACCGGTTTAAGGGTTATTAGGACCTTTATGGATACTTCTAGGGTTAAAAGGAACGTTTTAAAATATTGAGGGTTGATGGGTATATCACTGGAAACTTTGAGGGTTAAAAGGTCATTAAGCCATTAATAAATGGGTTTTCTGATGAATTCTCGGGATGACAACCTGATATTGTTAATATTATAGTTATGAAAAAGCTAGTAGCGTGACATGGAACGTCAGTAACAATGGTGTCAAGCGATAAACCTAAGATTTAACCTAAAAGGTTGAAGGAATTTTTTGGAGTGAGCGTTTCTAATGTTGAACCAGAGTATAGGTCCATAGAATAGTGGACAAAGTAGCAAGATATGTTGACACATGAGATTGCGATCAAATGGTATTGGATTTAATTATGATTAATTTCTTCTTTGATGAACCTCTATAGTTCAGAGGTAAATTCTGAGAATGATATTTTACAATCATGAAAACCTTCTATAATCCTTTAGAACTCTTTTCTTTTCTTCTCTCTTATTCATCTTCTTCATGAATTGAGAAAAACAACCCTTTAAGGAGGGGAGGTACTGCTACGTGACTATCTGTCTGTGTGATAGAAGTCTAAGTGGAATACCATAACTTGTTTAATTGCTTGTCAAGTACTAAAGGCTGGCCCCCTTCTGTATTAGCTATGCAATATAACAAATGTTCAATTGATCATAGTGATCTCTCAATAAATCTTTCCACTTCTCTATATTGATCGATATTGCGAAGATTAAAGCGATCAGGAAATGCACAGTGCGAGCGAGGTTACCTCCAAATTCGCAGTGGGATAGTGATACCAATGTTACTGCAGGTATCAATAAGGATAAGACTGAGTAAGAGCATAACCCGAATAGTGTGTTGTACGAAAAGTGACAAAGGTGATGGAAAAAGGATAAAGTATGGATTGTAGCACTGGAAGATGTGCTGAGAAAGGGTAGAACGACTAAGAATTGACCGGGAAGCTGAAAGGTGAAACGACAGACAAACGACTCTTTGCTTCCTACCTGATTCCGGGAGGGAATCCTTTTAAGGAGGGGAGGCTGTAAGAACCCCAAATTTTGGATATAATTAAAACTTTTTATTATGTACTGAGGTAATGGTGAATAGTGATTACGACTACGATGTAACAATTGAGATAATGATTGAAAGGAATAGATTTGGATTCAAATGTTTATATGCCATGAAGAATACTATTGGTTGACACTTTAGATAAGAATTATCTATCTCCTAGGGAATTGATATTTGATAATTCTAAAGGAGAAGATTATTCTTATTTCATCCAAATCGATATCTGTTATTGGTCCAGTGGGTCCGTAAAAAGGTTAAGGAACGATCGAAAGAGATCAGGGACAATTGTACAACCCTAAGAGGATGAGTAAAGAAAAATGGATGAATAGTGATTTTGGGTGGACATAGGAATATTATTAGACGACGCGATATATAAGTATCCGGAACGAAATTCTGAGTTCGTATTAGTGATCCAGGGGGAAAAAGAGTGTATGTAAAAGCTGTCGGATTCTGAAAAATAGCACTTTTATTTTCCCCGAGATTTCCCTAGACTCTGAAAGACTTAAAGAATTATTGAAGGGATTTAAGGAATATAGGTTCAAGAATTATTAAAGAGAATTGAAAAGGATGGTGTAAATATTAAGACGGTTTCCGGTAAAACCCTAACTAGAAATCTTCGAGATATTCCTACGAACGATCAATCGAAACGAGCAATAACCGGACAAAGAAACAAGCAGGGAATCAAGATACATGCATGTAGTGGTGGAAAATATCTAGCAAACCAATGATGACTCATGCAACTAGCATACTTAGAGATGAAACTAGTACTTAGCAAAGCAAACTACTTGGTTAGCCCTAAACACCATCCAATCTTCAACACTTGTCCAAGATGATGTATTCCATGACCTAATCACTTTAATAAAGTGGCTTTAGGCTAGATATTATTACAACAAGGTGTATTATGCAAGGATGAGACCAAAACAAGCAAAGAAACTCCACCATTTCCTCTTCTTGCTCCATTCGGCTTTTCCCTTTAATTCAAGGGAGGAAATCATCCTTCCCACCATTGTTTGATCTCTAAAAATTTATCATAGATCCTATATTTCACAAAAATGATGCCCTAGAAATCTTAGTCTCAAACACCACTCTTTCCATTTTCAATAAAATCAAGAAAGTGGAGGATGAATAGTAAACTCAAGAACAAAATTCTTGGATCTTGATTTTAGTTGATGATCCAAGATTCATGGAGGCTATACAAGGACTATACAAGGCTTACTAAGTGCATACACACCCCAAGGAAGGTATAACACTCTTGAAACCCTAGGCCTTACTTTGAGTTTAATGATGTTCTTGATGAGTTTTTAGATTAGTATGTTTATGGTGATGATTAAAGCATGCTTATGTAGTGATTTGTTGATATAAGAGGATAAATAGTTTAGATGAACGGAAAGGCATTGCTTGGCCTTAGTTCATGGTTAAATAACATGTATATGTTGTTTGAGTGGAAACTATGATTATTGGAAAGTTTGGAATTTGGAAATATTCGATTTATAGCCGTCATAATGCCCGATTTTCGATAACCTTAAAGAATTCGTGCATCACAGTGGGGTGAATTGTCTTAACTGGTTATGAACATGACATGTCCTCGTAGATCTCGAGTCATAGATCGTTTTGGCGAAAGAATCGAAACATGCCGACTTACGGTTTAGGAGTTATGGTCAAATTACTAAAATTGGTTCGGAACCGTAAGTAAAAGTTCGTAACTTCAATTGAACCCTCGTAAAGCATGTTACTCAGTGGCGAATCTTGGTAAATAAATACTAGAGGTCATAAGGAAGGTATGAAAGGAAAGCACCTGTCAAACGGATCGTTTTCCGATTTTATAAAAATGTTTGAATCGAAGTTAAACGTGAACGAACCCCTAAAAACCCGCTTGGTTATAACTTTGGTAAAACACTTAGAAAACGAACGATAAAACTCGAGGTATAATCTCGGTTCATAATCGATCGACTTTAGAACTTATACGACTTAAGTATATACCGAGTGTGGGTATGATGATATGTCGTAATAGCGAACAAATGTCGGATCATAGCGGTAATAAAAAGAGTTACATTAAAAGGTGTATAACGAGATAATTCGAAAACGTGTTAAGAATTAAGTGAAGTTTATACCTAGACTTTTAAAAGGTGTTAAGTGGTTAATCTCGAATGTTCTGATTATTTATAGATCATCGAGCAGACCCAGGACACGCTATCTCCACCCACACCCGATTACCAGGCAAGTGTTCAAAACTTTGAACCTGTTGTTGTGATAATATATATATGTCATTGCCATCTTACGTATGCCATAGCATGCATGCCTATTTTCAAATTATATTATGATACCTGTTCCCTGAATTGATATTGGCTTATAGACTAGATACGAATTATCAGTTATAAGCCGGATTGTTTTGATAAGACCCTTAGCGAAGGGCATATGATATTCACTCTTAAATATAGACCGGGAGTCGGTATTTTGAGATATAGATTGTCGTGGAAACCCGGAGGGATTCCAACGGCCGATTATTATTTATTTTAAGGAATGTTATTATTAAACGTTATTTATATTTCCATAAAGTATCAATTGCTTGGAAATATTTCGAAGAATGTTATTCGAGTATTATCTCAGTCGAGAGATATTATATGAATGTTAGTTTCGAATATTCATTTAGAGTTGATTATTTAATGAATATTATTTTGATATTCATTAGAATGTTATTTATTAAATGAATATTACTTTCGAATATTCATTTAAGGTTTTATGTACTTGATAAATATTATTTTAATATTCATTGGAAGTTCTATTTACTTAAGGAATATTATTTCGATTATTCCTTTAAAGTTTTGATTACTAAATGAATATTATTTGGACATTCAATTAGAAGATTATTTATTAAATAAATATTATTTTCAAGTATTCATTTAAGGTTTGACTTATTTATTGAATATTATTTTAAATATTTATTGGAGTTTAATTATTTAATGAATATTATTTTAAATATTCATTTTAGGAGGGATTTATTTAGTAAATAATTCCATATATTCATCCGAGGATTACTTACGAGCAATATCATGAGTTATTAATATTCCGTAAATATAATTGAGTTAATAAATATTCTTGGAATATTTATTTAATTCTTTTAAATTCTTTTTAAAATGATTTATATTATTAAAAGATTACCTTTCACCTCCAGATATTATGTAAAATATTTCGGAGTCTTTTTACGACTATTTTATCAAGGAAAGGTTCCCAACTCTTTATTTTCATTTAAATATATCTTAAAAGGATTCAAATGCTCGCTCAAACTTCCATATTATAGGGGAACCTACTTGAGCAATGTTATTTATCTTGTTGACTTCCCGGTCATAAATCTTGTAAAACTATTCGTTTCACTCGCAACGTGGTTGCTGTTTATCAATTGAATCTTTGAGTAACCTTCTCATCATTCGAGGGGTAAGATTATTGGAACAAGATGGTATCCTCTAACAAGCAGCAGTTTGGGAGATATGATGTTGAATTTTCATTGCCAACTAGATACGACTACTTTGTGGAGTCTAATCAACAAGTATCATACTTGGGGAAAGGGGGACGAACTTTATGTTCATGTTATTCTGGCATCATTTTCGTAAATGTATGACATATAGTTTGAAAGATACTTTTGAACGGTTATATATTATCATTCAGTTATACATTATTGTTGGTGGGCTATTGCTCACCCTTGCTTTATTATTATATCAAAACAACAGCTAGACCAGATGACTCGTATAAGGCGCACTCGACGCTGGCAAGGACGATGAGACTACTAGAGCTGAAGAAGAAGCTATTGGTAGGATAGATTTATTCTTTCAGTACCAAGTATATAGTCTAGTATAACTTATGAAAATGGGTGGCAAAGAGTATGTATTTATATTGTAATTCTTTTGGGTTGTAAGAACTCCAAATGTGATTAATAAAATTTGATTGTTACTCTGATTTCATCTCTGGGACTATAACGGGTGTGTTTTATATTGTTGTGTATGGGTCATAAAGGTGTAATTTATTTTATGTTGAAGTAAGTTCAAGTATTATGGATAGAAATGGAGACCGTAACGACCGGATCCCAGACCCTGGATCTGGGGGTGTTACACTGGTCGAATTCGATCAGGATTCTGGTCGAATTATGGCCTATTTTTACACTCTGGTCGAAGGCTTTTCGACCAGGAATCCTGGTCGAATTCGATTAGGATTCTGGTCAAATTAAGGCCTATTTTTAGGGATGCCCTTGTAGCTGGGCTTAGATTTCCCTTTCATAATTTTATTCCAACTTTGCTGGCCGAAGTTTAAATCAGCCCATGTCAGTTACCACCCAATGCATGGCGATCCATTCTCTGCTTCATGGTTTTATGTTTGCGGAATAAATTCCCACTTTATGTCCCCCTGTTTAGGAAAAAATTTCAATTTTACAATAGCTCTAGTAATCAATTGGGCTGGGTCTACATTAGACAAAGGCCCAAGATCCCACACATTTTCAACAGTCATTCGGTGGTCGATAACAACCCGAAATGGAAGGAGGAATTTATGTACTTGGTCTGGGAAGGGGGTGATTGGGGCACCCTTTTCAGAAAATCGTTTGGGAAAGTGGCTGATGGCTGAAGAGCAGGGTGCCTATGATGCACTTACCAAAGATAATGGTCAGTCGTTGTGCTGGGACCTCATCAATGAGGAATCGTTGAGGGCCGTTGGCCTTTCTAAAGTTTCTCGAACTAACATCTTTTGTAGGCTAATGTGCACTTCCAGAGCATGATTCACCAGGCTAAATTTTGGAAAAATCAAGCTAAGTCTTTCGAGACTAAATATCAAAAAACAAAGATTCGAGCTGAGGAAGCCGAAGAGAAGCTGAAGGGGAAAGATGAGGAGTTGGCCACTGTCAATGCTGAGCTAGTAGACTTGAGGGCGAAGAAAGAGGAGGCTATCGATGCTTATATGGAATCTGATGACTTCCAAGCCTTGATAGAGCAGCATGACAGGATTCTGTACCCTGGCCAGTATACGGAGGGTTGGGATGAGGCCATAGAGGCCGTGCTGAAGAAACATCCTGGGTTGTTCTCTCCTGCTGACTTCCCTAGTCCACACCCCCTATTCCTGCTTCTGTTGAGGGTAGTGAAGATGAGGATAGGATTCTGAATCCTGAGGTTTCTCCCCTGCGGAGGGCCTCGGATACTACTAAGACATCCCCTTCTCGTTCTGCAGGGGCTTCAATGACCTAGGGAGACGAGGAGGAGTCTGCTTCATCCAAACTCTTGGGACTTAGTATATTTATGTTGGCCCTGCGTGGCATATGTTTTTAAAACTTTGCCGTTCTTGTTTTGTAACTTATAACTCGTAGCCTTCGGGCTTTTATTTATGTTATTGCTAGTTTTTCCAAACCTTTGTTATTTTTGTCAATTGTATTTAGCCCTTATAAGCTTGCAATTTAGTTATGCATTGATACATACCAGACATAATATAAACAACAAGAAAACTAAAAAGAACAAGTTGCATAAATGAATCTTGAAACGGGTCCAGCCCTTACATAAGTACTCTACTTCCTACTCGGAGTTTGAAAACTCTGAAATGGTTTCATCGACCTTATTTCTACTCTCGTAATAATATTGGCTATGGCCTACTTAGGATAATCAAATATAATAGACCTTGAGGTTTGATGCGTGCCAAGTGCGAGGCACCTCGTTTCCTTCCAAAGTCTCCAACTTGTACGATCCTCGTCCCAATGTTCCTTTGACCCGATGCGGGCTTTCCCAATTCGGGGCTAGCTTCCCCTTCTATCCAACACCAGATGCTTAAATCTTTCTGAGTACCAAGTCTCCCTGACGGAAGAACCTTTCTTTTACCCTTAGGTTATAGTAGAAGGAGGCTTTCTTCAGATGTTCAACATTCCTAGCATGGGCTTCATCCCTTACCTCATCTATCAGGTTAAGGGCCAGCTTCATTCCTTCTTCATTGGTGTTCGGTTCGAAGGCTTCCACCCCGGGAGATGCATGCATAATTTCCATGGGTACTATAGCTTCAGCTCCGTAAGCTAGCATGAAAGGAGTCGCTCAGTAGTCACCTTGCATGTGGTACGGTATGCCCAAAGTATGGGTAGTAACTCATCCACCCAAGTGTTTCTAGAGCGTTCCACCCTTTTCTTAAGTCCATCAAGGATGATTCGATTAGCAACTTCAGCTTGCCCATTGGATTGAGGGTGGGCAACCGAGGTGAACCAAAGCTCAATTCCATTCTCATCACAATAGTCTCTAAATTCTTTGTTGTTAAATTGTAGCCCATTGTTCATAACCAGGATTCGTGGTATTCCATACCTACACATGACGTTCTCCCACAGGAACTGCGCGACTTGTTTGGTTGTAATCTTGACCAACGGTTTGGCTTCAATCCATTTGGTAAAGTAATCGATAGCAACTATCAAGAACTTCTATTGTGCAGTGGCCATGGGAAAAGGCCCAAGTATATCCATCCCCCACATAGCAAAAGGAATGGGGGAGCTGATGGATGTCAACATCTCTGGTGGTTTCCTAACCACTGGTGCGTGTTTCTGGCACCGATCACACTTTTTCACATACTCCTTGGCATCGACCATCATCTCAAGCCAAAAGAACCCGAGTCTCACTATCTTGTGAGCTAGGGCCCTGCCCCCCAAGTGATGTCCACAAATCCCTTCATGGACTTCCTCGATAGCTGACTTGGCCTCCTTGGGTCTCAGACACTTTAGATATGGAATCAAAAAAGACTTCTTGTAGAGTATCCCTTCAATCAGGGCATACCTTAACGCTCTCACAGATAACTTTTGTGCCTCTATGGCATCAGTCGGGAGCCAACCGGTCTCAAGTTGTTCTTTTATGGGATCTATCCAACATTCCTTGATTCTAATAGGTGCGACTAACTTTGAATCGATGGTAGGGGTTCTCAGAACTTGGAAGTAATCACTTCCAGAATAATTCTCTATCTCGGAGGAAGCGAACTTGGATAAGGCATGATCCTTGGTGTTTTCCTCCGTCAGAATGTGCTCAATGTAGCACTCATCAAATTGAGTCATTACTGCCTTCACAAGCCTTAAGTACTTGGCCATGGTTTCATCCTTTGCCTCAAACTCTCCATTGACTTGGGCCACAACTAGCCTTGAATCTCCACAAACTTTAAGATTCTTGACCCTTAGTACTCCTACCAAAACAAGTCCAGCTATCAAAGCTTCATACTCTACCTCATTGTTGGTTGTTGGGAAATCCAACTTCAGGGCATATTCAATCGTGAATCCATCGGGACTTTGTAGGAAAGGCATGCACCACTTGTTTTTGTTTTTGATGCCCCATCAAAATAGATCATCCAGAATTCCTTCTCCCCGATCATGGGTTCCTTGTCTTCCTTATTACCTTCCTGAGGTATCTCCTGCCCCCCGACTTCTTGGTTGTCAATGGTGCATTCAACCATGAAGTCAGCAAGTGCCTGAACTTTAATGGCCGTCCTTGGATTGTACTTAATATCGAATTCTCCCAACTCAATTGCCCACTTGATGAGCCTACCACTGGCTTTAGGGCTGTGCAAAATATTCTTCAATGGCTGCCCTATGAGGACTTCGATCTTGTGTGCCTGAAAATAGGGCCGTAATTTCCTAGAGGCAGTTACCAATGCTAGGGTAAATTTCTCAATAGTGGAGTAGTACAACTCTGCGCCGTGTAAAACTTTGCTCACATAGTATACGGGTTTCTGAATCTTGTCTTCCTCCTTTACCAGCACAGTACTCACGGCTTGATCCGAGATTTCCAAGTAGAGATAAATGATTTCTCCCATATTTCACTTGGCCAACAACGGGGCTTCAGCCATATACTTCTTCTCTTGCTCAAAGGCCTCTTGTCTTTCCTGTGTCCACTCAAAGTTTTTTACCTTCTTCAAGGTTTTAAAGAACGGTAAACACTTATCCCCAGATTTGGAGATGAATCTCCCCAATGCAGCAATCCTTTCGGTCAGCTTCTGTACGTCCCTTATAGAATGTGGTAGTTCCATATCCAGGATAGCTTTGATTTTGTTAGGGTTAGCCTCGATTCCCCGTTTCGAGACCAGGAGACCCAAGAACTTTCCTGACCCAACACCAAAAGCACACTTAGCCGGGTTCAACATCATCTTATGGTGCCTCAGCACTTCAAATGCCTCACGTAGGTGTTCAATGTGATTCGCCTTCTGTAGGCTTTTCACCAACATATCATCCACATAAACCTCTATAGTCTTTCCAATGTGATGAACAAAAATCTTGTTTACCAACCTCTGATAGGTAGCTCATGCGTTTTTCAATCCAAAGGACATGACTAGGTAATAGTACACACCAAAGTTGGTGATGAATGATACCTTAGGAATATCATCCTTATGCATCTTGATTTGGTTGTAGCCACTAAAGCCATCCATGAATCATCTCGTGCCCAGCCGTGGCATCTATCAACATATCGATCCTTGGCAAGGGAAAACAGTCCTTTGGGCATGCGCCATTCAGATCAGTGAAGTCTATACACATCCTCCACTTTCCATTGGCCTTTTTGACCATTACGGGATTGGCTAACCATTCTGGGAATTGGATTTCCACAATGAACCCTGCCTCTAGGAGTTTGTCAACTTCCTGTTTTATGGCTTCTTGTCTCTCAGGTGCAAAATTTCTCTTCTTTTATTTCACCGACTTCCGGTCTGGATCCGCATTCAAGTTGTGTGTTATCAATTGGGGATCTATCCCTGGCATATCGGCTACTGTCCACGCAAAGACGTCATTAATTTCTTGCAAAAAGGCAATCAACTTGCTTTTTAAGGGGTCTTTCATAGATGCCCCGATATGAGTAACCTTTTCAGAATCTCCCAACTCCAAAGGTATGGGAACCAAGTCCTCTGCTGGTTTTCCTCTCCGCTCTTCATCCTCACGGACATCCATATCCTCGATCGGGAGGACTTGCCCCCCCCGATTCCATCATGTCTTAAAGCGGCCGCATAACAACTCCTTGCCATCTTTTGATCTCATTTCTCTTTTCCCACACCATTTCTGGTTGGGAATTTAACTTTCAAGTGGTAGGTAGAGGCAACCGCCTTAAAAGCATGAAGTCCCGTCCTTCCTAAGATAGCATTGCAGGTAGAAGTTGTAAGAACCCATATTTTTGGTAGCAATTAAAAAACTTTTATTATGTAATGGAGCATAAGTGTAACAGTGGTTCTAGGGAATGAATATTTAACGAAATTTGATTCAAATGTTTATGTGCCATGAACAATGCAATTGGTTGACAACTTAGATAAGAATAATCTATCTACTGGATAAGTAAGATATGGTAAATTCCAAAGAGGAAGGTTATTCTCATGTCATGCAAATCGATATCCGTTATAAGTCCAGTGGTTCCGTAAAAGGGTTAAAGAACGCTCGGGAAAGCGCAAGGACATTTTTTCTAATTATAAGAATTTAAGAGGAAATAAGCAATGAATAGTGTTTTTGGTGGAAATTGGAATATTATCAGACGACGCTATATAGGAGTATTCAGAACGGATTTCTGAGTTCGTATTAATGATCAATAGGAAATATAAGTGTATGCAAACGATATCAGATTCAGAAAAATAGCACTTTTATTTTCCCCGAGATTTCCTTAGACACTGAATGATTTAAGGATTTAATATAAAGATTTAAGGAATTTAAATTCAAGAATTATTAAGGAGGATCGAGAATGGTAGTATAAATATTAAGAAGGTTTCCGGTAAAACCCTAACTAGAAATGCTTGAGATATTCCTCCGAACGATCAATGAAAATGAGCAATAACCGGACAAAAGAACAAGTAGAGGATCAAGGCGCATGCATGTGCAAGAGGATAAGACCAAGTAACTAAGTAGTTACATGAGTAACTAGCATACTTAGCAAATCAAACTAAGTACTTAGCTTTATCTTCTCATCTTACCACTACAAACCAACACTTGTCCATGTAATTTGCATTATCCATGACCTAGTACCTTTAATAAAGCCACTTTATGATAGATATTATCTAAACACATCATCAATAATTCATTTTATCATAACCAAGCAAGAGAACAAAACTAACCAACACCATTTCTCTCCAAAAGCTCCATTCGGCCATACATAAATTCAAGAAAAGAAATCAACCTTCCAACCATTGTTTGATCTCCAAATTTTTATGGTAAGTACTAAATTTCATATAATAGCGATCCTAGAAATCTTAGCTTCAAACTCCACTCCTTTCATTTTCAAATAATCATCAAAGTGGAGGATGAATAGTAACTCTCATGAACTAACTTTGATTTTTTGATTTCTTTGGAGGATCTAAGGTATATTAAGGCTATACAAGGACTAATAAAGGTTTATTAAGGCTTGTATACACTCCAAGAAAGGTATATCTCTTAAGAACCCTAGATTTTATTTTGAGATTATGGATGTTCTTGGTGGTTTTTAGCTTAGTTATGGTTATAGTGTTATTATAAGCATGTTAGCCTGCTCTTGTAGTTGATTTAGCTATATGATGATTATGATGATGAAGTGAGATGTTCTTGGACTTTATAAGATGAGAATCATGTGTGTAAGATGTATGGTATGCCCGGTGTGGCTTGGTTGTGATGTAACAATTTTGAAACGTTCGATTCAAGCATAGAAGTAGCCATAGTCACTGATCTTGATAAGTATATGACATACCCTTGTAGATCTCGAGTCATAGATCGTTTTGGCACGAGAATCGAAGCAAACGGACTTACGGTGTAGGAGTTATGGTCAAAATCGTAAAAGTGGTTCGAAACCTTAAGTGCGAGTTCGTAATTGATATTGAACCCCTGTAAAATAAGCAATTCAGCGGCAAATATTGATAATTAAATATTAGAGATCATAAGGAAGGTGTGGGAGAAAACCTCATGTCAAATGGATCGTTTTTCGATTTTATAAAAATATTCGAATCAGGGTTAAGTACGAATGAACCCCTAAAAAGAACAAGTGGTTATAACTTTGGAAAATCACTTAGAAAACGATCAATAAACCTTGAGGTATAATCTCTTTTAGTAAACGACCGATCTTAGCACTTTTGTGGCATATGTACCTACCAAGAGTAAGTGTAATGACATGCCTTAATAACGAACGAGTGTCGGATCGTATCGGTATTAATAAGAGTTACACTAGAGAGTGTATAATAGGATAACTTGAAAACGTGTTTCGATCTAAGTTAAGTATATACTTAACCTTTCAAAAACGTTAAGTGATTAATCTCGAATACTTTGATTGTTTATAGATCACCGAGCTGACCCAGGACACGCTACCCCTACTCGACTACCAGGAAAGTTTCCAATACTTTGGAACTGTTGTTGTGATAATATATATAATTGATTGTTGTTATAACATATGCCATAGCATGCATGTCTACTGTCAAATTATATTGTGATACTTGTTCCCCGATTGATGTTGGCTTATAAGTTAGATCCGAGATATACTAATTATAAGCCGGATATTGCTAAGACCCTTAGTGAAGGGCATATGATCTTCGTTCATTAAATATAGACCGGGAGTCGGTATTTTGTAATATAGAGATAGTTGTGGAAACTCGGAGGGATTCCAGTGACAGATTACTTGAGGAATGTTATTTATGAACATTATTTATATTTCCATAAGTATTGATTACTTGAAAATTATTCGAGAAATGTTATTTGAATATTCATTCGAGATTATTTATTTAATGAATATTATGTTGAATATTCATTTGAGGCTATTGATTTTGATGAGTATTATTTTGGAATATTCATTTGAGTTTATTTATTTAATGAATATTATTTGGAATATTCATTTGAGCTTTATTTCTGTAATGTATATTATTCTGAAAATCCATTTAAGGTCTTACTTATTTCTTGAATATTATTTAGAATATTCATTCGAGGAATTATCTATTTCGTGAATATTTTATATATTCATTCGATGGTTACTTTGAGCAATATTTTATATTAAAAATATTCTTTAAATATTTATGAGTTAATAAATATTCTTTGAATATTTATGTAATTCTTTTAATTAGTTTCAAAATATATTATTTTATTCAAATATTATCTTCGACTTTAAAAATTATGTAAAATATTTCTGAGTCTTATTATGACTATTTTTATCAAGGGGAGGTTCCCAAAATTCTATTCTTCACTCAAATCTATCTTACAAATTATGAGGGAACCTTACTTGAGACCTGTTATTTATTTGTTTGACTTCCCGGTCATAAATCGTTTAAAACTATTCTTCTCACTCGCAACTTGGTTGCTATTCATCAAATTGAGTCTTTGTATTACTTCCCCATCATTCGAGGGGTAAGGTTGTTGGAACAAGTCGATATCGATTAACAAGCAACTGCTTGGGAAATATTGGTGAATTTTCCTTTCTAACTAGATACGACTACTTTGTGGAGTCCTATCAATAAGTATTACACTTGGGTAAAGGGGGACGAGCTTTACGTTTCAGAGTCATGGATTTACACGAACTAGGAGTATTTGTGCAAGAGGCTGTGGGACAGTCCATCATTGAAACTTTGTGTAAGGGCTGTGGGACAGTCCATCATTGTAAACTGGTATAAGAGGCTGTGGGACAGTCCATCCTGGAAATAGGGTCCGAGTGGCGTCGGCCCCGACTAAGCCCAAAGATGGCTAGGGAGATCCGGCGTGTGGTGGTGTCCATATGTTCTTCCTTCTACATGTAGAGAAACAAATTTTGAGATGCACGACCTGCGACTGATCATCGTAAGGTGGTGTCATCCGGCGCGACATACTCCAACATTGGTTCATCATCCAAATCTATTTATTTTCTGCAACATGAAGTATCACTCGTGTTGACAGGGTTTGAAAACTATTCAAAACTAAAAGTACTCTGAAATACCTCGTAACTTCATCGTTTATATTATATTGGCACTACTTTTGGACTGTTATATATATTATTGTTCAACATACATATTTGTTGGTGGGCTATTGCTCACCCTTGCTTTATTATCTAAATCAGAACAATAGCTAGGTTTGATGGCCCGCGTAAGGCGCACTCGGCGCAAGCAGGTGACTCCAGTCGTAGGACTACCCGCTGATATGGTTGCTGCCATTGCTGAGGTAGACTGACAGCTTTTGTTTTCAGCCTTAATTATATGTATAATTAATGTTAATCAACGGCAAGAACTTTTAAACTGATGTTGTAATGATTTTGGGGTTGTAATAACTTATATTCGTGGATCCTATTAGTAGAGACTTATTTCAATTTCATCTCTGGGACTATAACTGTTTGTGTGTGATGTAATATTATTGCGGGGTCGTAACATGTTACTTATTTATTTTGGACTCAAGTGCAATTACTGTTTCTGGAATATGAGACTGTAACGACCGGGTCCCTGACCCCAGATCTGGGGCTGTTAAAGAAATGGTATCAGAGCGAGAGTTATATATCCCAAGAGATGATGCGACGTTATATAATAATAAATTCACTAAAATAATAAGAACTCTTGCCAAGTTCACCGAAAACCCTTACGGGAACTTTTTAAGTATCATGATAGTAACATAGTTCGTATTTTGTAGGCGAGTGACATCTCCGATCCAGAGGCTTTTGAGAGACAGCACGACGAGGCGATCCAGGCCACCGAGGATAGGGCGGTGGTTGATTCTGATGACTTGTTCAGGACCAGAGATCCATATTATGAGCATCTAGGAGATGAGGATTCAGAGGAGGAGGACCCGGAGGAGGTCCAAGCAGCCGAGGATACAGAGGTCGTTGAGTCTGAGGAGGAGGTGCCGGAAGGGGTCCAGATAGCTGAGGATACCGAGGTTATTAGTGAGGAGTCTGATGATGAGTAACTGGAAGAGATCCGGGCGATATCTGATGTTAGGATTATGGAGGTGGACACCGACATGACTACTGAGCAGGTTATGGATACGGTTTTAGGGCAGGCAGTGGATGAGGGTACTGAGGGAGATATTGATGAGCTAGTTGATGATGCTATTGGGAGTTCAGGACTTCGTGTACCACCACTCTCTACTGAGAGGGCCCCTACCCCACCACCCTTGCCTGTGAGCCCTGTTTCTGAGGAGTTTGATGAGCTGACTCCCGAGGCGCAGCAGGCAGAGGCTGCACCTCTAGCAGAGCCATCTACCCCACCCCATATTCCGATAGAGGGGATACCAGTGTGTGTGCATAACTGGGTTGTGAGCAGACTTTCTACATATTTAGCAGTGGCTGAGGCCAGGTTAGGAGAGTCCAGGGCGGGAGGCGTGCTAGAGCTCGAGAGATGTATAGGGCAGTGACCCATATTGAGCTGAGGGCCCGGATGAGGGTTCTAGGATTACCTACTGATGGGGATGGAAGGGTGTCTAGGATTGATGCTGAGGAGATCTTTTGCATTGCTATGGCGAGGGTCAGAGCTTTGGACCACCATAGTGGCTGATTTCAGAGACAGTGATGTAGTAGTCTAGTCTTCTAGTCATGTACGGATGTAGTAGTGCCAACATTTGGTGGGATAGTTTCATTGTATTTAGTTTCCCTTTTACTGACTAGACGGATAGACCATATATTTCACTTTTGACTAGATGTTGTAGGATGGTTGTACTCCTAAACTGTCGATGTGACTCAGATGATGCATCTTTCAGCACTATGTATATATTTGTTTCCTTTCAGTCATTTTAGTTCTGTTGTGACGCGACCACTAGTTTATTAGCTTATTTACTGCACGTACTGCTTTCAATTAAGTTGCCATGAAATATAAAACTATGGGATCCTAAATCCAAATATGTAACGATTTTGTAAGGAGGAATCCTTAAAAATAAGTGAATTAGCCTAATGTGTAATTGTCCAAATTTTCAGGAAGATGCCTCCATGAAGAATGGGAACTAGGGCTAACCCCCGTGAGTCTACCGATCAAGAAAGTCACAATCAATATAGGGAAGATCCCGAATATGATGAAGCGTAAGATGAGGATTATAATGAGCAAGAGGATTCCCAGTATGGGACAGCAGACGAAACCTTTTTCACTGGAGAATTAGAAGAAGAAGTAGAAGGGGAAGAAATTGAAGTTGAGCAAGAAAGGGAGAACCAGGATAGGGACCCCATGGGTCAGTTTATGGATCTGCTTAGACAAAATTTGAACCGTTACCCCCAACCACCCCAGGGAAACAACAGTACCGTGGCAAACTCTTTCAGGGCTTTTAAGTCCCTTAAACCCCCAGAATTCCACGGATCAGCTGACCCCGTCGAGGCAAGAGCCTGGATTAAGGAAATGGAAAAGTCATTTAAGATTCTAAGCATTGAGGAGGCGCAAAAGACTGTTTTCGCCACTTACCTTCTGAAAGGTGAGGCCAATTATTGGTGGGAGGCAAAGAAAAACATGGAGACGGATGCTATAGTAACCTGGGATAAGTTCAAACAATTGTTTCTGGAAAAGTACTTCCCGAGGTTTATGAAAATTCAAATGGAGCTCAAGTTTTTAGAACTAAAGCAGAACAATTTGTCAGTGGCTGAGTACGAGGCTAAGTTTACCGAGCTATCAATCAATGTAAGAACCCTAATTTTAGTAATATTTTCTTTTATATAATATCATGTGACATTGTCAATTTGGAACATTTCTAGTCATCCCTGTTGTTTAATGGAATTGATTGTCTGAGAAACTATGTTGTTACATTCACTGTGAAAGATAAAGGGAAGGTTGTTGAAGGCAAGAGTCTTATTGTTAGTAAGAATTATAAAACTTGGGACTTGAGAGTTATTGGAGTATTAAAAGATTTATTAGGAATTATGATGAGGAATTATGGATATTCGAGGAATTTACACAATTAAGTACTTAAGGAATTACAAGGGAAGTCTCTACGCGACAAAATATTATTACGAGAAATTAATTAAGATACGATGCGAATTAAAGATTAAGTGACAAGCATTGGTGGAAGAATAATGATACAAGGAATGATATTGCATGCAAGTCCCATGAAACTAAGTAGTTAAGAAAGCAAACTAGAAATACCAAGTGGGCAAGAGGAATAGTAACTAGTTGGCACCACTTTCCAAGGAGACAAGAGGGTATGGTGGTCTAGGTCTAGGCTTGTACCATGTATTACATATACACACACTTAATATATATCACCCAACCCCTTTTACTTTAATCAACCAACAACCAAAAAGCAAACACAAAAACTCTCTTCCCCCCCCCAAGAACATTGTTCTCGGCCAAAGCTAGAAGCAAGGAGAAGAAGAAATTTTTCTTCCACTTCTCTTCATTCTTAATTCAAGGCAAAATTCCTAGGCACTCTACATCATACAAGGAAGGTATACTAAGAATTCCAACTTGTTAAATATAATTGATGTGTTTTAATCAGTGTTTAAGTGTTACAGTGAATTATCAGAGTTTAGCTGGAAGCAGTCAGAGTTTAGTGTAAACTCTGACAGATGGAAGCTCGACAGAGTTTGTTAAACTCTGTCTGGAGGAAGCGTCTACTGGTCAACAGTGATTGAAGATTTATTATGGAAGCGATATCTTTGAAGATTGGATAGCTATCAAAGAGATCGAGTTGACTTAGGAGACGTGTGACAATCTGTAATTGATATCATTGTATAGCTGATTATTAGGAATATCAATTAGAGATTGTATCGTAGCTGTATGTTTTATAAATACAGTTAGGTTAACCCTAGAAGGGTATTGTACAACGAATTATCTTTATTGTAACCTAGCAGCTCTTTGTGATATTTTACATCACGAAGAGGGTTCTTAATACAAGAAGTTTTTAAGTGCATAAACGTCTTACTTGTTAAACTCTCATACGAATTTAATTATTAATTGTGTATTCGGCCTAACAAGTGGTATCGGAGCCAAACTGTTACTTTATTACAGGTTAAGATCCAAACACAACAATAATCATGTCAGCAATTCCTCCACCAACACCTACTGTTTCTGAAAAGGCTCCTACTACTGTGAGTCGTTATGAACCAATCAGGGTTCCTATTCTCAGGCCATTAGAGTATGCTATGTGGAAGGTCAAGATGACTATGTTTCTGGAGGCTACAGATCCAGAATATCTTGACAGGATTTATGAAGGCCCTCACAATCCTACAAAGCTATCTGTTGCAGTTACTGGTGAGGAAGCTAAAATGGTTCCAAAGGAAAAGAAGGACATGACTCCTGAAGATCTATCATCAATTGCTAAGGATGCAAAGGTTAGGCATTTACTGCATAGTGCTTTAGACAATGTTATGTCTAACAAAGTCATTAACTGCACCACTGCAAAAGAGATATGGGATGCTTTTGAAGTCAGGTGTCAAGGAACTGCGGCTATTAAGAAGAATAGGAGAAACATACTCACACAAGAGTATGAGCATTTTGAGGCTAAACCCGAAGAGACCATGACAGAAACATTTGATAGATTCTGTAAACTGCTCAATGATCTGTCATTGGTCAACAAAGAGTATGATCTAGAAGACTCAAATCTCAAGTTTCTTCTTTCTCTACCTGAAAAGTGGGATTTGAAAACAACCACTATTAGAGACAACTATGATCTTGCTGAAACAGAGATTGATGAAATCTTTGGGCTGCTCAAAACTCATGAATTGGAAATGGAGCAGAGAAACAGGAGATCAAGCAGGAAGGGAAAGTCTGTTGCTCTTAATGTTGAAGAGAAGCCTCAGAAGAAAGAGGCATCAAGAAGGAAAATGAAGGGAAAAGCTTTGGTCATACACTCAGAAAGTGAATCATCAAACTATGAGTGTGATTCAAATTCTTCTGAATCATCTGACTCTGAGGATGATGAAGAAAAAATGAGGAAAATGGCTGTGTTGATGGTGAAGACCTTCAAGAAAATGGGCTTCAAGAATTTCAAGAAAGGGAAAAGGTTTTCTAGAGATTCAAATGAAGACAAGAAAAGTTTCAGGAAGTTTGATAAGAGAGATTCTAAAGGGAAGAAGGATAAGTCTGAAATTCAATGCTACAAGTGTAAGGAGATGGGTCACTATGCTCCTGAGTGCAAGAAGGGTAAAACTGGAAAGGTACTCTACACTAAAGGCAGAGATTGGGCAGATACTTCAGATTCTGATGAAGAAGTGAACTATGCTCTCATGGCTACTACTGAATCAGAAACTTCTGAAAATCAGGTACCTCTAACTACCTATGATTATAATATTGATGACATTGCTCAATTAAGAATTTATCTTAAGTCATTGCATATAAGTTATAGGGATCAGACTTTAGACAATGAGAGGATAAAAGCTGAAAATTCTGAACTTAAGGTTAGAAATAAACTTGTTGAAGAAAAACTTGAAAACATGCAACAAGTTCAGAAAGAGAGAGATGATGCTGTTTGTATAGAACAGAATTTGCTTCAGAAATATAAACAACTAGAATCAGAGTTGGAGGAAGCAAATAAGAAAATTAGGACTTGGACTAATTCTGGAAAGGACACTCAACAGATTTTTCAAACAGACACTGTTGGTCTAGGTTATAAGGAGGGAGATGAACTTAGATTTCAAAATCAAGTTAAAATCAGAACTCATTTTGTACATGGAACCAGTAAATTTTTGTCTGAAAATGAAAAAGAAACTGTTAAAAGTAAACCAGTAAAAACCAGTGTTAAACAGGTTAATATTGGTTCAATGACAGATAAACAACTCAAACATAAACTGAAGGAGTTAAAATCTGTTAAGAAACAGAAAGTGTCAAATAAGAACAGAAATGGAAAAGTAGGCATCACTTCAGGAAATAAACCAATGCTTGCTAGTTATGCTCCAAGAAAGACATGTCATAACTGTGGTAGTACTAAGCATCTTGCAAATTTCTGCAAGAAAAATAAAAATATAAATTCTTTACCTACCAAGTCTGAGGTAAAGAAGGATTTTGCTAGAACTAAGCCACAGACTTTATGCACACACTGTGGAAGCACTTGGCATTCCATTTATACTTGCAGAGAATATCATGCTATCTATCATAATTACTATGAACTGAAACCCAATCTGAAATGGGTTAAAGTTGATACTGCAAGTGTAAACACTGATACTGTTAGCTCAAACTCTGATAATGTTAATTCCGCTGCAAAAGCTAACAAAGTTAAGAATGCCAAAGGATCCAAGCAAGTCTGGATCCTTAAAACTAATCCTCAGTAATTGCTTGTGATTGCAGGGCAACAGGGAGGCAACCCTAGTCGTGGACAGTGGATGTTCAGGACACATGACTGGAAATAAAGCCCTGCTATCAGACTATGAGGAGAAAGCTGGCCCAAAAGTTTCCTATGGTGATGGCAATGTAGGAAGAACATTGGGATATGGCAATATTAATCTTGGAAATGTCATCATCAACAATGTAGCTCATGTCCCAGGACTCAAGCATGACTTGTTATCTTTGAGTCAAATTTGTGACAAGGGATATCATGTAGATTTTCAACCTGAATATTGTGAAGTTATCAGCAAATCTACAGGAAAGGTTGTTCTAGTTGGTCACAGGCAAAACAACATTTATGAAATTAAGCTTTTGATAGACTCTGTTGGAAAAGCTGTTTGCCTGTCTACAAGAATGTCTAGTGAAGAGAGTTGGAAGTGGCACAAGAAACTCTCACATTTGAACTTGAACAACATCAATGAATTGATCAGAAAGGATCTTGTAAGAGGACTCCCAAAGGCTCTGTTAAATGTTGATGGACTATGTGATTCATGTCAGAAGGCTAAACAAAGGAAGTCATCTTTCAAGAGCAAGACAGAATTTTCAATCACTGATCCCTATCATCTTCTGCATGTTGATCTCTTTGGTCCAGTAAATGTTATGTCTATAGCAAGGAAGAAATATGCTTTAGTCATTGTTGATGAATACACTAGATTCACTTGGCTGTATTTTCTAGCAAAGAAGGATGAAACTGCATTAACTCTGATGGAGCATGTGAAGCTTCTGGACAAAGGATCAAGTAACAAAGTCAGAATCATCAGAAGTGATAATGGAACTGAGTTCAGAAATGCAACAATGGAAGAATTCTGCAAGAACAATGGAGTGAAGCAAGAATTTTCAGCACCTGGTACACCACAACAAAATGGTGTAGTTGAAAGGAAAAATAGAACCTTGATTGAAGCTGCCAGAACTATGCTTGATGAAGCAAAATTGCCAATTTATTTCTGGGTAGAAGCTGTTCAAACTGCTTGTTTTACTCAAAATGCAACACTGATCAATAAGCATGGAAAGACACCATATGAGATGGTGAAGAAAAAGAAGCCTAAAACTCAAAATGCAACACTGATCAATAAGCATGGAAAGACACCATATGAGATGGTGAAGAAAAAGAAGCCTAACCTGAAATACTTTCATATTTTCGGGTGCAAATGTTTTGTTTTGAAGACTCATCCAGAACAGTTGACCAAGTTTGAGCTAAAGGCAGATGAAGGAACTTTTGTTGGCTATCCACTGTCAACAAAGGCATTCAGAGTTTACAATCTGAGAACTAAAGTGATCATGGAATCTATACATGTATCTTTTGATGATAAGAAGATAACTGGACTTGAAGACAAAGATGAATATGATCAACTGGATTTTGAAAATGAAGATTTAAACTCTGATGAAGCAAACTCTGATGAAACAATTCTGACAGACTCTGTTGAAACAAACTCTGAACCTCTACTGGTAAACACTGGAGAAACTTCTCATCCACAACAAAGGGGAGAACCAGTTGAGGGGGAGCATGATCAAGATGAAGACTCAAACACTGATACTGAGTCAACTGAAAAATCTGGATCAAACTCTGATGATTCAAACTCTGAAAATTCAAATTCTGACTCTGGGCAGTCAAGTTCAGGGGGAGTCTCAGAAAAACGAAGATAGATCACAACAAAATCAGGAGAGCATGGATCAAGGGGGAGGATCACATGCTGATAGAAGTCATTTGCCTTCTGCTAGGAAATGGACTAAATCACATACACCTGATTTGATAATTGGTGATCCAGATGCAAAAGTGAAAACAAGAAGTGCTACTGCAAGTGAATGTCTGTTTCATGCATTCTTGTCTAAAAATGAACCAAAGAAAGTGGAAGTTGTCAATTTCTTGGTGACAGACTTGTCTCCTGGTACAGCAAGAAACAGAAATCAATCTCCACATCTACAGCAGAAGCAGAGTATATTGCAGCTGGTAGTTGTTGTGCACAGATCTTGTGGATGAAGAATCAATTGCTGGATTATGGTTTGAGGTACAGTAAAATTCCTATTTACTGTGATAACCAAAGTGCTATTGCTATGACAGGTAATCCAGTACAGCATTCAATGACCAAGCACATCAGCATAAGGTACCACTTCATCAGAGAACATGTAGAAGAAGGGAATATTGAACTACATTTTGTGTCTACAGAACAACAGCTTGCAGATATCTTCACTAAACCATTGAGTGAAGCTACATTTACAAGACTGGTCAATGAACTAGGAATGGTCTCTGGTTCTGACTAGGAATGTTGGTTAGATTCAAATTTTACTTATGTATTGTATTACTCATATTTCCTGATTGGTTAAATGCTAAGTGAACTCTGTTGATTAAACTCTGTTATGCATACTCTGTTAAACTCTGTCAGCATGCCTGTATGTCATACACTGTTATTCAGTTTGATAAACTCTGAGAACTCTGAGTTGATTTTTGTCTGAATGAAAACACCAATGAAGAAATATGTATGAAGCATGACTCTCAGCAATTAATCATGAATCTTTCTGAGTTATTGTGATCTAATCTTAGATTGTGCAGAAAGTTAACACAGCATGATACTGGGTCATATTTATAGCATCTCTTAGTTTATTTTGTCCTAAACTCTGAGTCTATAAATACTGTGTGCATTACCTTACATGAAAAACTACTGATGTTGATGAACTCTAAACTCTGTTAGTTATACTCTGGTTGAATAAAATGCTTACTGCAATACCCCAAAGAAAATGTATATAGGTTGTTATACTCCTTTGAGATTATGTTGGATACTAGGATGACCCAGGAACTTATTGGTATATAATATGTGCTAAAATTCTCTGATTTTTGGTGACTAGTTAAATACTAGGATGACCCAGGAACTTATCAAAATGATAAGGGCTAAAATTTTTGAATTTTTGGTGACTGGTTCCAACCTCTAATTACTGGAATGAATAAAAAAAATGTATATATAGAGGGGGTATAAAATAAAAGTTACTGTATATAGTTTGATTACTTCAGAGTTTAGCTTTCATCATACAGTCAGTGTTTACAATGACAGTTTGTGCATCCAGTGTTTATTGATTTACTTTATGGATTTTATGAAAAATTAGATGCTCTAAAAATTGATTTAGTAAACTCTGCTTCACACACATATATATTCACAACTGTGCAATTTATGAAAGGGTTTCGGTGATAAAGTTGGAGAATTGAAAAACGCTGTTGATTCGTGATTTGTACTCTAAGGTAAATTTTCACTTGGATAATTTGAAAATTTTGGAGTAAATAGGGATTTTGACAACTGTTAATAAGTGTATTGTTGATGAATTTGTTCCATATATGATTACTTTAATTAGTTTTCATATTCTCTTCTTTGATTTATTTCCTTGAAGAATAGTTCATAAAACATAAATAAAAATTGCAGAACACACTGAATAAGATTAGAGAAACATAATTTTTCATTGATAATAAGAAAGAGATTACAAGCAAGTATTACATCTTTTTGTTTTTTCTATCTGCTAATCTATTCAACAGGAAACTAAAAGGTCAAGTCCAAACCACTCCATTGTTAGCAAAAAATCCCAGATCCCATCTTTGCCACTTTATTTGGGTGGAAGTTGAAGGGATAAGGTTATTTTTGCTGACATATTCATTAACAATGGTTGGTGGTGTTGGATGAGGATGCCTTCGAGGAGAGCCATGCAAATGTTGCTTGGAGAGCAGCATCGATGTCGATCACTCTTGCAGGTTTCTCTCTCTCGATCTCTTCCAGACCGGCATCCAGTTGCAGCCACAGAGTCTCAAGCTGTCTTTCCCAGTCAAACGCATCAAACTCTTCATGCGTATAGCTGAAGATATCCCTATTGTCGACAAGATAGAGGTTCTTTTCTTTGATGGTAAGGTTTGCCATTGTTTTTCACAGTGTTTTGCTTGAAGGGTTTGTGATTTTTCAGGGGAGAATGAAAGGTTAAAGGATTAATGAACTAATCTGAGCAAGTCTCTAGGCCTTAAATAGAGATGGGTAAGTAACGAAGTCTTAAAACGCTTCGTATTCTGGTTATTAATGGCTACAGGTAAACGCTTCATATTCTGGTTTTAATTGGGTCCAGGTATTTTAAGAGAGTGTTATTTGATTTTTTTTAAAATCAAATATTTTATTGTTTTAATTTGCAAAATACTCTTCTTAAAAATACGCGCACGTGACCCACTCACCCATTAATGTGTCCCACTCACCCATTATCGTGTCCCACTACACATTAATCTAGGAACTGATTGAGTGTTTGATTACATAAGAGATTGAGTTTTTAATTACTCTAATTACTTTTGTGTCCAAACGGTTGTGTTTTATTTTTACATCTCACAGTTCTCTCATTTTTTTTTCACTTGGGCATTCTCGCAAACACCTTTCCTACATACACTTCTCTTGGGGATTCTTGCAAATTTCTTAACTCAATGGCTTCTAAACCATTCACTGCTCTTGGTTTACGGTTTGTTCCTAACAACTATGAAGCTCCACTCTATCATGAACGTGTTCCAGAACCGTTTCATCTAATGCAGAATTTCTTGAGAGATTCAGAGATTGGACAAGCTCTGGTTGGACCCGATACTCTCTCTGCATCTCAAATTGCTACTTTTTGGCAGAATTCAGTTTATGTGGATGGAGGAGAGAATGGGACTCCTAACATCATCTTCACTTATGAAGAACAAGACTTTGTGATTACTCCACAAACTGTAAGAGATACAATGGGGTTTGACACACATACATCTTATACTCTGGTTAATGAAACTCTATTGAGAGAGATGCTACAAGAGATAGGTTACATGGAATCTCTTGACAAGCTTGGCGGTATAAAGAGACCTAATCTCAGGAAGGAATGGAACTTTTTCTTTGATTGCATTACAAGGACATTCCAGAAGAAAGTCACCAACTGGGATGCCATTCCAATAGACAGTCTCCAAATCGGGTATTCTCTACTCTATGGTAGTAATTTTGATTTTGGTAGATATGTTCTGATGAATTTAGGTGATAAACTGTTAGAGTCTACTACAGTTTATTATGCTCGTTTTTGTCAAATGCTGTGCAATGCTTGTGTACCTGGTCTAGAAATTGCTGATATTGATGAAATTCAGCCTTTTAGAGTCAACAAGAGAATATTCTCTGATATGACTAATAAGGATGTTGGTAAGGAAAATCTCCCTGCCTTTGTTCTGCCACTTGCTTTGCAGAACTTTCTCAATCAACCTCAGGATCAACAACAACCAGACCAACAACCAGAACAACAACCACAACAACAACCAGAACCACAACCAGAACCACAATCTGAACCACTAAACATTGATCGTCCTCAAACACCAAACACTGAACCACCTACATCAACTATTCCCTCAGCACCTACAAAACAACCTTCACACACTTCACAAACAAACTCTGAATCATCACAATCTCCACCACAACCACAGCCTAAAACAAAGAAAGGCAGAGTAAAGTCAGCACTGAACACTGAACGACATGCAAGAGTTAAGAAGTCAATAGAGACAAAAATGAAAGCAAAACAGACATCTCCTGGAGCTGTTTATACTAGAAGAGTGAAAAGAATAAAACAAATGGCAAACATACCTAAGTCACTCTCAGTGGTAGCACAATCTCCACAATCTAGTGAAGAGGATTCAGATAACGTGCCTCTAGCAAAGAGAAGAAAACTGGTAATCTCTGATTCTGTGGATGAAGATATTGAAGCTGAGAAAGATGAAAAACCTGCAGAGGTTGAAATACCTGTAGAGGTTGAAATGCCTGCAGAGGACAAAATGCCTGCAGAAGAGGATACTAGAGATGGCCTTTCTCCAATAAATGATATTCTTGATTCATTTATGCAATTCTCTGATCCTATCTCTGATACTGGTGCAGCTGATCAACCCACGGTTGTTCTTTCTGAAACTGTGGCATCCCATACTGAGTTACTATCTGATGCTCACCAAACTGTTGAAGGAGGAGATGAAATTGATCAAGCAACCAAGGCTCTCAGTCTATGCCTGTTGTTGACAAAGATGTAAATTTTGTTGCTGAGCCTGAGCAACATGGAGAAAATCTTGACAAGGCTGCAGAAGAAATTGCTAAAACGGTGGCTGAAGATGAACATGCTAAAGCTGCAAGTGTTGAATCTGAAGGTGAAAGTAGTGCAAACTCTGATTCTTCTCTGAGTGCACCAGTACAAACAGACAATAAACATACACCTTTCACTCAACCTTGTACGTCTCATGAAGTTGAGAGAGCACAATTTGCAAAGTTTGCTGCTGAATGGTACAAAGAGGATTGTATTTTTCCATGAGGGAGAGCAGCTGATTTTGTTAAGCACACTGCTGATACTATCTCCAATCCAGAGATTCTTTCTTGCTTAAAAGCAACTGTAGTTCAAGTCAAAACTCTGGATAGAAGATTTGATGACACTACAAAGGCAATCACTGATTTGCGGACATAGGTTGTAGCTAGAGAAATGAAAATGGAAAGAGAGTCAAAACTCATGAATACAAAATTTTCTACAGTTCAAGACAATCTCTTTGCCAGGCTGAGTAAAGTTGAAGAGAATCAGTCTGACTTATCTGTTAAAATCGATTCTATTGCTACCTCCTTGGAGTTAATTACATCTATTCTTATGCCTGATGATGTCAAAAAGGGGGAGAGAGTTGTCAGAAGGGATAGTGCTGGAGATGGAGGAGCAAGTAGTAAAGGAAAGAACAAAACTGAAGAAGTTCAAACTTTGAGAACTAGCAAGTCATCTAAATCACAATATGTTGGGAGAAATACTGATACTTAAGGTACTTCAAAGACCAAGAGTTTGCTTTTACCTTCTAATCCACAGACTAATGAAGAATTGGCTACTAAGCTGTTTATTGAAGAAAATGAGGAAGGAGTTACAATTGAGGACATTGAAGCTGAAAAAAAGAGTTTACAAGAAGAACATCTCAAGGCTTTAAAGTCTGGTAAGTTACAAAGAGGAAAAGCTCCTAGACCTGTTGTTAAAGGTGTTGTGATCAAGGAAAGGGCTGATGTTAGTCAAAGATCTCGGTTTTCAAAGGAAACAATGGCAGCAGAAGCTCAACTCAAGCTGAAAGGCATTGAAGGAGAAAGTTCACAGAAGAAAGTTACAACTTCTGTTGCATCACAAGTAATGACCACACCTTTACAATCTTCTCAGTTGAAATCTGTTTTTGGGAAAGGAACAATTCAAGATCCAAATATATTATCTGGAGTTTCTATGAATATTTTTGATGGAAGAGCTTTGTCTGGCAAAGTTGGAAATAATAAGGGTGGACTAGGTTCACACAGAGACAAAAGGCAATATACTGGTCCTAGAGATCCTTCTTCACTGGCTGTTCCAGGTCGTGGTGTTCCTCAAGAAAGTTTGGACAGACTGGAATCAGTAGAGTTAGTTCATCAGAAAAGTTTAAAGAAGGACTTTCTCTTGTACTTCATGGCTGATGGGGCAGTATTTAAAATTGGTGAGAATGATATTGGCTTGAAATGTTGGGAAGAACTAGAGTATGTTCTATATCTTTTCAAGGTGAATAGTCAAAGGACTCAATCAGTTGCTAATGTGCTCAGACGGAGAATGCTTCAGAATTTGGCAATCAGAGGAGAGAAGTATAATAGCAGATATGTTCCTAAGTACAGGGATTACAAAGGAAATCTCATTGAAATGAAGAAAGGTACTGCAAAGTTAAAGACTGATTTGGGAATCACAGTACTTGACTTCAATTCACAGTCAGAAGAAGTCAAATTTATCAGACTGGGAAATGAGATGAGAAGGAACAAAATCTATGATCTTAGGGCTGCTATCTACTAGACAGATGAGAGTGATCCTCAGCTCAGAGAGATTAAAGAAGCTATGAAGATTGAGCTTGAAAATGCAGAAAGAAGATTGCTTATAGATTATCTCAGAGCTATGCCAGATCTTGAAGTGATAAGAGATTAAGGTCTGTAAGGATTTTCTTATTCTCTGTAGTTTTTGTTAAGTAGAAGCTTAAACTCTGAATTTGTATAAACACTGTATTTGTCTATTTGTTTTGACATCATCAATTATTGTTATTAACTTGTGCATTTTTGCTAATGAACAAGTTGGGGGAGATTGTTAAACATAATTGATGTGTTTTAATCAGTGTTTAAGTGTTACAGTGAATTATCAGAGTTTAGCTGGAAGCAGTCAGAGTTTAGTGTAAACTCTGACAGATGGAAGCTCGACAGAGTTTGTTAAACTCTGTCTGGAGGAAGCGACTACTGGTCAACAGTGATTGAAGATTTATTATGGAAGCGATATCTTTGAAGATTGGATAGCTATCAAAGAGATCGAGTTGACTTAGGAGACGTGTGACAATCTGTAATTGATATCATTGTATAGCTGATTATTAGGAATATCAATTAGAGATTGTATCGTAGCTGTATGTTTTATAAATACAGTTAGGTTAACCCTAGAAGGGTATCGTACAACGAATTATCTTTATTGTAACCTAGCAGCTCTTTGTGATATTTTACATCACGAAGAGGGTTCTTAATACAAGAAGTTTTTAAGTGCATAAACGTCTTACTTGTTAAACTCTCATACGAATTTGATTATTAATTGTTAAAGTTTTGATGAATAGTAACAAGGTTGAGCTTTCTTTTAGATCTTGGATTATAAGGGTTGTAGGAGCTCATCCAAGGTGTTCTTGAGAATTGTAAGGCATACCCAAGGCTCCTAGATACTCAAGAAGGTATAAAAACCCTAACCCCTCTTGGCCATGTAGGATTTGTGATGTTTAATGCTAGATCCATGATTGTTAGTGTAAATCTTGAACATATAAGTGATGGATGATGTAGATCTTGAGTTTAAATGTTGTGGTTGTGATTTTTAAGCTTGTGGTTAGTATATGTATCTCCATATATGTTATAAAGTATGATCTTGGTGATTTAGATGTTGGTTGTGATGTGGATGTAAGATTCTTGGTTGGTTTAGTGATATAAGCATGCTGAGATTTTTCCAGGAACTTGAACTGTCTTGTAAGAGGGTTTTGAACCCCCAAATCTTGTCCCCTTAAGTCCTAATATATATTATTGGAAAGGTATTTGAATGTAGTTTCCAGAAATATAAGGTTCATGACTAGGTGATGTATAGATTTTGAGTTATGGCCTGAGAAGTGAAATGTGTTTCTGGATTCCGGACTGCAATAAATGGTCCCCTTGTGAACCTTGTTTAAACCCCTAAAAATTTATGTAGGATCATGGAAAAATTAGAGAAGCTAGTAAATGCAGTGGTGAAGGCTACCCAGAAAGAATTGGATTAAAATATGTATTTTTCAATTTTATAAAAATGCTAGAGTAAAATTCGCGCAAGGGAAAAAGTCGTAAGTGGAGTGTAATTTTATGGGTAATGGCTATGATTCGGATATGGTAACCAAATTAAGTCAAATAAGTGACGAGCGTAATCGAGCGATGACATGAACCTATAGTGGGGCTAGAGAGTCATAAGACGAAGTCATTAAGTTAATTTTGTACCCCCTAAAACCTCGCAATTAAAGAGATATTGTTAAGGTACTAACGATTGGCTATTGATTATGTATAGATCGTTCCACTCCGCAAGCTCGACCACCCCAACCTCACCAAGGCAAGTTTACTTTTCAAAACTTACATATACAAGGACTTTCACTGTTGTGTTTGTAGTTTTCAATCATATCAAATGTTTATGTTTATCGAATTATCGATGAAATTGAGATGTATAAGTACATATATGTTTGCACCCCTTGAACTTAGAATGAAATGTTTTCTTCGGACAACGACTCTAGCAATAGAGGTCGTAGCGGTCCATATATACTATTGACCGGGGAGCGGTATATTAATATATTATAATTAAATTGCGAAAACCCGAAGGGTCATTCGGGGAGTATCGTATACTCAAGTAACTATTTTTATATCTTCGTAAATACTCAAAATACCTATCTTGGATTAAAAGCTTATTTAATTAAATAATTATTTTATTAATTATTAATATTAAATCTTAAAATATCAATTATTAATTATTGTTCATTATTTTAAAGACAAAGCTAATCCAAGATACATTTAGCACTTTCAAACTCGAACTCTTTCGAACTCAAAACATTTTCGAAAACCCCCGGTCAGGTTTGCTTCTTGTGTGATTTCAAGAATCATCGGTCGATTGATGTCGGACCTCAATTACTCAGTTTTCAATCAAAATCAAGTTTTTAAAAGAAAAAGAAAAAGGGACTCTGGCAGGTGTGGGAACCGTTGACGAACGATTCCCGGGATGTGTAAGCGGCCGTGAGCCAGGCGGTCCATCAATTATTATTCCGGCCCAGGTGTTGCCGAAGGATGATTACGGATGTAGTTTTCATCGAGGGTGATTACGGATGTAGTTTTCACCCGGGGATAGTTACGGATGTAGTTTCTATCCTTCTACCGGTAGAGAAGACCCGTGGATTATTGGACTTGGATGTGGCGACTGATCATCGTCAATCCCTGTCAGGTTTTATGTTTTCTTTAAGTCCCATTCCTCCATTTTGGAAAATGCTCTGACACTGCTTCTTAGGCTTATGTGCCAAGTTGCTGATAGTGTTCTATTTTGATGAGAAAGATGTTGGCTCTATGCAGTATCTAGAACTGCAAGTTTATTTTGAAAACAAGGGCACGTATTGTTGCACCTTCAAAATTTATCAACAATGACAAGTGATTTTATAATTGATTGATACAAACGAGTTTAATAACTGTTAATCATATGTAATGTTATAATGCTTACCTTATACATATATTTCTTGCTGAGCTATAGTTGCTCACTCTTGCTTGTTTTCAAATTTACAAACACAATAGCTAAGAGAAATGGCAAGACCCAGACAGACTTCCCGAAAGCAGGTGACTAGACCCGAGGCAGCAGTTGAGATTCCTCCTGTAGGCCCCATTAGCCGGATTGGTTGGCAACTTTTGTTAGTATGTTTTATTTATAAGTATGACCTGTGCAAAGCAGTGTACCGTAACAAACTTTCAAGCCGCCAACTTTGCTTCATATCGAAGTGTTGCTGGTAGCATAAATGCTATTTAATTCGGTCTGTAATAACTCTGAAACTTTTACTTCTGCTTAATCAATTGTGTGACGTTTCTGAGACTCTAACTTGTGTGTGTGTGTGCGGTGTGAGTTTATTGTGGGGTCGATGGCTGTTTTATATATTATGTGAAAGAACAGGTATGTTATTAATGGAAAATGGACTGTGAGCGCCTAGATCTCCGACCCCGGATCTGGGGGCGTCACAATCAAGGTTTGTGCCAGAGTTTGTGGATACTGAGTAGAAGAAAGCGAATACGTTTCAGCAAGGGTTGAAGCAATGGATTCAGAATCAGGTAGCAGTCTTAGAGCTTATAGACTATGCCACCTTGGTGTAGAAAGCAACAATTGTGGAAGCAGGGAGTGATATGATGCATAGGAAAAGAGAGAAAGGGGGAATAAAAAGGAAGCATGCCAGCATGGGCGGAGGTTCCGCAGGAGGAAAACCCCCGAATAAGTTTAATCGAGGAACAGTTTCCCTACCTGAGAGGAGCATGGGATTCAAACAATCTGTGAGTGCAAGTGTGAGCCAGGGCGGCAAGCAATCAGGAGCGATCCACTCCCACCAGTCTAGACCCCCATTACCCGAGTGAGCAACTTTTAGAAAGAAACATTCCGGTACATGCCACCAAAAACTGATAACCTGTTTTAAGTGTGGACGGGTAGGCCAATATGCTACCTCTTGTACCACAGTTATTCCTAGTACAAACCAAAGAACCACTTGTTTCCAGTACGGATGTCGAGGTCACATGAGGAAGGACTGCCCAATGAACAAGCCAGCAGCATTAGGGGCAAGCAAGGCTGCCTCAAATAGGCCACCAACTGCTAGAACTTTTAATATGATGGTGCAGGATGCCGTAAAAGACACAGACGTGATAGCAGGTACCTTTTCTCTCAATTCAGTTAGTGCAAACGTCTTATTTGATTCTGGAGTAACTAAGTCTTTTATATCGAGGGATTTTGCTTGTAAATTGAAACTTAAAATCCAATCACTAAAGGATTCCTTACAAGTAGAGATAGCTAACCAAGAGATAGTTCCATTTAATTAGATTCACCCTGATTGCAAATTAGAAATAGGAGGACAATCTTTCTATGTCAATTTGATTCCTTTTAAACTAGGGGAATTTGATGTTATTTTGGGAATGGATTGATTATCTCGCAATAATGCTCAGATAGATTGTAAAGGGAAAAACATTAAGTTGAAAACCCCAGGAAAGAAGGAAATGGTGTTTCGAGGGATACGACACACCCAGAACATTCTAACCATGGCGCAAACCAAAAGATTGTTGCGAAAAGGGAGCGAGGCTTACTTAGCTTATGTTATTGACACTCAGAAGGAAGCACCTAGGTTGCAGGACATTCCGGTAGTTAATGAGTTCGAAGATGTATTCCACAAGATCTTCCCGGATTACCACCTAGAGTAATTGAGTTTGTTATTGAGTTAGCCCCGGGACGGCGCCAGTATCGAAGACCCCGTACCGATTAGCCCCAGTAGAAATGAAAGAGCTAGTTAAGCAATTACAAGAACTGTTGGATAAGGGTATGATACGACCCGGTGTGTCGCCGTGGGGGGCAGCAGTGTTGTTTATTAAGAAGAAGGACGGGAGTATGAGGTTATGCATTGACTATCGAGAGTTGAACAAGCTAACCATAAAGAATAAGTACCCGTTACCCAGAATAGATGACTTGTTTGACCAGCTAAAGGTTGCTGTGTATTTCTCTAAGATTGACCTGAGAACAGGATATCACCAACTGAAGATGAAACCTGAAGATATCCCAAAGACTGCATTCCGTACCAGATATGGACATTATGAGTTCTTAGTGATGTCATTTGGATTGAGCAATGCCCCAGCAGCTTTCATGGATTTAATGAATAGGGTGTTCAAGGAGTACTTGGACCAGTTTGTTATAGTTTGATCGATCATATTCTTATCTACTCAAAGACAGAGGAAGAACATGCTGAACATTTGAGGATAGCTTTAGAAATAATCAGGAAAGAGTAGCTGTATGCCAAATTCTTGAAGTGTGAGTTCTGGAAAAATGAAGTGCAATTCTTAGGGCACGTGATCAATAGGGAAGGAGTGTTGGTTGACCCCTCCAAGATAGAGGTAGTTTCGAACTGGGAATGACCAACCACTCCAACAGAAGTGAGGAGTTTCATCGGACTGGCAGGATACTATAAACAATTTGTTCATGATTTTGCAAAGATCACAGCTCCATTAACTCGACTTACCCATAAAACTGAGAAATTTGAATGGACTGAAAAATGCGAGAAGAGTTTCCAAGAGCTGAAGAAGAGGTTGGTGACGGCTCCAGTGTTGGTGTTGCCTGATGGAAAAGGAGATTTTGTAATTTACAATGATGCTTCGCATAAAGGATTAGGATGCGTGCTTATACAGCACGGTATGGTAATCGCGTATGCGTCAAGGCAGCTAAAGGAATATGAGATTCGATATCCCACTCATAATCTAGAATTGGCAGCAATAGTTTTCGCTTTAAAGATTTGGAGGCACTACTTGTATAGAGAAAAGTGCGAGATTTACACTGACCATAAGAGCCTCAAGTACATTTTCACTCAGAAAGAGCTTAATATGCGCCAGAGAAGATGGCTGGAATTAATCAAGGATTATGATTGTGAAATTCGTTATCACCCGGGTAAAGCCAATGTGGTGGCTGACGCCCACAGTAGGAAAGAGAAACTCAAAATGATAACCTCAGAAGAAGAATTGGTGAGAGACTTCAAAAAGTTTGAAATCGAGGTCAAGATACCCGGAGATGGCCAAGAAATGTTAATGGAAATTCGAATCCAACCCCCATTTTTGGAAAAGATTTGACTATGTCAAGAACAGATAATGGAGGAAGAAGAGAACTCAACGGAAGAGATAATGACCGGAGAAGAAATTAAGTGTGAAAGAGACAAAGAAGGAATCATGAGGTACACATACAGGATATGGATTCCAAATGTGCAGGAGCTCAAGGACGAGATTCTATATGAGGGACACAACTCAAGGTACTCAGTGCACCCCGGTAGTACCAAGACGTTTATTGTAACAGCCCCAGATCCGGGGTCGGGGATCCGATCGTTACGGACTCAATTTCCATCCACGAAACCAACATAAATTAAATTACAACCTTATGACCCAAAACAACAACATAAAACACACAGTTATAGTCCCAGAGATGAAATCAGAGTAACTATCAAATATTGTTAATCACGAATTTGAGTTATTACAACCCAAAAGAATTTAACTTACATACTCTTTGCCATCCATTTACATATGATATATGGATAAATATATCTGATGCTTAAAAGCGGAAAAACTAGCCTACTAATAGCTTCCTCCTCAGCAATGGTAGCTACATCAGTGGGCAACTCTCTAACGGCTCCCGCGCCCTTGAGCCAAGTGTGCCTTGGACGGGCCATCTGCTCTAGCTGTTGTTGTGATATAATAAGTAAAGCAAGTGTGAGCAATAGCCCACCAAAAGTAACATATATGTGAACAACAATATATATATAACAATTCAAATATCTTTGAAACCATATGCCATGCATTAACGAACATAGTACCAGTATAAGGTAAACGATGAAGTTGCAAGGTAAGCAAAGGTACTTTCAGTTTAGAACAATTCTCAAACCCTGTCAACAAGAGTGATACTTCATGTTGCAGACAATAAATAAATTTGGATAATGAACTAATGCAGGAGTATTCACCGCCTCGCTGTTCCAATCCTTAAGCTGATCAGTCGCAGATTGTACAGCTCAAATTAAATTTATTACCGGTAGAAGGAAGAGCTAATGGATTTACTTGTCTACCGCCCTGTTAGATCTCCCCGGCCAACGGTTGGGCCAAATGGGATGGACCGGCGCTACTCGGCCTCTTACACAACAACTCCTTGACTCTGAACGTAAAGTTCGTCCCCCTTTCCCCAAGTACAATACTTGTTGATAAGACTCCACAAAGTAGTCGTATCTAGTTGGAAAGGAAAATTCACCAATATTTCCCAAGCTGCTGCTTGTTAATGGATACCAACTTGTTCCAACACTTTTACCCCTCAAATGATGAGAAGGTACACAAAGATTCAATAAATAAGTAGCAATCAAGTTGCGAATGAAAAGAATAGCTTCAAAAGATTTATGACCGGGAAGTCAACAAGATAAATAGCATTTCTCAAGTAAGGTTCCCTTATAATTTGGAAGATAGCTTTGAATGAAGAATAAAATCGGTGAGAACCTTCTTTGAGAAGAATAATAATGAATAGGCTCAGAATAGTTTACATAATACACGAGGGTCGAAGATAATATTTGAATGAAGTAAATCGTTTTTAAAACGAGTTAGAAGAATTAAATAAATATTCAAAGAATATTTATTAAATCATAAATATTTAAAGAATAATTTTAATATTGCTCAAAATAAACCTCGCATAAATATTCAAAATAATATTCATTGAATGAATAATGAATATTCCAATTAATAATGCTTATTGAACAAATAATTATCAAATGAATATTCGAAATAATATCCGATAATTGAATCGACTTTAAATGAATATTGAAGATAATATTCATTGAATAAATAAAGTTCAAATGAATATTTAAAATAATATTCATTAATTAAATAATGGAAAAATATTTACTTGAATATTTTTCTCCGAAATAATCACGATATATCGAGAAATACTGACTCCCGGTCTATATTCGAAGAATGGAATTCATATGCCCTTCTCTAAGGGTCTTAGCAATATCCAGCTTATAACCGATATGTTAAGTATCTAGCTTATAAGCCAACAATAATTCAAGGAACAAGTATCACAATATATCTTGAAAGTAGGCATGCATGTTATGGCATATGTATAGCAACAATCACATTATATATATATATATTATCACAACAACAGTTCCAAAGTATTGGAAACTTGCCTAGTACTCTCGCTATGCTAGTGGTATGACTCGGGGTGGTCCCGCAATCTATAAATAACAAAATTATCCCGGGTTAATCACCTATCACTTTGAAACGCCAAGTAAACACTTTACTTAAGCTAAAGCACGTTTTCAAGTTATCGCTCATTAACACCGTTATGACCCGACACTTGCTTGCTATCAAGGTATGTCATTAATCTTACATTTGATAGGTACTTGAGTCATATAAGTTCTAGGGTCGATCGTTTACTAACCAAGATTATATCTTGAGATTTATCGATCGTTATCTAAGTGATTTTACAAAGTTATAACCATGTATCCGTTTTAGGGGTTCGTTCGCAATTAACCTTGATTCGAACATTTTTATAAAATCGAAAAACGATCTTTTTAACATAAGGTCTTCTCTCACACCTTCCTTATAATCTCTAATATTTAATTACCAAGATTCGTCACTGAATTACTCGAGTTAAGGGGGTTCCATTTCAATTACGAATTTGCATTCACGGTTTCGAACCACTTTTATTAAATCGGCCATAATTCCTAAACCGTAAGTCCGTTTGCTTCAATTATTTCGCCAAAACGATCTATGACTCGAGATCTACAAGGGTGTGTCATATGCTTATCTAGATCATTGAATTATGTCAACTGTTTTGCACGAATTTCAAGGGTTAACAAATTTCGGCATTATAACGACTATAAATCGAACGTTCAAAAATTCATAATATCAAACCCAAGCCACACCGGGCATACCATACATCTTCCATACATGATAATCAACTTGTTAGGTCCAAAACATGTCACTTATCACATGATCATCATATCTCGAACTAGGAGTATTTGTGTGAGAGGGTGTGGGACAGTCCATCATTGAAACTTTGTGTAAGAGGCTGTGGGACAGTCCATCATTGTAAACTGGTATAAGAGGCTGTGGGATAGTCCATCCTGGAAATAGGGTCCGAGTGGTGCCGGCCCCGACTAAGCCCAAAGATGGCTAGGGAGATCCAGCATATGGTGGTGTCCATATGTTCTTCCTTCTACATATAGAGAAACAAATTTTGAGATGCACGACCTGCGACTGATCATCGTAAGGTGGTGTCAACCGGTGCGACATACTCCATCACTGGTTCATCATCCAAATCTATTTATTTTCTGCAACATGAAGTATCACTCGTGTTGACAGGGTTTGAAAATTGTTCAAAACTAAAAGTACTCTGAAATACCTCGTAACTTCATCATTTATATTATATTGGCACTATGTTCGTTAATGCATGCCATATGGTTTCAATTATACTTTTGGACTGTTATATATATTATTGTTCAACATACATATTTGTTGGTGGGCTATTGCTCACCCTTGCTTTATTATCTATATCACAACAACAGCTAGGTTTGATGGCCCTCATAAGGCACACTCGGCGCAAGCAGGTGACTCCAGTCATAGGACTACCCGTTGATATGGTTGCTGCCATTACAGAGGTAGACTCGCAGCTTTTGTTTTCAGCCTTAATTATATGTATAATTAATGTTAATCAACGACAAGAACTTTTAAACTGATGTTGTAATCATTTTGGGGTTGTAATAACTTATATTTTTGGATCCTATTAGTAGAGAATTATTTCAATTTCATCTCTGGGACTATAACTGTTTGTGTGTGATGTAATATTATTCCGGGGTCGTAGCATGTTACTTATTTATTTTGGACTCAAGTGCAAGTACTGTTTATGGAATATGAGACCGTAACGACCAGGTCCCTGACCCCATATCTGGGATTGCTACAGAAGACATCTGAGTGGCCTCCCTTGGCTCTTGCCCTATAGTCATGGGTAACTGAATCGTCCCCTCAACTTTCGACTCAACTCCGTTGAACCCGTATATGGGCATGTTTGATGGTGTCAACTGAGACTCACTATATCACATCTTCAAAAAGGCATCATGGAATAGAATGTCTACTGAGGCTCCATTGTCTATCAAGACTCTCTTCACTTGGGAGTTGCCTATCATAGATGAGATAACTAGTGGGTCATCATGGGGAAACTTCACCCCTTCAAGGTCCGAATCATCGAATCAAATTTAGACTTCCGTCTTTGCACGCTTCGGTGCTTCCCCTACGATGTGCATCACCTCTCGTGCATACGCCTTTCTGGAATTTCTACTTGTCCTAGGCCACTTTCGGCCCACCAAAAATCATGTTTATTACCGGCCCCCGGGGCTGCGGATTGCGGTTATAATCCTCATCTTTCTTATCATATTCCCGTCTTGGGTTTCCCCGATCCCCATCTTTGTAGAATTTATTCAATTTTCCCCTACGGATTAGGAACTCAATCTTATCTTTCAATTGTCTACAATCGTCGATATCGTGTCCCACATCTTTGTGGAATCGGTAGTACTGATTCTTGTTTCTTTTCTCAGGATCAGTCCGTAGTGGCTTCGGCCATCTCACGTCCTTGTCCTTTTCTATCTCCGTCAGGATTTGGCTTCTTGGGGCATTCAACCTTGCATACTCCATAAACCTTTGCCCTGGACTCCCCTTTTTAGGAGCTGAATCAGAATCTCTGCCCGTACGCGGGTATTTATCTCTCCCATCATATTCTTGCTCCAGCTTCCGCTTCTTAGAATTGTCACCGTTCGTGGTATTCCCCGTTCCTGACTCCTTCTTTAGACTATCCTCAACTTTAATATACTTATCAGCCCTTCGTTGGAGCTCAGCATTGTTCTTAGGGGGATGTTTTGCCAGCGACCACTTAAAGAAGAGGTCAGTGGTTCCATGCTCCAGGGCTACCATGGCCACCTTATTCTCCAAGTTAGTGATATTTAATGTCTCTTTGGTGAATCGCTTGAGGTAATCTCTCAGATTTTCATTCTTACCTTGCACCACAAACATAAAAGATGCAGAACTTTTCTCATGAACTCTTTCACTAATGAATTGGCTGACAAAAGCGGCACTCAGCTCCTTAAAAAAGCCAATCGAATTCGAGGGCAGACGGCTATACCAATGTTGTGCCATGCTCGACAGGGTTTGAGGAAACGCCCTACACTTGAGAGCGTCATTAGCCGGCTGCAACAACAGCGCGTTTAAGAATGTCCTAACGTGATTGGAAGGATCACCCGTTCCAATATAAGCCTTAATAGTGGGCATCTTAAACTTCCTAGAAACATGAGCATTCATCACCTCCTCAGTGAACGGGGGTGTGGGATCGTCAGGATCTCCCAGCGGCATCTAATCCTTGGGGTCACCGTTGGGAGTTTCAACCCTTGTTGATCTTCCAGTTGGGGTATCTACCGTTCTTTGTCTCCTTGAAGACCTCGATCTCCAAATCGATTAGGGGAATCTCCCTTGAAGTTGGAGGGGGTGGATTCTGATTTTGCCTGGCTTGCTCTCTTGCCATGTCTTCCTTTAGCCTTAGGATATCGGCCTTGTGTGCCTTGATTCTCTCGGTAACTGTTTGAGGGGGTCCATCATGGATTCTTCGGCGAGTTTGTCCTACAGGCTCCTTGCTTGCCTTGATTCGGTCCTAAACCCCTGATGTAAGGTGGATTATACGTCTCGCGTATCTGGAGGGCATGACCGCTTGGTCCAGCCTGATATGGGGGATAGTTGGGCAACCCATACGCTGGGTTCGTGCTTGCGGGGATCAAGGTAGTAGAGATCTGAGTGATGGGGGGAATGGATTGTCCTCCGAGAGGGGAGACCACCATCTGCAGGGGATTCGTCCCTTGGGTGGAGGGATTCATCACTAAGGGTAACGATCCGTGAGTTTGCATTTCAGTTCCTTGAGGTTGAGTGGTTAATGTTTGGGAATCCGTCCCTGGGGGTACCTGTTCCCCAATCGGGGGTGCGGTGGTGCTGGTAGTGGTTTCAGAAAGTGTTAGTGTTCTCTGGGTGGTAACCATGGTTGATATCCGTTTCCCACAAACGGCGCAAAATGATTTGGAATAAAAACTAAGGTGTATTTATTGTGTATTGAATGCTAGGGTTAGGGAGAGCTTCGAGCTTTAATGGCTGATCAATTGTTTCGTGACTTAACTCTGGTCCTCACAAGATGCCTACGTATCTTGCAACTATCAAGAATCAAGCCAATAAAACATAGTTCCGTTTGTGAAGGATCAAGTACTTATATAGGTGTTGAGAACCCTAGAATCAAAGTAGAATTAGGTGTCTTGGCGGGCAAGTCGCAGCTTAGGCCAAATTCTAGATCCTTTCGGATGGAAAGTGGATAAGTATTGAAGTCATATGCCTTGGAGGCTACTCCAAAGATGATTTGGTTTCCTTTTAGACTCAATAAAAGAGTCTTTTATTTGGCTGATTTGTTAGCCACGAATTTATTATTAAATTAGGGTTTTGGGCCTCATTAATGGGCTTTAACCTTGGACCAATCTAGGTTTAATTAATATCACATTAAATGTGTCTCTAGGGCTTATTTCCAGCCCATATCAACAGTTATATGTCACCGAAATCCGGTTTGTAATGGCTGTTTGATTTGTTTCTCCGATATTACTGTTGATTAAAACTGTTTTTGAAGATTATATTCTTAAAACTTTATGAATCTTTTCTAAAAGCTTTTATAATTCTGACAATATTTTCACAATTCTTTTATGAATTTTGAAAAATCTATTTGAATAATTATTTAATTAATTAGTTAATCATTTTGATTTATCTTAATTATATAAAAATGTATTTAAGATGAATTATTTTGAGATATAAATACTTAGTTTAATCTGATTAAAAGTGATTAAGTAATCAACTAGTTACTTGATCAATTTTAGTCGATGTTGATTTTAATTGTATAATTGATTCGGATTGATAAGGTGTAATATTATTGGGATAATGTATAAGAACTTATAACTGTTGATTATTGCTTGGATGTGTCAGCTGTGTTCCGACTGGTAGTATGCCCATACAAAGGAGCTGCTATCCGATTTTTTTTATTTAAAATTATTTCATAAATCTTTTAGTAATCTGAAAAGAACTATATGTGAATTAATGTGATATGTAAGCTCTAAGGTATAAGTGTAAGTCGATAATACGTGCTACATGATTATGTGATTATATATTACTATTTTGAGAATCTTATCGGTATGAGCTATATGTGATACATTGTAAAGCGTATAGAACACGATTGAGTAGAATAGAGTTAGACGATTAAGGTTACAAGTGTACTGAAGTAGTACTTCACCTGTATATATAGGTACAGTAAGAAGCCGGTTGAGGCTAGTGCACGTGTGGATGGAATCTTGAGGAAGGAGATAACTATCAGAGTTGACGAGTGTGCTCGTGTAGAGGTTGACAAACGATAAAGGAAAGACGGATGTACGATCGAGTAGAGGCCAACTTATATAGAAGTAGAGATTGATGTAAAGTGAATGACGAATCCGTGTGATGAAAATGGAAACTTCATGTATTGAGGCAAATTTACTATCCCTCACTTATTGTTAAAGTGATGTGAAACCTCCTGTATTATTTATTTGTTCTTTCGAAATTCCTTCTTGCAAATAATTATATTCTTTGTATTTATTCTGAATAATGTGAACCTGTTCTGTTAATTAAACGATGTTTCTTTCAAATCATTTTGCTAGTGCCTAAACTCTTCATTTTTATTGCCAGTGACTTTCTTCTTCTATTAATTTACATAATCATTCTCAAATTATTCTGTCATTATTTATTTTACTCACCTATTGTTCAGGTGTGGATTCTTCTAAAATTATTTTATATCAATATTCCTCTTCTTTATTAATATCCTTTAAAGAAAGTTTCTCTTCAAATTGTTGTAAACTAATTCGAGGTTTAGATTGTTGTTGGGGTATGTGTTGCTCAGTGACGGTTAAAAACCGAGAATGAATTGAGATCTTCTTAATTATTCAAACTCAATATTGTCATGCCGGTTTGGTAGCTGAAGCCTATGAGTGCTTAGCTGACAAGAGTGACACCTTGGGTAACTGAGAATTTCTTAAATCTTCGTTTTAAATTATTCAACTCTTTTATGTAAATTCGAATTTTGCCAGGATAATTATATCAGTTGATAATCTTGAAATGAGTGGAATTTCGCCAGTGCAGTAATTTAAATCTTCTATTGAACTTTGAATATTCTGTATTCCCAGCTTACTTTATAATTGTTGTTTCATTTCCAGAATCGTAATAATTGCTCCGTTATTTAATTGATTTATGTTTCCTTGTTGAATTATGATTCAATCTTATTGAACTATGCCATGTTTTGTTTAATCTTGTTGCTTTCCTGTTTATAATCCTTATATCAATTGCTTCCCTGACTCTCAATCTTATATTGTTACTCATTAAAGTGGATTAATTAATTAAAGATGTTTTTTTAAAAAATTACTTATACTGGGCTGATCTGTTATCAGTGAGTATAGAGGACTTAAAAGTGGAATGTTTTAAAGATTTTAAAGTGGGGGATTCCGTCAAAATGTTTTCTACGGATTCTTTCATATTGGAGGCGTAAGTATAACGCCCTAGAAAATTTCGTATTTATAAATATTTAACTAATATTAAATGTGGATTATATTATGTGAATATTGTTGCAAAGGTGGAATACGTGTGATATCGTGTTTGTATGTTTATATGATGATTTATGTGTGATGTGTAAGTCCGTGTATTTTTATTTTTATTTTTGAGGATTAAAATCTATTTAAAATAGGCATTATTGATCTTTTGAGAATTTTATAAAATCATCGGAGTTATTAAAAATCATGAAATCTTTTGTAATATTATCTTTGTATAATTATTTAGTTTTTAAAATTATTAGGAGAATTATTTGAGTGTTTAAGTATTTTAAAATGATTTTAAGAGTTTTATTACATTTAAAGGATCAAAACTTGTAAAATTCATATTTAATTCATTTTTGACCCTAAAAATATTTTAAAAATATTGGAGTGTTTGTAATTTCATGACGTTTATTTTAGAAATTTTAAATTTAAATTTCCACCTATTTTCTATGTTAGTTCGAATTTAGAAATGACTTACATTTATTAAATATTGTTTTTCAGCATTATATTTTCCTTTTGCCCCTGTCTTTAATCCCTAAAGAACCCAGCTTCCCCAATTGAGATCTCTCGGCTTTGTTGTTCTTGAGATCTCTGGAAAGTTCTCTCTTATATCTCTTAATCTCTCTTTGACTCTCTCTCGAACTATCTCTCTCAATATCTCTCCCTAGCAATCTCTCTCGTTTCTCTCTACTCGCAGTTTCCTCTCTCTCTCTCTCTCTCTCTCTCTCTCTCTCTCTCTCTCTCGACCCTGCCTCTCTTTTCCCCCATCTGTCTGTTCTGCGTGTGTAGTGACAGAGGGTGTGTGGCTCGAAAATTTAGCAGGTGTTGTGGGTGGGGGTGTTGATATAAATATGTAAACGTCGGTTATGGCTCTATCATTGTGTACGATTTCTGTGACTCGGTGATGGCTGTTGGGTTTGAGGTGTTAAGTCGAGTAAGAGGTGGGTGTGGTGTGAAGGTGTGCAGTGGCTGGGTTACGTTCTGCGTGTGTGTGTGATTTTTATGATAAGTGATAGAGGAAGAGAAGGTGTAATGGATGGAGGTTGTGGAAGGAGAGGTGGATGGATAGTTGGAGAAGGAGGAGAGGAGAAATTCGAATTATACTGTTGTAAGGTAAGAGACGAATGTAATGGGGTGGACTGGTACGAACGACTGGAATACGTGGAAGAATGGGTGTGTGTTGGAACAGAGGAAGTAAGTGGGTGAGTCTGTCTGTGTGTTAAGACTGTGAAGAACATAGAGGACAGGAGGGGGATGGTATGGGGTGATTTGGAGGTGGCGTAAAGGCTATGTGTGTGCATTTTATGGGTGGTATGTAGAATATTGGGTGTGTGCGTATGTTTATATTGGTTCATGTGGGTATTTAACTGTGATTGTGTGATAATTAGTGTGATAGTGTAATAGTCAGTACCAAAGTGAAGAGGTGTTAATTTTGTCAATTAGATGGTTTGGACCTTGTTAATTTGGAGAGTAGGATAATTCGAAGTTATAATTATTGTCAGTGTTAATTAACCTGGTTGATGAATTGCTGGTAATGATTAATTACTATGATGGCTGTTAATGAGTAAGGAATGAATGTAGTTATGTTGGTGCTGTGTGAATATTAACTAGTACATATTAAAGGTGTAAGTTTACAAGTGGATTGAATTTAAAGGTGGGTGCAGGATGAGTGTTGGGAATATAGGAACTGTGTTAAGGTATGTATACTGAAGAGACCAAGAAGAGAACCGAGAATGAGGATGAGAGAAAAGGAGTTGATAAGATGGAAAAGAAATAACGTGTGTAAGAACCCAGATTTTTGGTAGTAATTAAAACTTTTATTATGTAATGGAGTATAAGTGTAACAGTGGTTTCAGTGAATGAATATTTAATGAATTTGGATTCAAATGTTTATATGCCGTGAGCAATGCAATTGGTTGACAACTTAGATAAGAATAATCTATCTCCTGGAAAGTAAGATACTGTAAATTCCAAAGAGGAAGGTTATTCTCATGTCATCCAAATCGATATCTGGTAGCTCATGTCATCCAAATCAATATCTTTTATAAGTCCAGTGGTTCTGAAAAAGGGTTAAGGAACGCTTGGAAAAGCGCGAGGACATTTTTTCTGATGATAAGAATTAAAGAGAAAATAAGCAATGATTGGTGTTTTTGGTGGAAAATGGAATATTATCAGACGACGCTATATATGAGTATTCGGAACGGATTTCTGAGTTCGTATTAATGACCGATAGGCAATATAAGTGTATGTAAACGATATCAGATTCAGAAAAATAACACTTTTATTTTCTCCGAGATTTCCCTGGACACTGAAGGATTTAAGAATTTATTAAAAAGATTTAAGGAATTTAAACTCAAGAATTATAAAGGAGGATTGAGAATGGTAGTATAAATATTAAGAAGGTTTCCGGTAAAACCCTAACGAGAAATACTTGAGATATTCCTCCGAACGATCAATAAAATTGAGCAATAACCGAAAAAAGAAACAAGCAGAAAGCCAAGATTCATGCATGTGCAAGAGGATAAGATCAAGGAACTAAGTAGTTACTAAGGTAACTAGCATACTTAGAAATAAACCAAGTACTTAGCATTCATCTCATCATCCTACCACTAAACACCGACACTTGTCCATGTAATTTGCATCATCCATGACCAAAGCACTTTATTAAAGTAGCTTTATGTTAGATATTATCAAGAGACATCACTTTATGCAAGAAATCAACCAAGCAAACAAGCCAAGAACACCAAACTCTCTCTTTCTCTTCCATTCGGCCCAAGGCCAAATTCAAAAACCAAAATCCCACTTCCCACCATTTTTTGATCTCAAGATTTTTATGGTAAGTACTACATTTCATATCATATTTATCCTATGAATATGAGCCTCAAATTCCAAGTCTAGCATATTTAATAAAATCATCAAAGATGAGGATGAATAGTGATTTCAAGAAACTATCTTTGATTTCTTGTTTTCTTTGGTTGATCTAAGTTATATTAAGTTTATACAAGGACTAGATCAAGCTTAGTAAGGCTTTTACATACTCCAAGGAAGGTATATCTTTTAAGAACCCTAGCTCTTACTTTGAGATTTATGCATATTCTTGGTGGTTTTAGCTTAGTTATGATTATGATGTTAATGTAGGCATGATTATGTAGTTAGTTTTGTTGATCTTAGAGATATGATGAATATGATGATGAAGTGAGATGTTCTTGGACTTGATAAGATGAATATTATGTGTACAAGATGTATGGTATGCCCGGTGTGGCTTGGTTGTGATGTTATAAATTTAGAAACGTTCGATTTATAGCCGTCGTAATGCCAAAATTTCGTTAAATCCTTAAAATTTGAGCTTGACAGTAGGTATAAAGGTTTGATCTTGATGAATATATGTGACCTACCCTTGTAGATCTCGAGTCATAGATCGTTTTGGCATGAGAATCGAAGCAAACAGACTTACGGTTTAGGAGTTATGGTCGAAATCGTGAAAGTGGTTCGAAACCGTAAGTGCGAGGTCGTAACTGAAATAGAACCCCCTTAATATTACTAATTCAGTGAAGAATCTTAGTAATTAAATATTAGAGATCATAAGGAAGGTGTGAGAGAAAACCTCAGGTCAAACGGATCGTTTTTCGATTTTATAAAAATGTTCAAATCTAAGTTAAGTGCGAAGAACCCCTTAAAAGAGCACTTGATTATAACTTTGGAAAGTCACTTAGAAAATGATCAATGAATCTCGAGGAATAATCTTTGTTAGTAAACGCTCGACCTTAGAAATTATATGGCTTAAGTACCTACCAAGTGTAAGTAAAATGACATGCCTTGATAGTGGGCAAGTATCGGATCATAACGGTGTTAATAAGAGTTACACTAGAGGGTGTATAACGAGACAACTTGAAAACGTGTTTTAACCTAAGTAAAGTATATACTTAGCCTTTCAAAAGCGTTAAGTGATTAATCTCGAATATTTTGAATGTTTATAGATCACCGAGTTGACCCAAGACACACTACCCCTACTCGACTATTAGGTAAGTTTTCAATACTTTGGAACTGTTGTGATAATATATATGATTGATTGTTGTTATACTTATGCCATAGCATGCATGCCTGCTTTCAAATTATATTGTGATACTTGTTCCCTGATTTGATGTTGGCTTATAGGTTAGATACGAGATATACTAGTTATAAGCCGGATATCGCTAAGACCCTTAGTGAAGGTCATATGATCTCATTCTTTTAATATAGACCGGGAGTCAGTATTTCTTGATATATTGTGATTATTTTCTGAGGAAAATATTTAAATAAATATTTTCCCATTACTTATTTATTGAATATTATTTGAATGATCATTCGAGATTATTTATTTAATGAATATTATTTTGAATATTCATTTGAGGTTATTGATTTAGATGAATATTATTTTGATTATTCATTTGAGGTTATTGATTTAGATGAATATTATTTTGGAATATTCATTTGTATTTATTTATTTAATGAATATTATTTGGAATATTCATTTGAGCTTTATTTCTGTAAGGTATATTACTCTGAAAACCCATTTAAGGTCTTACTTATTTATTGAATATTATTTAGAATATTCATTCGAGGAATTATTTATTTCGTGAATATTTTATATATTCATTCGAGGGTTAATTATGAGCAACATTTTATATTAAGAATATTCTGAAAATATTTATGATGTAATAAATATTCCTTGAATATTTATTTAATTCTTTTAACTAATTCTAAAAATAATTCACCCTATTCAAAAATTATCCTTGACCTTCAAATAACTATGATAAAAATATCAAAAAAAAAACTATGATAAATATTTCTGAGTCTTATTATTATTATTATTATTATTATTATTATTATTATTATTATTATTATTATTATTATTATTATTATTATTATTATCAAAGAAGGTTCTCAAAAACTCCATTCTTCAATCGTATCTATTTTCCAAATTATGAGGGAACCTTACTTGAGAGCTGTTACTTATTTGTTTGACTTCCCGGTCATAAATCTTTTAACACTATTCTTTACACTCGCAACTTGGTTGTTATTTATCAAGACGAGTCTCTGTGTTACTCCCTCATCGTTCGAGGGGTAAGATTGTTGGAACAAGTCGATATCCATTAACAAGCAACTGCTTGGGAAATATTGATGAATTTTCCTTTCCAACTAGATACGACTACTTTGTGGAGTCCTATCAACAAGTATTACACTTGGGGAATGGAGGACGAGCTTTACGTTTCAGAGTCATGGATTTATTCGAACTAGGAGTTTTGGTATAATGTGTAAGAGGCTGTGGGACGGTCCATCATTGAAACTGGTGTAAGAGGCTGTGGGACAGTCCATCTTGGAAATAGGGTCCGAGTGGCGCCAGCCCCGACTAAGCCAAAAGATGGCTAGGGAGATCCGGCATATGGTGGTGTCCATATGTTCTTCCTTCTACATGTAGAGAAACAAGTTTTGAGATGCACGACCTGCGACTGATCATCGTAAGGTGGTGTCATCCGGCGTGACATACTCCAGCGTTGGTTCATTATCCAAATCTATTTACTTTCTACAACATGAAGTATCACTCGTGCTGACAGGTTTTGAAAACTGTTCAGAACTAAAAGTACTCTGAGATACCTCGTAACTTCATCGTTTATATTACTAGCACTATGTTTGTTAATGCATGGCATGTGGTTTAAAAAATACTTTTGAACTGTTATATATATATATTATTGTTCAGTATACATTGTTGTTGGTGGGCTATTGCTCACCCTTGCTTTATTATTTATATCACAACAACTAGGTTTGATGGCCCACGTAAGGCGCACTCGGCGTAAGTAGGTGACTCCAGTCGTAGGGCTACCCACTGATATTGTTGCTGCCATTGCTGAGGTAGACTAACAGCTTTTATTTTCAGCCTTAATTATATGTATAATTATGTTAATCAACGACAAGAACTTTTAAACTTATGTTGTAATCATTTTGGGTTGTAATAACTTATATTCGTGGATCCTATAATTAGAAGACTTATTTCAATTTCATCTCTTGGACTATAACTTGTTATGTGTGATGTGATATTATTGCGGGGTCATAGTATGCTATTTATTTATTTGGATTCAAGTTCAAGTATTATTGATGGAATTGAGACTGTAACGACCAGGTCCCCGACCCCAGATCTGGAGTTGTTACAGAAATGGTATCAGAGCGAGAGTTTTATATCCCAAGAAAGGATCCGACGTTATATAATAATAAATTCACTAAGATAATAAGAACTCTTGCCAAGTTCACCTAAAACACTTATGGGAACTTTTTAAGTATCATGATAGTAACATAGTTCGTATTGTGTAGGCGAGTGACATCTCCGATCTAGGGGCTTTTGAGAGACAGCACGACGAGGCGATCCAGGCCGCCGAGGATAGGGCGATGGTTGATTCTGATGACTTGTTCAGGACCACAGATCCATATTATGAGCGTATGGGAGATGAGGATTCGGAGGAGGAGGATCCGGAGGAGGTCCAGGCAGCCAAGGATACAGAGGTCGTTGAGTCTGAGGAGGAGGACCCGGAGGGGGTCCAGATAGCTCAGGATACCGAGGTTATTAGTTAGGAGTGTGATGATGAGGATCCGGAGGAGATCCAAGCGATATCTGATGTTAGGATTATGGAGAAGGACACTGATATGACGACTGAGCAGGTTATTGATGCGGTTTTAGAGCAGGCAGTGGATGAGGGTACTGAGGGAGATATTGATGAGCCAGTTGATGATGAATTGGGAGTTCAGGACTTCGTGTACCACCACTCTCTATTGAGAGGACCCCTACCCCACTACCCCTGCCTGTGAGCCCTCTTTCTGAGGAGTTTAAGGAGCTTACCCCCGAGCCGCAGCAGGCAGAGGCCGTACCTCCAACAGCGCCATCTACCCCACCCCATATTCCGATAGAGGGGATACCAGTGTGTGCGCATAACTGGGTTGTAAGCAGACTTTCTACAGATTTAGCAGTGGATGGGGCCAGGTTAGCAGAGTCAGGGTAGAGCTCGCAGCTGAGAGAGTTGCTAGGTTGGGACGCTAGGGCGGCGGGAGGCGTCCTAGAGCTCGAGAGATGCATAGAACAGTGACCCGTATTGAGCTGAGGGCCGAGATGAGGGTCCGGACTCTACCTACTGATGGACATGGCTTGGTATCCAGGATAGATGCTGAGGAGATATTTCACATTGCTATGATGAGGGTTAGGGCTTTGGGCTCCACTGGTGGCTGATTTCAGAGACAGTGATGTCGTAGTCTAGTCTTCTAGTCATGTACGGACATAGTAGTGCCGACTTTTGTGGGATAGTTTCATTGTATTTAGTTTCCCTTTTACTGACTAGACGGATAGACCATGTATTTCACTTTTGACTAGATGTTGTTAGGATGGTTGTACTTCTAAACTATCGATGTGACTCGGATGATGTATCTTTCAGTACCATGTATATATTTGTTTCCTTTCAGTTAGTTCAGTTCTATTGTGACGCGAACATAAGTTTATTAGATTATTTTTGCACGTACTATTTTCGATTAAGCTGCCATGAAATATAGAACTGTGGGATCCTAAATCCAAATATGTAATGATTTTGCAAGGAGGAATCTTTAAAAACAAATGAATTAGCCTAATGTGTAATTGTCCAAATTTTCAGTAAGATGCCTCCACGAAGAATGGGAACTAGGGCTAACCCCCGTGAGTCTACTGATCAAGAAAGTCACAATCAACATAGGGAAGATCCCGAATATGATGAGGCGCAAGATGAGGATTATATTGAGCAAGAGGATACCAAGTATGGGACAGCAGACGAAACCTTTTTCACTGGAGAATTCGAAGAAGAAGTAGAAGGGGAAGAAATTGAAGTTGAGCATGAAGGAGAGAACCAGAATAGAGAACCCATGGGTCAGTTTATGGATATGCTTAGGAAAAATTTGAACCGTTACCCCCAACCACCCTAAGGAAACAACAGTACCGTGGCAAACTCTTTCAGGGCCTTTAATTCCCTTAAGCCCCTAGAATTCCATGGATCAGCTGACCCAGTCAAGGCAAGAGCCTGGATAAAGGAAATGGAAAAGTCATTTGAGATTCTAAGCATTGAGGAGGCGCAAAAACTATTTTCGCCACTTACCTTCTGAAAGGAGAGGCCAATTACTGGCACTACTACAAATATTGGCAAAGGAACCGCTAATAAGAGACCACCTTATTCAAATAATTGATTACATAAGAAATGAAATCACACTTTTTCAAAAAATGGTCTCTTATATAATATAAAAGAGACCCTTTTATTTAAACGAGTGGTTCTTTAATAAAAGAAACCTCACTTCTAAAAAAAGTGATCTCTTATGATATATGAAAAGAGACTTCTTTAATTAAAAAAATGGTTTCTTATCATTTTTTAATATTATTTATTTTCAATGAGCTCCGTTAATATTAGACACCATCTCATCTTTTAATTCCATCGGCCCTCTTTCTCGATATCTTCTCTTATAAAACTTTTAATTTTAATTTAATTAAAACCGTGGTGGGGGGGCCAAGAAAAACATGGAGACGGATGCTATAGTAACCTGGGATAGGTTCAAACAATTGTTTCTGGAAAAGTACTTCCCGAGGTTTATGAAAACTCAGATGGAGCTCAAGTTTTTAGAACTAAAACAGAACAATTTTTCAGTGGCTAAGTACGAGGCCAAGTTTACCGAGCTATCAAGGTTTGTGCCAGAGTTTGTGGATACTGAGGAGAAGAAAGCTAATAGGTTTTAGCATGGTTTGAAGCAGTGGATTCAGAATCGTGTAGCAGTCTTAGAGCTTACAGACTATGCCACCTTGGTGTAGAAAGCAACAATTGTGGAAGCATGGAGTGATCAGATGCAGAGGGAAAGAAAGAAAGGGGGAATAAAAAGGAAGCATGCCAGCATGGGCGGAGGTTCCGCTGGAGGAAAACCCCCGAATAAGTTTAACCGAGGGGCAGTTTCCCTACCTGGAAGGAGCATGGGAATCAAACAATCTGTGAGCGCAAGTGTAAGCCAGGGCGGCAAGCAATCAGGAGCAATCCACTCCCACCATTCTAGACCTCCATTACCCGTGTGTGCAACTTATGTAAAGAAACATTGCGATACATGTCACCAAAAATCGGTAACCTGTTTTAAGTGTGGACGGGCAGGCCACTATGCTACCTCTTGTAACATAGTTATCCCTAGTACCAACCAAAGCACCACTTGTTTCCAATGCGGACGTCGAGGTCACATGAAGAAACATTGCCCAATGAACATGCCAGCAGCATCAGGGGCAAGCAAGGCTGCCTCCAATAAGCCACCAACTGCTAGAACTTTTAATATGACGGTGCAGGATGCCGTGAAAGACACGGACGTGATAACAGGTACTTTTTCTCTTAATTCAGTTAGTGAAAACGTCTTATTTGATTCTGGAGCAACTAAGTCTTTTATATCGAGGGATTTTGCTCGTAAATTGAAACTTAAAACCCAATCACTACAGGATTCCTTACAAGTAGAGATAGCCAACCAAAAGAAAGCTTCAGTTAATCAGATTCACCCCGATTATAAATTAGAAATAGGAGGACAATCTTTCTATGTCAATTTGATTCCTTTTAAACTAGAGGAATTTTATGTTATTTTGGGAATGGATTGGCTGTCTCGCAATAATGCTCAGATATATTGTAAAGGGAAAAAGGTTAAGTTGAAAACCCTAGGAAAGAAGGAAATTGTGTTTCAAGGGGTACGACAGACCCAGAACATTCTAACCATGGCGCAAACCAAAATATTATTACGAAAAGGGAATGAGGCTTACTTAGCTTATGTTATTGACACTCAGAAGGAAGCACCTAGGTTGCAGGACATTCCGGCAGTTAATGAGTTCGATGATGTGTTTCCACAAGATCTTCCCGGATTACCTCCTAATAGTGTAATTGAGTTTGCTATTGAGTTAGCCCCGAGGACGGTGCCAGTTTCGAAGGCCCGATACAGATTAGCCCTAGTAGAAATGAAAGAGCTAGCTAGGCAATTGCAAGAACTGTTGGATAAGGGTATGATACGACCCAGTGTGTCTCCGTGGGGGCACCAGTGTTGTTTGTTAAGAAGAAGGACGGGAGTATGAGGTTATACATCGATTAAACCTGAAGATATCCCAAAGACTACATTCCGTACCAGATATGGACATTATGAGTTCTTGGTGATGTTATTTGGATTGACCAATGCCCTAGCAGCTTTCATGGATTTGATTAATAGGGTGTTCAAGGAGTATTTGGACTAGTTTTTTATAGTTTTAATCGATGATATTCTTATCTACTCAAAGACAGAGTAAGAACCCGCCGAACATTTGAGGATAGCCTTAGAAATACTCAGGAAAGAGCAGCTGTATGCCAAATTCTCGAAGTGTGAGTTCTGGAAAAATGAAGTTCAATTCTTAGGGCACGTGATCAATAGGGAAGGAGTGTTGGTTGACCCCTCCAAGATAGAGGCAATTTAGAACTGGGAACGACCAACCACTCCAACAGAAGTAAGGAGTTTCATCGGACTGGCAAGATATTATAGAAGATTTGTTCAAGATTTTGCAAAGATCGCAGCCCCGTTAACTCGACTTACCCGTAAAACTGAGAATTTTGAATGGACTGAAAAATGCGAGAAGAGTTTCCAAGAGCTGAAGAAGAGGTTGGTGACGACCCCAGTGTTGGCGTTGCCTGATGGAAAAGGAGATTTTCTAATTTACAGTGATGCTTCGCATAAAGGATTAGGATGCGTGCTTATGCAGCACGGTATGGTAATCGCGTATGCGTTAAGGCAGCTAAAGGAATATGAGATTCGATATCCCACTCATGATCTAGAATTAGCAGCAATAGTTTTCACTTTAAAGATTTGGAGGCACTACTTGTATGGAGAGAAGTGCGAGATTTACACTGACCATAAGAGCCTCAAGTACATTTTCACTCAGAAAGAGCTTAATATGCGCTAGAGAAGATTGCTGGAATTAATCAAGGATTATGATTGTGAGATTCGTTATCACCCTGGTAAAGCCAATGTGGTGGCTGACGCCCTCAGTAGGAAAGATAAACTCAAAATGATAACCTCAGAAGAAGAATTGGTAAGAGACTTCGAGAAGTTGGAAATCGAAGTCAAGATACCATGAGATGGTCAAGAAAGGTTAATGGAAATTCGAATCCAACCCCCATTGTTGGAAAAGATTAGACTATGTCAAAAACGGATAATGGATGAAGAAGAGAACTCCACAGAAGAGATAATGACTGGAGAAGAAATTAAGTGTGAAAGAGATAAAGAAGGAATCATGAGGAACACATACAGGATATGGATCCCAAATGTGCAGGAGCTCAAGGACGAGATTCTATATGAGGGACACAACTCAAGGTACTCAGTGCACCCCGGTAGTACCAAGATGTACAGAGATTTGAAAGAGTACTACTGGTGGCCTAACATGAAAAAGGACGTAGCAGAGTGGGTAAGCAGATGCTTGACCTGCCAACGAGTCAAAGCAGAGCACCAGAGACCCAGTGGACTTTTACACCCCTTAGAGATTCCCAAATGGAAATGGGAACACATAGCCTTGGATTTCGTAGTAGGTTTACCAAGGACCAAAGCTAATCATGACGCCATATGGGTGATCATAGATCGACTAACGAAGTCAGCTCACTTTCTTCCAATCAATGAAAGGTATACGGTCGACAGACTAGTAGATATCTATTTAAAAGAGATAGTGGCGCGACATGGAGTCCCAGTCGCCATAGTATCCGATCGAGATCCCAAATTTAACTCCAGGTTTTGGAGAAGCTTTCAAGAATGTATAGGAACCAGGCTAAACATGAGTACAGCCTATCACCCCGAGACAGACCGGCAAAGTGAAAGGACCATCCAAACGCTAGAGGATATGTTGAGAGTCTATGCTATATACTTTAAATGAAATTGGGATGATCACTTGCCATTGTTTGAGTTCTCCTACAACAATAGTTTTCATTCAAGCATAGGAATGCCGCCTTACGAGGCCCTTTATGGAAGAAAATGCTGATCTCCCTTGTATTGGGATGAAGCTGGAGAGCGAAAGATGCTCGGGCCTGAAGTGGTCCAACGGACTTAGGATGTAGTGGATCTAATCAGAGGACGGCTGGTAGCAGCCCAAGATCGACAAAAGACATATGCCGACTTAGCTCGGAAAGGCAAGGAATATGAAGTTGGAGACCTAGTGTTATTAATGGTATCTCCTTGGAAAGGTTTAATGAGGTTTGGGAAGAAGGGAAAACTGAGTCCTAGATACATTGGACCCTTTGAGATCTTAAGACGTATCGGGGAACTAGTTTACGAACTAGCATTACCCCCAAATCTGCAACAAGTACACAATGTGTTCCACGTTTTGATGTTGAGGAAATATAATCCGGATGCCAAGCATATTGTGGAATATGAGCACGTAGACATGCAACCAGACCTAACCTATGTGGAGCAGCCTCTAGAAATCATAGACCGAAAAGAACAAGTGCTCCAAAACTAGGTCATCCAGCTAGTAAGAGTTTTATGGCAGAACCACAACGTGGAAGAATCAACTTGGGAGCTAGAAAGCGCAATGCTAGAGAAATATCCCCATTTGTTTTCAAACTAATTCCGGGACGGAATCCTTTTAAGGAGGGGAAACTGTAAGAACCCAGATTTTCGGTAGTAATTAAAACTTTTATTATGTAATGGAGTATAAGTGTAACAGTGGTTTCAGTGAATGAATATTTAATGAATTTGGATTCAAATGTTTATATGCCATGAGCAATGCAATTGGTTGACAACTTAGATAAGAATAATCTATCTCCTGGAAAGTAGGATATGGTAAATTCCAAAGAGGAAGGTTATTCTCATGTCATCCAAATCGATATCTGGTAGCTCATGTAATCCAAATCGATATATGTTATAAGTCCAGTGGTTCCGAAAAAGGGCTAAGGAACGCTCGGGAAAGCGTGGGGACATTTTTTCTAATTATAAGAATTAAAGAGAAAATAAGCAATGAATGGTGTTTTTGGTGGAAATTGGAATATTATCAGACAACGCTATATAGTATTCAGAACGGATTTCTGAGTTTGTATTAATGATCGATAGGCAATATAAGTGTATGTAAATGATATCAGATTCAGAAAAATAGCACTTTTATTTTCTCCAAGATTTCCCTGGACATTGAAGGATTTAAGGATTTATTAAAAAGATTTAAGGAATTTAAATTCAGGAATTATAAAGGAGGATTGAGAACGGTAGTATAAATATTAAGAAGGTTTCCGGTAAAACCCTAACGAGAAATACTTGAGATATTCCTCCGAACGATCAATGAAATTGAGCAATAACCAGACAAAGAAACAAGTAGAAAGCCAAGATGCATGCATGTGCAAGGGGATAAGATCAAGGAACTAAGTAGTTACCAAGGTAACTAGCATAGTTAGAAATAAACCAAGTACTTAGCATTCATCTCATCATCCTACCACTAAGCACCAACACTTGTCCATGTAATTTGTAGCATCCCAAAATCCGGGGTACAGATATGGGGTCACTAGCCACTAACAACTTTATACAATCCTGGATATAAACAACATATAATAATAAAACCCCTTAACCAAGATCATATACAGGTTATGGTATGAAACAACTATCAAATTACTCTTACAATCCATCCTTAGAATAAAATGTTATACAATTCTATGAATAAATAAAATCACTGTCTAACTGAATATCCAACCTTGACGAATTCCCAACCAGTAACCAATCAGAATCCGCAACCCAATCGTCTCCTCTCGCTACTGGGAAAGCAACACCAATGACCATTACTAGGTTCACTAACCTTCTCTATTAACTGAAGAAAACAAACAAGCAAGAGTGAGCCAACAATGCTCAGCAAGTGCAATAGTGATAACAATTTCAATAATGATGACAATTCTGATAAATAAAAGGGTTTCATTTCATTCTATGAAGGAATCAGCTATATCAACCTTTAGATTATCACGAGGGCCAACAATTCACCATTAACAAGGTGCATTAAAAACTAGAACTGACAAGAGTTCTAATATCAAAAATTATTAAAACAGACTTCCAAGAAGTCAAGAACTAAACATCTCAATTTCAGAGTATAGATTAGAATTGGAATTTTTATTTATTTATAAAAAAACATCAAGGTTAGGCTGTTGATCAGTCACGCACTAACCCCGGACAAACGCTATAACGCCTTAGAAATTTCTGTAATATTTATAATTAATTATTTAATATTAAATGTGAATTATGTGATTTGATTATTTTTGAGGAAGTGAGATTGTGTGATTTCGTTTTGTGGGATTATTTGATGATTTATATGTGTCGGATAAATCTACGTATTTTATTTTATTTTTGTTTTGGTGAATAAATTCTATTTAAATCATGTGTCATTTATCTTCCGAGATTTTTATAAAATTATCGGGATTAGTAAAAATCACGAAATCTTTTGCATTATTAACTTTATTAGTTTATTTGAGTTTTAAAAATAGCAGATGGATTTATTTTGATTTTTAAGGATTTTAAAATGATTTTATGAATTGTTTTGCATTTTATTGATTTAATTTTGTAAAATTCATATATAATCCATTATTGATCCTAAAAATATTTTAAAAATATGGGGAGATAGATAATTTTATTTTCTACATTTTAAAAATGATATTGAGATTTTTCTCAATAATTGCTTATTTATTTTTCATTTTACCAGGAAATTTTAAATTGTTTTTAATTAGAAAATTTATTAATACTCTACAAAATACCCAATTCCTTTTAAAATCCCTAAATTAACAGTTATTTCCCCCAATTCATTTTGTTCAGCTGGGTTCCTGGCGAATTCTCTCGAATCCTCTCGTCCTCTCTCCACTCGACCACTCCCTCTCTCGTTTTCTTGCACAAAAATCTCTCTCGGCTCTGTTGTCTGTTTGATTTTTGCGGGTAAAGCCCCTCTCCCCTCTTCTGTTCTCCACGGCAAGCTGTGTTGGTGCGAGTAGTGTGTGTCTTCTCCCCTGTTCTTACCTTCGAAATGTCTGTGTGTGCTACTGTGTTTATTTCCCTGTGTTTTCCTCCTGCGTGTGTATCAACTAACGAGTGTATATATATATATAATTATAGTGTGTTGTGGTGTGAGCTTGGTTTGTGCTTGTGTTGCCGTGCGTGTTATATGTGGGTGTGTGTATTGTGATTACAGTGTGTGTGCGTGCGTTTCTTGAAGGGTGTGTGTGTTTTAAATTTCGAATTTTGGGATTATATGAATATTTTGGTTCGTTAATTAGAAATTTAGTTGCTTAAATTCTTGGTATATAATTATATCTCTCTTTGATTTTTATTTCGAATATATGATGGTATACATGAGTTTTTGTAGGAATTAAATTGAATTTATATGAGGTAATTGGAATTCTTTGAATTAAAGTACATGATTTAAATAAATTATTACATGCTTAAATTTTTGTAATTTGAGATATTAGAGATGTTAATGATATTTTTAATAGTATGTAGTGAATTGTGGGATATGAATTAAGTTAGTTGTTTATTGATAGTGGTGATCGATGCGTATTAAACTGGAATTGTCATTGATAAATAGAAATTATATGATTTAGAATAGATTAGTATGATTGGGCTTGTAGGTGGATTTGAAATCCATCGGATGGTTTTAATTGTGATTTGAGTCGAATGTTTTCGACGGGGTAGTCTATTTTATAAAGGAGATGCTGCCCGATTTTCGTTAGAATAATAAGTTATTAAGTCTATAATATTTGGTTATAAACTGATTTCAAATAAGCTGGTATCATGTGTTAAGTGACTTATGTTATTTCATGTTATAGAAGCTATGTGTTTATATGCTTAGCTTATTGTGGTCAATTATTTGGTAAGTAATAGGTATTAAGTATTATCATCGATATATAGATCGTTGGGTAGATTAGAATTAAGCGAATAAGGAATATAGCATTCTAAAATAGTGTTTTTATATGTGTAGATTTGAAGGACGTAGAATCAAGGGATAAAGGAAAGGCAAAGGCTGATGGTTTTTGAGCTAGGTGACTAGCGTGAAAGCACCTTATTAAGGCAAGTGATATAAACCTCGCCATTACGTTTAGATTCTTTCAACTGCTTATGAATTGTGTTTATATTCTTATAATCTCCTGCTATTCCTTTTAAATTATTGTTGGATCTTGTGCACCTTGTTAATTATTCTTTATAATTTATCCCAGAAACTCATGTACCTTGATTTTCCTAGTCCTTGCTCTTATGACTTGACGTTTAAACCCTTGTACCTCTGAACAATTAATTAAACTACTATACTCTATTGTTGCTCCAAGTCAAATTGAACTATAAACCCTAATTTTATAATTGATACCTTGCTCCAACTTTAACCTTTCCTTATGTCTATTTTTCCCTAAAACAAACAAATAAAATCCTACTTATAATCCTTGAAACCGTAATTCTGAAAACCTTAATCATTACTTGACTCTTTACTAACTCATGAACCTTTCCATTTGTTTTATTCCAGTTTTCTGAAACCTACCCGAGTTGAATAAATATTTGTTTTACATCACCTCCTAATACTATTATGTGCTCGACAAAACCATATTCTTAATACCTTTTAACCACGCTTGAATTCTGATCTTGAAAACTTTATGCAACTACTGCTGAGCGGTTCCTTGACCCTTAATCTATTTCAAATGCAAATCAAAATGGCTTATTTCTTTATAAATGTTTTAAAATTTCCTTATACTGGGCTGATCTGTTATCAGTGAGTATAAAGGACTTGAAAATGAATGGTTTTAAAAATTTGAAGATTTATTATGAGGGATTCCGTCAAAAATGTTTTCTACGGTTTCCTTCAGATTGGAGAGCGTAAGAGGCCGGGTGACGCCGGTCCAGCATGTTTTATTTTATGCTGTAGTTCTGGTGGGACCAGTCCAGCATCTTATAGGCCAATGTGTTGTCTAATTGGGAACCCAATTTTTATGTCCAGACGGATCGAGTGTCCGTGCTGGGGACTTTACGTGGCTGATCACCCGTATTGTCCAGAGTCGGGAAAAACCTCCAATCAATTTAAATGTTTTAAATAAAAGTTTATTTGATGATTTTGAAAAGTCATAAACAGAGTACAGTATTACCAGACAGTTTTACCTTGAGATTGTGAATTAAAATTTGAACATTCTGAATATTCTTTGGTAACTTTAATTTGATGTAGCCAGTATACAGTTGTGAATCCTTTATTTCTACTTTTATCACTTGCTGAGCATTTGGCTCACTCCTTGCTACTGTTTCTAACCTTTTTTTTCAGTTAAAGAAGAAAAAGATACGAAGTAGGAGCTACATCCGAGAAGAACCTGTTGTGGACCATAAGCAGCCTAATTGCACTCTACTAGAAGGTTGAACTTTTGTGTATCAGTATCAATTTGTGTAATAGTTCTAGTTAATTGTAGTTATATTTGTGGAGTGTATGTATCTTTTAATTAAGGATTTAGTGTTGTCATGTAATAACTTAGTTAATAGTTGCTTGTTTCATACCACTACCTGGTAGAGATCCGGGTTAGTAGTGGGGTTGTATTTATTATTATTATGTTGTTATCATGGTTTATGTTTTAGTTGGTTTTATGATGCCCCGATCTTTGCTCTGATCGGGAGAGTATTTTGGTATGGTTCACCTGATCAGTTAGGACAGGTTGAACATGTGCGGTATTATTTCTTTAGTAGTTGAATTTGTTGTGATGTTGGAAAGAATTGGTTTGGATTCAAATTACAGGTGGATAGTCCGTATTACGAATACTACATGCCGAAATTTTTAAAAATTCCCCTGTATCAAATTCTATTTTATTTAATTAAATCCAATAATTTATTATAAAAGTATATTTTTAGTATTGGGAAGTCGGGGCGTTACAGGTTGGTATCAGAGCTATCAGGTTTTGGTCACTGAAACAAGCCAGGATTAGGTATAGGATAGGTGTAGGATGGGAACCCTTACAGACATTGGATAATAGTGATAGGTGTAGGTTATCACTAGGATAGTAGGTTGTAGGTTTAGGATCTTCTTTTATCGCTTTAATAATTTCTTTACTCGCTATATCGTTATCGCAGATGGTGGATGATTGAGATTATCCTCGGTATTTATTTTTGTAGTAGGATGGTTAACAGTGTACCTTGAACTCTGAAACTGTTGTATTATATTAACTTTGTTGGTACCATGACCTTTACTTTCTTGTTATCTGCACATCTTTTATTACATTTCTGAGTTGCCTAAATATCTCTTGTTAGCATTACTTGTTCAAGATAATACCTATGCTTCCTTGGTTCTTTACCCCGTTATAATTCTTGTGAACATAGGTAACTCAAATCCAGGATTCGAAAAACCTTATTTTGTATATATTAGCCTGTTGCTTAATAAGTTTCTTGCTTTCTTATCAGAATCATGCCTCCAAAGAAGAAAACAACTGCTACAAATTCTGAAAACCAGAACACTGGCAACCAAAATCCAGTTGACCCGACTATGACTCAAATTCTCCAACTTCTTCAACAACAGACAGCCGCACTAGCTCAGCAACGACCCGCCCAACCAATTGTGACTTTCAAAGCTTTTCAAGCTGTACACCCTCCAGAGTTCAAAGGTACTGTCAACCCTATAGAAGCTAGGGCTTGGCTTAATGAAATGGAAAAAGCTTTTGCGTTGGTTAGGGTAGGAGAAGATCAGAAGACGGAATATGCTAGTTACTTCTTGAAAGCTGAAGCAAATTATTGGTGGGAGTCAACAAAACTGTTGCAAGGTGATGGAGTGATCACATGGTAGAGATTCACCGAGTTATTTCTCGAGAAGTATCTTCCAAGGTATATGCAAGATCAGCTGGAGATTCAGTTTTTAGAATTAAAACAAGAAAACATGAGCGTGGCAGAATACGAGGCAAAATTCACGGAGTTAGCAAGGTTTGTTCCTGAGTATGTCAATACTGAGGCAAAGAAAGCTAAAAGATTTCAACAGGGTCTAAAGCCATGGATACGTAGTAAGGTGGCGGTGTTTCAGTTAGAGAACTATGCAATGGTAGTGGAGAAGGCTATGATTGTTGAAGGTGAAAGTGAATTGTATCAGAAAGAGAAAGCAGGGAAGAAAAGGAAGATAGAAAGTACTGAGGGAAGTCAGAACCCAAAAGGCAATAATAATAATAAGTTCAAGCCAAGGAATGAGGGTCGGTTTGACAGGAACCGAGGTTTTCAGAAATCGAAGAATGGAAATGGTGGTCAAGTAAAACGTTTTCAGAATACCAATCAACAACTTGCAATCAGACCAGCTCTACCTGAATGCAAAATTTGTGGGAGAAAGCACTCAGGAGTTTGCAACAAACCAAATGTTACCTGTTTTAAGTGCAACAAAAAGGGACATTACGCGGCGGAGTGCCTGACTCCGAAACCAACAGTAACGTGCTACAAATGTGGGAAACTTGGTCATATTGCTAAAGATTGCAAAGAGCCAGCGAATGTTTTAAGGATAGCCGGACCCCCAGCGGCGAATGCTTTGAGGATAACCGGACCTCCATCTCAGACCCAGACCTCTCAACCTCGAGCCAGAACTTTCAATATGACTATGCAGGATGCCATTCAGGAAATGGATGTTGTCGCAGGTACGCTTCCTGTGAATTCAATAGAGGCTAAAGTTTTAATTGATTCTGGAGCTACCAAGTCTTTCATTTCCAACAAGTTTGTTAATAAATTGAAATGTGAAATTCGACCTCTAGAGCAAGTTTTAATGATAGAAGTGGCAAATCAAGATAGAGTCCCTGTTAATCAGGTGTGTCCTCAGTGTAATATAGAGATAGGTGGTTACCTTTTCTATGTCAATTTGATACCTTTCGAAATGGGAGAATTTGATGTAATATTAGGTATGGATTGGTTGGCCGATTATGATGCACATATTGAGTGTAGAAAGAAGCAGGTAAGATTAAGGACTGAAGATGATAAGGAAGTGGTATTTCAAGGACAAAGACAAGTAAAGAAATTCCTGAGCATTATGCAAGCTAAGAAGTTACTTAGACAAGGTTGCGAAGCGTATTTAGCACATGTGGTGGATGTAGAGAAACCAGCACCGAAGATAGAAGACATACCCATAGTTAATGAGTTTCCTGATGTTTTTCCTGAAGAATTACCCGGTTTACCTCCAGATCGAGAAGTGGAGTTCGCTATAGACCTAGTGCCTGGAGCAGAACCCGTGTCTAAAGCACCATACAGGATGGCACCTGTGGAGATGAAAGAGTTAGCAACACAATTGCAAGAACTTTTGGATAAAGGGGTCATAAGGCCTAGCGTATCACCATGGGGAGCGCCTGTGCTGTTTGTCAAGAAAAAGGATGGTAGTATGAGGTTGTGTATTGACTATCGCGAGCTTAATAAGTTGACCATCAAGAATAGATATCCCTTACCTCGAATCGATGATTTGTTCGATCAACTTAAGGGAGCAGCCTACTTTTCGAAGATCGACTTAAGATCGGGCTACCATCAGTTGAAAATCAAACCAGCAGACATTCCAAAGACGGCATTTCGTACGAGGTATGGACATTATGAATTCTTAGTGATGCCATTTGGGTTAACAAATGCCCCAGCAGCGTTTATGGATCTCATGAATAGAGTATTCCGGAAGCAGTTGGATAAATTTGTGATCGTCTTCATCGATGATATTTTGATATATTCTAAGACTCGGGAAGAACATGCGGAACATTTAAGGATTGCGTTGGAAATTTTGAGAGCGGAAAAGTTGTATGCCAAGATTTCAAAATGTGAGTTCTGGTTAGAAGAGGTGCAGTTTCTGGGCCATATAATTAGTAGTGAAGGAATTAGAGTAGACCCTGCAAAGATAGAAGCTGTGGTGAATTGGAGCAGACCAAGGACGCCTACCGAAGTGAGAAGTTTCTTAGGATTGGCTGGTTATTACAGAAGATTTGTACAAGATTTTTCTAAGATCGCCTCACCATTGACCAAGCTGACTAGGAAAAATGAGAAGTTCATATGGAATGAAAAGTGCGAGGAAAGTTTTCAAGAATTAAAGAAAAGATTAGTAACAGCCCCAGTGTTGGTCTTACCCGACAGTCAAGGGAACTTTGTGATCTATAGTGATGCCTCATACAAGGGATTAGGGTGTGTATTGATGCAGCATGGAAAAGTGATCGCGTATGCTTCTCGACAATTAAAGCCTCACGAACAAAAGTACCCAACTCATGATTTGGAGTTAGCAGCAATCGTCTTTGCACTGAAGATTTGGAGACACTACCTATATGGTGAAAAATGTGAGATTTACACCGACCACAAAAGTCTGAAGTATATCTTCACTCAACGAGAGCTTAACATGAGACAAAGGCGATGGTTAGAGTTGATTAAGGATTATGACTGCACAATTAATTATCACCCAGGGAGAGCGAATGTAGTGGCTGACGCATTAAGTAGAAAGGAGAGACTGAACATGTTTACCATCTCAAAGGAATTGTTCAAGGAGTTTGAAAAGTTGAGATTAGAAGTCCAGACCTCGGAGTCTACCAGTGGTAAGTGTTATACCATGACCTTTCAACCCGAGTTACTTGAAAAGATACGAAGATGTCAGGAGGAAATCATGAATCAAGATATGAACACATTGACAGGTGAAGAGATTTGCACTCAGAAGGATGATAAGGGTATCTTAAGATTTTCTTCGAGGATTTGGATTCCCAACGTGCCAGAATTAAAGAATGAGATTTTGCGGGATGCTCACAGTTCAAGATATTCAATTCATCCGGGGAGTACGAAGATGTACCAAGACCTGAAGGAACATTTCTGGTGGCCTGATATGAAAAGAGAGATTGCAGAATGGGTTAGTAAGTGTTACACATGTCAAAGAGTCAAAGCTGAACATCAAAAGCCTAGTGGACTATTACAGCCATTAGATATTCCTGAGTGGAAATGGGAGCACCTAGCTATGGACTTCATAGTTGGACTACCAAGAACGAAAGCTAATCATGATGCGATTTGGGTAATCATAGACCGTCTGACTAAGTCTGCACATTTTCTTCCGATCAACGAAAGGTTCTCGCTTGATAAGTTAGTACAGTTGTATTTGAAGGAAGTAGTGATGCGTCACGGGGTGCCAGTAACTATTGTTTCTGATCGAGATCCACGTTTCAACTCCAGATTTTGGAAACAATTTCAAGAATGCTTGGGAACTGAGCTTAGGATGAGTACAGCCTATCATCCGCAGACGGACGGATAGAGTGAACGAACCATTCAAACTATTGAAGATATGCTACGAACGTGTGCATTGGATTTTAAAGGAAGTTGGGACGAGCACCTACCTTTGGTGGAATTCTCTTACAACAACAGTTATCATGCGAGTATTGGGATGCCGCCATACGAAGCTTTATATGGAAGGAAATGTAGATCTCCTGTATATTGGGATGAGGTTGGTGAGCGTAAGGTGTTAGGATCGGAACTAGTACAACAAACGAAGGAAAAGATCGAAATCATTCAGAAACGGCTAATTGCTGCCCAGAACAGACAAAAGAAGTATGCTGATCAAGCCAGGAAGGATATGAATTTTGAAGAAGGAGAGAAAGTGTTGTTGAAAGTGTCACCTTGGAAAGGAGTTACGAGGTTTGGCAAGAAAGGAAAGCTCAGTACGAGATACGTAGGACCTTTTGAGATCTTAAGACGGGTTGGAAAAGTCGCGTATGAGTTAGCCCTACCTCCACATATGAGTCATATTCACAATGTCTTCCACGTGTCAATGCTCAAGAGATATCATCCAGATTTAAGTCATGTGATCGAGTATGAGCCTATTGAGTTATAGCCAGATCTGTCGTATATAGAACAGCCTGTAGCAATTCAGGACAGAATGGATAAGAGATTGAGAAATAAGACTATTAAGTTGGTAAAGGTTTTGTGGAGGAACCCAAGAGTTGAAGAATCAACTTGGGAACTTGAGAGCGAGATGCTAGAAAACTATCCTCATTTATTTGCTAAGGTGAGATTCTGGGGACAGAATCCTTTTAAGGGGGGAAGGATATAACGCCTTAGAAATTTCTGTAATATTTATAATTAATTATTTAATATTAAATGTGAATTATGTGATTTGATTATTTTTGAGGAAGTGAGATTGTGTGATTTCGTTTTGTGGGATTATTTGATGATTTATATGTGTCGGATAAATCTACGTATTTTATTTTATTTTTGTTTTGGTGAATAAATTCTATTTAAATCATGTGTCATTTATCTTCCGAGATTTTTATAAAATTATCGGGATTAGTAAAAATCACGAAATCTTTTGCATTATTAACTTTATTAGTTTATTTGAGTTTTAAAAATAGCAGATGGATTTATTTTGATTTTTAAGGATTTTAAAATGATTTTATGAATTGTAATGCATTTTATTGATTTAATTTTGTAAAATTCATATATAATCCATTATTGATCCTAAAAATATTTTAAAAATATGGGGAGATAGATAATTTTATTTTCTACATTTTAAAAATGATATTGAGATTTTTCTCAATAATTGCTTATTTATTTTTCATTTTACCAGGAAATTTTAAATTGTTTTTAATTAGAAAATTTATTAATACTCTACAAAATACCCAATTCCTTTTAAAATCCCTAAATTAACAGTTATTTCCCCCAATTCATTTTGTTCAGCTGGGTTCCTGGCGAATTCTCTCGAATCCTCTCGTCCTCTCTCCACTCGACCACTCCCTCTCTCGTTTTCTTGCACAAAAATCTCTCTCGGCTCTGTTGTCTGTTTGATTTTTGCGGGTAAAGCCCCTCTCCCCTCTTCTGTTCTCCACGGCAAGCTGTGTTGGTGCGAGTAGTGTGTGTCTTCTCCCCTGTTCTTACCTTCGAAATGTCTGTGTGTGCTACTGTGTTTATTTCCCTGTGTTTTCCTCCTGCGTGTGTATCAACTAACGAGTGTATATATATATATATAATTATAGTGTGTTGTGGTGTGAGCTTGGTTTGTGCTTGTGTTGCCGTGCGTGTTATATGTGGGTGTGTGTATTGTGATTACAGTGTGTGTGCGTGCGTTTCTTGAAGGGTGTGTGTGTTTTAAATTTCGAATTTTGGGATTATATGAATATTTTGGTTCGTTAATTAGAAATTTAGTTGCTTAAATTCTTCGTATATAATTATATCTCTCTTTGATTTTTATTTCGAATATATGATGGTATACATGAGTTTTTGTAGGAATTAAATTGAATTTATATGAGGTAATTGGAATTCTTTGAATTAAAGTACATGATTTAAATAAATTATTACATGCTTAAATTTTTGTAATTTGAGATATTAGAGATGTTAATGATATTTTTAATAGTATATAGTGAATTGTGGGATATGAATTAAGTTAGTTGTTTATTGATAGTGGTGATCGATGCGTATTAAACTGGAATTGTCATTGATAAATAGAAATTATATGATTTAGAATAGATTAGTATGATTGGGCTTGTAGGTGGATTTGAAATCCATCGGATGGTTTTAATTGTGATTTGAGTCGAATGTTTTCGACGGGGTAGTCTATTTTATAAAGGAGATGCTGCCCGATTTTCGTTAGAATAATAAGTTATTAAGTCTATAATATTTGGTTATAAACTGATTTCAAATAAGCTGGTATCATGTGTTAAGTGACTTATGTTATTTCATGTTATAGAAGCTATGTGTTTATATGCTTAGCTTATTGTGGTCAATTATTTGGTAAGTAATAGGTATTAAGTATTATCATCGATATATAGATCGTTGGGTAGATTAGAATTAAGCGAATAAGGAATATAGCATTCTAAAATAGTGTTTTTATATGTGTAGATTTGAAGGACGTAGAATCAAGGGATAAAGGAAAGGCAAAGGCTGATGGTTTTTGAGCTAGGTGACTAGCGTGAAAGCACCTTATTAAGGCAAGTGATATAAACCTCGCCATTACGTTTAGATTCTTTCAACTGCTTATGAATTGTGTTTATATTCTTATAATCTCCTGCTATTCCTTTTAAATTATTGTTGGATCTTGTGCACCTTGTTAATTATTCTTTATAATTTATCCCAGAAACTCATGTACCTTGATTTTCCTAGTCCTTGCTCTTATGACTTGACGTTTAAACCCTTGTACCTCTGAACAATTAATTAAACTACTATACTCTATTGTTGCTCCAAGTCAAATTGAACTATAAACCCTAATTTTATAATTGATACCTTGCTCCAACTTTAACCTTTCCTTATGTCTATTTTTCCCTAAAACAAACAAATAAAATCCTACTTATAATCCTTGAAACCGTAATTCTGAAAACCTTAATCATTACTTGACTCTTTACTAACTCATGAACCTTTCCATTTGTTTTATTCCAGTTTTCTGAAACCTACCCGAGTTGAATAAATATTTGTTTTACATCACCTCCTAATACTATTATGTGCTCGACAAAACCATATTCTTAATACCTTTTAACCACGCTTGAATTCTGATCTTGAAAACTTTATGCAACTACTGCTGAGCGGTTCCTTGACCCTTAATCTATTTCAAATGCAAATCAAAATGGCTTATTTCTTTATAAATGTTTTAAAATTTCCTTATACTGGGCTGATCTGTTATCAGTGAGTATAAAGGACTTGAAAATGAATGGTTTTAAAAATTTGAAGATTTATTATGAGGGATTCCGTCAAAAATGTTTTCTACGGTTTCCTTCAGATTGGAGAGCGTAAGAGGCCGGGTGACGCCGGTCCAGCATGTTTTATTTTATGCTGTAGTTCTGGTGGGACCAGTCCAGCATCTTATAGGCCAATGTGTTGTCTAATTGGGAACCCAATTTTTATGTCCAGACGGATCGAGTGTCCGTGCTGGGGACTTTACGTGGCTGATCACCCGTATTGTCCAGAGTCGGGAAAAACCTCCAATCAATTTAAATGTTTTAAATAAAAGTTTATTTGATGATTTTGAAAAGTCATAAACAGAGTACAGTATTACCAGACAGTTTTACCTTGAGATTGTGAATTAAAATTTGAACATTCTGAATATTCTTTGGTAACTTTAATTTGATGTAGCCAGTATACAGTTGTGAATCCTTTATTTCTACTTTTATCACTTGCTGAGCATTTGGCTCACTCCTTGCTACTGTTTCTAACCTTTTTTTTCAGTTAAAGAAGAAAAAGATACGAAGTAGGAGCTACATCCGAGAAGAACCTGTTGTGGACCATAAGCAGCCTAATTGCACTCTACTAGAAGGTTGAACTTTTGTGTATCAGTATCAATTTGTGTAATAGTTCTAGTTAATTGTAGTTATATTTGTGGAGTGTATGTATCTTTTAATTAAGGATTTAGTGTTGTCATGTAATAACTTAGTTAATAGTTGCTTGTTTCATACCACTACCTGGTAGAGATCCGGGTTAGTAGTGGGGTTGTATTTATTATTATTATGTTGTTATCATGGTTTATGTTTTAGTTGGTTTTATGATGCCCCGATCTTTGCTCTGATCGGGAGAGTATTTTGGTATGGTTCACCTGATCAGTTAGGACAGGTTGAACATGTGCGGTATTATTTCTTTAGTAGTTGAATTTGTTGTGATGTTGGAAAGAATTGGTTTGGATTCAAATTACAGGTGGATAGTCCGTATTACGAATACTACATGCCGAAATTTTTAAAAATTCCCCTGTATCAAATTCTATTTTATTTAATTAAATCCAATAATTTATTATAAAAGTATATTTTTAGTATTGGGAAGTCGGGGCGTTACAAACGCACACAGCAATGTCCTTAATTGGATCCATGGCACACATTGGCCTTAACTTCTGACCATTAATCTGGTCTCCCCGAAGGGACATCTGTTTTAAAAAAAAACATTTCCAATTCTAAGTCAAACGCATTAGGTGTCGGAATAATCGACAACCTTTGTCAACCGAACAACTCGAAACTCGCGTCCAGAATAACTCATGATTAAGAGTTAATGAAGAAACAACAATATCTGCTGGTATCGACAAGTTCGGTACGATACAAGGGAATAACCAACTAGTCAAGATCTTTACTAAATACCGACGAGTTCGGTAATAAGTGGGGTGTAGAATATAGAGAACAATACTTTGAATCCATATCAACAAGATAACTATAAGTAATTGGGGGTCATAACATCAATAACTCGATTAAAGAGAGAATCGAATTGAGCAACAATAAAAGATATATAGTGCAACAAGATAATCATCAATAAAATTCTAAGTTGGAGCCGGAACATGATTAAGCATTGCGAAATAATAAAATCTTTCAACACATGGTAAGGTTTGACTCAACGTAAATGAGTAAAACAGCTTAAACGATTAATTGCAAAAAGACAGTTTTAGGATAATAAATTTCAAATCAATTTGGAGAAAACATTTTTAAAGAGAAAGGGTTCACTGGTGAAATTATGCTAAAAATCAGAAATTTTATTAACAGGTATTAACAGGAATTTGAAACTTGAATTCTCTCTATTTAGGGAGCTCCTTAAACAATTTTAGGAACAACATAAAAATAAAATAAAGGCCTTCCACTAAGGAGGCTTTAACATCCCATGAATAAAATAATATGCGGGAAAAAGTTATTGATAAGGTTCTTTGAAAATTTGGTATTTGAACTATGGGTGGGAAACATAAACATTTTCACGCTAACTGAAAAAGTATATCATTTTCTAAACATACTTAATCAATCCATACCACAAAGGAATTGAATTGCATCACTTGAATGATAAGTGAAGAGCAAGACACTTGCCTCGATTTAATGAGTTCTCGACCTTAACATCGATCCACAACTCAGTTTCATGACAATTCTTTACTTGCTAGCCTTTTATTTGGCCCTACTTCCATTTCTACTACGTAACTCACCAACTTCCACGTCAATACACCCATCGGCTTTGATACCTGTCCTTCTGTCCGTCTTTTCGTTTACCCGCGCACTGCTCTTGGCCAGGTCTCCTATTTTAACCTTTACAAGATTAGATACTATTTCAGTATTAACTCAAGCAAAACCTTATTGTTTGCTCTATTCTACCCATGCGCGTCCTATAACGCATTTACACATATCATATATAAACATATACAATCTTATTCAAAGAATAGCTTTAGTATAACCAAGTAGGTCAAATAAACACTTCACATAAACACTTAACACAGGTGGCCACTTAATACATAAATACTATCTAGTGGCAAACACTTCAACACAATACCACGCCTCAATCTTCACATCAACTATTACATATTTACCTAGACCCTTAGAAATCATAACATACTTTTAAATCATTGAAATCAAATAAATTAAACAGATTTATATATATTTGCAGGGGAATTTTAGAAAATTTCGGCATGTAGTATTCGTAAATAGGACTATTCCCCTGTTTTTCAATTCAACCATTTACCAACCAAATTATATGAAAATAGAGCTACCTCAACTTGTAGCAACATAAAAGTAAACATATAAGAAAACTACCCGCCCAGACATGCGGCACATAGCACATAAGGAATTCTGCCTCGACATGCAGTAAACACATAATAATTTATATTAGCATTAATTACTACTTACGCTACATCAATAATCGTATCACTCACGCATTTTAATGATACACGTGACAATCAATTATTGATATTCGTAAGCCCTAGGGAACAACCCCTAGCATTAACTATTACTTACGCTATATCAATGATCACATCACTCAAGTATATTAATTATACTCGTGATAGTTAATCATTGATATTCGTAAACCCGAGGAACTAGTTGAAGAGAATTACACAAGTCCTTAAATATTGACACTTAAGACTTGTGATCTCATTGCAACTCCTCGCAGATAAACACATAATAAAATGAATCTAACAATTAATCTTTGATAAATAACATTTTAAAACCATACAATCAGGAATTAAATTCTTATTTTAAGAAAACTTTGTGAATTAGCCTTTTTTGTAAGTTGGACTATCCCGGGGTCACAACCCCTCAATTTTAATCAAAACTAAATCAAGACATACCACACAGCCTCTAGGGCAAGTGGTAGTTTCAGAATTCACCACATTAACATCTACCAAATATAAGGTTTAATTAATTATAAAATACAAAGTCAAAACCATTTTGACCATACGTTTAACTCATCACCACGTGATTGACAAGTATAACTCGACCTATAACATTTAGCACATAGACATTTATAACTAGTATAACCACATAACTCCATGTATTATCCGACGATTGATAAATACCCACTAACGACCACCCAGTCCAAATATTATATCAAAACCTCAATTATTACCAAAATCATAATTAACAACCCCCAATCACTAAACCCGATATTAACGAGACCACAAAATATTTCCGACAATTACAATTAGCAAATAATAATTCACAATTAACCATTAACAATTGACAATCATCTAAGCATATAATCAAACCCACTAATATAAGCAATTAAAACATTTAATCAACTTCGACCTACATTAAAATCCCCAAATTTAACTTCCGAGATTATAACTCTAATTATTACACAATAATAATAATTAGCAACTAACAATAACAAAACATATCATCGAACTCGCAATTTAACCCTACCATCATATTTAACAACTATAATCTTCCAAATTAAACTATGAAAGTTAAAACAATAATATCGCAATTAAATCTAATTTAATCCTAACAATTCATATAATTAAACTAAAATGGGAAATTAAACAATTACATCGGAGAATTGAAATAAAATAAAATAAATTATACCTTTCTGGAAATTAATGAACCTCTCTACCTCTCTGTCTCTCCCTCCCCCTCTCTCTCTCTCCCTCTCTCTCTCTCTCTCTCTCTCTCCATCTCCCTCTCCCTCTCTCTCCCTCTCGCTCTCCCTCTCCCTCCCTCTCCCTCCCCCTCCCCCGCTCTCTCTCTCTCTCTCTCTCTCTCTCTCTCTCTCTCTCTCTCTCTCTCTCTCTCTCTCTCTCTCTCGCTACCACTGCCTTCCCTCCTCTCCGCTGCTGCCTCCTCCCCCGCGCTGTACAGTCACGATCGGAGAATTGAAATAAAATAAAATAAATTATACCTTTCTGGAAATTAATGAACCTCTCTACCTCTCTGTCTCTCCCTCCCCCCCTCTCTCTCTCTCTCTCTCTCCATCTCCCTCTCCCTCTCACTCCCTCTCGCTCTCCCTCTCCCTCTCTCTCTCTCTCTCTCTCTCTCTCTCTCTCTCTCTCTCTCTCTCTCTCTCTCTCTCTCGCTACCACTGCCTTCCCTCCTCTCCCCTGCTCTCTCGCTACCACTGCCTTCCCTCCTCTCCCCTGCTGCCTCCTCCCCCGCGCTGTACAGTCACGCGCCTGCCACCACGGCCAGAATGAGACCCGCCGGAGCACCCTCCCGCCGCCTGACTCCGCCCACTACCCTCCCCTTCCTCGTTTCTCTTCCCACAGCCGCGACCAACCTCCTGAAACACACACCACACATGCATAATACACACCCACATACACACACACGATTATATATATGTATATTTGGCTAATTGAATTGTAAATTGAAACCCCCAATCCCACTTTCTCTCTCCCGTTTTCTTGTTTGTGCCGACTGATGAGATATTTTTTGTTATTGGGCTTGACCCAATACACAAATATTCTACTATCCACTCATTCCGGGCCCAATTTAAAACACCATTGATTCACTTTTTAAAACTAATAAACAACTTTTGTAATTTGAAACCGAATAGAAAATTGGAAAAATTAAACTTTCCATTTTTAAAATAAAGAGTATAAAATTACGAGCACGCACATATTTTTAAAATATTTTTCAGATCAAAAATGAATTAAATATGGATTTTACAAGTTTTGATCCTTTAAAATACAATAAAACTCTTAAAATCATTTTAAAATACTCAAACATCCAAATTAATCCACCCAACAATTTTAAAAACTCAATAAATATATAAAGATAATATTTCAAGAGATTTCATGATTTTTAATTCCTTCGATAATTTTATAAAATTGACAGAGGATAAAAAATGCATGATTTAAATATAATTAAACCTTCTAAAATACAAATAAAAATACACCGATCTTCACAGTTTACCCAAATCATCATATCATCACATAAATACAATTTCACATACATTTCACCTTTACCACAATATTCACATAATATAATTCATAATTTATATTAAATAAATAATTTTAAATTCGAAATTTTCTAGGGCGTTATATCTTTCCCCCCCTTAATAGGATTCTGTCCTCAGAATCAACGCTAAGGACACAGTTAACAATTTTTACTCAAACATCTTACTTCCACTTCCCAGGTTGCATCTTTCAACTCTAGGATTTTCCCCCATACCAACTCATAAATTTATAAGCTCATTCTATGAGCCATCAATTTCCGAAATAACCTTATGCTTTGGTTTCCGAGTCTTTTTAACTCTAAACGTTTATCACACGAGCACACATATCCCCGAAAACCAATATGACTTCTTCACGTAATGAACTATACCCTGCGTCAAAACTATATTACCACGCCAATCCTTCGCAATAATACCACCGTGTAATTTGCCTTAATTTACAACGACCTACACTTGGTATAATTCCCACGCTTTACTTATAACCACACGATTTCCAATAGAATTTCAAGAAAAGAATCTCAAGAAATCCTCCGATTGCTTCCACTCCACTTTTCAAGTACTATGTTGATCGAGAAGGGAATAATTAAGAAGTTTCTTTCTGTCTTTAATCCCATAATTTTATCGGGTACCCAATCTGGAAACTTAACATCATTTCGTCCATTCTCAGTCGCATCCTTGCAATCGAATACTATAATCAACACATACGTCCTTAGATGCACATCAAGCATAATTCAATTAACAACTCGATTCTCACTCTAATAAAATATTCCGGTTTGCTAAATTTTTGTGAAACATAGCCTCGATTATTTATAGCTTTTGATAGCTAAAACTTGTCACCTTGACTGTGAATTCACTCAATACAAGAACAAAATTAAGTTAACCAATCTGTAATTATTCTGAGGTCAAAACCTCACTTGATACTAACCATGAAGCAATTCTTACTCCAACAATTCCCAACAAGCTCCCGCTTTTATCAACATGCATATTCAACTTATAACGCTTCACCATTTATTTACATATCCTAAACGAAACCTTTCTCAAATAAAACTTTGAGAAAAGAATATTAAGAAATTCCCAATCATCTTACTCCTCTTTCACGTGCAATGTTACTCGAGAAGGAAATAATCAGTAAACTTCAATCCATCCTTAATCTCATTATTTTACTGAGTAACCATTTCGAACTGATGACCATTTTCCTTAAATCGTATATATATCTTATTCAAAATACACTACCCCGCGTCCTCTGAAATCAACTTTCGAATCGCAAATCTGCATACTTGACAAGTCCTCGAATTTGAGTCTACATATTACAACTTCAACATTTACACCACTCACATTAACCACAAAATCATGACTTTCGAAATTCACATTAAAATCATCGTGCCAAATTTTCTCCTTTTCTTGGAAACTCTTAAAATCGCTCTCGATTGATTTGCATACGCTTCATGAGTCTTCGATCATCTTGATATGTGACCTACGATCATATTAAATTCTTCATCTGAATGTCGTTTGAAATCTTATTCATCGGAATATGCTTTGACTTAATTGTCTCCTTTTCGATATCTCCTTATACAAAACTGTTGGGTTCCGAGGCATAAAACGCAGCGGAATAATGTAAATAAAACAAAATTTCGAAACCCAAACCAGGATCCATGTATAATTACAGACAGATTATGGAGAAACGAATCATACCTTTAAAACGTTACTTTCACGAACTCAACGGAGATCCTAGCTTGTAATCACCACACACAATCTTCACGTCAAAATCTGTGTCTCTAAGGTAATCCACACGAATATCCGACCGTCCAACAATCCGAGGAGCCAGGTACTAGCCCGCGAAGAACAGCCTCTCTCTATCTCTCTAGCCTCTCAAAGAGTTGCTAGGGTTTTTAATAAAACGATTTTATGAAATCCCTAACCTCAAATAATACATCATCATGTATTTATATGAGAGATAGTGGGCTAAAATCAAAAACCCGAATTGGGCTTCCTTAAACCCAATTCTAATTTTATTTTGATTTTATTATTGGATTTCCTTAAACCCAATTCTGTTCTTACTTTATTAAATTCGAATTTACTTAGATAATTAATTAGGACCAGTCCAATTAATTAAATAGCAAATTCTTTATTTAATAATGATTTAATTTAAATTCTCAATTTAAATTAAAACTCCTTTTAAGACATTCTTAGCGTGTGACCCTATAGGTTATTATTACGTTGGCAACGATTTTAAAGTCTCAATTAAAATCGTAAACAAAGAGCGGCATCTAGTATTACATCATTGCTACTTCAGTAATAATAATTCAAATGGTGATCCATATTAAACCTTTCGTGATTAATGTTTCCGTGTAATATAATCCCTTTAACCAAATATTATAGATTAAACTCGAGGCATGTGTTTAGTCATCCTCTTCAACATTTAATCCGGGTTTACTTGATCCATGAGTAGACTATTTAAAAACAAATCATTATTTGAGCACGGCCATGCATTTTATAGTCTCACTCAATCAAGAGGCCAATAATATCTCTCCTAATTATAGGAGGGTTAAATCCTTTATCAATCATTCATATTTCTCATGTGACTCATGATATACCCGATCTCCACTTTTATCATCACCCGGTCAAAGGTAACTTTTAATGTAGTCAAAGTATATTAATCCTCGTATAGAAATATAATGATCTCAAGTCAAAGGATCATTACACCATTATCACTGTGAGTCTTTCTTATGACTTTATTAAACATGAAGAATCTCACTGTGGGTCTGTCCAGTACTATGTACTCCTACATGTACCTATGTATTGACTTTAGTATCTCCATACTTATAACCAATGAGATGTGGTTATCTGTCAAACAACATACTAGTCTATTTATGTATTATTATTGTCCTATAATAATAATAATACTCGACCAGGGACCTTTTTAAGAATATGATATATTATATAATCTCAAGTTCAAGTCATTTACTTAAACTATATAATGTGTATCATGATTCTAAGGACATTTATTATGCTAACAAATATATCGCAGTAATTAAAGTCATAATAAATACGTTTATTGAATGATCAAATGACATAAAGGTTTATTCAAAGAAATAATGTATTGCCTCTAGGGCACCTACACTAATAATCTCCCACTTGCACTAGAGCCAATCACCCATGTATCTAATACCCATGGAACTAGTATGACCATCGTGCTTCTGTTGCGACAAGCCTTTGTTCAGTGGGTCTGCAATGTTATCATTTGTGTGCACTTTACATATGTGTATGTCACCCCTTTCATTAATCTCTCAAATAAGGTGAAATCTCCTGAGTATATGTTTGGATCGGGAGTGTGATCTAGGTTCTTTAGCCTGTGCAATGGCTCCATTATTATCGCAGTATAGATCAATGGGATCTGCGATCGATGGAACCACTCCCAAATCAGTAATGAATTTCCGAATCCAAACAGCCTCCTTAGCTGCTTCATAAGCTGCAATGTACTCAGCCTCCATTGTAGAATCAGCTACTGTTTCTTGCAATGTACTCAGCCTCCATTGTAGAATCAGCTACTGGTATCTGCTCGTCATGCTCAAAGTATACGAAACATCTGGGCGAGTACATACCATTGCATACATGATAGATCCAATTGCTGAGGCATATGGAACCTTACTCATGTGATCCTTCTCATCCAATGATTTCGGACACTGGTCTTTAGAGATCGTTATCCCTTGAGACACGGGGACATATCCCCTTTTTGCATTTTGCATACCAAAATGATGCAACACCTTATCAATGTATGTGCTCTGACTTAGATCGATCATCCTTCTAGATCTATCTCTATAGATCCTCATTCCTAGAATGTAGGTTGCCTCTCCTAAGTCTTTCATAGAGAAGTTGCTCCCTAACCAAGTCTTAACAGCATTTAGAGAAGGTATGTCATTCCCCATTAGTAGTATATCATCAACATATAGTACTATGAATGCCGCATGGCTCCCACTAACCTTCCTGTAAACACAAGGTTCATCTTCGTTTTGAACAAAGCCATACTTTTTGACTGTTTCATCAAAATGAATATTCCATCTCCTAGATGCTTGCTTCAATCCATAAATGGATCGACGTAATTTACATACCTTGCCAACATTCCTTGGATCGACAAAACCTTCAGGTTGTGTCATATACACATCCTCTTCAAGGATTCCATTAAGGAAGGCTGTTTTGACATCCATTTGCCAGATTACATAATCATGGAATGCTGCAATGGCAAGCAAAATCCTTATGGACTTGACCATAGCCACTGGTGAGAAAGTTTCATCATAGTCAATACCCTGAACATTTCCATCCATGTCAGTTTTCTTCTTGAAAACCCATTGGCACCCTACGGGTTTTACCCCTTGAGGTGGATCAACCAAAGTCCATACTTGGTTTTCGTACATGGAATCCATCTCGGATTTCATGGCTTCAAGCCATCTCTTAGAGTCTGGACTGTTCATAGCATCTTGGTATGTAAGAGGCTCATCTTTATCTATGAGCATCAAATCACCACATTGAGTCAAGAGAAATCCATATCTCTCTGGCTCATGGCGAATTCTACTAGATCTACGAACAACCTGTGTTTGTTGAGCATTATCATCATCCTGCTCTTGTTCCACTTTAGGTCCAATGTTGTTTTGTGATTCTCGATCTTCATCGAGATCTATAGTTCTCCCACTGTTTCTTTTGGAAACAAAATCTCTTTCCATGAAGACAGCATCTCGAGCAATAAACACTTTCTGCTCAGAAGGACTATAAAAATAATACGCCTTTGTTTCTTTAGGGTATCCCACAAAATTGCACTCTTCGGATTTAGGTCCAAGCTTGTCAGATACTTGACGTTTCATAAACGCCTTGCATCCCCAAACTTTCATAAAGCTCATGCCTGACCGTTTCTCCTCCCATATCTCATATGGAGTCTTTTAAACCTTCTTAGTAGGAACACGGTTAAGTGTGAAAGCCGCTGTTTCTAGAGCATAACCCCAGAAACTTATTGGAAGATCTGCATGACTCATCATTGATCGCACCATGTCCAATAAGGTGCGATTTCTCCTCTCTGAAACTCCATTCCATTGAGGTGTACCTGGTGGAGTGAGTTGTGATGCAATACCACACTCCTTTAAATACTCTTTAAATTCAGTGCTTAAGTATTCACCCCCACGATCGGATCGTAAGATCTTAATAGTTGCACCACCGCCAATTTGCTTCTCTATTTCAGCCTTGTATTCTTTGAACATTTCAAAAGAATCGGATTTGTTCTTCATAAGATATACATATCCATATCTACTGAAATCATCAGTAAATGTTATGAAGTAGTAGTATCCTCCTCTAGCCATCACACGCATTGGGCCACATACACATTATGTATTAGCTCCAGACGTTGAGTGGCCCTTTGACCTTTACCAGTGAAAGGGGCTTTAGTCATCTTACCAAGCAAACAAGATTCGCATTTTTGGTATGATTCAAAATCAAACTTATCCAAATATCCATCCTTATGTAATTTGGATATGCGTTTCTCATTTATATGGCCTAGACGACAATGCCAGAGGTATGTTTGATTTGAGTCATTAACTTTAAGTCGTTTGTTTTCTATATTACAGACAGGATTATCTAAATCAAGAACATATAAACGATTAAACAAACGCGCAACACCATTGGTTAAATCATTCAAAGCAAAAGAGCAACTATTGTTCTTTATTGTAAACGGAAAACCTTTCTTGTCCAAACAAGAAATAGAAATAATGTTTCTGCGAATCGCAGGCACGTAAAACTAGTCTTCAAGTTCTAAAACAAGCCCAGAGGGCAAAGATAAATAATAAGTTCCTACAGCTAAAGCAGCAACTCTTGCTCCATTGCCTACTCGTAGGTCCACTTCTCCCTTAGCCAAAGTCCTACTTCTCTGCAGTTCCTGCACATTTATACAAATGTGAGAAGCACATCCAGTATCCAATACCCAAGATGTAGAAGTAGACAGATTGACTTCTATAACATAAATACCTGATCCAGAAATCTGAACAGCCTTCATTTTCTTCAGATCCTCCAAGTAAACAGGACAGTTTCTCTTCTAGTGACCAGTTTTCTTACAGTAGTGACATTCACCCTTAGCAACCCCGCCTTTAGGCTTTAAAGCCTGTTTGGGACCTGACTTTGGCTTGGGTGTAGAATCAGATCCAGTCTTCTTCTTACCCTTCCACTTGCCTTTCCCCTTGGCCTTACCTTTATTGCCCACCATCAGTATGGGAGCAGGTTCAGCTGTCTTCATGTTGGTCTCATATGTTCTCAACATATGCAACAATTCAGTAGGTGTTTTGTCAAATTCATTCATATTGTATTTCACAACAAACTGAGTGAATTTGTTATTCAAAGAATTCATGATTCCAGTTTTCGCAGCAATCGGGAAACCCAAAGTAGCAAGGTACTCAATGTAACCAATCATCTTCAGAACATGTGGGCCAACTGGTTCACTTGCCCCTTGTTTGCAATTAAAGTGTGACTTACTCGTGTTGAACCTTTCTTGACGAGTTTGGCTTGCAAACATGCTTTGCAAGTGCTCATTGATAGTATATGCATCCATATGCACATGCTATCTTTGAAGCTCAGCACTCATAGTTGCCAACATAAGATATGCAACATCATTTGCATCATTCTCATCCCTTGCGTGGGACGCTATTTCTTCAGCAGTAGCACCCTCGGGAAGGGGACCTGGCGGAGGGATATCAATGTAATGAATCTTACGCTCCTGCCTAAGGACAATCCTCAAATTCCTCTGCCAGTCTAGGAAGTTGTTTCCTCCTATCAGCTTGTCCTTCTCAAGGACTGATCGTACGGATAGTGTGTTTGTGTTGTTTGCTATTATTTAGTATCTACAATGATAAAAGCACATAATAAACATTAGATTGTCTGAATTTATAAATTATTATGTTCAAATGATTATGATATATATTCATAATATATCTCCCACTATTTTTATCAAATCAATAGCCCTTACTATTAATTCGGAAAGTATATCCCATAAATCTTTATAGTGAGCCAAGATCCATATTTCGTCATGTCCTAAGTCAACCACTGGTAGTCCTTAAAACATGATTATTTAGGTAGACAACAGTTGTCAATTATATCATATATAATTCTTGGATAGTTTGGTGATCAACGATTGATCGTATCTATCAAATAGATTTTCAACCAAACTCTATGCTTCTAAGTTCATAATAGTTGAATATAACCTTTTATTTCCACCATATTATGACGACTCAGTTAAATTAGACCCAATGATACAACGGCCGAATATAACTGTTTATATTCGTCACATCTCACCACGATAGACAGGAGTCCCCTGCCACTGACAGCCCTTCCCCTTATCGATCTAGGATTCGATGAGTGTTCATTCATTGGAAAGCATCTGATTAAAACTTAATATTTTTGTTAAGGGGTTTAGAATTAAAAACGACCATGATCCCATCATAAAGAGATTCCCAATTTTCCTTGAATTAAATACTTCAAATCAATATTCATCAATAGTTTGATTTCCAGGTTGTTGGAGGAGTCACAAGTGGCCTCGCTTAATACCCAACTTCCTTACAGGTAAAACCCGTTTTTGACAAAATCTCCCCATATCGAAATAATTGAAAATTCGTATTTAATTCCGTGTTTCATAAACACAGAAATCTCATGATCGTTATGTTACATTTTAAAATCTCGAATCGTTACAGATTTTAACTTGTTTAAGCAGGCATGGCATGGGTGATGTATCTAATACATACATGATTAATCTAATCAAACATGCATCTTTATCTCTACACATACATTATATATATCTCATACATTCACATATATGTAAAGTGCAGTAAGTAAACGTGCTTGGTTAGGGCCTTTATCCTAAACGATCCTTTTCAAGCTAATGAAAAGAATCAAAGTCAATCTATGGTGGATAAATATAAATACAATTACAAGTCTTCATTCTTCTCTTTCTCCTTGGTTGCTTCTCCTCATTGATCGTCCTTCAATATTCAAGTACATTACATTGAATAATTGAATACAACCTATACTAATGTACTTACATAACAAAACTCGAGTTACATTCGAGGTTAAACAATTACAATAATGAAGAAAATGACATGCAAGTCGTATTTATAAAACCACAAACCATTAAACTAAGGGTCTTAAGGCCATAACCAGCACCATGCTCAAATAAACAATTAAGAACACATAAACAAACACTGCAGAGGTCCGGGGGCGGCAGCCCTCGGGTGGGGTCTGATAAGTGGATTTTATATCCACTTGGATCGATTAAATTCGGCTTAAATTGATTGCTTTGGCCTCAAGTTTATTGTAGTTTTGATGTGTTTTGCTTAGTTGTGCAGACTTTCAAGAATGTCGATTATGGGTGTTGCTTCTATCGTGTTTGGAGGATTAATTGATTAAAATTCGGATTTTCCGGGAAGGCTGCGCAGTCTACACTGTTTTGGCCATATCTGGAGTTCTAGAAGTCCGTTTTCAGCGATCTTACAGCTCACGTGAAGCTTGAGAGATTTTCTATAACTTGGGATAGATAGCAGGTGCAGGGGATGAGCTGAATAAAATCGCGCACGTGGTCTATGATAAGCCATGCAGAAAAATTCCAGTTTTGCCCTTTTTCTAATTCTAATTGTATTTTGGGCAGTTTTTGGTACCTTAATCGAATTCTAATTGTAATAGAAGGTAATTGCTTATTGGGCAACACTTCTAGAGTCTATTTAAACACATCCTACCATGTAATTTGTATCAGATTTTTATTATTGTAACGTAGAACGGCAAGAGAGAAAAGTGGAGAAGGATTCAAGCTCGGTGACAAGCAAAGATCTAGATCTACTTCATCTTTTGTATACTCTGGATTATAGATTTGTTCTCTCAACTCTTGTTTTTATTAATATTATTGTTTCTTTCTTTCATATCTTTTTAATTATCATGTTTTCATCAATTCCCATGACGATGAACAGTTCAATTATGGGCTAATCGTTGTCATGGGATTCTAATGGATTTATTTATGGAACTTAGTATCTTGATGCTGTAAAGATCTGTGTGTGATGTGAAATTGATATCCTCGTATGGTTAATCTTAATGCTTTTAGATGCGTAGCTAACATCTAAATTGAATTGTTAATCTCTTGTGAAGTGAAAGTGGATCTTGAGATTTAGAACTTGCCATGCTAGCATAGGTTCATAATTGTTTATCAATATGATTCGTGGTGTGAGATGAAAATACTTATACTACCCTATGTGATCTTAATGGATAACCTGTTCTTCAACCGTTATGTTTTCAAATTCTATAGACATATAGGGTCTAAGCAAAATTGGTGTTTATTCATCTTCTATCTCTTTTGTGGATGTATGTTTAGTTTGGTATGCGTATGCTGACAGGTAGCGTATACTTGTTTCGTGTTATCCGATCAGATATCAAAACCATTGCATATAGAGATTAAAGGCGTCAGATCTAAGGGAAGTATTTAATGAAGTTAGGATCCCATGTTTATTCTCATATTAGTAATTCGATTTCAATCTCATTAGTTAATTTAATTCTTAGTTTAATAATTGCATCCTAGTTTAATTTAGATAATCAATACGAAAATTGTTATTTGTCTTAGCAGTGGATTAAAACCAACATTGTTGCATAGGCATATTTACTGATTAAACTTAACCAGATCTCTGTGGAACGAACTTTAATTATATTACTTGTGACTACGTGCGCTTGCGTAATTTTATGCTAACAAGTTTTTGGCGCCTCTGCCGGGGATCATCGGTGTTTTGTTTAGTTTATGTGCTTGTCATCAGTGGTCGTTAGCGTTCACTGACTCGGATTTCTTACTTAGTTGTTTGTTTCGTGGTGTTTTCAGGTACTTGAACGTGTATGCGAACACGTTTTCAGGCTCGTAAGGAAAAACTGGCAGAAGACGGTCTTGTAGTAGATAATCAGAAAGAGGAACTTGAAACTACTGTAGAGATGGCAGATTTACCAGCAGCAATCAAGGCTTTGAAGGACTATTCGTAGCCGAAGATTACTGACATACAATCTTGTATTTTCAGGCCAGCTATTGCAGCGAATAACTTTGAGATTAAGCCGAGCTCAATTCAGATGGTGCAGAATTCGGTTCAGTTTTGGGGGTGCTTCGACAGAGGATCCTAACATGCACATCCGGGACTTTATCGAGATCTGCGACACTTTCAAATTTAATGGTGTGTCGGATGGTGCTATCAAGTTGAGGCTTTTCCCATTCTCTTTAAGGGATAAGCCTAAGGGCTGGTTACACTCTCTACCAGCTGGTTCCATTACTACATGGGATGATCTTGCTCAGAAGTTTCTTACTAAATTCTTCCCTATGGCGAAAACTGCAGCAATAAGGAACCAGTTAACTCAATTTCAACAACAATCTGGCGAGTCTTTGTGTGAGACTTGGGAACGTTATAAGGAGATGCTACGAAAGTGTCCTCATCATGGCATGCCTGATTGGATGGTTATTAATGGTTTCTATAATGGGTTGGGAGCACAGTCTAGGCCTTTGCTAGATGCAGCATCAGGTGGAGCTCTGTGGGCGAAGAGCTATGAGGAAGCTTATGATCTTATTGAGATGATGGCTGCTAACGAATATCAGAATCCAACACAGAGGCTTTCTCAAGGCAAGGTAGCAGGTGTTCTTGAAGTTGACACAGCTTCAGCTATTGCAGCTCAGTTGAAGGCTCTCACGATGAAGGTGGATTCTCTTGCTAATTATGGAGTTCAGCAGGTTGCTAGTTTTTGTGAGATATGTGCGGGCGCACATGACACGAATCAGTGTGCTATCTCTTCTGAATCAGCACAGTTCGTAAGTAATTTTCAGAGACCTGTTGCACCAGTACCAGCCACCTATCATCCAAACAACAGGAATCATCCTAACTTCAGCTGGAGCAACAACCAAGGTGCTCAACAACCTCAGCAGCCCTATCAGCAGTTTCAGGGTCAGCAAGCAAGGCCATTCAATCAAGGTTTTCAGCACCAGTATGCTCCAAGGCAATCATATCAGCCTCCGGTATTTCAGCAGCAACAGCCCCAGGCTCATGCGGGGCAATCATCTAATGAAAAACCAGAAAGGGATGATTTGTGGATGATGGTGAAGTACCTGCAAGCTTCTCATAAGGTCTTAGAAACCCAGGTGGGACAGATTGCAAGTGCCTTACTTAGTAGACAACAAGGAACTCTTCCTAGTGATATGGAAACAAATCCAGGTAGGAGGGATAGCAAAGAACAGGTGAAGGCTGTGACTTTGAGATCGGGAAAAGTTATAGCAGGCCCTAAATCAGCAGTCGAAGAAGATGAAGATGTTCAGAATCAGCAGGTTGAAAAATCTGCAGTGCCCGAAATTGCTCAATCTGATTTGGTGGCTGATCAGCAAGGTGGTGAAGTAGAGAAGAGCAAGGAACCTGTTAAAAATTCTGTGGAGCAGTCTACAAAGAACACTCAGATCTATCCTCCTCCTCTTTATCCTAGAAGACTCCAGAAGCAGCAGTTGGATAAAAAATTTGCTAAGTTCTTAGAGGTGTTCAAGAAGTTGCAGATTAACATTCCCTTTGCCGAAGCTCTTGAACAGATGCCAAGCTATGCCAAGTTCATGAAAGGAATTCTTTCTCGTAAGTTGAAGCTCGAGGAATTAGAGACCGTTGCTCTAACGGAAGAGTGTAGTGCGGTGCTGCAACAGAAATTGCCTCCAAAACTAAAGGATCCTGGTAGCTTTACTATTTCATGCACTATTGGTAATTTGTCTTTTGCGAAGTGCTTGTGTGACTTGGGAGCAAGCATTAATCTCATGCCCTTGTCAGTCTATATGCAACTTGGTCTACCGGAACCAAAGCCTACCAACATCTCTTTGCAGTTGGCTGATCGTTCAGTTACATATCCTAAAGGCATAGTGGAGGATGTGTTGGTGAAAGTTGACGAACTCATATTTCCTGCTGATTTTGTTATCTTGGATTTCGAGGAAGATAAGAAGATTCCCATAATCTTGGGAAGACCATTCTTGGCGACGGGAAAGACTTTGATTGATGTGCAAAAAGGGGAACTCACCATGAGGGTGCAAGACCAGAATGTCACTTTCAATGTCTTTAATGCAATGAAACTTCCCTCAGATGAAGAAGAATGTTTGAAGGTGGATTGGGTTGATTCTGCAGTTACTATGGAAATGGAGCAGTTGCTTAAGTCAGATTCTTTGGAAAAAGTTTTAGTTGGTGACTCTGATTTTGAAGATGAGGAAATAGCCGAGCAACTTCAGCAGCTAAATTCAGCCCCTTGGAAAAGGAGATTTGATTTGCCTTTTGAATCTCTTAGGTTAGCAGAACTTAAAAATTCGGAGGGGCGCCTGAAACCATCTATTGAGGAAGCTCCTACACTTGAACTCAAACCACTTCCGGAACACTTGAGGTATGTTTTTCTTGGTGATGCATCTACATTACCTGTTATTATTGCCTCTAACTTGTCAGCTAGTGCGGAAGAAAAGCTTTTGCGAATTTTGAGGGAGTTCAAGTCAGCAATTGGTTGGACTATAATAGATATCAAGGGAATCAACCCTTCTTATTGCATGGACAAAATTCTGTTAGAGGAGGGAGCTAAGCCTACTATTGAGCATCAGTGGAGACTTAATCCGATTATGAAAGAGGTGGTGAAGAAGGAAATTCTAAAGTGGCTTGATGCGGGTATTATATATCCTATCTCAGATAGTTCTTGGGTGAGCCCGGTTCAATGTGTTCCAAAGAAAGGAGGCATGACAGTTGTTGCTAATGAAATGAATGAGCTCATCCCTACTCGAACAGTCACGGGGTGGAGAGTTTGCATGGATTATAGGAAGCTCAATAAAGCCACAAGAAAAGATCACTTTCCTCTTCCATTCATTGATCAGATGCTAGACAGGTCGGCGGGACATGAGTACTATTGCTTCCTTGATGGTTATTCAGGCTACAATCAGATTTGCATTGCTCCGAAAGATCAAGAGAAGACCACATTCACATGTCCTTTTGGTACCTTTGCTTTCCGACGGGTTTCTTTCGGACTTTGTGATGCTCCCGCCACTTTTCAAAGGTGCATGATGGCTATTTTCTCAGACATGATTGGCTCGAATGTGGAGGTTTTTATGGATGACTTCTCAGTTTTTGGTACTTCATATGACGAGTGCTTGCATAATCTTGGCTTGGTGTTGAAACGTTGTGTGGAGACTAACTTAGTGCTTAATTGGGAGAAGTGTCACTTCATGGTGCGAGAGGGAATTATTCTTGGGCACAAGGTATCTGGTAGAGGACTTGAGGTGGATAGGGCTATGGTGGAAACAATCGGAAATCTTCCTTCTCCTATCTCTGTTAAAGGAATTCGCAGTTTTCTTGGTCATGCGGGTTTCTATCGGCGATTCATCAAAGACTTCTCAAAAATTTCTAAACCCTTGTGCAATCTCTTGGAGAAGGATGTTCCTTTCAAGTTTGATGATGAATGTCTTGCAGCTTTTGAGCTCTTGAAGAAGAAGTTGACTACTACACCAGTCATTACCGCACCTAATTGGGAGGAACCATTCGAACTTATGTGTGATGCTAGTGACTATGCTGTTGGAGCTGTGCTTGGTCAAAGGAAGGATAGAATTATTCATGTGGTTTACTATGCTAGAAAAACCCTCAATGATGCACAACTGAACTACACTACTACGGAGAAGGAGTTGGTAGCAGTTGTCTATGGTTTCGAGAAATTCAGGTCTTATTTGCTTGGTACGAAGGTGATTGTGTATACGGATCATGCTGCAATTCGATATCTCATGTCGAAGAAGGATTCCAAGCCTAGATTGATTTGTTTGGTGCTTCTCTTGCAAGAATTTGATGTGGAAATCAAGGATAAGAAAGGCACGGAAAATCAAGTAGCGGATCATCTCTCACGCTTAGAGGACCACGGTAAGGAATTGCATAACAAATCTCTTATTAATGAATCTTTTCCAGATGAGCAGTTGTTTGGAGTGCAAGATGAAGAGCCATGGTTTGCAGATTATGTGAACTATTTGGTTAGCAATGTTATTCCTCTAGATCTTTCGAGTGCTCAAAGGAAGAAGTTTCTGCATGATGTGAAGTGGTACCGTTGGGATGAACCATTTCTGTTTAGACAAGGAGCAGATCAGATGATCAGACGATGTATTCCGTATAGTGAGACGGAAAGCGTGTTGCGAGATTGCCACTCAACTGTTTATGGTGGTAATTATGGTGGAGAAAAGACAGCGGCTCGTGTGCTTCAAGCAGGTTTCTATTGGCCTTCCTTGTTTAAGGATGCTCATCAGTTCGTGTTGAGATGTGATCGTTGTCAAAGGGTTGGCAATATTTCTAGAAGGAACGAGATGCCTCTTAACATGCTTCTTGAGGTGGAGATCTTTGATGTTTGGGGGATTGACTTCATGGGACCTTTTGTTTCTTCATGCAATAATCAGTACATCTTGCTAGCTGTGGATTACGTGTCTAAATGGGTCGAGGTTAAGGCGTTGCCGACCAATGATGCGAAGGTGGTATTGAATTTCTTGCATAAGCAAATTTTTACGCGTTTCGGAACTCCACGTGCTATAATAAGTGATGAGGGAACTCACTTTTGCAATCGCCAGTTTACTACGTTGATGGCGAAATATAATGTGACGCATCGTGTTGCCACTGCTTATCACCCTCAAACGAATGGCCAAGCTGAAGTTTCTAACAGGGAGATCAAGAGAATTCTAGAGAAAGTGGTGAATCCATCTCGTAAGGATTGGTCATTGAAGTTGGATGAAGCTGTGTGGGCGTACAGAACTGCCTATAAAACTCCTTTAGGTTGTCTCCGTTTCAGTTAGTTTATGGGAAAGCATGTCATTTGCCTGTAGAGTTGGAACATAAAGCATATTGGGCGTTGAAGAAATTGAATTTAGATATCACGGCTGCGGGTTCAAAACGGTTGCTTCAGTTAATTGAACTTGAGGAATTTCGTGAGCAAGCTTACGAAAATAACAAGATGTATAAGGAGAAGGTCAAGAGGTGGCATGATAAGAGGTTGACCCCCAAGGCATTTGTACCGGGTCAACAAGTGTTGCTATTCAATTCTCACCTCAAGCTTTTTCCGGGAAAACTCAAGTCACGGTGGTCGGGTCCATTTATTGTTAAGTCGGTGTATCCACATGGAGCTATTGAAATTTATGAAACAACACCGGATCATGCTTTCAAAGTAAAAGGACAGCGGTTGAAGCATTATTATGGAGGATAGTTTCAACGCGAGAAGGTTTCCGCCATTTTGGCGTTGACTTGAATCCGGAAAAGAATGTCAAGCTATTGACATTAAAAGAGCGCTTCGTGGGAGGCAACCCACGCTCTTGTATTATTGTATTGTTTCTTTCTCTCAAAAAAAAAAGTCAAAAGAGTCAATTGTTTATATGCAAAATTAACTAGGGTGAGCTCTTTAATACTCGAACAATTAAGTTCGCGGGGACTTTGTGCCTAGTGACCTAAGGCTTTTATAGTCTGGGATCTACTAACCTAACGCTCGCTACATGGGTATTATTGTATAAGCCTTTCGGGGTCTCATCCATTGCACGGTTAAATAAGCATGCTTGTATATATGTGTCGTAGTAGTTAGTAATAAAGCATGAATTTCTTTCTACCTTGGATAAGGATGGAGCTGTTCCTAGGTTATGAAGTGTCTACAGTATATTCTATTTATAAACCTGTGATTGTCTTGACGAAGAGCATGTATGATTTTTGATCTAGTTTTGGGAGTTTTTCTGATGAGCATTGCACACACGCACGTTTCTGTTCATGTATTGTTAGTATACGGGAACTTGGTCGAGCTCTATTTGGATTTAGTTGCATTCTCTAAGATATTTGCTTGCTAGTTGGTTTTGGTTAGTTTGAAGGGGATCGTTGCATTTTCATTCTAGTTGCATTCATGCATTGCATTGCATTAGGACAAATGGATTTTGTGGGTTCATTCGCTATAGGCCCTCACGAGACCTTACTCGTCCACTAGGGCTGCCTAGGGGTTTAAAGGGCTTGTTGCATATGCCAAATGCAACCGTGATCACCTACGGAAGTGGTACTAGTTAGTTAGTTAGTTGTAATTGTTTATGCTTGAGGACAAGCATCGGTTTAAGTTTGGGGGTGTGATAAGTGGATTTTATATCCACTTGGATCGCTTAAATTCGGCTTAAAGTGATTGCTTTGGCCTCAAGTTTATTGTAGTTTTGATATGTTTTGCTTAGTTATGCAGACTTGCAAGAATGTCGATTATGGGTGTTGCTTCTATCGTGTTTGGAGGATTAAATGATTAAAATTCGGATTTTCCGGGAAGGTTGCGCAGTCTACACTGTTTTGGCCATATCTGGAGTTCTAGAAGTTCGTTTTCAGCGATCTTACAGCTCACGCGAAGCTTGAGAGATTTTCTATAACTTGGGATAGATAGCTGGTGCAGGGGATGTGCTGAATAAAATCGCGCACGTGGTCTATGATAAGCCATGCAGAAAAATTCCAGTTTGCCCTTTTTCTAATTCTAATTGTATTTTGGGCAGTTTTTGGTACCTTAATCGAATTCTAATTGTAATAGAAGGTAATTGCTTATTGGGCAACACTTCTAGAGTCTATTTAAACACATCCTACCATGTAATTTGTATCAGATTTTTATTATTGTAACGTAGAACGACAAGAGAGAAGAGTGGATAAGGATTCAAGCTCGGTGACAAGCAAAGATCTAGATCTACTTCATCTTTTGTATACTCTGGATTATAGATTTGTTCTTTCAACTCTTGTTTTTATTAATATTATTGTTTCTTTCTTTCATATCTTGTTAATTATCATGTTTTCATCAATTCCCATGACGATGAACAGTTCAATTATGGGCTAATCGTTGTCATGGGATTCTAATGGATTTATTTATGGAACTTAGTATCTTGATGCTGTAAAGATCTGTGTGTGATGTGAAATTGATATCCTCGTATGGTTAATCTTAATGCTTTTAGATGCGTAGCTAACATCTAAATTGAATTGTTAATCTCTTGTAAAGTGAAAGTGGATCTTGAGATTTAGAACTTGCCATGCTAGCATAGGTTCATAATTGTTTATCAATATGATTCGTGGTGTGAGATGAAAATACTTATACTACCCTATGTGATCTTAATGGATAACCTGTTCTTCAACCGTTATGTTTTCAAATTCTATAGACATATAGGGTCTAAGCATAATTGGTGTCTATTCATCTTCTATCTCTTTTGTGGATGTATGTTTAGTTTGGTATGCGTATGCTGACAGGTAGCGTGTACTTGTTTCGTGTTATCCGATCAGATATCAAAACCATTGCATATAGAGATTAAAGGCGTCAAATCTAAGGGAAGAATTTAATGAAGTTAGGATCCCATGTTTATTCTCATATTAGTAATTCGATTTCAATCTCATTAGTTAATTTAATTCTTAGTTTAATAATTGCATCCCAGTTTAATTTAGATAATCAATACCAAAATTGTTATTTGTCTTAGCAGTGGATTAAAACCAACATTGTTGCATAGGCATATTTACTGATTAAACTTAACCAGATCTCTGTGGAACGAACTTTAATTATATTACTTGTGACTACGTGCGCTTGCGTAATTTTGTGCTAACAAGTTTTTGGCACCGCTGCCGGGGATCATCGGTGTTTTGTTTAGTTTATGTGCTTGTCATCAGTGGTCGTTAGCGTTCACTGACTCGGATTTCTTACTTTGTTGTTTGTTTCGTGGTGTTTTCAGGTACTTGAACGTGTATGTGAACACGTTTGCAGGCTCGTAAGGAAAAACTGGCAGAAGACGGTCTTGTAGTAGATAATCAGAAAGAGGAACTTGAAACTACTGTAGAGATGGCAGATTTACCAGCAGCAGTCAAGGCTTTGAAGGACTATTCGCAGCCGAAGATTACTGACATACAATCTAGTATTGTCAGGCCAGCTATTGCAGCGAATAACTTTGAGATCAAGCCGAGCACAATTCAGATGGTGCAGAATTCGGTTCAGTTTGGGGGTGCTTCGATAGAGGATACTAACATGCACATCCGGGACTTTATCGAGATCTGCGACACTTTCAAATTTAGTGGTGTGTCGGATGATGCTATCAAGTTGAGGCTTTTCCCATTCTCCTTAAGGGATAAGGTTAAGGGCTGGTTACACTCTCTACCAGCTGGTTCCATTACTACATGGGATGATCTTGCTCAGAAGTTTCTTACTAAATTCTTCCCTATGGCGAAAACTGCAGCAATAAGGAACCGGTTAACTCAATTTCAACAGCAATCTGGCGAGTCTTTTTGTGAGGCTTGGGAACGTTATAAGGAGATGCTACGAAAGTATCCTCATCATGGCATGCCTGATTGGATGGTTATTAATGGTTTCTACAATGGGTTGGGAGCACATTCTAGGCCTTTGCTAGATGCAGCATCAGGTGGAGCTCTGTGGGCGAAGAGCTATGAGGAAGCTTATGATCTTATTGAGATGATGGCTACTAACGAATATCAGAATCCAACACAGAGGCTTTCTCAAGGCAAGGTAGCAGGTGTTCTTGAAGTTGACACAGCTTCAGCTATTGCAGCTCAGTTGAAGGCTCTCACGATGAAGGTGGATTCTCTTGCTAATTATGGAATTCAGCAGGTTGCTTGTATTTGTGAGCTATGTGTGGGCGCACATGAGACGAATCAGTGTGCTATCTCTTCTGAATCAGCACAGTTGTAAGTAATTTTCAGAGACCTGCTGCACCAGTACCAGCCAGCTATCATCCAAACAACATGAATCATCCTAACTTCAGCTGGAGCAACAACCAAGGTGCTCAACAACCTCAGCAGCCCTATCAGCAGTTTCAGGGTCAGCAAGCAAGGCCATTCAATCAAGGTTTTCGAGGCATTGTTGGGTTGCTTCTCTTTCAATCAAGGAGAAAGAGAAGAATGAAGCTCTTATACACGTAATAAGGCCATTACAAGTCTTCATTCTTCTCTTTCTCCTTGGTTGCTTCTCCTCATTGATCGTCCTTCAATCTTCAAGTACATTACATTGAATAATTGAATACAACCTATACTAATGTACTTACATATTAAAACTCGAGTTACATTCGAGGTTAAACAATTACAAGAATGAAGAAAATGACATGCAAGTCGTATTTATAAAACCACAAACCATTAAACTAAGGGTCTTAAGGCCATAACCAGCACCATGCTCAAATAAACAATTAAGAACACATAAACAAACACTGCAGGGGTCCGGGGGCGGCAGCCCCCGGGCCCCGCCCGGGGCTGCAGCCCCGGGCGGGATCCGGAGGCTGCAGCGCCTGGCGGTGGTCGAGCTCGAACTCGGGATTTTTTTAATTCCAGAAGACTCGTCCTCTTAAGAAATCATCAATATCTTAACAAAAGATCATATCTTTTAGCCTCTGCCGCCACTGCATTATATACAGTTCTGGAAGCATGTATCATATACATTCAAATCGTATCCCAGTTTACAGATCGTGTCCATACACAATCTGTCCAACAGTTTATATCACTATATAAACCTGACAACATGCATAACATACAAAAATCGTATACTTATCAGTCATGACAGATTGTAAACATACTTGTATCATTATATCATAATATTCAATATAACAGAATCATATATGAACGACATAACATATTATAATCGACATATCTCATAACTGTTTCATGGCAGATTCATATAACATGCATACATGCATCGAATACAGTAAACACGTAACCAAATCAGCCCCTTATACACGTAGCTCTAATGCCATTGTTGGGTTCCGAGGCATGAAACGCAGCGGAATAATGTAAATAAAACAAAATTTTGAAACCCAAACCAGGATCCATGTATAATTACAGACAGATTATGGAGAAACGAATCATACCTCTAAAACGTTACTTTCACGAACTCAACGGAGATCCTAGCTTGTAATCACCACACACAATCTTCACGTCAAGATCTGTGTCTCTCAGGTAATCCACACGAATATCCGACCGTCCAACAATCCGAGGAGCCAGGTACTAGCCCGTGAAGAACAGCCTCTTTCTAGCCTCTCAAAGAGCTGCTAGGATTTTTAATAAAACGATTTTATGAAATCCCTAATCTCAAATAATACATCATCATGTGTTTATATGAGAGATAGTGGGCTAAAATCAAAAACCCGAATTGGGCTTCCTTAAACCCAATTCTAATTTTATTTTGATTTTATTATTGGATTTCCTTAAACCCAATTCTGTTCTTACTTTATTACATTCGAATTTACTTAGATAATTAATTAGGACCAGTCCAATTAATTAAATAGCCAATTCTTTATTTAATAATGATTTAATTTAAATTCTCAATTTAAATTAAAACTCCTTTTAAGACATTCTAAGTGTGTGACCCTATAGGTTATTATTACGTTGGCAACGATTTTAAAGTCTCAATTAAAATCGTAAACAAAGAGCGGCATCTAGTAATACATCATTGCTACCCAAGTAATAATAATTTAAATGGTGATCCATATTAAACTTTTCGTGATTAATGTTTCCGTGTAATATAATCCCTTTAACCAAATATTATAGATTAAACTCGAGGCATGTGTTTAGTCATCCTCTTCAACATTTAATCCGGGTTTACTTGATCCATGAGTAGACTATTTAAAAACAAATCATTATTTGAGCACGGCCATGCATTTTATAGTCTCACTCAATCAAGAGGCCAATAATATCTCTCCTAATTATAGGAGGGTTAAATCCTTTATCTATCATTCATATTTCTCATGCGACTCATGATATACCCGATGTCCACTTTTATCATCACCCCGGTCAAAGGTAACTTTTAATGTAGTCAAAGTATATTAATCCTCGTATGGAAATATAATGATCTCAAGTCAAAGGATCATTACACCATTATCACTGTGAGTCTTTCTTATGACTTTATTAAACATGAAGAATCTCACTGTGGGTCTGTCCAGTACCATGTACTCCTACATGTACCTATGTATTGACTTTAGTATCTCCATACCTATAACCAATGAGATGTGGTTATCTGTCAAACAACATACTAGTCTATTTATGTATTATTATTGTCCTATAATAATAATACTCGACCAGGGACCTTTTTAAGAATATGATATATTATATAATCTCAAGTTCAAGTCATTTACTTAAACTATATAATGTGTATCATGATTCTAAGGACATTTATTATGCTAACAAATATATCGCAGTAATTAAAGTCATAATAAATACGTTTATTGAATGATCAAATGACATAAAGGTTTATTCAAAGAAACAATGTATTGCCTCTAGGGCACCTACACTAACAAAAACAATTCCATTCCCTTGGTACAACAACTTCTTGATTTGCTTAATCGTTAAGACCTCAATGTCTGCTTTCGACCTCAAAACACCGCCTTTATCCTTCTCAAAGTCAAAATCTCTTTTTTTCTGGTCCTCACAATTTACTCGTATTTCGTTGTTAGGAAATAAATCTAATCTTGGATCGTATTTAGTTCTTTTTCTAGTTATTACAAACACTTCCTACTAACTTCCTTCATAATCATTTTGAATTTCTAGATTCTTGATAATCATAGCAGTAGTCTTATTACTCTCTTCATAATTCCACTAAGATTGATATGATACTATTTTTGGCAAAATTCCCATCCTTCCAAGCTCATGACACATAGCTTTAACTTCTGATTTTACTACTTGTCACCACACTGCCTTTCTGGTTACAACCCCTCAATTTTAATCAAAACTAAATCAAGACATACCACACAGCCTCTAGGGCAAGTGGTACTTTCACAATTCACCACATTAACATCTACCAAATATAAGGTTTAATTAATTATAAAATACTAAGTCAAAACCATTTTGACCATACGTTTAACTCATCACCACGTAATTGACAAGTATAGCATTTAACAGATAATATGACTCGACCTATAACATTTAGCACATAGACATTTATAACTAGTATAACCACATAACTCCATGTATTATCCGACGATTGATAAATACCCACTAACGACCACCCAGTCCAAATATTATATCAAAGCCCCAATTATTACCAAAATCATAATTAACAACCCCCAATCACTAAACCCGATATTAACAAGACCACAAAATATTTCCGACAATTACAATTAGCAAATAATAATTCACAATTAACCATTAACAATTGACAATCATCTAAACATATAATCAAACCCACTAATATAAGCAATTAAAACATTTAATCAACTTCGACCTACATTAAATTCCCTAATTTAACTTCCGAGATTATAACTCTAATTATTACACAATAATAATAATTAGCAACTAACAATAACAAAACATATCATCGAACTCGCAATTTAATTCCACCATCATATTTAACAACTATAATCTTCCAAATTAAACTACTTCGAAAGTTAAAACAATAATATCGCAATTAAATCTAATTTAATCATAACAATTCACATAATTAATCTAAAATGAGAAATTAAACAATTACATCGGAGAATTAAAAAAATAAATAAATTATACCTTTTCGGAAATTAATGAACCTCTCCACCTCTCTTTCTCTCCCTCCCCCCCCCTCTCTCTCTCTCTCTCTCTCTCTCTCTCTCTCTCTCTCGCTACCACTGCCTTCCCTCCTCTCCGCTGCTGCCTCCTCCCCGCGCTGTACAGTCACGCGCCTTCCACCACGGCCAGAATCAAACCCGCCGGAGCACCCTCCCGCCACCTGACTCCGCCCACTACCATGCCCTTCCTCGTTTCTCTTCCCACAGCTGCGACCAACCTCCTGAAACACACACCACACATGCATAATACACACCCACTAACACACACACGATTATATATATATATATATATATATATATATATATATATATATATATATATATATATATATATGTCTATGTATGTATATTTGGCTAATTGAATTGTAAATTGAAACCCCCAATCTCTCTTTTTCCCCCAATCCCACTTTCTCTCTCCCGTTTTCTTGTTTGTGCCGACTGATGAGATATTTTTTTGTTATTGGGCTTGACCCAATACACAAATATTCTACTATCCACTCATTCCGGGCCCAATTTAAAACACCATTGATTCACTTTTTAAAACTAATAAACAACTTTTGTAAATTGAAACCGAATAGAAAATTGGGAAAATTAAACTTTCCATTTTTAAAATAAAGAGTATAAAATTACGAGCACGCACATATTTTTAAAATATTTTTCGGATCAAAAATGAATTAAATATGGATTTTACAAGTTTTGATCCTTTAAAATACAATAAAACTCTTAAAATCATTTTAAAATACTTAAACATCCAAATTAATCCACCCAACAATTTTAAAAACTCAATAAATATATAAAGATAATATTTCAAGAGATTTCATGATTTTTAATTCCTCCGATAATTTTATAAAATTGACAGAGGATAAAAAATGCATGATTTAAATATAATTAAACCCTCTAAAATACAAATAAAAATACACCGATCTTCACAGCTTACCCAAATGATCATATCATCACATAAATACAATTTCACATACATTTCACCTTTACCACAATATTCACATAATATAATTCATAATTTATATTAAATAAATAATTTTAAATTCAAAATTTTCTAGGGCGTTATATAATTTGCATCATCCATGATCAAAGCACTTTATTAAAGTAGCTTTATGTTAGATATTATCAAGAGGCATCACTTTATGGAAGAAATCAACCAAGCAAACAAGCCAAGAACACCGAACTCTCTCTTTCTCTTCCATTCGGCCCAAGGCCAAATTCAAAAACCAAATTCCCACTTCCCACCATTGTTTGATCTCAAGATTTTTATGGTAAGTACTACATTTCATATCATAGTTATCCTATGAATTTGAGCCTCAAATTCCAAGTCTAGAATATTTAATAAAATCATCAAAGATGATGATGAATAGTGTTTCAAGAAACTACCTTTGATTTCTTGTTTTCTTTGGTTGATCTAAGTTATATTAAGGCTATACAAGGACTAGATCAAGCTTAGTAAGGCTTTTACATATTCCAAGGAAGTTATATCTCTTAAGAACCCTAGCTCTTACTTTGAGATTTATGCATATTCTTGGTGGTTTTAGCTTAGTTATGATTATGATGTTAATGTAAGCATGATTATGTAGTTAGTTTTGTTGATCTAAGATTATCCGATCAGATATCAAAACCATTGCATATAGAGATTAAAGGCGTCAGATCTAAGGGAAGTATTTAATGAAGTTAGGATCCCATGTTTATTCTCATATTAGTAATTCGATTTCAATCTCATTAGTTAATTTAATTCTTAGTTTAATAATTGCATCCTAGTTTAATTTAGATAATCAATACCAAAATTGTTATTTGTCTTAGCAGTGGATTAAAACCAACATTGTTGCATAGGCATATTTACTGATTAAACTTAACCAGATCTCTGTGGAACGAACTTTAATTATATTACTTGTGACTACGTGCGCTTGTGTAATTTTGTGCTAACAAGGTTTTGGCGCCTCTGCCGGGGATCATCGGTGTTTTGTTTAGTTTATTTGCTTGTCATCAGTGGTCGTTAGCGTTCACTGACTCGGATTTCTTACTTAGTTGTTTGTTTCGTGGTGTTTTCAGGTACTTGAACGTGTATGCGAACACGTTTTCAGGCTCGTAAGGAAAAACTGGCAGAAGACAGTCTTGTAGTAGATAATCAGAAAGAGGAACTTGAAACTACTGTAGAGATGGCAGATTTACCAGCAGCAGTCAAGGCTTTGAAGGACTATTCGCAGCCGAAGATTACAGACATACAATCTAGTATGCTCCAAGGTGCTCAACAACCTCATCAGCCCTATCAGCAGTTTCAGGGTCAGCAAGCAAGGCCATTCAATCAAGGTTTTCAGCAGCAGTATGCTCCAAGGCATCATATCAGCCTCCGGGATTTCAGCAGCAACAGCCCCAGGCTCATGCGGGGCAATCATCTAATGAAAAACCAGAAAGGGATGATTTGTGGATGATGGTGAAGAACCTGTAAGCTTCTCATAAGGTCTTGGAAACCCGGGTGGGACAGATTGCAAGTGCCTTACTTAGTAGACAACAAGGAACTCTTCCTAGTGATACGGAAACAAATCCAGGTAGGAGGGATAGCAAAGAACAGGTGAAGGCTGTGACTTTGAGATCGGGAAAAGTTATAGCAGGCCCTAAATCAGCAGTCGAAGAAGATGAAGATGTTCAGAATCAGCAGGTTGAAAAATCTGCAGTGCCCGAAATTGCTCAATCTGATTTGGTGGCTGATCAGCAAGGTGGTGAAGTAGAGAAGAGCAAGGAACCTGTTAAAAATTCTGTGGAGCAGTCTATAAAGAACACTCAGATCTGTCCTCCTCCTCCTTATCCTATAAGACTCCAGAAGCAGCAGTTGGATAAGAAATTTGCTAAGTTCTTAGAGGTGTTCAAGAAGTTGCAGATTAACATTCCCTTTGCCGAAGCTCTTGAACAGATGCCAAGCTATGCCAAGTTCATGAAAGGAATTCTTTCTCGTAAGTTGAAGCTCGAGGAATTAGAGACCGTTGCTCTAACGGAAGAGTGCAGTGCGGTGCTGCAACAGAAATTGCCTCCAAAACTAAAGGATCCTGGTAGCTTTACTATTCCATGCACTATTGGTAATTTGTCTTTTGCGAAGTGCTTGTGTGACTTGGGAGCTAGCATCAATCTCATGCCCTTGTCAGTCTATATGCAACTTGGTCTACCGGAACCAAAGCCTACCAACATCTCTTTGTAGTTGGCTGATCGTTCAGTTACATATCCTAGAGGCATAGTGGAGGATGTGTTGGTGAAAGTTGACAAACTCATGTTTCCTGCTGATTTTGTTATCTTGGATTTCGAGGAAGATAAGAAGATTCCCATAATATTGGGAAGACCATTCTTGGCTGTGGGAAAGACTTTGATTGATGTGCAAAAAGGGGAACTCACCATGAGGGTGCAAGACCAGAATGTCACTTTCAATGTCTTTAATGCAATGAAACTTCCCTCAGATGAAGAAGAATGTTTGAAGGTGGATTGGGTTGATTCTTCAGTTACTATGGAAATGGAGCAGTTGCTTAAGTTAGATTCTTTGGAAAAAGTTTTAGTTGGTGACTCTGATTTTGAAAATGAGGAAATAGCCGAGCAACTTCAGCAGCTAAATTCAGCCCCTTGGAAAAGGAGATTTGATTTGCCTTTTGAATCTCTTGGGTTAGCAGAACTTAAAAATTCGGAGGGCCGCCTGAAACCATCTATTGAGGAAGCTCCTACACTTGAACTCAAACCACTTCCGGAACACTTGAGGTATGTTTTTCTCGGTGATGCATCTACATTACCTGTTATTATTGCCTCTAACTTGTCAGCTAGTGCGGAAGAAAAGCTTTTGCGAATTTTAAGGGAGTTCAAGTCAGCAATTGGTTGGACTATAGCAAATATCAAGGGAATCAGCCCTTCTTATTGCATGCACAAAATTCTGTTAGAGGAGGGAGCTAACCCTACTGTTGAGCATCAGCGGAGACTTAATCCGTTTATGAAAGAGGTGGTGAAGAAGGAAATTCTAAAGTGGCTTGATGCGGGTATTATATATCCTATCTCAGATAGTTCTTGGGTGAGCCCGGTTCAATGTGTTCCAAAGAAAGGAGGCATGACAGTTGTTGCTAATGAAATGAATGAGCTCATCCCTACTCGAACAGTCACGGGGTGGAGAGTTTGCATGGACTATAGGAAGCTCAATAAAGCCACAAGAAAAGATCACTTTCCTCTTCCATTCATTGATCAGATGCTAGACAGGTTGGCGGGACATGAGTACTATTGCCTCCTTGATGGTTATTCAGGCTACAATCAGATTTGCATTGCTCCGGAAGATCAAGAGAAGACCACATTCACATGTCCTTTTGGTACCTTTGCTTTCCGACGGGTTTCTTTCGGACTTTGTGGTGCTCCTGCCACTTTTCAAAGGTGCATGATGGCTATTTTCTCAGACATGATTGGCTCGAATGTGGAGGTTTTTATGGATGACTTCTCAGTTTTTGGTACTTCATATGACGAGTGCTTGCATAATCTTGGCTTGGTGTTGAAACGTTGTGTGGAGACTAACTTGGTGCTTAATTGGGAGAAGTGTCACTTCATGGTGCGAGAGGGAATTATTCTTGGGCACAAGGTATCTGGTAGAGGACTTGAGGTGGATAGGGCTAAGGTGGAAACAATCGAAAATCTTCCTTCTCCTATCTCTGTTAAAGGAATTCGCAGTTTTCTTGGTCATGCGGGTTTATATCGGCGATTCATCAAAGACTTCTCAAAAATTTCTAAACCCTTGTGCAATCTCTTGGAGAAGGATGTTCCTTTCAAGTTTGATGATGAATGTCTTGCAGCTTTTGAGCTCTTGAAGAAGAAGTTGACTACTACACCAGTCATTACCGCACCTAATTGGGAGGAACCCACTACTAGAAACAGGTCAATAGACATCGGTTAAAAACTGATGTCTGGCCTTTTTTCAACCGATGTCTTTGTGGGTGTAGAGAAAGGTCCAACCCCTTTCACATCGGTTTTAAACCGATGTCAAAGAGTATCTATCACATCGTTCGGTGCCTTTTCACATCGGTTTTAAACGGATGTCAATGAGTATCTATCACATCGTTTAGAGGAACCTGACTGATGTTAGATAGGATCTATAACACCGGTTAAAAAAAACTAACCGATGTCTTTCATTCATATTAACATCAGTTAGTCACCGATGTTAAAAGCATCAACAATGTGGCACGTTTGTGCTTCAATTACATCAGTTTGTTTGTTGTTAATGATGTTTATGTATGTCAATTACATCAGTTTGTTTTGTAATAATGATGTTTCTACTTATTATAAACATCGGTTTCATTGAGTTTAACTGATGTGTTAGTGTTAATTATAACAGTACTAGCCAAAACAAAACAATGCAATCAAAACCATTCCAAAATGAAAAACAACCAATAATGTTTCTCAAAATATTAATTACCAAGTCAAAATGTCATTTCATCATTCAAATGACAATACCAAGTAATACTCGATCCTTACAAAATAACTATTTAATTCATCCACATGAACTTCCTACATTTCATCCACAATCGACCACCTTCCACATATATATAACCCCCGCCCAGATCGACCACAAAACCTAAACTAAACTGACAAAACAAAGGTTCAGGAGGTTCACAGGTTCACATGATGAAATAAAATAAATGCATGGAGCTAGCTAGTACACGAATCGTTGGATGTATCCAAGAGCCTCGAGACGCACGTCATCATGCTCCTCCCTTGTGTAAGACTTGCGACTCCTAGGTGCCCACTGTTCACATAGAAACCAAGCATACATATACCTTAGCAATATATAAAATAATATGGTTTTAAAGTAGAACTCAATATGCTAAATTGGTACTTAAACAACCATATTGAGTCAACCCATAAATTAAAGCATATATACCTTTGCAATGTATTTCATTTCCTTGTCTTCGAAAATATCTTTCATATAACGCATGACAACATAACCGCATTCAGTACCACCCGGTTGTTTAGGGCATCCCTATTTTAATAATAATAAGTACCGATTAGTTGCTAAAGAAAACAAATTAACAGCAAAGAACTTACTAAAAACAAAGTGTGCAAAAGACTTACGGCAAGATTTTTAACTATGGGTTTTTTGAGGGCCCGTCCTGTTTGAGCATTATAAGATCTAACTGCTCTGTGGAAGAAAATTGGTAGCAGAGTCAAACCCGAGAAATCCCACTATAACCTCAATAAATTGAGAATGAAAGCTACATTCTAGTTATCGAAATGTAGAAATATAATTGCCGCACTAAGGATTCTTCTAGTTCTGGAAAACGTGGTGGGTGAGCCAATGGATTGAGAATGAAAATTTCAGATTCCCAAATCATGATCAAAATCCAATGATAACTGTTTTAATTATAAATAAATCAAAGTCATGAGAATTTAAAATAAATACGAACAGATCCAACTATATATTATAATAAGTCTTAATTAACTGCATATAAACAATTCACTTACTTTTGGTTATGAGGCATGAGGAATATGCGAGAAGGTCCAGATTTCATCCTTTGAACAACATAAGCTTCAAAATTATCATCGAGTTTATGTGAGGCTGCTGGATCAATAAATGCATACATGTCCGTTTCTTTTTTCTTGAGAACCTCGGTATGCAAATACCTACACATATTTATAATACATTTTGCATAAAAATATCCTTACAGAAATATAGAAAATATGATAAACGATTCAGAAAAGAGGAAAGAACTTACGCCATATAGGTCGATATTATAGCCTGGCCAATCATATTAAACTCCAACAGCGCCATTACATTCTCATGCAATAAAAATATAGTTTTGTCCCTACCAAACACCTCACCATCACATTCAATCTGAATGGACTCTGAGTTTTGTTTCAAAATTGTTACCGTATGCATATGCAGCAACATGAACTGTCGAGGCACATTTTAATTTGGCTTAACACTCTTCATCATCGCATACACTTTCTGAAACTCATTCAGCTCATTATTTTGCTTCCTTGCCTTACGCACTACTTCCTTTTGAATTTTCTACAAATGAACAATGGGTTAAAAACACAAAAAGTAAAGAAATGATAACAAGTAGATGCAATTCCGTCAAACTACTCTTTATTAGCTATCATAAAACCGTAACAGTACTTACATTAGTGTAGATGATAAAGTCTTTAGGCCATGCTAAAAGAGAGCCAACAGCTTGGCGAACCGTCTCTATTTCACCAGGTACCGAAACTGGAACCAAGGCGTCTTCCTTGATAATTCCGTCCACTGAGACACGAGCATGTCCCGATTGCAGAGGCACTCCATGTACTGAGTTACACATGTCTCCCTCGGAGAAAACCATACCAAATGCTACCTTGTTCTCAATGTTGTCCACGGCCAACTCACATTTTTGGGGACTCTAAATTTACAAGTAAAGGTCAATTAATAAGTATTGCGAGACATCCACAAAATAAACAACATTGAGAGACATCCATGTATACACTAATTTTTACCTTATTTCCATGTGAAGAAGGGTCAACAGGACCAATAGCAACACAATCGTCATTCTCGTATTCCTTGTCCTCGTTCAGCACCAATAGTTTTGCATATTTAGGTTTACACTTTTTTTTCTTTTCTTCAGCAAGCTGTTCTTTTTCTCCTTTTTCATCTGGACAACTTGATTTGTCAGAGAAAATCGGTGATCTGCGACAATCTGCGACATAAACTCGTTCTTTGTTTTCTCAAACTCAGCTTTTGTAATTCTGGTCTTTTTCTCTTTTGGCAGATTGAAGTAGGTTGATGGAGTTACGAAGCTTCCAACTCCCCGAACCCTACCTGAATGCTCAGGAGTTTCCAGTGCTACAGAAAGCACATCTTCACTTCCAGATGGCTTGAACTCACCATTATTCTTCTTTTCCAACAAATCATCCTAGTAAAAAAAAACTAAAATTAATAGAGAGTATAATATATATACAGAGCATGCTACGATGTCCATTAATACAGAGTATTTTACAAATAAAAAGTTAAAAGATTAAAAACTTACAATTCTTCTAAATCTCTCTGCTAGCTCTTCATCAATCTCTTCGCCCAGCGGTGGCATACGGGCAATTTTCCACATAATTGCTCGATAAGGTATTTCTTCAGGCTCCATACGCCCTGATTTTACCTGTTCCGGAAACAAATAATGGAATATTACAAGACATTCAACACAAATAAAAATTACAAAAAAAAAATAATAAGTCATACTTCTTCTTCTTCTAAACCAACGTATCCTTTCCTCGATGATCTGTGCGGATATTTTCGCTTCCTCACTCTCTTACTTTGTTTTTTACTAAGTACCTGCATACAAGTAATACTAATTTTTTTTATTAATGTAATCATATGGAACACAGAGGTTTAGCCTAACAGTTTACATGTAAAACAGACCCCAAAATCATTACTGGTCCTCGCTGCAACAAATCCCTTCCAAGCCTCCTTACCAACAAATGCATACTTCTTTGGAGGCTTCGTCAGCTTTTTCTTCTGTCCAATATATGGCTTTACAAACTCTGTGTTTAATTTAGTTTTGAATTGTCTCCACTTTACACTTGCCGACTGTAGAATTAACCTCTTACTTTCCGGAGCCACTTTGAATGTATCCTAAAGGAGAAGCAGGTTAATACCAGTTGACTACGAGGTTAAATACATAATATGGGGGATAAAAAAACAGGATTTGTTTGTACCTCAATATCATCCCATAGCTTTGATTTTAATTCTGGGTCCACTTTCGGCCAAGATGGAACATCGATTGGTACCAAATTTCTAGCAATCATGCCTACATACGACGCCAACGCATGCCTACTATCTCCAATTGGCCTTCCTTTTTTATCGTACCTGACTTTCAACTTCTTACCTTTAGCTTTCTTTATCACCACTTTGTGCATAGCACAAACACCTCGCACTACTCCAGACTTCTGTTTTTTTGATTCCATACTAGTAGTTGTTTCTGGAACAGTAGAGTCTGCCTCTTTGGGGGGGTCTGTAGCTTGTGTAGATATTGATGGTTCAGGTGTCAAAACTTTCACCTCCAGTTGCTTCTCATTTTCATTACTGTTGTTGCCCTTTTCCGATGGTACTTTAGATTTTTTCTGTTTTTTTGCCATTTCTCCTTCAATTCTGCACATTCCTGAAATGATGAAACAAGTGGTTAATTCAGGGAACATATAATGTGATTGAAAAAACAAGTGAAAAATATGCATGACTGTAAATTTGTACCTAATTCAGGGAACAATGATGAAATCTTACTATATTTGAAGCATTAAACAAGGTAATATAGCTCAACATCATTTCAAGTTAATAAGTGAGGGCTTCACATTAAACAATGTAATATGTGAGACACAAAATAATATTACTTTTCAAGTTATTACAATTACACACCAAATATGGAAAGGAACGAAACAAAATATAGAGATACTATAGATAATATCTGTCATATTTTAATCCAAATTCCCTCAACATCATTTCTTTGATTGCCAGCACTAGGGTCCTCTTCAACAACATTGACTATGGGGATTTCAGAGCAGAATGGAGGATTTTCCAATGTCGTGTCCCCTAAATCCTCATCGTTATACAGCTCGTGATAATCTCGAGTCGTGGAGGTTAATACAACTGACCAGGCAGCATCAACAGGATCTTTGACATAGAAAACTTGCTTCACTTGGTCAACAGACACATATTTATCATTTTTATAACCTTGTCGACTGAAGTCAACAAGTGTGAAGCCAAGATCATCCACCTTGACGCCTCTGTCGCTATCTGCCCATTTACACAAGAATAGTGGGGCTTTGAATGCATGATAATCCAGCTCCCATATTTCTTCAATCATGCCATAAAATGTCATATCACTCTCCACAGGATTTAAATCCTTGGCACTAGACACTTGGACCGTCTTAGCAACTACAGCGACACCACTATTTTGAACAACCCTTTCATCATCTCGCTCTTTTGTGAAGTATTGGACCCCATCAATGACAAAACCTTCATAAGTCAAAATAGAGAAAGACGGTTTTCCAGCCAACCATCTTATCGTTTCTGAAACAGCTTCGCCATTGCATATCATTTCACTAACTTTTTTTTCAAACCAATTAGCAAATTACCGATTGTGCTCTCCAATCAGCCACTGCACAGTCTTCTTTTTCCCTCGGTAAGTTCTTTCTAGAAAATCCTTGTGCATCCTTGCAAAATACATATATTAATTTAGAAACTAACTACATACTTGATAAAAGTAGATAAATGGTGAAAACTATAATTAATTTAACTTACATAACGTACGGATACACTTCAGGGTTGTTTAGAAGAACATGTAGATGAGCCTCGTCTCGCTCTTTTTCTTCCACCGACTTCATTACAGCTGCAGATAATGGACCAGAAAGATCACCTTTATCCATCGGAAGACCTGCAGTTTTGTAACTCTGCCGAACAAACTCTACACAAAATTCTACAGATTCTTCCCCTAGATAACTTTCGGCTATACAACCTTCCGGACGATAACGATTACGCACATAACTTTTCAACACTTTATTGAACCGTTCAAATGGATACATCCATCTATAAAAAACTGGTCCACACAAACGCAATTCCCTAACCAAGTGGACTGTGAGATGTATCATTACATCAAAAAATGAGGGAGGGAATATCTTTTCCAACTCGCACAAGGTTAATACTATATCTGACTGCAACTTATCCAATTTTGATACATCTACAACTTTGTTGCACAACGAGTTGAAAAAGAAACACAACCTTATAATGCTGACCCTAACATTTTTTGGGAGAATGGAACGAATTGCAACTGGGAGCAACTGTTGAAGGAGTACATGACAGTCGTGGGACTTCAACCCAAACAACTGTAAATCGGACATCGATACACAATTTTTAATGTTCGATGAATGCCCATAAGGAAGTTTCATTGAAGAGAGTGATGATAACAGTTTTCTTTTTTCTGCCGTTGAAAGAGTAAAAGATGAAGGGGGCAGGTAGGTTTTTTTTTTCCCGACATTTTGTGGAGCCAAATCTTTTCTAATGCCCATTTCAACCATATCATTACGGGATGCCTCACTTTCTTTAGTCTTATATTTTAAATTTAGTAGTGTCCCAATCAAACTATCACAGACATTTTTCTCGATGTGCATAACATCGAGGCAGTGACGAACATGATGAAATTTCCAATATTCCAGCTCAAAAAAAATTGACTTTTTCTTCCATGCACAGTCCACCTTCTTTGACTTCTTTACTTCATTTCCAAAAGTAAACTTTATTCCCTCCTGCTGCATTAAAACCTCTTCTCCGAAAAGGGGTTGACACACTTATCCAAACTCTTGTTCACCATTAAAAGCTGCCTTTTGCCTCCTATAAGGATGATGCCTAGGCAAATAGCGACCATGACCTTGGTAACACATTTTTCTGCTATGAGGTAAATATTTAGCGACGGTATTATCACCACACACTGGACAAGCCATATAACCCTTATTGACGCATCCAGACAAATTCCCATATGCCGGGAAGTCATTTATCGTCCACATTAATATTGCCCTTAAAGTGAAAAAAGATTTAGTACTAGCATCGTACACATTTGGTTCACCTTTTTCCCAAAGCTTCTTCAAATCATCAATTAACGGTTGTAAAAACACGTCAATGCTATTACCTGGCTCATGTGGACCAGAGACTAATATCGTCAACATCATAAACTTCCTCTTCATGCATAACCAAGGAGGAAGATTATAAGTTGACAATACTACTGGCCAACAGCTGTACCTATTGCTTAAGCTATTAGTATGTGGGTTTATACCATCTGCGGCCAGAGCTAACCGAATGTTTCTTAGCTCACTACCGAAGGTTGGCCACCTATAATCGATATTCCGCCATGAAGGAGAGTCGGCTGGATGACGCATCTGGCCATCTTGACTTCTTTGGTTAGCATGCCAAGTCATTAGTGCAGCAGTAGAAGCAGATTTAAACATCCGCTTAAATCTAGGAATGATTGGAAAATACCACATTACTTTGGCCGGAATGTTAACCCTCGGTTTACCATCTTTTCCTAATTTCCAACGAGATTTTTGGCACTTCGGACAATCAGAAGCGTCGGCATTCACACCCCTATATAGAATGCAGTCATTTGGACATGCATGAAATTTTATATATTCTAGGCCTAAATCAGATAGTGTTTTCTTGGATGCGTATGAATTACTTGGCAAGACATGATCTTTAGGAAGTAAAGAGCCAACAGAAGAGAGTAAATCTGTATAGGCACTATCACTTATACTAAATCTTGCTTTCCAATTATGTAATTTCAACAATGAATCTAATTTAGTGCACTCACTACCCTCATACAAAGGTTGTTCAGCATCGGCCAAAAACCTTTTGAACTCATCCGAATCTTTATCAAAATCATCACCCCAATTATTATTGTATGCTGCTTCACAAACATCCTGTACATCACCGGCTTGTAATGGTTGTGACGCAGAAATATTCTCCTGATTAGAAGCCAGAACTTTGCTACCAACAGATGACCTAGACTTAGCTCCATGCCAAATCCAATCAACATACCCCAAACTAAAACCCTTTTCGTACAGATGACCCCTAATAATCTTGATAGAGAATTTTTTAAAATTGACGCAGCGTGCACATGGACAAGGTATTCTCTTAGGATCTTTACAATTTTCTTCGGCGTACATCAAAAACTTTTCAACCCCGATTTCATACTCTAATGAATCCCTATCAACAAAAATCCATGACTTGTCCATATATGAGGAGACACGTACAACTTACCATATTATCATTTTAAATATCAAATAAATAACAATTTATTTATTCAATAAGCATATTTATTATTTATATTATATATTATAATTAAGTTGTAATGCACATGACTTTTTTCTAAGTTTATAGTTATAGTATTGTTCTGAGTTAAGATTGATATTTATAGTTATAGTACTGTTCTAAGTTTAACTTGTTTTTTAAACAAGTGCTATGTCATTAACATTTAAATGGGCACGAAGGTATACGATTTCTATAATTCACACATATGTACTTAGCGAACAGGCGAACAGAGAAAGTATATATATACTATCATATACACTATTCAGTTCTAGCAACAGAGCAAGTGAAAAAGCAAAGATTACAAACATAGGATTATTTTCACAAATGAATAATAAATGATTGAACTTAAGCATATTATTTATGTTCAATAAGCATATTTATTTTCACAATAACATAAATGAAACAAACATATTAAAACAGCATATGCAGCCTTAACATTTAACACATCAATTTATGCAGATAATGCATATGTCATAGCGGACTTCGAAATCCTAACGAACATATGTAGACTCCGACTTCGAATGTTATACAAAGAACACATGCATGTTAGATTTAACACAAAATAAAAAATAAATAAACATTCAAACATATATAGCAGCGTCAAAACAAATAAACACTTACGAATTTGAGCTTTAGAGCACTACCCAAACAAGTTCTTCCTCGATCCTCTCTAAAAAAACAGACATATTCAAAAAATTAGTAACTAAAAATATAAACAAATTAATAAAATTATTGGGTAAATGATTCTTACCCAAACAAATTCTCCTTTTAAATGTTGTTCCTGAATTAATAAGAACAAAGAACAAACTAATTAGAAAATTAAATTTCCAATCCCAAAAAACCCCAATTTAGAACTGAAAATCAAAGTAATTTGAGTTTACATACACATGCAAGTTTACTCACCGATTCAAGCTTTAAAATGTTGCTCCTGCATTAATAAGAACAAAGAAAAAACTAATTATAAATTAAGAACTCGAACACAAAAATCCCCAATTTAGAACAGGTAAAATCAGAGTAATAATTCGAGTTTACATTTGAATGCAAGCTTACTTACTTACCGATTCAAGATTTTAAGCAGTAAACAAAGGGATTTGTGAAGTGAATCGGCTAATTAACAACTGAGGCGCAGTTTGAGAACTGAAAGAGAGAGAGAGAGCGAGAGAGAAGGGGGAGAGAGAGAGAGCGTGAGAGCGAAGGGGGGAGAGAGAGAGAGAGAGAGAGAGAGGGTGGCTGTCGAGAGAGGTGAGAGAGAGCACCGTCGAGTCGCCCAGAGAGAGGAGAGAAAATATGAGAGTTATTTTTGTTTATTTTCTTTTAATTATGAGAGTGTAGTTTGTGTTTTGTCTGAAAGATCTCAAAAAAGGGGGGGGGGAATGCCTAAGGGGGAAATAAATTAAGGGGGAACTAAAATATTTGCCAAGGGGGGAACAAAAATTGGGGGCGCACGACTGAAATTTTTTTAAAGCATACATTAGACATCGGTTAATTTTTGACCGATGTTATAATGTATCAAAGACATCGGTTTTTTTCCTGACTGATGTCATTGATTTTTCAATGAAATATCAATGACATCGGTTTGCTGGTAACGTGATTTCATAATATATTAAAGACATCAGTTTTTTATCGACCGATGTCATTGAGAGTTTTTACATCGGGTAAATGAGGAACCGATGTAAAAGGGGCGATGTCTATTCTACTTTTTCTAGTAGTGACCATTCGAACTTATGTGTGATGCTAGCCACTATGCTGTTGGAGCTATGCTTGGTCAAAGGAAGGATAGAATTTTTCATGTGGTTTACTATGCTAGCAAAACCCTCAATGATGCACAGCTGAACTACACTACTACGGAGAAGGAGTTGCTAGCAGTTGTCTATGGTTTCGAGAAATTCAGGTCTTATTTGCTTGGTACGAAGGTGATTGTGTATACGGATCATGCTGCAATTCGATATCTCATGTCGAAGAAGGATTCCAAGCCTAGATTGATTCGTTGGGTGCTTCTCTTGCAAGAATTTGATGTGGAAATCAAGGATAGGAAAGGCACGGAAAATCAAGTAGCGGATCATCTCTCACGCTTAGAGGACCACGGTAAGGAATTACATAACAAATCTCTTATTAATGAATCTTTTCCAGATGAGCAGTTGTTTGGAGTGCAAGATGAAGAGCCATGGTTTGCAGATTATGTGAACTATTTGGTTAGCAATGTTATTCCTCTAGATCTTTCGAGTGCTCAAAGGAAGAAGTTTCTGCATGATGTGAAGTGGTACCGTTGGGATGAACCATTTCTGTTTAGACAAGGAGCAGATCAGATGATCAGACGATGTATTCCGTATAGTGAGACGGAAAGCGTGTTGCGAGATTGCCACTCAACTATTTATGGTGGTCATTATGGTGGAGAAAAGACAGCGGCTCGTGTGCTTTAAGCAGGTTTCTATTGGCCTTCCTTGTTTAAGGATGCTCATCAGTTCGTGTTGAGATGTGAACGTTGTCAAAGGGTTGGCAATATTTCTAGAAGGAACGAGATGCCTCTTAACATGCTTCTTGAGGTGGAGATCTTTGATGTTTGGGGGATTGACTTCATGGGACCTTTTGTTTCTTCATGCAATAATCAGTACATCTTGCTAGCTGTGGATTACGTGTCTAAATGGGTCGAGGTTAAGGCGTTGCCGACCAATGATGCGAAGGTGGTATTGAATTTCTTGCATAAGCAAATTTTTACGCGTTTCGGAACTCCACGTGCTATAATAAGTGATGAGGGAACTCACTTTTGCAATCGCCAGTTTACTACGTTGATGGCGAAATATAATGTGACGCATCGTGTTGCCACTGCTTATCACCCTCAAACGAATGGCCAAGCTGAAGTTTCTAACAGGGAGATCAAGAGAATTCTAGAGAAAGTGGTGAATCCATCTCGTAAGGATTGGTCATTGAAGTTGGATGAAGCTGTGTGGGCGTACAGAACTGCCTACAAAACTCCTTTAGGTATGTCTCCGTTTCAGTTAGTTTATGGGAAAGCATGTCATTTGCCTGTAGAGTTGGAACATAAAGCATATTGGGCGTTGAAGAAATTGAATTTAGATATCACGGCTGCGGGTGCAAAACGGTTGCTTCAGTTAAATGAACTTGAGGAATTTCGTGAGCAAGCTTACGAAAATAACAAGATGTATAAGGAGAAGGTCAAGAGGTGGCATGATAAGAGGTTGACCCCCAAGGCATTTGTACCGGGTCAACAAGTGTTGCTATTCAATTCTCGCCTAAAGCTTTTTCCGGGAAAACTCAAGTCACGGTGGTCGGGTCCATTTATTGTTAAGTCGGTGTATCCACATGGAGCTATTGAAATTTATGAAACAACACCGGATCATGCTTTCAAAGTAAATGGACAGCGGTTGAAGCATTATTATGGAGGATAGTTTCAACGCGAGAAGGTTTCCGCCATTTTGGCGTCGACTTGAATCCGGAAAAGAATGTCAAGCTATTGACATTAAAAGAGCGCTTCGTGGGAGGCAACCCACGCTCTTGTATTATGTTGTATTGTTTCTTTCTCTCAAAAAAAAAAAGTCAAAAGAGTCAATTGTTTATATGCAAAATTAACTAGGGTGAGCTCTTTAATACTCGAGCAATTATGTTCGCGGGGACTTTGTGCCTAGTGACCTAAGGCTTTTATAGTCTGGGATCCACTAACCTAACGCTCGCTACATGGGTATTATTGTATAAGCCTTTCGGGGTCTCATCCATTGCACGGTTAAATAAGCATGCTTGTATATATGTGTCGTAGTAGTTAGTAATAAAGCATGAATTTCTTTCTACCTTGGATAAGGATGGAGCTGTTCCTAGGTTATGAAGTGTCTACAGTCTATTCTATTTATAAACTTGTGATTGTCTTGACGAAGAGCATGTATGATTTTTGATCTAGTTTTGGGAGTATTTCTGATGAGCATTGCACACACGCACGTTTCTGTTCATGTATTGTTAGTATACGGGAACTTGGTCGAGCTCTATTTAGATTTAGTTGCATTCTCTAAGATATTTACTTGCTAGTTCGTTTTGGTTAGTTTGAAGGGGATCGTTGCATTTTCATTCTAGTTGCATTCATGCATTGCATTGCATTAGGATAAATGGATTTTGTGGGTTCCTTCGCTATAGGCCCTCACGAGACCTTACTCGTCCACTAGGGCTGCCTAGGGGTTTAAAGGGCTTGTTGCATATGCCAAATGCAACCGTGATCACCTACGGAAGTGGTACTAGTTAGTTAGTTAGTTGTAATTGTTTATGCTTCAGGACAAGCATCGGTTTAAGTTTGGGGGTGTGATAAGTGGATTTTATATCCACTTGGATCGCTTAAATTCGGCTTAAATTGATTGCTTTGGCCTCAAGTTTATTGTAGTTTTAATGTGTTTTGTTTAGTTGTGCAGACTTGCAAGAATGTCGATTATGGGTATTGCTTCTATCGTGTTTGGAGGATTAAATGATTAAAATTCGGATTTTCCGGGAAGGCTGCGCAGTCTACACTGTTTTGGCCATATCTGGAGTTCTAGAAGTCCGTTTTCTGCGATCTTACAGCTCACGTGAAGCTTGAGAGATTTTCTATAACTTGGGATAGATAGCAGGTGCAGGGGATGTGCTGAATAAAATCGCGCACGTGGTCTATGATAGGCCATGCAGAAAAATTCCAGTTTTGCCCTTTTTCTAATTCTAATTGTATTTTGGGCAGTTTTTGGTACCTTAATCGAATTCTAATTGTAATAGAAGGTAACTGCTTATTGGGCAACACTTCTAGAGTCTATTTAAACACATCCTACCATGTAATTTGTATCAGATTTTTATTATTGTAACGTAGAACGGCAAGAGAGAAAAGTGGAGAAGGATTCAAGCTCAGTGACAAGCAAAGATCTAGATCTACTTCATCTTTTGTATACTCTGGATTATAGATTTGTTCTCTCAACTCTTGTTTTTATTAATATTATTGTTTCTTTCTTTCATATCTTTTTAATTATCATGTTTTCATCAATTCCCATGACGATGAACAGTTCAATTATCGGCTAATCGTTGTCATGGGATTCTAATGGATTTATTTATGGAACTTAGTATCTTGATGCTGTAAAGATCTGTGTGTGATGTGAAATTGATATCCTCGTATGGTTAATCTTAATGCTTTTAGATGCGTAGCTAACATGTAAATTGAATTGTTAATCTCTTGTGAAGTGAAAGTGGATCTTGAGATTTAGAACTTGCCATGCTAGCATAGGTTCATAATTGTTTATCAATATGATTCGTGGTGTGAGATGAAAATACTTATACTACCCTATGTGATCTTAATGGATAACCTGTTCTTCAACCGTTATGTTTTCAAATTCTATAGACATATAGGGTCTAAGCATAATTGGTGTCTATTCATCTTCTATCTCCTTTGTGGATGTATGTTTAGTTTGGTATGCGTATGCTGACAGGTAGCGTGTACTTGTTTCGTGTTATCCGATCAGATATCAAAACCATTGCATATAGAGATTAAAGGCGTCAAATCTAAGGGAAGTATTTAATGAAGTTAGGATCCCATGTTTATTCTCATATTAGTAATTCGATTTCAATCTCATTAGTTAATTTAATTCTTAGTTTAATAATTGCATCCCAGTTTAATTTAGATAATCAATACCAAAATTGTTATTTGTCTTAGCAGTGGATTAAAACCAACATTGTTGCATAGGCATATTTACTGATTAAACTTAACCAGATCTCTGTGGAACGAACTTTAATTATATTACTTGTGACTACGTGCGCTTGCGTAATTTTGTGCTAACAAGTTTTTGGCACCGCTGCCGGGGATCATCGGTGTTTTGTTTAGTTTATGTGCTTGTCATCAGTGGTCGTTAGCGTTCACTGACTCGGATTTCTTACTTAGTTGTTTGTTTCGTGGTGTTTTCAGGTACTTGAACGTGTATGCGAACACGTCTGCAGGCACGTAAGGAAAAACTGGCAGAAGACGGTCTTGTAGTAGATAATCAGAAAGAGGAACTTGAAACTACTGTAGAGATGGCAGATTTACCAGCAGCAGTCAAGGCTTTGAAGGACTATTCGCAGCCGAAGATTACTGACATACAATCTAGTATTGTCAGGCCAGCTATTGCAGCGAATAACTTTGAGATCAAGCCGAGCACAATTCAGATGGTGCAGAATTCGGTTCAGTTTGGGGGTGCTTCGATAGAGGATCCTAACATGCACATCCGGGACTTTATCGAGATCTGCGACACTTTCAAATTTAATGGTGTGTCGGATGATGCTATCAAGTTGAGGCTTTTCCCATTCTTCTTAAGGGATAAGGCTAAGGGCTGGTTACACTCTCTACCAGCTGGTTCCATTACTACATGGGATGATCTTGCTCAGAAGTTTCTTACTAAATTCTTCCCTATGGCGAAAACTGCAGCAATAAGGAACCAGTTAACTCAATTTCAACAACAATCTGGCGAGTCTTTGTGTGAGGCTTGGGAATGTTATAAGGAGATGCTACGAAAGTGTCCTCATCATGGCATGCCTGATTGGATGGTTATTAATGGTTTCTACAATGGGTTGGGAGCACAGTCTAGGCCTTTGCTAGATGCAGCATCAGGTGGAGCTCTGTGGGCGAAGAGCTATGATGAAGCTTATGATTTTATTGAGATGATGGCTGCTAACGAATATCAGAATCCAACACAGAGGCTTTCTCAAGGCAAGGTAGCAGGTGTTCCTGAAGTTGACACAGCTTCAGCTATTGCAGCTCAGTTGAAGGCTCTCACGATGAAGGTGGATTCTCTTGCTAATTATGGAGTTCAGCAGGTTGCTAGTATTTGTGAGCTATGTGCGGGCGCACATGAGACGAATCAGTGTGCTATCTCTTCTGAATCAGCACAGTTCGTAAGTAATTTTCAGAGACCTGCTGCACCAGTACCAGCCACCTATCATCCAAACAACAGGAATCATCATAACTTTAGCTGGAGCAACAACCAAGGTGCTCAACAACCTCAGCAGCCCTATCAGCAGTTTCAGGGTTAGCAAGCAAGGCCATTCAATCAAGGTTTTCGAGGCATTGTTGGGTTGCTTCTCTTTCAATCAAGGAGAAAGAGAAGAATGAAGCTCTTATACACGTAATAAGGCCATTACAAGTCTTCATTCTTCTCTTTCTCCTTGGTTGTTTGTCCTCATTGATCGTCCTTCAATCTTCAAGTACATTACATTGAATAATTGAATACAACCTATACTAATGTACTTATATATTAAAACTAGAGTTACATTCGAGGTTAAACAATTACAAGAATGAAGAAAATGACATGCAAGTCGTATTTATAAAACCACAAACCATTAAACTAAGGGTCTTAAGGCCATAACCAGCACCATGCTCAAATAAACAATTAAGAACACATAAACAAAAACTGCGGGGGTCCGGGGGCGGCAGCCCCGGGCGGGGTCCGGAGGCGGCAGCGCCTGGCGGTGGTCGAGCTCGAACTCGGGATTTTTTTATTTCCAGAAGACTCGTCCTCTTAAGAAATCATCAATATCTTAACAAAAGATCATATCTTTTAGCCTCTGCCGCCACTGCATCATATACAGTTCTTGAAGCATGTATCATATACATTCAAATCGTATCCCAGTTTACAGATCGTGTCCATACACAATCTGTCCAACAGTTTATATCACTATATAAACCTGACAACATGCATAACATACAAAAATCGTATACTTATCAGTCATGACAGATTGTAAACATACTTGTATCATTATATCATAATATTCAATATAACAGAATCATATATGAACGACATAACATATTATAATCGACATATCTCATAACTGTTTCATGGCAAATTCATATAACATGCATACATGCATCGAATACAGTAAACACGTAACTAAATCAGCCCCTTATACACGTAGCTCTGATGCCATTGTTGGGTTCCGAGGCATGAAACGCAGCGGAATAATGTAAATAAAACAAAATTTTGAAACCCAAACCAGGATCCATGTATAATTACAGACAGATTATGGAGAAACGAATCATACCTTTAAAACGTTACTTTCACGAACTCAACGGAGATCCTAGCTTGTAATCATCACACACAATCTTCACGTCAAGATCTTTGTCTCTAAGGTAATCCACACGAATATCCGACCGTCCAACAATCCAAGGAGCCTGGTATTAGCCCGTGAAGAACAGCCTCTCTCTAGCCTCTCAAAGAGCTGCTTGGGTTTTTAATAAAACGATTTTATGAAATCCCTAACCTCAAATAATACATCATCATGTATTTATATGAGAGATAGTGGGCTAAAATCAAAAACCCGAATTGGGCTTCCTTAAACCCAATTCTAATTTTATTTTGATTTTATTATTGGATTTCCTTAAACCCAATTTTGTTCTTACTTTATTAAATTCGAATTTACTTAGATAATTAATTAGGACCAGTCCAATTAATTAAATAGCCAATTCTTTATTTAATAATGATTTAATTTAAATTCCCAATTTAAATTAAAACTCCTTTTAAGACATTCTAAGTGTGTGACCCTATAGGTTATTATTACGTTGGCAACGATTTTAAAGTCTCAATTAAAATCGTAAACAAAGAGCGGCATCTAGTAATACATCATTGCTACCCAAGTAATAATAATTTAAATGGTGATCCATATTAAACTTTTCGTGATTAATGTTTCCGTGTAATATAATCCCTTTAACCAAATATTATAGATTAAACTCGAGGCATGTGTTTAGTCATCCTCTTCAACATTTAATCCGGGTTTACTTGATCCATGAGTAGACTATTTAAAAACAAATCATTATTTGAGCACGGCCATTCATTTTATAGTCTCACTCAATCAAGAGGCCAATAATATCTCTCCTAATTATAGGAGGGTTAAATCCTTTATCTATCATTCATATTTCTCATGCGACTCATGATATACCCGATGTCCACTTTTATCATCACCCCGGTCAAAGGTAACTTTTAATGTAGTCAAAGTATATTAATCCTCGTATAGAAATATAATGATCTCAAGTCAAAGGATCATTACACCATTATCACTGTGAGTCTTTCTTATGACTTTATTAAACATGAAGAATCTCACTGTGGGTCTGTCCAGTACCATGTACTCCTACATGTACCTATGTATTGACTTTAGTATCTCCATACCTATAACCAATGAGATGTGGTTATCTGTCAAACAACATACTAGTCTATTTATGTATTATTATTGTCCTATAATAATAATACTCGACCAGGGACCTTTTTAAGAATATGATATATTATATAATCTCAAGTTCAAGTCATTTACTTAAACTATATAATGTGTATCATGATTCTAAGGACATTTATTATGCTAACAAATATATCGCAGTAATTAAAGTCATAATAAATACGTTTATTGAATGATCAAATGACATAAAGGTTTATTCAAAGAAACAATGTATTGCCTCTAGGGCACCTACACTAACAAAAACAATTCCATTCCCTTGGTACAACAACTTCTTGATTTGCTTAATCGTTAAGACCTCAATGTCTGCTTTCGACCTCAAAACACCGCCTTTATCCTTCTCAAAGTCAAAATCTCTTTTTTTCTGGTCCTCACAATTTACTCGTATTTCGTTGTTAGGAAATAAATCTAATCTTGGATCGTATTTAGTTCTTTTTCTAGTTATTACAAACACTTCCTACTAACTTCCTTCATAATCATTTTGAATTTCTAGATTCTTGATAATCATAGCAGTAGTCTTATTACTCTCTTCATAATTCCACTAAGATTGATATGATACTATTTTTGGCAAAAATTCCCATCCTTCCAAGCTCATAACACATAGCTTTAACTTCTGATTTTACTACTTGTCACCACACTGCCTTTCTGGTTACAACCCCTCAATTTTAATCAAAACTAAATCAAGACATACCACACAGCCTCTAGGGCAAGTGGTACTTTCACAATTCACCACATTAACATCTACCAAATATAAGGTTTAATTAATTATAAAATACTAAGTCAAAACCATTTTGACCATACGTTTAACTGATCACCACGTAATTGACAAGTATAGCATTTTACAGATAATATGACTCGACCTATAACATTTAGCACATAGACATTTATAACTAGTATAACCACATAACTCCATGTATTATCCGACGATTGATAAATACCCACTAACGACCACCCAGTCCAAATATTATATCAAAACCCCAATTATTACCAAAATCATAATTAACAACCCCCAATCACTAAACCCGATATTAACGAGACCACAAAATATTTCCGACAATTATTAGCAAATAATAATTCACAATTAACCATTAACAATTGACAATCATCTAAACATATAATCAAACCCACTAATATAAGCAATTAAAACATTTAATCAACTTCGACCTACATTAAAATCCCTAATTTAACTTCCGAGATTATAACTCTAATTATTACACAATAATAATAATTAGCAACTAACAATAACAAAACATATCATCGAACTCGTAATTTAACCCCACCATCATATTTAACAACTATAATTTTCCAAATTAAACTACGAAAGTTAAAACAATAATATCGCAATTAAATCTAATTTAATCATAACAATTCACATAATTAATCTAAAATGAGAAATTAAACAATTACATCGGAGAATTAAAATAAAATGAAATAAATAAATTATACCTTTCCGGAAATTAATGAACCTCTCCACCTCTCTTTCTCTCCCTCCCCTCTCTCTCTCTCTCTCTCTCTCTCTCTCTCTCTCTCTCGCTACCACTGCCTTCCCTCCTCTCCGCTGCTTCTCTCTCTCTCTCTCTCTCTCTCTCTCTCTCTCTCTCTCTCTTTCTCTCTCTCTCTCGCTACCACTGCCTTTCTTCCTCTCCGCTGCTGCCTCCTCCCCACGCTGTACAGTCACGCGCCTGCCACCACGGCCAGAATCAGACCCACCGGAGCACCCTCCCGCCACCTGACTCCGCCCATTACCATGCCCTTCCTCGTTTCTCTTCCCACAGCTGCGACCAACCTCCTGAAACACACACCACACACGCATAATACACACCCACTTACACACACACACGATTATATATATATATATATATATATATATATATATATATGTCTATGTATGTATATTTGGCTAATTGAATTGTAAATTGAAACCCCCAATCTCTCTTTTTCCCCCAATCCCACTTTCTCTCTCCCGTTTTCTTGTTTGTGCCGACTGATGAGATATTTTTTTGTTATTGGGCTTGACCCAATACACAAATATTCTACTAACCACTCATTCCGGGCCCAATTTAAAACACCATTGATTCACTTTTTAAAACTAATAAACAACTTTTGTAAATTGAAACCGAATAGAAAATTGGGAAAATTAAACTTTCCATTTTTAAAATAAAGAGTATAAAATTACGAGCACGCACATATTTTTAAAATATTTTTCGGATCAAAAATGAATTAAATATGGATTTTACAAGTTTTGATCCTTTAAAATACAATAAAACTCTTAAAATCATTTTAAAATACTTAAACATCCAAATTAATCCACCCAACAATTTTAAAAACTCAATAAATATATAAAGATAATATTTCAAGAGATTTCATGATTTTTAATTCCTCCGATAATTTTATAAAATTGACAGAGGATAAAAAATGCATGATTTAAATATAATTAAACCCTCTAAAATACAAATAAAAATACACCGATCTTCACATCTTACCCAAATCATCATATCATCACATAAATACAATTTCACATACATTTCACCTTTACCACAATATTCACATAATATAATTCATAATTTATATTAAATAAATAATTTTAAATTCAAAATTTTCTAGGGCGTTATATAATTTGCATCATCCATGATCAAAGCACTTTATTAAAGTAGCTTTATGTTAGATATTATCAAGAGGCATCACTTTATGGAAGAAATCAACCAAGCAAACAAGCCAAGAACACCGAACTCTCTCTTTCTCTTCCATTCGGCCCAAGGCCAAATTCAAAAACCAAATTCCCACTTCCCACCATTGTTTGATCTCAAGATTTTTATGGTAAGTACTACATTTCATATCATAGTTATCCTATGAATTTGAGCCTCAAATTCCAAGTCTAGAATATTTAATAAAATCATCAAAGATGATGATGAATAGTGTTTCAAGAAACTACCTTTGATTTCTTGTTTTCTTTGGTTGATCTAAGTTATATTAAGGCTATACAAGGACTAGATCAAGCTTAGTAAAGCTTTTACATACTCCAAGGAAGTCATATCTCTTAAGAACCCTAGCTCTTACTTTGAGATTTATGCATATTCTTGGTGGTTTTAGCTTAGTTATGATTATGATGTTAATGTAAGCATGATTATGTAGTTAGTTTTGTTGATCTAAGAGATATGATGAATATGATGATGAAGTGAGATGTTCTTGGACTTGATAAGATGAATATTATGTGTACAAGATGTATGGTATGCCCGGTGTGGCTTGGTTGTGATGTTATAAATTTAGAAACGTTCGATTTATAGCCGTCGTAATGCCAAAATTTCGTTAAATCCTTAAAATTCGAGCATGATAGTAGGTATAAAGGTCTGATATTGATGAATATATGATATTCCCTTGTAGATCTCGAGTCATAGATCGTTTTGGCATGAGAATCGAAGCAAACGGACTTACGGTTTAGGAGTTATGGTTGAAATCGTAAAAGTGGTTCGAAACCATAAGTGCAAGTTCGTAACTAAAATTGAACCCCTATAATATTACTAATTCAGTGTCGAATCTTAGTAATTAAATATTAGAGATCATAAGGAAGGTGTGAGAGAAAACCTCATGTCAAACGGATCATTTTTCGATTTTATAAAAATGTTCGAATCTAAGTTAAGTGCGAAGAACCCCTTAAAAGAGCACTTGATTATAACTTTGGAAAGTCACTTAGAAAATGTTCAATGAATCTCGAGGAATAATCTTAGTTAGTAAACGATCGACCTTAGAACTTATATGGCTTAAGTACCTACCAAGTGTAAGTAAAATGATATGCCTTGATAGCGAGCAAGTGTCGGATCATAACGGTGTTAATAAGAGTTACACTAGAGGGTGTATAACGAGACAACTTGAAAACGTGTTTTAACCTAAGTAAAGTATATACTTAGCCTTTCAAAAGCGTTAAGTGATTAATCTCGAATATTTTTATTGTTTATAGATCACCGAGCTGACCCAGGACACACTACCCCTACTCGACTACCAGGCAAGTTTCCAATACTTTGGAACTGTTGTTGTGATAATATATATAATTGATTGTTGTTATACTTATGTCATAGCATGCATGCCTGCTTTCAAATTATATTGTGATACTTGTTCCCTGATTTGATGTTGGCTTATAAGTTAGATAAGAGATATACTAGTTATAAGCCGGATATTGCTAAGACCCTTAGTGAAGGGCATATGATCTCATTCTTTTAATATAGACCGGGAGTTAGTATTTCTTGATATATTGTGATTATTTTCTGAGGAAAATATTTAAGTAAATATTTTCCCATTACTTATTTATTGAATATTATTTGAATGATCATTCGAGATTATTTATTTAATGAATATTATTTTCAATATTCATTTGAGGTTATTGATTTAGATGAATATTATTTTGAATATTCATTTGAGGTTATTGATTTAGATGAATATTATTTTGGAATATTCATTTGTGTTTATTTATTTAATGAATATTATTTGGAATATTCATTTGAGCTTTATTTCTGTAAGGTATATTATTCTGAAAACCCATTTAAGGTCTTACTTATTTATTGAATATTATTTAAAATATTTATTCTAGGAATTATTTATTTCGTGAATATTTTATATATTCATTCGAGGGTTAATTATGAGCAACATTTTATATTAAGAATATTCTGAAAATATTTATGATGTAATAAATATTCATTGAATATTTATTTAATTCTTTTAACTAGTTCTAAAAATAATTCACCTTATTCAAAAATTATCCTTGACCTTCAAATAACTATGATAAATATTTCTGAGTCTTATTATTATTATTATTATTATTATTATTATTATTATTATTATTATTATTATTATTATTATTATTATTATTATTATTATTATTATTATTATTATTATCATCATCATCAAGGAAGGTTCTCAAAAACTCCACTCTTCAATCGTATCTATCTTCCAAATTATGAGGGAAACTTATTTGAGAGCTGTTATTTATTTGTTTGACTTCCCGGTCATAAATCTTTTAAAACTATTCTTTTCACTCGCAACTTGGTTGTTATTTATCAAGACGAGTCTCTGTGTTACTCCCTCATCGTTCGAGGGGTAAGATTGTTGGAACAAGTCGATATCCATTAACAAGCAACTGCTTGGGAAATATTGGTGAATTTTCCTTTCCAACTAGATACGACTACTTTGTGGAGTCTTATCAACAAGTATTACACTTGGGGAAAGGGGGACGAGCTTTACGTTTCAGAGTCATGGATTTATTCGAACTAGGAGTATTTGTAAAATGTGTAAGAGGATGTGGGACAGTCCATCATTGAAATAGGTGTAAGAGGTTGTGGGACAGTCCATCCTGGAAATAGGGTCCGAGTGGCACCGACCCCGACTAAGCCAAAAGATGGCTAGGGAGATCCGGCGTATGGTGGTGTGTCCATATGTTCTTCCTTCTACATGTAAAGAAACATGTTTTGAGATGCACGACCTGCGATTGATCATCGTAAGGTGGTATCATCCGGCCGGACATTCTCCAGCATTGGTCCATTATCCAAATCTATTTACTTTCTGCAACATGAAGTATCACTCGTGCTGACATGGTTTGAAAACTGTTCAAAACTAAAAGTACTCTGAGATATCTCGTAACTTATTTATTTATATTATACTGGCACTATGTTCGTTAATGCATGGCATATGGTTTCAAAAATACTTTTGAACTGTTATATATATTATTGTTCAGTATACATTATTGCTGATGGGCTATTGCTCACCCTTGCTTTATTATTTATATCACAACAACAGCTAGGTTTGATGGCCCGCGTAAGGCACACTCGGCGCAAGCAGGTGACTCCAGTAGTAGGACTACCCACTGATATTGTTGCTGCCATTGCTGAGGTAGACTGGCAGCTTTTATTTTCAGCCTTAATTATATGTATAATTAATGTTAATCAACGGCATGCACTTTTAAACTTATGTTGTAATCATTTTGGGTTGTAATAACTTATATTCGTGGATCCTATAATTAGAAGACTTATTTCAATTTAATCTCTGGGACTATAACTTGTTGTGTGTGATGTGATATTATCGCGGGGTCATAGTATGCTGTTTATTTATTTGGATTCAAGTTTAAGTATTATTGATGGAATTGAGGCTGTAACTACCAGGTCCTCGACCCCTGATCTGGGGATGTTACAATGTGGTTGGAGACTTGGAGGTGGTTTATTTTGTTAAACTAAATGGTGGGATGTAAATTCTAAAATTTTGGATTTATAGGTCTCTATAATCGAATTTCCAAAATATTATGGGAATCTTTTAAATTTGAATGTTGTGGTTTGAATTGTGTGTATAGTTTGTAAAATAATGGTTATAGATTTCATTTTAAATTTTAATGTATTAAGGATCCTATCAAGGATTGATTTAAAGTACCGTTTTGGCTGGGATGACGGTTATCTATGTATATATGATTTCGAAATTATTCAAGTTGTAATTTGGCACTGTATTGGGCATATGTTAAGTGGTGGCTATTGAATATTAGATTAGTTATATAAATATGTGATTGTAAAGTAATTGATTGATTTTAGGCCCATGGCATTCCGGCACGTAGTGTGGTATTATAAAGGAAAGTGTTGTCGAATTTTTTTAGAATTATTAAATGATTCTTATAACATTTCAATGAGAATTACATGTATATCTATGTTATATATGGATTCTAAATTATGAGTACTAATTGATATTACGTGCTAGGTGCTCATTTGACTTATTTAGTTTGCTAAAAGTATTTTATAAATGTAACCTTATGTGCTATATGTGTTATATTTGTAAAGCAAAATATGTCTCGATTGGGTAGAGTAGGGTTAAATGATTAAGGATATTAGTGTACTGAAACAGTACCTTACCTGTATATAGGTACGCATAGGAGGCCAGCTAAGAGCCAGCGCATGTGTAGATGGAATGTAGAGGAAAGAGAGAAGTATCATGACGGACAAGTGATAAAGGGAAAATGGATAAGTGATTGAAGAGAGGTCAAGTAGAGACGGATGTAAAGTGACAAGGGTTAAAGTATTGGAAATGGAAACCCTGGGTATTGAGACAAGTTTACTATCCCTCATTTATTGTTCAAGTGATGTGAAACCTTTTGTGTTATTTATTTGTTCTTTCGAAATCCCTTCTTGCTGGCCATTATACTCTTCATATTTATTCTGAATAATGTAAACCTGTTCTGTTAATTATGTGATGTTCCTTTCAAATCATTTTGCTAGTGCATATACCTTTCATTTTTATTCTAGTGACATTCTTCTTCTATTAATTTGCAAACATTCATTCTCAAATTTTTCTGTCATTGTTCATTCTCCGCACCTATTGTTCAGGTGTTGAATTCTTTTAAAATTAATTTATTTCAATATTCCTCGTCTTTATTAATATTTTTCAAAGAGTATTTTTCTTCAAATTATTGTAAACTAATTTGAGGTTTATACTGTTGTTGAGGCATGTGTTACTCAGTGACGGTTAAAGCCGAGAATGAATTGAGATCTTCTTAATTATTCAAACTCATTATTGTCATGCCGGTTTGGCAGCTGAAGCCTATGAGTGCTTAGCTGACAAGAGTGAGACCTTGGGTAATTGAGAATTTCTTAAATCTTTGTTTTAAATTATTCAAATCTTTTATGTAAGTTCGAATTTTGCCATGAAAATTTTATCAATTGGTAACCTTTTTAAATGAATGGTCATACCTTGTGCAGTTACTCTAAATTACGGTTGAACTTCAGATTCCTTTATCTCATGATTTTCCTTATAAACTGTTGTCCAATTCTAGACCCTGAATAATTGATCTGTTCCTTACGGGATTTATGTTTCCCTGTTGATATATGATTCTGCTTTGTTGTATCATAACATGCTTAATTTAATCTTATTGCTTTATCATTTATGAATCCTTATATTACATGCTTCCCCTAAATCTTAACCTTATTGCTGTTGTTCATGATTCTGCATGTCAATTGCTTCCCTGAACCTCAGTCTTTTATAATTGAAAATGAAAATGGTTTAATTAATTAAAGGTGTTTTTGAAATTCCTTATACTGGGTTGATCTGTTATCAGTGAGTATAAAGGACTTAAAAGTGAAATGTTTTAAAGGTTTTAAAGATTTTATTGTGGGGGATTCCGTCAAAATGTTTTCTACAAATTCTTTCAGATTGGAGGCATAAGAGGCCGGGTGATGCCGGTCCAGCATTTTTTTAGCTAAGAGGCTGGGGGAGTGCCCAGTCCAGCATTTTTTAGCGTAAGAGGGTGGAAGAGTGCCCAGTCCAGCATTAAAGGACAATGTGTTGCCTAATTGGGAACCCAATTTTATGTCTAGAGGGACTTCGTGTCCGGTATGGGGACTTTACGTGGCTGATCACCCGTATTGTTCGTAGTCGTGAAAAAACTCCAATCAAATTAAAAATGATTTAAAAAAAAGGTTTTATGGAAAGTATGTTTAATGATGGAATGGTTTTAAAGAAAGTAATGTTTTGATAAGATGTCTATGTTTCAAGGTAAATGGTTAAAATTTGGAACTCAGTAAAATAATGGGATTAAGGATGGATAGAAGTTTTCCTATTATTCCCTTCGCGAGTAACATTGTACGTTAAAAGTGGAGTAAGAATGATTGGAGAATTTCTTAATATTTTTTTTCTCAAAGTTTTATCTGAGGTATTGATGGTTTGTAGTAAATGGAAAAATTTTGCCCTATGAGGGAAATTGATTGATCTTTTGAGGCAAAGTATTCATTGATATTGTTCATTAATGAATTATCGTAATATCGTTGTTTCACTATATTATTAACTTGCTGAGCGTTCTTTGGCTCACTCTTGCTTTGTTTTACCTAACCCTTTGCAGTTAGGTTTAAGGATGATCTACTACATTTATCCCCGTGAATGAGAGCGATGAGGCATTCTATCCAGGATAGATTTCGGAGCTAGAGCGGGTAAGCACAGATTGGGTTTGAGTTACGAATTAGTTGGTATAGTAATTTGTATGATTTAGATTCTTGTTTCATACCATAACCTGGAATCAATCTTCGGTGAGGAATCATTAGCGTATTAAGTTTTATTTGTATTTGTTAAATTGGAATTTGGTTTGGGTTGAATTACAGGTGGATAGTCCGATTTACGAATACTTCATGCCAAATTTTTCTAAAAATTCCCCTGTATCAAAGTCTATTTTATTATAAAAAGTATATTTTCAGTATTGGGAAGTCGGGGCGTTACAGGTTTGTATCAGAGCGACAGGTTATGGTCACTGAAACAAGTTAGGATGATTAAGTATACGTATTTAAGTGGGATGTTAGATAAAATGATTTGGGATAAAATTCGCCTTAGGTTATTACGACAACGGTTGCGACGTTAGTTAGTTAGTATTTCGACATATCGCGCGAGCCAGAATTCGATTCATTCGAAGGTACGACCTTGGACAAGGCAGTTGATTCGGCCCCGCCTACGTTAAATAGACGATCGGAGTTACCAGCTTGGAGGATGCTACGTGTAGACCTTCGTGTATGTTCTAGAATTTCTTTTGCGACTTTAGTTACCCCGTGAACGACATAGAAAGTGCAAAGGACGGTAAACAAGATGCGAAATGTGATTTCTGGCATGTGATGGAGTAAGGACATGGTTATTCATTACTAGCCGTTGATTTCATTTAATTTATTGATTAAAGAGATTTAACCTTTCTTTATGTTTCTTCTTATCTTGATAATACCCCATCACCTTTGATAATCAACTATATTTCAATTGATGACGAATTTTTCAAATTCATTTAAGCACATTTCTATTTTTCAAAGATACCTCTATTTTTAAGGGGATCACTTGATTCAACATGATGCATATAAATTATTGAGACCCTTGAATTTTTTTCTAATTTTCCCGAATAAATGCTATGCCTTATTCAACATTCACTACGCCATAAGTGGGCTACTGTAATGCTTTTTTGTAAGCGTTACACAAATAGTGTTACAATAGCTAGTAAAGTTCATACCTATTGTAACACCGCTCGATTGGTGTTACATTAGCCATATATCTAGTGTTACTCTGAAATTACGGTGTTACGTGAAATGTAACACCACACCGTGGTGTTACAATAGGTAATACTAGTTTTTGAATTTTACTATTTTTTTAAAATTTTTAATACTAATATTTATTTTTTTAATAACTTTTAATTAATAAATCTATTACTCTTTAACCCAATTTCCGGAAAATGAAAACCCTCTTTGATTTTAAATTAACGAACTCCTTATTTGGATTACATATTAATTTTAGAAATTCATATAATAATAATAAGTACTAAATAAAATAAATATGTTATGAAAATAATATAATATATTTAGATGGTTTCTCTCACTAAAATATAAGAATTAATATAGTAAAAAATTTAGAATATTTTTATCACTAAAATTTATATATAAATATATAACATATATTTTGTATGACTTTTTAAAAATTATGAAAATGATTAAAAAATAAATTAAAAACTGATAATATATTAGAACTGCCAGCGTGGAGTACATTCGTTTCCCCCCGAAACGAAAATAGATAAAATTACACTCATCCCTATCTCTATTTACATGTAAAATGATTTCTTTGACGATTTTATATTTTTACATATAAAATTGTATGTAAAAATGATTTCTTCGACGATTTTATATTCTTTTACATGAACATGATATTTATGTATGTTTAAGTGATAATTTTTTTAATTTATACTATATATTAATACATGTGATATATTTTTATTTTTATATTATAATAAATTTAATAATTAAATTAAATTATAAAAGATATAAGTAGTACTAAAGTGTGTTGCCCAAGGTGAAAAATGGGGCGGGCTTTTTCCCCCCAAATGAAAACTAAACATTTTCATTTCCCCCTGAAACAAAAGTATACACATATCTAAACAAAACATTCCTCTCTTCTAGCTCTTTCTCTCTCTCGACTCTCTCGGCCGGAAGAAGCCCTCCAAGAAATGGTTTCTGTGGTAACAAATTTTCTAATCCATATCTCGATCTCTCCCATCTGTAAATTTGCATCTAATTTTGTTACTCACAATTTGAAACCCTAGATTATGAATCACTTTCACATATACGAAGCAATTGGCCATGGAAAATACTTGGTATCGCTTTCGATTTCAACTTATTGCTTTTAATTTGTGGTTATTGCAATCAATTTAGTATATATTTTCGTATTAATGTGTTTTGTGTGTTTTTAATTGTAGACTGTGTATAAGGGGAGGCTAATGGTATTTCATAGTTGGATTATTGTGTATCTTGATTAGAGGCAGGACAGGATGAATATGAGAATGATGGTTTTATAGTGGATGATGAAGAAGAAGACGACGGCGGAGACAGTGATGAGGAGAAGGAAAAGAAGAAAAAGCGAAAGAAAAGGTTAGTGATTTCTTTTGAGCCCTCACATAAATTTGCATTTCTATTAAGCTAATTATTTTTTGTCTTTGAAATCACAGGGAAAAATTGGTTTAATTGCTAATTATTTTTCTATTAAGTGGAGATATTGGTTTGTTTTAATTGCTGTTGCCTTAATGTTTCTAAGAACTGAAGCCATTATTTGTCTGGTCAGATTTCATTTGAAAAGTGTAATAACTTGGTAATTTGGCTTTCTTGTAGTCATTTATTGGTACTTCTGCAGTCAAAGGCAGATTTCCAGCACAGTCCATTGCCCTCTGCTTTGAGAGGTCGTTCTTTGCCTATCAGGTAGGCCAGAGACAAGTTCAACTTTTGACACTAAATTTATTAGCATACATTGACATCTTCTCTGGACACGCAGACACAGGATTTCCGAATTTGTGAAACCTGCTTCCAGTAAAGGAATATCAATACATGATATTCATTTAAGTCAAGATGATCTTGAAATGTACATAGATCTTGCTCCTTTTGTGAACCCATCTCCTTATATCGTGCCAGATGACATGTCTTTAACAAAGGTAAGAATTCCACACCAGTGAAGCAATTAAAAAATTGTATGCACATTTAGAGAAGAACCAGCTTATGGATATGCATGCTTGATGGTACAGGTTTATAATCTCTTCCGCCAACTTGGTTTGAGGCATATATTTGTTGTTCCTCGTGCTTCTCGAGTTATTGGTTTGATCACCAGAAAGGATTTACTGATTGAGGTATTTTAACTGGACAACCACCTTATTCTATGTTAATATATTCCAAAGTACCTTATTCTATGCTAATTATCAAAAGGCATAATACGTGGGAGTTACCAAGATTTTAAAAGATGATGACAAGTCGCTGGTTCAGTATTACAAGGTACCTTATTCTATGTTAATATATTCCAAGGTACCTTATTCTATGCTAATTATCACATGGGAATGTTCATCGACCATTAAGCCGGAATTAGCTTGAATCTTGCTTGTGCAGTATTACATGTTTTTCAGAAGTTATGATTTATGAATCATGTTCGCTACCTATTGACTGGTCCTGAGTTACTCGTAACTAACTAAGTTGTGTGGTTATCATAAATAACAAATTTATATATCTTTTTTGCACTTGAACCCTGCTTGCAAATTTGCAGCTGCTGTGCATTGGTATTAACTAATAACTTATGTTTGCTATCTGGAAAATGACGTGCTCTATCTCTGTCATCTTCTAAATATCAAATTTTCTAGTCCTATATTTGATGTGAATAGTACTTTCCTTTTTTTCCTATTGTTAGATTAAGCCATATCTGTTAATATAATGCCCGATCGGCTCAATTTCTTTGTTCCTGTGTAGTAAACTAGCTCTCCCTAGTAATAAAAACTATAATGCTTAGATTTCAGAATTAGTTATCCATATATTGTCACAAATGGAGTAAAAGTTATATGCTTGCATAATTCTTTCTTTTTAAAAATTTTTGATGGGAGTTCCTGCTTGGGAGCTCATAAATTCCCAAAAAATTCCTTTCTGATTTTGTTAATGGACCATTAACGCATGTTTTACCCTTTCTCTAGTCTGATGAAGTTATTAGAAAAGCTGCTTATGATATCCTCCTAGGTGTAGGTTCAGACTTGCAATGCTCGTTATCAACACCAGATGGACCTTACTACAAACTCATCAACATGGTAAACCAGCCTCTGTCTTCTGATCATAAGTGGCTGTTGAATGGGACTGGTTTATTAATCTCAGTGCTTCTGATTATCCACTTGTAACTCAAGATGGTAATGAGTGTCTTTTTAACTTTATATTGCTGTTTTGCTTACACACAATGATTTTAAATTTGGTATAAATTTTCTTGAGTTTTTGTGTTAGGTATAAAAGCAATTCTAATACTCGTATATATCAGTTATTTACAATGTCAACATGTTTGTGAATGCGTCTGTAATGATGTAAATGTAATGTAGATGCTGCAGATTTAAACATAATATGTATTAACTATTGATTAACATAGTAGTTTACGTCACTGCAGATCTAATCCATGCCTTCTCGGACTTGCCAAGGGACCTTAACTTTGTACAACACAGAAAATTATAAACTTAGCCCAACTGGATCACAGTTTTGTCAGTTGAATCCCTTTCACTGTCCTTTGTTTACAATGAAGATAAAATTTAGAAGCTACACTCTGTATTTAATTCTTGTGCGCTCTTGTGTTGGTATAAGAAATCATCCCTATAAGAACAGAGTTTTAACATTTGTCAAAGTATAATATTACACCATCTTTGGCAAATATCTAGGTAAAGTTGGCTAATAGCTGACAAACTATGAATTAGTGTTTAAACCATAATTAAGATTTTGATGTGCAGGAACAAGAGAGCAAAACCAATTATGATATATCCTGGTCTGTATAGTTTAAACAAATCAGATATCTTATGGACCAGTAAGGAAAGAACTGTTCCAACAGCATTTAAGCTCTACACACTGGTTCACACTGGTTGGAGTGAGCCCAGAATTTGAAATAGCTCTATACACATTGTGTTTCTACATGGGTGGGGAGAACAATTATGTGGAGCTTGGACCTTACCCAATCAACATCAAGTGCTATCGACTCGGAAACAATATTGGATCAGCTTTTCCTGTTGCCGAATGAACTCTATGTAACATACCTTACTGCTTCTATTTTCTATCTTTACTGGTATTATTCCGGCGGAGAAACATCAGATTTACTCTGTGTACCAGTACTCTAATGAAATTATGTGTTCTTGTAATGGTTTCGTACTTTTAAAATTTAGACTTAATCGTATGTGCTTGTTGGTTTAGAATTATGTTGGATTCCTTTTGGAGGTTTGGTTGGAGTAGTATGGAGATGGCTTTTGGTTTATTATGTAGTTTGGAATTAATGTAGTGGATCTTGTTGTGTTGGCTGGGAATATTATTAATGCAGAGCCTACATTTCAAAATTTCAAAAATTTACCGTTACGTTTGCTTATTGTAGTGTTACATTTGTTAATATATAGTGTTACAATAAATAGAAAATAATGTTACAACAGATAAAAATAGTGTTACAATAGAGGCTGGTGACGTGTACACAGTGTGCCACGTGGCGCCACATGTGTTGCCTCGTGGCCACGTGGTGCCACGTAATGCCACGTATGCACATGGTGCCATGTCTGAAAAAATTGAACTGAGCTATTGTAACACTCAAAATGTGTTACAATTGGGCCCCTGGTGTTACAATAGGTGCCTATTGTAATACTTTTGCTACTGTTACAATAGAGAAGAAAAGTGTTACATTAGGGTATCTATTGTAATGCTCGTAAACGTAACGCCTCCTGGTGTTACAATAGATCTAATGTAACATTTTTCGGGCCTATTGTAACATCAGGGAGGCGTTACATATGCCCATCTATGGCGTAGTGATTGTATATCTATAAACTTTTTGAAACTTTTAAATTCTTTTTGTTTCTCTTTGAATACTTAACCTTATTTATTCCGACTTGGATGAACAACCCTATGTTTATAGGGGATTCAGGGACATCTTATCTATGTGATAGAAGTCTGGTGGGACGCCTCTGATTGTATTTGTCATGAAAGTACAGAAGGCTGGCCTCCTTCTTGTGCTATGGTGGTTGACCTAAGTGACAAATGCAACCTGAAATTAGTTCAATGATCATATTGATCTCTCAGTTAAATTCTTTTATAAAAATTTTATCAAACAAAACTCATCTTCTACTCATACATGTTAATACTTGTCTATTCTATTGATTCTTTTTGTTATAAACCCTTGTGATTTCTAAAAGTTATCAATGATTGTGAGCAGGAAAGATGGAGACGGTGAAATTTTGAGTGGTGTAAGCTACATTACGTTAAAAAAAAATAGGATGAGCAGGTTTGAGAATTGAGGTTAAAACAAGTATGAACAAGGAGCAGATAACAAGGACACGAGATTATTAATTTTGTTAAGGCCGAAAATCGATTAATAATGGATATAGTTTGTATGTGATAGTCATGTTGAGCGAAGACTTTTGATGAAACCTTGTTTATTACATATTTCATTGTGGATGTAGTAGATGGAATAGTAATAGATTTTAGATGTTTCGACACAAACTGTCTGATACAAAAGTTTTAGGACCGGAATGAGATAACTTGAGCAAGACAAGGTAGAGTGGGACGGTTCGTTTTTAAAGAATTTTAGCAAGAATTGAAGCTTTGAATAAGGAAGTAAAGTGGTTGTGTGGAATTAATAACTTGTGTGAAGATAGTCAGAGGTTCCATAAAATATAGAATAAGAGTGAGTTTACGCAGATGGAACGAGATGGTAAGAAAAGGAAGACAGAGAACCAAGATATTTTCAAGAATGGTGTTAATAGGAGATGTGAGATTTAACTAGAAAGGAATTTGGGATCTAGAAAAATTTGAAAGCCAGGATAACGAGGCATGATAGCCACCCAAAGAATATGAATTACTGAGACTAGCAGGACCGCTACTGTTAGAAGACGGGATTTCCAGAGGAAGTCACTACTAGAAAAAAGCTCATAGACAGCGGTTTCTGGCCGATGTCTATGAAAAAACCATACCGATGTCTTTGTCGGTGATGTTAAAAGTACCATGTCATAGACATCGATTTTTGACTGATGTCCAGTAAGCTATTACACATCGATTATAAACCGAAAAAATGATGTTTATATCTAATTATTTTAAATAAATTACATTAACCTGACATTTCTACCGTACAATTACAGGTGCTAGATGTAAATAAACATGTTGTACACAACTCAAAATTCGACATATACATCATTATTTGGAAGTAAAATGATGTCTAATGCCTTTTTGGACATCGGTTTCTTCTATCGCAACTGATGTATCAAGTCATATTAGACATCGGTTTTGGATGATGTTAAATATATCCTTTTACAGTGGTTTTCTTTGTGAAAACCGATGTGGAAGAGTATATTAGACATCATTTTTTATACTTATTCGCTATTTAAGTTGAAGTTAGACATCGATTTTATTTGTGATAACCGTTCTGTATATTTGTTATAAACATCGTTTTTTACCGATGTCTATTGTATTTTATCCTGTATTGTTTTCGATAAATATATGTTGTCTAATTATTATTAGACACCGATTTCTGGCAACATTTGTGACATGTGTTTTTGTTAGACATCGGTTTTATATATGTTCTACATTTAAAACTGATGTTGTTTTTGCTATTGTTACAAACAGAAGAATTTTAAAAACTGATGCCCAGAAAAACATAAATAGCCATTCATATATATACCAAACATTCATACAATGGCTCAAACAACCATACTCCAAACTATTAAAAAACATTCATACCAAAAGCTAGCTAGTGAAACCAAACTATATTGTCTATGAATACCTTAATCCAAAACAGCCAAAGCTGATTACTACATCAAGCTATATTATCCACAAAAATAACCAACATATTCCTAGAAATTTTTAAACCAGCATGAACCATATGAGCAGTTTTTCTCTTTTCTTCTTTAGAGTTGGAGTCACCAGATCACGTTCCACATCAAAAGGCTCAGGCACCAAATGTACACCTTTGATATATTCGAAACCACTCAACTGGTTTTTGAAAAGGCATGTAAATTATAGTTAAACACTGTCACTCTGAAATATAGTACTGTAATAATGTAACTTCAATGGAAAACCAGAAGAAAATTTCTAAAGACTTGTGAAAGTCTTTAGAGTAGATTGGCCTATGTGTATTACCTTGTTTCTTTCTGCTGTACATTTAAGCTCATACAGAACATACTCCTCTAACATCTTTAGGGAGCATAGTTGAGAAAAGGAACCTTTGTGCCCATTTCTCTGTGCCCACTTCTCGCTGTTCTCTTTGTGTGGTACGACTACAGCCACTACTGCTGACTTGAAGTTGTCTCCATATACCCATATCTAACAAAAAGTATCAAACATTTGGAGAAAGTTCTATCAGTACTTGTGCAAAGTAAATCAAACTTGCTGTAGTGAACTTTTAAAAATTGAGAGAAGGTAAATTATCAATGTATATCGATGCTTACATCTTCAACAATGGGAGTGATGCAGTAAACTTTTTCAAGATGTTCAATTGCAATACTCTCCTTGAGATAGCTTAATCAAATTCTTTTTCCTATCAATTATTTTTATGACTCCATTTGGTAGCATCTCCCCTATGTGACCTGATGATATTTCAAGGAAGAAAGATTAAAATCATGTGTGCGATGTAAATATGAGTTGCGTAGGAAAAGATTGCTCACCTGTATGAAACCATCCATCTTTCATGCTTTCATTTGTTAATTCTTCATTCTTGTAGTAACCAGCAAATTTTGATTTTGCCCTTACACATATTTCCCCACAAGGAGGATCTGCAAGTGGATTGTAGCCCATATCTGGAACCTCCTCCAAACGCAACTCACTATATACAAATTCTTAACCAACAGTTCCGATCATGCAAATCTCATCTGGAAAACCAAGACTTGCTAAACCACAGGTGTGACGCCCCTAGATCCGGGGTCAAGGATCCAGGTCATCACGGTCCAATTTCCATTTATTAACAACATTTCTTGGATTTTTTTTTATATATATAATTAATACAAATTAATACTTTCATAAATGACCCCACACTAATATCATCACACACCAGTCATATGCTCAGGGAACAACATCCACAATATTAAAAGTTTATAGTTAAACAGTTATTACAACCCAAAATCATATTTAAGTACATTGTTGAATAATACTTCGACATGAAGCATTTCAACAATCAAAAGTTTATTATACCAGCTTACACATTTAATATACATAATCTACCAGGACCCGCTTGTCTACGCTACCTCTGGAATCGGTGCCAGCGTTCTCTCAGAAGGTTGCCTTTCCCTTACCCTCTTACGGGGTGTAGTGTGGAGTATCGGCATGCCTAGCTGTTGTATAAAATAAATAGAAAGAATGAGCTAAAATAGCTCAGCAAGATAAATTCTATCGACTACCATCAAAGGAAATAGACCATTACATACATACATACATATATATATATATATATATATATATGTGTGTGTGGAAATTCATCATACTTATTAAGAAAGAAAAACCTTTATTTATTAAATACACCATCTATTCATCTTGATAGGAAAAGAAATTTAGGATAAAATAATATGAGTTTCTCTTCTAAAATATTATAATAATCCATACTTCATTTCCGTATAATATTTCAAAATAATATATACTATTTGAATCAGATCTCTTAATAAAATCTTTCCATTTCCTTGTATATGACACTTATATAAAAATAATATAAAATCAGTTTCTCTTCATTCCATATAAATAATTCCATCACCTTATCTCATTTTCTTGGTTTCAGCATATAAATCTGAAAACCATTATCAACTCTTTCTTTTCAAAAACATTGGGGATATCTGCTGTCGCCTGATACGTTAGGACGATGATCAGTCACCTAATCGTACCTGCTCTCTTTTTTACTACCGGTAGAAGGAATGAAGATCATCCCTGGAGGAAAGCCACCTGCTAACATCCTCCCTTGGCATCTTCGTGCCGTAATAAAATAATAAATGCTGGACTGTGTCGCACACAGCCCTGACACAGCCACTTACGCAAGTCGGTTGCAATCCCCTTTTTTGTCAAATCATTTATCTACTCACATTTATCATTTCCATTTCCATTCACATTTTCATTCACATTTATCATCACCTTTAAATCATATGTCACAATACTTTAATTATGACTAATACATCTTTTCTATAATTATTAAAGTCAAATATTCCTTTAGAACATAAAGTATATTCGCTCTATCCATATTCATATCTATCTTTCTTTAATTCTCAAAATATATATTCCAAGAAATCATTTTACTTTAAAAAAAATAAAATAGTTTTCTAAAGTAAGAGTAGAAGAAATCTTGCTCTCTTATATACACATATATATATATGTTGTTCTATCTACTTTTAAAAATAGTAGATAATAATCAAATAATACTTATTAAATCACAATATTTAAAAAGAATATCTTTAGCAAAATATTATAAATCATATAACCCTAGATAACAACTGATACCATTCTTTTATTTACTTTAGATAACAACTGATACCGTTATCTCATATTCTCTTAATCATAAGGCATGTTCACTTCATGCATAATCATCTCTATACATATACATCTCATACTCATATCCATATTCATATCCATCTCATACTCATATCCATATTCATATACATCTTCGTACTCATATCCATATCCATATTCATATACATCTTCGTATACCTTTCTTTTCAATATCAATACTTAAGGAAGACAATTTCTTCACAGTATAGTAATAATAGCATCACATATATATTCCATGAAATCAAGTTTCTTTGAAGATAAATAGTTTTTCCAAGTAGGGATAGAAAAGATCTTGCCTCGATCTCGATGTCCTGAAGGTAAGGCTCGTGGCTCTCCCGGAGTTTCTATAAACACGAAAAGGACCGTCGTTAGAATACTACATCTCTTACTCACCTCACTCTTGCATAACAATACCCTTGACACTTTAATATATGTTTCACATGTTATTCATAACCCAAGTGTTCCAAAAACCTAACCATTTTAGGTTAAATCAAGGTTTCGGTGCTTATTCACCATTTCCCTTAACAACCATACCCGACTGTAAAAATTCTCAGAAAATCTCAATTTCGAATTTTAATGTAAGGTCAACTGGAAATGACTCTTTGACCACTCCACTACAATATCATAAAATTTTATAATTTTTAAAAATGTTTAGGTATCGTATTCATAGCCTCCAATTTGATACAATTACATTTTCTCGGTTCTCGAACGTCTTTCACTAAAACTGACTTTTCTCCTAAACCGTTCATCAGATTTTAACGTACTTTATATCAAAACAACCTATGAACCAAGCTCTATCATTATATGGTCGATTGGTACCCTAGGACGTGTGTTACCAAACGGCATTGGTGTCCAAAAATAGGGCAGTTTTTAGTCTAACGAAAATCGGGCATTATAACGGCTATATTTTCATAGTTTCCAAAACATTACTCCTCCAAATCCATCATCCACCTTATACACCATCACCTACACCATGTGATCATCTTACCAGCCATGGTTACAAGCACCAAACACTTCTATATATCATCTCATCACTTATAAACACACATCTACTCATGATTTATACTTAAAACAAACTTAACCATTAAACTCATCATAATCCATCATAAACTCATAGTAATACTAAGGGTTCTTGAATTTTATACCTTCCTTGGAGCTTGAACAACAATCAATAAGCCTTGGATAGTCCTTAAATAACCTTAAGGTAGCTTGGATCAAATAAATAAATCATAAAAACAAAGTTAGAAATTCGGATTCACTAGACACCAGTTGAAAGAATCGCAAAAACGAAGGCCTTACCTACGTTTTCTGGATGAGGATTCTAAAGGAAAGTTGTAGAGCATCTAACCAGCTTTCCAAACATATAAAGAACACAAAATTCTATTTAGTAATGAAGGAGCTATGGCCGTTTGAAAATCATCACAGAAACTGTCAAAGATTCTGGCAGCTCGGTTCTTCAACTTGGGGAGGCGATTTGACTAGGCTATACTCATTAGATTGCCATGAAATTTGGAGCGAATAATGCCCATGGAGTGGAGAGGTTGTGGTTCAAATTTGGTGATTTTATCATGGATAGAAATGGAGATATGATTTTTCCCCTCCTCCTTGCTCTTCCTGGGCAGTTTGAGAGGATGAAGTTTTTAGCTTGTTTCTTGATCCAATCTCATCCAATATTCATTGTAAGGATAATATCTAGCTTAGTCTTGATGATTCTAGAGTCTTGGAGATGTTTATGGAAGGTTATGGATTAATCCTCATGCGAAATGTCTAATTTGCCCTTGCTTTATAAGTTAGTGGAAGATGATGTCACCTTAATGATCTAATAATCTCTTTTTGCTTTCCTTTTCCAAGGATAATGCTAGCAATCTTGGTAAATGATAATGTGGTATGTATCCTTGTTGTATTACTAATATTGGTTGTTTTGTTTTCATACTCGTTTAATCACGTTTCGTTTCGAATACACCTCGTTACCTCAGTGGTTCTGAAATCGTTTAAAAATCCAAATTCCCTTGGCATTTCCTTGACTTAATAATCCATTGGTTTACCTTAAATTCACTAATTCCTCAATATATAAATCCTTTAATATTTCCATGCTTCTTAATATCCAATACAATAATGCTCAATTAAAAACAAACATCTTAAAAATCCATACTCAGGAATTTCGGAAATCCGTCATCGTTTCGAGTCACTCATTTTCATAGTACAACACTAATATGGTTTCTGATTGCTCATTTTCTGTATCAATTATAGGGTACCTACATACCATTTTCCTAATTCCTCAAAATTTACTATTCATGTGATCACTGTAGCATTGCTAAAGTTAGGGTTATTACTGTCTTCCCCCCTTAAAAGGATTCCGTCCCGGAATCACGTTGGAAAAGTTCATAGGTACCACACCTTCTAATTCCACATGCCTTCCTTTATCCGTTTTCCATTTATAATATCTCAATCTTGTTTGCACACAAACACACCGACATAACTTGCTTGTCATTCATCAACATGCCATTTAGCTTATCTATAGCAGCACTTTCATTATCTTCTCCTTGCATACCTCCTCCTATTTTCTGTCATTCTATATTATCTCATTCCTCCTTTCTCTTTTAACTAAGGTATCGGCCACCACATTGGCCTTTCCTGAATGGTAGTGTATCTCACTTATGTTTTGACTATATTACGATCTCTATCATGACATAAAATATTAATACTCCAATATTCCTATTTCTCATCTCTGTAAAATTTTCCAGAAAATAAGCTGTAATAATATTTCTTGAAACTATTGTAAGAAAATATCAATTATAATATATATTTCATGTTTGTACTTATACGAGTAGATACTTTCTCTTCATTCTAAGGGTTTTCCTTGCATTTTCCCCATTATTCCCAAATCTCCTTTTTATAGAGTTCTCCGACTCTTAACAGATATTGATTTGGATGACATGAGAATAACTCACTTTCTTATATCACCATAGTTTACTTTCTCACAGATAGATTATTCTTATCTATTTTATCAGCCCATTTACACCATTCATTGACTTATTCAATCCCTAACCAAACACTTACACTTAAGAGGTCAAATTAGCGCGTACTTGCAATTTTCTCCGAATACCTTATCCCATATGTCTATTGTTCACTATACACTCTTTACATCTTGCTGATCCTCCTTAGTTTCTTCATGATATACAATCTATTCCACCCCTGTAATTTCCCTTTATTATTCTCATCAAAATCTTTACCTCAAGTTTTACTCATTCACACCTTTTAGATTAATCCTTTGAATACTTAACATCTTTAATCTCTCTATGCTACTTAGGGTATTAGTCATAATATTGGTCTTCCCCTACTAATAGTTATTGCACCTCGAAATCCTTCATTAATTATCCCCACTTCCTTTGTTTATCCTTATTCTGACTCTATCCTCAAAATACACCTTACTCTCCATAGTAAATCTCAATTATGCCTTAAAATTCCTCATATTCTTTTCTCTTACTAATCATCAAATATACCCATTTCTTCTCATTCCTTCCTCTCTTATATTGAAACGCTTCTAACTCTAATTATCTCTTATTGAAATTTCCTTTGGAACCTCAAGTTTCCTTGTATAATCACATATACTCTAAACCTTGCTTCCATTATTCCATCCATTAAGAAAATCTTCTATATTCGAAACAAAAGAATATTTGAAAAATCAATATGATGGAAGAACCCGTATGTCACACAAGTGAGGGCGTCCCCTCCGACTTTCTATCACACAGACAGATTGTCCTTGTATATACATATAGGGCCATTCCTCTTAGTTGGAGTAAGAAATGTAGAGGGAAATTTAAATCACGATGATAAACCATCTTCCGAAAATAATCTTAGAGGAATATTTTGACTAAGATAGATAAATAAAATTTTGAAACACATTCCCAAGGGTACTAGAAAGTTTTGAAAAGATGCCGGCCCTTAATGAATAATTACCCACCAGTGGACGAAAATTTGAAACTCAATAATATAATTTAGCAGGGCTTTAGGAAATTTGAAAGTAGTTGCCGTTAATAGCCTCTGCCCAATTGAAAAAAAATCCCAATAATGGAAGGTTTTCCTCAAAATACTATCTTTATCTTAGACTGCGTACTCTCCAAAATTTCTTAAATTTGGCACTCACCATTATCCTTAACCTATCGTCTGCTATTCCCAATTATCTTCATTTACCTAGTCGTGACATGGCTCGATACTCTATGCCTTTATCCAAAATAGAACACAACCTTCTAATCTATATACTTACGTAATGTTGATCGTCTTATCCCGACAATGCTCCGGTATCAAAGACCCTTCAAACTATACTTTATAATTGTATATCCCAACATACCCTGTATACTCACGAGATTATCTAACGTACACTTCCCGATACATCAAGTATTCCCTTTCTCATATCGATCCTGTGTACTACATAAACTTAACACTTTTGGCATAATAACCTTTTTATTTAAGTCAATCTCAGAATGTCTCAGTCTGTCTTGCTCCTTAAGGTATATCTTGGCTTTACCGACCAACCTCAGTTTCACCCTTTCATCTCCACAAACAATCAGTGTCTATTCACCAATCCACTTACAATATTTCTTCAAACTCCCTTAAACACAAGAAGACTTTAAATACCCTTAACCTTGGCTCACTAATCTCCTCTCCCTATATTAAAACATAAACTTTTATTAGTAATAATCTATAAAATTATAATCACTACTTAGAATAAACGCTTCGTTCGATAAACCACCCTTGAACTCGATGTGAGTTCATATTTTATATCATTACATATATATCTATATGTGTATATTATTATCACTTTTGTTCCTGAGCATTATGACTCTTAGCTCTGATACCATCTGTGACGCCCCTAGATCCGGGGTCAAGGATCCAGGTCATCACGGTCCAATTTCCATTCATTAACAACATTTCTTGGATTTTTTTTATATATATAATTAATACAAATTAATACTTTCATAAATGACCCCACACTAATATCATCACACACCAGTCGTATGCTCAGGGAACAACATCCACAATATTAAAAGTTTATAGTTAAACAGTTATTACAACCCAGAACCATATTTAAGTACATTGTTGAATAATACTTCGATATGATGCATTTCAACAATCAAAAGTTTATTCTACCAGCTTACATATTTAATATACATAATCTACCAGGACCCGCTTGTCCACGCTACCTCTGGAATCGGTGTCAGCGTTCTCTCAGAAGGTTGCCTTTCCCTTACCCTCTTGCGGGGTGTAGTGCGGAGTATCGGCATGCCTAGCTGTTGTATAAAATAAATGGCAAGAATGAGCTAAAATAGCTCAGCAAGATAAATTCTTTCGACTACCATCAAAGGAAATAGACCATTACACACACACACACACACACACACACACACACACACACACATATATATATATATATATATGTGTGTGTGTGTGTGTGTGGAAATTCATCGTACTTATTAAGAAAGAAAAACCTTTATTTATTAAATACACCATCTATTCATCTTGATAGGAAAAGAAATTTAGGATAATATAATATGAGTTTCTCTTCTAAAATATTATAATAATCCATACTTCATTTCCGTATAATATTTCAAAATAATATATACTATTTGAATCTGATCTCTTAATAAAATCTTTCCATTTCGTTGTATATGAAACTTATATAAAAATAATATAAAATCAGTTTCTCTTCATTCCATATAAATAATTCCATCACCTTATCTCATTTTCTTGGTTTCAGCATATAAATCTGAAAACCATTATCAACTCTTTCTTTTCAAAAACATTGGGGATATCTGTTGTCGCCTGATACGTTAGGACGATGATCAGTCGCCTAATCGTACCTGCTCTCTTTTTTACTACCGGTAGAAGGAATGAAGATCATCCCTGGAGGAAGGCCACCTGCTAACATCCTCCCTTGGCATCTTCGTGACGTAATAAAAAAATAAATGTTGGACTGTGTCGCACACAGCCCTGACACAGCCACTTACGCAAGTCTGTTGCAATCCCCCTTTTTGTCAAATCATTTATCTACTCACATTTATCATTTCCATTTCCATTCACATTTATCATCACCTTTAAATCATATGTCACAATACTTTAATTATGACTCATACATCTTTTCTATAATTATTAAAGTCAAATATTCCTTTAGAACATAAAGTATATTCGCTCTATCCATATTCGTATCTATCTTTCTTTAATTCTCAAAATATATATTCCAAGAAATCATTTTACTTTAAAAAAATAAAATAGTTTTCTAAAGTAAGAGTAGAAGAAATCTTGCTCTCTTATATACACATATATATATATATATATGTTGTTCCATCTACTTTTAAAAATAGTAGATAATAATCAAATAATACTTATTAATTCACAATATTTAAAAATAATATCTGTAGCAAAATATTATAAATCATATAACCCTAGATAACAACTGATACCATTCTTTTATTTACTTTAGATAACAACTGATACCGTTCTCTCATATTCTCTTAAGCATAAGGCATGTTCACTTCATGCATAATCATCTCTATACATATCCATCTCATACTCATATCCATATTCATATCCATCCCATACTCATATCCATATTCATATACATCTTCATACTCATATCCATATCCATATTCATATACATCTTCGTATACCTTTCTTTTCAATATCAATACTCAAGGAAGACAATTTCTTCACAATATAGTAATAATAGCATCACATATATATTCCATGAAATCAAGTTTCTTTGAAGATAAATAGTTTTTCCAAGTAGGGATAGAAAAGATCTTGCCTCGATCTCGATGTCCTGAAGGTATGGCTCGTGGCTCTCCCGGAATTTCTATAAACACGAAAAGGACCGTCGTTAGAATACCACATCTCTTACTCACCTCACTCTTGCATAACAATACCCTTGACACTTTAATATATGTTTCACATGTTATTCATAACCCAAGTGTTCCAAAAACCTAACCATTTTAGGTTAAATCAAGGTTTCGGTGCTTATTCACCATTTCCCTTAACAACCATACCCGACTGTAAAAATTCTCAGAAAATCTCAATTTCGAATTTTAATGTAAGGTCAACTGGAAATGACTCTTTGACCACTCCACTACAATATCCCAAAATTTTATAATTTTTAAAAATGTTTAGGTATGGTATTCATAGCCTCCAATTTGATTTTCCTGGTTCTCGAACGTCTTTCACTAAAACTGACTTTTCTCCTAAACCGTTCATCAGATTTTAACGTACTTTATATCAAAACAACCTATGAACCAAGCTCTATCATTATATGGTCGAATGGTACCCTAGGACGTGTGTTACCAAACGGCATTCGTGTCCAAAAACAGGGCAGTTTTTAGTCTAACGAAAATCGGGCATTATAACGGCTATATTTTCATAGTTTCCAAAACATTACTCCTCCAAATCCATCATCCACCTTATACACCATCACCTACACCATGTGGTCATCTTACCAGCCATGGTTACAAGCACCAAACACTTCTATATATCATCTCATCACTTATAAACACACATCTACTCATGATTTATACTTAAAACAAACTTAACCATTAAACTCATCATAATCCATCATAAACTCAAAGTAATACTAAGGGTTCTTGAATTTTATACCTTCCTTGGAGCTTGAACAACACTCAATAAGCCTTGGATAGTCCTTAAATAACCTTAAGGTAGCTTGGATCAAATAAATAAATCATAAAAACAAAGTTAGAAATTCGGATTCACTAGACACCAGTTGAAAGAATCGCAAAAACGAAGGCCTTACCTACGTTTTCTGGATGAGGCTTCTAAAGGAAAGTTGTAGAGCATCTAACCAGCTTTCCAAAAATATAAAGAACACAAAATTCTATTGAGTAATGAAGGAGCTATGGCCGTTTGAAAATCATCACAGAAACTGTCAAAGATTCTGGCAGGTCGGTTCTTCAACTTGGGGAGGCGATTTGACTAGGCTATACTCATTAGATTGCCATGAAATTTGGAGAGAATAATTCCCATGAAGTGGAGAGATTGTGGTTCAAATTTGGTGATTTTATCATGGATAGAAATTGAGATATGATTTTTCCTCTCCTCCTTGCTCTTGCTGGGCAGTTTGAGAGGATGAAGTTTCTAGCTTGTTTCTTGATCCAATCTCATCCAATATTCATTGTAAGGATAATATCTACCTTAGTCTTGATGATTCTAGAGTCTTGGAGATTTTTATGGAAGGTTATGGATTAATCCTCATGCGAAATGTCTAATTTGCCCTTGCTTTATAAGTTAGTGGAAGATGATGTCACCTTAATGATCTAATAATCTCTTTTTGCTTTCCTTTTTCAAGGATAATGCTAGCAATCTTGGTAAATGATAATGTGGTATGTATCCTTGTTGTATTACTAATCTTGGTTGTTTTGTTTTCATACTCGTTTAATGACGTTTCGTTTCGAATACACCTCGTTACCTCAGTGGTTCTGAAATCGTTTAAAAATCCAAATTCCCTTGGCATTTCCTTGACTTAATAATCCATTGGTTTACCTTAAATTCACTAATTCCTCAATATATAAATCCTTTAATATTTCCATGCTTCTTAATATCCAATACAATAGTGCTCAATTAAAAACAAACATCTTAAAAATCCATACTCAGGAATTTCGGAAATCCGTCATCGTTTTGAGTTACTCATTTTCATAGTACAACACTAATATGGTTTCTGATTGCTCATTTTCTGTATCAATTATTGGGTACCTACATACCATTTTCCTAATTCCTCAAAATTTACTATTCATGTGATCACTGTAGCATTGCTAAAGTTAGGGTTATTACAACAGGTCTCAGTTAGACCTGAAGAAACAAATTTACGTTAGAGGTATACTCAAAGAGCTAGTACAATACCCGTTGACAAGATAGATGGACAAATTTACGAATACATGGATAAGCACATAAATACTGAATTTTTTTACTCCTTGTTAAGATTAATACTTATGGGGCATGTTAACTGAACTCTATAACACCAGAGAAACCAGAGCAATTGATTCATTTAGTTTTTAATTTTTTGCTAATCATAAACCAGAGGGATTTTTTGACAAAAGTGAATTATCAAGTTTTACTTCTCCGCATTGAAATTTAGAATTAAAAGGCATTGTTGAACTAAACCGAGAGTAAGAAGAAAAGGTTTCTTATTTAGGGAAACATACATCAGAGTCAGCCCTTGCATATGAACATTTTACTTTTAAGTAAAATATATTCAGTTAAGAAAAAAGAACACTACAGTTTTAATAATATTTGGAGTATATCACCTATTAACGAGAATAAAATCATAAATCCGGCTAAAATCTGAGCAACTCTTTGACCTGCAACTCTTGTTAGTGCCAGCAAGCCAGCATTTTCTCTAAGGAAAAAAAAGCAAGTGGAGAAATGTGCACCAAATCAATGCCTGGTTGGCACAATTTAGTAGTTCTTACAGAGTTACAGTTTAGGTCAATAAGAACTGCCAATATTAATGTTAAATAGCATTAAATATGCAGATTTAATGGTAACAGTCCATGGAAAGGGTGTCATAATATTTAACGTGATATAGCGGAAATGTGATCAAAGATTAATCTCAAGTCCTAATAAGTAGCAGAAATGTGATGAAAGTATGATACTTAATGGGTTAGGTTAGTTACACTGATGCTGTAGATCCTGTCACACTACCGAAAAAACCATTCAGTAGAGTTCCAATTCCCTGGAGATTCAAAGATGTCAATATGAAAAATCAATGAACAAACAGAGTTTTGGACAAGGACTATATTGTACATACCAGCCAACCTATACCACGGCTCATAATAGATGGTGGCATGGGTGTGGCACTTCCGTATCTCGCTGTTGCAATATATGTACCAGTAGACTGCACATCACATATTAGCTAAAAAATTAGGAAAGTGTCCAGTAAGTTCTTTAGGCATAAAGTAAAAAAGAAGGAAACATTATTTTTAAATTATTGTAACAGATTATAAAGTTTTTACACAAGGTACTTATGACCATTGACAAGCGATATTTGATATGATATAGCTAGGCCATATGAAACAAACCTCAATAGAAGCAATAAAAGAGGAGACTATCATAGCAAAAGCTTCTCCAGTTGTGAATGTTGGAGCCCCCCACTGGAATGGATAGGGAATATAAAACTTGCATGTGGTCAGAGGAAATCTAGTTGAATCACATTTCAATATTACAACACAGGCAGTTCACCAACGTAGATCATCAAGATTCCACAACCAAGATCACACAAACTGAAAAACCCAAAAAGATGAATGTATGTATCTTTATAGTTTTCTTCAAGAAGCTGAGTATTTTGGCCTACCTAACCACAAATTTAGTTGTATTGCGGATAATTTTCCTATTATCGTCATTTTTGGTTCTGCAACTACTAACGTAATTATACTTTTTGGGGTTGATTGCAAACTTCCTATGAATTAATGTTTTCCAAACAAGACTGAACAAATTATAATAGCTTGCTCTGAAATTTTCAGTAAGTTTTTATTAATTAGGTAAAGCCATAACTCACTAACCAGGGAGCTACCTTGACAAGTCCAGCACGATCGGTGCGATAACTAGTTAAAGCATCATTAGATTTTTTATCCGGACCATCACTCCAGGTAAGTGTTTGCACTAAACACACAAACGTACGTGGTCACAAGTAATATAGATATAAGTCAAGTTCGTTCCCACAGAGATCTGGCTTTGGTTTTAATTTAGTTAATATACCTATGCAACAATGTATGGTCTTTATTCACTGCTAAGACAAATAACAAGTTGGGTTTCGATTATCTAAAATTAACTAAAAAGCAACTTAACCAACTAAGGATTACTTATTTAATGAGAATTAAAATCGAATTACTTATATGAGAATAAACATGGGATCCTAACTTCATTAACTACTTCGCTTAGACCCTATATCTCTATAGAATTTGAAAACATAATGGTTGAAGAACAAGTTATCCAAGAAGATCACATAGGGCAGCGTAAGTATCTCTAATTACGCTACAAATCATGATGTCAAACATACATTAACCTATCCTATGCTAGCGTGGCAAATTCTTAATCTCAAGATTCACTCTCGTTTCACCAGAGATTAACAGATTAGATGTTAGCTACGCATCTAACAATTAAGCATAACCATACGAGGATATCAAGAATTCATCACACACAAATCTTTAAAGCAATCAAACTACTAAACTACATAGATAAATCCGTTAGAATCCCATGACAACGATTAGTTCATAATCGAATCGCTCGTCATCATGGGATCTGATGAAACCATGATAATAAACAAAGTCTGAACAAATACAAATAAACAAAAAAGAAGAGTTAAGAAAACAAATCCGAAATCCAGAATATCCTAATAGAAGAAACAAAAGATGAAGTAGATCTAGATTTCCGTTGCTTGTCACGAGCTTCGTAAAATCCTTCTCCAACTTGTTTCCCTTGTTTCTCTGATAAAAACATTGGTTTCTATTGTCTACATGTGTTTATATAGCCCCCATGTCTTGTCCATCAAGAAATTCCCCAAAACAGAATTAAAATAGAATTTCTACAGTTCGGCACAAAATACGTTTCCTAAACTGATTCTGTTTTGAAGGAAAATTCGTAAATGATTTTTCTTCAGTATTTCTGGGCCTTTCCAGTTGTATTTGGACATCTGAACCACTTGAGAATGAAAGAGAATTCCGTTATCTTCGCGTGGACTTTAAGATCGTCCAAAACGGACTTGTAGAACTCAAGATATGACCCAAACAGTAAATCAGAAATTCTGCCAGCCGACTGTAGCGCTGACTGCGCCATAGTAGCACTGACTGTGCCCAAACTTTCTGTCCAGGATTGACTCTACCACGTTGTGGTTCTGCCATAAAACTCTGACTAGCTGGATGACCTTGTTTCGGAGAACTTGTTCTTTTCGGTCTATGATTTCCACAGTCTGTTCCATATAGGTTAGGTCTGGTTGCATGTCTACGTGCTCGTATTTCACAATATGCTTGGCATCCGGATTATATTTCCTTAACATTGAAACATGGAACACATTGTGTACTTGTTGCAGGTTTGGGGGTAATGCTAGTTCGTAAGCTAGTTCCCCAATACGTCTTAAGATCTCAAAGGGTCCAATGTATCTAGGACTCAGTTTTCCCTTCTTCCCAAACCTCATTAAACCATTCCAAGGGGATACCTTTAAAAACACTAGGTCTCCAACTTCATATTCCTTGCCTTTCCGAGCTAAGTCGGCATATCTCTTTTGTCGATTTTGGGCTGCTACCAGCCGTCCTCTGATTAGATCTACTGCATCTTTAGTCCGTTGGACCATTTCGGGTCCGAGCATCTTTCGCTCTCCAACTACATCCCAATACAAGGGAGATCGGCATTTCCTTCCATAAAGGGCCTCATAAGGCGGCATTCCTATGCTTGAATGAAAACTATTGTTGTAGGAGAACTCAATCAATGGCAAGTGATCATCCCAATTTCCTTTAAAGTCAATAGCACAGACTCTCAACATATCCTCTAGCTTTCGGATGGTCCTTTCACTTTGCCCGTCTGTCTGGGGGTGGTAGGCTGTACTCATGTTTAGCCTGGTTCTTACACACTCTTGAAAGCTTCTCCAAAATCTGGAGTTAAATCTGGGATCTCGATCGGATACTATGGCGATTGGGACTCCATGTCGCGCCACTATCTCTTTTAAGTAGATATCTACTAGTCTATCGACCGTATACCTTTCATTGATCGGGAGAAAGTGAGCTGACTTCATTAGTCGGTCCATAATTACCCACATGGCGTCATGATTAGCTTTGGTCCTTGGTAAACCTACTACGAAATCCATGGCTATATGTTCCCATTTCCATTCGGGAATCTCTAAGGGGTGCAAAAGTCCTCTGGGTCTCTGGTGCTCTGCTTTCACTTTTTGGCAGGTCAAGCATCTGCTTACCCACTCTAATACGTCCTTTTTCATGTTAGGCCACCAGTAGTACTCTTTTAAATCTCTATACATCTTGGTACTACCGGGGTGCACTGAGTACCTTGAGTTGTGTCCCTCATATAAAATCTCGTCCTTGAGCTCCTGCACATTTGGAATCCATATCCTTTATGTGTACCTCATGATTCCTTCTTTTTCTCTTTCACACTTAATTTCTTCTCCGGTCATTATCTCTTCCGTGGAGTTCTCTTCTTCCTCCATTATCCGTTCTTGACATAGTCTAATCTTTTCTAACAATGGGGGTTGGATTCAAATTTCCATTAACCTTTCTTTACCATCTCTGGGTATCTTGACCTCGATTTCCAACTTTTCGAAATCTCTCACCAATTCTTCTTATGAGGTTATCATTTTGAGTTTTTCTTTCCTACTGAGGGTGTCAGCCACCAAATTGGCTTTACCCGGGTAATAATGAATCTCACAATCATAATCCTTGATTAATTCCAGCCATCTTCTCTGGCGCATATTAAGTTCTTTCTGAGTAAAAATGTACTTGAGGCTCTTATGGTCAGTGTAAATCTCGTACTTCTCTCCATACAAGTAGTGCCTCCAAATCTTTAAAGCGAAAACTATTGCTGCTAATTCTAGATCATGAGTGGGATATCGAATCTCATATTCCTTTAGCTGCCTTGACGCATACGCGATTACCTTACCGTGCTGCATAAGCACGCATCCTAATCCTTTATGTGAAGCATCACTGTAAATTACAAAATCTCCTTTTCAATCAGGCAATGCCAACACTTGGGCCGTCACCAACCTCTTCTTCAGCTCTTGGAAACTCTTCTCACATTTTTCAGTCCATTCAAATTTCTCAGTTTTACGGGTAAGTCGAGTTAACGGGGCTGCGATTTTCGCAAAATCTTGAATAAATCTTCTTTAATATCCTGCCAATGCAATGAAACTCCTTACCTCTGTAGGAGTGGTTGGCCGTTCCCAGTTTGAAACTGCCTCTATCTTAGGGGGTCAACCAACACTCCTTCTCTATTGATCACGTGCCCTAAGAATTGCAACTCCTTTTTCCAGAACTCACATTTCAAAAATTTGGCATACAGCTGTTCTTTCGTGAGTATTTCTAAGGCTATCCTCAAATGTTCGGCGTGTTCTGCCTCTGTCTTTGAGTAGATAAGAATATCATCGATGAAAACTATCACAAACTGGTCCAAATACTCCTTGAACACTCAATTCATTAAATCCATGAAAGCTGCTGGGGCATTTGTTAGTCCAAATGACATCACCAAGAACTCATAATGTCCATATCTGGTACGGAATGCAGTCTTTGGGATATCTTTGGGTTTAATCTTCAATTGGTGATATCCTGTGTAACGCCCCGACTACCCACTAATAAGCATATATTTTATATAATAAAAATACTCACAAACACCTGAATAATTATATACACATAGATATGACAACCTCAAAACCTATTTAGATATATAATAAAACCATGATTTAACCGTACATTTTTTTTTAAAGAAAAAAAGTTTGAGAATTTTAAAAAAAAATAGAACTCAATGCACACACAACTCTTAACAATTAAGCTTGCTCTTTTTTTTTATTAAAATTGATTAGATAAATAAATAAACTTTGATACAGGGGAATTTTAGAAAATTTTGGCATGAAGTATTCATAATACGGACTATCCACCTGTATTTTTTAAACCAACCAAATTTCATAAATAAAAACGACAATTCCAACTATTTAAGAAAAACTAGCACATGTTCAACCTATCCTAACCGATCAGGTGAACCATACTACTATGCCCTCCCGATAAAGGAACAAGCTCGGGGCTCCACAAATCAAAACTAAATACATAACACTGATAACCAGACATTAAGACATAATACAACACCCCACTACTAACCCGGATCTCTAGCAGGTAGTGGTATGAAACAAGCAACTACTAACTAAGTTATTACAATACACTACTAAATCCTTAATCAAAAGTTACATACACTCCACAAATATAAATACAACTAACTGGCTCTATTATAAAAATCTTGACTGCTATCCAAAAGTCCAACCTTTTACCAGAGCAAATCTAGTATGTCTACAGTCCACAACAAGTTCTTCTCCTGATATAGCTCCTAAGTCGTATCCTTTTCTTCTTTAACTGAAAAAGGGTTGGAAACAATAGCAAGGAGTGAGCCAATGCTCAGCAAGTGATAAAAATGGAAATAAAGAATCCAAAACTGTATACTGAATACAACAATATAAAGGTGACAAAGAATACTCAGGATGTTTTGATTTTAATTCACAATCTCACTATGGGTCTGTCTGGCAGTACAGTATTCTGTTTATGACATTTCAAAATCCTCCTTTGAAACTTTCTAAACATCTTTTCATTGAAGGCAGAAAATCATCAATTCTCTTTTTAAATAAACTTTCATTTTTAAAACATTTAAATTTGATTGGAGGTTTCTCCCGACTTCGGACAATACGGGTGATCAGCCACATAAAGTCCCCAGCCCGGATACTCGGTCCATCTGGACATAAATTTGGTTCCTAATTAGGTAACACATTGGCCTTTAAAAGGTGCTGGACTGGTCCCACCAGAACTACAACACAAAAATAAAACATGCTGGACCGGCGTCACTCGGCCTCTTACGCGGCTCCAATCTGAAGGAATCCGTGGAAAACATTTTAACGGAATCCCCCCCACAATAAAACCTTTAAAATCATTTAAACATTTCACTTTTCGGTCCTTAAACTCATTGATAACAGATCAGCCCAGCTTAAGGAATTTTAAAACATTTTTAAATAAGTAAGCCATTTTAATTTGCATTTATAAAAGATTAGGGGTCAAGGAAACGTTCAGCAATAATTGCATAAAGTTTTCAAGATAGGAATTCAAGTGTGATTAAAAGGTATTTAAGGATATGGTTTTGTCAAGCACATAATAAAATTAGGAGGTGATGTGAAAGAAATATTTAATCAGCTCGGGTAGGTTTCAGAAATACAGGATTAAATCAAATAAAAGTTCACGAGCTAATGAGGAATAAAGTAAATGTTAAGGTTCTAGAATTAAGGTTCCAAGGAATTATAAGTAGGATTTTATTTTTGTAATTTAGGAATTAAGTGTAAATAGAGGGTTTGTGACAGAGCAAGGCATAAATTATGAATTAAGGTTTATAGTTTAACAGGATTTAATGTGACAGCAGGGTACAGAAAGTTTAAACAATTATTAATGGCATCAACGATAAGGTATAAGGGTTTAAACAATAATTCATAAAGGTAAATAACATGGTACGAGAGGTAAGCAACAATTTATAAGGAATAAACAGCAAGATAAGAATTAAATCACAATTTATAACCAATTCAGGAAATCCAAACTTCAACATAAGGTTCGAATCACTTGCCTTAATAAAGTACTTCCTTGCTAGTCACTTAGTTCAAAAGTCCTCAACCTTTGCCTTTCCTTTACCCCTGGGGTCTACGTCCTTTAAATCTACACATATAAAAATACTTTTTCAGAATTCTATTAAATATTCGACGTTCCTCTTTGAACGTCCAACCTTAATCTACCCTTGCGATAATCCCTCAATTTATTCATTTTAATCATATAATATTAACCCTTGACCACTGTCATATATAAATATATAATTAAAGCTAACAAGCATTTAACAATTAATCACGCAAACAAAATATAATCCAATACCACTTCGTACTAATAATACATACATATATACATATACTCGAGATAAATTTAAGATTTTTAGAAAATTTTGACGGCATCCCCTTTATACGGGTGACTCCCAGTCGGAACATAACCGACACAACCAACCAATAATATTCACATTACACTTACAATTGAAATCCATATCAAATACCAATCAATTTGAACCATCACAAATCCATTCCGGCCAAACCATTACATAACAAATAAGTTGTTCCAATTCGAAATTAAAATTACATAACAATTAAGTTGTACAAATCTGAAATTAAAATTATAATTTCAGTTAATAAATCAACAAGGCTTCGATTACATCACAGAAAAACATAGCTCAGTCATCATCGAACCCGAATCAATTACCAAGCGGAACCCCAAAGCATCGACACTTCCACAACACTGACTACAACATACATCAATACTCACAGACTTTACCCATTCACATCACTTACATACAACACAGTACACACACACCCGCCATAATACATATACACACGACCTCATATCACACACACGCACAGTGGCGCTGTTAACCCCCACACACACGTCGATAGCGGGAGCAGGGAAAAAAAGAATTGATACAAAATTAAACCTCAACCATCCACAAAACTCACAGCATATATATACACGCACACCACATAGGGGTCTCAAACCAGGAAAATGGAACAGGAAGAGAAAAAAAAACCGCAGCATATACCCACCTATCAGAACACACACACGCATATGAATACAGAGAAATGAAAAGTCGGAGTGCAGGAGAGGAGAGATTACGGGAGAGAGAAAAGAAAACGAGCAGGGGAGAACAACGGGAGAGGGAAGAGAGTATAGTTCACGGGGGAGAATTAGAGAGAATTGTGGGAACCTTCAAGAGATTTCCTGAGAGACCGAGAGAGATTGATGTTTAATTTTGGGGAAAAAATGAATTGCAGCTAGGGATTTAAGGAAGAAATGTTATTGGCAATTTACTAATAATTTTCTACTTAAAACAATCAAAAATTTACCTGGTAAAATGGAAAATACATAGGTTATATTTGAGAAAAATCTTAATATCATTTTTAAAATGTAGAAAATAAAATTATCTACCTCCCCATATTTTTAAAATATTTTTAGGATAAAAAATGAATTAAATATGGATTTTACAAGAATAAATCCATAAAATACAAAATAATTCATAAAATCATTTTAAAATCCTTAAAGGTAAAAAATAATTCATCAAATATTTTTAAAAGTCAATTAAAATCATAAAGTTAATAATGCAAAAGATTTCATGATTTTTACTAATCCCGATAATTTTATAAAATTCTTAGAAGATAAATAACACATGATTTAAATAGAATTTATTCACCAAAAATACAATTAAAACTACACAGACTTACACGACACATATAAATCATCAAATAAACTCACAAATATGATATCATATACCTTTCACCTTCTCAACCAATATTCACGTCATATAACTCATATTTAATATTAAATATTAATTATAAATATTAAAAATTTCTAAGGCATTATACCCTTCCCCCCTTAACAGGATTCTGTCCCAGAATCTCACCTAAGTAAATAGATGAGGATAATTCTCGAGCATCTCGCTCTCAAGTTCCTAAGTTGATTCTTCAACTCTTGGGTTCCTCCACAAAACCTTTACCAGTCTAACCGTCTTATTCCTTAACTTCCTATCCATCCTATCCTGAACTGCTACAGGCTGTTCTCTGTAAGACAAATCTGGTTGTAACTCAATAGGCTCGTACTCGATCACATGACTTAAATCTGGATGATATTTATTGAGCATTGACACATGGAAGACATTGTGGATATGACTCATATGTGGCGGTAGGGCTAACTCATACGTGACTTTTCCAACCCGCATTAAAATCTCAAAAGGTCCTACGTATCTCATACTGAGCTTTCCTTTCTTGCCAAACCTCGTAACTCCTTTCCAAGGTGACACTTTCAACAACACTTTCTCTCCTTCTTTAAAATTCATATCTTTCCTGGCTTGATCAGCATACTTCCTTTGTCTGTTCTGGGCGGCAATCAACCTTTCCTGAATGATTCCAACCTTTTCCTTCGTTTGCTGTACCAATTCTGGTCCTAATACCTTACGCTCACCAACCTCATCCCAATATACATGAGATCTACAATTTCTCCCATATAAAGCTTCATATGGCGGCATCCCAATACTCGCATGATAGCTGTTGTTGTAAGAGAATTCCACCAAAGGTAGGTGCTCGTCCCAACTTCCTTTAAAATCCAATGCACACGTTCGTAGCATGTCTTCAATAGTTTGAATGGTTCGTTCACTCTGTCCATCTGTCTGCGGATGATAGGCTGTACTCATTTTAAGCTCAGTTCCCAAGCATTCTTGAAATTGTTTCCAAAATCTGGAGTTGAAATATGGATCTCGATCAGACACAATAGTTACTAGCACATCGTGACGCATAACCACTTCCTTCAAATACAGCTGTACCAATTTATCTAGTGAGAATCTTTTGTTGATCGGAAGAAAATGTGCAGACTTAGTCAAGCGGTCTATGATCACCCAAATTGCATCATGATTGGTTTTTGTTCTTGGTAGTCCTACAACGAAGTCCATAGCTAGGTGCTCCCATTTCCACTCAGGAATATCTAATGGCTGTAGTAGTCCATTGGGCCTTTGATGTTCGACTTTTACTCTTTGACATGTGTAACACTTACTAACCCACTCTGCAATCTCTTTTTTCATATCAGGCCACCAGAAATGTTCCTTCAGGTCTTGGTACATCTTCGTACTCCCCGGATGAATTGAATATCTTGAACTGTGAGCATCCCGCAAAATCTCATTCTTTAATTCTGGCACGTTGGGAATCCAAATCCTCGAAGAAAATCTTAAGATACCCTTATCATCCTTCTGAGTGCAAATCTCTTCACCTGTCAATGTATTCATATCTTGATTCATGATTTCCTCCTGACATCTTCGTATCTTTTCAAGTAACTCGGGTTGAAAGGTCATGGTATAACACTTACCACTAGTAGGCTCCGAAATCTGGACTTGTAATCTCAACTTTTCAAACTCCTTGAACAATTCCTTTGAGATGGTTAACATGTTCAGTCTCTCCTTTCTACTCAATGCGTCAGCCACTACATTCGCTCTCCCTGGGTGATAATTAATTGTGTAGTCGTAATCCTTAATTAGCTCCAACCAACGCCTTTGTCTCATGTTAAGTTCCCGTTGAGTGAAGATATACTTCAAACTTTTGTGGTCCGTGTAAATCTCACATTTCTCACCACATAGATAGTGTCTCCAGATCTTTAGTGCGAATACAATTGCTGCTAACTCCAAATCGTGAGTCGGGTACTTTTGCTCGTGAGGCTTTAATTGTCGGGAAGCATAAGCAATCACCTTTCCATGCTGCATCAGTACACACCCCAATCCCTTGTACGAGGCATCGCTGTAGATCACAAAATTCCCTTGACTATCGGGTAACACCAACACTGGTGCTGTTACTAATCTTTTCTTTAATTCCTGAAAACTTTCCTCACACTTTTCATTCCATAAAAACTTCTCATTTTTTCCTAGTCAACTTGGTCAATGGTGAGGCGATCTTAGCAAAATCTTGAACAAATCTCCTATAATAACCAGCCAGTCCCAAGAAACTTCTCACTTCGGTAGGTGTCTTCGGTCTGCTCCAATTCACTGCAGCTTCTATCTTTGCAGGGTCAACTCTAATTCCTTCACTACTGATTATATGGCCCAGAAATTACACCTCTTCCAACCAAAACTCACATTTTGAAAACTTAGCATACAACTTCTCTGCTCTTAAGATTTCTAACGCAATCCTTAAATGTTCCGCATGTTCTTTCCGGGTCTTAGAATATATCAAACTATCATCGATAAAAACTATCACAAATTTATCCAAATGCTTCCTAAAGACTCTATTCATGAGATCCATAAATGCTGCTGGGGCATTGGTTAATCCAAATGGCATCACTAAGAATTCGTAATGTCTGTACCTTGTATGAAATGCCATTTTTGGAATGTCTTCAGGTTTGATCTTCAATTGATGATAACCCGACCTTAAATCAATCTTCGAGAAATAAGTTGCTCCTTTAAGTTGGTCAAACAAATCATCGATTCTAGGTAAGGGATATCTATTCTTGATGGTCAGCTTGTTAAGCTCACAGTAATTGATACACAATCGCATACTACCATCCTTTTTCTTGACAAACAGCACAGGCGCTCCCCATGGTGATACGCTTGGCCTTATGACTCCCTTATCCAAAAGTTCTTGTAATTGTGTTGCTAACTCTTTCATCTCCACAGGTGCCATCCTATATGGTGCTTTAGACACGGGTTCTGCTCTAGGTACTAGGTCTATAGCAAACTCTACTTCTCGATCTGGAGGTAAACCGGGTAATTCTTCTGGAAAAATGTCGGGGAACTCGTTAGCAATTGGTATATCTTCTATCTTCGGTGCTTGCTTCTCTACATCCATCACGTGTGCTAAATATGCTTCATAACCTTGTCTAAGTAACCTCTTCACTTGCATAATGTTCAGAAATTTCTTTACTTGCCTTTGTCCTTGAAATACTACTTCTTTATCATCTTCCATCCTTAATCTTACTTGCTTCCTTCTACACTCAATCTATGCATCATAATCAGCCAACCAATCCATTCCCAAGATTACATCGAATTCTCCCATTTCGAAGGGTATCAAATTGGCATAGAAAAGGTAACCACCTATCTCTATATTACAATGAGGACACACCTGATTAACTGGGACTCTATCTTGGTTTGCCACTTCTATCATTAAAGCTTGCTGTAAGGGTCGAATTTCACATTGTAATTTACTAAGAAACTTGTTCGAAATGAAAGACTTGGTAGCTCCAGAATCAATTAAAACTTTAGCCTCTATTGAGTTCACAGGAAGCGTACCTGCGACAACATCCATTTCCTGAACGGCATCCTACATTGTCATGTTGAGGGTTCTAGCTTTAGGCGAAGACATCTGGGTCTGAGATGGAGGTCCAGTTATCCTCAAAACATTTGTCGACTGAACTGGCTCCTTACAATCCTTAGCAATATGACCAAGCTTTCCACATTTGTAGCATGTTACTGCTGATTTCGGAGTCAGGCACTCTGCCGCGTAATGTCCCTTTTTGTTGCACTTAAAACATGTAACATTTGGTTTATTGCAAACTCCTGAGTGCTTCCTCCTACAAATTTTACATTCAGATAGAGCTGGTCTGATTGCAAGTTGCTGATTGGTATTCTGAAAATGTCTACCTTGACCACTATTTCCATTCTTTGGCTTCTGAAAACCTCGGTTCCTGTCAAACTGACCCTCATTCCTTGGCTTGAACTTGTTATTATTATTATTACCTTTTAGGTTCTGATTTCCCTCAGTACTTTCTATCTTCCTTTTCTTTCTTGCCTTCTCCTTCTGATACAATTCGCTTTCACCTTCAACAATCATAGCTTTCTCTACCACCATTGCATAATTCTCTAACTGAAATACTGCCACCTTACTACATATCCATGGCTTTAGACCTTGTTGAAATCTTTTAGCTTTCTTCGCCTCAATATTGACATATTCAGGAACAAACCTTGCTAGCTCCGTGAATTTTGCCTCATATTCTGCCACACTCAAATTCTCCTTCTTTAACTCTAGAAATTGGATTTCCAGCTGATCTTGGTCAATACCTAGGAAGATACTTCTCGTGAAATAACTCTATGAATCTCTACCATGTAATCACTCCTTCACCTTCCAACAGTTTTGTTGACTCCCACCAATAGTTTGCTTCAGCTTTCAAGAAATAGCTCGCATATTCAGTCTTTTGTTCTTCTCCTACCCTTACCAAAGCAAAGGCTTTTTCCATTTCATTCAGCTAAGCTCTAGCTTCTATAGGGTTAACAGTACCTTTGAACTCTGGAGGGTGTACAGCTTGAAAAACTTTATATGTCACAATTGGTTGAGTGGGTCGTTATTGAGCTAATATGGCTGTTTGTTGTTGAAGGAGTTGGAGGATCTGAGTCATAGTCGGGTCAACTGGATTTTGATTGCCAGGGTTCTGGTTTTCAGGAATTACAGCAGGTGTTTTCTTTTTTGGAGGCATGATTCTGATAAGAAAAGAAGTAACTTATTTAGCAACATGCCAAAATGTGCAGAAATAAAGGATTCTTTTTAGTTTACAAATTCTGAATTTTGAGTTGTTTGTGATCACAAGAGTTATAACGGTGTATAGAAACAGGGAAGCATAGGTATTATCTTTAACAAGTACTTCTAACAAGAGATATTTAAACAACTCATAAATATACTGAAAGATGCGTATATAGCAAGAAATTAAAGGTCATGGTACCAAATAAGGTTAATAAGATACTCAACAATTTTAGAGTTCAAGGTACAATGTTAACAATCTAATTACTAAAAGTAAAAGCCGTCTAAAGAAGCATCCTCCACCTGTGATGACGATACAGCGCAAAAAGAAAGTACTAAAGCGATAAAAGAATATCCTAAACCTATCACCTACTGTCCTATTGATAATCTACACCTATAGCACCTATCCTATGTTTATAAAAGTTCAAATCCTATCCTACACCTAATCCTGGCTTGTTTCAGTGACCAAAACCTGACAGCTCTGATACCAACCTGTAATCGCCCCGACTACCCACTAATAAACATATACTTTATATAATAAAAATACTCACAAACACCTGAATAATTATATACACATAGATATGACAACCTCAAAACCTATTTAGATATATAATAAAACCATGATTTAACCATACATTTTTTTTGTTTTTTTTAAAGAAAAACAGTCTAAGAATTTTAAAAAAAATAGAACTCAATGCACACATAACTCTTATCAATTAAGCTTGCTCACTTTTATTAAAATTGATTAGATAAATAAATAAACTTTGATACAAGGGAATTTTAGAAAAATTCGGCATGAAGTATTCGTAATACGGAATATCCACCTATATTTTTTAAACCAACCAAATTTCATAAATAAAAACGACAATTCCAACTATTTAAGAAAAACCAGCACATGTTCAACCTGTCCTAACCGATCAGGTGAACCATACTACTATGCCCTCCCGATCAAGGAAGATGATCGGGGCACCACAAATCAAAACTAAATACATAACATTGATAACTAGACATTAAGACATAAAACAACACCCCACTACTAACCCGGATCTCTAGCAGGTAGTGGTATGAAACAAGCAACTACTAACTAAGTTATTACAATACACTACTAAATCCTTAATCAAAAGTTAAATACACTCCATAAATATAAATACAACTAACTGGCTCTATTATAAAAATCTTGACTGCTATCCAAAAGTCCAACCTTTTACCAGAGCAAAACTAGTATGTCTACAGTCCACAACAAGTTCTTCTCCTGATATAGCTCCTAAGTCGTATCCTTTTCTTCTTTAACTGAAAAAGGGTTCAGAAACAATAGCAAGGAGTGAGCCAAATGCTCGGCAAGTGATAAAAATGGAAATAAAAATCCACAACTGTATACTGAATACAACAATATAAAGGTGCCAAAGAATACTCAGGATGTTCTGATTTTTATTCACAATCTCACGATGGGTCTGTCTGGCAGTATAGTATTCTGTTTATGACATTTCAAAATCCTCGTTTGAAAGTTTCTAAACATCTTTTCATTGAAGGCAGAAAATCATCAATTCTCTTTTTAAATAAACTTTCATTTTTAGAACATTTAAATTTGATTGGAGGTTTTTCCCGACTTCGGACAATACGGGTGATCAGCCACGTAAAGTCCCCAGCCCGGATACTCGGTCCGTCTGGACATAAATTGGGTTCCCAATTAGGCAACACATTGGCCTTTAAAAGGTGCTGGACTGGTCCCACCAGAACTACAGCACAAAAATAAAACATGTTGGACCGGAGTCACTCGACCTCTTACGCGGCTCCAATCTGAAGGAATCCGTGGAAAACATTTTAACGGAATCCCCCCCACAATAAAACCTTTAAAATCATTTAAACATTTCACTTTTCGTTCCTTAAACTCACTGATAACAGATCAGCCCAGCTTAAGGAATTTTAAAACATTTTTAAATAACCCATTTTAATTTGCATTTATAAAAGATTAGGGGTCAAGGAAACATTCAGCAATAATTGCATAAAGTTTTCAAGATAGGAATTCAAGTGTGGTTAAAAGGTATTTAAGGATATGGTTTTGTCAAGCACATAATAATATTAGGAGGTGATGTGAAAGAAATATTTAATCAGCTCGGGTAGGTTTCAGAAATACAGGATTAAATCAAATAAAAGTTCACGAGCTAATGAGGAATAAAGTAAATGTTAAGGTTCTAGAATTAAGGTTCCAGGGAATTATAAGTAGGATTTTATTTTGGTAATTTAAGAATTAAGTGTAAATAGAGGGTTTGTGACAGAGCAATGCATAAATAATGAATTAAGGTTTATAGTTTAACAGGAATTAATGTGACAGTAGGGTACAGAAAGTTTAAACAATTATTCATGGCATCAACGGTAAGGTATAAGGGTTTAAACAATAACTCATAAAGGTAAATAACATGGTACGAGAGGTAAGCAACAATTTATAAGGAATAAACAGCAAGATAAGAATTAAATCACAATTTATAACTAATTCAGGAAATCCGAACTTCAACATATGGTTCGAATCACTTGCCTTAATAAAGTACTTCCTTGCTAGTCACTTAGTTAAAAAGTCCTCAACCTTTGCCTTTCCTTTACCCCTGGGGTCTACGTTCTTCAAATCGACACATATAAAAACATTATTTCAGAATTCTATTAAATGTTCGACGTTCCTCTTTGAACGTCCAACCTTAATCTACCCTTGCGATAATCCCTAAATTTATTCATTTTAATCATATAATATTAACCCTTGACCACTGTCATATATAAATATATAATTAAATCTAACAAGCATTTAACAATTAATCACGCAAACAAAATATAATCCAATACCACTTCGTACTAATAATACATACATATATACATATACTCGAGATAAATTTAAGATTTTTAGAAAATTTTGACGGCATCCCCTTTATACGGGTGACTGCCAGTCGGAACATAACCGACACAACAAACCAATAATATTCACATTACACTTACAATTAAATTCCATATCAAATACCAATCAATTTGAACCATCACAAATCCATTCCGGCCAAACCATTACATAACAAATAAGTTGTACCAATTCGAAATTAAAATTATATAACAATTAAGTTGTACAAATCTGAAATTAAAATTATAATTTCAGTTAATTAATCAACAAGGCTTGGATTACATCACAGAAAAATATAGCTAAGTCATCATCGAACCCGAATCAATTACCAAGCGGAACCCAAAAGCATCGACACTTCCACAACACTGACTACAACATACATCAATACTCACAGACTTTACCCATTCACATCACTTACATACAACACAGTACATACACACCCGCCATAATACATACAGACACGACCTCATATCACACACACGCACAGTGGCGCTGTTAACCCACACACACATCGACAGCGATAGCAGGGAAAAAAAGAATTGATACAAAATTAAACCTCAACCCTCCACAAAACTCACAACATATATATACACGCACACCACAGAGGGGTCTCCACACCAAGAAAATCGAAAAGGAAGAGAAAAAAAACTGCAGCATATACCCACCTATCAGAACACGCACACACGCATACGAATACAGAGAAATGAAAAGGGGGAGTGAAGGAGAGGAGAGATTACGGGAGAGAGAAAAGAAAACGAGCAGGGGAGAACAACGGGAGAGGGAAGAGAGTAGAGAGTAGAGTTCACGAGGGAGAATTAGAGAGAATTGTGGGAACCTTTGAGAGATTGCCTGAGAGACCGAGAGAGATTTATGTTTAATTTTTTGGAAAAAATGAACTGCAGCTAGGGATTTAAGGAAAAAATGTTATTGGCAATTTACTAATAATTTTCTACTTAAAACAATCAAAAGTTTACCTGGTAAAATGGAAAATACATAGGTTATATTTGAGAAAAATCTTAATATCATTTTTAAAATGTAGAAAATAAAATTATCTACATCCCCATATTTTTAAAATATTTTTAGGATCAAAAATGAATTAAATATGGATTTTACAAGAATAAATCCATAAAATACAAAATAATAAATAAAATCATTTTAAAATCCTTGAAGGTCAAAAATAATTCATCAAATATTTTTAAAAGTCAATTAAAATCATAAAGTTAATAATGCAAAAGATTTCATGATTTTTACTAATCCCGATAATTTTATAAAATTCTTAGAAGATAAATAACACATGATTTAAATAGAATTTATTCACCAAAAATACAATTAAAACTACACAGACTTACACGACACATATAAATCATCAAATAAACTCACAAATATGATATCATACACCTTTCACCTTCTCAACCAATATTCACGTCATATAACTCATATTTAATATTAACTAATTAATTATAAATATTAAAAAATTTCTAAGGCGTTATATCCTGTTCTCAGGTCAATCTTAGAGAAGTATTGAGCACCCTTTAACTGGTCAAACAAATCATCTATTCTGGGTAGCGGGTACTTATTCTTTATGGTTAGCTTGTTTAACTCCCGATAGTCGATGCATAACCTCATATTCCCGTCCTTCTTCTTAACGAACAACACTGGTGCCCCCCATGGCGACACACTGGGTCGTATCATACCTTTAGCCAACAATTCTTGTAATTGCTTAGTTTCATTTCAACTGAGGCTAATCGGTACGGGGCCTTCGAAATCGGCACCGTCCCCGGGGCTAACTCGATAACAAACTCAATTACCCTATCAGGTGGTAATTCGGGAAGATCTTGTGGAAACACATCTTCGAACTCATTAACTACAGGAATGTCTTGTATCTTGGGCGTTTCCTTTTGGTTATCTATAACATAAGTTAAATAAGCTTCGTTCCCTTTTCGTAACAATCTCTTGGTTTGCGCCATGGTTCAAATGTTTCGGGTCTATCGTAGCCCTCAAAACACTATTTCCTTCTTTCCTGGGGTTTTCAACTTAACCTTTTTCCCTTTACTATCTATGAGACAACCAGTCCATCCGCAAAATGACATCAAACTCCCCTAGTTTAAAAGGAATTAAATCAACATAGAAAGATCGTCCTCCTATTTCTAATTCGCAATTGGGGTGAATTTGATTAACTGGAACGACTTCCTGGTTGGTTATTTCTACATGTAAGGAATCCCTTAGCGGTTGGGTCTTAAGTTTCAATTTACGTGCAAAATCCCTCAATATAAAAGACTTAGTTGCTCCAGAATCAAATAGGACATTTGCATTAACTGAGTTGAGAGAAAATGTACCTGCTACAACATCCGTGTTCCTCACCGCATCCTGCACCGTCATGTTAAAAGTTCTGGCAGTTGGTGGCCTATTGGAGGCAGCTTTGCTTGCCCCTGATGCTGCTGGTTTGTTCATTGGGCAGTCCTTCCTCATGTGACCCTGACTTCCGCACTGGAAACAAGTGGCATTTTTGTTGACACTAGGGATAGCTGCGGTGCACACGTTAGAATAGTGGCCCACTCGTCCACACTTATAACAGGTTGGCTGCTTCTGGTTGCACACCCCGGGATGTCTCCTCCCACAAGTTGCACATACTGGTATTGAAGGTCTGGAAGGGTGGGAACGGGACGCTCCTGGTTGTTGGCCGCCCTGGCTCACACTTGCGCTCACAGAGGGTTTGAATCCTACATTCCTTCCAGGTAGGGAAATTGTTCCTCGGTTAAATTTATTTGGAGGTTTTCCTCCTGCGAAACCTCCGCCCGTGCTGGCATGCTTCCTCTTTATTCCCCTTTTCTCTCATTCCCTCTGTATTTGATCACTCCCTGCTTCCACAATGGTTGCCTTTTGCACCAAGGTGGCATAATCTGTAATTTCTAAGACCGCCACTCGATTCTGAATCCATTGTCTCAACCCTTGTTGAAACCTGTTCGCTTTCTTCTCCTCAGTATCCATAAATTCTGGCATAAACCTTAATAACTCGGTAAACTAGGCCTCATAATCAGCCATTGACAAATTGTTCTGTTTTAGTTCTAAAAACTTGAGCTCCATTTGAGTTTTCATGAACCTCGGGAAGTACATTTCCAGAAACAATTTTTTGAACCTATCCCAAGTTACTATAGCATATGTCTCCATGTTCTTCTTAGCCTCCCACCAATAATTGGCCTCTCCTTTCAGAAGGTAAGTGGCGAAAACAGTCTTTTGCGCCTCCTCTATGCTTAGAATCTCATATTACTTTTCCATTTCCTTTATCCAGACTTTTGCCTCGACTGGGTCAGCTGATCCGTGGAATTCTGGGGGCTTGAGGGACTTAAATGCCCTGAAAGAGTTTGCCAGGGTACTGTTGTTTCCCTGGGGTGGTTGGGGTAACGGTTCAAATTTTGCCTAAGCAGATCCATAAACTGACCCATGGGGTCCCTATCCTGGTTCTCCCCTTCCTGCTCAACCTCAATTTCTTCCCTTTCTACTTCTTCTTCGAATTCTCCTGTGAAAAAGGTTTCGTCTGCTGTCCCATACTGGGAATCCTCTTGCTCATCATAATCCTCATCTTGCACTTCAACATATTCGGGATCTTCCCTATGTTGATTGTGACTTTCTTGATCGGTAGACTCACGGGGGTTAGCCCTAGTTCCCATTCTTCGTGGAGGCATCTTACTGAAAATTTGGACAATTACACATTAGGCTAATTCACTTCTTTTACAGGATTCTTTCTTGAAAAAATCGTTACATATTTGGATTTAGGATCCCATAGTTCTATATCATATGGCAACTTAATCGAAGGCAGTACGTGCAGTAAATTATCTAATAAACTGGTGATCGCGTCACAACAGAACTTGAATGACTGAAAGAAAACAAATATATACATAGTGTTGAAAGATACATCATCTGAGTCACATCGACAGTTTAGGAGTACAACCATCCGAACAATATCTATTCAAAAGTGAAATACATGGTCTATCCGTCTAGTCAGTAAAAGGGAAACTAAATACAATGAAGCTATCCCACAAAAGTCGGCACTACTATGTCCGTACATGACTAGAAGACTAGACTACTACATCACTATCTCTGAAATCAGCCACCAGTGGAACCCAAAGCCCTAACCCTCATCATAGCAATGCGAAAGATCTCCTCAGCATCAATCCTGGATACCCTGCCCTCTCCATCAGTAAGTAATCTTCGAACCCTCATTTGGGCCCTCAGCTCAATACAGGTCACTGCCCTATGCATCTCTCGAGCTCTAACACGCCTCCCGTCGCCCTGGCATCCCAACCTAGAAACTCTCTCAGCCGGGAGCTCCGCATTAGACTCCGCTAACCTGGCCTCAGCCACTGCTAAATTTGTAGAAAGTCTGCTCATAACCCAGTTATGCACACATACTGGGATCCCCCCTATCGGGATATGGGGTGGGGTAGATGGATCTACTGAAGGTGCGGCCTCTGCCTGTTGCGGCTCGGGGGTCAGGTCCTAAAACTCCGCAGAAACAGGGCTCACAGGCAAGGGTGGTAGGGTAGGGATCCTCTCAGTAGCGAGTGGTGGTATACGAAGTCCTGAACTCCCAATAACATCATCAAATGGCTCATCAACATCTCCCTCAGTACCCTCATCCACTGCCTTCTCTAAAATTGCATCCATAACCTGCTCAGTAGTCATGTCTTTGTCCTCCTCCATAACCCTAACATCAGATATAAGCTGGATCTCCCCAGGATCCTCCTCATCAACATCCTCAACAACTATCTTAGTATCCTCTCCTGCCTGGACCTCCTCAGGGTCCTCCTCCTCCTCCTCAAACTAAATAACCTCAGTATCTGCATCTGGATGGACCTCCTCTAGGTCCTCTTCCTCAGACTCCACAACCTCTGTGTCTCCATCATCATCACCCAGACGCTCATAATAAGGATCTCTGGTCCTGATCAAGTCATCAGAATCAACCACTGCCATGTCCTCGGCAGCCTGGATCGCCTCGTCGTGCTGTCTCTCAAGAGCCTCTAGGTCGGAGATGTCACTCGCCTACATAGTATGAACTATATGTTACTATCATGATACTTAAAAAGTTCCCGTAAGGGTTTTAGGTGAACTTGGCAAGAGTTCTTATTATCTTAGTGAATTTATTATTATATAACGTCGTATCATCTCTTGGGATATATAACTCTCGCTCTGATACCATTTCTGTAACAGCCGTACCTGGTCGTTACGATCTTAATTTCATCAATAATACTTGACTTGAGTCCGAATAAATAAACACATGCTATGACCCCGCAATGATATCACATCACACACACACAAACAGTTATAGTCGCAGAGATGAAATTGAAATAAGTCTTCTACTTATAGGATCCACAAATAAAAGTTATTACAACCCAAAAGGATAATAACATAAGTTTAAATTTTTTGCCGTTGATTACATTAATTATACTTATAATTAAGGCTAAAACAAAAGCTGCCAATCTACCTCAGCAATGGCAGCGATAAACTCAGCGGGTAGTCCTCTGGCTGGGGTCACCTGCTTATGCCGAGTGCGCCTTACGCGGGCCATTCAACCTAGCTATTGTTGTGATATAATAAATAAAGCAAGGGTGAGCAATGGCGCACCAACAGAAATATATAACTGAACAACAGTAATATATAACGATATCAAGAACATCTTTGAAACCATATGCCATGCATTAACGAACATAGTGCCAGTATACGGTACAGGATGAAGTTACAAGGTAACTCAAAACATATATTCTGTAGAAATATCTGCTATGGAAGGTAAAAGCGAGACATCATCATATGTCATAAAAGAAGGGACTTGCAGGAAAATATTGCAATCCCAGTTTTGACCATTTTTCAAACTCCTGCCAACCTGAAAGAAGTCTCTTCGATACGTGTTGCGGGGGATGCCCGTCAACCTAAAAGAAGTCTCTTCGATATGTGTTGCAGGAAATTCCCAATTTTAGGAGATGAACTAATATTGGAGTTATCACGCGCCAGCTATCCCACTCCCCGATGATCAGTCGGAGATGGTACAACCCAATATAGTTTACTACCGATAGAAGGAAGAAGTGATGGATTTACTTGTCTACCGCCCTTTTTAGTAACTCCCTGGCCAACGGTTGGGCCTTGTGATGGACCGCGCGACTCAGCCTCTTACACACGACTCCTAGTTCGAGTAAATCCATGACTCTGAAATGTAAAGTTCGTCCGCCTTTCCCCAAGTGTAATACTCGTTGATAAGACTCCACAAAGTAGTCGTATCTAATTGGAAAGGAAAATTCACCAATATTTCCCAAGCTGATGCTTGTTAATGGATATAAACTTGTTCCATCAATCTTACCCCTCGAGTGTTGAGGAGGTAACCAAAAAGACTCTTATCGATGTTTGAAAAGAATCAATATGTGAGTGAAAAGGTAGTTTAACAAGTATATGACCGGGCAGTCAAAGAAATAACATCTCTCAAGCAAGGTTCGCTTATATTTTAGAAGATAGATTCGAATGAAGAAAAGAGCTTTGAGAACCTTCCTTGATAAAAATAATAATAATACGACTCGGAGATAATTTACATAGTATTTGAATATCAAGGAAATTTTTGAATAAAATATCTCATTTTAGAACTAGTTGAAAGAATTAAATAATATTCAAAGAATATTTATTAAACCAGAAATAGTTCAAGAATATTCTTATAATAAATATTGCACATGATTAACCCTCGAATAAGTATATATAAAATATTCATTAAATAAATAATTCCTCGAATAGATATTCAAAATAATATCTAAGAAAATAATTAAAAACTTAAATGAATATCCGAGATAATATTCATTAAGTAAATAAGCTCAAATGAATATTCGAAAATAATATAAAATAAACAAATAAACTCAAATGAATATTTGAAATAATATTCATTTAAATAAATAAAGCTCAAATGAATATTAAAATAATATTCATTAAATAAATAAACTCGAATGAATATTCAAAATAATATTCAGATAATACTTCTCGATTGAGATAATATTCAAATAACATTCCTCGAGTGATTAATAATCTATCGCTGGAATCCCTCCGGGTTTCCACGACTATCACTATATTTCAAAATACCGACTCCCGGTCTAGCTTAATGAATGAAGATAAGAAGCCCTTCATGAAGCGTCTTAACAAAATCTGACTTATAACTAATGTATCATATCTGGCTTATAAGCCAGTGTCAAATCTCAGAACAAGGATCACAGTATAACTTGAAAGTAGGCATGCATGCTATGGCATATGTATAAAAACATTCAATTATATATATTATCACAACAACAGTTCCAAAGTATTGGAAACTTGCCTGGTAGTCGAGTAGGGGTAGCGTGTCCTGGGTGTGCTCGGTGATCTATAAACATTCAAAGAATTCGAGATTAAACACTTAATACTTTTTAAAAGGCTAAGTATATACTTAACTTAAGTCGAAACACGTTTTCAAGTTGTCCCGTTATACACTCTCTAGTGTAACTCTTATTAACACCGTTATGACCCGACATTGGTTCGCTATTAAGGCATGTCATTACACTTACACTTGGTAGGTACTGAAGCCATATAAGTGTTGGTGTATACTGAAAATATTTATTTGAAGTATATACATTTATTTCTGGCCTATTTTATTGAGAATAATTTAAATGTTTACATGTTGTCTAAATATTATATATTGTGAATAATCTAGTATCAAATGGGATACAGAATATTAGATTATTAAATAAGGTTTATATAATATAATAAGGTTCACAGCACAGGTGGAGTTAGACAATCCACTGGAATGGTTGTACTATTATTTAGATTAGTTTATATTGACTAATAAATAATACTAGTATACTTTGTGTATATTGAACATGATCAAATTTAGAATTGTTCCCTTATACTGATTAAGAAGGTGAACTAAGATTCTATGTTATTATTAATGCTTAGGTTCTTAATCCAGATATAGTAATTGACACGTGTATATTATTTACATGCTTTGATTTATATATGAAATAATTCTTTTGATTTATTTCATTATATTTTGGGTGATGAAATAATATATATGGTGAATATTATTTATTGAAGAAATCCATGTCCTGATAATATTCGGGTTAATGATGTCCCCTTGAAAGCTCAAAAAGATTTAATTATGTGAAACCCTGCAGGTGGATTTATTCCGGCATAATTAAATAAAGGTTGAGTGGATGATCAAGGATAAAAGATATTAATTAAATGAATTATCAGTAATTTATTTAATTAATGGACATGCGATATTTTAAACATGGGGAATTTAATAAGCAAATAATATTGGAACCGAATTAATTAATTAAATTACGGTATTAGGAAAGGTAGTGCAAATATTAATTCTTTAGTGGATTGAATTAATATTTAATTACATTGGGCTAGGCTCAAGATGTAATTAGAAGGCCCAACCTAATTATCCATGATCCCTATTGTAGCCTATATATATTCCTATTCTCTTCTTGCTGGGGGCTGGTCGAAAAAATTTTGTAGCCACCCAGGAGCAAGAAGAGAGGTTAACTTGAGAAGACGAAGGCCACACTTCGCTCAAGGGAATTTGGGAATACAATAGAAGAGCGTGGAATCAACCGTTAACAAGGTGATTTTTCTATTCGTACTCGTTAATGTATTATATCAAAAATCTCAGTGCCAAGATCTGATTGTCCCAAACAATTGGTATCAAGAGCTAGGTTCAATGGTTCTGCGATTTTTGATACGATGTCCATGTCGTAATTATATATGCATGTATGTATGGTGGTGTGCTTGGATAATAATCTTTTTGCAGGTTGTTTAGTATCCACTATTATGGCCATGTATATTTTAATTATGTGTTTGGATCCCACGTGGTTTAATCGTGGTTATTTTGTTTGGTTTCCACATGGTTTATCGTGGTTGTAAAACACGAGGGTTGATCGTGTTAGAATAGATTTACAAAATTAGTTTTGTATTAGATCTATTTTTTTGTAATTGTTTGTTGGATTTTATCAAGATTCGGGTAATTTGTAACAATTATGTGCGATCGGAAATCAATTCGGAGTTGTTTTTGTTCCGCTGCGAAATTTGGATGGGGTTGCTGTTGTGTTCTTCAAGTCTCGAAGGTACTGTAGCAAACCGATACTGTAGCAGTACTGTAGCAAAACGGTAGTGTAGCAAACCGGGTACTGTAGCAAACCGGTACTGTAGCGGTTACTGTAGCAAACCGAGTACTGTAGCAGTTTGGCGGCTGTTGCAGTTTGCAGATTTGCAGAAAATTTTCTAGGCCTGCTGAAATTGTTTAATGGGCCATAATAGTGGATTTAATTATTGTTTTAATTTTTAATTCCGCTATTTAATTTTAATTATTGCATTAAATAATTATTAGGTTTGTTGTTAATTATGTGTGTAATTTTTTATTACATATTTAACATAATTAGGACGACATGGACATTAATTTTATTTATTGCTTTAATTTTATGATGCATGCTGCTATGTTATGTGTTCTTTGTATTGTTATTTTTATAACATGTAGACCTCGAAAAAATAACATAGGGCGATGCATCTAGATAAAATTCCTCAGTTTTAAATAAAAATTCTAAGTGGGTGAGGGAATTAATTAGGAATTAAATCCCATGGTCTCCATTATTGTTTGTATGTAATTTAATACCGAGACGAATATAAATTATATACATGCCACCCATCGTGGCTTATGATTTATGGTGTCAGGTAGTGTTATGGATATTACTAGAACAAACTTCCTAAATTAATTACGAATATTGAAAGGTATACATGCCACCCATCGTGGCGTACCAAGTTTCATAGAATTCGATTAATTAGAAGGATGTCAATGATTGAATATAGATTTTCGATATAGAGAGAAAGGATGATTCTGTCTAGAAAGGGGTCTTAAGTGATGCTTCTTGACAATGCTCCCCCCGATCTGGGAATTATCCTATTATCGATTATTGATTTGAAATATTTAATGGTGGCATCCGGTCTTATTGCTATTAATTTAGGATTTGATAATGGTATACACTTAGCTATGAAAAATAATATATAGTCCACCCTAACGTGGCGTATTATTTAGTAATAGGACCGAAGTAATATTTAAACGAATTAAGTGGTATATATGTCACCCATCGTGGCGTACCAGATACTTATGGTGTTTAAATATTAGTGCATTAATTTTAATTAATTGTTAGAGGAAACCAATAGGATTTAAGATTTATGCAACTATCTGATTATGTGTTACATGTATGATTCTCAGGATTAGATCATTATGGGCTTTAATCCACTATTCACCATACTTAAGGATAACAAACTTACTGGACCGAACTATATTGAATGGAAACGTAATTTGGACATAGTGTTGACTGCTGAGGAGTACAAATTTTGTACTTATGAACCCAAGCCAGACCAGCCTGCTGAAGATGCTCCTGAAAGTGAGAAGGAGTATTATAAGCGGTGGATTAAGGCTGATGAGATGTCGCGATGTTACATTCTGGCAGCAATGTCGGGTGTTTTGCAGCATCAGCATCAGGCTATGCCCACTGCTTCAGATATGCTCTTTAATCTCAAGGAACTTTTTGGAGAACAGAATAGGGCTGCTAGGCAAGTAGCAATGAAGGCTTTAATGAACACTCAGATGGTTGAAGGAACACCTGTAAGGGATCATGTTCTCAGAATGATGTCTCATCTGAATGAGATGGAGATCCTTGGTGCTGATATTGATGGGGAAACCCAGATCGATATCATCCTTATGAGCTTACCCAAAAGTTTTGAGCAGTTCCGCTTGAATTACACCATGAACAAAAGGATGTATAGTCTCGCGGAACTTCTGACAGAACTTCAAGCAGCTGAAGGACTCTTTAAGCAGAATGTTCAAGTGAATGTGGCCGAGAAAGCTACTTCATCTAAGCCAAAAGGTAAGAAGAAGAAAAAGACTCAGACACAGAAGCTGGAAAGATTGCTAATGCAGTGGGAGTTCAAGGTGGTGTGAAAAAGCCTAAGGGCAAGTGCTTCAGGTGCAAGCAGTCAGGTCACTGGAAACAGGATTGTCCTCTTCCTAAGAAGACAAACAATACTGGTATGTCTCTTTCTCTAGTTACAGAAACATATATAGCGGCTATATCTACGAGCACTTGGTGTGTAGATACAGGAGCCACTGACCATGTTTGTAACTCTATGCAGGGGTTCCAGCAATCCAGAATGCTTAGAGATAGCGAGATATATGTGTTCATGGGAGATGCTACAAAAGTAGCAGTAGTTGCAGTTGTAATAATTACATTATCTTTTGGCGATGATAGGATTTTGGTTTTGAACAATTGTCTTTATGTACCTTCGTTTAGAAGGAATTTAATTTCGGTTTCTAAACTTGCCATGGATGGTTATAATGTTTGTTTGGATCGTAATGTTTCTATTATGATGAATAAACGAGTTATATGTTCTGGTACATTGCAAGACAATTTATATATTATTAATCCTATCCAACCAATGTTGCAACATAAGGAAACTAATAACATTCTTTCTAGCTCAAATAAAAGAAAGAAACCTTCTGAATTGAACCAAACATATCTTTGGCACTTAAGATTAGGTCATATTAACTTGAGGAGGATTCAAAGACTGGTAGTAGATGGGCCATTAGGCTCGTTGGCAGTGGAGTCATTTCCAGTTTGTGAATCCTGCTTGGAAGGTAAGATGACTAATAGGCCTTTTAAAGAAAAGGGGAATAGAGCTAAAGAAGTGTTAGAATTGGTTCATACTGATTTATGTGGACCTATGAGTATCCAAGCAAGAGGAGGTTATGAATATTTTGTCACTTTCATTGACGATTATTCTAGATATGGGTACATTTATTTGTTGCACCGTAAGTCTGAGTGCTTTGAAAAATTCAAAGAGTACAAAGCAAGTGCGGAGAAGCGACATCTTGGAAAATGTATCAAGTCACTACGATCAGATCGTGGTGGCGAATACTTGCTTGGAGAATTTAGGGAATATTTATCAGAAAATGGGATTGCATCCCAGTTGTCTGCACCTGGTACACCTCAGCAGAATGGTGTAGCAGAGAGAAGGAATCGGACTCTTTTAGAGAGTGTTAGATCGATGATGAGTTATTCAGATTTACCCAAGTCGTTTTGGGGATATGCTATAGAAACAGCGGCTTACCTTCTGAACTTGGTACCTTCTAAGTCGGTTCCAAAGACTCCAATAGAATTGTGGACTGGTAGCAAACCAAGTCTAAGACATATTCGGATTTGGGGTTGTCCAGCACATGTGCTGAACAAGAACGCGACCAAGTTAGAATCTCGTACAGAAGTAAGGCTGTTTGTAGGCTATCCCATGGGAACGAAAGGTTATTCATTTTATAGTCCTAGGGATCGAGATATCATTGTTAGCACCAATGCTAGATTCTTAGAAGAAGACTATGTAATGAAACACAAACCCATGAGTAGTATCGTTTTAGAGGAACTAGTGGGAGGGACAGATAATCCCCAAGTGCCAATAGTACAAGTAGATCAACCACAAGAAAATGCACAACATGTCACTAATACCACACCGGTACTTCGTCGTAGTGGGAGGGTTGTTCAACAACCTGATAGATTCATGTTTTTGGGAGAGTCCTCGGACTTGGTCTCTGGTGAACATGATGAGGATCCCAGGACATACGAAGAAGCAATTCTAGATAAAGATGCAGATCTTTGGCAAAAGGCAATGGAATTTGAGATGGAATCTATGTATTCTAATCAAGTTTAGGAGCTCGTGGAACCACCCAAAGGTGTAAAACCCATTGGATGTATGTGGATCTACAAGAAGAAAAGAGGATCTGACAAAAAGGTGAAAGCCTGGAAAGCACGACTTGTTGCGAAAGGGTATACTCAGAAAGAAGGGATCGATTATGAGGAAACCTTTTTGCCGGTTGTTATGCTTAAGTCGATCCGAATTCTTTTATCTATAGCAGCTCATCTCGATTATGAGATTTGGCAAATGGATGTCAAGACAGCTTTCCTTAATGGAAGTCTTGAGGAAACCATCTATATGCAACAACCAAAAGGGTTCATTAAGCAAGGCCAAGAGCATCTTGTTTGTAAGCTTAAGAGGTCTATTTATGGACTAAAACAAGCTTCTAGGGACTGGAATATTCGTTTTGATCAGGCAGTCCAGTCATATAGATTTGATCAAAGTCCAAGCGAATCATGTGTGTATATGAGAAGTGAGGGTAATGCGATGGTTTTTCTAGTACTGTATGTAGATGACATTTTACTCATTGGAAACAATGTTAAGATGTTGTCATCAGTAAAGGCATGGTTGTTCAAACAATTTGAAATGAAGGACTTAGGTGAAGCGGCATACATCCTTGGGATCAAAGTAATAAGGGATCGCAAGAAAAGGATGTTGGCTTTATCTCAAGAGCCCTACATTGATGAAGTATTAGCTCGTTTTAACATGCAGAACTCTAAGAAAGGTTTTCTACCTTTTAAGCATGGAATGGCTCTATCCAAGGAGCAGTGTCCTTCGACACCTAAGGATATAGAGAGCATGAAAGCAGTTCCTTATGCTTCGGCATGTGGAAGCTTAATGTATGCTATGTTATGTACGAGGCCTAACATCTGCTTTGCTGTAGGCATGGTTAGTAGATATCAGTCGAACCCAGGTCAGGAACATTGGAGTGCAGTAAAAACTATACTCAAGTACCTGAGAAGGACTAAAGAGTATATGTTAATTTACAAGGCCTTAGATCTATTTCCTTTGGGATATACTGATTCAGATTTCCAATCAGATAGGGATAAGAGGAAATCGACCTCGGGATATGTTTTTACTTTGGGAGGTGGAGCTGTTATATGGAGGAGTGTAAAGCAGAAATGCATTGCAGACTCTACCATGGAAGCCGAGTACGTGGCGGCCTCTGAGGCTGCAAAGGAGGCTGTATGGTTCAGGAACTTCCTTTTGGACTTGGATGTAGTACCTAATTTGCCTAGGAGCTTGACAGTGTATTGTGATAACACTGGTGCTGTGGCAAATTCGAAGGAACCGCGAGATCACAAAGCAGCTAAACATATTGAACGTAAGTATCATCTCATACGAGGAATCGTAAAGCGAGGAGATATAGTTGTGGCTCACATATCATCAGAAGACAACCGGGCAGATCCTTTCACAAAGAGTTTGCCAGCCAAAGTTTTTGACAGGCATGTGGAAGCGATAGGAGTCAGATGGATGGACACATAGTTTTTTGTGTAATAGTGGATTAAATAAACACTGATATACTCATAGAATATTTTGAGTATAAGTGGGAGATTGTTGGTGTATACTGAAAATATTTATTTGAAGTATATACATTTATTTCTGGCCTATTTTATTGAGATTAATTTAAATGTTTACATGTTGTCTAAATATTATATATTGTGAATAATCTAGTATCAAATGGGATACAGAATATTAGATTATTAAATACGGTTTATATAATATAATAAGGTTCACAGCACAGGTGGAGTTAGACAATCCACTGGAATGGCTGTAGTATTATTTAGATTAGTTTATATTGACTAATAAATAATACTAGTATACTTTGTGTATATTGAACAGGATCAAATTTAGAATTGTTCCCTTATACGGATTAAGAAGGTGAACTAAGATTCTATGTTATTATTAATGCTTAGGTTCTTAATCCAGATATAGTAATTGACACGTGTATATTATTTACATGCTTTGATTTATATATGAAATAATTCTTTTGATTTATTTCATTATATTTTGGGTGATGAAATAATATATATGGTGAATATTATTTATTGAAGAAATCCATGTCCTGATAATATTCGGGTTAATGATGTCCCCTTGAAAGCTCAAAAAGATTTAATTATGTGAAACCCTGCAGGTGGATTTATTCTGGCATAATTAAATAAAGGTTGAGTGGATGATCAAGGATAAAAGATATTAATTAAATGAATTATCAGTAATTTATTTAATTAATGGACATGCGATATTTTAAACATGGGGAATTTAATAAGCAAATAATATTGGAACCGAATTAATTAATTAAATTACGGTATTAGGAAAGGTAGTGCAAATATTAATTCTTTAGTGGATTGAATTAATATTTAATTACATTGGGCTAGGCTCAAGATGTAATTAGAAGGCCCAACCTAATTATCCATGATCCCTATTGTAGCCTATATATATTCCTATTCTCTTCTTGCTGGGGGCTGGTCGAAAAAATTTTGTAGCCACCCAGGAGCAAGAAGAGAGGTTAACTTGAGAAGACGAAGGCCACACTTCGCTCAAGGGAATTTGGGAATACAATAGAAGAGCGTGGAATCAACCGTTAACAAGGTGATTTTTCTATTCATACTCGTTAATGTATTGTATCAAAAATCTCAGTGCCAAGATCTGATTGTCCCAAACAATAAGTTGTAAGGTCGAAAGATTATACCTCGAGATTTATCGATCGTTATCTAAGTGATTTTCTAAAGTTATAACCACTCATTCTTTTTAGTGGTTCATTCGTACTTAACCCTGATTCGAATATTTTTATAAAATCGATAAACGAGCCGTTTGACATGAGGTTTTCTCTCACACCTACCTTATGATCTCTAATATTTAATTACCAAGATTTGTCACTGAATTATTCGAGTTAAGGGGGTTCAATTTCAATTAAAAATTTGAATTTATGGTTTCGAACCACTTTTAGTAAATCTGCCACATTTCCTAAACCGTAAGTCCGTTTGCTTCGATTCTTGCACCAAAACGATCTATGACTCGAGATCTATAAGGGTGGGTCAACTATTCATCAATATCAGAAAATTATACCAATTGTTATGAACGAAATTTAATGGTTAACGAAATTTCGGCATTACGACGGCTATAAATCGAACATTTCTAAAATCGTTTCATCAAAATCAAGTCTCACCGGGCATCCATACATCTTACATACATGATAATAAACTTAAGAAGTCCAAAACATCCCACTTTACCAACAAGATCATCATAACTCTAAATCAACTACAAGATCATGCTAACAAGCTAATAATCATACTAATATCATAACTGTGCTAAAAACCATTAAGAACATGCAAAATCTCAAAGTAAGATCTAGGGTTCTTAAGAATTATACCTTCCTTGGAGAGTGTACTAGCCTTACTAAGCTTGATCTAGTCCTTGTATAGCCTTATATTAGCTTAGATCAACCAAAGAAAACAAGAAATCAAAGGTTAGTTCTTGGAGGTACTATTCATCATCAACTTTGATGATTTATTTCTCACAAATGGAATGGAATTTGAAGGTGAAATTCATAGGAGATCTAAGTTATGAATTATAGAACTTACCATAAAAATCTCAAGATCACACAATGGATGAAGGTGGGATTTTTGTCCTTGATTTTAGCCTTGGTCGAGAGGAAGAGATGGAGAGAATGGTGATGTTGTTTTGTGTTTTGCTTGGCTAATCTCTTGTTCTCATCTTGCATTATTGAGATATTATCTAATAAAGTAGCTTTATTAAAGTTAGTAGGTCATGCATGATGTAATTCAAGGGAAATTTGTCATGATCTTGTGGTAGGATGAGGTGATGATGCTAAGTACTTGGTTAGCTTCCTAATCTTGCTAGTTACTCTTGTAACTACTTAGTTACTTGATGTTATCCACTAGCACATGCGCGCATCTTGATCCCCTACTTGTTTCTTTGTCCGATTATTGCTCAATTCATTGATTGTTCAGAGGAATACCTCGAAGATTTCTATATAGTGTCGTATAATAATATTCATATTTCCACCAAAAACACTATTCATCACTTATTCCCTCTTTATTCTTTATAATTATAAAATGTTCTCACGCTTTCCCGAGCGTTCCTTAACCCTTTTACGGAACCACTGGATTTATAACGGATATCGATTTGGATGACATGAGAATAATCTTCCTCGTTGGAATTTACTATATCTTACTTATCCAGGAGATATATTATTCTTATCTAAGTTGTCAACCAATTGCATTGTTCATGGCATATAAACATTTGAATCAATTAGCAAAAAAAAAAAAAAACATTTGAATCAAAATTCATTCATATTCATTTATCAGAACCATTGTTACACTCGTACTCCGTTAAATAATAAAAGTTTTAATTAATACCAAAAATATGGGTTCTTACACAATGTCTTACGGATAGTCTCTTCCCTGACAAATAGGGAAAGATGTCGATGTTAGCAGTCTAATGCTAAAATTTGTACTGTGACTAAAAACAAATAACAATGATGATTTATTGTTTATGTTATGTATATACTTCTATGTTAAATTTTTAGCCAGTCTACTAAATTAACACCAGAAACTAACCACAAGAAGAAAATATTTCCACGTGTATGGCTTTATTCCAATGGCTAGTGCGCCATCTCTTTCTAGCTCTTTCAATGAAGAAAAGGATACAATTGTTGCATCCAAACTATTCAGTAACATGCCTACTATGGAATGCGAGGAAATCAAAAGGATATGTACTCGCACTTTAGGTATTTCACATGTCTGCACTCAGGTTTAAGCAGCTGCATAAACAGATAAAAGACTCAGCATCATGCTGATTAGATGTACATTACATATCTCTCATTTATATTCAAAAAAATATATGAAACTCACTTCTTTCACTTTCTTATCTTGTACAAAGATAATATCGATTTCAGCATGATCTAGTATGTAATTAAGCTACAAACACATGCAGGACAATCAATTAATTGTAATTAAGCTACAAACACATGCAGGACAATCAAATAATTAAGCTACAAACACATGCAGGATAGTCAATTAAAATGAACAATGAACATTCAATTCACTAAAAATAAATAAACATTCAATAAAAAAACAAACTAATTAAAATTAGGGTTTCAAGTTTAAAAATCCCCAAATTAAAACAAAGAAAAACAGTTATCCAATCAAAAATTAAAATCCCCAAATAAAAAAATTAGGGTTTCGAGTTTAAAAATCCTCAATTTAGTACTAAATCGAACAAATGGTTCAATTCAAGATAATTCGAGTTCAATGCAAGCTAATTCCAGTTCAGTGCAAGCTTACCCAAATCGAGCTTTGTAGAAATCGAGTTTAATGCAAGAGCACGGTTAGTACTCGAACAAGTCTCTAGTCGAATCAGCTGAGAGAGAGACAGAGAGAGAGAGGGAGAGAGAGAGAGAGAGAGAGAGAGAGAGAAAGAGAGAGAGAGAGAGAAAGAAAGAAAGGCCGGTGAGTGTGTGAGATTTAGGGTTCTTGAGAGGAGAGGGGTGAGTACCGTGAGTGACGAGAGAGAGGATTTTTTTGTTTTATGATTTTATGTTTTTTTAGTCTGAATAATCTTTGAGTAGTGTGTTTGATAATTTGGGGGGAACAAAAAATCGCCTAAGGGGGGGAAACATTTTAACAAATTGGGGAAAACATTTTAAGGGGGAAACTATTTGGGGTACGCACGGGAATTTTTATTTTTTTTAGCTTATTTAAGACATCGGTTCTTCTTGAAAGCGATGTCTTAAAATATAAAGACATCGGTTTTATTTCAAGCGATGTCTTAAAACATAAAGACATCGGTGGCATTACTGACCGATGTTAAAAGCTTGATGTCTATTAACAGATTTCTAGTAGTGAGTATATTGTAATTGTATTAGGATAAAGATGGAAAGCTATGAGGGTAGGTGGAAAGAATAGTATTGTTGGTAGTGACAGAACTAGAAGCGACAAGTTTAATATAATGATGAGTAATGATATTAAGGATAAAGGAGTTTTAACGGTTATGTAGACTAAGAGGTTATTCTAATAAGATTTTAAGGTTATTTTATATATGTGGGAGATATCGATAAGTAGATAATTTAAGTGAAACAGATTTCAGTGGTCAAGACTTCTCAGATATATGGCTTGATGAATTACCAGGATTATCACCAGATAGAGAGATAAAGCTGATTAATTTATTTTACAACCAGGAATGTAATCAGTTTCGAGGATTCTAGATTGGAAGACATAGCAAGATATTTGAGGATATAAGAAGAATATACATGAGATTTCTAAGTACGAGCTTTCGAATTGGAAGAAATATAATTTTCAGGATATGACAAAAAGACCGAAGTGAATGCCATGAAGACGCAGCAGTAATGAATCGGGAAAGCCCTAAGACGTCTACAGAGATTGAAAACTTTGAAGGACCAGCTAGGAATATTATATTTCGGTTAGTGAGTTGTTGATAAATGTTAGAATTAAAATGTTCAGAGTTTAAATAAGTTTTGAAGGTTTTAAGTTAATTATTGATGAAGTATACTTGGGTTTACGTATGTCAAGTTAAATGCTGATTTTATCAGATGCTAGAATTGTTAGAGTTTAATTGGATTGAACGTTTAATTTATGAATGGTATTGGTGGGTTGTGACCTTGGGATAATTTGTGTTCTAAATAAGATATATATGTTTTAAAGTAAATGGTGCCTCAGTAAAACAATGGGATTAAGGATAGATAGAAGTTTCCTAATTATTCCCTCCTCGAGTAACATTGTACGTTGAAAGGGGAGTAAGAATGATTAGGAGATTCTTGATATTCTTTTTCTCGGAGTTTTATCTTGGGCAACCTGAGTTATTGGTAGGAACGTGGAAGTGGTATCAATGGTTAGTCGCGTGGAATTCGTTTTAAAGATTTAATCATCTATATGTTTATTTCAAGTCAAGGCAGATTTCTTCGTTTATTTATGTTAGCCGCAAGTTAAGGCGAATTTTGTTTTAGTATTGTATACGAATAAATTGTTTACGGGTGATTGGGTCAATAATGGAGGCGTTGTATACAGGGCATAGTCCATTATATGAATAGGTCATGTTCGATTTTTGGTAGACCAGGATCGTCGCGTACGAGTGATAAGTATCTAGAATTAACGAGACATGTAAACCAAAGGTTTAAGTTTATGTTGGAATCTGAGGGCTTACAAGACGAGTCTGGCGATATGTGAACTGATATAAAGGATTTCTAGAATGAAAGAATGACTTGAAAATTGAAAGAGAAATGTTTGAGAATACCGTCATATGTTTTCATGCGGTCGATTCTGAGGACAGAATCTATTAAGGGGGGAAGGATATAACGCCCTAGAAAATTTCGTATTTATAAATATTTAATTAATATTAAATGTGGATTATATTATGTGAATATTGTTGCAAAGGTGGAATACGTGTGATATCGTGTTTGTATGTTTATATAATGATTTATGTGTGATGTGTAAGTCCGTGTATTTTTATTTATATTTTTGAGGATTAAAACCTATTTAAAATAGGCATTATTGATCTTCAGAGAATTTTATAAAATCATCGGAGTTATTAAAAATATGAAATCTTTTGTAAAATTATTTTGTATAATTATTTATTTTTAAAATTATTAGGAGAATTATTTGAGTGTTTAAGTATTTTAAAATGATTTTAAGAGTTTTATTACATTTAAAGGATTAAAGCTTGTAAAATTCATATTTAATTCATTTTTTACCCTAAAAATATTTTAAAAATATGGGAGTGTTTTGTAATTTCATGATGTTTATTTTAGAAATTTTAAATTTAAATTTCCACCTATTTTCTATGTAAGTTCGAATTTAGAAATGACTTAAATTTATTAAATATTGTTTTTCAGCATTATAATTTCCTTTTGCCCCTGTCTTTAATCCCTAAAGAACCCAGCTTCCCCAATTGAGATCTCTCAGCTTTGTTGTTCTTGAGATATCTGGAAAGTTCTCTATTATATCTCTTAATCTCTCTTTGACTCTCTCTCGAACTATCTCTCTCAATATCACTCCCTAGCAATCTCTCTCGTCTCTCTCTACTCACAGTCCCCCCTTTCTCTCTCTCGAGACCCTGCCTCTCTTTTCCCCCATCTGTCTGTTCTGCTTGTGTAGTGACAGAGGGGGTGTGTGGCACGAAAATTTAGCAGGTGTTGTCGGTGGGGGTGTTGATACAAATATGTAAACGTCGGTTATGGCTCTATCGTTGTGTACGATTTCTATGACTCAGTGATGGCTGTTGGGTTTGAGGTGTTAAGTCGAGTAAGAGGTGGGTGTGGTGTGAAGGTGTACAATGGCTGGGTTACGTTCTACATGTGTGTGTTTTTTTATGATAAGAGATAGAGGAAGAGAGGGTGTACTGGATGCAGGTTATGGAAGGAGAGGTGGATGGATAGTTGGAGAAGGAGGAGAGGAGAAATTAGAATTATACTGTTGTAAGGTAAGAGGCGAATGTAATGGGGTGGACTAGTACGAACGGCTGGAATACGTGGAAGAATGGGTGTTGCTTGGAACAGAGGAAGTAAGTGGGTGAGTCTGTCTATGTGTTAAGACTGTGAAGAACAGAGAGGACAGGAGGGGGATGGTATGGGGTTATTTGGAGGTGGTGTAAAGGCTACGTGTGTGCATTTTATGGGTGGTATGTAGAATATTGGGTGTGTGCATATGTTTATATTGGTTCATGTGGGTATTTAACTGTGATTGTGTGATAATTAGTGTGATAGTGTAATAGTCAGTACCAAAGTGAAGAGGTGTTAATTTTGCCAATTTGATGGTTTGGACCTTGTTAATTTGGAGAGCAGCATAATTCGAAGTTATAATTATTGTCAGTTTTAATTAACCTAGTTGATGAATTGCTGGGTAATGATTAATTACTATGATGGGTGTTGATGAGTAAGTAATGAATGTTGTTATGTTGGTGCTGTGTGAATATTAACTAGTACATATTAAAAGTGTAAGTTTACGAGTGGAGTGAGTTTAAAGGTGGGTGCAGGATGAGTGTTGGGAATATAGGAACTGTGTTAAGGTATGTATATTGAGGAGACCAAGAAAGAGAACCGAGAATGAGGATGAGAGAAAAGGAGTTGATAAGCTGGAAAAGAAATAATGTGGTTGGAGACTTGGAGGTGGTTTATTTTGTTAAACTAAATTATGGGATGCAAATTCTAAAATTTTGTATTTATAGGTCTCTATAATCGAATTTTAAAAATATTATGAGAATCTTTTAAATTTGAATGTTGTGGTTTGAATTGTGTGTATAGTTTGTAAAATAATGGTTATAGATTTCATTTTAAATTTTAATGTATTAAGGATCCTATCATGGATTGATTTAAAGTACCGTTTTGGCTGGGATGACGATTATCTATGTATATATATGATTTCGAAATTATTCAAGTTGTACTTTGGCGCTGTATTGGGCATATGTTAAGTGGTAGCTATTGAATATTACATTAGTTATATAAATATGTGGTTGTAAAGTAATTGATTGATTTTAGGCCCGTGGCATTCCGGCACGTAGTGTGGTATTATAAAGGAAAGTGTTGTCGAATTTTTTTAGAATTATTAAACGATTCTTATAACATTGCAATGAGAATTACATGTATATCTATGTTATATGTGGATTGTAAATTATGAGTACTAATTGATATTACGTGCTACGTGCTCATTTGACTTATTTAGTTTGCTAAAAGTATATTATAAGTGTAACCTTATGTGCTATATGTGTTATATTTGTAAAGCAAAATAGGTCTCAGTTGGGTAGAGTAGGGTTAAATGATTAAGGATATTAGTGTACTGAAATAGTACCTTACCTGTATATAGGTACGCGTAGGAGGCCAGCTAAGAGCCAGCGCATGTGTAGATGGAATGTAGAGGAAGGAGAGAAGTATCAGGACAGACAAATGATAAAGGGAAAATAGATAAGTGATCGAAGAGAGGTCAAGTAGAGACGGATGTAAAGTGACAAGGGTTAAAGTATTGGAAATGGAAACCCTGGGTATGGAGGCAAGTTTACTATTCCTCAGTTATTGTTCAAGTGATGTGAAACCTTTTGTGTTATTTATTTGTTCAACCCGAAATCCCTTCTTTCTAGCAATTATACTCTTTATATTTATTCTGAATAATGTAAACCTGTTCTGTTAATTATACGATGTTCCTTTCAAATCATTTTGCTAGTGCATATACCTTTCATTTTTATTCTAGTCACATTCTTCTTCTATTAATTTGTAAACATTCATTCTCAAATTTTTCTGTCATTGTTCATTCTCCGCACCTATTGTTCAGGTGTTGAATTCTTTTAAAATTAATTTATTTCAATATTCCTCGTCTTTATTAATATTTTTCAAAGAGCATTTTTCTTCAAATTATTGTAAACTAATTCGAAGTTTATACTGTTGTTGAGGCATGTGTTGCTCAGTGACGGTTAAAGCCGAGAATGAATTGAGATCTTCTTAATTATTCAAACTCATTATTGTCATGCCGGTTTGGCAGCTGAAGCCTATGAGTGCTTAGCTGACAAGAGTGAGACATTGGGTAATTGAGAATTTCTTAAATCTTCATTTTAAATTATTCAAATCTTTTATGTAAGTTCGAATTTTGTCGTGAAAATTTTATCAATTGGTAACCTTTTTAAATGAATGGTCATACCTTGTGCAGTTACTCTAAATTACGGTTGAACTTCAGATTCCTTTATCTCATGATTTCCTTATAAACTGTTGTTCAATTCTAGACCCTGAATAATTGATCTGTTCCTTACGGGATTTATGTTTCCCTGTTGATATATGATTCTGCTTTGTCGTATCATAACATGCTTAATTTAATCTTATTTCTTTATCATTTATGAATCCTTATATTACATGCTTCCCCTGAATCTTAACCTTATTGTAGTTGTTCATGATTCTGCATGTCAATTGCTTCCCTGAACCTCTGTCTTTTATAATTGAAAATGAAAATGGTTTAATTAATTAAAGGTGTTTTTGAAATTCCTTATACTGGGCTGATCTGTTATCAATGAGTATAAAGGACTTAAAAGTGAAGTGTTTTAAAGGTTTTAAAGATTTTATTGTGCGGGATTCTGCCAAAATATTTTCTACGGATTCCTTCAGATTGGAGGCATAAGAGGCCGGGTGACGCCGGTCCAGCATTTTTTTAGCGTAAGAGGCTGGGGGAGTGCCCCGTCCAGCATTTTTTAGCGTAAGAGGCTGGGGGAGTGCCCAGTCCAGCATTAAAGGCCAATGTGTTGCCTAATTGGGAACCCAATTTTATGTCCAGAAGGACTTCGTGTCCGGTATGGGGACTTTACGTGGCTGATCACCCGTATTGTCCGTAATCGTGAAAAAACTCCAATCAACTTAAAAATGATTTTAAAAAAAAGTTTTATGGAAAGTATGTTTAATGATGGAATGGTTTTAAAGAAAGAAATGTTTTGATAAGATGTATATGTTTCAAGGTAAATGGTTAAGATTTGGAACTCAATAAAATAATGGGATTAAGAATGAATATCAGTTTTCCAGTTATACCCTTCGCGAGTAACAATGTACGTTGAAAGTGGAGTAAGAATGATTGGAGAATTTCTTAATATTCTTTTTCTCAAAGTTTTATCTGAGTTAGTGATGGTTTGTAGTAAATGGAAAAATTTTACCCTATGAGGGAAATTGATTGATCTTTTGAGACAAAGTATTCATTGATATTGTTCATCAATGAATTATCGTAATATCGTTGTTTCACTATATTATTAACTTGCTGAGCGTTCTTTGGCTCACTCTTGCTTTGTTTTACCTAACCCTTTGCAGTTAGGTTTAAGGATGATCTACTACATTTATGCCAGTGAATGAGAGCGATGAGGCCTTCTATCCAGGATAGATTTCGGGGCTAGAGCGGGTAAGAACAGATTGGGATTGAGTTACGAATTAGTTGGTATAGTAATTTGTATTAGAGCAGAGATAGAAGTTCTAATAATTTATATGATTTAGATTCTTGTTTCATACCATAACCTGGAATCGATCCTCGGTGAGGAATCGTTGGCGTATTAAGTTTTATTTGTATTTATTAAATTGGAATTTGGTTTGGGTTGAATTACAAGTGGATAGTCCAATTTACGAATACTTCACCCGTATTGTCTATAGTCGTGAAACAAAAACTCCAATCAGCTTAAATGATTTCAAAAAGGTTTTCTGGAAAGTATATTTTAAGGATGGAATGTTTTTAGAAAAGAAATGTTTTTATGATCCACACTTACAAGATTCAGTAATATGGAGAATTGAATATGGATAAAGAGTAGGTAACAAGGACACGAGATAATTGATGTTGTTAAAATTGAAAGTAGAGTGATGATGGATATAGTTGGTACATAATAATTATGTTGAGGAAAGATTGTGGAGGAACCCTTGTTTATGGAATATTTAACTTTGGAAATGGAAGCGGGATTTAGTTCACAGGAATTTTAAATGTTCGAGATTAATTGTCAGATATAGAAATTTTAGAAGCGAAGTGGGAAAAGTTGAGCGAAGCAAAGTAGAGCTGGACAGTTGTTTCTGGGAGATGTCAATAGGAATCGAAGCTTTGGATAAAGGAGTGAAGAGATTGTGTTAGGATTAGGATCGGATTGTGTAGTTAGCCGTAGAGTATAGATAAAGTGTGAGGACAGAATGTGAAATTTTGATTTTCAAGAGATATGTAAGTTGTGTTTCGAGACCGGAAGTAGGTAAAGGAGTTTTAATGGTCATATGGACTAAGAGATAATTATAATAAGATTTTAAGGTTATAGTGTAAATGTGGGAGATACCAGCAAGGAGACGATTAGATTGAAGCAGATTCCAGTATTTAAATTTTCTCAGAGGAATGAATTGATGAATTACTAAGATTATCACCAGGTAGAGATATAAAGTCGGTTAATTATTTACTATCCGATATGTAATGAGTTTCAAGGATTCAAGATCGGAACAAGTCACAAGATATTCAAGGATATAAGGAGGACATGCAAATGATTTCTAAATACGAGCTTTGGAACTGGAAGAATTATAATCTTCAGGATATGGCGAAAGGACCAAAGTGAACTACGAGAAGAGGAAGCAGTAATAAATCGGGAAAAGCCGAAGATGCCAGCAGAGATCAAAAGTTTTGAAGGATCAGCTAGGAATTTCCTTAGATTGTCAAAGATTTTACCAAGATAGCTATAGCAGTGGACAAGACTATAAATCAAGAAACGAATGGATAAAAGTGGAGAAAGCTTTTAGGAGTCAAAGAAGAGATCAAAAATCGCTCAAGTGTCAGTGCAAACGAATGAGCCATGAAGATTAAATAGGCATGTAATGCTCATAGAAAAGATCCAAAGGTCTAGATTATTGCGAATGAACTGTCAGAGGAAAGTAGGAAGTACCAAGCGGAGTTGACGGAAACAGAAGGTGAAGCTGATGAATGTAGAGATAAAATAGTTCAAGGAAATGAGTTATTGATAAATATTGGAATTATAATGTGTAGAGTTTAAATTTTGATGATTTGTAGAATATGTAGAGTAATGGTTCGGAAGTCGAGTTTTGGATATTAGGAGATATTAGAGTTAGGGTTTAATTGGGTTGAAATTTTGATTTTGAATGGTATTGAGGGGCAGTGACCCCAGGATAGTTTGTATTACAAATAAGATATATACCTTTCAAAGTAAATGAGTATTAGTTTGAAAGGGTTACTCAATAAAACAATGGGATTAAGGATGGATAGAAATTTCCCAGTTATTCCCTCCTCGAGTAACATTGTACGTTGAAAGGGGAGTAAGAATGATTGGGGGATTTCTCTATATTCTTTTTCTCAAAGTTTTATCTGGGGCAACCTGAATTATGAGTAGGAGCGTGGGAGTGGTATCGATTGTTTTAGTCCCGTGGAATTCGTTTTAAAGACTTAATTATTTACCCGTTTACTTTAAGTCAAGGCAGATTTCTTCACTTTTATGTTTGCTGCAAATCAAGGCAGGTTTTGTTTTAGTATTGTATATGCATGAAATGTTTATGAATGATTGGAGTAGTAATTGAGATACCTTCATACAAGGCATAGTCCATTATACGAATAGGTCATGTCTGATTTTCGATAGAAAAAGATCGTCACGTACGAGTGATCAGTTTCTAGAATTAACGAGGCATGTGAACCAAATGTGTAAGTTTATGTTGGTATTTACGGGATTACAGGACGAGCCTAACGAGATATGAATCGATATAAAGGAATTCTGGCATGAAAGAAAGACTTGGAAATTGAAAGAGAAATGGTTGAGTAATACCGTCATTACGTTATCTTAAGATTGATTCTGAGGACATGTTAAATATAATTGATATGGTTAATATCAGTGTTTAAGTTTTGTAGGGAAAAACAGAGTTTAAACAGGAAGCAGTCAGAGTTTAGTTAAACTCTGACAGTTAGAAGCTGAACAGAGTTTGCTATATGCTGACATTGGAAGCTCGACAGAGTTTGTTAAACTCTGTCTGGAGGAAGCGTCTACTTGTCAACAGTGTTTGAAGAATTATTGAAGATAATTATGGAAGCAATATCTTTGAAGATTGGATAGCTGTCAAAGAGATTGAGTTGACTAAGGAGACGAGTAGCAATCATAATTGATATAAATTGTATAGCTAATTTATAGGAGTATCAATTATCGATTGTATAGCAGCTGTATATTTTATAAATACAGTTAGGTTAACCCTAGAAGGGTATCGATCGTGTAATACAATATCTTTCATTGTAACCTAAGCAGCTCTCTGTGATAATTTACATCACTGAAAGAGAAGTTAATTTCAAACAGTTTTTAAAGCTTTTAAAGAATTTATTGTTATTCTCTCATACTTAGTTGATTATAAGTGTGTATTCGGCCTAACAATTGGTATCAGAGCTTGATCTGTTAATTTAATACAGTTTAAGATCCACACACACACACAACTATAATCAATGGTAGAAATTCCTCCTCCTACATCAGGCTCTAGTGCTGAGAAGGCTCAACCTGCAACTGTGAGTCGATATGAAACAATCAGGGTTCTTATTCTTAAGCCAGCAGAATACTCAACCTGGAAGGTGAAAATGGCTATGTTTCTGGAAGCTACAGATCCAGAATATCTTGACAGAATTTATGAAGGCCCTCATAAGCCTACAAAATTATCTGTTGTTTCTGCTGGACAGGAAGCTAAATCTATTCCAAAGGAGAAGAAAGATTTGACTCCTGAGGATATTTCATCCATTGGAAAGGATGCAAAGGTTAGACATCTCCTTCATAGTTCTTTGGATAATGTTATGTCTAACAAAGTGATCAATTGTAAAACTGCAAAAGAGATTTGGGATGCTCTAGAGGTTAGATGTCAGGGAACTGCTGCAATTAAGAAGAATAGAAGGAACATACTCACACAGGAGTATGAACACTTTGAGGCTAAATCTGAAGAATCAATGACAGAAACCCTTGACAGATTCTGTAAGCTACTTAATGATCTGTCACTGGTTAATAAAGAATATGATCTAGAAGATTCAAATCTCAAGTTTCTTCTTTCTCTACCTGAAAAGTGGGATGTCAAAACAACCACTATTAGAGACAACTATGATCTGGCTGATACTGATATTGATGAGATCTATGGGCTGCTCAAAACTCATGAACTAGAAATGGAACAGAGAAGTAGAAGATCAGGTAGAAAGTCAAAATCTGTTGCTCTAAGAGTTGAAGAAAGACCCTCAAAGAAGGAAGCATTCAGGAAGAAGGCAAAAGGAAAAGCCTTGGTCATTCATTCTGAAAGTGAGTCATCAAACTCTGATGTTGACTCAAATGCAGATGAATCATCTGATTCTGAAGATGATGAGGAAATGATGGAAATGGCTGCTTTGATGGTAAATACTTTCAAGAAGATGGGTTTCAAGAACTTCAAGAAAGGAAAGAAATTCTCCAAGAATGATTCAAAGTTTGACAGGAAGAATTTCAGAAAATCTGAGAGAAAGGATACCAAATCTGGGAAAAGAGACAAGTCTGAGATTCAATGCTACAAGTGTAAGGAGATGGGTCATTATGCTCCTGAGTGCAAGAAGGGTAAAACTGAGAAGGCACTCTTCACTAAAGGCAGAGATTGGGCAGATACCTCTGACTCAGATGAGGATGTAAACTATGCTCTCATGGCTACTACTGTTGATGAAGCTGTAGATTCTGAAAACAAGGTACCTCTAACTACCTATGCTTATAACATTGATGATATAACTGAATTAAGAATATATCTTAAGTCCTTGCATATCAGTTATAGGGATCAGACTTTAGAGAATGAGAGAATCAAAACTGAGAATTCTGAACTCAAAGAGAGAAATAAGGTTGTAGAAGAGAAACTTGTTAAGATGCAGCAAGTTCAAAAGGAGAGAGATGATGCTGTCTATCTTGAACAAGAGTTGTTAAGTCAGTATAAACAACTAGAATCTGAGTTGGAAAAGGCAAATCACATTATTAAAACTTGGACTCACTCAGGAAAAGACACTCAAGAAGTTTTTCAATCTGACACTGTTGGTCTAGGTTACTCTGAGAAAGATGAACTTAGATTTCAGAATACAGTTAAGATTAGACCACCTCTTCCATCTAAGAAATTTGGAACATTTGTTAATGGAATAAATGAACCTAGATTTGAAGGTGGAAAAGAAGCTGTTAAGAAAGAACCAATAAAAACTAATGTTAAACAGGTTAATATCGGTTTAATGACAGATAAACAACTTAAGCATAAGCTTAAGGAGTTAAAATCTGTTAAGAAACAGAAAGTGTCTAGAAAGAACAGAAATGGTAAAGTAGGCATTACTCAAGGCAACTATCCAATGCTTGCTACTTTAGCTCCAAGAAAGACATGTCATAACTGTGGTAGTACTAACCATCTTGCTAGTTTTTGCAGGAAGAACAAAGACATTAATTCTTTACCTTCCAAGTCTGAAGTAAAGAAAGATAATGTTAGAACTAAACCACAGACTTTATGCAAACACTGTGGAAGCACTTGGCATTCTATTTATACTTGCAGAAATTATCATGCTATTTATCATAATTACTATGAACTGAAACCTAATCTGAAATGGGTTAGAGTTAATTCTACAAGTGTAAACTCTGATAAAGTTAGCTTAAACTCTGATAATGAAAATTCCGCTGCTAAATCTAACAGAATTAAGAAAGCCAAAGGATCTAAGCAAGTCTGGATCCTTAAATCTAATCCTCAGTAATTGTTTGTGATTGCAGGGCATCTGGGAAAGCATCCTAGTAGTGGACAGTGGATGTTCAGGACACATGACTGGAAATAAAGCCCTGCTATCAGAGTATGTGGAGAAGGCTGGCCCAAAAGTTTCCTATGGAGATGGCAACATAGGACATACTCTGGGATATGGCAATATAAATCTTGGAAGTGTCATCATCACAAATGTAGCTCTGGCTCCAGGACTCATGCATGATCTGCTATCTGTGAGTCAAATCTGTGACAGAGGTTTTCATGTAGATTTTCAACCTGAATACTGTGAGGTTATCAGCAAAACCACAGGGAAAGTTGTTTTAGTTGGACAAAGACACAACAATATCTATGAAGCAAGATTGTTGACAAACTCTGATGGAAAAACAATGTGCCTGTCAACAAGAATGTCAAATGAAGAGAGTTGGAATTGACATAAGAAACTATCTCATTTGAATCTGAACAACATCAATGAGCTGATAAGAAAGGATCTTGTTAGAGGACTTCCAAAGTCTTTACTAAATGTTGATGGTCTGTGTGATTCATGTCAAAAGGCCAAACAGAGGAAGACCACTTTCAAGAGCAAGTCTGAATCTTCAATTGTTGATCCATATCATCTGTTACATGTTGATCTTTTTGGACCAGTAAATGTCTTGTCAATTGGAAGAAAGAAATATGCTCTAGTTATTGTTGATGAATATACCAGATACACTTGGGTGTATTTTCTAGCAAAGAAGGATGAAACTGCATTAACACTGATGGAGCATGTAAAGCTACTGGACAAAGGATCAAAACACAAAGTCAAAATAATCAAAAGTGATAATGGAACTGAATTCAGAAATACAACAATGGAAGAATTCTGCAAGAACAGAGGAGTGAAGCAAGAATTTTCTGCACCTGGTACACCACAGCAAAATAGTGTAGTTGAGAGGAAGAACAGAACCTTGATAGAAGCTGCCAGAACTATGCTTGATGAAGCAAAATTGCCAACCTATTTCTGGGCAGAAGCAGTTCAAACTGCTTGTTTTACTCAAAATGCAACACTGATCAACAAGCATGGAAAAATACCATATGAGATGGTGAGGGAAAAGAAGCCAAACCTGAAATATTTTCATATTTTTGGGTGCAAATGCTTTGTGTTGAAAACTCATCCTGAACAGTTGACCAAATTTGAGTTGAAAGCAGATGAAGGAATTTTTGTTGGCTATCCAGTGTCAACCAAGGCATTCAGAGTTTACAATCTGAGAACAAGGGTGATTACGGAATCTATTCATGTGTCATTTGATGATAGAAAAATCACTGGACCTGAAGATGTTGATGAACATGATCAATTGCATTTCGAAAATGAAGATCTAATCTCTGATGAAATAAACTCTGATGACACTAGTCCAACAAACTCTGTTGCTGTAAACTCTGAACCTCTGCTGGTACACATAGAAGAAATAGTACAGTCTGAACAAAGAGGAGAACCAGTTGAGGGGGAGCATGATCATAGTGATGACTCAAATTCTAATAGTGAGTCAACTGAAAATGCTGAATCAAACTCAAACTCTGATGACTCAAACTCTGAAAATCCAAATTCTGACAGTTCAAACTCTGAGAGATCAAATTCAGGGGGAGCCTCAGAGAATGAAGAAAGGCATCAAAATAATCAGGAGAACATTGATCAAGGGGGAGGATCAGCTGTTGACAGAAGTCATTTACCTACAGCTAGGAAATGGACAAAATCACATACACCTGATTTAATTATTGGAGATCCAGATGCAAAAGTTAGGACAAGAAGTGCTACAACAGATGAATGTCTGTTCCATGCATTTCTATCCAAATCTGAACCAAAGAAAGTGGAAGAAGCTCTTCAAGATGCTGACTGGATAACAGCAATGCAGGAGGAGTTAAATGAATTTGAGAGAAATGAAGTATGGACTCTTCTTCCTAGACCAAAGAATAGATCTGTTGTTGGTACTAGATGGGTTTTCAGAAACAAAACTGACAGTGATGGGGATGTTACAAGAAACAAAGTCAGACTTGTGGCCAAAGGCTATTCACAGCAAGAAGGAATAGACTATGATGAAACTTTTGCTCCAGTTGCAAGATTGGAGGCAATAAGAATCTTTCTAGCATATGCTTCTCACAAGAAATTCAAGGTTTTTCAGATGGATGTGAAGAGTGCTTTTCTGAATGGAAAACTTGAAGAAGAAGTGTTTGTTGAACAACCACCAGGATTTGTAGATCCCATGTAACACCCCCAATTTAACACATTTGAGTAATCACACTAATCCACTTATTTCAATTAACAACTAAATTTTTTAACAATTTTTAATCCATATGAAATCATTTAATAAAAGAATTACATCATTTTAACTTTCAAACCACCAGCATCTTCTAGGCTATAGGGCTAGAAACGAGAATTAAATATTACATTCTCACTATCCATCTAATTACATTACCTTATCTTACAACTTATACTAGTATAATCTTCTATGAGAAGTATACTAGCAACTAATATTATATAAATAAAGTATTACTTACAATACACCTCAATATATATGCACAATAATTTTACTCCAGCTATAAAATTTCTGGATCAAATCATCTTCACAAGTCACGTTGCCTGCTTCTTCCAAGCTGTGCAGGTAAGCCTCATCCGTCTACCTTCCTCTGAAAGGTTAATATTTAAAGCAAGCAAGTATGAGCGAAAGAATTGCTCAGCAAGTATATATTTGTATAATTAAATGATTGCAACAGTGGCAGAACTGATATGTCAAATCCATTTCCATGATAACTAGAAAGAAGAACTCAAAAGTAATCAAAGTTCAAGAAATATCAATGCAGTGACTGGAATAGAATTGGACTATTATATAATTTTTATAAAACAATTAGGTTATGCTGCTGATCAGTCACGCACTAACCCCGGACAAACGCACACAGCAATGTCCTTAATGGATCCACGACACACATTGGCCTTAATAATTTCTGACCACGAATCTGGTCCGACCCTTACGGTCCACATTTAAAAAAAACTAACAGTCCAATCCTATATCTAACGTTTCAGGTGTCGGAACAATCGACAACCTCTAAAAATCAGCAAATCTGGAAATTCACATTCCAGAATAATAACGTAACTAATAACAGCAAAAGAGTCCAACAACTCAAATCTGATTTTAATAAAGAAGTACAAGTTTAGAAACTTGCAATATGAATTTAAATTGGATTCTCAAACATCATATATTTCAAAATACAAATGCTCTGAACAATAGAGCATGCATAATAACTTGCCTCTGGTCCTTAGCATAATGCAGAAGAACGCAACGTATTCACAGCATTCCGCCCAAGTAATTCCATGGACTTTATATGATGCCCCGATCTTTCCTATTTGATATACACCGCTTCAACCTGATCATGCTTTAACGACTGCAATAGTTACACGTACGCGTCAGTCCAAACTCGTATCTCGAGTAGACCCGATTCAGAGTTACTACTAAGTCACATAAAGAAAAACTATAGGCGTCTTCCCTATAGTTAACTATTCTAATACCACATAATGCACATAACACATTTATATCCATTTAATAGACTTAACCAATTTAATATATATTTAATACTCAAAGCATCATTGATCCTCAAATCCTCAAATCCTCGAGACAACAATTAATCCTCAAATCAACCACTTAACACATATACACATAAACAGTTAACATCCACTTCATGCCTCTAGACCACGGAAATTTAATAAATTAAATATAATTAATCGCAGGGGATTTTCAGAAAATTTCGGTATGAAGTATTCGTTTATCGGACTATGGGCACAGCCCCTCAAATACAATACAACCCTGTTTTAGCAAAAATAAAGCTGCCTCAACTTGCAGCAACATAAAATAAACACATAAGAAAGTATCCGCCCTGACATGCGGCACATAGTACATAATGATTTATATTAACACTACTACTTACGCTACACCAATGATCGTATTTCTCACGCATTTTAATGATACACGTGACAATCAATCATTGATGTTCGTAAGCCCTAGGGAACAACCCCTAGCACTAACTATTACTTACGCTATATCGATGATCACACCACTCAAGTATATATTAATTATACTCGTGATAGCAAATCATGGATATTCGTAAGCCCGAGGAACTAGTTGCAGAGAATTACACAAGTCGTTAAATATTGACATTTAAGACCCGTGATCTCATTACAACTCCTCGCAGATAAACACATAAAGACAATTACCCACCCAGACATGCGGCACCTCAACATGTAAGGAGAAATAAATAACAGTTTAACTCTACTATAAATTACATTCGAAAACTAAATTAAAACAAACCACATAGCCTCTAGGGTCATTGGTATTTCTCAGAAACCATTACTGAACATTTATACAAATATTCATCTTAGGCAATTATATAATTACTTAATCGACACCACTTTGACCACACATATCTCACCACCAAGAACTTGACAATTAAAGCACTTAACAAATATTACTATTCGACCTATATCACTTAGCACATAGACAATTACAACTAGCAACTCAAATAAACTCTAAACACATTATACACGGCAATAACAATTAACAATTAACGATTACTACTTACTAATCCAAACATATTTTTGGACTCACAATTATCCCCATAATCATAATTAACAAATAACAATTACTAACCCAAACGTATATCAAACCCACAACTAATTCCAAAAATATAATTAACCACTATAAAATCTCCGAACTAAATCACGAAAATAAAACAACATTCATATCTCACAATATTACTCTAATTACGACAATTAATACATTTAACACACAATTAAACTAATTAAACTACAACAATACTCATAATTAATCGAAAAGGAGGAATTAAACAATTACATCGAAAATAAAATAAATAAATAAATAAATAAACGAATAAAAATATTATACCTTTCCCGGTGAATATTGAACACCTCCACCATCTCTCTCTCTCTCTCTCTCTCTCTCTCTCTCTCTACCCAATCTCTCTACGCCATCTCTCTGGCTCCCTCTTTACTTCGCCCAGTTGCTGTCTTCAACGGCGCCGCCCGACGCCACCACCAGGCCACCCGCACTGCTGCACGACTTCCCCCGCAGTTCCTTCTTCATCCAACACCAACACATCACACACTCACACCTATATACACGCAAAAGACACACACACACAGGTAGATACACACACATACACACACGAATATAGTATATTTATATATCTCCCCAATCTCTCTTCTTTCTTCTTCTTACTTCTCTTCTTCTCCTTTTTTTTTCCTGCGTTTCTTTCTTTCTCCCGACCTATCTCGATACTTCTACTGCTGGGCTGCTCTACATCTCTTAATGGGCTTGGCCCATTACTCTTGTTACTACTTTATTCTCTTTTCGACCCAATTATACACTAGTAAATGACTTTTATAAATCACCATTAAATAGAACATTGGGAAAATTACACTTTTCATTTTTAAAATAAAGAATATAAAAATACGAACACCCACATATTTTTAAAATATTTTTCGGATCAAAAATGAATTAAATATGAATTTTCAAAGTTTTGATCTTTTAAATACAATAAAACTCTTAAAATCATTTTAAAATACCAAAACATCCAACTTAATCCACCCAACAATTTTAAAAACTCGATAAATATATAAAGATAATTTTACAAAAGATTTCATGATTTAGAAATGCTCCGATGATTTATAAAAATTTCCGAAGCTCAACAATGCATGATTTAAATACATTTAAACCCTCAAAATACAAATAAAAATACACGGGCTTACCCAACACCCGTAAACCATCATATAAACACGAAAACATAATAACATATATATTTGACCTCTCAAAATATCCACAATATTTTTTCCTCCTTAATAGGAAAATAAATAAAATACTTAAATCATCAAAATAATAAATCCTGAAAATTCGGATTATTACAATCTACCCTCCTTAAAAGGATTCCGTCCACGGAATCGGCTAAGGCCTCTATTGGGATTCCTTAACTCTTTCATCATCAACTCTTATTCTGCAAAACCAGATATAGTGTCACTTCTTAAACACTTCTCCATAATCTCCATTCACTAGGGAGTTTCTGTTTATTACCATTATCACGAGAGTTCCACGACACATCGCTATTTTGGTCACATATATATCTTGACCCACTTTTCATTATCCTATTATCCTTGAGAGAGAGTTCACTGATTCTATTCACATAACATTCTTGTGAGAGAGAGTAAACTAACTCTATCGATACATCGCTGATATTCTATTCGTATTGGGACCCGTTCTTGCTCTTAACGATTCCGTTGCGAATCTAGTTTCTATCAGCGAATTGTTGACTTATTCGACCTGGTTGGCATCCCCTTGAAATTCATTAGAGATAACAAGAATTATGGAGCTTTGAATAGATAGCTGCCATACCAAGACAAATGTCACAAACTGGTGATCCTAGGATTATGAATTTTGAAGTAAACCTTATTTGAGATAAGAGAATTTACTGAGAGATCAATATGATCATAAGAACTCACGTTGCGTGTCTCAATTAAGACATACTAAAGGTAATTAGCCTTCTTGTTTTTCACAACCCACAAGTGACGGCGTCCCGTCAGACTTCTATCACACAGACAGATAGTCCTTGTGGCCCCTATCAGTATAGGGTTGTTCATCTCAGTGGAAGTTGAGAAGTAGGAAAGCAAATTTGAAGTCAAGTTAATAATTATCATCTTTTGACAATTAATTATCAAGGGACTCCTTGGATTAAAATTGATCAGATTCTAAGGCATTATTTCCAAAGGAATGATAACCAGAAGGATTCTGGTATACAACAAGTGGTGCTATATCACCATGGAGTTGTCCACTATTGTAGAAAACTGGAAGTTTGAAATAATATCATTGGCAGGGCTTCAGAAACTTGAAGGTATAATGACAGCCTCTGGCACAGTTAAAACCATATACGAGTGAACACAATTATGACAAATTAACTCGGAAGAGAGAATATATTCTTTATCCAAAATCTCGCTTGGAGAGATATCCAATAATTCATAGATTAGGGGAGGTAATCAAAATAGTTTGCAAATGGAGAGGTTATTGCCAAGGTCTCATAGACGCCTCTTATGTCGGTTCCTCTGATGGATAAGCGTTCGATTCTAAAATTCTTCTTTTCCGTGCACACCCTAAGGTGCTCGATAATTTACGCCATCATCGACTTCTCAATAATCGCTAAAGATTCAACCATCGACCTTTATAATCGCAGGAAGTTTTATCAAACTCAGCACGAGTTTTTCATGCAAGCGTTCTATTCGCCGAGAAGACTTTGATTCTGATGTCGCCCCTAATCAACGACGAATTCCACCTGTCTAATGGGCAGTACTCCGGGAGATCATGAAAATAAATGCTTCTTAATACCATACACCCCTTTTTCTCGCGTCAATCCCGCGTGCTACTCAAGCTAAACACTCTCGGCATAACAGCCTTCTTATTTACGTCTTTCTCAAACTTTCTCATTCCGTCTCGATTCTCAGAATGTATCTTATCCTTATCGACCAACTTCAGCTTCACCATTTAATCTATATAATCATTTGGAATAATCAGTATCTTTTCACCATTCCCTTCATAATATACCTCAAACTCTCTTAGGCTCGAGAAAAATTTAGCTACTCGCAACTTCGACTAATGATCTTGCATAGTGGTCTTATTTTGTTTCCCTCTAGGAACTTAAACAATACAAGTACAGTCTCAGCATCTCACTGCCACAATACTAGATGTCAACCTTCTATTCTCTATAATCATTTTGAAATTCCCTTTCGATCAGGGAAATACTTAACTGCCTTTATGAATCCCTTAAAGTCATAAATTCATATCTCGGGCGATCTATGCCCCCTTGAACCAATACTTGTCTTTGTGGATCCTTTAACAGATATCCACAACCATCCCAAAAATTGAGTTCTATCTCAACAGATCCTTCAACACAACATTCCAATCGAAACTTAACCATTGGTACTATATCCGATAGCCCAACACAAACTCTATATGAGTTCTGACGTTCTCACATAATATACCCACTCTTACTCACTCTCATTTCTAGTTTACTATAATCTCAGCTCTGATATCAACTTGTAACACCCCCAATTTCACACATTTGATTAATCACACTAATCCACTTATTTCAATTAATAACTAAATTTTTTAACAATTTTTAATCCATATGAAATCATTTAATAAAAGAATTACATCATTTTAACTTTCAAACCACCAGCATCTTCTAGGCTATAGGGCTAGAAACGAGAATTAAATATTAAATTCTCACTATCCATCTAATTACATTACCTTATCTTACAACTTATACTAGTATAATTTCTTCTCCTTTTTTTTCCCTGCGTTTCTTTCTTTCTCCCGACCTATCTCGATACTTCTACTGCTGGGCTGCTCTACATCTCTTAATGGGCTTGGCCCATTACTCTTGTACTACTTTATTCTCTTTTCGGCCCAATTATACACTAGTAAACGACTTTTATAAATCACCATTAAATAGAACATTGGGAAAATTACACTTTTCATTTTTAAAATAAAGAATATAAAATTATGAACACCCACATATTTTTAAAATATTTTTCGGATCAAAAATGAATTAAATATGAATTTTCAAAGTTTTGATCTTTTAAATACAAAACATCCAACTTAATCCACCCAACAATTTTAAAAACTCGATAAATATGTAAAGATAATTTTACAAAAGATTTCATGATTTTTAAATGCTCCGATGATTTATAAAAATTTCCGAAGCTCAACAATGCATGATTTAAATACATTTAAACCCTCAAAATACAAATAAAAATACATGGGCTTACCCAACACCCGTAAACCATCATATAAACACGAAAACATAATAACATATATATTTGACCTCTCAAAATATCCACAATCTTTTTTCCTCCTTAATAGGAAAATAAATAAAATACTTAAATCATCAAAATAATAAATCCTGAAAATTCGGATGATTACATCCCAAGTATCCAGATTATGTCTACTGGCTTGACAAGGCACTATATGGACTTAAACAGGCACCAAGAGCATGGTATGAAACTCTGGCTCAATTTCTTTTAGAAAGTGGGTTCCACAGAGGTACAATTGATAAAACCTTGTTATATTTCAATCTTGGTAGTGATCTGTTATTAGTTCAAATATATGTAGATGACATAATCTTTGGATCTACTAATGATAAACTCTGTAAGAAGTTTGCCAAGCTCATGCAGTCTAGGTATCAAATGAGCATGATGAGAGAGCTCAGTTATTTTCTAGGGCTACAGGTGAAGCAAACAAATGATGGAATTTTTATCAATCAAGCAAAATATACCAGAAATCTTCTAAAGAAATTTGGCATGCTTGACTGCTCATCTGCAACAACTCCTATGGCAACAACAACAAAGTTGGATAGAGACACAGGTTCACCAGTGGATATGACAAACTATAGAGGAATGATTGGGTCACTTCTTTATCTAACAGCTAGCAGACCTGACATCATGTATGCAACATGTCTTTGTGCAAGATTTCAGGCAGATCCAAGAGAACCACATCTAACAGCTGTGAAGAGAATCTTCAAATATCTTAAGGGAACCATAACTTTAGGCTTGTGGTATCCAAGAGAATCAGACTTCCAGCTTCTTGGTTACTCTGATGCAGACTTTGCAGGCTGTAAGATAGACAGAAAAAGTACTAGTGGAAGTTGTCAATTTCTTGGTGATAGAATTGTTTCTTGGTACAGCAAGAAACAGAAATCAATCTCTACATCTACAGCTAAAGCAGAGTATATTGCTGCTGGTAGCTGTTGTGCACAGATTCTGTGGATGAAGAATTAATTACTGGATTATGGATTGAGATACAGTAATCAAAGTGCTATTGCTATGACAGGTAATCCAGTACAGCACTCAATGACCAAGCACATCATCATAAGGTACCATTTTATCAGAGAACATGTAGAAGAAGGGAACATTGAGCTTCATTTTGTGTCTACAGAACAACAACTTGCAGATATCTTCACCAAGCCATTGAGTGAAGCCGTATTTACAAGGCTGGTAAATGAACAAGGAATGGTCTCTAGTTTTGACTAGAGATATTGGTTAGACTCAAAACTCTACTTATGTACTGTGTTGCTCATATTTCTGTGATATGTTAATCTCTGATATGCAAACTCTGCTCAATAAATGTTAAACTCTGGTAGCATGCTTTTAAGTTATACACTGTTAACTGTTGAATAAACTCTGAGAAACTCTGATAATGTTTCTTTCTGAACATAAACACCGATGAAGATACATGTATGAAACATTATTCTCAGTAATTAGTCATGAATCTTTCTAAGTTATCTGTGATATAATCTTAAACTGTGCAGAAAGTTAACACAGCATGATACTGTTCTATATTTATAGCATCTCTTACTTTATTTATCCTAAACTCTGAGTCTATAAATACTGTGTGCATTGCCTCTCATAAATAATTTCTGATGTTGATGAGCTCTAAACTCTGTTCGTTTCTGATGTTAAATTTGATTCTGTTATTAGAATAACCCCAAAGCTAAACTATATAGATTTTAGAACTCCTTTGAGATCATGTTTGTAACTAGGACGATCCAGGAACTTACTGGTACATAGTAAGGGCTAAAATTCTCTAATTTTTGGTGACTAGTCGAAAGCTAGGAAGACCCAAGAACTTATCAAATTGATAAGGGCTAAAATTATAGGATTTTCGGTGACTAGTTTCAACCTCTAATTACTGGAGAAAGAAAAAAAAATAAAAAAATAAATAAAAAATAAAAAATAAAAAATAAAAAAATTTTGGGGGTCATAGGTTAATTATTACTGTACATAAACTATTTACTACAGAGTTTAGCATTCATCATATATTCAGTGTTTACTATGAGAGTTTGTGCATCCAGTGCTTACTGATTTATTTTATGGATTTTATGAAATACTAGATGCTCTAAATACTGATCTAGTAAACTCTGCTCTACACACACGTATATTCACAACTGTGTAGTGTTTGAAAGGATAACAGTAATTAAGTTGGAGAATTGATAAACACTGATGGATTTTGTTGAGTACTCTAAGGTAATATTTTATTTCAGACAGAATATATACTTGGAGTACACAAAGAGTTTTTGACATTTGCATGTGATATTTGCCAGTTGTTTAATTGTGTCAGACAGTTAAAGCTTATTGGAAATAGGAGAGAGAACAGCAGTAATAATAGGCATTATTACTGCGCGTGTAAATAACTGTTCCACTGTTTACGTGACACGTGTCCCACCCACACACTTAACAAGAAATTGGTTGCGTGTTCAATGTCTAAAACGATTGGGTTTTGTTTTTCAATTACAGATCTAATCAAAATCATTTCTTTATTCACTTTTTCATCTTTACAACCACAAACACACAACATCACACACAATTTCTCTGTTACTTTCACTTAAGCATTTTCACAAACACTTTTCCATATACTCTCTTCTGTCTTATACTGTTCTAATGGCTACCAAGAACTTTGTGGCTCAGGGATTAACTTTTGTTACCAACAATTATGCTGCAATTCTAGACACTGCTAAAGCCCCAGCATCATTTCATCTGATTCAAAACTTCTTAAGAGACTCTGAGATTGGTAAGGCTCTTGTTCAACCAGAGACACTTTCAGCCACACAAATCTCAATCTTCTGGAAAAACTCGGTTTATGATGATGGTGGAGAGAATGGGACTCCATCAATTTTGTTTACCTATGAAGATCAAGAGTTTGTCATAACTCCGGCAACTGTTCGTGAGGTTTTGGATTTTGACACTCACACTTCATACTCTGTGGCTGTTGTGGGTCAATTAAAAGAAATGTTACAACAAATACGGTTTTCTGGTTCTTTGGATAAGATTGGGGATGTCAAAAGGCCAGGGCTCAGGAAGGAGTGGAGCTTCTTCTTTGATTGCATTACTCGTGCATTTCGCAAGAAGGTCACCAACTGGGATGCAATTCCTGGTGAAAGTCTTCAAATCGGGTATTCTCTTCTTAATGGGAGTAACTTTAATTTTGGTCGTCTTGTACTTATGAATTTAGGTGAAAAACTTGCAGAGTCTAGTACAACTGTTTATTTCTCACGTTTCTGTCAATGTTTATTCTCTGCTTGTTTACCAAATTTAACAATTGCTGATGAGGATGTTATACAACCTTTCCAATGTCATAAGAGAATGTTTTCTGATTTGACAAATAAGGATGCTAACAAAGAGCAAATACCAGAGTTTATCTATCCTCTTGCCCTCAGAAACTTCCTCAACCAACCACAAGAACAACAAGAACCACAAAACGAACCAATCATTGAACCTCCACAGTCACCACCTCAACCCACAAACACTGACCCACCTCAAACCATAAACACTGAGCCAATCACTAAAACTACATCTCCACAACCACATTCTTCATCACACCCTCAACCTCAACCACAATCAAAACCTAAGAAGCCAAAGAAAAGAAAGGCTATAAGGCCATCAAGAAAACAGAGGATGGCTGAAGCTTCTAAGCCAAAGAAGTATAAGGAACGGGCTAACAAACCTAAATCTCCTTCTCTACCTGATGATTCTGTTTCAGCAGAAGAGAGAGCAGAAGTGAATCCTCCAGCTAAGAGAAGGAGATTAATTCTTGATGAATCTGATGAAGATGTTAATTTTGAAGCTCCAGAGGTGATTTCCAAGGATATACCTACTGTTGAGACATATACTGCAGAAGAAGCTGCCAAAACACCTGCCAATGTACAAATGGATGAGGACAACAGAGAAGGTTTTACTGCTACGGATGATTTTTTTGAAACATTTATACCATTCTCTGATCACATTACTGTTCCTCTTTCACCTATCATTGCAAATTATGAAGAAACTGGTGCAGCTGATCAGCCAACTGTAGTACTTGATGAAACAGTGGCATCACACACTGAGTTATTCTCTGATGCTCACCAGGTTCTTGAACAAGGTGAAGAGGTTGAACAAGTTGAAGTTCCAAAGTCTGTTGAGGCTAGAGACACAACTGTAGAGATTGTTGCTGAAATAGCAGTGAATGTTACTGAAACTGCAGAGATTGTTGAAGAAAATGTTGTAGTGCATACTGATCAAGTTGAAAATACAGCTGTTGATGTTGAAGATGAAGCAAGTGCAGAGTCAAACTCTTCTCAGAGTATACCAGTTCAAACTGATGCTAAGCACACACCTTTTTCTAAACCTTCAGATCAACATGACATTGAAGTTGAGCACTTTGCCAAGAATTCAAGGGATTGGTATAAGTCAGACTGTATTTTTCCTGTTGAAAGAGCAGCTAAATTTGTTCATCAATCTGCCACGAAGATCTCAAATCCTGATATTATCTCAAGTCTGCAAGCAACCATTGTTCAAGTCAAAACTCTGAATGGAAGATTTGATGAGTCTCAAAAAGCTATTAATGAATTGAGAGCTGATGTTATTGCTAGAGATATGACTATGCAGAGGGATAATCAGACAAAGTTTAAGACCATTTCTAAAGCTCAAGAAACTCTGTTTCAGAGGCTGGGTCAAGTTGAACAAAATCAGAATGTATTGTCTGGGAAGATTGATTCCATTGCTAACTCCTTGGAGCTGATCACTTCTATCTTGATTCCTGATGATGTCAAAAAGGGGGAGAGAGTTGCTAAAGACAAATGCAAGCAATCTCAAACTCTGATCAGAAAGGATAATGCTGGAGATGGAGGAGCAAGTAATAAAGGAAGGGGCAAAACTGAAGAACTTCAAACTCTGAAAACTAGCAAGTCCTCTAAATCACAGTTTGCTGGGATAAACACTGATACTCAAGGTACTTCAAAGACCAAGAGTTTGCTATTATCTTCTAATCCACAGACTGATGAAGAGTTGGCTGCTAAGTTGTTTATTGAAGAAAATGAGGAAGGAGTTACAATTGAAGACATTAAAGCTGAAGAAAAGAGTTTACAAGAAGAACATCTCAAAGCTTTAAAGTCTGGAAAGTTAAAGAAAGGAAAAGCTCCTAGGCCTGTTCTTAAAGGCATTGTGATCAAGGAAAGTGTTGATGTTAGTCAAAGATCACAGTTATCAAAGAAATGAACGGCAGCAGAAGCTAAACTCAAGCTGAAAGGCATTGAAGGAGAAATTTCACAGAAGAAAGTTACAACCTCTGTTTCTACACAAGTTGTACAGAAGAAAGAAAACACAACCTCTGTTGCTACCCAAGTTGTGTCTAGACCTTTATCTTCTCAGTTGCAATCAGTTTTTGGAAAAGGAACACTTCATGATCCAAATCTATTATCTGGAGTTTCTATGGATTTTTCTGATGGAAGAGCCTTGTCTGGTAAGGTTTGAAACAATAAGGGTGGTCTAGGCTCACACAAAGACAAAAGGCAATATACTGGTCCTAGAGATCCTTCTTCACTGGCTGTTTCAGGTCGTGGTGTCACTCAAGAGAGTTTGGACAGACTGGAATCAGTACAGTTAGTTTATCAGAAGAGTTTAAAGAAGGATTTTCTCTTGTACTTCATGGCTGATGGGACAGTATTTAGAATTGGTGAGAATGATATTGGCTTGAAATATTGGGAAGAATTAGAATATGTTCTATATCTTTTCAAGGTGAATAGTCAAAGGACTCAATCAGTTACAAATGTGCTTAGACAGAAAATGCTCCAGAATTTGGCAATCAGAGGGATGAAGTGCAATAGCAGATATGTTCCTAAGTACAGAGATTGGAATGGAAATCTTATTGAAATGAAGAAGGGTACTGCAAAATTAAAGACTGATTTGGGAATCACAGTACTTGACTTCAATTCACAGTCAGAAGAAGTCAAATTTATTAGGCTGGGAAATGAGATGAGGAGAAGCAAAATCTATGATCTTAGATCTGCTATCTATCAGACGGATGAGAGTGATCCTCAGCTAAGAGAGATTAAAGAAGCTATGAAGGTTGAGCTTGAAAATGCAGAGAGAAGATTGCTCATAGATTATCTCAGAACAACGCCAGATCTTGAGGAGATTAGAGATTAAAGTCTGTAAGAATTTTCTTGTTATCTGTAGACTTTTGTTAAGTCAAGTTTAAACTCTGCTTATTTTAATAAACACTGTGTTTGTATGAAATTGTTTTGACATCATCAATTATTGTTAACTTGTGCATTTTTACTAATGAACAAGTTGGGGGAGATTGTTAAATATAATTGATATGGTTAATATCAGTGTTTAAGTTTTGTAGGGAAAAACAGAGTTTAAACAGGAAGCAGTCAGAGTTTAGTTAAACTCTGACAGTTAGAAGCTGAACAGAGTTTGCTATACGCTGACATTGGAAGCTCGACAGAGTTTGTTAAACTCTATCTGGAGGAAGCGTCTACTTGTCAACAGTGTTTGAAGAATTATTGAAGATAATTATGGAAGCAATATCTTTGAAGATTGGATAGCTGTCAAAGAGATTGAGTTGACTAAGGAGATGAGTAGCAATCGTAATTGATATCAATTGTATAGCTAATTTATAGGAGTATCAATTATCGATTGTATAGCAGCTGTATATTTTATAAATACAGTTAGGTTAACCCTAGAAGGGTATCGATCGTGTAATACAATATCTTTCATTGTAACCTAAGCAGCTTTCTGTGATAATTTACATCACTGAGAGAGAAGTTAATTTCATACAGTTTTTAAAGCTTTTAAAGAACTTATTGTTATTCTCTCATACTTAGTTGATTATAAGTGTGTATTCGGCCTAACAGGACAGAATCCTATTAAGGGGGGGAAGGATATAACGCCCTAGAAAATATCGTAATTATTATTATTATTTAAATATTAAACGTGGAATATATGGTGTGAAATTTTTTTTAGTTAAATATATGTGACATTATGTTTACATGTTTATATGATGATTTATGTGCGCCATGTAAGTTCCTGTATTTTTATTTGTATTTTTGACGATTAAAAATCTATTTAAATTACGCATTATTGATCTTCAAATTTTTTTATAAAATCAACGGAGTTATTAAAAATCAAGAAATCTTTTGTATTATTATCTTTATGATACTATTTAGTTTTAAAATTGTCGGGAGAATTATTTTGGATGTTTAAGTATTTTAAAATGATTTTAAGAGTTATGTTGCATTTAAAGGATCAAAATCTTGTAAAATTCATATTTAATTCATTGTTGATCCTAAAAATATTTTAAAAATATGTGTGTATCAGTAATTTTATACTCTTCATTTTAAATTTTAAAGTTTAATTTTTCCCACTATTCTAAATTTCGATTGTACAAGGCTGCTTAATTGTTTTTTTATTTGAATTCCAGCAATGTGAAATTACTATGTTGCTCTGCTATTCTTAATCTCAAAAACCAGACTTCTCTAGAGGCTTCTTGGCTGTGTCTTTTCTTTCTAATCCTCTCAACCTCTCTACAATTCTCTCTTCTCTTTCTCAAATTCTCTCTCTCCCTCTACACTCTTAATTCATTCGGTTCTTTGTAAGCCTTGAGGCTAGAGGTTGTGATGATTCTGGTAGCCAATTAAACTCCCCTCCCCTATACTCTATTCATCCCTGCAGCCCCTGTTGTGTTTTTGTGTACGAATTATGTGCGCGTGTGTGTAACTGGTGTGTCTGCATGTGTCGTGGTTTGGGGTGTCAGCGGTGTGTATATATATATGTGTTGTATGTTGTCACGTGTGGGTATGGTGTATGTGCAGGTGGATGTGTTGGTTGTGGGCGTTAAGGTAGATTGAAGGGGGGGGAGAGGACAGAGGGGATGGAGGGAGACAAAGAGGAAAAAAAACAAGGGAGATTGAGGGACTGTTATGTGCAGGTGCGCGTATGTACGAATGTGTGTGTTACGAGTTGAGTGTGTGTGTTGGTGGCGTGAGTCCATGTGTGTGTAAAGCCACTGTGTGTGGGTGTGTGGGTATAAACCGAGTGATTTTGTGGGTATATTCAAGTTATTGTGTCAAGGTTTTGGGGGCTTTTCGATTTTATGGTTTGAGTTGTGTTCAAAGACCAGCAACTAAATTGTAGAGAAGTATACATGCCTTCTTGTAATCTTTCCGTGTTGTTATGAGTTGGGGGAGCTCGGATGGATTCATCGGGTTTTTGAATTCTTGTACGTGTTACTGCCGATTGTGACGGTATAAATCATGTCTGTGAATTTATATGTTAGTAGTTGGAGTAATTGAGCTTGTTCGAAGTTTTGTTTAGGGTTGAAGTTTGATTGATTAAGATCACTCCGATTGTTGTATGATTGCGAAATTGATGTTATATATGTGTTATTGGATTGTTAACGAAACTCATGTGAATTTTTATTCGAATATTTGGCCAAGATTTAGGTTGGTCGGAGTCCTACTATACTCTATTTCTTACAGAGGTCCTAGTAAATTGGCGTGGTTTTGACTCAGTATAGGTCTTTAATTTGATTTGTGTGTAGTGTATTGTATCTAATGGTTGAAGTTGCTATTTAGTTATCTGGTTTTGCTGAATACAGTTATATGCCGCCGAAATCCGATGTGTAATGGTTGTTTGATTTGTTTCTCCGATATTACTGTTGATTAAAACTGTTTTGGAAGATTATATTCTTAAAACTTTAAGAATCTTTTCTAAAAGCTTTTATAATTTTGACAATATTTTCACAATTCTTTTATGAATTTCAAAAAATCTATTTGAAAAATTATTTAATTAATTAGTTAATCATTTTGATTTATCTTAATTATTTAAAATGAATTTAAGATGAATTATTTTGAGATATAAAAACTTAGTTGAATCTGATTAAATGTGATTAAGTAATCAACTAGTTACTTGATCAATTTTAGTCGATGTTGATTTTAATTGTATAATTGATTCGGATTGATAAGGTGTAATATTATTGGGATAATGTACAAGAACTTATAACTGTTGATTATTGCTTGGTTGTGTCGACTGTGTTCCGACTGGTAGTATGCCCGTACAAAGGAGGTGCTGTCTGATTTTTTTTGTTTAAAATTATTTCATAAATCTTCTAGTAATCTGAAAAGAACTATTTTTTTTTTTTGCTAAGTAATCTGAAAAGAACTATATGTGAATTGATGTGATATGTAAGCTCTAAGGTATAAGTGTAAGTCGATAATACGTGCTACATGATTATGTGATTATATATTACTATTTTGAGAATCTTATTGGTATGAGCTATATGTGATACATTGTAAAGCATAAAGGACACCATTGAGTAGAATAGAGTTAGACGATTAAGGTTACAAGCGTACTGAAGTAGTACTATTGTTCAAGTGAATGACGATTAAAGTGAATGACGAATCCGTGTGATGGAAATGGAAACTTCATGTATTGAGGCAAGTTTACTATCCCTCACTTATTGTTCAAGTGATGTGAAACCTCCTGTATTATTTATTTATTCTTTCGAAATCCCTTCTTGCAAATAGTTATATTCTTTGTATTTATTCTGAATAATGTGAACCTGTTCTGTTAATTAAACGATGTTTCTTTCAAATCATTTTGCTCGTGCCTAAACTCTTCATTTTTTTTGCCAGTGACTTTCTTCTTCTATTAATTTACATAATCATTCTAAAATTATTCTGTCATTGTTTATTTTACTCACCTATTGTTCAGGTGTGGATTCTTCTAAAATTATTTTATATCAATATTCCTCGTCTTTATTAATATCCTTTAAAGAAAGTTTCTCTTCAAATTGTTGTAAACTAATTCGAGGTTTAGATTGTCGTTGAGGCATGTGTTGCTCAGTGACGGTTAAAAACCGAGAATGAATTGAGATCTTCTTAATTATTCCAACTCATTACTATCATTCCGGTTTGGCAGCTGAAGCCTATGAGTGCTTAGCTGACAAGAGTGAGACCTTGGGTAATTGAGAATTTCTTAAATCTTCGTTTTAAATTATTCAACTCTTTTATGTAAATTAGAATTTTGCCATGAAAATTATATCAGTTGATAATCTTGAAATGAGTGGAATTTCGCCAGTGCAGTAATTTAAATCTCCAATTGAACTTTGAATTTTCCGTATTCCCTGCTTGCTTTATAATTGTTGTTTCATTTCCAGAATCTTAATAATTGCTCTGTTATTTAATTGATTTATGTTTCCTTGTTGAATTATGATTCAATCTTATTGGACCATGCCATGTTTAGTTTAATCTTGTTGTTTTCCTGTTTATAATTCCTTATATCAGTTGCTTCCCTGACTCTCAGTCTTATATTATTACTCATTAAAGTGGATTAACTAATTAAAGATGTTTTTTTTAAAAATTCCTTATACTGGGCTGATCTATTATCAGTGAGTATAAAGGACTTAAAAGTGGAATGTTTTAAAGATTTTAAAGTGGGGGATTCCGTCAAAATGTTTTCTACGGATTCCTTCAGATTGGAGGCGTAAGAGACAGGGTGACGCCGGTCCAGCATTTTTAGCGTAAGAGGCTAGGGTGGTCCTAGTCCAGCACTTTTATTAAAGGCCAATCGGTTGCCTAATTGGGAACCTAATTTCAAGGTCCAGAGGGACTTCGTGTCCGGTATGGGGACTTTACGTGGCTGATCACTCGTATTGTCCGTAGTCGTGAAAAAAAAACTCCAATCAGCTTAAATGATTTGAAAAAGGTTTTATGGAAAGTATGTTTTAAGGATGGAATGTTTTAAGAAAAGAAATGTTTTTATGAAGGTATAATTTGAAGAAAATGGAAAGTTTATCCTATGATGGAAATTAAATTCTTTCCTTGAGATTAATTGGTCATTGATATTGTTCATCAATGAATCATTAAAATATTATTGATTCACTATATTATTAACTTGTTGAGCATTGTTGGCTCACTCTTGCTTTGTTTTACCTTCCATTTCCAGTTAAGGTTAAGGAGTTGAATACCTACGCTTTATAATTCAAGTGAGAGCGATGGTGCATTCTTTAAAAGTTAGATACAGAGCCAGCACAGGCAAATGCTAAATGGGCTTGCACTATGGTTTAGACGGTATAAAGGTTTGTAATTGGAATTTGAGATAGAAGTTGTAATAATTTGTATAGTATAGATTCTTGTTTCATACCATAACCTGGAATCGATCCTCGGTGAGGAATCATTGGTGTATTAAGTTTTATTTGTACTTGTTAATTGGAATTTGGTTTGGGTTGAAATACAGGTGGATAGTCCGATTTACGAATACTTCATGCCAAAATTTTCTAAAATTCCCCTGTATCAAAGTCTATTTTATTATAAAAAGTATATTTTCAGTATTGGGAAGTCGGAGCGTTACACAAAACCTTCGATCTAGTACAACAATAGATTAAAGTGAGTACTTGTGTTTTTGTTCTTATTTTCGCACGCATAATTCGTTTAACAAGAACGCATACTCAGCTACACATAAGAACATAGATCCAAACATTTAAACAAAATTTTCTTAAGGCCAAATTGAAGAAAAGTTTGAAAGTACATTCACCACCCCTCTGTATCTTCATTGTGTGTATTTCATACTCAACAAGTGGTATCAAAGCAGGCTGTTAAAAAAAATAGAAAAAGATCATCATGAATACACCAAAGACAATAGGAACAGTGAAGGTCCCAAAGTTTGATAAAGACAACTACAACCTTTGGAAAATCAAGATGATGTTGTTCATCAAAGCTGCTAACCCTCTATACCCTGAGATTCTCAAGAATGGTCCATTTGTTCCATAACAAGAGATTACAGAGAAGACTATTGGAACCATGACCATCCCTAGATCTTATGTTGCAAAAGAACCATCAAAATGGATAGACATAGAAAAAGAGAAGGTTGCCCTTGACAGCCATCACATGCTATTAATCATAGATTCAATGGAGCTGTCAATGTTTGCCAACATAGCTTTATGCACAACAACAAAAGAGATGTGGGATCATATCGAGATGTTGTGTGAAGGGATAGAAGAGGTTAGAGAAAACAGAAAACAGATACTGGTAACACAGTATGAGACTTTCATGGCTCAGCCAAAAGAAAGCATCACTGAGATGTTTGAAAGATTTCACAGGTTGGTGACTGAGCTTCAAATGAATAGAAAAGTCAATAGCACCAAGGAGCTAAACTTGAAGTTTCTACTCTCTTCCACCAATCACCTAGAGCAAAGGGTTATTTCTTTAAGAGAAAGAGATTTGAACAAAATCACTTATGATGTACTCTATGGTGTGTTAAAGACACACGAGCTGGAGCTTTTGCAGAAAAGAGCTATATAAGACAATCAAGGCAAGATGGTAAATACATCATGCGCCTTGATTGTGAACAAATCTATTCAAGATCTTGAAGCTTCTGCAAGCCAACTAAGGATTGAAGAGATAGTAGATGAAGAACCTAATGCAGAGGTAACTGAGATTGTTGATGAGCAGGAAGAAGATGAGTTTTATACTCTTGAGGAGTTAGATGCCATGGAAAATACATCATTTGCTTTCATGGCTAGAAAATTTTCAAACATAAGATTCAAGAGGAAGCAATCCTTCAAAGCTAGACCTTAATATCAGTCATTGAATAAGAACAAAGCACCTGTGAAACCTGAAGGGTTTCGTGCACATAAACGCGGCAAAAACGCGTAAAACAAACTAAAAATCAAAACCCTCCGCAGGATCCATGCGAAAACATGATATTTAATTCGTAGATTAAGAACAAATACCTTAAGATGCTTTAACAGTTCATTAATGGATATCCGAAGCTTGTTCAATCACCACGTATCCCGCTCTCGCGATCTACGCTCTACGGTATCCACACAAACGCTTGTTTCGCAAGATTGATGTGTACTAGCACCCGAAAACTGCTTCTCTCTCCATCTTCCTCTTTCTCTCAAAATGGTTAAGGTTTTGTAAAAGTTGTATCACCTCATAAAATCAACCATAAATATATATATATATATATATATATATATATATATATAGAGAGAGAGAGAGAGAGAGAGAGAGGGGATAATTAGTTTTCTAATTATAATCCAATTATAAATAATTCTAATATGAAATTCCAATTTAATATTTAATTAAGTCGCACTTAATTAATTAATAACTAATTTCAGAATTAGTTTAAGTAATTCTGTTTTTCTATTTATTTCATTAATTAAGTCATACTTAATTAATATTATAAATATAATAAATTGCTTAATTAATTTAAATTCACAATTTAAATTATTTCTCCTTCAAGTGTTCTTTGTGTGTGATCCTGTAGGTTATTATTACTTTGGGAACAATTTTAATATCTAATTAAAATTGTAAAGAATGGGCGGCATCTAGTAATACATCATTGCTACCGAAGTAATAATAATTAATTCAGTGATTCGATTAAGCCTTTCGTGAATAATGTTCCATGTAATATAATCCCTTTAACCATGATATTATAGATTAAACTCCAGACATGTAATGTGTCATCCTCTTCATAATTTAATCTTAATTTTCTTGATCGATGAGTAGACTATTGAATCAAATCAACATTTGAGCACGACCGTGCATTTCACAGTCTCACTCAAATAAGAGGCCAATAATATCACTCCTATAACTAGGAGGGTTAAATCCCATCTAGATCATTCAAATTTATCATACGATTTATAATATACCCAATGTCCACTTTTATCATCACCCGGTCAAAGGTAACTTTTAATGTAATCAAAGTATATAAATTCTCATATAAAGATATAACAATTTCAGGTCTAAGGATCATTACACCATTATCACTGTGAGAATTAACATGTAGAATCTCACGGCAGGTCAATCCAGTGACATGTATTCTTACATGCACCTATGTTTTGATTTTGGTATCACCATACCTATGACCAATGAGATTTGGTCATCAGTCAACAAACATACTAGTCTCTGTGCATTATTATTGTCCTTAAATAATAATACCGACTAGGGATATTTAGGAATAAAGATACTACTCATACAATCTCATTTTTAAGTCACATACTTAAAGATATATAGTGCGTATCACAATTCCAATGACATTTATTATGCTAACATTTATTGCACAGTAAATAAAGACATAATAAATAAAATAATAATAATCAACAAAACATAATTCCTATTAATAAAATGTTTTTCCCTAAAACATTAAAGTATTGTCTCTAGGGCACAAATACTAACAAAACCATGCAAGAATAAGTTCAAAACTGGTTATGTGGATAGGTCATCTGTGAAATGTTATAGATGCAATGACCTAGGGCATTTTGTTAGTGAATGCAAGAAGCCTAAGAAGAAGGATAAGGAATTTCTAGAACTTGAAGCCAAAACTTGAAGTCAAGTATGAGGCACTTCTTAGAAAGCCTTAGTCAGTGGGTCTGTAATATTATCATTATTATGCATTTTACATATATGTATATATCTTTGATCATTAATCTTATTAATAAGGTGATATCACCTAAGTACATGCCCAAGCAGTCTCCTTGGCTACTTCGCAAGCATCAATGTACTCAGCCTCCATTGTAGAATCATCTACTGTCCTTGATGTGAACTATTCCAGCTTACAACACCTCTCTTTAGAAAAAATAAAAACCAGACTAAGACACAGAACCGTCTTGTCTGTCTGGAAACCAGCATCAGTGTAACCTTTTTTTGGGGTATACTGAAAATATTTATTTGAAGTATATACATTTATTTCTAGCCTGTTTTGTTGAGAATCATTTGAATGATTACATATTGTCTAATATTATATATTGTGGACAATCTAGTATCAAATGGGATACAGAATATTAGATTGTTAAATACGGTTTATATAATATGATAAGGTTCACAGCACAGGTGGTGTTGGACAATCCACTGGTATGGCTGTAGTATTATTTAGATTAGTTTATATTGACTAATAAATAATACTAGTATACTTTGTGTATATTGAACAGGGTCAAATTTAGAATTGTTCCCTTAAACTGAGTAAGAAGGTGAACTAAGATTCTATGTTATTATTAATGCTTAGGTTCTTAATCCGGATATAATTAATTAACACGTGTATATTATTTACATGCTTTGATTTATATATGAAATAATTCTTTTGAATTATATCATTATATTTTGGGTGATGGAATTATATACATGGTGGATATTATTTATAGAAGGAATCCATGTCCTGATAATATTCGGGTTAATGATGTCCCCTTGACAGCTCAAAAAGATTTAATTATGTGAAACCCTGCAGGTGGATTTATTCCGGCATAATTAAATAAAGGTTGAGTGGATAATCAAGGATAAAAGATATTAATTAAATGAATTATCAGTAATTTATTTAATTAATGGGCATGCGCTATTTTAAACATGGGGAATTTAATAAGAAAATAATAAAGGAGCTGATTTAATTAATTAAATAAATTACCGGAATTAAGTGGGTGGTGCAATATTAATTATTTAGTGGAATTAATTAATATTAATGATAAAGGGCTTGGCCCAAGTTATCATTAGAAGGCCCAACCTAATTTACTCCTTGATCCCTATTGTAGCCTATATATACTCATTATGTCTCCAAGAATAAGGGTTCTGAATTCTAGAGCTTGGAGGCTAAACCTTGGAGGATCGAAGGCCACACTTCGTTCAAGTGAGTAATGGAATACAATAGAAGATCGTGGATTTGAATCGCTTGCGCCGTGGCGATTAAGGTAAATCTTCTAACCCCCTTTGTAATCATTAAACGAGTTAAACACAAATCACTATGATCCAAAGGGACCAACAATTGGCATCAAGCGCCTGAGGTTTAGTGGACTTGTGTTTGTGTTTGATGACGTCCATGTCGTAATTGAAATTGGTTATGTATGTATGGTGGTGTGCTTGGATAATAATCTTTTTGCAGGTTGTTTAGTATCCGCTATTATGGCCATGTATATTTTAATTATGTGATTGGATCCCACGTGGTTTAATCGTGGTTAAATTTTTGTTTTTGGTTTCCACGTGGTTTATCGTGGTTGTAAATCACGAGGGTTGATCGTGATATTTTGTTTTGTATTAGATCTGTTTTGTATGTAATTGTTTGATGGATTATGTAAAAATCCGGGTATTTTGTAACAATTATGTGCGATCGAAAATCAAAACGGAGAAAAGAAATCTTTCCGCTACGAAATTCTGATGGGCTGCTGTTGGTAGAAGTCCGTAAAGTCGAACAGAAGAAAAGTAATCCAGCGCACGGTAATTAGAACAAAACAGAACAAAGGCGGCGCGCGGAAAAAGAAAAAAAAATATAGTGGGAAGGGCGATGCGCATCCTGGTGATGCGTATCCCTGTACTGTTCATGATGCGCATCACTGAGATGCGTATCCCGGTGGTCCAGGAACTACATGCAACACGCATCTGGGTGATGCGTGTCCCATTCAGTGTTGGCGGTAGCAGTTTTTTAACTGCTAACAGTTTATTTTTTTTTTATTTTTTTCAGCGGCTGCAGGAAATTAATTTGAGGGCCATAATAGTGGATTTATTTATTATATTAATTTTTAATTCTGCTATTTAAATTTTTTTTAATTATTGCTTTAAATAAATTATGTGTGTTGTTAATTATGTGTGTAATTTTTAATTGCATGTTTAACATAATTAGGACGACATGGACATAGATTTTTTATTTATTGCTTTAATTAAATGTTTAATGTTGTTTAAATTATTTGTGTATTTGGAATGCATGTTAGACATAATTATAACGACATAGGCCCCATTTAATTTTAAAATTCCTCAATTTTAATAAAAATACTAAGTGGGAGAGGGAATTAATTTGGTATTAAATCCCACGGTGTCCATTATTGTTTGTATGTAATTTAACACCGAGACGAATATAAATTATATACATGCAACCCATCGTGGCGTATGATTTGTGGTGTCGGGTAGTGTTATGGATATTACTAGAACAAACTTCCTAAATTAATTACGAATATTGAAAGGTATACATGCCACCCATCGTGGCGTACCAAGTTTCATAGAATTCAATAATGAGACAAAATTTTATGAATATTGAAAGGTATACATGCCACCCATCGTGGCGTACCAAGTTTCATAGAATTTAATTAATAAATTAATTACGAATATTGAAAGGTAAACATGCCACCCATCGTGGCGTACCAAGTTTCATAGAATTCGATTAATTTATAGGGTACCAATGATTGAATATAGATCTTCGATATTGAGAGAAAGGATGATTCTATCTAGAAAGGGGTCTTAAGTGACGCCTCTTGACAATGCTCCCCCCGATCTGGGAATTATCCTATTATTGATTTGAAATATTTAATGGTGGCACCCGGTCTTATTATTATTAATTTAAGATTTGATAATGGTATACACTTAGCTATGAAAAATAATATACATGACCACCCATCGTGGCGTATTATTTAGTAGTAGGACCGAAGTAATATTTAAACGACTTTAAGTGGTATATATGACCACCCATCGTGGCGTACCAGATACTTATGGTGTTTAAATATTAGTGCATTAATTTTAATTAATTGTTAGAGGAAACCAATAGGTTTTAAGATTTATGCAACCTTCTAATTATGTGTTTACATGTATGATTCTCAGGATAAGAACATTATGGGCTTTAATCCACTATTCACCATACTTAAGGATAACAAACTTACCGGACCAAACTATATTGAATGGAAACGTAATTTGGACATAGTGTTGACTGCTGAAGAGTACAAATTTTGCACTTATGAACCCATGCCAGATCAGCCTGCTGAAGATGCTCCTGAAAGTGAGAAGGAGTATTATAAGTGATGGGTTAAGGCGGATGAGATGTCGCGATGTTACATTCTGGCAGCAATGTCGGGTGTTTTGCAGCATCAGCATCAGGCTATGCCTACTGCTTCAGATATGCTCTATAATCTCAAGGAACTTTTTGGAGAACAGAATAGGGCTGCTAGGCAAGTAGCGATGAAAGCTTTAATGAACACTCAGATGGTTGAAGGAACACCTGTGAGGGATCATGTTCTCAGGATGATGTCACATCTGAATGAGATGGAGATCCTTGGTGCTGATATTGATGGGGAAACCCAGATCGATATCATTCTTATGAGCTTGCCCAAAAGTTTTGAGCAGTTCCGCTTGAATTACACCATGAACAAAAGGGTGTATAGTCTCGCAGAACTTCTGACAGAACTTCAGGCAGCTGAAGGACTTTTTAAACAGAATGTTCAAGTGAATGTGGCTGAGAAAGCTTCTTCATCTAAACTGAAAGGTAAGAATAAGAAAAAGACTCGGACACAGAAAGCTGGAAGGATTGCTAATGTAGTGGGAGTTCAAGGTGGTGTGAAAAAGCCTAAGGGTAAGTGCTTCAGGTGCAAGCAGTCAGGTCACTTAAAACAGGATTGTCCTCTTCCTAAGAAGACAAACGATACTGGTATGTCTCTTTCTCTAGTTACAGAAACATATTTAGAGGCTATATCTACGAGCACTTAGTGTATAGATACAGGAGCCACTGATCATGTTTGTAACTATTTGCAGGGGTTCCAGCGAACCAGAATGCTTAGAGATGGCGAGATATATGTGTTCATGGGAGATGCTACGAAAGTAGTAGTAGTTGTAGTGGGAGTCGTTACTCTGGTTTATGTAGGATTTTGGTTTTAAACAATTGTCTTAATGTACTCGTTTTAGAAGGAATTTGTTTTCAGTTTCTAAACTTGAGTTGGATGGTTATAATGTTTGTTTGGATCATAATGTTTCTATTATAATGAATAAATGAATTATATGTTTTGGTACATTGCAAGACAATTTGTTTATAATTAATCCTAGTCAACCAACATTGCAACATAGGGTAATGAATAACACATCTTCTAGCTCAAACAAAATAAAGGAACCTTCTGAATTGAACCAAACATATCTTTGGCACTTAAGATTAGGTCATATTGACTTGAGGAGGATTCAAAGACTGGTAGTAGATGGGCCATTAGGCTCGTTGGCAGTGGAGCCATTTCCAAGCAAGAGCTAGTTATGAATATTTTGTCACTTTTATTGATGATCATTCTTGGTACACGCTTGGAGGATTCATGGATTATTTATCAGATTATGGGATCACATCCCAGTTGGCTACACCTGAAACACCCCAAAAGGTTGGTGTAACAAAGAGAAGGAACCAGACTTCTTTAAGAGAGTGTTAGGTCGATGATGAGTTATTCAGATTTACCCAGATCGTTTTAGGGACATGCTTTATAAACATCGGCTTATCTTCTGAACATAGTACCTTCTAAGTCAGTTACTAAGACTCCGATAGAATTATGGACTAGTGACAAACCAAGCCTAAGGCATATTCAGATTTGGGGTTGTCCGGCATATATGCTGAACAAGAACGTGACTAAGTTGGGTTCTTGTATAGAAGTACGGTTGTTTATAAGCTATCCTAGGGGAACGAAAGGATATTCATTTTATAGTCCTAAGGATCGGATTGTCGTTGTTAGCATTGATGCTAGATTCTTAGAGGAAGACTATATAATGAACCACAAACCCATGAGTAGTATTGTTTTAAAGGAATTAGTGGGAGGATTAGAAAATTCTAAGGGGCAAATAGTACAAGTAGATTAGCCATAAGTAAATGCACAACTTGACACTAATACCGCACCAGTGCCTCGTCGTAGTTGGAGGGTTGTACGACAACCTGAAAGATTCATGTTTTTGGGAGAGTCCTCGGACTTGGTCTCTGGTGAACATGATGAGGATCCCAGGACATACAAAGAGGCAATTCTAGATAAAGATGCAGATCTATGGCAAAAGACAATGGAATCTGAGATGGAATCTATGTATTCCGATCAAGTTTGGGAGCTCGTGGAACCACCCAAAGGTATAAAACCCGTTGGATGTAGGTGGATCTACAAGAAGAAAAGAGGATCTGACAATAAGGTGAAAGCCTGGAAAGCACGACTTGTTGCGAAAGGGTATACTCAGAAAGAAGGGATCGATTATGAGGAAACCTTTTCATCGGTTATTATGCTTAAGTGGATCCGGATTCTTTTATCTATAGCAGCTCATCTCAATTATTAGATTTGGCAAATGGATGTCAAGACAGCTTTCCTTAACGGAAGTCTTGAGGAAACCATCTATATGCAGAAACCAAAAGAATTCATTAAGAAAGGCCAAGAGCATCTGGTATGTAAATTTAAGAGGTCTATTTATGGACTTAAACAAGCTTCTAGGGACTGGAATATTCATTTTGATCAGGCAGTCCAGTCATATGGATTTGATCAAAGTCCAAACGAATCATGCGTGTATAAGAGACGTGAGGGTAATGTGGTGGATTTTCTAGTACTATATGTAGATGACATTTTGCTCATTGTAAATAATGTTAAGATGTTATCATAGTTGTTCAAACAATAAGAAATGAAGGATTGGAGAGAAGTGGCATACATCCTTGGGATCAAAGAGATAAGGGATCGCAAGAAAAGGATGTTGGCTTTATCTCATGAACCCTTCATTGAAGAGGTATTGGCTCATTTTAACATGCAGAACTCCAAAAGGGGTTTCTTACCTTTTAAGAAAGGAGTTGCTCTATCAAAGGATCAGTGTCTGTCGACACTTAAGGAGATAGAGAGTGTAAAAGTAGTTCCCTATGCTTGGGCATGTGGAAGTTTAATGTATGTTGTGTTATGTACGATGAATGATGTGTGCTTTGCAGTGGGCATAGTTAGTAGATATCATTCGAACCCAGGTAAGGAAATTATAGTGCAGTAAAAAAATAGATACTCAAGTACCTGAGAAGGACTAAAGAGTATATGTTAATTTATAAGGCCTCAGATTTGTTTCCTATAGGGTATACCTATTCAGATTTCCAGAAAGATAGGAGTCAGATATTTGGTTATAAAGTAGTTTTGTGAGTAATAGTGGATTAAATAAACACTGATATACTCTTAGGATATTTTGAGTATAAGTGGGAGATTGTTGGGGTATAATGAAAATATTATTTGAAGTATATACATTTATTTCTGGCCTGTTTTATTGAGAATCATTTGAATGTTTACATGTTGTCTAATATTATATATTGTGGACAATCTAGTATCAAATGGGATACAGAATATTAGATTGTTAAATATGGTTTATATAATATGATAAGGTTCACAGCACAGGTGGTGTTGGACAATCCACTTGTATGGTTGTGGTATTATTTAGATTAGTTTATATTGACTAATAAATAATACTAGTATACTTTGTGTATATTGAACAGGGTCAAATTTAGAATTGTTCCCTTAAACTGATTAAGAAGGTGAACTAAGATTCTATGTTATTATTAATGCTTAGGTTCTTAATCCGGATATAATTAATTGACACGTGTATATTATTTACATGCTTTGATTTATATATGAAATAATTCTTTTGAATTATATCATTATATTTTGGGTGATGGAATTATATACATGGTGGATATTATTTATAGAAGGAATCCATGTCCTGATAATATTCGGGTTAATGAGGTCCCCTTGAAAGCTTAAAAAGATTTAATGATGTGAAACCCTGCAGGTGGATTTATGTGACGCCCCCAGATCCGGGGTCGGAGATCTAGGCGCTCACGGTCCATTTTCCATTAGTAACATACCTGTTCTTGCACATAACATATATAACACAGCCATCGACCCCACAATAAACTCACACCACACTCACACACACAGGTTAGAGCCTCAGAAACGTCACACATTAATTAAACAGTAATTAAGTTATCAGAATTATTACAAACCGAATTAAATAGTATTTATGCTACCAGCAACACTCCGATATGAAGCGAAGCTGGCGGCTTGAAAGTTTGTTACGATACACTGCCTTGCACAGGTCATGCTGATAAATAAAACGTACTAACAAAAGCTGCCAACCAATCCGGCTAATGGGGCCTACCGGTGGAATCTCAAGTGGAGGCTCGGGCCTAGTCACCTGCTTTCGAGCAGTCTGCCTGGGTCTTGCCATTTCGCTTAGCTGTTGTGTTTGTAAAGTTTGAAAACAAGCAAGAGTGAGCAACTATAGCTCAGCAAGAAATATATGTATAAGATAAGCAATATAACATTTCATATGATTGGCAGTTGATGTACTTGTTTGTTTCAATCAGTTATGAAATCACTTGTCATAGTTGATAAATCTCGAAGGTGCAACAATATTTGCCCTTGTTTTCAAAATAAACTTGCAGTTCTAGATACTGCATTGATTCAACATCTTTCTCATCAAAATAAAACACTATCAGCAACTTGGCACGAAAGCCTAAGAAGCAGTGTCAAAGCATTTTTCCAAAATGGAGGAATGGGACTTAAAGAAAACACAAAACCTGACAAGGATTGACGATGATCAGTCGCCACATCCAAGTCCAATAATCCGCGGGTCTTCTCTACCGGTAGAAGGATAGAAACTACATCCGTAACTATCCCTCGGGTGAAAACTACATCCGTAATCACCCTCGATGAAAACTACATCCGTAATCATCCTTCGGCAACACCTGGGCCGGAATAATAAGTGATGGACCGCCTGGCTCACGGCCGCTTACACATCCCGGGAATCGTTCATCAACGGTTCCCACACCTGCCAGAGTCCCTTTTTCTTTTCTTTTAAAACTTGATTTTGATTGAAAACAGAGTAGTTGAGGTCCGACATCAGTCAACCGATGATTCTTGAAATCATACAAGAAACAGAATCTGACCGGGGGTTTTCGAAAATGTTTTGAGTTCGAATGAGTTCGAGTTTGAAAGTATTAAAGAGTATCTTGGATTAACTTTGTCTTTAAATAATGAACAATGATTAATAAATAATATTTTAAGATTTAATATTAATAATTAATAAAATAATTATTCGATAAAATAAACTTTTAATCCAAGATAGGGTTTTGAGTATTTACGAAGATATAACAATAGTTATTTGAGTATACGATACCACCCGAATGACCCTTCGGGTTTTCGCAATCTAGATACGATATAATGATATACCGCTCCCCGGTCAATAGTATATATGGACCGTTACGACCTCTATTTCTAGAGTCGTTGTCCGAAGAAAACATTTCAATCTAAGTTCAAGGGGGTAAAAGCATACATGTACTTGTTCAATCTCAATTGCATCAATACTTCGATAAACATAGCATTTGATATAATTTGAAAACTACAAACACAACAGTGAAAATCCTTGTATAGGGATAAGTTTTGAAAAGTAAACTTGCCTTGGTTTGGTTGGGGTGGTCGAGCGTGCGGATTCGAACGATCTATACATAAACAATAATCGTTCGTTAGTACCTTAACAATTTCTCTTTAATTACGGGGTTTTAAGGGGGTACGAAATTAACTTAACGACTTCATCTTATGACTCCCTAGCCCCACTATAGGTCCATGACATCACTCGTTTACGCTCGTCACTTACTCGACTTAATTTAGTTACCACGTTCGAACCATAACCACTAACCCTAGAATAATGTTCCACTAATCGACCTTTTTCCATTGCGCGAATTTTACTCTAGCATTTTTATAAAATCCAAAAATTCATATTTTAATCCAATTCCTTTTGGGTGGTCTTCACCACTGCATTACTTACATTCTCAAAGTTTTCCATGATCCCAAATATATTTTAAGGTGTTTAAACAAGGTTCACAAAGGGGTCACTTAATGCAGTCCATAGTCCAGAAACAAAATTCACTCCTCCGGCCATAACTAAAAATCCACACATCACCTAGCTATGAATCTTACATATCCAGAAACCACATTCAATTATCTTTCCAACAATATAAGGTAGGACATCAGGGGACATCATTTGGGTGTTCAAAATCGTGATACAATACAGATCAAAGTTCCTGGACAAACTCAGCAAGCTCAAATCACTTAGATCAACCATTTTTCATGCTTCCATAACAGAAACACCACTTAAAACACTTAGATCATGACTCATAACACTCATGGAGATATATATACTATCCATAGTCATAAAATTCACAATCTCAACATCAAAACCCAAGATCCATGCTATCCAATACATATACATTCAAGATAACCCCTAAAATACATGGATCTACTACCATACTATATGAACAACACATAACCAAGGGTGGTTTGAGATTTCATACCTTCTTGAGCTCCTAGAGACCTTGAACAAACTTTACACAACTTAAAAACACCTTAGATGGCCTCCTACAATACTCACAATGCAAGATCTAAAAGATAATAAACTCATGTTAAAACTTCTCTTACTTTCAACAATTCATAACTCAAGAACCAATGGATGGAAGCCTTTGAAATTGATACCATACCTCTTCTATGATGCAAGGAAGCCCTAGGAAGGTTGTAGATGAAGAAAACTTGGAGAGAAAATCTCTCCCTCTCTCCCAAGTTGGTTCGGCCGAGAGCTTTACTAAGGGGGGGAGAGTGTTTTTGCTTTTTGTTTTGTTGGAATGGTAAAAAGAAATGCTAGTATGATATGTATTATTGTGGTTAGTAAAGAGTAGTCACATGTTGCCAAGCTAACCTAGGTTGCATCCATGCCCTATTGTCCCCTAAGTACATCATCCACCATGCTAGTCACTATTCACTTTTGCTTTTATGTTTTCTAGTTCCTTTTTTTCTAACTAGCTAGTTACATGGCACTTGCATGTAATTCCTTTCCTTGTAATATCATTCTCCCACCAATGCTTGTTATTTAATCCTTACTTCGTATCGTAACTTAATTATTCTCTCGTAATAATATTTCGTCGCGTAGAGATTTCCCCTATAATTCCTTAAGTACTTATTGTGTAAATTCCTCGAATGTCCAAAATTCCTCGTCATAATTCTTAATAAATCCTTTAATACTCCAACCATTCTCAAATTCCAAGTTTTATAAATATTACTAACAGTAAGACTCTTGCCTTCACAATCTCTCTGTATATCTTACATCATAAATGCAACAACGCAGTTTTTCAGACAATCAATTCTATAAATCAACAGGGATAACTAGAAAGGTTCCATAATGATAATGTCACAAGATATTAAATAAAAGGAAATATTACCAAAAATTGGGGTTCTTACAGCCTCCCCTCCTTAAAAGGATTCCGTCCCGGAATCAGGTTGAAAACAGTTGGGGGTGCTTTTCACGCATCGCGCTCTCTAGTTCCCATGTTGATTCTTCGACATTCTGATTCCTCCACAAGACTCTCACTAGTTTGACAACCTTATTCCTCAGCACCTGCTCTTTTCTATCCATGATCTCTACGGGTTGCTCTACATATGTCAAGTCTGGTTGCAGATCCACTTGATCATGTTCTATCACATGTCGGAAGTCGGTATGGTACGGTCGTAGCATGGACACATAGAATACGTTATGTACTTGCTGTAAGCTCGGGGGTAAAGCCAATTCATAGGCTAACTTCCCAACTCGTTTCAAGATCTCAAAAGGTCCAATAAATCTCGGGCTTAGTTTTCCCTTCTTACCAAATCTCATCAATCCCTTCCACGGCGATACCTTCAACATCACAGACTCTCCTACTTCATATTCTTTGTCCTTGCGGGTCTGGTCCGCATACTTCTTCTGTCTATCTTGGGCTGCTACCAGCCGTCCTCTTATGAGCTCGATAGTGTCTCTCGTCTGTTGGACCAGTTCAGGCCCTAAAATCTTCCGCTCTCCAACTTCTTCCCAACACAAGGGAGACCGACATCTTCGTCCGTATAAAGCTTCATATGGGGGCATGCCTATACTCGCATGGTAACTGTTGTTGTAGGAAAATTTGATCAACGGCAAGTGGTCATCCCAACTTCCCTTAAAATCAATGGCACATACCCTCAACATGTCCTCGATGGTCTGGATGGTTCTCTCACTCTGTCCGTCTGTTTGGGGATGGTATGCAGTACTCATGTTTAACTTGGTCCCCACACAATCCTGAAAACTTCTCCAGAACCTGGAGTTGAATCTCGGGTCTCTATCTGATACAATGCTCACAGGAACCCCATGTCTAACCACAATCTCCTTTAAGTAGATATCTGCCAGCTTGTCGACAGTATATCTCTCGTTGATTGGAAGAAAATGTGCTGACTTGGTCAACCTGTCGATAATTACCCAAATGGCATCATGATTCGTCTTGGTCCTTGGTAATCCGACCACAAAGTCCATCGCAATCTGCTCCCACTTCCACTCGGGTATCTCTAAGGGTTGCAACAATCCACTGGGCCTCTGGTGTTCGGCCTTTACTCTTTGACATGTCAAGCATTTACTTACCCACTCTGCCACGTCCTTTTTCATATTGGGCCACCAATAGTATTCTCTCAAATCCCTATACATCTTAGTGCCTCCAGGGTGAATTGAGTACCTCGAACTATGAGCCTCTTGCAAAATCTCATCTTTTAACTCTTGAACGTTTGGAATCCATATCCTAGATGCGTACCTCATAATTCCATTCCCGTCCTTCTCACACTTAATTTCTTCGCCAGTCAAGATCTTCTCCATCGAATTCTTTTCTTCTTCCATCTTCTTTTCCTGGCACAACTTAATCTTTTCCAATAACGGTGGTTGGACTTTTATTTCCATTAGACTCTCTTGTCCAATTCCTGGTAGCCTCACTTCAATCTCCAGTTTCTCAAGGTCCTTGATCAATTCGTCCACTAACGTTATCATCTTAAGCTTCTCCTTTCGGCTAAGTGCATCGGCCACCACGTTGGCCTTCCCTGGGTGATAATGAATCTCACAATCATAATTTTTGATTAGCTCCAGCCATCTCCTCTGCCTCATGTTTAACTCTTTCTGAGTGAATATGTACTTTAAGCTCTTGTGATCCGTGTAGATTTCACACTTTTCTCCGTACAGATAATGTCTCCAGATCTTTAAAGCAAAAACTATTGCTGCTAATTCCAAATCATGGGTGGGGTATCTTATCTCATACTCCTTAAGTTGTCTGGACGCATAAGCAATCACCTTACCGTGCTGCATAAGCACACACCCTAAACCTTTATGGGATGCGTCGCTATAAATCACAAAATCTCCCTTATCATCAGGTAGGGCTAGTACTGGTGCTGTCACCAACCTCTTCTTCAACTCTTGGAAGCTCTCTTCGCATTTTTCAGTCCACACAAACTTCTCGGTCTTGCGAGTTAGTCGGGTCAAAGGGGCTGCTATCTTTGCAAAGTCTTGGACAAATCTCCTATAGTAGCCAGCCAGTCCTATGAAACTTCTCACCTCTGTCGGAGTGGTTGGTCTCTCCAAATTTGATACAGCCTCTATTTTGGCTGGGTCCACTAGAATACCTTGTTCGCTGATCACATGCCCTAGAAACTGAACTTCCTTCAACCAAAATTCGCACTTCGAGAACTTAGCGTACAACTTTTCTTCTCTCAATGCTCCCAATACAATCCTTAAGTGCTCTGCATGTTCTTCCCTTGTCTTGGAATAAATCAAGATATCATCGATGAAGACTATAACACACTTGTCCAAGTATTTCTTGAAGACTCGATTCATTAAGTCCATGAAAGCTGCAGGGGCATTCGTTCACCCAAATGACATCACTAGGAACTCATAGTGTCCATACCGGGTGCGAAAGGCCGTCTTTGGTATATCTTCTGGTTTAATCTTTAACTGGTGGTACCCGGTCCGCAAATCAATCTTGGAGAAATAGACTGCATCTTTCAATTGGTCAAACAGGTCATCTATCCTGGGCAAGGGATACTTATTCTTTATAGTCACCTTGTTCAACTCCCGGTAATCTATACATAATCTCATGCTGCCGTCCTTTTTTTTCACGAATAACACCGGGGCTCCCCACGGTGACACACTAGGTCTTATCATCCCTTTATCCAACAACTCTTGTAACTGAGTGGCCAGTTCTTTCATTTCCACTGGGGCTAGCCGATATGGGGCTTTCGAAATTGGGGCCGTACCCGGAACTAAGTCTATAGCAAACTCGATGTCCCTATCGGGTGGTAGTCCGGGAAGATCGTCCGGAAATACATCCGCGAACTCGTTAACAACAGGGATTTCCTGCAGGTTTGGTGCCTCCTTCTTGGTATCCCTCACGTAGGCTAAATAGGCTTCGCATCCTTTACGTAACAACTTCTTAGCTTGAATCATAGTCAGGAACTTTTGGCTTTGCCGTTTCCCACTAAATACTACTTCTTCGTTTCCTGGCAGTCTCAAACTTACTTTCTTCTTGACACAATCAATCTGGGCTCCGTGGGTTGTTAACCAATCCATACCTACTATTACGTCAAACTCCCCTAGTTTAAAAGGTATTAAGTCTACCCGAAAGTGTCGCCCTTCTATTTCTAGGTCGCAACCTGGACATACTCGGCTAACGGGAATAATTTCATGATTAGCTATCTCTATTTTCAATCTGTCTTTCAAGGGTTCAGTCTTAAGGCCTAACCGACATACAAAATCTAGAGATATGAAAGACTTGGTAGCTCCCGAATCAAATAAAACATTTGCTTTAACTGAGTTGAGTAATAGGGTACCTGCAATCACATCCGTGTTCCTCACGGCATCCTGCACCGTCATGTTAAAAGTTCTTGCAGTAGGGGCCTTGTTAGAAGCAGTTCCATTCACTCTCGATGTAGCTGGCCCAGAGGACATACATTCCCTCATTCGGTGCCCTGGTTTCCCACACTTGAAGCAATTACCTCCGACACTCAGGTTGTTACTGGTTCCGCGACAGGCGTTAGCATAATGCCCTGTCAGCCCACACTTGAAGCACTTCACATCTTGCAGGTTGCACACGCCCGCATGTTTCCTTCCACATTTGTTGCATTCTGGGGGTTGGGCTCGGGATGGGGTAGAGTAAGACGATCCCTGCGGTCGGCCGCCCTGGCCCACACTCCAACTTTCAACTCTCTTGGTTCCAAAGTTCCCGCTTGGTTGGGACATCGTTCCTCGCTTAAATTTGCTCGGAAGGCTCCCACCAGCAGAGTTTCCCTTTCGTCTATCCAACTTCCTCTTCTTTCCTTCTCTCTCCTTCTGCATCTGTTCACTTCCAGCTTCGACAATTGACGCTTTCTGTACCAGGGTGGCATAGTCTGTCAGCTCAAGAACCGCCACACGATTCTGAATCCATTGTTTTAGCCCTAATTGAAATCTTCGGGCCCTCTTTGCCTCAGAGTTCACATACTCCGGCACAAACCTTGACAACTCAGTAAATTTGGCCTCGTACTCGGCCACTGTCATGTTTCCTTGTTTCAGCTCCAAAAACTTTAGCTCCATTTCTGTCTCCATGAACCTAGGAAAGTACTTCTCCAAGAACAACTCGCTAAATCTCTCCCAGGTTACCACACCTCTTCCTTCCAAATTCTTCTTAGCTTCCCACCAATAGTTCGCCTCACCCTTCAGAAGGTAAGTGGCGAAAACAGTCTTCTGCTCCTCAGCGACACCTAGTATCTCAAAAGATTTTTCCATTTCCTTCAGCCAGGCCCTTGCCTCGACAGGGTCGGCAGTTCCTTTAAATTCTGGGGGTTTCAGGGATTTGAAGTTCCGGAAAGCATTAGCATTAGCATTCTGGGGTGGTTGCTGAACTGGGGGTCGGTCCAAGTTCTGCCTAAGTAACTCCATGAACTGTTCCATAGGGCCTCCCCTAGGATGTTCTACCTCTCGGGTATCATCACCAGCTTCTTCTTCTTCATACTCAGAGTCATCAAACAGGTTATGATCGTTGCCCTCATTATCACTCAGGTTGACATTCTCCCCTTCACGGTTCTGGTGGCCTCCGGCTCCATGGTGGCTACCCTGGCCCTCAGAACTGATCGGGTGGGCTCGAGTGTTCATTCTTCTGGGTGGCATGATTCTGATAATAAAACAAGAAAGGGGTTAGGGTTTTCCAATTACCTGACAGCGTTTACACGGGTCAGGAGCGTATCGTTCCTCCTCATAAGGGTGGAAGTGCAAAAGTTTTAATAATCCGTTGTTGGAGATAAAATGTCAAACATTTTTGGGGGAAAAGATCCCTTTGGGATGCGAAAACATTTACAAGAGTTTTCAAAATTTCGAAACCTCAAAAATATATTATTTTTTGTTTTTTCAAAAATTTATTTTTAAAGATTGTAGGAACATTTTTGGAAATTGTAGAAAATAATTTGAAATCGCATATCGTAAATTGAAACAGTATGGTTGTATTTGTGGCTTGTAGCAATTGTATAATCACAGTTGTATATCAAAACAGTAAAGCATGGCATCGGAAAGTAAAGCAGTTGAGGCAATATTAAAGAAACTGAAACTAAATAAGTACGGTACAAGGGTTATCACAAGTTTGGATGTTAGGGCCAAATACATAGTTCCGATGTCAAAGTCTAGCAAAAGTGGAACAAATACAAATACATCATCCGAATAGTCAGGCTACACAAAAGTAGGGCTACATCCATACATACTATCCGAAGTCACATCTACATATCTGTAGGTCAGTCTACTCATCCACTGGTCAGAAAGGATACCACTGCACAAGTCAACTATCCCGCAAAATCGACACACTAATGTCATCTGAACCTAGGGGACTGAGCTATAAGTAACACATCACGGGGCCGCGCCGCGACGGAGCAAGGTCCTCACTCGGGTAAATGCACGACGCACAACACGTCTAGCATCCCTAGCCTGGATCACTCCGCCCCCGCGGATCCCTAAACCAAGAATCCTATCGCGACTCCTCATCTCGATCCTGTGGAGTCGAGCCCTAGTCCTCCTAGCAACAGTGGTCCTCATCTCAGCCTGGATCCTCAAGCGCGCCTCGCGCTCCTCCACTAGTGCCCGCCTCGCCTCGTTAAGTCGGGCCTCTGCAGATAGTAAGTCTCGGGTCAGGAACTGTACCACGTAAGCATGCTCAGTACCAGACACTGGGGGTAGGTCCGCCGGTGGAGGTGGTATGACCGGAACAGGAGTAGGTGCAGCAGCAGCAGCAGGAGCAGGGGTAGGGTCAAGCTCCTCCTCGCTAGAAGAGTCACCGTCCGATGAAACAGGGATAGATGTCTGTGGAGAAGGTGGGGGTGACACAACACGACCCTCGCCGGATCTCACACTCTCCTCATCAGTAGCTACAGGAGATGGGGTAACAGGCTCTGGCTCGGGCTCAGGCTCAAAGGGCTCCTCAACGGGATCCTCATCATCAGTACTATCTATCACTGTAATCCAGGGGCCAAGCTCGGAGTCAGCACCCATATCCTCCTCAGGGTCCTCGGTCTCTCGCATCAGGGCCTCATCATGCTCCCTCTCGAAAGCCTCAGGGTCTGGTATCTCATCCATCTACACAAGGGAAATAAAGTGGGTCACTAACCATAAAAGAAGGGTTTAGGAGTAGTTCCCTCACGGGCCTTAAAGTCAGAGTTCTAAGTATTATTGAAGTTGTTATTAAGGTTATCGTTATTGTTATTATTATTAGGGTTGCTTTCTTAAATTACTACCGTTTCTGAGAACTGTAACCTCGCTCTGATACCATTTCTGTGACGCCCCCAGATCCGGGGTCGGAGATCTAGGCGCTCACGGTCCATTTTCCATTAGTAACATACCTGTTCTTGCACATAACATATATAACACAGCCATCGACCCCACAATAAACTCACACCACACTCACACACACAGGTTAGAGCCTCAGAAACGTCACACATTAATTAAACAGTAATTAAGTTATCAGAGTTATTACAAACCGAATTAAATAGTATTTATGCTACCAGCAACACTCCGATATGAAGCGAAGCTGGCGGCTTGAAAGTTTGTTACGATACACTGCCTTGCACAGGTCATGCTGATAAATAAAACGTACTAACAAAAGCTGCCAACCAATCCGGCTAATGGGGCCTACCGGTGGAATCTCAAGTGGAGGCTCGGGCCTAGTCACCTGCTTTCGAGCAGTCTGCCTGGGTCTTGCCATTTCGCTTAGCTGTTGTGTTTGTAAAGTTTGAAAACAAGCAAGAGTGAGCAACTATAGCTCAGCAAGAAATATATGTATAAGATAAGCAATATAACATTTCATATGATTGGCAGTTGATGTACTTGTTTGTTTCAATCAGTTATGAAATCACTTGTCATAGTTGATAAATCTCGAAGGTGCAACAATATTTGCCCTTGTTTTCAAAATAAACTTGCAGTTCTAGATACTGCATTGATTCAACATCTTTCTCATCAAAATAAAACACTATCAGCAACTTGGCACGAAAGCCTAAGAAGCAGTGTCAAAGCATTTTTCCAAAATGGAGGAATGGGACTTAAAGAAAACACAAAACCTGACAAGGATTGACGATGATCAGTCGCCACATCCAAGTCCAATAATCCGCGGGTCTTCTCTACCGGTAGAAGGATAGAAACTACATCCGTAACTATCCCTCGGGTGAAAACTACATCCGTAATCACCCTCGATGAAAACTACATCCGTAATCATCCTTCGGCAACACCTGGGCCGGAATAATAAGTGATGGACCGCCTGGCTCACGGCCGCTTACACATCCCGGGAATCGTTCATCAACGGTTCCCACACCTGCCAGAGTCCCTTTTTCTTTTCTTTTAAAACTTGATTTTGATTGAAAACAGAGTAGTTGAGGTCCGACATCAGTCGACCGATGATTCTTGAAATCATACAAGAAACAGAATCTGACCGGGGGTTTTCGAAAATGTTTTGAGTTCGAATGAGTTCGAGTTTGAAAGTATTAAAGAGTATCTTGGATTAACTTTGTATTTAAATAATGAACAATGATTAATAAATAATATTTTAAGATTTAATATTAATAATTAATAAAATAATTATTCGATAAAATAAACTTTTAATCCAAGATAGGGTTTCGAGTATTTACGAAGATATAACAATAGTTATTTGAGTATACGATACCACCCGAATGACCCTTCGGGTTTTCGCAATCTAGATACGATATAATGATATACCGCTCCCCGGTCAATAGTATATACGGACCGCTACGACCTCTATTGCTAGAGTCGTTGTCCGAAGAAAACATTTCAATCTAAGTTCAAGGGGGTAAAAGCATACATGTACTTGTTCAATCTCAATTGCATCAATACTTCGATAAACATAGCATTTGATATAATTTGAAAACTACAAACACAACAGTGAAAATCCTTGTATAGGGATAAGTTTTGAAAAGTAAACTTGCCTTGGTTTGGTTGGGGTGGTCAAGCGTGCGGATTCGAACGATCTATACATAAACAATAATCGTTCGTTAGTACCTTAACAATTTCTCTTTAATTACGGGGTTTTAAGGGGGTACGAAATTAACTTAACGACTTCATCTTATGACTCCCTAGCCCCACTATAGGTCCATGACATCACTCGTTTACGCTCGTCACTTACTCGACTTAATTTAGTTACCACGTTCGAACCATAACCACTAACCCTAGAATAATGTTCCACTAATCGACCTTTTTCCATTGCGCGAATTTTACTCTAGCATTTTTATAAAATCCAAAAATTCATATTTTAATCCAATTCCTTTTGGGTGGTCTTCACCACTGCATTACTTACATTCTCAAATTTTTCCATGATCCCAAATATATTTTAAGGTGTTTAAACAAGGTTCACAAGGGGGTCACTTAATGCAGTCCATAGTCCAGAAACAAAATTCACTCCTCCGGCCATAACTAAAAATCCACACATCACCTAGCTATGAATCTTACATATCCAGAAGCTACATTCAATTATCTTTCCAACAATATAAGGTAGGACATCAGGGGACATCATTTGGGTGTTCAAAATCGTGCTACAACACTGATCAAAGTTCCTGGACAAACTCAGCAAGCTCAAATCACTTAGATCAACCATTTTTCATGCTTCCATAACATAAACACCACTTAAAACACTTAGATCATGACTCATAACACTCATGGAGATATATATACTAACCATAGTCATAAAATTCACAATCTCAACATCAAAACCCAAGATCCATGCTATCCAATACATATACATTCAAGATAACCCCTAAAATACATGGATCTACTACCATACTATATGAACAACACATAACCAAGGGTGGTTTGAGATTTCATACCTTCTTGAGCTTCTAGAGACCTTGAACAAACTTTACACAACTTAAAAACACCTTAGATGGCCTCCTACAACACTCACAATGCAAGATCTAAAAGATAATAAACTCATGTTAAAACTTCTCTTACTTTCAACAATTCATAACTCAAGAACCAATGGATGGAAGGTTTTGAAATTGATACCATACCTCTTCTATGATGCAAGGAAGCCCTAGGAAGGTTGTAGATGAAGAAAACTTGGAGAGAAAATCTCTCCCTCTCTCCCAAGTTGGTTCGGCCGAGAGCTTTACTAAGGGGGGGAGAGTGTTTTTGCTTTTTGTTTTGTTGGAATGGTAAAAAGAAATGCTAGTATGATATGTATTATTGTGGTTAGTAAAGAGTAGTCACATGTTGCCAAGCTAGCCTAGGTTGCATCCATGCCCTATTGTCCCCTAAGTACATCATCCACCATGCTAGTCACTATTCACTTTTGCTTTTATGTTTTCTAGTTCCTTTTTTTCTAACTAGCTAGTTACATGGCACTTGCATGTAATTCCTTTCCTTGTAATATCATTCTCCCACCAATGCTTGTTATTTAATCCTTACTTCGTATCGTAACTTAATTATTCTCTCGTAATAATATTTCGTCGCGTAGAGATTTCCCCTATAATTCCTTAAGTACTTATTGTGTAAATTACTCGAATGTCCAAAATTCCTCGTCATAATTCTTAATAAATCCTTTAATACTCCAACCATTCTCAAATTCCAAGTTTTATAAATATTACTAACAGTAAGACTCTTGCCTTCACAATCTCTCTGTATATCTTACATCATAAATGCAACAACGCAGTTTTTCAGACAATCAATTCTATAAATCAACAGGGATAACTAGAAAGGTTCCATAATGATAATGTCACAAGATATTAAATAAAAGGAAATATTACCAAAAATTAGGGTTCTTACAATTTATTCCGGCATAATTAAATAAAGGTTGAGTGGATAATCAAGGATAAAAGATATTAATTAAATGAATTATCTGTAATTTATTTAATTAATGGGCATGCGCTATTTTAAACATGGGGAATTTAATAAGAAAATAATAAAGGAGCCGATTTAATTAATTAAATAAATTACCGGAATTAGGTGGGTGGTGCAATATTAATTATTTAGTGGAATTAATTAATATTAATGATAAAGGGCTTGGCCCAAGTTATCATTAGAAGGCCCAACCTAATTTACTTCTTGATCCCTATTGTAGCCTATAAATACTCATTATGTCGCCAAGAATAAGGGTTCTGAATTCTAGAGCTTGGAGGCTAAACCTTGGAGGATCGAAGGCCACACTTCGTTCAAGGGAGTAAGGGAATACAATAGAAGATCGTGGATTTGAATCGCTTGCGCCGTAGCGATTAAGGTAAATATTCTAACCCCCTTTGTAATATTAAACAGGTTAAACACAAATCACTATGATCCAAAGGGACCAACACCTTTTACATCCAGCTTCCCATCTCCTTCGTATACCAAGAATGAGTCTTTAGTCCTCTTCAGGTACTTAAGAATATTCTTGACTACCATCTAGTGACCTTCACCTGGATTAGACTGGTATCCGTTTGTCATGCTTAAAGCATACAAGACATCTAAACGAGTACATATCATTACATGCATTACGGAACCAATTGCCGAAACTTATGGAACCTAACTCATGCGGTCCTTATCATTCAATGATTTTGGACCATCTTCTTTTGAGATCATTATCCCATGAGACATAGGGACATATCCCTTCTTTTATCTCTTGCATCCCAAATCGATGCAATTCTTTATCAATGTATGTACTCTGACTTAAGCCGATTAATCTTTGTTGAGTATTGAATACAGTAAAAGAATACAGAGGGGGGGTGAATGGATTCTTGAACTTTTCTTTGTTCTTGAATCTTTACAACAAGATATGTGTTTAGTGTGTGAGATATGTAAGTGCAGATAACAAAGACAAACACAACACAATATCACTTTAATCTAATATTTTATTAGATAAAGATTTTGCTACAATCTGTGAATACAAATGGTAGTATTCTCAGCTTCGTTTTTCTTAGAGAGATATTTCTTGTGATGTATCTTGAAAAACTTATCTGCTAAGGAAGTGAGGCTGTATCCTTATAGACATGGATACACCTACTTACTACAAATAAGGTAGGTAAAACAAACTACTTTCCAGTATGTCTATCTCATTTGAGTAAAAGTCCAAACGGCTACAGATTTGACTTTGCAAAGCCTGTTCAGATCCACTTCTTTAGCTCCTTGTCCCTTTGTCTTATCTCTCCAAGCTTCTTTGTAGGCTTTCCAATACGCTTTATAGTACATAGTTAAATAAAGTGTCTTGGCTTGTTGCAGGTTTCTGACTTGTACAATTATTCAGTATTTTGTCTCCAAGAATGTATTCGAGAAGTGGCTAAGTGATTGATTCGAGAACTCGAATTGACTTAATCGATAACTCTGAGTTCTCGAATAGTGTTATATTGACATATCGAATCACTTCTCGAATAGCTCTTTTCTCTGGGACTCCTTGAGATATCGAATAGAGCATTTTGACATATCGAATCCCAGAGATGTCGAATAGCTTCTTTAGTCCTTGAGATATCGAATAGATCATTGACTTGTTGACTCTTAGAGAACTCGAATGATGCTTTGACTTGTTGACTCCATGAGTTCTCGAATAGAGTAATAGACATATCGAATCTCTGAGATATCGAATGAGATATCGAACAGTGTATTCAGAGATATCGAATAGTGTCTTCTGAGATATCGAATCTCTGACTTCTCGAATGCTAGACTTCTCGAATAGACAAATGTACTTCTCGAATTGGTACTTAGGCAAATTCTTCTTTTCTTCAAATCCCAACTATGATTTTTTAGCAGTCTTTATCTCCTCGCTTGAGGCATGAACCTTGGAACTTCTTTCAAGCATTATTCTTGACTTTATAAGTACAGTAACACAACTAGAATTTGATGCCTATTACAAGTACAAAACAAATAGAAACTCTACAACTAGAGGTTCCCTCAGTTAAGAGGTCATGTAGGTAATGCATAGCATTACACATACTTAGGCTTGTTATTAGATGTATTCAGGCATGCCTCTGTGACTAACAATCTCCCCAAAATTGTGAGTAAGACCCTTAGTCACAATTTCATGTCTGATAACAAGCCTAACATACATAAAGATAAAACTTGACAGTACATGTATGAATTTTGATTAGCAATGTGGATAGAACTACAGGGTGAGTAATCTTACAGCCTATGATGAAGTACTAGCCATTGTCATTTGTTTCCCTTTCCATAGCTTTAGCTTGCAAATCATCATATGCCTTCTGTCTTCTTTCTTTCTCCTTCCTTGTATTCTCATCCATAGCCTTTATTATTTCTGCCAAAGCATCCAATTCTTCAAGCAAAATTGAGTCTTTGAAATCTTCAAGTACTGGTTTCAGAATGTTTGCAGGATAGTGGTTGAGTAGATTCATTCTGATGTGGACCTGATCCCCATTTCTCCTCCTATACTTCACCACATAGGGGTTAAACTGAACTCTACACAATCCCTTTGCCCTTAGCTTTTCTGCTTCAATCTCCAGTCTCTCAATTTCTTTCTCCCTTGCTAGCCATTTCTCAAGACACTCTTTTCTGATTTTCTCCTTCTGATCTCTCTTCATCTTCACAAAATCAATTAGCTCCAGCTTCCACACTCTTTCCACTTTATCTTCTGAGCTCAACAATTCAATGATTCTTTCTATGTCATGTAGTTTTCCCCAGTGTTGACATCCTCCTTGTTTGAATTTCTCCTCCCTTCCATCAGTATATTTGATCTCAAGGCAGTTATCAACAATGGCAACATGATAGATTCTTTGAGCTTGTAAGAATTGCAGTTGGTCTTCATCAAAATCTTCATCTAGTGGTTGGAGTTTTAAGCCTGGATAGATTGTCAGAGTCCTTGACTTTGATAGCTTTGGTTTCCTTGCAGCTTTTTTGAATTTGATCCTTTTGACATGGTTGCCTGGCAGTAGCATGTGACCTTTGTTTGTGGACCATTGTAGTATTCCATTAGCAGTATGCTTTTTGAAATGTACAGATGGTTTCTTGACTTGAATCTTCTTCTCTTCTTGAGGTGGTAAAACAGTTGCAGAAGACATGGGATTAGATTTTGGTAGGTCATTACTAACAGCATTCACCCTCGACTTAGAGTCTTGTGTTGTGGTGAGATTACTGCTAGCAATGCCTAAGGCTTGCTGTTTTCCATTCTTCCTCTCATAGACTTTGCCTTGGTCATCATCCTTCTTATCCTTGCTGTCTTTCTTCTTCTTCTTATCCTCATCCCCCTTACTCCTGTGATGACTTCTCCTCCCATCACTCTTGTCTTCATCTTCATCATCCTTATTCCTCCTTGGCTTGGCCATTTCTGGAATTACACCAGTTGCAATGTATGATCTGAGAATATGTAATGCCTCTATCTCTTCAGCAGTACTTGTCCCCTTCTTCTTTTGCAGTAGATCAATGATGGCAATAATGAGTCTGTGATTTCGAGAAGTGAGATCATTGGGAATGACCAATTGTTTAATCTCTTCAATTCTGGTGCCAGACTGATAGATGATTGTCCACGGCTTCTTAATCACTTCTGGCAGCCTTGAAGGTTGGCCATTCCTCAAGTCATCATACAGACTCTTATTGTTTTCATTTACATTCCTCTTCTCTATGAGCTCAATCAGTGCATCTATCTCTAAATGTTTCAAGGCATGTAGAGTTTTGTAGGTTAGATGCCAGATTCTGGATTTTGCTACCATCATTACTTCCTTGAGCCATGAGCTATCAACTTTTCTAGGTACCACAGTGAAGTAATCGATCTGAACCTTCAAGCTCCTTAGATACAATTGAGTGTCACCAGCCTGTTCTTTTGAGACTTTCAAAAACTCCAAGAATGCATCATCATGATAGACATTTGAGTTTGCAATTTCTTGTAGCTTGGCCTCAGTGACCACCTTCACTTCTACAGGCTTGGCACTTTTAGATATGGAGAGTGAAGGTTTATCAGATGGCATACTCCCTGCAACCACTGTGGTTGTGATAGTTTGCTTTTGACCACTGGAAGTAGTGATGTGCACAGTTGGTAGAGTGACAACTGGCAGAGAAGTAGGAGGCTCATCAACTTTGTCTTTTCCTTTGCCAGGCACATGAATTAGAGATTTTGAAGTTCTTTGATGACCACCTTCAATGATTTTGATGCCCTTTACTGGTGGTTTCTCCCCCTTTGTATTTGAGTTCCTTGATGTCATCTTCTCCCCCTTAGGCTTGTTGTCAGGCACAGAGGCTATAGTATTGACCTTTGGGGTTGAAGATTCTTCAGGTAGAGGGAGACCCATGTGCTTCATCATTGCAGACAACATTGATTGTTGATGCAGAAGAACATCAGCTGTGGTGGTGGCTTGAGTGTTCAACTGCTCAGTTAGAGTTTGTACCTTGTCTGTAAGAAGAGCACTGGACTGAGTGAGAGTAGCTACTTCCTTTTCAAGTGCATCTACCTTACTGAATAATGCATTAGATTTGAAGCCATACAGGGATTGTTCTTTAAGTCTCTGCACTTCAAATCTAGACAGCTCATGCACATGAACCTCAGTGACCAGTTTGTCTCCATATTGATTTGCAAAGAGTGTCCTAAGCATGGCATTGGCTTCTGTAGTCTGGTCAGATAGAATTTGAAATTTGCTTCCTAGACCTGTGACTGTATCTTTAAGGAGAGCTAGACTATTATCCATCTTGGTGCAGGTGGTGTTGCAGTGTCTGAGATCTTTGACCACACTGTCTAGTTGAGGAAATTTGGCATCAAAGGCCCTCTTGATCTCTTCTACTGAAGTGGCTGTCTTGTCACTCACCTTGTTGACTTCAGTTTTGACTCCCTTGCCAAGATAGTGTGCAGCCTTGAGGAAACCCTTGTAGGAATCATTGACAGCTTCATACACTTCACTAGGGGACAGGGATTTTGCATTTGAACCCAGTGAAGTGATGTATTCCTCTCTAAGATATTGAAGTGCTTCACTGAGAGTTACATCATACTTTCCTTGCATCCAGGCATCTACATTGCCATCTCTCTCAGCATCATCAATAATCTTGGCCTTCTGCATCTCCACATCATCCCTATGGCATAGTAGGATGGCTTCATAATCTGGATTTGAGATGTTGGAGGTGACAAGGTTCTGGACTATTTTGACAAACTCAGGAATCTGATCCACAACATAGCTTTGGAGAGCTTCAATGGACATTTGTGGTGGAACAGACCCTGATCCTGAAGCACTATCATGTTGCACAGGCTTCAGCCATTGGGACAAAAAGTGAGAGCTAGAGCTAGGCAAGATAGACTCCTCAGTTACAGATGCAACTTCTGTAACCGGATGGAAAGACTCTGCTACTGTTGTCTCCACAGAAGTGGGATGAGTTACAACAGTAGTTGACACAGGCACAGAGTCTCTAGTTAAAACTAGTGAATCCTCTATGTTTTTGATGGTGTCATTAGGAGATGCCCCAGCATGCATTCCCTGACCATCTAAATGTGGTACCTGGGTGGTGAGCAAGGTGTCATGCACCAAGTCACTTGAATCCATTGGCACATATTGGCATGTTGTGGGGGTAAGTCCTAAATAAACTCTCCATAAGGGGAGTTATATTGAGCCTTACATCCACATCATTCCTAGTCTCCAAGCTACCAAAAATGAGTTTGGTCATGGATTTCGGATAGCCTATTCTATTTTTGTCTAACCCAGGCAATTCAATCAATTTAACTTCTATGAAATTAAGTACAGATTGAATAAAGCGAGGGAAGAAAATTTCATTACCTCTCTTGGCTGAGTTCTTACCCAGTCTCCCATACAATTCTTGCATTATGATTAAACCAACATCAATCTTTCTCCCATATGCTAGAGCATATCCTATTTGTTGAACAGGCGTGCTGATTTGATCAAAGCTGGACTTTCTTGCTGTGAAGACTTGAAGAAGAGTGGCAAAGACATAGCTCCATTCCTTCCTCAAGTACTTCCTATTCAAATTTCCAAGCTTGATTCTATCTTAGTAGTTGATAAAATCAAAGAAATCTTCCAATTCCTGATCAGTTGCTTGACTATCATACACTCCTTATTGTAACCCCAGTGCTTGATTCATATTTTCAGTAGTGATGGTGATTTCCTTGTCCTGAATCTTGCAATAGATTACGTATGAAGTTATTGCATTCTCTAGGGCCACGACCTCCACAGTAGCAGTTCTTCAAAACTGTTCTAGTAAATCTAGATACAGAGTTGGGTTGGCTGAGAGTGCATCCTTGATGTATGATTCAGCCATCCATCGAACGAAGCACTTAAAGTTTGCATTGGGTGCTTCAAAATCGTTGGTTATTGCTATGAAATTGGTGTGGGTAGGAATTGTGAGTTGGGTATTTGCCATTGTTACACAGAGAAATGAGAAGAGAATGAAGGTTGAAGAAGAAATTTAGCTTTTGACGTTAGGGTTTAAGAGGTTTTGGAACTTTAGCTGCCTGAGAAATCGAATGAAATGATTTGAACAGTTGTGGAATTGTATATATGTGAGTGACTTGAGTTGTCGACTAGATATAAGTTTTGTATCGACAAGTCAGCGAGAAATCAGCCTTTTCAAATGATTCGATAACTCAAATACAGTATTCGAGAACTCCATCATTAGAGAACTAAAATACTCTATTCGAGAACTCAAGTGTGCTATTCGATTTCTCCAAAAGACACTATTCGAGAACTCAGGAGGGTTCTTGATAGGCCTATTCGAGAACTCGAGCCATGACAAAACAATGAACCATTCGAGAAGTCTGACTTATCGACCTATACTTTTCACTCATAAAATTCAATTTTCACTATCTTTTAAAATTTACCAGAAATATTCACTGAAGAATATTCTACTAAATTAAATAGTGATTCTCTCAAAATTTCACAGAAATTTCAAGCTAAAGATGTATGATTTTCAACATATGCAGCATTGTGGAATATTTATAAATCATAATCCAGCCAATACTTACTTTAAAAATATTGAGCATTTAATAAAGTAAGTATTTTTGCTGCAACAATCTAGTTGATATATTCACTCAGCCAGAATTTGAAGAATTCAGCATTCCAATCTCACTAACCAACCTTGTGAAGGTGGCTTCATCTAATGGCTTAGTGAATATGTCAGCTAGTTGGTTCTCTGTGGGAACATAATGTAACTCAATGGTTCCATTAGTTGCATGCTCCCTTATGAAGTGATATCTGATGTCAATGTGCTTTGTCCTAGAATGATTGACAGGATTGGAAACTATAGAGATTGCACTTGTGTTGTCACACATGATTGGAATTCTTTCCAACACAAGTCCATAATCTCTATGTTGGTTTCTGATCCAAAGCACTTGAGCACAACAACTTCCAGCAGCTATGTACTCAGCTTCAGCTGTGGAAGTTGACACAGATTGTTGTTTCTTGCTGTACCAAGAGACTAACCTTTGTCCAAGAAAATGGCAGCTACCTGAGGTGCTTTTCCTATCCACTCTGCATCCAGCATAATCAGCATCAGGATAACCAACCAGATTGAACCCTGTGTCCTTAGGATACCATAACCCCAAGTTTGGTGTGCCCTTCAGATATCAAATCAAATTTCCAATTTCCAAATTTCCAAGCTTGATTCTATCTGAGTAGTTGATAAAATCAAAGAAATCTTCCAATTCCTGATCAGTTGCTTGACTATCATACACTCCTTGTTGTAACCCCAGTGCTTGATTCATATTTTCAGTAGTGATGGTGATTTCCTTGTCTTGAATCTTGCAATAGATTACGTATGAAGTTATTGCATTCTCTAGGGCCACGACCTCCACAGTAGCAGTTCTCCAAAACTGTTCTAGTAAATCTAGATACAGAGTTGGGTTGGCTGAGAGTGCATCCTTGATGTATGATTCAACCATCCATCGAACGAAGCACTTAAAGTTTGCATTGGGTGCTTCAACATCGTTGGTTATTGCTATGAAATTGGTGTGGGTAGGAATTGTGAGTTGGGTATTTGCCATTGTTACACAGAGAGATGAGAAGAGAATGAAAGTTGAAGAAGAAATTTAGCTTTTGACGTTAGGGTTTAAGAGGTTTTGGAACTTTAGCTGCCTGAGAAATCGAATGAAATGATTTGAACAGTTGTGGAATTGTATATATGTGAGTGACTTGAGTTGTCGACTAGATATAAGTTTTGTATCGACAAGTCAGTCATTCGAGAAGTATAAAACAACTATTCGATAAGTCAAGAAAGGCTTATTCGATATCTCAAGCAGTTTGTAACTCACAGCTGGCAGTTATTTAACTCAGAAAATAATTCTAAGCTAAATAAAATATGTTTTTATGAGCGAAATGAAATTTTGAATATAAATCCAAAAAGCGATTAAGTGTCAGCGAGAAATCAGCCTTTTCAAATGATTCGATAACTCAAATACAGTATTCGAGAACTCCATCATTAGAGAACTAAAATACTCTATTCGAGAACTCAAGTGTGCTATTCGATTTCTCCAAAAGACACTATTCGAGAACTCAGGAGGGTTCTTGATAGGCCTATTCGAGAACTCGAGCCATGACAAAACAATGAACCATTCGAGAAGTCTGACTTATCGAACTATACTTCTCACTCATAAAATTCAATTTTCACTATCTTTTAAAATTTACCAGAAATATTCACTGAAGAATATTCTACTAAATTAAATAGTGATTCTCTCAAAATTTCACAGAAATTTCAAGCTAAAGATATATGATTTTCAACATATGTAGTATTGTGAAATATTTATAAATCATAATACAACCAATACTTACTTTAAAAATATTGAGCATTTGATAAAGTAAGTATTTATTGCTACAACAATCTAGTTGATATATTCACTCAGCCAGAATTTGAAGAATTCAGCATTCCAATCTCACTAACCAACCTTGTGAAGGTGGCTTCATCCAATGGCTTAGTGAATATGTCAGCTGGTTGTTTCTCTGTGGGAACATAATGTAACTCAATGGTTCCATTAGTTGCATGCTCCCTTATGAAGTGATATCTGATGTCAATGTGCTTTGTCCTAGAATGATTGACAGGATTGGAAACTATAGAGATTGCACTTGTGTTGTCACACATGATTGGAATTCTTTCCAACACAAGTCCATAATCTCTAAGTTGGTTTCTGATCCAAAGCACTTGAGCACAGCAACTTCCAGCAGCTATGTACTCAGCTTCAGCTGTGGAAGTTGACACAGATTGTTGTTTCTTGCTGTACCAAGAGACTAACCTTTGTCCAAGAAACTTGCAGCTACCTGAGGTGCTTTTCCAATCCACTCTGCATCCAGCATAATCAGCATCAGAATAACCAACCAGATTGAACCCTGTGTCCTTAGGATACCATAACCCCAAGTTTGGTGTGCCCTTCAGATATCAAATCAAATTTCCAATTTCCAAATTTCCAAGCTTGATTCTATCTGAGTAGTTGATAAAATCAAAGAAATCTTCCAATTCCTGATTAGTTGCTTGACTATCATACACTCCTTGTTGTAACCCCAGTGCTTGATTCATATTTTCAGTTGTGATGGTGATTTCCTTGTTCTGAATCTTGCAATAGATTACGTATGAAGTTATTGCATTCTCTAGGGCCACGATCTCCACAGTAGCAGTTCTCCAAAACTGTTCTAGTAAATCTATATACAGAGTTGGGTTGGCTGAGAGTGCATCCTTGATGTATGATTCAACCATCCATCGAACGAAGCACTTAAAGTTTCCATTGGGTGCTTCAACATCGTTGGTTATTGCTATGAAATTCGTGTGGGTAGGAATTGTGAGTTGGGTATTTGCCATTTTTACATAGAGAGATGAGAAGAGAATGAAGGTTGAAGAAGAAATTTAGCTTTTGACGTTAAGGTTTACAGAGGTTTTGGAACTTTAGCTGCCTGAGAAATCGAATGAAATGATTTGAAAAGTTGTGGAATTGTATATGTGTGAGTTACTTGAGTTGTCGATTAGATATAAGTTTTGTATCGACAAGTCAGTCATTCGAGAAGTATAAAACAACTATTCGATAAGTCAAGAAAGGCTTATTCGATATCTCAAGCAGTTTGTAACTCACAGCTGGCAGTTATTTAACTCAGAAAATAATTCTAAGCTAAATAAAATATGTTTTTATGAGCGAAATGAAATTTTGAATATAAATCCAAAAAGCGATTAAGTGTCAGCGAGAAATCAGCCTTTTCAAATGATTTAATAACTCAAATACAGTATTCGAGAACTCCATCATTAGAGAACTAAAATCCTCTATTCGAGAACTCAAGTGTGCTATTCGATTTCTCCAAAAGACACTATTCGAGAACTCAGGAGGGTTCTTGATAGGCCTATTCGAGAACACGAGCCATGACAAAACAATGAACCATTCGAGAAGTCTGACTTATCGAACTATACTTTTCACTCATAAAATTCAATTTTCACTATCTTTTAAAATTTACCAGAAATATTCACTGAAGAATATTCTACTAAATTAAATAGTGATTCTCTCAAAATTTCACAGAAATTTCAAGCTAAAGATGTATGATTTTCAACATATGCATCATTGTGGAATATTTATAAATCATAATCCAGCCAATACTTACTTTAAAAATATTGAGCATTTGATAAAGTAAGTATTTACTGCTGCAACAATCTAGTTGATATATTCACTCAGCCAGAATTTGAAGAATTCAGCATTCCAATCTCACTAACCAACCTTGTGAAGGTGGCTTCATCTAATGGCTTAGTGAATATGTCAGCTAGTTGTTTCTCTGTGGGAACATAATGTAACTCAATGGTTCCATTAGTTGCATGCTCCCTTATGAAGTGATATCTGATGTCAATGTGCTTTGTCCTAGAATGATTGACAGGATTGGAAACTATAGAGATTGCACTTGTGTTGTCACACATGATTGGAATTCTTTCCAACACAAGTCCATAATCTCTATGTTGGTTTCTGATCCAAAGCACTTGAGCACAGCAACTTCCAGCAGCTATGTTCTCAGCTTCAGCTGTGGAAGTTGACACAGATTGTTGTTTCTTGCTGTACCAAGGGACTAACCTTTGTCCAAGAAAATGGCAGCTACCTGAGGTGCTTTTCCTATCCACTTTGCATCCAGCATAATCAGCATCAGAATAACCAACCAGATTGAACCCTGTGTCCTTAGGATACCATAACCCCAAGTTTGGTGTGCCCTTCAGATATCAAATCAAATTTCCAATTTCCAAATTTCCAAGCTTGATTCTATCTGAGTAGTTGATAAAATCAAAGAAATCTTCCAATTCCTGATTAGTTGCTTGACTATCATACACTCCTTGTTGTAACCCCAGTGCTTGATTCATATTTTCAGTAGTGATGGTGATTTCCTTGTCCTGAAGCTTGCAATAGATTACGTATGAAGTTATTGCATTCTCTAAGGCCACGACCTCCACAGTAGCAGTTCTCCAAAACTGTTCTAGTAAATCTAGATACAGAGTTGGGTTGGCTGAGAGTGCATCCTTGATGTATGATTCAGCCATCCATCGAACGAAGCACTTAAAGTTTGCATTGGGTGCTTCAACATCGTTGGTTATTGCTATGAAATTGGTGTGGGTAGGAATTGTGAGTTGGGTATTTGCCATTGTTACACAGAGAGATGAGATGAGAATGAAAGTTGAAGAAGAAATTTAGCTTTTGACGTTAGGGTTTACAGAGGTTTTGGAACTTTAGCTGCCTGAGAAATCGAATGAAATGATTTGAACAGTTGTGGAATTGTATATATGTGATTGACTTGAGTTGTCGATTAGATATAAGTTTTGTATCGACAAGTCAGTCATTCGAGAAGTATAAAACAACTATTCGATAAGTCAAGAAAGGCTTATTCGATATCTCAAGCAGTTTGTAACTCACAGCTGGCAGTTATTTAACTCATAAAATAATTCTAAGCTAAATAAAATATGTTTTTATGAGCGAAATGAAATTTTGAATATAAATCCAAAAAGCGATTAAGTGTCAGCGAGAAATCAGCCTTTTCAATTGATTCGATAACTCAAATACAGTATTCGAGAACTCCATCATTAGAGAACTAAAATACTCTATTCGAGAACTCAAGTGTGCTATTCGATTTCTCCAAAAGACACTATTCGAGAACTCAGGAGGGTTCTTGATAGGCCTATTCGAGAACTCGAGCCATGACAAAACAATGAACCATTCGAGAAGTCTGACTTATCGAACTATACTTTTCACTCATAAAATTCAATTTTCACTATCTTTTAAAATTTACCAGAAATATTCACTGAAGAATATTCTACTAAATTAAATAGTGATTCTCTCAAAATTTCACAGAAATTTCAAGCTAAAGATGTATGATTTTCAACATATGCAGCATTGTGGAATATTTATAAATCATAATCCAGCCAATACTTACTTTAAAAATATTGAGCATTTGATAAAGTAAGTATTTACTGCTGCAACAATCTAGTTGATATATTCACTCAGCCAGAATTTGAAGAATTCAGCATTCCAATCTCACTAACCAACCTTGTGAAGGTGGCTTCATCTAATGGCTTAGTGAATATGTCAGCTAGTTGTTTCTCTGTGGGAACATAATGTAACTCAATGGTTCCATTAGTTGCATGCTCCCTTATGAAGTGATATCTGATGTCAATGTGCTTTGTCCTAGAATGATTGACAGGATTGGAAACTATAGAGATTGCACTTGTGTTGTCACACATGATTGGAATTCTTTCCAACACAAGTCCATAATCTCTATGTTGGTTTCTGATCCAAAGCACTTGAGCACAGCAACTTCCAGCAGCTATGTACTCAGCTTCAGCTGTGGAAGTTGACACAGATTGTTGTTTCTTGCTGTACCAAGGGACTAGCCTTTGTCCAAGAAAATGGCAGCTACCTGAGGTGCTTTTCCTATCCACTCTGCATCCAGCATAATCAGCATCAGAATAACCAACCAGATTGAACCCTGTGTCCTTAGGATACCATAACCCCAAGTTTGGTGTGCCCTTCAGATATCAAATCAAATTTCAAATTTCCCAATTTCCAAGCTTGATTCTATCTGAGTAGTTGATAAAATCAAAGAAATCTTCCAATTCCTGATCAGTTGCTTGACTATCATACACTCCTTGTTGTAACCCCAGTGCTTGATTCATATTTTCAGTTGTGATGGCGATTTCCTTGTCTAGAATCTTGCAATAGATTACGTATGAAGTTATTGCATTCTCTAGGGCCACGACCTCTACAGTAGCAGTTCTCCAAAACTGTTCTAGTAAATCTAGATACAGAGTTGGGTTGGCTGAGAGTGCATCCTTGATGTATGATTCAGCCATCCATCGAACGAAGCACTTAAAGTTTGCATTGGGTGCTTCAACATCGTTGGTTATTGCTATGAAATTGGTGTGGGTAGGAATTGTGAGTTGGGTATTTGCCATTGTTACACAGAGAGATGAGAAGAGAATGAAGGTTGAAGAAGAAATTTAGCTTTTGACATTAGGGTTTACAGAGGTTTTGGAACTTTAGCTGCCTGAGAAATCGAATGAAATGATTTGAACAGTTGTGGAATTGTATATATGTGAGTGACTTGAGTTGTCGATTAGATATAAGTTTTGTATCGACAAGTCAGTCATTCGAGAAGTATAAAACAACTATTCGATAAGTCAAGAAAGGCTTATTCGATATCTCAAGCAGTTTGTAACTCACAGCTGGCAGTTATTTAACTCAGAAAATAATTCTAAGCTAAATAAAATATGTTTTTATGAGCGAAATGAAATTTTGAATATAAATCCAAAAAGCGATTAAGTGTCACCGAGAAATCAGCCTTTTCAAATGATTCGATAACTCAAATACATTATTCGAGAACTCCATCATTAGAGAACTAAAATACTCTATTCGAGAACTCAAGTGTGCTATTCGATTTCTCCAAAAGACACTATTCGAGAACTCAGGAGGGTTCTTGATAGGCCTATTCGAGAACTCGAGCCATGACAAAACAATGAACCATTCGAGAAGTCTGACTTATCGAACTATACTTTTCACTCATAAAATTCAATTTTCACTATCTTTTAAAATTTACCAGAAATATTCACTGAAGAATATTCTACTAAATTAAATAGTGATTCTCTCAAAATTTCACAGAAATTTCAAGCTAAAGATGTATGATTTTCAACATATGCAGCATTGTGGAATATTTATAAATCATAATCCAGCCAATACTTACTTTAAAAATATTGAGCATTTGATAAAGTAAGTATTTACTGCTGCAACATTATAGTTGATATATTCACTCAGCCAGAATTTGAAGAATTCAGCATTCCAATCTCACTAACCAACCTTGTGAAGGTGGCTTCATCCAATGGCTTAGTGAATATGTCAGCTAGTTGTTTCTCTGTGGGAACATAATGTAACTCAATGGTTCCATTAGTTGCATGCTCCCTTATGAAGTGATATCTGATGTCAATGTGCTTTGTCCTAGAATGATTGACAGGATTGGAAACTATAGAGATTGCACTTGTGTTGTCACACATGATTGGAATTCTTTCCAACACAAGTCCATAATCTCTATGTTGGTTTCTGATCCAAAGCACTTGAGCACATCAACTTCCAGCAGCTATGTACTCAGCTTCAGCTGTGGAAGTTGACACAGATTGTTGTTTCTTGCTGTACCAAGGGACTAACCTTTGTCCAAGAAAATGGCAGCTACCTGAGGTGCTTTTCCTATCCACTCTACATCCAGCATAATCAGCATCAGAATAACCAACCAGACTGAACCTTGTGTCCTTAGGATACCATAACCCCAAGTTTGGTGTGCCCTTCAGATATCAAATCAAATTTCCAATTTCCAAATTTCCAAGGTTGATTCTATCTGAGTAGTTGATAAAATCAAAGAAATCTTCCAATTCCTGATCAGTTGCTTGACTATCATACACTCCTTGTTGTAACCCAAGTGCTTGATTCATATTTTCAGTAGTGATGGTGATTTCCTTGTCCTGAATCTTGCAATAGATTACGTATGAAGTTATTGCATTCTCTAGGGCCACGACCTCCACAGTAGCAGTTCTCCAAAACTGTTCTAGTAAATCTAGATACAGAGTTGGGTTGGCTGAGAGTGCATCCTTGATGTATGATTCAGCCATCCATCGAACGAAGCACTTAAAGTTTACATTGGGTGCTTCAACATCGTTGGTTATTGGTATGAAATAGGTGTGGGTAGGAATTGTGAGTTGGGTATTTGCCATTGTTACACAGAGAGATGAGAAGAGAATGAAAGTTGAAGAAGAAATTTAGCTTTTGACGTTAGGGTTTACAGAGGTTTTAGAACTTTAGCTGCCTGAGAAATCGAATGAAATGATTTGAACAGTTGTGGAATTGTATATATGTGAGTGACTTGAGTTGTCGATTAGATATAAGTTTTGTATCGACAAGTCAGTCATTCGAGAAGTATAAAACAACTATTCGATAAGTCAAGAAAGGCTTATTCGATATCTCAAGCAGTTTGTAACTCACAGCTGGCAGTTATTTAACTCAGAAAATAATTCTAAGCTAAATAAAATATGTTTTTATAAGCGAAATGAAATTTTGAATATAAATCCAAAAAGCGATTAAGTGTCAGCGAGAAATCAGCCTTTTCAAATGATTTGATAACTCAAATACAGTATTCGAGAACTCCATCATTAGAGAACTAAAATCATCTATTCGAGAACTCAAGTGTGCTATTCGATTTCTCCAAAAGACACTATTTGAGAACTCAGGAGGGTTCTTGATAGGCCTATTCGAGAACTCGATCCATGACAAAACAATGAACCATTCGAGAAGTCTGACTTATCGAACTATACTTTTCACTCATAAAATTCAATTTTCACTATCTTTTAAAATTTACCAGAAATATTCACTGAAGAATATTCTACTAAATTAAATAGTGATTCTCTCAAAATTTCACAGAAATGTCAAGCTAAAGATGTATGATTTTCAACATATGCAGCATTGTGGAATATTTATAAATCATAATCCAGCCAATACTTACTTTAAAAATATTGAGCATTTGATAAAGTAAGTATTTATTGCTGCAACAATCTAGTCGATATATTCACTCAGCCAGAATTTGAAGAATTCAGCATTCCAATCTCACTAACCAACCTTGTGAAGGTGGCTTCATCTAATGGCTTAGTGAATATGTCAGCTAGTTGTTTCTCTGTGGGAACATAATGTAACTCAATGGTTCCATTAGTTGCATGCTCCCTTATGAAGTGATATCTGATGTCAATGTGCTTTGTCCTAGAGTGATTGATAGGATTGGAAACTATAGAGATTGCACTTGTGTTGTCACACATGATTGGAATTCTTTCCAACACAAGTCCATAATCTCTAAGTTGGTTTCTGATCCAAAGCACTTGAGCACAACAACTTCCAGCAGCTATGTACTCAGCTTCAGCTGTGGAAGTTGACACAGATTGTTGTTTCTTGCTGTACCAAGAGACTAACCTTTGTCCAAGAAACTGGTAGCTACTTTAGGTGCTTTTCCTATCCACTCTGCATCCAGCATAATCAGCATCAGAATAACCAACCAGATTGAACCTTGTGTCCTTAGGATACCATAACCCCAAGTTTGGTGTGCCCTTCAGATATCAAATCAAATTTCCAATTTCCAAATTTCCAAGGTTGATTCTATCTGAGTAGTTGATAAAATCAAAGAAATCTTCCAATTCCTAATCAGTTGCTTGACTATCATACACTCCTTGTTGTAACCCCAGTGCTTGATTCATATTTTCAGTTGTGATGGTGATTTCCTTGTCCTGAATCTTGCAATAGATTACGTATGAAGTTATTGCATTCTCTAGGGCCACGACCTCCACAGTAGCAGTTCTCCAAAACTGTTCTAGTAAATCTAGATACAGAGTTGGGTTGGCTGAGAGTGCATCCTTGATGTATGATTCAGCCATCCATCGAACGAAGCACTTAAAGTTTGCATTGGGTGCTTCAACATCGTTGGTTATTGCTATGAAATTGTTGTGGGTAGGAATTGTGAGTTGGGTATTTGCCATTGTTACACAGAGAGATGAGAAGAGAATGAAGGTTGAAGAAGAAATTTAGCTTTTGACGTTAGGGTTTACAGAGGTTTTGGAACTTTAGCTGCCTGAGAAATCGAATGAAATGATTTGAACAGTTGTGGAATTGTATATATGTGAGTGACTTGAGTTGTCGATTAGATATAAGTTTTGTATCGACAAGTCAGTCATTCGAGAAGTATAAAACAACTATTCGATAAGTCAAGAAAGGCTTATTTGATATCTCAAGCAGTTTGTAACTCACTGCTGGCAGTTATTTAACTCAGAAAATAATTCTAAGCTAAATAAAATATGTTTTTATGAGCGAAATGAAATTTTGAATATAAATCCAAAAAGCAATTAAGTGTCAGCGAGAAATCTGCCTTTTCAAATGATTCGATAACTCAAATACAGTATTCGAGAACTCCATCATTAGAGAACTAAAATACTCTATTCGAGAACTCAAGTGTGCTATTCGATTTCTCCAAAAGACACTATTCGAGAACTCAGTAGGGTTCTTGATAGGCCTATTCGAGAACTCGAGTCATGACAAAACAATGAACCATTCGAGAAGTCTGACTTATCGAACTATACTTTTCACTCATAAAATTCAATTTTCACTATCTTTTAAAATTTACCAGAAATATTCACTGAAGAATATTCTACTAAATTAAATAGTGATTCTCTCAAAATTTCGAAGAAATTTCAAGCTAAAAATGTATGATTTTCAACATACGCAGCATTGTGGAATATTTATAAATCATAATCCATCCAATACTTACTTTAAAAATATTGAGCATTTGATAAAGTAAGTATTTATTGCTGCAACAATCTAGTTGATATATTCACTCAGCCAGAATTTGAAGAATTCAGCATTCCAATCTCACTAACCAACCTTGTGAAGGTGGCTTCATCTAATGGCTTAGTGAATATGTCAACTAGTTGTTTCTCTGTGGGAACATAATGTAACTCAATGGTTCCATTAGTTGCATGCTCCTTTATGAAGTGATATCTGATGTCAATGTGCTTTGACCTAGAATGATTGACAGGATTGGAAACTATAGAGATTGCACTTGTGTTGTCACACATGATTGGAATTATTTCCAACACAAGTCCATAATCTCTAAGTTGGTTTCTGATCCAAAGCACTTGAGCACAGAAACTTCCAGCAGCTATGTACTCAGCTTCAGCTGTGGAAGTTGACACAGATTGTTGTTTCTTGCTGTACCAAGAGACTAACCTTTGTCCAAAAAACTGGCAGCTACCTGAGGTGCTTTTCCTATCCACTCTGCATCCAGCATAATCAGCATCAGAATAACCAACCAGATTGTAGCTTGTGTCCTTAGGATACCATAACCCCAAGTTTGGTGTGCCCTTCAGATATCTGAAAATCCTCTTTATTGCTATCATATGTGATTCCTTTGGATTTGATTGAAACCTTACACACAAGCATGTTGCAAACATGATGTCTGGCCTACTAGCAGTGAGGTAGAGTAGAGAACCAACCATGCCTCTGTAGATTGAGATATCTACCTTCTTGCCCTTACTATCTTCATCTAACTTGGTAGTAGTGGCCATGGGTGTCTTTGCAGGTGAGCATTCTTCTAAGTCAAATTTCTTCAATAGATCCTTGATGTATTTTGTTTGACTTATAAAAATGCCATCCTTCCTTTGACTCACTTGTAGCCCAAGAAAGAATGTTAATTCTCCCATCATACTCATCTCATATCTGCTCTGCATGAGCTTAGAGAATTTCTCACACAGCTTCTCATTTGTAGAGCCAAATATGATATCATCCACATAGATTTGAACTAAGATAATATCATCACCATGTTTCTTGTAAAACAGTGTCTTGTCTAGTGTGCCTCTAGTGAATTGATTCTTAAGTAGAAATTGTGACAATGTGTCATACCATGCCCTAGGAGCTTGCTTAAGTCCATACAATGCTTTAAGCAATCTGTAGACAAAGTGAGGGAATTGTGGATCCTCAAAGCCAGGTGGCTGTTGCACATATACTTCTTCTTCCAACTCCCCATTCAGAAATGCACTCTTGACATCCATTTGATAGACCTTGAAATTAGAATGTGCAGCAAATGCCAAGAAAATTCTGATGGCCTCTAGTCTGGCAACAGGGGCAAAAGTCTCATCATAGTCAATGCCCTCCTGTTGAGAGTATCCTTTTGCAACCAACCTTGCTTTGTTTCTTATGACTACACCATTTTCATCCATCTTATTCCTTAGAACCCATTTTGTTCCAACAATGGTTCTATCCTTTGGTGCAGGCACAAGTTCCCATACTTTGCTTCTTTCAAATTGGTTTAGCTCCTCTTGCATAGCAATTATCCAATCAGGATCCAACAATGCATCTTCAAGTTTCTTAGGCTCAACTTGGGATAGAAAGCAACCATAGAGACATTCATTTAGAGTTGCTCTCCTTGTCCTCAATCCTGTATTTGGATCTCCAATTATCTGATCTGCAGTATGTGATCTATCCCATTTCCTTGTATGTTCAGATTGATTTCTCAGCCTTGATGTTGCTTCATCATCCAGATCATGATCATTTACAATTCATCCCCCTGTGAAGTTTCCACTAATCACAGGTGTGTCTTGGATGCTTGTTTCTTCATTGTTGGTTGACACAGGTTCTTCATTCACTTGAGTTTGTTTGATTGCGGGCTCAAATTCAGTTTCAATCTCCTCATCAGAATCATCTAGATTGTCAAACTTCAAAGGATCTTTATCTTCATCATTGGCTTCTTCTAATCCAGGTAGTTTGCTGTCATCAAATGTCACATCTGTGCTTTCCATAACTTTCTTTTGAGTGATGACATAAACTTTGTATGCAATTCTTTCCATAGAGTAGCCAAGAAAAATTCCTTCAAATGCTTTTGCATCAAACTTTCCAACATATTCTGAGTTGTCTTTTAACATAAAGCAGTTGCTTCCAAAAGTATGAACATACTTTAAAGTGGGCTTCTTTCCAGTCATCAAGTTGTAAGGTGTCTTTCCAGTGTTTTTGTTGATGAGGGTTCTGTTTTGGATATAGCATGCAGTGCTCACAGCCTCAGCCCAAAAACATGTAGGCATCTTTGCATCAAGTAACATTGTTCTAGCAGACTCAATCAGAGTTCTATTCTTTCTTTCAACAACTCCATTTTGTTGTGGAGTCCTTGGAGCTGAGAATTGTTGAGAAATACCATTTTCTTTGCAGAATGCTTCAAGCATGGCATTTCTGAACTATGTTCCATTATCACTTCTTAATGCAATCACACTTGCATTGTTTGCCTTTGCTTCCTTGTCAATTTTCTTTATATGCTCAATGATTACTTGGGGAGCCTCATCCTTTGATGCCAAAAATTCTACCCATGTATACCTTGTGAAATCATCAACCATCACCAGAGCATACTTTTTCCTTCCTAGTGACATAATATTGACAGGCCCAAACATGTCCATATGAATTAGTTGTAGGGGCTTGGATATTGATGTCACTATCTTTGACTTGTGGCTTGATCTTTTCATTTTTCCCTTTTGACAAGCCTCACACACTCCTTCTTGACAGAATTCAAGTGTGGGCATGCCTCTTACTAACTCTCTTTTGACTAGAGAATTAATGCCTTTGAAGTTCAAGTGTGATAGCTTCTTATGCCACAGCCAACTATCTTCATTTGATGCTTTTGAGTAAAAGCAACAGATTTTGTCCTTGTTTGTAGAGTTCATATTGGCTACAAACAGGCTTCCTTTCCTTACTCCAGATAGAGCAAAGTCACCAGTCTTTTTGTGGGTGATCAAACATTCATCTTTGTAAAAATTCACTTTGAAGCCTCTGTCAGTAAATTGACCAACACTCAGTAGATTGTGCTTGAGTCCCTTGACCAGTGCTACATTTTCAATGATGACATTTCCAATTTCCAACTTGCCATATCCCAGTGTGTTTCCAATGCTGTCATCTCCAAAAGCAACCATTGGGCCAGCCTTCTCCTCATACTGTGATAGCAGGGCCATATCACCAGTCATATGGTTTGAGCATCCACTGTCCAAAATCCACATGACCTTTCTTTCACTTTCTTTGCCCTGCAAACACAAAGGTATTACTTCTCCTTTGGTACCCAAACAAGTTTGGGTCCATGTGGCTTAGCAACAGTTTTAACATAAACAGCATGCTTATCACTTTTCTTGATGTTAGTCTTCTTGTCACTGTTAGAAGTCTTAGAATCAGGGTTCTTAGACTTAGGTGACAAAGGCACCTTCCTATCTTTAGGAGGACTTGAAGACTTTGTTCTTGTGTAGTGTGTGTGAACATTGTGACTGATGCAACCTTCCATGAATTGTCTTCTCAAATTAAAGCAACTAGTCATTACATTCATGTTACATGGCATACAATCAAATTTATCATAGAAAGGAGAGTCTCTATGTCTTAAAGGCACAGAGCAATCATAGAATGGTTTAGCAACACTACCAGATGGTTTCTTGCATGCATGAGTTAAATGATTAGTGCTAAAACAATTTTGACAAACTTTCCTGGGGGCATTTCGCACATAACCATAATTGTTGTCCTTGTTAATCCCTAATTTGCCATTCCTGTATTGTTTCTTTTTAGCCACTTTCTTCTCAAACTCATTATTCCCAGCTGAAACAAATTTCTCAAGTCTAGGTTTACCTCCTACTGACTCCTTGGCTTTGGTTTTGACATTCTCACTCTTAGAGGATGCTTGTTGTTCATTTGATTGTGCCTTATCTTCATCATCCAACATTTGCTTAATGAGTAAGGCATCCTCATCAATCTCAAGTGTTGGTCTTTTAAATATTGGGGTCTCAGCCTTTTTCAAAACCTGAGGCACTTCCTCTTGAACAACAATGTCATCTTCAATGACTGCACAGCCTTTCCTCTGCTTGAGAGTGTCATAATCAAGTCCAATAGCAGCCTTAGGTCTAGCTAGATTTTTCTCATGGTAGGACTGCAATAGACTAGAGGAATTCTTGAATGTTTTCAATTTAAATTCATTTTCAGCTAGTTCATCCCTAAGAGCTTTCTCAACTTGACTAGCACATAGAACCTTATTCTTTAGATATTCGATTTCTTGTTTAAGGTTTTCTATTTGCATAGCAGTTAGTTCTAGTTCCTCATTTCTTTTGTTTAACAGTTCATTCCTAGTAGACAGTTTAGCAATCTCTTCATTAGCAGCAGTCATACTAGTATGAATATTAAACATCTCAACAGATAGTTGTTCAACCATAGATTTGTATTCAGAAATAGACATGTCTATAGTAGTGAGGGATGGTACCTGAGAGTCTGATTCAGATGGTTCTTCCTTGGAGTTGGCCATCAAGGCATAGTTGCAGAATTCTTGTTCTTCTCCATCACTATTAGAATCATCCCAACACTTCCCTTCAGCTATGTAGGCCTTACCTGGTGCATGCTTCTTTAGTAGAGCCTCATACTTAGCTTTAAGCTCAAGAAACTCCTTATCCTTCTTCTTAGGCTTCTTGCATTCACTGGCAAAATGCCCTAGGTCATTGCATCTATAACATCTCACAGATGACCTATCCACATAGTTGGTTTTGAATTTGTTTTTGTTTGCTTTCACAGGTGCCTTGCTCTTGTTGAATGAATGATTTTGAGATCTAGACTTGAAGGGCTGATTCCTCTTAAATCTGATGTTTGGGAATTTTCTAGCCATAAAAGCATATGAAGTGTTTTCCATGGCATCCAACTCTTCAAGAGTATAGAACTCATCTTCTTCCTTTTCATTAACAGGTTCAGTCACTTCTTCTTCAGTCTCTTCATCACCTACTATCTCTTCTATTCTCAGTTGACTTGTAGATGCTTCCATGTCTTGAACGGATTTGTTGACAATCAAGGCACAGGATGTGTTTATCATTCTGCCTTGGTTGGCTTGGATAGCCCTCTTCTGAAGCAACTCAAGCTCATGAGTTTTTAAAACCCCATAGAGCACATCATATGTGACTTTGTTCAAATCTCTTTCTCTTAGAGATATGACCCTTTGCTCTAGATGGTTTGGTGCAGATAGTAAAAACTTCATGTTTAATTCCTTAGTGCTGTAAACCTTCCCATTCATTTGAAGCTCAGTCACCAGCTTGTGAAATCTCTCAAACATATCAGTAACACTTTCTTTGGTCTGTGCCATGAAAGCTTCATACTGTGTGACCAGTATCTGTTTCCTATTTTCTCTTACCTCCTCTGTCCCTTCACATAGCACCTCGATGTGGTTCCACATGTCCTTGGCTGATGTGTATGATGCTATATTGGTAAACATCGACATATCCATGGAGTCTATGATCAGTAACATGAGATGATTGTCTAGGGCAACCTTTTCCTTCTCTGAGTCAGTCCATTTGGATGGATCTTTTGCAACATATGATCTAGGAATGACTATTGTGCCCACTGTGGATTCAGCAATTTCTTGTTGTGGTACAAATGGACCATTCTTGAGGATGTCAGGGTAGAGAGGATTGGCAGCTTTGATGAACAACAACATTTTTATTTTCCAGAGGTTGTAATTCTCTTTGTCGAACTTAGGGACCTTCACCGTATCTGTAGTCTTTGGTGTATTCGAACTCATGATCGTTTTCTGTTTAGATTAAACAGCCTGCTCTGATACCACTTGTTGAGTATTGAATACAGTAAGAGAATACAGAGGGGGGTGAATGGATTCTTGAACTTTCCTTTGTTCTTGAATCTTTGCAACAAGATATGTGTTTAGTGTATGAGATATGTAAGTGCAGATAACAAAGACAAACACAACACAATATCACTTTAATCTAATATTTTATTAGATAAAGATTTTGCTACAATCTGTGAATACAAATGGTAGTATTCTCAGCTTCATTTTTCTTAGAGAGATATTTCTTGTGATGTATCTTGAAAAACTTATCTGCTAAGGAAGTGAGGCTGTATCCTTATAGACATGGATACACCTACTTACTACAAATAAGGTAGGTAAAACAAACTACTTTCCAGTATGTCTATCTCATTTGAGTAAGAGTCCAAACGGCTACAGATTTGACTTTGCAAAGCCTGTTCAGATCCACTTCTTTAGCTCCTTGTCCCTTTGTCTTATCTCTCCAAGCTTCTTTGTAGGCTTTCCAATACGCTTTATAGTACATAGTCAAATAAAGTGTCTTGGCTTGTTGCAGGTTTCTGACTTGTACAATTCTTCAGTATTTTGTCTCCAAGAATGTATTCGAGAAGTGGCTAAGTGATTGATTCGAGAACTCAAATTGACTTAATCGATAACTCTGAGTTCTCGAATAGTGTTATATTGATATATCGAATCACTTCTCGAATAGCTCTTTTCTCTGGGACTCCTTGAGATATCGAATAGAGCATTTTGACATATCGAATCCCTGAGATGTCGAATAGCTTCTTTAGTCCTTGAGATATCGAATAGATCATTGACTTGTTGACTCTTAGAGAACTCGAATGATGCTTTGACTTGTTGACTCCATGAGTTCTCGAATAGAGTAATAGACATATCGAATCTCTGAGATATCGAATGAGATATCGAACAGTGTATTCAGAGATATCGAATAGTGTCTTCTGAGATATCGAATCTCTGACTTCTCGAATGCTAGACTTCTCGAATAGACAAATGTACTTCTCGAATTGGTACTTAGGCAAATTCTTCTTTTCTTCAAATCCCAACTATGATTATTTGGCAGTCTTTATCTCCTTGCTTGAGGCATGAACCTTGGAACTTCTTTCAAGCATTATTCTTGACTTTATAAGTACAGTAACAACTAGAATTTGATGCCTATTACAAGTACAGAACAAATAGAAACTCTACAACTAGAGGTTCCCTCAGTTAAGAGGTCATGTAGGTAATGCATAGCATTACACATACTTAGGCTTGTTATTAGATGTATTCAGGCATGTCTCTGTGACTAACAATCTTCTTGATCTATCTCTATAGATACTAATCCTTATATAGGTCACATCGCTTAAGTCTTTCATCGAAAAACTAATTCCCAACCAGGTCTTAATAGTCTGTAGGGAAGGAATGTCATTTCCTATTAGTAATATATCATCAACATATAATATTAGGAATGCACACAGCTCCCACTAACCTTCTTGTAAACACATGGTTCACAGCTCTCATTCAAGAAACCAGTCTTGACATCCATTTGCCAAATTTCATAGTCTTAGTAAACCGCTATAACAACCAAAATCCTAATGGACTTGACCATTGCCACTAGTGAAAAAGTTTCATCATAGTCAATACCATGAATTTGCTTGAAATCTTTCACATACAGTCATGCCTTATAGGTCTGTACATTACCATCCATGTCGGTTTTCTTCTTGAAAACCCATTTGCACCCTATAAGTTATACCCCTTTAGGCGGATCAACCAAAGTCCATACTTGGTTTTCATACATGGAATCAATCTCAGATTTCATGGCCTCTTTCCATCTCTTAGAGTCGGGATTTTTTATAGCATCTTGGTAGGTGAAAGGATCATCATCATCCATAAGCATCACCATGTTGAGTCAAAGGACATCCATAATATCTCTCGGGCTCATGGCGAATCCTACTATACCTATAAACAACCTATGTTTCTTGAGCAGTGTTAGTATCTACATATTCTCATACATTCTGCTCTTTTTCCAACTCTAGTTCAATGTCATTTTGTGATTCTCGATCTTCATCAAGATCTTATTTCCTCCCACTATTTTTCTTAGAAAGCATATCTTTCTCAAGAAACAAAACAGTCCGAGAAACAAACAATTCGTTCTCAAAAGGATTGTAAAAATGATACCACATTGATTCATTTGGGTATCCCACAAAATTACCTTTACCTGATCTCGATCGTAGCTTGTCAGAGATTAAACGTTTCACAAACGTTTCACATCCCCTAATTTTTCATAAATAACATGCTATGACTCTTCTCAGTCTATATCTCATACAGGGTCTTTTGAACCGTTTTAGTAGGAACACGGTAAAATGTATATGCAGCCATATCCAGGGCTCAACCCTATAAACTAAATGGAAGATCTGCCTGACTCATCATCGATCGCACCATGTCCAACAAAGTGCAATTTCTCCTATCAGAAACCAATTTCTTTGAACTTTTTCTATTTCAACATAATAATCTTTGAACTTTTAAAAAGATTCAGATTTGTTCTTCAAAAGATACATATATCCATATCTACTGAAATCATCAGTAAATGTTATGAAGTAGTGAAACTCACCTTTTGCCATCGTACATATATGACCAAATACATCACTATGTACAAGTCCTAATCGTTCAGTGGCCCTTTCACCATGTTTGGTAAAAGGGGCTTTTGTCATTTTGCTGAATAAACCAAGATTTGCATCCTTTTGTATGATTCATAATCAAACTTATCCAAGAATCCATCCTTTTATAAATTGCAAATGCAATCCTCATTAATATGGTCTAAACGATAGTGCCAAAGGTAATGTTTGATTTGAGTCATTTTAGAACATATAAATTGTTAACTGATTGTCCAACATTATTAACCTTATCATTGAAATGGAATAAACAACAATTGTTATTTAATTAAATTGAAAAACCTTTCTTGTCCATACAATAAACCAATATAATGTCTCTGACCTTACATGCACATAGTTACAATTATCAAGTTCTAAACTTAGCCTTCTAGGCAAAATTAAGTAACGAGTCCCATCAACTAGAGCAATAACTTTTGCTCCAATTTTAACTCGATACTTGAAGCTTGACCTTTACCGATGTTCTTCTTCAGATCTTCCAAATAAGCATGACAGTTTAACTTCAAATCATCCGGTTTTCCACAGAGGCGACAATCTTCTTCTTTAGCAAAGTCTCATTTAGGCCTCAAAGCCTATTCGGGATTGGACTTTAACTTGGCCATAGAATTAGATCCAAATCTTCTTCTTTGCTTTCCATTTTCCTTTCCCTATCGCATTCCTACATTCACCATCATCATGGGTGTAGTCCATGCATTTATCATGTTGCTTACAATAGTTCTCAACATGCTTCACAACTCAGTGGGTATTATGTCTATCTCATTCATTTCATTATTCATAACAAATTGAGAATAGTTATTGTTCAAAGATTGCATGATCAAATCAATCTGAGTCTCTAGGCGAATCTGAAACCCAAAAAGTCAAGGTACTCTATATACCCTATCATCTCTAGAACATGTGGTCCAACCGGATCTCACTCTTCCTACTTGTAATTCTATAATGCCCTATTATTTTCGAATCTATCTTGATGAGCGTGTCCTTCAAACATCCTTTAAAAGTGCTCAATCATTTCATAAGCATCCATATGCTCGCTTTTCTCATTAAGCTCGGTACCCATAGTTATAAGCAAAAGATATGAAACATCGAGTGCTTAATTAATTTACTTCCGATAAGCATTTTGTTTAGCACATGTTACATTCTCAGCTAGAAGAGCAAGAGAAGAGTCTTGAATGATATCTTTGTTCCTGAGGAAGATCCTCAAGCTTCTATATCAGTCTAGGAAATTATTTCATGTCAGCTTGTCCTTCTCAAGGACTATCGCAAGGAGAAGTTGTTTATGTTATTTGTCATTTGATATCTACAATATTTTAAAATGCATAAATTAATCTAGGTTGCAGATTTATTAATCATTATGTTTAAGTGATTATGGTATATCATAATATACCTCCCACTATTTTTTATCAAATCAATAGCCCTAACTATTAATTCGAAAAGAATTTTTAAATCTTTCTAGTGAGCCAAGATCCATATTTCGTCATTCATTAGGTCAGCTTTGGATTTTCTCCCAAAACATGATTATTTAGGTAGACAACATTGTCAATTATATCATACATAATTCTTGGATAGTTTGGTGGAACAACTTTTGTACTCATTTATCCAATAAATCACACCAAACTCTATGCCTCTAAATCCACAATCTTATTGTGATGATTTAATTAAGTTAGACCCAATGATCCAACAGTTGAGTATAACACATTTACTAATGGCATCTAACCATGATAAATAGAAGCACTTCGCTTGGCGAACCCACCCCTATCGATCTAGGTCTTGATGAGTGTTCATTCATTGGAAGGCATCTAGTTAACTTAATATTTATTTAGGGATTTGTTATTTCATAAAACGATCATGATCCCATCATAAAGAGATTCCTAATTTTTCCTTGAATTAAATACTTCATATCAAAATTCGTTAATGGATTGATTTCCAGGTTGTTAGAGAAGACACCAGTGGTCTCACTTAATGCCCAACTTCCTTACAGGTTCAGTAACTCGTTGTTGACAAAACTCCCCATATCAGAATAAAGAAAATTCATATTTAATTCCATGTTTCATAAACAAAAGAATCTCATGATCGTTTGTTAATTTTAAAATCTTGAATCATTACAGATTTTATCTTTCTTAAGCAAGCATGTCATGGGTGTCGTCTTTGATATATACATGATTAATCTAATTGAACATGCATCTTTATCTCTACGCATACATATAATCACATGCAATCATAATATATATGTAAAGTGCGTAATGTAAACGTGTTTGGTTATGGCCCATCCTATCTGATCTTTCCAAGCTAATGAAAAGATCAAAAACAATCTACGGTGGTAAAATAAAATACAATAAATACATGTCTTCTTCCTTGAAACACCTTCTTGGATTACTTCCATGGATTGCCTTATCAGGTTGCTTCCTTGCTTGTCTTCTTTTACATTACATTTAATAATTGAAAACAAAGCTATTCTAATGAACTTATAAAAATAACTCGATTTACATTCGAGATTTTACTTTACAAGAAATAAACGACATGCAAGTCATATTTAGAAACCAAACCATAAAAAAAAAACCTCTATCCTATAGGTCCAAGGCCATAACCATCCACCATGCTCAAGTAACAATTAAAGAACATGTCATATTATCTAATCATATTAAACCATAGATCCTATTTCAGATGATCCAATCAAAGAAATCATATAACGCAAAAATCAGAATCAAATTCTGAAAAGAAAAAATTGTCGTTTTGAGGCAATAAATGGCGTCAAACGCCTTACAGACGAGTCGATGATAGCCTTTCTATCAATTTTGTTCAGACACTCGTTTCCCTTTCTGAAAAGGTACTTTTTTGTCAAATTCGGACACCGGACAGATTTCACCAGATCCGCGAAGCTTTTCAGAAATTATATCGAATACGATTCCCATAACAAGAGCAAACATATATCATATATATATATATATATAACATACAAATTATATGATCATCATATGATCATCCCAATCATAATTAACATACTGTTTATGCATATACATCAATACAACATTCATGTTATCATCAAAACAACACATCAATCATGATAGTCGCAAACATTCTTGTATATACATCAAAACTACAAACATATAACTGAATTAAAATATTTTTGCAAGTAGCTCTGATGCCATTGAAGGGTTTCGTGCACATAAACGCAGCAAAACATGATATTTAATTCGAAGATTAAGAATAAATACCTTAAGATGCTTTAACAGTTCATTGATGGAGATCCAAAGCTTGTTCAATCACCACGTATCCCGCTCTCGCGATCTACGCTCTACGGTATCCACACGAATGCTTGTTTCGAAGGATTGATGTGTACCAGCACCCGAAAATTGCTTCTCTCTCCATCTTCCTCTTTCTCTCAAAACGGCTAGGGTTTTGTAAAAGTTGTATTACCTCATAAAATCAGCCATAAAAAGATATATATATATATATATATATATATATATATATATATATATATATATATATATATATAGAGAGAGAGAGAGAGAGAGAGAGAGAAGAGAATTAGTTTTCTAATTATAAACCAATTACAATTAATTCTAATATGAAATTCCAATTTATTATTTAATTAAGTCGTAATTAATTAATTAATAACTAATTTCAGAATTAGATTAAGCAATTCCATTTTTCTATTTATTTAATTAATTAAGTCATACTTAATTAGTATTATAAAAACAATAAATTACTTAATTAATTTAAATTCATAATTTAAATTATTTCTCCTTCAACCGTTCTTTGTGTGTGACCCTGTAGGTTATTATTACGTTGGCAACAATTTTAATATCTAATTAAAATTGTAAAGAATGAGCGGCATCAAGTAATACATCATTGCTACCCAAGTAATAATAATTAAATCAGTGATTCGATTAAGCCTTTCGTGAATAATGTTCCATGTAATATAATCCCTTTAACCATGATATTATTGATTAAACTCGAGGCATGTAATGTGTCATCCTCTTCATAATTTAATCTTAATTTTCTTGATCGATGAGTAGACTATTAAATCAAATCAACATTTGAGCACGACCGTACATTTCATAATCTCACTCGAACAAGAGGCCAATAATATCACTCCTATAACTGGGAGGGTTAAATCCCATCTAGATCATTCATATTTCTCATACGATTCATAATATACCCAATGTCCACTTTTATCATCACCCGGTCAAAGGTAACCTTTAATGTAATCAAAGTATATAAATTCTCGTATAGAAATATAATGATTTCTGGTCTAAGGATCATTATACCATTATCACTGTGAGAATTACTTATGACACAATTAACATATAGAATCTCACAGCGGGACAATCCAGTGTCATGTACTCTTACACGCACCTATGTTTTGACTTTGGTATCACCATACCTATGACCAATGAGATTTGGTCATCAGTCAACAAACATACTAATCTCTATGCATTATTATTGTCCTTAAATAATACTAGCTTATAGCCCGTGCAATACACGGGTTACTTTTTAATATTTTTAAAATTATATGATTAAACAAAATAGAGTATAATAATTTATTATGGATATAATTTAACTTTGTAATATTAATTAATAAAATTATTAGTAATAATAATAGTTATTTAATAAATGACATGTATTGTTTAGGACTAATAATATAAAATCTTAATATAAATTTGTTGTTGACGGGATTCAAATCTTGGATATTTAGAAGAGTGATTTAAATATAGATTATAACCGTTATTAGATCTAACGGTTATAATCTATTTACTAAATATCTAACGGTCACTATTCTTAACGGTTGGTTGAACCAAACAACCAAACTACCAATTATAGGCTAGTTTGCTTATTATATATTAGTATAGATTACTCGACTAAGGATATTTAGGAACAAAGATACTACTCATACAATCTCATTTTTAAGTCACATACTTAAAGATATATAGTGTGTATCATAGTTCCAAGGACATTTATTAAACTAACATTTTTTACACAATAAATAAAGACATAATAAATAAATTAATAATAATCATCAGAACACAATTCCTATTAATAAAATGTTTTCCCCTAAAACATAAAAGTATTGTTTCTTGGGAAAAAATACTAACAAAACCCTGCAAGAATAAGTTCAAAATTGGTTATGTGGATAGGTCATATGTGAGATGTTATAGATGCAATGACCTAGGGCATTTTGTTAGTAAATGCAAGAAAGCTAAGAAGAAGGATAAGGAGTTTCTAGAACTTCAAGCCAAGTATGAGGCACTTCTTAGGAAGCAAAAACCAGGCAAGGCCTACATAGCTGAAGGGAAGTGTTGGGATGATACTTCCATACTTCCTAGTATGAAAATCCCAAAGCCTAAGAAAAAGAGCAAGAATTCTGCAACTATGCCTTGATAGCCAATTCCAAGGAGGAATCATCTTCATCAGACTCTCAGGTGCTATCTCTCACATCCATAGACATGTCTGTTAATGAGTATAAAAATGTTGTTGAACAATTGTCTGTTGAGATATTTAATATTCATACTAGCATGACTGCTGCTAATGAAGAAATTGAGAAACTGTCTGTTAGGAATGAAGTGTTAAACAAAAGGAATAAGGAATTAGAGGTAACTGCCATGCAGGTAGAAAACCTTAAGAAAGAGATTGAATACCTAGAGAATAGGGTTCTATGTGCTAGTCAGATTGAGAAAGCTCTTAGGGATAAGATAGAAGAAAATGAATTTAAACTTAAGACCTTTAAGAACTCTTCTAGTCTGTTGCAATCTTATCATGAGAAACATAAAGAGAATGCAAAGGCTGCTATTGGTTTTGACTATGACACTCTGAGAAAGAGGCAAGGCTGTGTTGTCACTAATGATGACAAGGTTGTTCATGAGAATGTGCCTCATGTTTTGAAAAATGCTAAGGCACCTATCTTTAAAGAATCAACACTTGAAATTGATGAGGAAGCCTTACTCATCAAGCAAATATTGATTGATGAAGATGAAGCACAATCAAGTGAACAACCAGCACCCTCTAAGAATGAGAGTGTCAAGGTGGGAACCAAGAAGCCTATTGGAGTTGGACTCAAGCCTGAAAAATCTGTTAAGTTTGAACCAGCTAAAAGGAACGAATCTGTGAAGAATGTGGCTAAAAGGAAACAAAACAGAAATGGCAAACTAGGGATTAACAAAGATACCAACTATGATTATGTGCCTAATTCCCCTAGAAAAACCTGTCAAAATTGTTTTAGCACTAATCATTTAACTCATGCTTGTAAGAAATCTATAGGTAGTGTGCCTAAGCCTTTCTGTGATTGCTTTGTGCCCTTAAGACATAGAGACTCTCCATTTTGTGATAAATTTAATTGTATGTCATCCAACATGAATGTTATGGCTAGCTGTTTCAATTTGAGAAGACAATTCTTTGATGGTTGTATTAGTCACAATTCATACACACACACTACACAAGGTCAAAGTCTTCAAGTCCTCCTATGGCTAGGAAGGTGCCTCTGTCACCTAAGTCTGAGAATGCAAGTTCTAAGACTTCTAGCTTTGATAAGAAGACTAACCCTAAGAAAGTTGATAAGACTGTTTCTAAGCCAGGTGGACCCAAACTTGTTTGGGTACCAAAGAAGAAGTAATACATTTGTGCTTGCAGGGCAAAGAAAAGGAAAAGAAAGTCATTTGGGTGTTGGACAGTGGTTGCTCAAACCATATGACTAGTGATATGGCCCTGCTATCACAGTATAAAGAAAAGGCTGGCCCTATGGTTACTTTTGGAGATGACAACATTGGTAACACACTGGAATATGACAAGTTGGAAGTTGGTAATGTCATCATTGAAGATGTAGCACTGGTCAGAGGGCTCAAGCGTAATCTAATAAGTGTTGGTCAATTTACTGATAGGGGATTCAAAGTGGATTTTGATAAAGATGAATGTTTTATCACTCACAAGATGACTGGTGATCTTGCTCTAACTGGAGTAAGAAAAGGAAGCATGTTTGTAGCCAATATGAATTCTGCAAACAAGGACAATTTGTTGCTTTTACACAAAGGCATCAAATGAAGATTGTTGGTTGTGGCATAAAAGGTTATCACACTTGAACTTTAAGGCCATTAACTCTTTAGTCAAAAGAGAGTTAGTAAGAGGCATGCCCACACTTGAATTCTCTCAAGAAGGAGTTTGTGAGGCTTGTTAAAGAGGAAAGATGAAAAGGTCAAACCATAAGTCAAAGACAGTGACATCAATCACCAAGCCCTTACAACTAATTCATATGGATTTGTTTGGGCCTGTGAATATTATGTCACAAGCAAGAAAGAAGTATGCCTTGGTAATGGTTGATGACTTTACAAGGTATACATGGGTAGAATTTCTGGCATCAAAGGATGAGACTCCACAAGTGATCATTAAGCACATAAAGAAGGTTGATAAAGAAGAAAAGTCCAATAAAGCAAGTGTGATTGTAATAAGGAGTGATAATGGACCAGAGTTCAGAAATGCCATCCTTGAGGCATTTTACAAAGAGAATGGTATTTCATAACAATTCTCAGCTCCAAGAACTCCACAACAAAATGGGGTTGTAGAGAGAAAGAATAGAACTCTTACTGAGGCTGCTAGAACAATGTTACTTGATGCAAAGATGCCTACATGTTTTTGGGCTGAAGCTGTGAGCACTGCATGCTACATTCAGAACAGAACTCGCATCAACAAGAACACTGGAAAGACACCCTACAATTTGATGACTGGAAAGAAGCCCACACTTAAGCATGTTCATGATTTTGGAAATAAATGCTTTGAGTTAAAGGATAACTCAGAATATGTTGGAAAATTTGTTGTAAAGGCATTTGAAGGAATATTTATTGGCTATTCTATGGATAGAACTGCTTACAAGGTTTATGTCATTAGTCAAAAGAAAGTTATGGAAAGCATAGATGTGACATTTGATGACAGTAAACTACCTGGTCTAGAAGAAGCCAATGATGAAGACAAAGATCCATTAAGATTTAAAAACATGGATGATTCTGATGAAGAGATTGAAACTGAAGTTGAGTCTACAGCTCAACAAACTCCAATGAATGATGAAATAAGAGAAGAGTTTATGTAACACCCCCAAACTTACCATAATAATAATTACATCAATAACATAATACCACTGATAACCCTTAATTAATTTAATATAAGTTTACAACCAAAACACCCACCAACCTAGGATGCCAAAAGGTTCAAGTGTGAAAACAACATCTATTAACATTACAAACCTTAATTACAATTCCAAAAGTTACATCAAAACTAAACTAGAATGACTAACCTGCCACTGACATCCTACCTGTCTCATAAACTGCTCTCGGTATGCTCTACCTGACCCTCCTGTTTTCTTACGAGCGGTTTGATAGGTTCGTACCATCTTCCAGTCTAGCTGAAAAATGTTAGATAGCAAGGTAATGAGCCAAATTCTCAGCAAATTTAAATACATCAACAATAAACTTTATCAAGTCTATCAATTTACAATGAAATGGTTATCAAGAGTAAAATGGATAATCAACAAGGTTCCACTGTTATCAATAATCGAATCGGGTTTAAGATTCAATGAAGTAACTTTGATGATTCAACAATATTTCAGTTTAATGGAGATAAGTACTTGTACCTTAAAAAAATTTAAAACATTAACAATACTTTGGGATTCCAACTTGACGCTATGAGCTAGCCAGGTGATCAGCCCACCCAATAGCTCTGGTTATCACACCCGTACATGTGACTCCTACTTTATTTAGGATCCTGGTGGCTCTTATTGACATTTGCCATGGCATAAAGCCATATAATTAACAGACCGGCATCACGATCTAAAACATTTTTATTTTCAATCTTAAGTTTTTTTTTTAAATCAAGTTTAATATTTATCAATAGTCTCCGATCTTCAAGTAATAAAACATTCCCTATACTTACTGACAAAAGATCAACCTAGTATATGGAGATTTAAATTAAAAACTGGTTTACCCTTTTCAACAACTTAAATGTAAATTAAAATAATTATTCGAAAGGAATTCAAGAACTGATCGCAGGTATTAAATGAGCTGATATTTTAAATTGAAGGTATAATCAGAATAGTATTTGAGTTTCGATTCAGGGTATAACAAAGGTATTATTTCATGATAAAGAATTCATAAGGGACAATCTCAATAACCAAAAAGGTTCATGCTATAGGGTTTTAATCAGAAGAAAGGAGTTAACACTTGCCTTACAAGCTGCTTACATACGACCCTCGGTCTTCCTTACTGGCTTAACTACAGTCTCTTTTCCTTTCTTGTTATTGCTCGGACCTATAATCATGTCTTATATATATATATATATGTACCACATTAGACTTTACATAATCAAATATAACATATTATATATATATGTATATATATATATATATATAAGTATACACATATACACATATCACTAAATTTCTATTATATATATATATATATATATATATACAAGTATACATGTATTCATATAACACAAACATACCATTATATATACTATACTACTATAGTAATTCTATTTTACACTATAACATAGCAACATGTAACAAATAACACATAAAATATCTCGATTGGCCATATGATAACTGTTGTGCCCAAAATCTCCATGGGCTAGATTTAGGCGCATTGGGCTTAAGGATCCAATCCATATGATTAATATGGGTTATGATTGAGGTCCCTTAAGTTAAGTGGGGCTAAATAGCATGTGAAATGGATCTGGACAGGTTCAGGTTCCCGAGAGACAAGTTCCTGCAGACAGCTTCCCGGGAGACAAGTTCCTGCAGACAGGTTCTTGACAGACTGTAACACCCTCACAATCCAACAATAATGTCCATACATTTATAATAATATAAATCTAATTTTATAGGAGAATTTTAGAAAATTTTGGCATGATATATTCATAAATATGACTATCCACCTGTCCAAACCAACCAAACCAACCAACTAATACTAAAACAGTTCACTCGCGTGATAATAACAAAAACCATAGAGAAATATAACTACACCAACCAAGACCGCTCACAGCCCACAGTATGAAACAACCACTAATTAACTATTACAACCCAATACTGAATAAAATAATATACAACTCCATAAGATAATTAATCTATCTACTAATTCAGAAATGACATGAAATAGGGTGATAAGCTCACTACCCATCCCACCACCTCGACTCTCTGGCTGCCTCTATGGCTGCCCCAACCAGACGGTCCACTCCTTCTAGACATCTTCATGCTTAGCTGAGGAAACAGAATTAGCAAGCAAGTGAGCTAAAATGCTCAGTAAGTATATATAATTAAAAGCATAAACAAACTGAAATGTTTGCAAGTCTGTCAAGAACTAACAATCAACAATATAAAAGCTCAACTGAAAGATACGTCTTTTGTCTGAATCATAAAATAGAAGAGGATTGGACTATCATGCATTTTATAGATAAAAACAATCATAAGGTTAGGCTGCTGATCAGTCACGCACTAACCCCGGACAAACGCACACGGCAATGTCCTTAATGGATCCACGGCACACATTGGCCTTAATAATTTCTGACCACGAATCTGGTCCGACCCTTACGGTCCACATTTTAAAAAAACTAACAGTCCAATCCTATAACTAGACATCAGGTGTCGGAACAATCGACCACCTCAACTGCCAAACACCCTGGACACTTTCGTTCCAGGTCAACATCTCAAATCTCGCAAAATGAAATAAGGTCGGGTAATTTCTGACCTAGATATCGACAAGTTCGATATATATACAAGGGGTATGGATGTAAGTCAAGCCACTAAAAGAATCAGCGAAATCAATATAATCGATTTGGGGTATAACAATTTAATATACGAAATTAAGGGAAATTAACGGAACAATTATAACAAGGATAATTCGAACGAGCATATGAATTAAGTTATAATAATCATAATTCACTTGAAAAATAAGTGAAGTAATTTACTTGCCTTAACCAGGAAATCACAGGATTCGAAGGGTCTTTACGTCCTCAGCCTTAGCTTTCCCTTTATCCGTGGGATCTACACACAATATAACACTATTTTAGAATTCTACACAATATTCGCTAGTCAATATCAAAATTTAACTTAATCTACCCCCGCGAATAATCTCCCAATTTACATTTATTTAACCATATACTAACATTATATAAGCCACTGATAAAGTATTTAAGCATAATTGGCACCTTATCACATAATCGATCAGTTTTAAAATAAGAATCCCGACTCATTATTTATGCATGTTGTATAATTATACAAACATATTTTCAAGAAATAGATTAAGATTTTTAGAAAAATTTTGACGGCATCCCCTTTATACGGGTGACTGCCAGTCGGGATACAGCCGACACGACCAACACAATCATCAATTGCGAAATAACCACAATCCAATAATCCGTCTTGTCAATATTGCTAAACATTTATATAATTTCAGAACTTAAAACAGGAAATTAAAATAATAACGTAATTATTAGAATTTAAATTCTGGCTCAGAAAAATCATCATCGCCAATTACCATCGACTCAATTTATTTCTAATATCATTGTCGATGGGGCAAAGTCCCGGAGGTACCCGTTTCCGGGTTTCCAATCGCGTAACTCTACACGAACTTTATATCCGAACCATTTACAAATATTCTTCATATCCAAATATAATCTCAGAATTTAAGCAAGGCACTGATTATAACACCAATAATCGAAATGACAGCAATTGGACTCCAATTTCAGCACAACGGAATTAACCGCATATACACATACACAAATTGCAACACAGACTGTAAGCCAAACGCAGCAACCACCGAACTCCACACACAGCCACGATTTCTTATACACACACACTGATATCACCATACACACACAGAATCGTACTTTACCCACATAAGCAATCACCATTCTTACACACCCACACTATTACTCAACACACACACACACGTATTAACACACACACACTAGCTCGACACACACACCCATCGCAGAAATCCACACGGGCAAGCACAATAGCACGACAACGCAGGAACAGGGGAAAAGAAGGCTCGAATTTGATAATTCGTGAAGTAAAAATTCAGGAGCTTTGCATACAACTACATACCCACAAGAAACCGTACGAACAGAGAGGGGAATTATGTGCGAGACTGGAGAGGAAACTGAAGAGAGAGATAGGACAGTGAGATTAGAGAGAAAGAGAGATTGAGAGAGAGAATGGGAGGAAAGAGATTGGAAAGATTTTTGAGCAAGGGAGAGATTACCAGAGATTTTATCGGGAGAGCTCGAGAGAATTCGTGAGGATACTGTTAATCTGGAAAATGAACTCTCAATTAGGGATTGCTAGTATTAAAAAGGGGGAAAATAGTTTTAGGGAAATCATTATCATACTTTAAAAAAAACAATTAATAATTCCCAAAATTTAAATTAATAGGAAAATGGGTGAAATTTTAAATTTAAAAATTCTATAATAAAGAACATAAAATTACGATCACCCACATATTTTTAAAATATTTTTAGGATCAAAAAAGAATTAAATATGGATATTACAAGATTAAATCCGTAGAATGAAAAAAATAATTCATAAAATCATTTTAAAATCCTCAAAACCAAAAATAATTCACCAAATATTTTTAAAAGTCACATAAACTAATAAAGTCAATAATGAAAAAGATTTCAGGATTTCTACTAATCCCGAAGATTTTATAAAATTCACAGAAGATAAATATAACAAAATTAAATAGGAAATAAATTCCCAAAAATATAATTAAAAATATCCGGGCTTACACATCACATATAAATCACCAACTAAGCCCACAAATTTTATTCCACAGATACTTCACCTCCTCAACAAATTATACGCCACATAATTCACATTTAATATTAAATAAATAATTATTATTACCAAAATTTCTAAGGCGTTATACCCTTCCCCCCTTAAAAAGGATTCTGTCCCCAGAATCTCACCTAAGCGAATAAATAAGGATAATCCTCAAGCATGTCGCTTTCAAGCTCCCAAGTTGATTCTTCCACTCTGGGGTTTCTCCACAAAACTTTTACTATAGGTATTGTCTTAGTTCGTAGAACTTTCTCTTTACGATCTAATATCTTGATGGGTTGTTCCACATAAGATAAATCTGGCTGGATCTCTATCGGCTCATATTCGATGACATGTTTAGTGTCCAGATGGTACTTCTTAAGCATTGATACATGAAACACGTTGTGAATATGTTGTATGTGAGGCGGTAGGGATAACTCGTAGGCAACTTTTCCAACCTTCTTCAATACCTCAAAAGGTCCGACAAATCTTGGAATTAATTTTCATTTCTTACCAAATCTCACTAACCCCTTCCACGGAGATACTTTTAACAAAACTTGTTCTCCTTCTTCGAACTCCATATTCTTTCTGGTCAAATCAGCGTACTTCTTCTGTCGGTTCTGGGCTGTCACTAACCGTTTCTGAATAAGTTGAATTACTTCCTTGGTTTGCTGCACTAACTCTGGTCCGAGTATCTTTCGCTCGCCAACTTCTTCCCAGTATACTAGAGATCGACACTTTCGCCCATATAATGCTTCATACGGTGGCATACCAATGCTAGCATGAAAACTGTTGTTGTATGAGAATTCCACCAATGGCAAGTGTTCATCCTAACTTCCTGCAAAATCCAGTGCACACACTCAGAGCATGTCTTCAATTGTTTGAATCGTTCTTTCACTCTGACCATCAGTCTGAGGATGATAAGCTGTACTCATTTTTAATTCAGTGCCCAAATATTCTTGAAAACTTCTCCAGAATCTCGAATTAAATCTTGGATCTCGATCTGAGAATATTGATACTGGAACTCCGTGTCGCACCACAATCTCTTTTATGTATAGGTGAACCAATTTGTCTAATGAAAACCTCTCATTTATCGGAAGAAAGTGTGCAGATTTCGTCAATCGATCAACAATTACCCAGATAGCATCATGATTAGCTCTCGTCCTTGGCAACTCTACCACAAAATCCATCGCAATATGTTCCCATTTCCACTCGGAAATCTCTAATGGTTGTAGCATCCCACTTGGCCTTTGATGTTCTGCTTTTACTTTCTGACAGGTTAAACACTTACTTACCCACTCGGCAATATCCCTCTTCATATCCGGCCACCAGAAGTTTCTTTCCAAATCTCGATACATTTTTGTACTTCCAGGATGAATCGAATATTTCGAACTGTGGGCTTCCTGTAGAATTTCATTCTTCAACTCTGTTACATTAGGTATCCAAATACGTGAAGAAAATCTCAATATCCTACTGTCATCTACTTGTGTGCATATTTCCTCACCTGTTAACTTGTTCACATCTCCACTCATGACTTCCTCCTGACATCTGCGAATCTTTTCTAACAATTCTGGCTGAAACGTCATAGTGTACACCGTATCTGTACTACTTGCAGGCATACATACCTCTATCTCCAATCTTTCAAACTCTTTGTATAATTCCTCAGGCATTGTCAATATATTGATTTTCTCCTTCCTACTTAAAGCATCTGCTACCACGTTCACCTTCCCAGGGTGATAGTTAATGGTACAATCATAATCCTTGAGTAATTCTAACCATCTTCCCTGTCTCATATTTAGCTCCTTCTGGGTGAAGATATACTTTAAGCTCTTATGGTCCGTATAAATCTCGCACTTTTCTCCGTACAAATAGTGTCTCCAAATCTTCAGGGCGAAAATAATTGCAGCAAGTTCCAAATCGTGGGTAGGGTACTTTTGCTCATGGGGTTTCAGCTGTCTCGATGCGTACGCAATTACCTTACCATGCTGCATTAGTACACATCCTAATCCTTTGTGAGATGCATCACTGTAGATCACAAAATTTCCTTTTTCGTCTGGAAGTGTCAATACAGGTGCAGTCACCAATCTCTTTTTCAATTCTTGGAAACTTTCTTCACACCTCTCATTCCACACAAACTTTTCATTCTTCCTTGTCAACTTTGTTAGTGGGGTGGCTATCTTCGCAAAGTCTTGAACAAATCTTCGATAATATCCCGCCAATCCTAAGAAACTTCGAACTTCTGTAGGTGTTTTAGGTCTCTCCCAATTCATCACAGCTTCAATCTTAGCAGGATCCACTTTAATCCCTTCGCTGCTGATGACATGCCCTAAAAACTGCACTTCTTTCAACCAAAACTCACACTTGGAGAACTTTGCATACAATTTCTCTTTTCTCAACGTTTCTATAGCTATTCTCAAATGCCCTGCATGTTCTTCTTCGGTCTTTGAGTATATCAAAATGTCATCTATAAACACAATCACAAACTTATCCAGATATTTCTTAAATACCCTATTCATTAGGTCCATGAACGCTGCTGGTGCATTAGTTAGCCCAAAGGCCATCACTAAGAATTCGTAGTGCCCATATCTAGTCTGAAATGCTATTTTTGCAACATCTTCCGGTCTGATCTTTAATTGGAAATATCCTGATCGCAAATCAATTTTCGAGAAACAAGTTGCTCCTTTCAGCTGATCGAATAATTCGTCAATTCTTGGCAGAGGGTACTTATTCTTAATGGTCAACTTATTTAGTTCCCGATAATCGATACACAATCTCATACTTCCATCCTTCTTCTTTACAAATAATACCGGAGCTCCCCACGGCGAAACACTAGGTCTTTCTCCAAAAGGTCTTGCAACTGAGCTGCCAATTCTTTCATCTCTACCGGTGCCATACGATATGGAGCTCTCGACACGGGTTCGGTTCCTGGGGCTAAGTCGATGGTAAATTCTATTTCTCTATCCGGAGGTAACCCGGGAAGTTCATCTGGAAAAATATCGAGGAACTCATTCACCACTGGTATTTCCTCTATCTTAGGTACCTCTTGCTTGGTATCCATGACATAAGCCATATAGCCCTCGTATCCCTGCCTCAACAGCCTCTTAGTTTGCATGATCGTTAAAAATCTCCTAGTCTACCTCTGAACCCTAAAGGTAACTTCTACATTATCGGAGGGCTTAAGTATCACCTTTTTGTTCTTACAATCAATTTGTGCATTATTCTCTGTTAACCAATCCATTCCTAGAATGACATCAAATTCACCTAACTGGAAGGGTATCAAATTAGCGTAAAAGCAATGCCCTGAGATATCGATCTTACAACGAGGACATACTTGAGTAATTGGAATTCTTTCTGAATTAGATATTTCTATAACTATAGCCTCATGTAACATGCATACCACACAATTTAACCTTTGAACAAATTCTTTAGATATGAAGGATTTCGTAGCCCCGTAATCAATTAATACTTTAGCTTGAACAGAATTTACAGGGAGCGTACCTGCTACCACATCAGAATTCTTAATAGCTTCATTCAGAGTCATATTGAAGGTCCTCGCCACTGGTCTGACATTTGCTGTTGGGGGTGACTCAATCGCTTGAAGCATTGGGTTAGCCAGAGCCGGAGGTTTTACCACAGGTACTTTACAGTCTCTCATTACATGCCCTGGTCTCCCACAACGGTGACATACAATTCCTACCTTGCACTCTCGAGCATAGTGACGTTTCTGATTACACTTGTAGCACGTCACCTCCAACTTTGCACACACTCCTGGATGCCTCTTCCCACAAGTCTTGCACTCTGCCAAGGGTGGCCTAACCAGTTTCTGCTGACTCGAATCTTGAAGTCTATTTCCTTGCCCTCCATTCCCCGATCCCGGCTTCTTAGAATTCCCATTCTTTCCTGACTGAAACCCTGGCTTTTTATTGGGCACACTCTGAGAGCTGCCTTGCACTTGTCGTCCTTCCATTGACCCAGCTTTTCTTTTCTTTCCCTCTTTTTCCTTAAAGTACAATTCACTTTCTCCTTCGGCTATCATGGCCTTCTGCACCACAGCTGCATAAGTATCCAGTTCCAAAACTGCTAGCTTACTACGAATCCATGGTTTCAATCCTTGTTGAAACCTCTTTGCCTTCTTCCTCTCCGTGTCCACATAAGCCAGAGCAAACCTAGCTAGTTCAGTAAATTTTGTTTCATACTCTGTCACTGACATACTTCCTTGTTTCAATTCTAAAAACTTCATCTCTATCTGATCTTTCATGTAGTCTGGGAAATACTTTTCTAAGAACAACTCTGTAAACCTTTCCCAAGGAATCACTTCTGTAGCTTCCAGCATCTTTACCGACTCCCACCAATAAGTGGCTTCATTCTTCAGGAAATAACTTACATATTCGGTCTGTTTATTTGCTGGGACCCCCACCAGTTCAATAGCCTTTTCCATCTCTTTCAGCCAAGATCTCGCCTCTACTGGGTCCGCTGTTCCTTTAAATTCGGGAGGTTTAACTGCCTGGAAGATCTTAAAAGTGACCACCGGAGGAACAGGTGGTTGTTGCTGCTGCTGCTGTTGTTGCTGTTGTTGCTGTTGTTGCTATTTGTAAGAACCCCAAATTTTGGATATAATTAAAACTTTTTATTAAGTAATGATAAAATGAGGAACAATGATTCCGACAACAAGGTCACCAGCTCTAATGAATGGTGGTTTCAAAGAACAATGATTGTAATGAATGGATATTGCTTTGGACAATGATCCTGATGCATTGGTATATTGTCAGAATAGAGTAATTCGATGGTTGAGAACCTAGATAAGAATAATCTACCATCCAGGAAGGAGCTAATGGATCCTTGAAGGGAAATGAGTATGTGCATAGTGTTTCCCATACGTGCATAGTATTTCCCGTACGTGCATAGTGTTTCCTGTACGTGCATAGTAATTTGGTGGATGATTAGTGATTTTGTAAGTTGGAAAACTTTTCACGCCACCCTATGTACGGGACGTGATATGGATGTTTCGAAGTCATATTATTAATACGCGGAGGAAATAAGTGAATGCAGAGACGATCGGAATTCAGAAATTCCAAATTCTTTTTCGGAATAATATTTGACCGGACAGTGGATTAAATATTATTATAATCCAAGAATTGAGATATTAACTTTGAGGATTTGATATTTTGGAATGTTATTATATTTGATTTAAGAATGAAGGTAGGAAACCACTGAGGAGTGGTTATGGCTACAATGTAATAATGGATATTTGGAAGGAATGAATGGAATTCGACTTTATTATTTCTATGTCTTGAAGAATGCTAAAGGGTAACAACATAGGTAAGAATAATCTATCTTCTAAGGGAATAAGATATGGCAATTTCAAGCAGGAGAATATTCTCATGTCATCCAGATCGGTAACGATTAATCCAGTAGTTCCGTAAAAAGGTTAAGGAACGATCGAAAGAGAATACGGACAAGTATACAACCCTAAGAGAACAAATAAAGAATACAGAATGAATAGTGTTGTGGTGGGAGTATATAATAATATGAGACGACACTATATAGAAGTATTCGGAACGGATTTCCGAGTTCATATTAGTGATCCAGGGGGAAAATAAGTGTATGTAAAAGCTGTCGGATTCTGAAAAACCGCACTTTTATTTTCTCCGAGAGTTCCCTGGACACTGATAGCCTTAAGTATTTAACGAATGGATTTAAGGAATATAAATTGGAAAGTTAGAATGAAAGATGGAGAATGAAAGTATTAATATTAAAGAGGATTCCCGGTAAACCCTAATTAGAAATCCGTGAAATATTCCCACGAACGATCAATCGAAACGGGTAATAACCGGACACAGAAACAAGCAGAGGAAGCAAGAGTCTTGTGCAAGCTACTAGATAAATATCTAGCAACCAAGTGGGCTAAGTAACTAGACAATTAGAGATTGAACAAGTACTTAGCAAGTAACTACCTAGTTAAGCTCTAACCACCATAAAACCAACACATGTCTTGCCATTTCACCATCCAACACCTCACCACTTTGATAAAGTGACTTTTGCAAGATATTATGTTGCTAGTGGATAAGAGTGGATGAGATTAAAACACCAAAAAGCAAGCCAACCAAGCAAAACTTTCCTCCCCCCTTTTTCAAAGCTCCATTCGACCTTAACCCTAATTCAAGAATCAAAGTCCAAGCTCCCACCATTGTTTGATCTCCAAAAATTTATCATAGATCCTATATTTCATAGAAATGATACCCTAAAAATCTTAGCCTCAAACACCACCTTTTCCATTTTCAAAAAAATCAAGAAAGTGGAGGATGAATAGTAACCTCAAGAACAAAATTCTTGAATCTTGATTTTGGTTGATGATCCAAGCATCATGGAGGCTATACAAGGACTATACAAGGCTTAATAAGTGCATACATACCTCAAGGAAGGTATAAACTTCAAGAACCCTAGTCTTTGATTTGAGTTTTAATGGAGTTTTGGATAAATTTTGGTGATAATGTTGTTATAAGCATGTTTACATGATTATGTAGTTAGTTTGTTTGATTTAAGAGATGTGATGAATATGATGATATAATATGATGTTCCTGGACTTATGAGATTAGTATTATGAATGTAAGATGATTGGTATGCCCGGTGTGGCTTGGGTTGTTGATTACGATTTATGGAACGTTCGATTTACAGCCGTTATAATGCCCGATTTTGCATTACCATGTTTTGTATACCATTTTCCATGTTGAACCCTTACTGTCCAGAGACCTTAACTGCCATGATAGGATAGGTAATGTTCTAAGCTTCGTTTTGATATAAAGATCACGTGAAACGGACTTACGGTTTAGGATTTATGACCAAATTACTAAAAGTAGTTCGAATCCGTAAACGAAAGTTCGTAACTGTAATTGAACCATCGTAAACTATGTAACGTCATGGAGAATCTTGGTAAATAAATACTAGAGGTAAAAGGGAAGGTGTGAAAGAAAACTGTATGTCAAAAAGATCATTTTTCGATTTATTAAAAATGTTCGAGTCGAGGTTAAACGCGAACGAACCCCTAAAAGACGACTCTTTTATAACTTCGGTAAAACACTTAGAAAACGGGCGATAAAACTCGGAGTATAGTATTGGTTCGTAACGATCGACCTTAGAACTCATATGACTTAAGTATGTCCCAAGTATAAGTACAATGATATGTCATATTAACGAACGAATGTCGGGTCGGATCAGTGATAAAAGTAATCCACTAAAAGGGGTACAACGAGATAACTCGAGAACGAGTTTCGAATTAAGTATAACTTAACTTTTAATATGTTAAGTGATTAATCCCGAATGCCTTGGCTATTTATAGATCACCAAGCTGAACCGGGACCCGCTACCACTACCCTTTACCGTACTCGACTACCAGGCAAGTTTCAATTCCCTTCTTTTAGGCTGTTGTTGTGATTGAATAATATATATATATGATTGCTGATATACATATGCCATTGCATGCATGCCTACTTTCAAGTTGAATTGATATACTTGTTCCCTGAATGTTATTGTTGGCTTATAAGCTAGATAGTTATATATCAGTTATAAGCCGGTTATTGTAAGACCCTCATAGAAGGGCGTATATATCTTATTAATCAAAAATAGACCGGGAGTCAATATTCCTTGATATATCGAGATTACCTCGGAAGAAAATATTTAAGTAAATATTTTCTATTATTTGGGCGACGAATATTATTTGAATATTCGTTCGAGACTAATTATTTTAACGATCCTTACTTCAAATAATTATTTGAACGTAACTATTCAACGAATAATATTTCTCAATATTCATTCAGAGTCGAATTGATTATCGACTATTATTTCGAATATTCTTCTAAAGATGAGACTATTAAATGAATATTATTTTGGATATTCTTTTAGATTATTATTTTATTAAATAAATTTTACTTTTGAATATTCATTTAAGATATTAAATACTTGATGAATATTATTTTAATATTCATCTGAAGCTTGATTTAATTATCGAATATTATTTCGAATATTCCTTAAGGCTTGGATTACTAAATGAATATTACTTGATATTCATTTAGGATATTATTCATTAAATGAATATTACTTTTGAATATTCCTTTAAATTCCTAATTAATCATGAATATTGCCTTAAATATTCCTTTCAGGTCTTATTAATTAATGAATATTGTTTTGAATATTCATTTAAATATTTATTTATTCAATAAATATTCTCCTGATATTTCTTCAGGGATTATTTTGAGAAATACTCTGATTTAAGACATTCTTTCATATTCCTAAATATTCTGTAAAATATTTTAATTCAATAAATATTCTCTGAATATTTATTCCATACTTAGAATAACCTCAATAAGGGTTATCTTCTTCGATTATTACGAAAAATATTTCGGAGTCATATTATTATTAATCTTATATCAAGAAAGGTTCTCAAGCATCATTCTTCTTCGAGTCTATCTCCTTAATAATAAGGGAACCTTACTTGGAAAATGTTATTTATCTTGTCGACTTCCCGGTCATAAAGTATTCCCTTCACCCGCAACTCGGGTGCTGTTGACTTATTAAGTCGTTGCTTACCTTCTCATCTTTCGAGGGGTAAGATTACTGGAACAAGTTAATATCCGTTACCAAGTAATAGCTTGGGAGTTATTGGTAAATTTTCCTTTCCAACTAGATACGACTACTTTGTGGAGTCTTATCAACAAGTATTATACTTGGGGAAAGGGGGACGAACGTTACATTCAGAATCATGAATTCTATTTGAACTAGGAGTCGTGTAAGAGGCCGAGTAGCGCCGGTCCATCCCCTTTGGCCCAACCGTTGGCCGGGGAGAGCTAGTAAGGCGGTATACAAGTAAAGCCGTCAGTTCTTCCTTCTACCGGTAGTAAATCTAAATTGAGCTGTACGATCTCGACTGATCATCAAGATTGGAACAGCGGGCGCGGTGAATACTCCATCATTGGTTCATCATCCAAATTTATTTATTTCCTGCAACATGATTACTGTTGGCAGAATTGGAAAAGTGTCATAACTGGAGTTGCAACCTTTTCTTGCAAGTTCCTCTTCTTAATAACAATAAGAATATCTCGCTTACTTTGATGTAGCAGATATTTCTACAAACAAATACTTTAAGTTACCTTGTAACTTCATCGTTCATATTATACTGGCATCATTTCCGTAAATGCATGGCATATGGTTTGAAAGATACTTTTGAACTGTTATACATTATCGTTCAGTTATATGTTATTGTTGGTGGGCTATTGCTCACCCTTGCTTTATTATTATATCACAACAACAGCTAGACCAGATGACTCGCACAAGGCGCACTCGACGCGGGCGAGGACTATAAGACTACCAGAGCTGAAGAAGAAGCTATTGGTAGGGTATATCTATTCTTTCAGTACCAAGAATATAGTCTAGTATGACTTATGTAAATGGATGGCAAAGAGTATGTATTTATATTGAAATCCTTTTGGATTGTAAGAACTCTTAATGTGATTAATAAAAATTTGATTGTTACTCTGATTTCATCTCTGGGACTATAACGGGTGTGTTTTATATTGTTGTGTTGGGTTATAGAGACGTAATTTATTTTATGTTAAGGAAAGTTCAATTGTCGTGGACAGAATTGGAAACCGTAACCACCGAATCCCGGACCCCGGATCTGGGGGTGTTACAGAAGTGGTATCAGAGCGTACGTTATAAACCCCAGAGATGAGGTGACGTTAAAACAATAAATTCAATAAGATAATAAGAACTCTTGCCAAGTTCATAGTCGGACTACTTAATGTAGTGATGACATATAAAAACCCTTATGGGAACTCGTAAGTATAATGATAGTAACTTAGCTCGATATCGTATCGATGAGTAAGGCGACTGACCTTGAGGCATACGAGCAATAGCGCGATGATGCTTTATATGCTAAAGATCAGCGGGTAATTCGATGGAGTACCCTACTGGAGACCCGGAAGAGGTTCCAGCAGATAAGGAAAGTCCTGTTAGGATGAGGAGCTTACCCATGGGTAATGAGGGTCGCAGCCAGAATGACTGTGATGATTAAGATATGGTGCTCAGAAAAGTGAGTATAAAGAACCGAGATATTATTAAGAGATCTGGAGATGCATGTTGAATTCATAGCCGGACTACCAGATGTAGTACCAGCAAGAAAGAAGGATTGGAAGAATTACTTGAGATCTTATACGGAAATAGATGAGAATCCTTAGAGATTTTCATCTTAACAAAGAAAGAGCTAGAGGGATGTATGATTATCAAAGACAGCGATATAGGACGAGGAGCAGAGTCCCTAGGAATAGTTGAGAATGAGGCAGTAAGTGCCATATCATTTGATAAATGAATCAGTATGAATATGGTCAGTAATAATTTGCCACGAGAAGGCAGAGGTCATAGGTTGTAATTTATGGAACCAAATTGAGGTTGATGAAATTGTTTTATTCAGGAAAAATGTCCATTTTATGAATGAGTCAATTAGAAAGTGAAAACATTGGGAAGTGACAGCATGATTGGATAAAGTTATATAAGGAAGTAGTAAGCAAGACAATGATCTCAGAACCTACCGGAAGATAGGACCAGTGAGTCAAGATGAACTCGTAATGAGACTACTGCCAGAGACTGAGTATAGAGTTAATTCAACTCAGTTAAATGATGAACCAGAAACGTTATATGCATGTGGTTCAGAGGAATATTAAATTCCTTCTTCTCTTTGAATGGATTATAGTAGTTACCTTAAGTTTACTCCGACATGGAATTATAATAGATCAAGTAATACGATCAGCAGTTGAAGAGGAAAATGTGAGAAAATCTTCCTGGAGCAAAAAGGTGAAATTGGTAATGACCAAGAGCTGGCATTGCTTAATGGAAAAAGGAGACTTTGTGCTTCCAATGACGCCTCGCATAAAGGGTTAGGTAGACCGACATTTGGTAGTATTGAATATCAGGACGTTGTGACAGGTTTCAGTTTGAAACTATTGATTCCCTTTTAAGGGATGGATATAATTGATTCCTCTCCAATGGGTAAACTTCCAATCCGATGATGATTATTTCGTTAACTATGACTGCTTATGATTCCACCTGCTTGGAGGTTCATAGAACTATTCTTCAGGTTTCGAAACTGGTCTCCTTAATGTTACCAGTAGGTGGTTAGATTGATCAAAATTTCCCTGAGTCTGGAAAGGAATTCGGTGAATTTTGGCAAACCTTGTCGTTCTGATTATCAGAGAATGTCATGGAAGAGAGTAAAAAAAAAAAAAATTTGGAGCAAACCCTGTGATTTAGATAAGGATGCTGTAAAATGGGTTAGTAAACGGACCCTGAGCATTACAATCGACGGTAGTGATAAAATAATGAAGTGAGATTGGACGAAAATAGGAAATGTAAGTAAGAAACCAGCCGGACTGAGAAATTCCAGGATTGACTTAAATGAAAAGGATGTTATGCCAGGAATGGTAAGCTTGTGTGGCACGCAGGATTGATAAGTACAGTTGAAAAGACAAAAGTGGAGGAAAGATGACCGGAGACGGTGCCGAGTAGTCTATTAAGACTTATATGGAGTAAAGTTTTGGAAAGGTAGAAAGGTATCAAAGAAGAAGGCACTATGCCGGCAATTGCTAGAAAAGTAATGCTATTAGCCAACCCCTAAAATCATATATTTTTATTTTAGTGTGGCCAGTTGAGGCCAAGTCACAACGGACTATAAAGTGACTAGACCAACAATGAAAAGACAAAGCAGGGTTGCTTCTAAGTAAGCACCGACTGCAAGGGCTTCTGATATAAAGGAAACATTAATGAGATCGTTTGAATCTTCTGCCGAACAACCCATGTTTTGATTTGGAATTCACTAGACCTTTTTGGGATGGGGTCACCCGTACTAAAGTGACTCATGTGTATATGGTTGTCCAAGATTTCGAGTAAAATGGAAGTATAGTGACTTGAGATGTATGATGTTAGGGTATCATGAATACCATGAATATACTATGACGGAGGAAAGTAAACAATGAAGGTATATGAAGAGGGTATAGAAAAGGTCAGAAATTGAACAGTATGCTGTAGAAATTTTGTCTAAGACAAATACATTTGAAAAGAACGATAAGTGTTAAGAGATTCACGTTGAACTCGACCAATATCTTCCAAAACATCCTTGCTGCCATTACCAAGTTCTGTAAGAGAGGAGATAGGCATACGTTGCCTTTTGGAAGGCCAAATAGGCTGACAACTATCTGAAAGAAGAGGATGGCATTAAGCCACCGATCGATTATCAAATGAGAATGATTGAAAAGAGACCTTTATTAAGGATACATGATCTGATTGCCAATTATAAGATGCAAGAATTCTTTGGCAGTTGAATTAAGGATAGGATATCCATAAATTAAGACAAACCCTAGGGAATGCACAAGGGGTGGCATTAACCCTAATAACGACATTATGACTTCAGATGATATGAGTTGGACTTGCTAAGGCAACAATGACCGGTAAGGATTATTAAAAAAAAAAAAAAAAAAAAAAAAAAAAAAGAGTTCTGGAAAAAACATAGATAGAATTATTAGAGTATTAATCAATGACATTTTGATATACCCTGTACCCAGAAAATACAGGAGGAAGGATGAGGATGACCTATGAAACCTTACAAGGAAAAAGGTAATATTCCGAACTTCAAAATGGAAGTTTGGTAAGGAATGTATGACATAGTAACAGTAATGCCAGATGAGGCATGTATGAGACCCTGAGGAAGTATGGATTGAACCTATAAAGGTTGAGATTATCCTAAGATAAGGAAAGAACTAAGAAGAGAAGTATCCTAAGTAGGATTGGGAATAAACGTGATAAAGTTCCCACGGGTAGGTGGAAGCAATGACTTATGGAGAAAGACTTTTAAATATATTTTTCTCCATCAGCAGAGCTTAAGGGAGAATGCTTTCACCCAAAAATGATGGGAATGAGGTAGAAATGTTTGAATTGGAATATATCCAAGGAACAAGGATTACCGGAAATTATTATTATTATCATGAAAGGCCAATGAGGTGGCCGACAGTCTAAGTATAAAGGAATAATTATAAATGTTCATACCGAAGAAACAAAGTGATATTTGGAAAGACCTTGAAGGTCTTTTTGGAGTGGAGGAAGTTACATTCCTTTTGATGATTGTGCAAGAATCGAAGGTAATAATAGTTTAAGTAAAGATTCGAATCCTGATGGAGTCTTAAGCATATTACGTACCTTAGAAGGTCCCGTTTTGAGGCAACCCAGGACCATGGTACAAAAATTGATGAAGTAAACCGTTAAGTTTCCAGTCTTTTATGGAAGATGCACAAGTGATAAGTTTCATCAACCGGACCTAGCTGCGATGCCTGAAACTCTTCTGCAATTCTATCTACTTCATGTTCTATCTACATCAAGTTCAGGAAGTGTTCCTTATGGATAAGGAATAGTGATTACTTTGTCTCCCTAAGGGATTTGAAACCCGTAGGGTTAGCTATTAATGCACTACGTAAACAACAAGTGATGGTGATTCTTCTAAGAAAGTAGATGACAATGTAAAGATAAAGAAAGTGCTGCCATTGATTAACTAAATGGCATGTTGATGAATGACAAACAAGTTTATGTTAGTGTACTTCTGCGCAAACAAGATAGAGAATATGAGGTTGATGATTCATGATGTTAAAGATATTCCCATGGAAAGAATTAATGAGACTTGGAGGGAAGGGCGGTTGAGCCTGAGACTTATTGGGCCACCTGAGAGTTTAAAATGTTCGGACGGCGGTATTCGAGCCAGCCTTACCCCCAAAACTTATAGCACGGTCATAACGGGTTTTCATGTGGCCAGGCTACGTCAGTAAAATGCAGATGTTCAACAGATGATAGGAGTACGAGCATGTAGATATACGACCTGGTCTGACTTACGAAAGACAACCTGTGGAAAACCACGGATAGAAAAGAACAAGTGATGAGAAACAAGGTTGGCAGAAGTAGATTATATGAATCTAAGTTAAAGGGATCGGGCCAGATTCATTTCGGAAAGTTTAAATTGGAATAACGTGATGATTATAGAATAAATGTGACGGAATACCGATAAGGAGGTACCAAGTGCAAAAAGGTGCCTCAATAAAGAGGTGAAGGTGAAAGTAAATAATAGAAATGAGTAAGAATCAGCTAATAAGAAGGATGTGATTGATAAAGAAAAGGCTGGGAAACAACTATGGAATGAGAAGCAAGGAATGTTATGAATGGGTTTTCTAATGAATTCTCAGGATGACAACCTGATAGTGTCAATATTATAGTTATGAAAAAGCTAGTAACATGATATGGGATGTCAGTAATAATGATGTCAAGTGAGAAATCTAAGATTAACCTGAAAGGTTGAAAGATTTCCCGAATGTGAGCATCGCTAAGATTGAACAAGAGTATTTGTCCATAGAATAATGGACAAAGCAGCAAGATATGTTGACACGTGAGATTGCGATCAAATAGTATTGGATATAATTATGATTAATTTCTTCTTTGATAAACCTCTATAGTTCAGAGGTAAATTCTGAGTATGATATTCTACAATCATGAAAGCTTTCTATAATCCTTTAGAACTCTTTTCTCTTCTTCTCTCTTATTCATCTTCTTTATGAATTGAGAAGAACAACCCTTTTAGGAGGGGAGGTACTGCTACGTGACTATCTGTCTATGTGATAGAAGTCTAAGTGGAATGCCATGACTTGTTTAATTGCTTGTCAAGTACTAAAGGCTGGCCCCCTTCTGTACTAACTATGCAATATAACAAATGTTCAATTGATCATAGTGATCTCTCAATAAATCTTTCCACTTCTCTATATTGATCGAGATTGCGAAGATTAAAGCGATCAGGAAATGCACAGTACGAGCGAGGTTACCTCCGAATCGTAGGGTGATAGTGATACCAATGTTACTGCAGGTATCAATAAGGATAAGACTGAGTAAGAGTATAACCCGGATAGTGAGTTGTACGAAAAGTAGCAACGTTGATGGAAAAAGGATACAGTATGGATTGTAGCACTAGAAGATGTGCTGAGGAAGGGTAGAACGACTCTTTGCTTCCTACCTGATTCCGGGACGGAATCCTTTTAAGGAGGGGAGACTGTAAGAACCCCAAATTTTGGATATAATTAAAACTTTTTATTAAGTAATGATAAAATGAGGAACAATGATTCCGACAACAAGGTCACCAGCTCTAATGAATGGTGGTTTCAAAGAACAATGATTGTAATGAATGGATATTGCTTTGGACAATGATCCTGATGCATTGGTATATTGTCAGAATAGAGTAATTCGATGGTTGAGAACCTAGATAAGAATAATCTACCATCCAGGAAGGAGCTAATGGATCCTTGAAGGGAAATGAGTACGTGCATAGTGTTTCCCATACGTGCATAGTATTTCCCGTACGTGCATAGTGTTTCCTGTACGTGCATAGTAATTTGGTGGATGATTAGTGATTTTGTAAGTTGGAAAACTTTTCACGCCACCCTATGTACGGGACGTGATATGGATGTTTCGAAGTCATATTATTAATACGCGGAGGAAATAAGTGAATGCAGAGACGATCGGAATTCAGAAATTCCAAATTCTTTTTCGGAATAATATTTGACCGGACAGTGGATTAAATATTATTATAATCCAAGAATTGAGATATTAACTTTGAGGATTTGATATTTTGGAATGTTATTATATTTGATTTAAGAATGAAGGTAGGAAACCACTGAGGAGTGGTTATGGCTACAATGTAATAATTGATATTTGGAAGGAATGAATGGAATTCGACTTTATTATTTCTATGTCTTGAAGAATGCTAAAGGGTAACAACATAGGTAAGAATAATCTATCTTCTAAGGGAATAAGATATGGCAATTTCAAGCAGGAGAATATTCTCATGTCATCCAGATCGGTAACGATTAATCCAGTAGTTCCGTAAAAAGGTTAAGGAACGATCGAAAGAGAATACGGACAAGTATACAACCCTAAGAGAACAAATAAAGAATACAGAATGAATAGTGTTGTGGTGGGAGTATATAATAATATGAGACGACACTATATAGAAGTATTCGGAACGGATTTCCGAGTTCATATTAGTGATCCAGGGGGAAAATAAGTGTATGTAAAAGCTGTCGGATTCTGAAAAACCGCACTTTTATTTTCTCCGAGAGTTCCCTGGACACTGATAGCCTTAAGTATTTAACGAATGGATTTAAGGAATATAAATTGGAAAGTTATAATGAAAGATGGAGAATGAAAGTATTAATATTAAAGAGGATTCCCGGTAAACCCTAATTAGAAATCCGTGAAATATTCCCACGAACGATCAATCGAAACGGGTAATAACCGGACACAGAAACAAGCAGAGGAAGCAAGAGTCTTGTGCAAGCTACTAGATAAATATCTAGCAACCAAGTGGGCTAAGTAACTAGACAATTAGAGATTGAACAAGTACTTAGCAAGTAACTACCTAGTTAAGCTCTAACCACCATAAAACCAACACATGTCTTGCCATTTCACCATCCAACACCTCACCACTTTGATAAAGTGACTTTTGCAACATATTATGTTGCTAGTGGATGAGAGTGGATGAGATTAAAACACCAAAAAGCAAGCCAACCAAGCAAAACTTTCCTCCCCCCTTTTTCAAAGCTCCATTCGACCTTAACCCTAATTCAAGAATCAAAGTCCAAGCTCCCACCATTGTTTGATCTCCAAAAATTTATCATAGATCCTATATTTCATAGAAATGATACCCTAAAAATCTTAGCCTCAAACACCACCTTTTCCATTTTCAAAAAAATCAAGAAAGTGGAGGATGAATAGTAACCTCAAGAACAAAATTCTTGAATCTTGATTTTGGTTGATGATCCAAGCATCATGGAGGCTATACAAGGACTATACAAGGCTTAATAAGTGCATACATACCTCAAGGAAGGTATAAACTTCAAGAACCCTAGTCTTTGATTTGAGTTTTAATGGAGTTTTGGATAAATTTTGGTGATAATGTTGTTATAAGCATGTTTACATGATTATGTAGTTAGTTTGTTTGATTTAAGAGATGTGATGAATATGATGATATAATATGATGTTCCTGGACTTATGAGATTAGTATTATGAATGTAAGATGATTGGTATGCCCGGTGTGGCTTGGGTTGTTGATTACGATTTATGGAACGTTCGATTTACAGCCGTTATAATGCCCGATTTTGCATTACCATGTTTTGTATACCATTTTCCATGTTGAACCCTTACTGTCCAGAGACCTTAACTGCCATGATAGGATAGGTAATGTTCTAAGCTTCGTTTTGATATAAAGATCACGTGAAACGGACTTACGGTTTAGGATTTATGACCAAATTACTAAAAGTAGTTCGAATCCGTAAACGAAAGTTCGTAACTGTAATTGAACCCTCGTAAACTATGTAACGTCATGGAGAATCTTGGTAAATAAATACTAGAGGTAAAAGGGAAGGTGTGAAAGAAAACTGTATGTCAAAAAGATCATTTTTCGATTTATTAAAAATGTTCGAGTCGAGGTTAAACGCGAACGAACCCCTAAAAGACGACTCTTTTATAACTTCGGTAAAACACTTAGAAAACGGGCGATAAAACTCGGAGTATAGTATTGGTTCGTAACGATCGACCTTAGAACTCATATGACTTAAGTATGTCCCAAGTATAAGTACAATGATATGTCATATTAATGAACGAATGTCGGGTCGGATCAGTGATAAAAGTAATCCACTAAAAGGGGTACAACGAGATAACTCGAGAACGAGTTTCGAATTAAGTATAACTTAACTTTTAATATGTTAAGTGATTAATCCCGAATGCCTTGGCTATTTATAGATCACCAAGCTGAACCGGGACCCGCTACCACTACCCCTTACCGTACTCGACTACCAGGCAAGTTTCAATTCCCTTCTTTTAGGCTGTTGTTGTGATTGAATAATATATATATATGATTGCTGATATACATATGCCATTGCATGCATGCCTACTTTCAAGTTGAATTGATATACTTGTTCCCTGAATGTTATTGTTGGCTTATAAGCTAGATAGTTATATATCAGTTATAAGCCGGTTATTGTAAGACCCTCATAGAAGGGCGTATATATCTTATTAATCAAAAATAGACCGGGAGTCAATATTCCTTGATATATCGAGATTACCTCGGAAGAAAATATTTAAGTAAATATTTTCTATTATTTGGGCGACGAATATTATTTGAATATTCGTTCGAGACTAATTATTTTAACGATCCTTACTTCAAATAATTATTTGAACGTAACTATTCAACGAATAATATTTCTCAATATTCATTCAGAGTCGAATTGATTATCGACTATTATTTCGAATATTCTTCTAAAGATGAGACTATTAAATGAATATTATTTTGGATATTCTTTTAGATTATTATTTTATTAAATAAATTTTACTTTTGAATATTCATTTAAGATATTAAATACTTGATGAATATTATTTTAATATTCATCTGAAGCTTGATTTAATTATCGAATATTATTTCGAATATTCCTTAAGGCTTGGATTACTAAATGAATATTACTTGATATTCATTTAGGATATTATTCATTAAATGAATATTACTTTTGAATATTCCTTTAAATTCCTAATTAATCATGAATATTGCCTTAAATATTCCTTTCAGGTCTTATTAATTAATGAATATTGTTTTGAATATTCATTTAAATATTTATTTATTCAATAAATATTCTCCTGATATTTCTTCAGGGATTATTTTGAGAAATACTCTGATTTAAGACATTCTTTCATATTCCTAAATATTCTGTAAAATATTTTAATTCAATAAATATTCTCTGAATATTTATTCCATACTTAGAATAACCTCAATAAGGGTTATCTTCTTCGATTATTACGAAAAATATTTCGGAGTCATATTATTATTAATCTTATATCAAGAAAGGTTCTCAAGCATCATTCTTCTTCGAGTCTATCTCCTTAATAATAAGGGAACCTTACTTGGAAAATGTTATTTATCTTGTCGACTTCCCGGTCATAAAGTATTCCCTTCACCCGCAACTCGGGTGCTGTTGACTTATTAAGTCGTTGCTTACCTTCTCATCTTTCGAGGGGTAAGATTACTGGAACAAGTTAATATCCGTTACCAAGTAATAGCTTGGGAGTTATTGGTAAATTTTCCTTTCCAACTAGATACGACTACTTTGTGGAGTCTTATCAACAAGTATTATACTTGGGGAAAGGGGGACGAACGTTACATTCAGAATCATGAATTCTATTTGAACTAGGAGTCGTGTAAGAGGCCGAGTAGCGCCGGTCCATCCCCTTTGGCCCAACCGTTGGCCGGGGAGAGCTAGTAAGGCGGTATACAAGTAAAGCCGTCAGTTCTTCCTTCTACCGGTAGTAAATCTAAATTGAGCTGTACGATCTCGACTGATCATCAAGATTGGAACAGCGGGCGCGGTGAATACTCCATCATTGGTTCATCATCCAAATTTATTTATTTCCTGCAACATGATTACTGTTGGCAGAATTGGAAAAGTGTCATAACTGGAGTTGCAACCTTTTCTTGCAAGTTCCTCTTCTTAATAACAATAAGAATATCTCGCTTACTTTGATGTAGCAGATATTTCTACAAACAAATACTTTAAGTTACCTTGTAACTTCATCGTTCATATTATACTGGCATCATTTCCGTAAATGCATGGCATATGGTTTGAAAGATACTTTTGAACTGTTATACATTATCGTTCAGTTATATGTTATTGTTGGTGGGCTATTGCTCACCCTTGCTTTATTATTATATCACAACAACAGCTAGACCAGATGACTCGCACAAGGCGCACTCGACGCGGGCGAGGACTATAAGACTACCAGAGCTGAAGAAGAAGCTATTGGTAGGGTATATCTATTCTTTCAGTACCAAGAATATAGTCTAGTATGACTTATGTAAATGGATGGCAAAGAGTATGTATTTATATTGAAATCCTTTTGGATTGTAAGAACTCTTAATGTGATTAATAAAAATTTGATTGTTACTCTGATTTCATCTCTGGGACTATAACGGGTGTGTTTTATATTGTTATGTTGGGTTATAGAGACGTAATTTATTTTATGTTAAGGAAAGTTCAATTGTCGTGGACAGAATTGGAAACCGTAACCACCGGATCCCGGACCCCGGATCTGGGGGTGTTACACTATTGTTGAGCCATCAGCTGCTGCTGTAATTGTTGTTGTTGCTGTGCTAGAGTAGCAGTCTGCTGAACAAGAGTCTGCAATATTTGAGCCAAAGCAGGGTCTATTTGACCCATAGGAGGTGGGTTGGCTTGTTCACCCTGATTGGTGGTTCGAGTATTTTGTTTCTTCTTTCTTGGAGGCATATTTCTGAAATCAACGGACAATCATTAGGTTCAAATTCAAGAGTCAATAAATCAAAAGAATCTAATTTAAACCAACAGTGAATATACTATTGAAATTTAATTCAAGGTTCCCAGTCATTACTCGGGTCAGCAATTGATTTACAAGGTGTAACAGAATACAAAAATCAAAGTTTCATAAGGTATTCACGAATATCTGGTAGATACATTAATCGAAACAATAATTATAATACCGAAATTAAACGTGGTACTGGAAAGAAATACGGTGCTGGAAAAAGAAAAGGTACTGAAAATAACACATTGCTGAAAAATAAATATGATGCCGAAAATAAATGGGGTACTAAGAAGAAATATAGTACGGAAAAGTAAATATGGTGCGCAAAAGTAATCAACAATGTATAAAGGAAATTTAACCACAATTCTGCAAAAGTGATAATGATATATATGTGGATCCGATACAAGCGTAAGAACAACGCTTCGATAGGGATACACTAAAAACTGTAAAGAAAACTGCTAGCATCTAGTCACAGCACAACTGATATATACCTATAACAAAACTGGTCGTACTGCAAATCCTGATATACTACTACTACCATAACATGCCTCTATATACTACATACATCATCGTACTATCCTAGCCATCATTGGTCGTTATCATCATCAGACTCTCCCCGCCAAGCTGATCCAAGAATGCTCTCCAGCTCTGCCTTCACCAGGCCTAGAGTCACCTGCTGTGTCACGAACGTCGGCTCATCTCGGGACCTAATCCGTCCCCGCCTAGTGATAACATGCCTAACCGCTCGTACACGCCTCCGAACATCCTCCAACTCAGCTACCGCTCTATCTCGCTGTCTAGCCAGATCCGCCTCTCCAGACCTCATAGCCCTCAACTCTGTCACCTGCCCTAAGAGATAGTCTCTCTCTCTAGCCACTCGCTCATACGCATGGTATGGAACAGGCTGAGGAGTGTACTGGTATGCTGGCCCATTCACCGAGCCCTGCAATCCTACGTATGGCTGCATAGCCCCTGGGGAAACCTGCTGCGGTACGGAAGCCTCTCCTTCCGGATCCTCGTCCGGGTCTGAATCGGAACCAGAAACAGGTGCCTGTAGTATATATATATATATATATATATATATATATATATATATATATATCTTATAGTTAGACATCCTATCTCTCACGAAACGATCCTAACCTTTCTTATAACTCTACCCCGACTTTCCCACCTAATTGTTTCAATGACTGTGACCTGTAGCTCTGATACCAACTTGTAACACCCTCACAATCCAACAATAATGTCCATACATTTATAATAATATAAATCTATTTTTATAGGAGAATTTTAGAAAATTTTGGCATGATATATTCATAAATATGACTATCCACCTGTCCAAACCAACCAAACCAACCAACTAATACTAAAACAGTTCACTCGCGTGATAATAACAAAAACCATAGAGAAATATAACTACACCAACCAAGACCGCTCACAGGCCACAGTATAAAACAACTACTAATTAACTATTACAACCCAATATTGAATAAAATAATATACAACTCCATAAGATAATTAATCTGTCTACTAATTTAGAAATGACATGAAATAGGGTGATAAGCTCACTACCCATCCCACCACCTCGACTCTCTAGCTGCCTCTATGGCTGCCCTAACCAGACGGTCCACTCCTTCTAGACATCTTCGTGCTTAGCTGAGGAAACAGAATTAGCAAGCAAGTGAGCTAAAATGCTCAGCAATTATATATATAATTAAAAGCATAAACAAACTGAAATGTTTGCAAGTCTGTCAAGAACTAACAATCAACAATATAAAAGCTCAACTGAAAGATGCGTCTTTTGTCTGAATCATAAAATAGAAGAGGATTGGACTATCATGCATTTTATAGATAAAAACAATCATAAGGTTAGGCTGCTGATCAGTCACGCACTAACCCCGGACAAACGCACACAGCAATGTCCTTAATGGATCCACGACACACATTGGCCTTAATAATTTCTGACCACGAATCTGGTCCGACCCTTACGGTCCACATTTTAAAAAAAATAACAGTCCAATCCTATAACTAGACATCAGGTGTCGGAACAATCGACCACCTCAATTGCCAAACACCCTGGACACTTTCGTTCCAGGTCAACATCTCAAATCTCAAAAAATGAAATAAGGTCGGGTAATTTCTGACCTAGATATCGACAAGTTCGATATATATACAAGGGGTATGGATGTAAGTCAAGCCACTAAAAGAATCAACGAAATCAATATAATCGATTTTGGGTATAACAATTTAATATTCGAAATTAAGGGAAATTAACGGAACAATTATAACAAGGATAATTCGAACGAGCATATGAATTAAGTTATAATAATCATAATTCACTTGAAAAATAAGTGAAGTAATTTACTTGCCTTAACCAGGAAATCACAGGATTCGAAGGGTCTTTACGTCCTCAGCCTTAGCTTTCCCTTTATCCGTGGGATCTACACACAATATAACACTATTTTAGAATTCTACACAATATTCGCTAATCAATATCAAAATTTAACTTAATCTACCCCCGCGAATAATCTCCCAATTTACATTTATTTAACCATATACTAACATTATATAAGCCACTGATAAAGTATTTAATCATAATTGGCACCTTATCACATAATCGATCAGTTTTAAAATAAGAAGCCCGACTCATTATTTATGCATGTTGTATAATTATACAAAAATATTTTCAAGAAATAGATTAAGATTTTTAGAAAAATTTTGACGGCATCCCCTTTATACGGGTGACTGCCAGTCGGGATACAGCCGACACAACCAACACAATCATCAATTGCGAAATAACCACAATCCAATAATCCGTCTTGACATTATTGCTAAACATTTATATAATTTTAGAACTTAAAACAGGAAATTAAAATAATAACGTAATTATTAGAATTTAAATTCTGGCTCAGAAAAATCATCATCGCCAATTACCATCAACTCAATTTATTTCTAATATCATTGTCGATGGGGCAAAGTCCCGGAGGTACCCGTTTCCGGGTTTCCAATCGCGTAACTCTACACAAACTTTATATCCGAACCATTTACAAATTATTCTTCATATCCAAATATAATCTCAGAATTTAAGCAAGGCACTGATTATAACACCAATAATCGAAATGATAACAATTGGACTCCAATTTCAGCACAACGGAATTAACCGCATATACACATACACAAATTGGAACACAGACTGTAAGCCAAACGCAGCAACCACCGAACTCCACACACATCCACGATTTCTTATACACACACACTGATATCACCATACACACACAGAATCGTACTTCACCCACATAAGCAATCACCATTCTTACACACCCACACTATTACTCAACACACACACGTATTAACACACACACACTAGCTCGACACACACACCCATCGCAGAAATCCACACGGACAAGCACAATAGCACGACAACGCAAGAACAGGGGAAAAGAAGGCTCGAATTTGATAATTTGTGAAGTAAAAATTCAGGAGCTTTGCATACAACTACATACCCACAAGAAACCGTACGAACAGAGAGGGGAATTACGTGCGAGACTGGAGAGGAAACTGAAGAGAGAGATAGGACAGTGAGATTAGAGAGAAAGAGAGACTGAGAGAGAGAATGGGAGGAAAGAGATTGGAAAGATTTTTGAGCAAGGGAGAGATTACAAGAGATTTTATCGGGAGAGCTCGAGAGAATTCGTGAGTATACTGTTAATTCGGAAAATGAACTCTCAATTAGGGATTGCTAGTATTAAAAAGGGGGAAAATGGTTTTAGGGAAATCATTATCATACTTTAAAAAAAACAATTAATAATTCCCAAAATTTAAATTAATAGGAAAATGGGTGAAATTTTAAATTTAAAAATTCTATAATACAGAACATAAAATTACGATCACCCACATAATTTTAAAATATTTTTAGGATCAAAAACGAATTAAATATGGATTTTACAAGATTAAATCCGTAGAATGAAAAAAATAATTCATAAAATCATTTTAAAATCCTCAAAACCAAAAATAATTCACCAAATATTTTTAAAAGTCACATAAACTAATAAAGTCAATAATGAAAAAGATTTCAGGATTTCTGCTAATCCCGAAGATTTTATAAAATTCACAGAAGATAAATATAACACAATTAAATAGGAAATAAATTCCCAAAAATATAATTAAAAATATTCGGGCTTACACATCACATATAAATCACCAACTAAGCCCACAAATATTATTCCACAGATACTTCACCTCCTCAACAAATTATACGCCACATAATTCACATTTAATATTAAATAAATAATTATTATTACCAAAATTTCTAAGGCGTTATACAGACAGCTTCCTATACGAGAACAGATTTATGCCAGCAGAATTCTAGTATGATTAAGCCTCCTATTTTTTAGGAGCGAGTCATGAACATCAATTTCTTGTTGGAATGTATTTCTTGGGCGCAGATGATCCTTGAATACTCCCAATAGAACTAGAACTAGTAAAAACACTCCTAATCGGGCTAGAACTTGAGTTCTACTCGACTTAGGTCACCTATTCATGGTTGAATCTGGAGAAAAGGAGGTCCCCATGAATTAGGAACCTAGAATATTGCTGCCTAACCAGACTTCTAGTCTAAAAAGAACTACGTGATCTTGATCCCTATATAAACAGGGTACGTAGGCAACTTGAGAACATGTTTTATAAGCCTTGCAACACACCTACGAGATTCTTGAGAACACACGACACAAACCTCAATGGAAATCGCGAGATTCTTGTAAACGCTCTCGAACTTAGTTCAACCCCCACAAAAAACCTCCATTCTCCATAGATTAGTTGATCGTTAGCCTTTACAACTCACCATAAACCTCTCAAAAGTTGTTATACAATCCACTCATCAACATTGCCGCTAGAAGGAGGGGAGAGTTTTCATCTTAAGAGTGGAAATATGGTAGGCAGTTCTAATAGCGAAGCAACACAATCTGTAAAGAAGGTACCCCAAGGAGAAAATCAAACCCCGAAAGTTACTCCTGTTGATGTCCTAGAGCATCTAAAGTCGATTGAAGAGAGACTCACGACCCTTGAACATACAACACAAAAGAAGAAGAAGAAGAAGAAGAAGAAGAAGTCGAGGTTGCCATCAAGAAAGAAGGGTAAGAAAGCTAAGAGTTCTTCAAGGAAGTTGGACATTGACAAAGAAGAACGTGAAGAAAAGGTTGAGGAAAAGATCGAAAAGCCGAAGAAAGATGATGAAAAGGAAAGAGATGGTAAACCACAAGATAAGTAACCTCCTGTTAAGAAGACTCGATCACAGATCTTGGCAGGGCTTAAGAATAAGAAGAAAGCCAAAGAACCTTCCATCGAGATAATTAAAGATGATACAAGTTCAGACGAGACCGCGAACGATTCCAACATAGCAGATTCACAGGAAATCGATGACAAAGATAAGGAAGCAAAGGACGGTGGAACAGGTGATTTAAATACCGAAGACCTCAAGAAGATTCTTGTAAAACTCAAGGAAGAAAAGCAGTCAACAACAGGTGCAATAACCTCATCTCCATTCACTAAGAAGCTTAGAGAATCCCCGTTACCTAAATCCTATCGTATGTCAAACGAGTTTAAATTTGATGGCACTATGGATCCTGTGGAGTATCTGGGTCGTTTCAATACCGAGATGGAAGTTTATCAAGTTAAGTAGCCTGTTAGATATTGATTCAAGTGATGGTCAGGATTTGGATTACTGATCAAATACTGATGCTGACGTCATCAGTAATGCATCGTCAGTATTAGGCTATCATCAGGATTGGTGGCTGATCAGGATTACTCGAGGATATACATCAGTCCCGGAATCAAGGCAGATTGATATGTCAGTTCCTGGTTTATAGGAATGCAGCTATCATTCAAGATATGTATTAAGAGTCGTATGTAATTGATTTAATATATCTTGTAATTGATAGGGCAGCTGTGTACTGTATATAAACACAGTTTAGGTTTTACTTAATTGAAATCGCTTACACGAGTTATCTTGTAACCTAACAGCTCTCAAGAACATCAGAATTTCTTGAGAGAGTTTGTAACAGTTTTATATCAGAATTAATAAAGGCGATATTTATTCATACTTGTGTTATTATTTCTGCTGTAAGTCGAAAATCTTATACAATTGTATTCAACCCCCCTTCTACAATTGTTCTTTACTGGGTAACAATTGGTATCAGAGAAAACTGATAAATTACAATCAGAAATGATCTTAAGATGTCGACAAGCAAGTATGAAAGTATTAAAATCCCTGTTCTCAAAAAGGCTGAATACTCCACATGGAGGGTAAAGATGTTGATGTATCTGGAGGTTACCGATCCTAACTATCTCGATCGAATATATGATGGTCCATATATCCATAAGAGACTGGTTGCTAAAACAGATACTATACCTGAGCACTATGTTCAGAAGACAAAGGCTGAGTGGACTCCTGAGGAAAAGGCTGAAGTACTCATAGATGCAAAGGTGAAGAATATTCTTCATAATAGCCTTGATGCTGTCATGTCAAACAGAGTGATAGCATGTAAAACTGCTAAGGAAATCTGGGAAACTTTGGAAACTCAATGCCAGGGTACTGAATCTATCAAAAGGAACGGAAGGGCTCTGTTGATTCAAGAGTACGAACAGTTTGATGCAAAATCTGATGAGAGCCTCACTGATCTGTATGATAGATTTCTGACATTATTGAATAATCTATCTCTGGTGGGTAAAGAGTATGAACCAAAGGACTCGAACACCAAGTTTCTTAGAGCTTTGCCTGAGGAGTGGGATACTCAAACCTCTATCATTAGGCATCAGTATGATCTTAATGTTGTGTCTCTTGATGAAGTCTATGTGATGCTAAGAACCCATGATCTTGAGGTTCAACAAAGGAAGAATAAGAAAACCAGCAAAGCAAATGCTGTTGCTTTGAATGTTGAATCAAAATCAAAAGGAAAAGCTGTGGAGGTTTCAAGAAGGAGAAGTAGAGTAGCTGAGTCCAATACTGATGGCTCATCATCAGATCCTAATGCCAATCCTGATACTGATACTGATGATGACTCTACTGATTCTGACATGATGGAAATGGTTGCTATGATAGTCAAAGGCTTCAAGAAGATGAAGTACCGAAAGGGTAGAAGACAAGGCAACTTTCAGAAGAAACCTTTCAATACTGACAAGAACAGGTACAGGAAGAATGAAAGTAAAGGCAGCAAGTTTGACAAGTCAAAAGTCAAATGCTACAACTGTGATGGAATGGATCACTTTGTAACTGAATGCAAAAAGGACAAGACCAAAGCTCTTATCTCATCAAGCAAGGATTGGATGGACTCTTCCTCAGACTCTGAAGAGGAAAAGGTGAATTATGCATTAATGGCAAATGTGAATGAGATTCCTGCTCCTGAAAATAAGGTACCTGAAGTTGTTTTTGATTTTGATACTGATAATGTTTCTGAGTTAAGATCTTTCTTAAAGTCTCTGCATATTAGCTTTAAAAGTCAATCTCTTGAAAATGCTAGAATAGTATCTGAGATATCAGAATTGACTAAAAGAAATGATCATCTAGAAGCTGAGTTACTCTTTATGCAAGAAGTACAAAATGAATGTGATAAGGCTAAGCACATGAAGCTAGAAATGGAGTTTAAATGTACTGCACTTGAAAAGGAACTTAATGATGCTAATGAGAAACTCAGAACCTGGACACACTCTGGAAAGAAAACACACGATCTTATCACAGATAAGAACTAGAAAGAGGGTCTAGGTTATAAACCAGAGGACAAAAAGAAGAATAAAGGTAAAGTTGTTACTGCTGAAACAACAAAACCAGGAAGAGTTATTGTGAATAAGTCAACAAATCCAAAAACCTATAGACATGTTATAGACAAAACAAAGACTAAATTAAAACCTGTTAAGTATGTGTATCCAGAAAATCCCAAATCTACTTTAGAAAAGTGATCTAGTTCTACAAAAAATTCTGAGTCTAAATCTGTCAAAAATATAGGTCTTTGGTCTAAGAAACAACTAAGAGACAGAATCTGTGAACTGACAGATAGAGAGAAAACCACTACTGCTAAGAGGAACGGGAATGGTAAAATTGGAATAAACAAAGAGAATAATTATAAGCATATTCCAAATGCACCAAGGAAAACATGCTTTCATTGTGGTAACTCTAATCATCTTGCTATTGATTGCAAGGGGAGTAAAAAGAAGGCTACTGTAGTTCCTAAGTCTGACATTAGGAATAGATCAGTATTTTATAAACCACAGAATCCTTGTTTTCACTGTGGCAGTAAATGGCATTCTATCTACACATGTGAAAAATACCATAGTTTATACTACAATCATTATGATCCTTTGCCAAAGTTTAATAAAAGTGCAAATTCTGGTAAAACAAAGAGTCTGAATACTAAGCATGCATCTGATAATTATGATAATGACAAAGCAAATTCTGATGGATTTAAATCTGACAGAACTGCTTTTGTTAAAAAGACTTCTGCTACTAAAAATGTTAAATTGCATGCAAAAAGAACCCAACAAGTGTGGGTTCTTAAAAATTCTAACTGAGCTCTTTGTGTTTCTAATTGCAGGGTAAAAAGAAAAATGTGTTGGTCATGGATAGTGGATGTTCTGTTCACATGACTGGAAACAAAACCTTGCTATCAGAATTTGAGGAGAAGGCTGGCCCAACAGTGTCTTATGGAGATGGCAACATTGGACAAACTTTGGGATATGGCAATATAATTATTGGAAATGTCATCATTGAAAAAGTAGCTTTGGTGAAAGGACTCAAACACAATATGCTTAGTGTTAGTCAAATCACAGACATAGGTTATCATGTCAACTTCAATGATACTCACTTTGAAGTGATCAGTAAAACATCTGGAAGGATTGTCTTAACTGGTCAAAGATGTGGTAACATTTATGAAGCCAACGTCTACACCAATACTGATAGTCCCTCAACATGCCTCATCAGTAATGCAATAGTACATGAAAGTTAGAATTGGCACAAGAAGCTTTCTCATCTCAACTTCAACAACATCAATGAGTTGGTTAAGAAAGATTTGGTGAGAGGATTACCAAAGGCATTGTATACTCCAGATGGACTCTGTGATGCTTGTCAGAAGGCCAAACAGAGAAGGACATCATTCAAGAGTAAATCTGAATCCTTAATTGCTGAACCATATCACATGCTACACCTTGACTTGTTTGGACCAGTCAACATTATGTCCATCAGTAAGAAAAGGTATACTCTAGTTATTGTTGATGAATATACTAGATTTACCTGGGTGATTTTCTGCACAGAAAAGATGAAACTGCTGAGATACTTTTGGACCATGTGAGACTCATTGAGATTGGCACAAAGTACAAAGTCAAGATTCTAAGAAGTGATATGGAACTGAGTTCAAGAATTCAGTAATGGAAGAGTTCTGCAAGTACAAAGGAATAGTTTAACAATTCTCTGCTCCTGGCACACCCCAGCAAAATGGAGTAGTTGAAAGGAAGAACAGAACTCTTATTGAAGCTGGCAGAACAATGTTGGAGGAAGCTAAACTACCTACATATTTTTGGGCAGAAGCAGTCAACATAGCATGATATACACAGAACATTACTTTAATCAACAGACATGGTGTCACCCCTTATCAAATAATTAAAGAGAAGAAACCAAGTCTGAAACATCTACATATGTTGGGCTGCAAGTGCTTTGTTCTAAGACCCCATCCTGAACAGCTAGGAAAGTTTGAGACTAAAGCTGATGAGGGAATCTTTATTGGCTATCCATCAACAAGAGCCTTTAAAGTCTATAACTTAAGGACAAGGACAGTCATGGAGTCTATCAATATTTCTTTTGATGATAAGAAGATAACAAGAATTGCTGAAGACTCACATGACAGTTTGATCTTTGCAAATGAAGCTACCAAGAATTTTGATGAAGTAATATGAGATACTGATACTCCATCAGATCCTGACGATCGACCAATGCTTGATGAAACACCAGTTACTGATGATGATTCAAATAATGCAAATGTTGAGGGGGAACAACAGCAAAATACCATCAGTACTGATACAACTCAAACATCAGGAGGATATTCATTAGAAACAGATTCAAGTGATAATCCTGACAGCACTTCAGGAGGAGATAATACTATCTCAGGGGGAGCTTCTAATAATTCTAGTTCTTTTGAGGATAACACCAATCCAGGGGGAGCATCCAACTCAAGAAATGATTTACCATCAGCAAAAGAAATGGACCAAAAGCCATACTCCTGATTTAATTATTGGGAATCCTGATGCAAGTGTTAAAGCCAGAAGTGCAACACAAAATGAATGCCTCTATAATAACTTTCTGTCAAAGGAGGAGCCTAAGAAAGTTGAAGATGCACTAAAGGATGCTGATTGGATTACAGCAATGCAAGAAGAACTAAATGAATTTGAAAGAAATGAAGTCTGGAAACTTGAACCAAGGCCAAAGGGTAGATCAATTGTTGGTACAAAGTGGGTGTTCAGAAACAAGACAGATTCAGATGGCACTATTTTGAGGAATAAAGCAAGGCTAGTTGCAAAGGGGTACTCTCAATAGGAAGGAATAGACTATGATGAGACTTTTGCTCCTGTTGCAAGGCTAGAAGCCATCAGAAGTTTTCTGGCATATGCAGCCCATAAGAAATTCAAAGTTTTCCAGATGGATGTTAAAAGTGCTTTTCTGAATGGAGAATTGGAAGAGGAGGTATATGTTGAACAACCTCCTGGCTTCGTTGATCCTTGATATCCAGATCATGTCTATAGACTGGATAAAGCACTTTATGGACTAAAGCAAGCTCCAAGAGCCTGGTATGAAACTCTGGCTCAATTCTTACTGGAAAGTGGTTTCAAAAGAGGTACAATTGATAAAACCTTATTTTATTTGAATCATAGTAAGGATTTGCTATTAGTTCAGATTTATATTGATGATATCATTTTTGGGTCAACTAACTCCAAATTGTGTGAGAAGTTTTCAAAGCTAATGCAGTCTAGATATCAAATGAGCATGATGGGAGAAATGAGCTATTTCTTAGGTCTGCAAGTTAAATAGACTGATGATGGGATCTTTATCAATTAGTGAAAGTATACAAAGAATTTGCTGAAAAAGTTTAACATGCAAGACAGTTCTACTGCTTCAACTCCTATAGCTACAGCTACAAAACTTGATCCTGATCAAGGTAGCGAAGTAGATGTAACTAACTATAGAGGTATGATTGGCTCACTCTTGTATCTAACTGCAAGTAGACCAGATATCATGTATGCTACCAGTCTATGTGCAAGATTTCAAGCGAACCCCAGAGAACCACATCTCATTGCTGTTAAAAGGATTTTCAGATACTTGAAAGGCACTCCATCACTTGGCCTTTGGTATGCTAGATAGTTTGACTTTAATCTATGTGGTTATTCAGATGCTGATTTTGCAGGATGCAAAATAGACAGGAAAAGTACTTCATGCAGTTGTCAGTTTCTTGGAGGAAGACTAGTTTCTTGGTTTATTAAAAAGCAAAAGTCTATCACAACATCAACTGCAGAAGCTGAGTACATTGCTGCTGGAAGCTTTTGTACTCAGATAATGTGGATGAGAAATCAGCTAATGGACTATGGTTTGTCATATTCAAAAATACCTATTTATTGTGATAACCAAAGTGCTATTGCTATGACAGGAAATCCAGTCCAACATTCTCTTACTAAGCATATTAGTATCAGATATCATTTCATAAGAGAACAAGTACTGGAAGGAACAATTGAACTCCACTTTGTTCCTACTGATCAACAGCTAGCTGATATATTCACCAAGCCACTTCCTGAAGCTACTTTTATAAAATTGGTGAATTAATTGGGAATGGTAAACAATGAGAGTTTCTGAGAACAAGGGAAGACCAAATACTGATGATTGTCAGATCCTGATGCATGTCGAATACTAACGAAAAAGTCAATCATGACTTTAGTCAAACATCAAATCCTGATGCAATGGTTCGACTATCAGTACAATTTGTATAATTCAAGTATTCCGTAAATTGTTTTGTTCCCTGATTTAATTGTGGTTATTGTTAATGAATTTATTACTTATGTGATTACTTTAATTAGTTTTCATGTTCACTTCTCTGATTTAATTCTTTGAAGAACAGTTCATAAACATAAAAAATTGCAGAACACATTGAATAAGATTAGAGAAACAGAGTTTTTCATTGATAATAAGAAAGAGATTACATGTAAATATTACATCTTTTTGTTCTCTATATCTACTAATCTATTGTTAGGAATATGTTGTATTTGATGATAACTTCACATTCAATCAAATTGTATAAGGTTTTGTAGCTGTCAACGGATGAGGATTTATAACTCTATCCGTTGATAGGTAGCTCATCAACGGATGAGGTTTTTGTAGCATACTGCAGTATCTCTATGTTATCGGTTGATAGTGTTTTTATCCACATTCATGTTGACCATCAATAGATAGGCAGAATAGGGTAGCCAACTTTAAATAAGCTATGCTATGTAATTCTGTCTAAGTGAAAGTGTATCAACAGATGAAGACAAAACTCTATCAACGGATACAACTCAAATCCACTCTATCAATGGATACAAATCAAGTCTCAATATCAACGGATACAGCTCAATATATCATCAACGGATGTCAGTGTACAATATCAACGGATAATCATTGACACGTTCTTCTATGCTAAGCTGGGGATTAGCAGTTGATAAGGACAGGTTTGACTGACAGATCACATGGGTTGATAGTAGATACAAAAAGCAGTATGGCAGCCATACTTTGGAAACACAGAAGAAAGAAGCATTCCGTTTACACTATGAATACAAGAAAGGTGCAGGAGACATGTCTGTTCACAAGGAAAACCTTTCGGCTACATGTGTATTTGGAGTGTAGTAGCAAGTCAACTAGAATTAGATTAATATTATCTTATTCCAGTAGTACTTGAAAACTTGGGATTTATAACCAAGTGTAGAAACTCTTTTAGAAGCTAAGAAAACATATACATTTGCTTAGGGTTTTTGTTGAATATCTTTAGAAAGCAAAGAGTTGTAAAACAGAAGCTGTGTACTTTTGTATCACAGAGTTTTCTTCGAATAAAAGCTTCATGTGGTGCATTTAACCACCTGATTTTTATGTGTTTGTGCATTAATCCTTTTACAGCAATTATCTAAGGATAGATTTCTGGAGTTCTTTTCAGAAATTTATAAATATCAAGAATTGTATTCAACCCCCCTTCTACAATTATACAAGTGTGTAATCTGGGAATAACAATTGGTATCAGAGCAAGCTTCTAACATATTAGAAGTTTAAAGATCAACATACTTCCAACATGTTTAAGAAGGATTATGGAGTAAAGATTCCAGTTCTTGATAGAGAGAATTACTTTCACTGGAAAGTAAAAATGCGTCTACATCTCTCGTCTATTGATGAGGGTTTTGTGGATTGCATTGACAAGGGTCCTCACGTTCCAATGAAGACTGCAACAAGAGTTGGCCTGGCGGAAGATGTGCCTGACACTCTTATTCCAAAACCTGTTTCTGAGTGGAGTCTTGAAGATATTGCAGAAGTCCATAAAGACAAAAAGACCATGAATATACTGTTCAATGGTCTAGAAACAGACATGGTTGACAATGTTATTAACTGTACTACCTCCAAGGAAGTATGGGACACTGTTCAAACCCTTTGTAAAGGAACTGAACAGGTGAGGGAAAACAAGATGCAACTACTAATCCAACAGTATGAACATTTCCACTTTAAGAGTGGAGAAACATTGAATGATACATTTAGTAGATTTCAAAAGCTACTAAATGGTTTGAAACTGTATGTAAGAATCTATCAAGTTAATGATTCTAATCTCAAATTTCTGAGATCACTGCCCAAGGAATGGAAGCCAATGACTGTTTCTCTAAGAAACACTCAAGAGTACAAGACATTTACTCTTGAAAGGCTCTATGGAACTTTAAAGACATATGAGCTGGAAATGGACCAGGATGAAGAGATTGAGAAGTCTCAAAAGAAAAGTGGGTCAGTTGGACTTGTTGCCAACTTGGAGCAGAAGGAGGAAATGACAGAAGCTGCTAGTTCTACACCAAACAGGGAGGTTTGTAAAGGTAGAGCGGAATCAAGCAGGAGCAAGGAAAAGGTGTCTGAGGAATTGAATGTCCTTCAGCAGGATGAATTGGATGATATAGATGAGCACTTAGCTTTTCTATCTAGGAGATTCTCTAAGCTGAAATTCAAGAGAAACTCTGGGGTGGCCAAGCCATTTAACAAGGATTTTTCCACAAGCAACTATGTGGATAAATCCAAAATTAAATGCTACAATTGTGGAATTGCTGGTCACATGATAAGTGAATGCAGGAAACCTAGATCTGAGAACAAGGTGAAGTCAACTGAGACTGTTGACTACAAGAAGAAATATTTTAATCTTCCCAGGCAGAAAGGAAAGGTATTCTTGACCCAAGAGTATGACTGGGCTGTTGATGACAATCATTCTGATGATGATGCTGAGTTTGTCAACCTTGCATTGATGGCTGATTCTGGAGAGCAGGAAGCAAGTTCAGCTAGCAATCAGGTATTTTCTACTAATCTCTCTGAGCTCACCAAAGAGGAATGCAATAGTGTTATAGATGAAATGTCTACTGAACTATATCACTTAAGTGTTACCCATAAATCACTTACTAAAGAGAACAATAGGATTAAAGAGTCTATTCTATTTTTAAATGATAGAAATGCTGCTCTAGAAACTCAATTTCTAGAATTTGAGAAAATGAGAGTTGATTGCAATAATGCTAAAAGTGAACTTGAAGCTGTGTTAAAAAGAGAACTGATTTTAAAAGACCAGCTTGAAAAAGAACAAGGGATAATTGCTAAATTTCAAAGTTGTAGGAATATTTCTCAAAACATAATAGAAGTCCAGGGAATAGAATCGTTTGTGAAGGATACCTGGACTTAAAAGAAAAAGGAGCTAGAACCTGGCCTTGAGGATCTAGAGACTATTTGTGAATCAACGGATAGTGATCATCCGTTGACAGATGAACCATCAACGGATGAGAGGTATCCGTCGACTAACAAAAAGTTTGTTAGTAAGAAGGAACTCAGGAAACTGGATATCAAGTATGGTCCAGTCAACAAGAACTTTGTTAGTGGTGAGGGTAGCAAAACCAAATCTAGTGGGAAGGCTAAGGCAGGTGATTTACATAACAAAAAGGCTGTTGGTAAATCAGATAATGAAAAGGTAGAAATTGAGGGTAAAAAGAAAAAGAACAGAAATGGTAAGATAGGCATCAACAAGAAAAACAATTATTCTCCTGACAAGTTTGCTCCTAGGAAAACTTGTAGTAATTGTAATAGTGTCAATCACCTATCTTCTAATTGCAAGATTGTCAGCAAGGCTCCTGTTCATGTACCTCAAACAATACCATGTATGCCTGCAATGCCTGGTTTGTATCAAAATGCTAGGTTTTCAAATCCATATGTGAACATGCCATATGTGTCTAATCCTTATTTTCAATCTGTGAATATGCCACAAATGTCATGGAGCATTCCTAGCATGAATAATATGTATGCCAATTTTCCACAAATGCATGCATCAAATATTCATGCAAATGAGCATTTGTCAACCCCCATCACTCAAGCATCTACATCTAAGTTGAAGAATGGTAAGAGTGCAAAGTCAAAGGCTAACAAGAAAGGACCCAAGGAAGCTTGGGTACCAAAATCAACTTGATTTGTTTTTGGAATGTGTGCAGGGAAACAGAAGGAATCTATGGTACCTAGACAGTGGATGCTCTAGGCACATGACAGGAGATTCAACCCTACTCACAGAGTTCAAGGAAGGAGCTGGCCCTAGAATTACCTTTGGAGATGACAGCAAAGGATATACTAAGGGATATGGCCTGATTTCAAAAGACAATGTCATCATTGAAGAAGTGGCTTTAGTTGAAGGTTTGAAGCACAATTTGCTGAGTGTCAGTCAGATTTGTGACAAAGACTATGAAGTAAAGTTCACAAAAGAAGCCTGTGTTGTTTCTGCCAAGGAAGACAACAATGTGGTATTGACAGGCTTTAGAAAAGGAAATGTTTACATAGCTGACTTCAATTCAGCATGCTCAGAATCCATTACTTGTCTCTTCAGCAAAGCAAGTAAGGATGAGAGTTGGCTATGGCATAAGAAGCTGTCACATTTGAATTTTAAAGTTATGAATGATTTGGTAAGAAAGGATCTTGCTAGAGGAATCCCTCAATTGGAATTTGTCAGAGATGGACTGTGTGATACCTGCCAATTAGGGAAACAAAAGAAATCATCCTTCAAAAGCAAGACAGAGTCATCCATTGTTAAGCCTCTTCAATTGCTGCATATGGACATATTTGGTCCAGTAAATGTCATGTCTATTTCAAAGAAGAAATACTGTCTGGTGATTGTAGATGATTTTTCTAAGTTCACATGGACCTTCTTCCTGCACTCCAAGGATTGTGCAAGTGAAATCACCATCAATCACCTCAGAATACTAAACAATGGTTCTGAAGACAGAGTATAAAGAATCAGGAGTGACAATGGTACTGAATTCAAGAATTCCACAATGAAGATTTTCTGTGAAGAGAATGGAATTGTCCATGAGTTTTCTGCTTCCAGAACACCTCAACAAAATGGGGTTGTTGAAAGGAAAAACAGAACTCTCATTGAAGCAGCTAGAACAATGTTAAGTGAATCAAGGTTACCAACATATTTCTGGGCTGAAGCTGTCAACACTGCATGCTTTACTCAGAATATTTCCTTGGTCAATCAAGCTAGAGGAATGACTCCTTATCAGTTGTTAACCAACAAGAAACCAACTTTAGCTTTCCTTCATGTCTTTGGATGTAAGTGTTTTGTGCTAAGGAATCATGGAGATAACTTGGGCAAATTTGAAGCAAAGGCAGATGAAGCTATTTTCATTGGATATGCAGCAGGGAAAGCCTACAAAGTCTACAATCTAAGAACCAACATTGTTATGGAATCTGCACATGTTGTGTTTGATGATCAAAAGATTCTAGGTCTAAATGATGAAGGCTTCCATGAAAAGTTGGAATTTGAGAATGAAGGTGAAGGAAGAATGTACTATGATGATGATGAGGAAGATGAAGATCATGACCACAGAGATCCACCAAGAGTTGTTGTACCAACTAGAAGTGATGCTTACACATGAAATGAAGCATCCATTGACAGTCATTCTGGAGCATCCGTTGACAATATTAGAGATGCATCCGTTGACAGAGATTCTCAAGCATCCGTCGACAGGCAAAATGATGCATCCATTGACAGTCAACTTCATAATTCAGCAAGGACAACAAACTCAGGGGGAGTTTCTCAAGGTCAAAATTCAATGCTAAATCAACATGATCATGCTCATGGAAATGAAGCAACCTCATCAGGATCAAACCTTCCACCTGCAAGAAAATGGACTAGAGATCATCCATTTGACTTAATCATTGGTGAATCAAGTTCAAGAGTCCAAACTAGAAGGGCCACTCAAGCAGAATGTCTATACAGTAGCTTCCTGTCTCAAGAGGAACCTAAGAGAGTGGAAGATGCCCTTCTAGATCCAGATTGGGTCTTAGCAATGCAAGAAGAGCTAAACCAATTTGAAAGAAATAAAGTATGGAAACTTGTGCCCAAACCTGATGATAGAAGTGTCATAGGTACTAAATGGGTTCTCAAGAATAAGACAGATGAAAATGGCATAATTGTGAGGAATAAAGCTAGATTAGTGGCAAAGGGCTATTCTCAAGAAGAAGGGATAGATTTTGATGAAACTTTTGCTCCAGTGGCAAGACTTGAGGCAATAAGAATGTTTCTAGCCTATGCAGCACATGCCAATTTCAAAGTCTATCAGATGGATGTCAAAAGTGCCTTTCTAAATGGGGAACTGGAAGAAGAGGTCTATGTCCATCAACCTCCTGGCTTTGAGGATCCAGAATTTCCAGAATATGTATATCTTCTCATGAAAGCACTTTATGGTTTGAAGCAAGCACCAAGAGCCTGGTATGACACTTTATCTCAATTTCTTTTGGAGAACCACTTCACTAGAGGTACAGTAGATAAAACCTTATTTCATAGGAATATCAATGGCTGTTCAATACTTGTTCAAATCTATGTAGATGATATTATTTTTGGGTCTACAGATGAGAAGCTTTGCAAAAGGTTTGCAAAACTTATGCAAAGTAGGTATGAAATGAGCATGATGGGTGAATTAACTTACTTTCTTGGCCTACAAGTAAAGCAAGTTAATGAGGGCATTTTCATAAGTCAAACAAAATATATTTATGATCTCTTAAAGAAATTTGACTTAATGGATTGTACCTCTGCAAAAACACCTATGGCCACTGCAACTAAGCTTGAGTTGAATACTAAGGAAAAGTCTATGGACATCTCAAGCTATAGAGGCATGGTAGGTTCACTTCTATACCTAACAGCTAGTAGACCTGATATAATGTTTTCTACTTGTCTTTGTGCTTGATTTCAAGCTGACCCTAGAGAGTCTCACTTAATAGCTATTAAGAGAATTTTCAGGTATCTCAAGGGAACACCAAACCTTGGCATTTGGTACCCAAGAGAATCTGGTTTTGATCTAACTGGCTATTCAGATGCAGATTATGCAGGTTGCAGAGTTGATAGGAAAAGTACTACAGGTTCCTGTCAATTTCTAGGAAACAGGCTTGTTTCATGGTTCAGTAAGAAACAGAACTCAGTCTCCACTTCTACAGCTGAAGCTGAGTACATTGCTGCTGGAAGCTGTTGTGCACAGATTCTATGGATGAGAAATCAACTTATTGACTATGGTCTAAAAGTTGAGAAGATTCCAATTTTCTGTGACAACACAAGTGCTATTGCCATCATAGGGAATCCAGTGCAACATTCGAGAACCAAGCATGTTGACATCAAATACCACTTCATTAGAGAACATGTGATGAATGGTACAGTAGAAATGCACTTTGTGCCAAGTGAAATGCAGCTTGCAGATATCTTCACCAAGCCTCTTGATGAATCCACATTCACAAGATTGGTAGGTGAGCTAGGTATGCTTAACTTGTCATAATTCTTAGTGATATTTGATTTTACTGCATTGCAGCTAGGAATGTGTTTTGATTTACTTGAGAATTAAAAACTCTCAGAAAAATTTTCTTCAGAAATTTTGACCAAGGCAAAATTATCTTATCAACGGATATCCTTTTACCCGTTGATAGCATAAACACATTCCTAGATTTTTGTATATCAACGGATAACAGCTTATCCACGTCATCAACGGATAAACTGTTTCTCAACCGTTCATTTCATATCCGTTGATATACATATTTTCTTTTAAATATAACCGTTGGTAAACGTGTATCTATATAGGACTGGTTATATTTATTTTCTTTTATTATTTGACAGTTACTTTTGACCAATGGGTAATTACTTTTAATTATTTCATTTTCAATTCTTGAAAAGTATAAAGGCTGTATTGTGCTCTCACATCTCACTTTAATCGACTTTCAAGATTCTCTTAAGTAAACTGCACCTTCTTCACAAAAATTCTCTGCAACAAAAGTTCAAACTCTTCAATGGCTCCTATTGTTAAGATGATGTCTTCCACTGGGTTCACCTATGAGAAGAACAATTTCGCGGCCTATGTCGATACAGTGAATTCCCTAGAAGCTTATCACACCATGATGAATTTTTTGAAGAACTGTAAACTTTCGTATGCTATGACTGCCACCACTCCTCTAATCCACGAGGTAATCGAAGAGGTGTGGGCATCTGCTGAGTTCAATGGCACAGACGGTACAATTGCTTATTCTCTAAAGGGTAAAAACTATGTAGTTAACTCTGATGTGATAACTGCTTTTTTAAAATTGCCTGAGAATAACTGTCTGAAAGTACCCAGTGATGCTGAAATAGTTGCCATGCTTAATTCCATAAATTAAGCCCTTAGTACTGATAATTTAGGGAAAATTGTTAGGAAAGGGATGGTTAAAGAATGGAGTTATTTTTGTGATGCCTTCATTAAAACTTTTTCAGGCAAAATTAGTAACTTTGATGCTGTTACCCATTCCATGCTAGTTATGTTGTGTATGCTTCTGACTGATAAATTCTATAACTTTGGCACACTAGTCATGTATGAGATAGCAGCAAAATTAGGTAAAAAGGAAACTAGGAGCAAGAATATCTATTTTGCTAGATTTTTGATGCTCTTAGCACTGCATGTATCTGAGAATAAGCTATCCATTGCTAACCCAGATAGCAAGTTCACATGTTTTGTTCAGGAGAAGAGAGTCTTAAGTGATTTAATTCGAATGAACTCCAATGCAGAAGTACAATTGGTATATCTACTAATTGTTCAGGTAACTCTTTCTAACCTTGAAACTCCTATCTCTAACCCCCAAATTTCTTTGCCTTCCTCAGTCACAATGGAGTCTGTAGTAGTGACCAAACAGGCTCCTACCCAAGTGACTAAAACAAAAGTTTCCAAACCAAAATCTAAGAGACAAACCTCAGGTGTTTCTCAAAAAGCATCTATTGCAAAAACTACCACAGCTCTTGAGGGGAGTGTGAAGGAGGTAGTGAGTGGTGAGGGACAGGGTGCAAGCCCTAAGAATAAGGTAGGTGAGGTAAGTGCACCAAATAGCCAAGCCCAAGTTACATCCTCTCAACAGGGTGTGACTAGTAGTTCTACAGAAACTCTGCACAAAAGGGTAAGGGACACTAGCCCTCTCTCAAAAACCTATGAAAGAAGAGTAAAATCTAAAACCATAGGGGAAGCACAGGGTGCACACACAGTACAGCAAACTATACCTTCTCAAATTCAGTTTGATGTGACTTCAATAAATATGGAGTCACAGCCCTTTGATCTTAACCTTCAAATCGATACACATTACAATCCACCATCACCAACTCCATCTCTGGATGTGGATATGATATCTACATCAATTCCTGATTCTCCATCTTTAAGATTCTTGGAGAAGCCCCACTCTGCAATTGGTGGTCATCATCTTTTAGATGATTTGTTGGGCCATCAACCTTCCATTCCTGAATTCACAACAACATCTGTGGCCTCATCTTTAAAATCAATCTCCACAGATTCAGTGTTGGTTTTCACTTCAACGGATATTATCATTCCTTCATCAACGGATATCCTTCATCCATTGACAAGTGTTTCTCCATCAACGGATGCGCCTATGTCTAGCCATCCATTGACAGCTATAACTACTCCATCAATGGATATCCCTTATCCGTTGATAACTCACTCTACCACTGCTATATCTGACATTCCTGTGTCAAGTGTGGAGGAGTTCTCAGTAGTTGAAACACTTTTAGGATTGAGGGAAGGGAATGAGAGGCTGCCTTGTGAGCAGGCAAAAGGAGAGGCAAATAATGAGAGGCTGACCATTTCTTCAGGTCAGGCAAAAGGAGAGCAAGAGAGTTTCACCTTAGTAGGTGAAGGTGAGGGTGTGAGAGGTGTGAGCCAGGGGGAGCCCCTGATGCAAGAAAAGAGAGATGAGTGGAGAGAAGAGACTACAGGAGAAATAAGGCAGGAAGATTCAGCCATTGCAAGTGAGTTAATGGAGGTTAATGAAGCTTCTAAAGAGATGGAATTTTGACAAGAATATCAGTCAATCATTGACTCCATCTCTTTGGATCCTGAAACCTTTACTCATCCTGTTTCTGCCTATCAAGTCATGGCACAACAGGGCAATGTGGAGGCAGAGGAGGCAATGCACCTAGTGCACACCTCACAATCTCTACAAAGAGCAAAGGAAGATTTGACAACTCTGCCTTCAGATGCTGACAGTGAAGAGTTTGGAAGTGATGACAGTGACAGCACAGCAAATGATGAAGAAGTCAATGTGGCAGATACTCCAGACTGGCTATTTTCTACTGCCACTGTTGCTGGTGACTTCAATGTGGAGATTGTGAAGCAATATCAATCTGCTAGGGCTGAGCACCAAAATGCAGATCCACAGAGAAAGGCTGTCTTTCAGCAACTAATGGACTCCCTGAAACTTCACAAAATGCACATGGTCATTCAAAGAACACAACAGGAGCAGGTCCAAACTGCAATTAGAGAAATGAAAATGGAACTAGATGCCAGGATTGAGGCACTAGCCCCTACTACCACTCAGAAGGTGCTGACTAGCAAATTATTGAAGGAAGATAGCCTGGCCAAATATGTTCAGCATCTCTCCTCCAGAGTGGATAGTATGGAATTTCAAATGCAGACACTCATTGCCAATCAAGCCAAACAGACTGAGCTACTGGAAAGGCTGCTTGCAGCCTCACCTCCAGCCCTTGATGCTAAAAAAAAGGGGGAGAAAAAGGTAGAAGAGGCAGCTACTTCTAGTCAAATTCCAGCTTCCAGTAGCAAGATAGCACAAATTGAGGGGGAGCAACAGCCAATGATAGTGGTCAATCCAAAAGAGTTTACTACAGAGGCTTCCCCTGTGAAGAAACAAAAGGCTGTGCTTCCAGTTCCTGACTTGTCAAAAATCTCAGAAGATGAGAGGCAAGCCAGAATTAAAGAATTAGAGAAGATCAACAAGGAGGCAAATGAAAGAATGATGAGAACAGAAAGGATGATCAATGAATCAATGGTATCAACTCTGTTCTCTAATCAGTCCTCAGCTCCAACAATATCAACTACAATTCTGAAGGTGCTCACTCCAGAGATTGTGGCTCCTACATTCTATGATGCTGAACCATCTTATGTCAAAGAATTTGAACCATACATAAAAACCAGAGCTTACTCTCCACAAAAGGCAAATGGGAAGAACAATTTACAATTGGACTTTCCATTTCCCAAGGATGATAATGAGAAGCTAATGGGAAAGACAATCAAAGAGTTCAAGGAAAATACAAATAAGAGTGTAAGAGATTTGATGGCTGTAATAATAAGGAATGGAAAAGTGTTAAATATATCCAACAGCCATCCTAGATTTGTTGAAGCAAAAAGAGAGGAGACCTCCAAACTTCTAAGGGAAGCTCATCCAAGTGAAGTAAATCAATATGAAAACTCAGATGAGAAGCAAGCCAGGCTGGCTCAGGAGTTAATGGATGAGGTAGAGGATGAGATGAGGGAACCTGAGGAAGTCCCCAAATCCAAAAGGAAAGTGAAATCAGTCCCCAAATCCAAATCTAAGAGAGTGAAATCAAAGGTAAGGAGGCCTGTCTCTCCAGAAATTGAAAGCAAGGAAACAGTTGGCTCATCACAACCTATTTCTGTAAAAGTATTCAACCCAGCTGTGAATTTCCATGGTGATCCTATAGTACCTAAAGAAGAACCAATGAATCTTGACTCCATTGAGGTTCCTTCATTCTTGCTAAAGCCTCAACAGAAGCCTATACAGAAGAAAAGGATACCAAGGAAGCAACCTTCAAAGGAACCAATTCAAGTTGCTAGGGTACCTGCTATTGTCAAGCAGCCAATCTTGGAAAACAAGGATGATTTTATCTATCAGGCAGATATTGAAGAATACTCTGGCATGAATTGTCAAAAGTAAGAGGAATTGACAAATATAAACATTTGCCTGAGAGATTGGTCTTTGTATACAAGGGAGGAAAGGAAAGGACATGGCCACTACAAAGCGTTCTTGGAGAAAATTGTCTGACCTTAACCAAAGTGTTCTCTACAATCAAGAGATACACAGGGTTCTCCAAGATAGCAAAAGGGGAGATACTGGACAGAATAGAACAGATAAGGAGAGAATGGAACTCACCATCAAGTCTACCAAGGAAGATGAAGATCCCATACAATGGACAGAAAATCCACCTTCAACCCTTCTGGATGATGGAGTTCAGGGATGAAGATGGTAAGAGGAGATTCTTCAGGTTAGAAGACCAACTATCAAAGGCTAGTTCTCAATACCTGAGATGGTTACAACAGAAGCTAAATCCAAAGGTTGATGAAGAAGATGCCTTCTATAGGCAACTCCAAATGCAGATTGAGTCCAACTTTGCCAAAGAAGGAAAATCAGGGGTGATGCCAACAAGAGAAAAGAAACAGTCTTAATCTGCTCAGTCTAGAGGAGTACTTCTCTGTAAATTTCTCAAACTTTCACTTTTTAATTCTTGTAGCTTAATACAATTTTTGCATTGTTCTATATATATCTTTAGGAATTTTTTGTTATCATCAAGGTCCTGAATTTATGCTTTATTGCCATCAAGTATAAATTGGGGGAGATTGTTAGGAATATGTTGTATTTGATGATAACTTCACATTCAATCAAATTGTATAAGGTTTTGTAGCTGTCAACGGATGAGGATTTATAACTCTATCCGTTGATAGGTAGCTCATCAACGGATGAGGTTTTTGTAGCATACTGCAGTATCTCTATGTTATCGGTTGATAGTGTTTTTATCCACAGTCATGTTGACCATCAATGGATAGGCAGAATAGGGTAGCCAACTGTAAATAAGCTATGCTATGTAATTCTGTCTAAGTGAAAGTGTATCAACAGATGAAGACAAAACTCTATCAACGGATACAACTCAAATCCACTCTATCAACGGATACAACTCAAGTCTCAATATCAACGGATACAGCTCAATATATCATCAACGGATGTCAGTGTACAATATCAACGGATAATCATTGACACGTTCTTCTATGCTAAGCTGGGGATTAGCAGTTGATAAGGACAGGTTTGACTGACAGATCACATGGGTTGATAGTAGATACAAAAAGCAGTATGGCAGCCATACTTTGGAAACACAGAAGAAAGAAGCATTCCGTTTACACTATGAATACAAGAAAGGTGCAGGAGACATGTCTGTTCGCAAGGACAACCTTTCAGCTACATGTGTATTTGGAGTGTAGTAACAAGTCAACTAGAATTAGATTAATATTATCTTATTCCAGTAGTACTTGAAAACTTGGGATTTATAACCAAGTGTAGCAACTCTTTTAGAAGCTAAGAAAACAGATACATTTGCTTAGGGTTTTTGTTGAATATCTTTAGAAAGCAAAGAGTTATAAAACAGAAGCTGTGTACTTTTGTATCACAGAGTTTTCTTCGAATAAAAGCTTCTGGTGGTGCATTTAACCACCTGATTTTTATGTGTTTGTGCATTAATCCTTTTACAGCAATTATCTAAGGATAGATTTCTGGAGTTCTTTTCAGAAATTTATAAATATCAAGAATTGTATTCAACCCCCCCCCTTCTACAATTATACAAGTGTGTAATCTGGGAATAACATCTATTCAACAGGAAAATAAAAAGTAAAGTCCAAACCACTCCATTGCTAGCAGCCATCCCAGATCCCATCTTTGCCACTCTGTTTGGGTGGAAGTTGAAAGGGATAAGGTTATTTTTGCTGACATATTCATTAACAATGGTTGGTGGTGTTGGATGAGGATGCCTTAGAGGAAAGCCATGCAAATGTTGCTTGAAGAGCAGCATCGATGTCGATCATACTTGCATGTCTTTCTCTCTCTATTTTTTCAAGACTAGAATCCATCTGCAGCCACAAAGTTTCAAGTTGTCTTTCCCAGTCAAAGGCATCAAACTCTTCACGAGTATAACTGAAGATATCTCTCTTTTCTACGAGATGGAGATTCTTTTCCTTGATGGTAAGTTTTGACATTGTTTTAAGGTGTGTTGTGTGAAGGGTTTTTGATTTTCAGGAGAGAATAGAGTTAAAGGGATAGTGGACAAGTATTTGGGTGTTAAATATAGATGGGAGAGTAACGAAGTCAAGAAACGCTTCGTATTCTAGTTTTTAACGGTACCAGGTATTTTGAGATAGTGATATTTAATTTTTTAAATTAAATATTTTATTGTCATATTTTTAATCATTATCACAAATGCATTTCTTGAATAATACGAGCGCGTGTGATTTATTCATTGATACATATAGATACACATCGTAAGTCGTGTCGCATGCGGTTATCACCACTCTCTCACATAATTTAGTCCATTACTTATTTTGTACAAATCGATTACTGACACCTGTCTTTGAGAAATCATTAGTTTGTCTAAAATCAATTTAGTTTTCTAAATTGATTCATTATTCTCAAAACTATCAGTATTGCCTTTTCTCTGTATCACTGTGCGAACATAAACCCTAATTGCTCAAAAATTTCAATCTCTCTCAGTCACAAGAAAAATGGAGAATTCATCGTTTGTAAACAATAAGGTTGTTATCAATGGTGTCACTTTTGCTCCTAACAACTATGTTGCTGTTCTTGACCATCAGGAACTATCGAATGAATTTCACATCATTCAGGATTTCTTGGCGTCTAGTCCGATTAAGTATGCTTTAACGGCACCCGCCAAAGTTTCTTTCAAGTGTGTAATACAGGTATGGAATACCGCTATTTTTGGTGTATGTAAACCCTCAGGAAGGCCTAACTTGTCCTTTACATAAAATGGAGTTACACATCATGTCACTCCAGAAGTGGTTGTTGCAGCTCTACAATTACCTTCTCTCAATGGTATACCTCCAGCAACAATTACTGATGCTTCTTTGTTGGAGTTTGCTACGAGTCTGGGTAATAATGGACAACCAAGAAAGTCTGGAGAGTTATACAGAACCAAGCTTAAGAAGGAATGGAATTCCTTCTTTGATACCATTAGTAGGTGCTTCTTGAACAAAGTCTCTAACTTTGATGCACTACCAACTTCTTCAGCTCACATTGGGTACCCTCTAATTCATGATACTGTGTTTGATTATGGGTCTTTTATTCTGAGAGCATTAAATGCTAGGAAAATAGATAAATTTGGTTATGTCTGTTTTATTAGATATTTTCAATTAATTTTCTCTCATTTATGTCCCAATGTTGAATTTGAAAATGATATAGTTCTGCCTATCTTTAAGATTTCTGAAAACAATATCAAATCTTTGGTTAAATCGGATAAGGCAAATGATTTTGAGGGAAATCCTTACATTCCTGATGGGGTCTGGGTTCTCTTGAAAAAGAGACTGCCTGCAATTTATGGCCCAGCCACGAGTGCTATGGGACAGGACCAAACACATTCTGTTCCTGACACAAGCACATCACACATACACTTATCTAAACAATCAACCACCTCTGGTGTCTCCCAAAAGACATCAGTTGTAAAAGAAAAGAAGTCAGCTAGATCTGATGTGTCTGGCAGACAACCAGGATCAAAGCACTTCTCTACTACAACCCTCACTAAACAGAAGTCACAAGGGGGTGCACAAGGGGTCCTGGTATTGGAGAAGTATGCTCACAAGGTTGTTAAGTCCTTGGTTGAAACTCGAGTATCTAAAGAAACAGGTGGGAAGAGAAAGTTTTTGCAACAGGATTCTGATTCTGATAGTGATGATGATAAGACCATCTCGATAATTATGAAGAAAAAGGAAGTTGCAGCTCCTGTTACTGATGAATTGGCTAAGCCAGTAAAGCCAAAGAAAAGAAGAAAGATAATAAACAAGAGTCAGTATTACATTCCTGAAGAAATGCATCATCTTAATGATGATATTAATCTTGATGAGTCATCAGTTCCTGACACATCTGTCATTCCTGATATCTCTACTCCTGATACATCACCTGTGAAGACTGTTGAGCTTTCTGATTCTCCAGCACCTACATCTCCAAAGAGAAGAATAATTGAGATGTCTGTGGATGAAGTAAATGCTATTGCTGCTCAGCTTGGTCATAAACCAACACCTCTTCAGATAAAGAGACAAGTTAAAGCAAAGGTTTTTCATAGATAGAAGAAACAGAGGATCACTTCACCTCTGAAAGTATCAAGCCCACAAGAACCTGAACTTCAAAGGAGTTCAGCAGCTATTGAAGATCCAGTCCCACAAGAACCACCGACTTAAAGTGTGGGTGCAGACATTGTTGAAGGAATGGTCCCACAAGAACCACTTTCTCAAAGGGAAGGTGTAGACAAGAACCACTACGCCATAGATGGGCATATGTAACGCCTCTCTGATGTTACAATAGGCCCGAAAAACGTTACATTAGATCTATTGTAACACCAGGAGGCGTTACGTTTACGAGCATTACAATAGATACCCTAATGTAACGCTTTTCTTCTCTATTGTAACAGTAGCAAAAGTATTACAATAGGCACCTATTGTAACACCAGGGGCCCAATTGTAACACATTTTGAGTGTTACAATAGCTCGGTTCAATTTTTTCAGACGTGGCATTACGTGGCACCACGTGGCCACGTGGCAACACATGTCGCACCACGTGGCACACTGTGTACACGTCACCAGCCTCTATTGTAACACTATACTGGGCAATTGTAACACATATTAAGTGTTACATTTGACTTGGTAAATATTTTATAGGGGGCCCACATACCCTATTGTAACACCATTTTTATCTGTTGTAACATTATTTTCTATTTATTGTAACACTATATATTAACAAATGTAACACTACAATAAGCAAACGTAACGGTAAATTTTTGAAATTTTGAAATGTAAGCTCTGCATTAATAATATTCCCAGCCAACACAACAAGATCCACTACATTAATTCCAAACTACATAATAAACCAAAAGCCATCTCCATACTACTGCAACCAAACCTCCAAACTACGCCAACAAACTCCAAAACAATTCAATCCCAAATTCGATAGTAAAAGTAGATAACATAACCAAATAACATAAGCGCATAAGCGCACAAAAGTAATAATGTATGATAAACCACAAATTTGATAACAGAACTAAGAAGTGGCGCCCCCTGGAGTTTGTGTGATTGGAGTGCCAGTCTCGTCTTGATCACTTGAGAAGGTTGCACAAAAGTCTCCAATATCAAACTTGAGAGTAGGATTCGCCTCTCCTAATTTCTTCAAGTACCAAGTCATGTTCTCCTGGACCTTTCTGTTCACTTTGGCCTCCATGTTCTCCTGAAATGCAACAGGGCATGTGGAGGGCAACGGGGGTCTTGCATTCTATCCAAAACAAAAAAAAAAATTATATAGGATAAAATGATTTAGCAAAGGAAAAGAGCTTACATAGTGTATTCGTATACATTAGAAGATCCATTACTATTTCACTGTGTTGTAACTCATCAACTTAAATACGTTAAATGATATAGAATTGTGCAAGATGAATTCAGGAGTAACCTAAACTAAAACAGAAAACAGAGAAATAATGTTTTTAATTGAGAACTCAAGTACTAACTGATGATAAATTCATCTCAGTCATACAGTATATGCAGCAACTGCATGAAATGTTATATTCGCGTTGTGGTCTATATTATTACTTTAACTGTATCATGCTTCCACATCAAAATCACAAGAATGACCATCTTGGTGCTCAACAAAATAAAGAATGACATCTTGGTTGAAAAATGTGCAGAGTCTATAACATGCTCATGTGATTCGAGCATAAATGAGCTTAGCAACACAACTGCGTTAGTATCCTACTCAAAGGAAACACCGACTAACCGATAATATGATTAAACAATTCTGCAAGAGCAAGGTACAAATAAAAAGTGTCCATCTGAATCCTTTTTTCAGGAGCATGTAGGCAGATCATCTTCCCATCAGTGATCTTAAAGAACACTAATACATCACAGCAATTACCTGTGCAGCTAGCAATGATTTTTGAGCACAAGTATCAAGACATCACTTGTCTGCTTTGTCAAATAGACTACAGCCAGGTTGATGGCAGAATAAATATTAAAAACAACACTTGGTGATGATTGAAGGTTGGAGTACAACATAAAAATAGAGTTCAAGAAGAAAATCAAAGAAGCGCTAGCAAAAAGTGTTCATTTTACTCATGAAGAGATTATAATTTCACATATACGTACATAATTCCCAGATGGAGTCTCAACCACAATGGCTAATCCTTAGAGCAGAAAAATCTGTATAAGGCCAATACCAAGTAAATGCATTCATCGCAAGTTCTTAATACATAGAAGTGCACCCAACAGAAAATTCACATATGATAACAAAATGTTACGAGTACCTTCTGGCATACTGCAAAAGCAGCTTGCTTTGGAGTCATGTTGTCAAATGGTGTCAAGGCAGTTAAGAGCTCCCAAAGGACAATGCCAAAACTGTAAACATCAACTTTCTTTGTCTGGGCCTTTCCTTTGATCATTTCAGGTGCCATCCAACGGTAAGTGCCAGTAAATATCATGTTTCATTTTCATTACCTTGAACAACCATACATCAGATGGTGGTAAAGTAACATTCAGTATTGAACGTATATCAGGAATTCAGGACATTCTCTATGAGTTTTATTTGTAAAGCAAGAATTCAATTAGGTACATTTTAATACATAAACTACAGTAAGTGATACAATATTGATTCATTCTGGTGCTACATGAATAAATCATCAATGTGCCAGAAGAATATTAGCCAAATTTCTTAGTTACTACAATGCCAATCCCTGTTCTCCATGTACATAAATTGTTATGCATTCTAAACATCAACACAAGTAATTTGAATTGGTAGGGTAGGCTTCTTTCGAGTGCTTGAACACAAAGACATTTGTTTAGTTCGCGAGAACAAAAGACATTTATTTGACAGTGGTATGATATTTATGTATATGCTGTGCAATATACACATGCATTTATGTGAAATTCCAGTATCTATAAAGCAAGCATTACGTAATCAAAGGAGATAAAATTGTTGAAGTTACAACCCGTTTTTGACAGGCACAAAAGAAGAAATCTGTAAACACGCTGTTTATGAAAGATACCATTAAGCTTACAAAAATCACTTAGCATAGGCATAAGTTTACAATAAAGGGGATTGAGTACTCGGCCAAGTTCACATTTAAGAACCCTTACTTCTAGCAATTAATTTTTTTAGTTTTTTTAAAGAAGATCACCAGAAAATGAATCAAAAAATATCTGAGAAAATCAAGATACGTGCGATTCAAAAATACGAGCATATGACGCATGTCAATACATACAGACATATACTTACATATAAATGACAGTGTTTCGGACTCACACAATTAATGAGACACCGCGCATTGCGCGGAAGGAATTAATTACTTAAAAGAAATTGCACGTGAGACACAGAGAAGAGGGGGAAGAGATGTAACCAGTTAGGCTTTCTTTTCTATATGTATCACGTGTAAAACGACAATGTTTGAGATACAATTGATAAAACATCAGCGCAATGCGCGGAAGGCCTTAAAATTATTTGAGCCGGCGCTCAACATCCTATTCCACCAGGAGTATAAAAACTTCATTAATCATAAAAAAAATGTAGTACAAAAAGTGTTGACCTTAAAAAAATGTTTGCTGGTGAATGTTTTTATACATAAATTGAGAATATTATACAAAGTCATATATTTACAAATCAGTAGTTTAAGGTTATAGCATAACTACTTAACAAGACAAACAATTTCACAAGTATAATTTGGTCGAAAAAACCTAAGGTGGACTTGACTCAGTTCCCAGTATTTAAAGAAAGGGAGTTTACTTAAGTCAGGCACAGACATAGAACATGTGCCCAAAAGGAGAAAAGAAGGAACCTTTTAGTTAAAAGATAAACGGCGAGGTAGTCTATGAAAAAGTTCATCACTAAAACAAAACAATGTTGGTCAATATTTAATTGGGTATATTCGGTTGGTGCTTTATTAGGGGGTAATTTCAGTGCTTATAACTAAAATCTGAGAAGTTCTTGTCCTCAAAAAACACATAGTCAAGATACATAAATCATTTCAGATCTCGCCTAGGTTAGATGTATCCTTCACTAATCAGAACAAGAATCACGGCAAGACAAAAATCAATACACTTGAACCACATAACATTCCGGTAAGCATAATTAATATATTTATGCTTTACAATATTACAATGTACCCCAACTTCGAATATTCACGACGACTATTATACAAAATTCAAGAAACCACACACAAAACACGCAACAGATGGCTTACAGTGATGAAATTAGGATGCTGCAGTCAAAACATCATAGAAACCTCGGAATTAAACTTTTTACAAGATTCCCCCAAATTCAAAACCCTAATTGCAAACAGCTCCACAGAATCCTGAGAGAGAGAGAGACAAATACCTGTTAGTTCAATGTTGATTAGATTCAGAGAGAGAGCGGGGGGAGAGACTGAGAGGGAGAGAGAGAGAGAGAGAGAGAGAGAGAGAGAGAGAGAGAGAGAGAGAGAGAGAGAGAGAGAGAGAGAGAGAGGGAGGGAGGGAGCGGACGAAGGGACGGAGGGAGGGAGGGAGCGGAGGGAGGGAGGAAGAAAGAGCGAGAGAGAGAGAGAGTGATAGATAGAGAGAGACGAGAGACAAAAGAGAGAGACGACGGCCACCGAGAGCGTTTGGATAAGTGGGTTGTGAGGGTTAGCGGGGTTATCTATTTTCGTTTTGGGGGGAATCAAATGTACTCCACGCTGGCGCGGTTCTAATATATTATTAGTTTTTAATTTATTTTTTAATCATTTTTCATAATTTTTAAAAAGTCATACAAAATATATGTTATATATTTATATATAAATTTTAGTGATAAAAATATTCTAAATTTTTTACTATATTAATTCTTATATTTTAGTGAGAGAAACCATCTAAATATATTATATTATTTTCATAACATATTTATTTTATTTAGTACTTATTATTATTATATGAATTTATAAAATTAATATTTAATCCAAATAAGGAGTTCGTTAATTTAAAATCAAAGAGGGTTTTCATTTTCCGGAAATTGGGTTAAAGAGTAATAGATTTATTAATTAAAAGTTATTAAAAAAATAAATATTAGTATTAAAAATTTTAAAAAAATAGTAAAATTCAAAAACTAGTATTACCTATTGTAACACCACGGTGTGGTGTTACATTTCACGTAACACCGTAATTTCAGAGTAACACTAGATATATGGCTAATGTAACACCAATCGAGCGGTGTTACAATAGGTATGAACTTTACTAGCTATTGTAACACTATTTGTGTAACGCTTACAAAAAAGCATTACAGTAGCCCACTTATGGCGTAGTGAACATTCCTGCCCCACAAGAACCATCTTCTCAAAGTGAAGATGTAGGCATAGATTTTACAGCACAGGGGGTTTCTGACATTGCTCTAGAGATTCCTGAACTTGATGCTGTACACATAGAAACTGTTTTTGAGGGAAGCACACAAGAACCTTCAGCTCAAAGTGTTGAAGAAGCTTCTGAACCTCTGGCTCCACAAGAACCATCAGTAGCAATACTGATGAAAGCATAGCTCATGATGAGACTGTTGATAACATTCCTGATGATACTCAACCTATTCTGGTACAACCACTCTCATCAAGACCAATGGAATCTTTTACTACTTCATCAGGTAACACTTCTATCTCTACTTCTTTTACTACTGATAGTATGATTACAGATAGACCTGAGACAAGGGATACCTCTATTTATATGACTTCAGACCACTCTTCTCAGCCACCTCTTATTTCTTTGAATTTTTTGAGCCAGAACTTTTCTTGTGAGAAAGAGAGTGAACACTTAGAAAAAGAAGAGTGAAGAGAGGCAGTCTCCTGAACTGGCAAAAGGAGAGGTAGAACAGAGTGAGAAGTTTTAAACTTCTAGTGAGGTAGCAGTTACTATCGAAAGTAACTTAGGTGATGTTGTGAGAAGTGATGGGGATCACTTTAGAAAAACAGAGAGATATAGGAATTGTTTCTAATCTGAATGCAGGATTTCAGGATACAACAGTACCATCTGATGTTGATTTAAAATTGAAAGGAGTTATGAATCCTGAAGACAATGTGGATGATATAATTCCTGAGGCTAATGATAGCTCAGATGATGATGATGCTGATAATGATCCGGAAGCAGCTCAACTTAATGCTGTCATGAAAGTAAGTCTAGGATCTACTTATGGATCATCCAGTAAGTTTATGGAGTCTATGGGTAAATCTACAGCTGCTCAAGTTGAGATCATAGGAGATTACAACAATCTTCTTCCTGAACATATTCAAGTTGCAATGAGATCTGAATGGTATACTGAGTGGAATCAGCCTACTGCTGATATAAATTTCAATAATGCTCTTTTTCACTCCAGTCATATAGCTACTAAGCTTTCTGATCAAAATCTCAAAGCTCATCTGAAGACAACTACTATTCTAGAAAAGGGTCTGAAAGATGAAATTAAATCTGTTAAGACTGATAATGAGAAGTTTCATGCTCGGTTCACTCAGGATCATTCTGCAGTTGCTACTGCTCCACAGTTTTAACGTGTAAGTACTGCTGTTCACAAAAGGATGGATACTCTAGAGGATAAAGTTGATGTCTTGACTTCCAAAGTTAACAATATGGAATTTCTCTCCATCTTATCTTATCTTTATTGACTGATGATTCTGATGTCAAAAAGGGGGAGAAAGTAGTCAAAACAAAATGCACACCTGATCTAGTTGTAAGAAAGGATGATGATACTTCTGGAAATGATGGTGGTGCTCAGACACAGACACATGGAACAGGAACCTCTAATGCTGCATTGGTAACAAGGAGAAGTCAGTCACAAACTCAAACCAAGCAGTCAACTCATGTTTCTGAATCTGGGAAGAGAACAGTAAGAACAGTGGTGCAATCTCAAATCCTGACAGAAGAACAATTTTTGTCACCTGGTCAAAGTCAAAGGCAAACACTTCCCACAATTCTTGAAGGTGATGAAGATTTGCTAATTACTGATGTAGAAGATGCTCCACATCTATTCGAGAAGATTACTACTGGGACAGGTGATAGTGAAATTGTATATCACAATAGTGCTAAGGTTCATCGGTATCATGTTGAGAAGGCACTTGCTTTAACTTCTGAAGAAAATCTAAACATGACTACTGATGAGATCTTAAAAGAACAAAACAGGAATCTTGAGGAAATTGCTAGACAAAAAGAAGCTCCTGCTGCAAGAAGAGGAAGAGGCAGAGGAGGTAGAAATAGAGGAAGAGGAAGGAAACCAGTTCAGACAAGTACAAGACAGACAAGATCTAGTGGAATCAAAATAGAAGAAGTTACTGAGAACACAAAGAAGAAAGCTCCACTATCTCTTGAGAACACTCCATCATCAAATGTATTTTCTGAACCTGTTACAGTTGAAGAAGAAACTCCTTTGGTTAGAAGGAAGAAAGCTGTTGAAGAAGAATGTTGCTGGAATGACTCAAATTGTTGCTTCTAACTCTGAATCTATTAAGGATGCAACAGATGAGTACGTGAGAAGAATTTTTGAGTCTGATAAACAATTGTGGTATGACATCAACAAACTACCTAAGGAGGAAATTCCTGATGAACCACGGCTCAAAAAGAAAGGAGGCAAGTGGAAAGATGTTGATAAAATGAAGTACACTGGACCAGCTATTTTTAGGTCTGGTGGAATAATCTTACCACCTTCGGTTACTCCTGGACTTCAGAAAGCTAAAGTTTCCAAGTCTGACAAATCACCACCAATGTGGATTAGGATGCAATCTGATCTATTAGGACTGGAACCTTATTCTCGAGAAGGTATTGGTTCGAGGGATGCAGAGTTTATGTCTTTAGCTCAAACAGATCAACATTTTCTTGTTAAAAGGTTTGGTGATGAACTAACTGTTGATGATCTTTGGGAACTAGAATCTGTTGCTATTGTTGCTTGCAATGTGAACTCTAAGAAGATAGAGAAATTGTTGTATTTCATGAAAGACAAAAGTGTCAAGAAGCTATCTATTCATGAGGTGTTGTGCAAATCAACAAAAGAGCTAAAATATGTTCTCTATTTGCTTGAAAATAGACAAATCCCTGATAAAGAATCCAGTGTTTACAATAACTGGTGTACCATGATCTTCAGAACAATCAAGTCCAGATATTTAGAAGGAGGATCAAGGTATGATGGTAATTACACTCCCATGTACTTGAATACAGAAGGACAAGAAGTTGAAATGCAAAAGGGTTCAGCTGTTAAAGAAGTGATATTGTATCAAGAACAACTATCTCTGAATCCTGGTGGAAAAGAACTTGCATACTTACTGTTGGGAGAGTTAGATTTACCAAGAAGCTCAATTCAGAATCTTAGAGCCGGAATCTATCAGATTGGTAAGGGAGATGAAGAACTTAGAAATCTGAAGAAAAGGCTAATTCAAATTCTTGGTGATAAAGAAGAAAGGTTATTATCAAGTTTCTTGCAGATGAGTAATTTCTTTGTGAGAATTTCTGAAACTAAGCCTGATGATTTCTTGTAATATTTTGTTTTGAGTTTTTGACATCACTGAATCAAGGAATTTGTGCTTTATTTCACAAAGTACAAATTGGGGGAGATTGTTAGATATTGATTCAAGTGATGGTCAGGATCTGGATTACTGATCAAATACTGATGCCGACATCATCAGTAATGCATCATCGGTATTAGGCTATCATCAGGATTGGTGGCTGATCAGGATTAAGAGTCGTATGTAATTGATTTAATATATCTTATAATTGATAGGGTAGCTGTTTACTGTATATAAACACAGTTTAGGTTTTACTTAATTGAAATCGCTTACACTAGCTATCTTGTAACCTAGCAGCTCTCAAGAACATCAGAATTTCTTGAGAGAGTTTGTAACAGTTTTATATCAGAATTAATAAAGTTGTTATTTATTCATACTTGTGTTATTATTTCTGCTGTAAGTCGAAAATCTTATACAATTGTATTTAACCCCCCTTCTACAATTGTTCTTTACTGGTTAACAGAGCCAGCAAGGTGTAGATTACTGGCTGCAACCCTTAATGGTGAAGCTCATCAGTGGTTCAAGAGGTTACCATTAGATTCTATAGATTCCTGGGAGAATATGGGGAAGCACTTCGTTACTCAGTTTAGAGCTTCTGTGGCTTTTGCACCCCTAACCAATACCTTGGCCAACATCAAGCAGAGAGCAGATGAGACCTTGACAGAGTACCTCAAGCGTTTCAATGCAGAGGTTCCCAGAGTTAAGAAAGCTCCTGACGAGATCATTATGAGCTTCCTGATTGCTGGAGTTAGAGTTGGCTCAGACTTCTGGAAGGAGTTACAAGTACGTGAACCTGGTACACTAGCTGAGTTCTATAAACAAGCTAAACTGTATAAATGTGTAGAGGAATCCTTGTTGAAGCTGAGAGAAACAGAAAGTCTTGGAGATGAAGCTAGTCACAAAGAAAGCAAGCGAGAGAGGTCTCCAAGCCCGCAAGCATATGTTATTGGGGATCGAGCTTCCTCCAAAAGAAGTAAAGCTAATTTGAAGACAAAGTGCGACAAGTATACCTCTTTGGTCGCTCCAGTGGACCACATCTTCACGGTTTATGGGAAAGAAGGAATATTTGTGAAACCTGCACCTTTACTTGTAGGAGCAAGGAAAGATCTGAAGAAATATTGTGACTTCCATGAGGATAATTGCCATGACACTTCCGAATGTAGAGCACTGAAAGACCAAATTGAGGAATTGATTAAAGCTGGGAAGCTCGCGGAATGGATAGCTCAAGGTGACCAGTAGTTGAAAGTTTGAGAGATTCCTTAAAGTAGAGTTGAGAGACTTTTATTTATATATGTATTTCCTTCTTAGAACTGGGGGGTAGTGCATGTATACCTCCCTAGCAAGCAAACCTATTTCTTTCGAGTAGTTTTCAATGAAATTATGAGTAGTTCTTTTCATTGTATTGTGTCATACATGAGCTTATATTTAGCTTGTAACACAAGGAGCGTACCTCATTCAATCCAGTGAGCTGCTAGAAATACCTCACAAGTAATCTCTTTAAGTATCTCTTGTTTCTTACAATGAGTTAGCTCGCGTAAGCTTAGAGGCGCTGTATTGGGATATTTGTATTAGGTATAGAGGTTCATTCTCAGCGTGTTTAGTAAGAGGTTAAAGAAGAAAAGAGAAGACATGTTAAAGTTACAAGCATGAATGATGTGAATAAGTCATAGTATCTATTCGAGCATTAAGGAAAATTGGACATAGTGTAAGATTTTAATGAAGAGTAGCTACAAGAATTTGATATGAGCATCTTGAAGAAAACATAGTACTCAACTTCATGGATGAATATTCAACGACTTATTAGAGATTGTCAAAGAATTGTGAAGCTTCCCAGAGTTAGTTCTTCATCAAAGACAAGCTTCCCTGAAGAACTGGGGGGTAGTATAATTACTATAGGACATGGTAGTTTGAAAATTGAGGATGATTTCAAAATATCGAGAATTCAGGTCCAGGAAACTCACCATCAGGTCCAGGAAGCTCAGGATTTGGTTCAAGAACCTTACGGATTGATTTGGTCTAGTATCTTGAAAAGCAGCATGCTTGCATCATAAAAACGTCAATGAGTTTTCAAATTTTAACGGAGGCTTCCACTTCACTTCTGATCAGTCTACAGAAAGATCCAGGTGATACCTCTCCTTTTATGCTTACATATACGTAAAAAAACCTCCCAGGTACGCGTAACAAACTCTTACTATTTAAAAGCATGCTTAGATATTTATGTTGTTGAGGTCTTATATGCGAGGAAGCTATGATTATGTCTTGATTATGTTTCTAGATGTTAGAATGCACATGTACCTGTAGCTCACAGGTTCCTTGATATTTACTTGCATCTCGCAGATTCCTTGATATTTACCTGTAGTCAAGTTTAGTATATTTACCTACAGATAATAGATTTTGTGTTATTCACATGTATCTCATAGGTAACAGCTTACAGGTCTAGTTGTATTTATATGTGTCAAGTAGATTACTCGATATTTTCTTGTAACTGGCATCTTGCAGGTTCATTGATATTTACCAGAAGCTTGTATGTAATAGCTTTCAGGTTTATTGATATTGATTAGAAGCCAATTGTTGATAGTTTCTGATGAGCAGCTTCCTGCATGAAGTTCCCAGCCAATCGATACCTGAATAGAAGAAAGTGTACTTATAGCAAGAGCTCCAGCCTGTAGAGGATTAATCTAGTGCCCTTTTGGATTCTCTTTGTGCTCCATTCAAGGATTCATTTAGAGCTCAGAAGGATTCACTAAGTTCCCTAAGAATTTTCATGTGTTCACCCAGTGCCCTTATGGATTCTCTATGTGCTCTTATAGGTTTACTTAGAGCCCAAAAGGATTCAATTGGTGCTTCATGCATCCGTACGCATTTGTTTGTATCTTGATGGATTCTCTTTGTACCCTTTTAGGGATTCATTTGGTGCCTAGTTGGTTTCGGTTTTTGCCCTTAGCAGAGGTTCATATAATGACCATTTGGATTCACCTTATGCCCTTACAAGGATTTGCATAGAGCCCAAAAAGATTCACTTTGAAAGCCCTGTCAGCTGCAGGCGCTCGATAGCTAGAAAAGGCTTGCAAGCACGAAAGATTCACATGGAAAAGCCCTATGAATCGTAGGCACACATTCAAAAGTCCCATAAGCATGTGGGCACCTAGTTAAAGGTTTTGGGAGCCTAGGCATGGGTAACCTAACCTAGAATTTGCTTGTACTTGAAAAGCCTTCAAAGGGATTCACCTTGTACCCGTACGGATTCACTTGGTGCCCCTAGAGATTGAAATGATTCATCATGTGCCCTATAGATTCTCTTTATGCCCTCTTCAGGATTCACTTAGAGCCTATAAGGATTCACTTGATGCTACAAAGGAATTCACTTAGTGCCCAACCGGATTCTCTTTGTGCTCTTGTCATGATTCACCTAGAGCCCGGATGGATTCACTTCGTGCTCCCTAAAGCCAAAAGGATTCATTTGACGCCCAGTCGAATTCTTTAAGTGCCCTTATCAGGATTCACTTAAAGCTCAACTAGATTCGTCTTATGCCCTACAAAAGGATTCATTTGACGCCCAATTTAATTCTCTAAGTGCCCTTCCCAGGATTCACCTAGAGCTCAATTGGATTCGCCTTGTTCCCTCATCAAAATGATGAAGCAGCTTTCAGCAACCTTGATGATCATCAAAAGCTTTCAGTTTATAGCTTTCGACTTCCAGTTTCCAACTCACAGTTTATAGCTACAGCTTCCAAGTTCAGTGATATTCAGACGAAATAAGCAGTTTTCAATCGACCGCTTCAACATGCTATAGGAGGTTCATGCGTCATGATGGCTCGGGGGGTAGCTCAATTCCCCTATATCTTACTATTGTGATCATGTAAAGAGAAGAGCTTCCATCTTCCCGGTTCAGTAACGGAACCTCAATCCAAACCAGCACAATGATGCACAGATAAGTTCTACTTTCATGCCATTATATCCTTAACTTTCATGCACATTTTCTGTCAACGAGAGCTTATATTCTGTCATGCATAGATACATATAGCTTTTAATACGCATATTGCATGATCCTTAGAAATGAAATTTATTTGAACTTATACTTAGGATGTTATCATGCCCAATAGGTTTACAGCTTACGCAACATATATGCTTAGTTTATGATCTCGAATGTGTTAGTTGAAAGAAATTATTAGATAGTTGATATGCCACTTGAGCAGGTAGCAACATATATAATGTAGATAATCATTTATACTTGCATACATGCATCACTTATATGTTAGATTTTCAGCTCGTATCACTAATCTATTTTTTCTAGTTTTCTTAGTATTTGCCCAAAATTACCATGGGCTAGATTTAGACCTATTAAGTTGTAGGTTCTAATCCACAAGTATTGTATGAGCGAGGAGACAGATCCAGTACCAGATATGAAGACCAACGTGGAGAAATGAGCATTAGTTGAGAAGACAGTTAGCAGATTATGAGTATCAAGACGATCCTGATGAACCAGTAGTTGAGCAGATTACCAATGGACCAGGTTCCTCCCTATAGAAGAGCCCGAGTCAGCCTAGCAGCAGCAATGAGGATAGCAAGAAGTACGTGGGAACCACAAAAAGGCTCCCCAGACTAACAAATTTGTTATTTTTGCAGGTACAGTTTCCTATAGAGAGGTTCCTGGGAACCAGGTTCCGAGATAGAGGTTCCTGAGAAACAGGTTCCGAGACGTAGGTTCCTCAGCACTAGGTTCTTGAGCATAGACAATAGAGAGATCTAGAAGCCAGCTAGAGAGAAGCAGATTCATTATTGAAGAGTACTCCTAGGACGTAGCTGATCCTAGATTACCTCTAATAGATAGACATTAGATAGTCAAACAAAAAATAGCTTAGAAGATGAAGCAACCTCTCGAGCAATCAAGTTATGATTTTCAAGGTTAACCTCATGCCCTTTTTAAGGATTCATCCAGGGCCCTATTGGATTCGTTTTGTGCCCTGAGCATAGGTTCACATAACGCCCAACTAGGTTCACTTTATGCCCTTATTGGGATTCACGTGGTTCCCTTGAAAATCTTAAGATTTACCTTATGCCTTTTAAGGATTCATCTAGTGCCCTATTGGATTCATTTTGTGCCCTCAGCATAGGTTCACATAACGCCCAATTAGGTTCACTTTATGCCCTTATTTGGATCCACGTGGTTCCCTTTGTATTCTTAAGGTTCACTCAGTGCCCATTTAGATTCGCTTTGTGCCCTTATCAAAGGATTCACTCAGCGCCTAATTGGATTCACTTTGTGCCCTTGTCATGATTCAAACAAGAAGATAAAGACCTACATGGTTCACTCAGGAGAAACATGGGAGCATTGAAGGGATTGGACCTTAAAATATCAGGCTATTTAGGTTTCTCTCGCATCATATGACTTCGAGAAATCGGGGGGTAGTTGTTGTGCCCAAAATCTCTATGGGCTAGATTTAGGCCTATTGGGCTTAAGGATCCAATCCATATGATTAATATGGGTTATGATTGAGGTCCCTTAAGTTAAATGGGGCTAAATAGCATGTGAAATGGATCTGGACAGGTTCAGGCTCCCGAGAGACAGGTTCCTGCAGACAGCTTCCCGAGAGACAGGTTCCTGACAGACAGCTTCCTGTACGAGAACAGATTTATGCCAGCAGAATTCTAATATGATTAAGCCTCCTATTTTTTAGGAGCAAGTCATGAACATCAACTTCTTGTTGGAATGTATTTCTTGGGCGCAGATGATCCTTGAATACTTCCAATAGAACTAGAACTAGTAAAAACACTCCTAGTCGGGCTAGAACTTGAGTTTTACTCGACTTAGGTCGCCTATTCATGGCTGAATCTGGAGAAAAAGAGGTCCCCACGAATTAGGAACCAAGAATATTGCTGCCTAACCAGACTTCTAGTCTAAAAAGAACTACGTGAACTTGATCCCTATATAAACAGGGTACGTAGGCAACTTGAGAACATGTTTTACAAGCCTTGCGACACACCTACGAGATTCTTGAGAACACACGACACAAGCCTCAAGGGAACTCGCGAGATTCTTGTAAATGCTCTCGAACTCAGTTCAACCCCCACAAAAAACCTCCATTCTCCAAAGATTAGTTGATCGTTAGCCTTTACAACTCACCATAAACCTCTCAAAAGTTGTTACGAAATCCACTCATCAACAATAACTAACGGTCGAGCGTGCCGACAGGGTTTAGAAAAGTTTAAGATTTTAGAAAATTTCGGCAGCACTTCCCCGCTTACATCACACTCCCATTCAGAATATAATCGACACAACAACACTCAATTCATATACTTATAACATAAACAAGCATTAAATTTACTTAATAATATAGTTATTTAGCATTGGCTTACGATCATACGTACAACCACAAATTCTAGATACACCAAAATCGACCATTACAATCAAAATCTTTTATGACCAGCCTGAAAAAAATCTATTTCACTTTATCAAAATTACTCCAAATTAAAAAGTATTGAACAGAAAACCTGAAGAGAATTCTGAGACCTTTCCAGAATGATAAGGCCCGTCAAAAGCGGATAAGTAACTAATTCAGAAACAATCAAAACGTGGACTTTTAAAACAGAATCAGTCCCTATGCACACTAGTGTTTTGAAGTTTAACATACTAAGATCACAGAACTTGATAACAGAATGTATATGAAAAAAATGTAGGGTTCGAAAAGAGCTTTCCAAAATGATGTTACTCAGAATTTTTGAATAAAAACTCAATTTACTATGAATTTCCAAAATCAGGACACTCAATGATCAAACAATTTTGGCAGATTACTAGAGTGCAGAAAACAGGTACTTACGAGTAAAATTTTAGAAAATACATAAAACGAAAATTGTAGATAATCGAAATACCTTTCTAAGGACTCTAAAATCAACACGATCTGATCATTTTTCAATTTTATATAAATTTTACAAGAATTTAGACAGTAACTTTAAACAATCTACGGCTTAAACACAAACTACTTATTACATACTTTAGCTACTCCTATTTACACACACATGTACATTCAGCGCACACACACACACACCCATATCAATTTGCAATTAACAAATAAGCTTCGAATTAACATCAATTACATACTCATACATACAACATACTTTTGCCCATTAAAATCCAATCATACACCTTCAAATACACTTCTATATAAACCTTTATAAATCTGAAAATTAAAGACACTAACTCAAGGATGACCTGCAATTTGATTCTCCTCACAAAATTCATCAACAACATTATTCTAACACTAACCCATATCAAATTCATGATTTAAAAGTTTAAAACTTAAAACCCTCTTTTAGAAAATGACATGCATGTAGAGTATTTAACAAATATCATCGATTAACATTATAACAAACATAAATAAACACTTAATTACAAGAATTACACCCACCGGATCTCATGGAGATCAACCCCGGCGGTGGTGGTGTTTGGTGGAGGCCAATAACTCGGCTCCCCAACCCACTACACCTCCAAACCCTAATTTTCTTGCAACCCATCACTAGTTAACATCAAATAAACCTTTTACCATAATTGCATGTAAGTTTTAATCCCTCCTTGATACATACATACATACACCGAATATATACATACACAAACACATCTCCCAAACTTAAAATAAACACAACCCACTCTTAATTAGTACTCAAACCATCAAAATCTACCAAGAAATCACATAAAAGCTTGAATAAAATATCAAAAATTGAGAAATAAGGGAGGGAGAGAGAGACTCACGTAGAGACAGAAGAGAGAAGGGGGAGAGACTCAGCTGGAATGAGAAAAGAAAAGGGGAGAAAGGGTTTTGAATTGTCTTAGGGGCAATCTTGTAACTTCCCAACTCCACTACCTATTAAAACATTACTCTAATTGCTAATTTGAAAAGAAAATATAAATTAAATGGGTTTGATAAAAATTCTGAAATTTTATACTTTTGAAATAAAATTTACCCAGTGTGGTTCACACACGTATTTTTAAAATATTTTTAGGGCTTATAAATATTAAGATGTGAATTTTACAAGAATAGGTTTTAAAAATGGATATTACCTAATAAAATCCTTTAAAAATCTTTAAAACCCGAAATTAAATAAATTCTTATTTTTATAACCAAGAGTATAAAATTAGAAATAAATATATCTAAAAATCATATTTTTATGACTTGTAAATATTTAATGAGAGATTTTACGGAATAAATCGTCTAAAAAGGAAAATCAAACTTTAAAAATAATAATAAACCATTGGAGCCTATCTAGACTTGACTTATATATTTAAAAAGTCTCTAAATATGAAAGACACCTCATAAAGAAGATTTCATAATTTTTAAATACTCTAATGATTTTATAAAAATAAAACAGTACAACAATATGTTTCTAAAATTAACTAAAAATTCAAAAAAACAACTTCACTACTAGAAAAAAGCTAATAGACTTCGGTTTTTGGCCGATGTCCATGTGATTTTTAGACCGATGTCTTTGTCGGTGATGTTAAAAGTCCCCACTCTTAGACATCGGTTTTTTTCCACTGTCTAGTAAGCTTTTAGACATCAGTAAAAAAGTATATTTCTGATGTTTATATCTATTTATTTTACTTAAATTGCACTAGCCTCAATTTTATATTGTTATTTTACTAATATTAGATGCAATTAAAGATATTGCACACAGAGTATAATTCGACATATACATAATTTGTTTGTAAGAAAATGATGTCTAATTAAAGATTCACAATAGGATTGCAAGAAAACCGATGTATAATATATCATTAGACGTCGATTTGAAGCGATGTGTAACTAGTCATTAGAGATCGCTTTTGTTGTACTTAATCGATGTATGAACGGATATTAGACATCACTTCAAAATAAAACTTCGATGTTTAAGTGGTAATTAGACATCGATTTTCTTAGTCATAAATGTTGTCTAGGTTGTTATTAGACATCGATTTATGTATTTAAAACTAAAATTGATGTTATTTTTCATATGGTTACAAATAGATCTTTCTTCATAAAAACTGGCACCCAAAAAAACAAAACTCTGTATAATTAGTCATGTTGTCATTGAAAAAAAAAATTAACCAATGTCATTCAATCAACCATAATCCAAACATTCATACCATAATCCAAAATAATCTATGTCTATGGAACTAGCCCAACCCGAAGCATCACAGTACTACACATTAAATCCGCTAAACCAACATAAATGCTTACTACTAGCTACCATTCACAAAAAATAAATAAATTCATTGTACACTTTGGTTGAGCTTGTCTCAATTACTGAATTTAGTCCGTAGCAGACCTAGAAGGGTGAGGAAGCTGCCACTCAAGCATTGTTTTCTACCTGCAATATAATAGAATAATTAGCATATGTAGTTACTTCAAGAAATTAGCATCAATATATGGTATTTATTAATTCCACACTAATGGTTAATCTACCTAGCTAATTCCCTCAGAAGTAGTCTGAAGTGGTCCTCCTGTCTTTAGCTTACTAGTAACACAAACCGCCCGGCAAGTCATACCCAGACCTTATGTAGTAACTGCATCATCGACCAGGTTAAATAAGACTATAACCTTGTCCAATTTAGAGTGCTTAAATAAAGATTTTGTACTATCAATATCATCATGATATAGCAACGTTGAAGGCAACAATGCAGGATGCCAAAAATCCCTGACTTTTATGTAATTATAAGACATAATGCAGATGATTTCTACATAATTATAGAAACATGTTCAAGAAAGTACAATTGTAACAGAATATCAAGTGTCAACCTTAACCCCTGCCCAGTCACTCACCCGCCCGTGGCTTGATAAAAATCTAGAATTTTGTATCCTCACACCTATTTTAAGAAAGATTGTATATTAATCTAGAATTTTGTATCATCATTGTTGCTTGGTGAAGGTTGTGTACTTAACTATTAATTACTTCAAAAAAATTAAAATACCCCACTGATAATTCCATCCTTACTACCTGATTGTCATCAAGGGAGTACTACATGCCACTTGATGTGCGCACAAAGCAGTAATAATGCCTAGAATGGGTACTCCATCCAGCATAAACCAAGACGCCATAAAGAGTGTAATTCAAATTTCTATCCTGCAAAATTATTAAAAGGACAGAACAAGAAGTCAGTAACTAACTAATATATGAGATATTAGGTACACGCAAATTATTTGAGATTCTACAATTGATAACATCAACATGTACCAAATTAACCAATATATGATGCCACAGAGGCATCAATATCATTTCAAAGAAAATTAAGTAAACTAAGTGACTAACATAACAATTAGTTCTAAATATAATCTGTAAAAATTATCAACATAGAACTCTAAAGTTAGTAAGTGAACTTACATATAGATCGGTTACAAAGGGTTTTAAGTCCAATGTAGGGCCAAAATGAATCCTTTTGTCTATCTTTTGTCCAACTAAATATAATCCAAACCTCTTCAAATGAATAGTCAGTACAAAAGGTGCCTTGTGAATGGTAAGCTGTTTATGAGCCCTAACTTTCTTCTTACATCGTTGGCAATTATACTGCTTCCTTTGGTAGTAAAATGGGCACGTGCCTTATACAAAGAATCTGCTTTGATATTCAAGGCTCAAGTCTATAAATGTAACAAATTTGTTAGAATAGAAGGAACATTACGTACATTTCACCTAAAACAAGTATGAGATATCAGCTGGAAAACTATTAAAAATCAAGTAGGGAGGGAATAAGACTAATAACAAAAAACTAAGAATGTACTTTCCGGCACAGCAAGCAACTTCATCCATAAAAACATTTTACAAATCGAATAATGTTTCAGAGTATTGCATACAGCTAAAATGGTTACTGACTACGGAGGCAAACTTTTATCATAAGCACTTGGAGATTCACTAGGTATTCCCGAAGTTAAGTAGCACTTGTGCATCGATTCTAGCAAGCTTACCATGTATTCATGAGCATCCCCCTACCCAGAATTTCGGAAACTCCGTGATATGCCTGATTCCGTGGTCAAGTACTCACAAAGAAAGAATAAAAGAACAATTTCTAGCAAATCATATAGTAGTTCACATTATAAGTTGATCAGAGAAAACGGCATTTTGAACTCAGGTAGGAGAATCACAACTTTATTGAACTGTAAGATATTTAATGGATTTTAATGTGGCTGACTGAATAGAATGTGACTAATGCTTTTAATAATAACATTGAAAATTGCTCTGAAAATACACAATCCTTGATTGCAACATTGGCAATAGCTCTGAAAATACATAATCTACAGTTTCACACGATACCTTTGTTGGGTTTCGAGGCATAAAACGCAGCAATAACAATGCGGAAAATATTAAAAATTCGAAACCCTAACCCTAGGATCCATGTATAAGTTATGGCTGATTATGGAGATAAGAATCGTTACCTTAAGAAGCTTTATGAATTGATGAAAGATGGAGGTCCAAAGCAATCACCACACAGCCCTTGCATCAAGATCTGTGTCTCTAAAATCGTCCACACGAACGTCCGATCGTCCAACGATCAAGGGAGCCAGTACTAGCCGAATAAACTGCCTCTCTCTCTCTCTATCCTCTCTTTGAATTCGAGCAGCTAGGGTTTTCTCAAAATGAATTATATAACCACACCCTAAAATTATACATCATTATGTATATATAGGGAAGAGAGATTAGGCCTAACCTAATCAGCTTGGGCTTCTACTAAACCAAACTGATTTGGGTTTTAATGAATTAAATTCGAAATATAATTTAATTAACTAAGTCCAACTTAATTTAAAAAAACAAAATCTGATTTGTTAATTAATTAAGTCTAACTTAATCAATTTAAAATCAAATTCGAATTTTAATTATTTAATTTAAATTCTGAATTGAAATTAAAACTCCTTTTAAACGTTCTAAGTGTGTGACCCTTTAGGTTATTATTACGTTGGCAATAATTTTAATATCCAATAATAAAATTATAAACATTAAGTGGCATCTAGTAATCACTAGTACAGAATATGCCTATCGCGTCTGTTAAAAAGGGCTTTTTGCGTCTGTGGTCAACAGTCGCGTATGGCAGAGTCGTATCAGCTAGAAGGCATATGCGGCTGTTACTCAACTGACGCATAAGGTTTATGCGGCTGTCAGAAACAGACGCATAAAACTAAACACCAGCCGCATAAAGTTAACATTTGCATCTGCTTGAATTGAACAGATGCAAAAGGTTTTTTGCATCTGGAACTAACAGACGTATCAAAATAAAGAACAGACGCAAATGTAGACTATATATGGCTGTGATAGTAGAACAGATGCAAAAGGCATTTTTTTAAAATTTTTTTTTTTCAGCTAGCACCTGTAGCCTGAAAACATTTCAGCTCCACCCCAAAATGCAAATTCAATTCTCAATATCAACAATAATAAAATTGATAGGGCAAAATGGAGTAACAAAACACTTGATAATCTCAATTAATCTTGAACTTGTAGCTAGTACAATGTTTCGTGATGACAATTCCATAACTTCAAATTACTAAACAAACCAAATAATAACATCAAACCAATTCTTTCCACTAGAACATGATTACATTATACAAGTGGCTGATACCATTTCTGTATCCTCCCATGGATACTTATAAAACACGGATGACGACTTCACAATTAATATGACTTTTACATTCTGTAAAATCATGCAAAGCATTTAAAAACCTGAAAGATAGCCTGTGCTGCATTTATTATTTCCATTCCCAGTGGTTGGGGACGTAAAGTGAAACAATAATAAGTTGGCAATATCTAGAACTAAGAGAAACTCACGGTTGTGAGCTCTTCTGAGAAGAGCATTTATACCCAAACTGTTGGGTAATTCTTTTCCAGGAAAATATGAAGGAGCCGATGCTTCACGTCCAACTTCTTATCCACCGATGACACAACTCTAATAACAAGAAAATCTGCTCCTGGAAGTTTGGAAGCTGGTATAACACAATGAAAGGATTTCAGCACATATAGGAAAAAGTCAGAAGTTGTTGGTCCAGCAAACCAAACAATAGGTGATATGGTCATAAAATCAACCAAGCGTAAACTTGTTACATTGTTTTCAGTAATCCAAGAATAAACATCTTTATTAAGGATGTTTATAGCTTTCCATTGTAGTTCATGCTGCAAAATATATATAACACTACTTAAGGTGAAAAAAATGTAATTGGAGTCGAGGAACATATGTACTATCAATAGCGGACTAGTGCTATGATAAGCAATATATTCATACTCTAATTATGCCTCTTGTATGCACAAATACTTAGCTGCATGCATAATAGAAAACAACAATACAAAAAAGTATATCATTCAATTAGCAATGAGAGTTATTCTGTCAACAATTAACTAAAGATAAGTGGCCACAGGACTTTGTTGCCAATTTAGATTTTGTGACAGATTTAAAACCAAAGATTTATGAGAGATTTTCGCCCTAGTCACTTTTCTAGGGATTATCATCATTTGTTGCTAACATTCAGAACTTTCCATCTGGAGACTTCTGTCGGTTGCTTATATCTATCATTAGAAAGATTATCTTTACGTTATCGCAATGAGTATATACCTAAAATTAGCAAAGAGAAAGAGGAAGCTAATGTGAAATTTAGGAAGCTGGAGGTAGAATTGCCTTTTGAGAAAAAACGTGTTTAATAATAGTGTGCAATTTTTTTTGCAAAATTAATAGTGTGTAATGCAATTCACTAAATTTTAGAGATTGGCGATTTTTGCTATCATTAAAATTTTCAGTTTTCAAACTCACCATACAATTATAATACTTATCATTTATCAGCCAGCATTAATTGCATACATATTGAAGTTGAAAATTCAAAAATTAAAATCAAGGCTTGGCAATCAAAAGACACATCGAGCTTTTTTTTAGGTTCTCAGTGTTTATGCTCTTGCAGAATAATACTATGAACTTACTTTTGATCAATATGTGCCAGAACATCTCCTCCGGGAAAAGCTGCTTTAGTTGTCTCATATGAAACTTTAATAGCTTCCCTCCATGTTCCACCAACTTCTCCTGGATTTTCCTGAGCTTTAGATTGACTTGGGTCTTCCATTAACAATGAATAGCAAGAAAGCAAGTGGCCCACCCACACGTCGTCTTTCCTGAGAAGCTACCAATTTTAAATCTGATCTTAGACAAATATGCAATGAATCGTTGGTTACAAACTAAATTTCCATCTAAATTAATCAACTACATCGCTTAATTGTACTAATGAATAATTATTAATATTTGGAACGGTAAACTCAAAGGATAATATCCATATGTCGGGGTACATAATGGCCCCCGCCAAGACCTAAAAGAATCTTGTTTTTGCCATTATTCCTGCAGCGTCATTAGAAGTTCCAAGACAAATGAGAACCCATAGATAAGACGCTAAACAAACAAAAGATTTATTATAATAATAGTGCGCATGATTGATACCTGGCTTGTGCAGCATCTTGCCTCTTCCAGTATTTCTCTGTACTACCTATAATAGAAACAATAAGATTGCTTAAAGTACCAAGATCGGGAAAAAAACAATTTGATTAGGACTGTTTTATACGAAAATTTCTGAGGTTTCTTATGTACAAAAGAAATAAAAGAAATTAACGGTTCCAAACTGAAGAGGCATTTTAACCAAAAGTACCAATTTCTACAAACATTGTGGGTGAATTTATTTCAGGTCCATGATGGGTAGCCTCAAGCGTGACCTACATAGAGATACGAAAATAATAAGGCAACCACATCTGCATGTTTGTACATGTCATGAAGTGTAAATGCGAGGGAAGAGAAATTAACATTAAATGGTAGAACTGGTATGCAACAAGCACAATATACTCTGTAGTTTTATCAAAAATCATTTTTTATGGAACAATACAAGGGTGCTCTTTCCCAATAGCAACTGACTACTAACAATAGTAGAAAACTAATAACATTATGTAGGATTTTGCATGTAACATAAGCAACAAAAGTGAACGTACATCACCTCAAATTCTGGAGTTAAATTATGCGAGTGGGCTATAGTCTTCAACAACTTCAACCATGACCCTATTCTAGGATTAGAAGGTGCAGCCCAACCCGGCTTTCCACCTGCTGGCGACACATCATTTTCACGCAAGTGAGGCACGCCTAATAACATTACAAGAAAATCAAACTTGATCATCTGAATTACTTGCAATAATCGAAAACCTCAAACAAATAGAAGATTGGAAAAAATAAAATACCAATTGGGTGAAGCGTGAGTGCAGGACGATTTGAGACAACAGTGTGCTTGAGACTCATATGTTGCATTTATTACTGACTGTATCACCTTACCTATACAAATGACCTAGATAATCAATGTGTATAAGAAATTCATTTAAAATACCAGACAAACCCTCTCATTAATCAATAATCATATATTATTCAAAAAACATGCCACCATGTACTAAAATTAGACACTACCACTGTTTATTATAAGAAAGAAACCACTTGAGGGACTGTTACAGAGAACATAAGTGTTTGTCTCTGTTTTCGAATAGCAGCTATAATCCTTTCAATGTCTCTTCGAAATTCCATATCTAACAGATGATCAGCTTCATCCAGAACCAAGACCTTGACACCCATCAGTCGAGTCGCAAAACCCGTGGTGTTCACAATATGATCTTTCAACCTTCCAGGTGTAGCCACAAGAATCTGAGTTCCACATGAAAAAAGTAAGAAATTTCCAACAAAGTATTTAAAAAAGATTAAACCACTGCTATGTCATGATGTAATTGGAGATCACCGAGTAGTCAGATTACACGACTTATCATAGAAAAAACATATCATTACTGAATAATCAGATTGAGCAACATATCATGTAAATTTTTATTAGCTTTTTGGCCAAAAAAATACAACTGATATATACATATACATCGACACCTATAACTCCATCACAAAATTGATTTATTTTAACCTCTCGATTATTAATTTACAGCTAAAAAACGCATACCCAACCTCTCAAATTACAACTTCAAAATTGAGCACATAACCCATATAATTCAGAAAATTAGGTTATAGCTAACCCAAATTTGAAAATTTAAAACGGATATACCTTGCATAAAGAAAGAGAGTTTGCAGTGGGAAGATAACCTACACCGCCGCCCTTTCACCCTCTGTGATCCCTGGTATACACACGGAGCAACACCCTCGATCTATGGCATAAATCGTGTTTTTCTTCCTCTTTCACTGTAAAACCAGATCGACCCAAACAAATAAAACCCCTAAATTATCATTTGTCCCCCAAATTTGGTTAATATAAATTAGGGATTAAAGATGTGATTGAAGGTTGTAAATTAGGGATTGGAGATGAGAGGATTGAATCGGTGAAGAGAAGGGTGTGAGTGTTTGTTAGGTGTTGGATTGAATCGATGAAGAGAAGGATTGAAGAGGCAAAAAATCGCGGTGACTTATTTTGGAGAAGAGGAGGTGTTTGTAATTAGGTCGTACAAAGATAACTGGGCTGCTCCATATATATTTTTAATTTTTTTAATCATCTTTATACGTCTGTTTTAAAAGCTTAGACGTATATAGTTAAACTTTATACGTCTGTTCTTACAACAGATGCAAATGATTCTCAGACAGATGTATAAAACTATTTTTTAGTCTGTTTAGGGACAACAGACGTATAAACATGATTCTTTTTGGTATATACGTCTGTTTAGTTTAGGACAGACTCAAATAAGTACTTTATGCATCTGTTCTGATTAAAACAGACGCAAATGGGGAGACGCATATGGTAGTTTTTGTACTAGTGAATACATCATTGCTACCCAAGTAATAATAATAACTAGTGATCCAATTAAACCTTTCGTGTTTAATGTTTCCGTGCCAATATAATCCCTTTAACCAAATATTATAGATTAAACTCGAGGCATGTGTTTAGTCATCCTCTTCAATGTTTAATCCGGGTTTCCTTGATCAATGAGTAGACTATTAAAAATAAATCAATATTTGAGCATGGCCATGCATTTTTATAGTCTCACTCAATCAAGAGGCCAATAATATCTCTTCTATAAATAGAATGGTTAAATCCATTATCTATCATTCATATTTCTCATATGTCTCATAATATACCCGATGTCCACTTTTATCATCACCCGGTCAAATGTGACGCCCTCCCGACCTGGGGCCTAGATCGGAGGGTCACTGACACCTTCTAGATGCAAACACCCTAAAAGGAAATATAAATATGACATGCTGACTAGCCCCAACTCTACTATCCAAGATCTTTCACAGGAAATGGTATGAAACAAGCAAACCATCGTCTAACTAATTATTATTACAAACCTGAATTCAAAATATAACATATTATTAGAAACCAAAGTTCTCAAAAGTTCTACTGGTGTAACACCCCCAGATTCGGGATCCGGGATCCGGTCGTTACGGTCTCCAATTCTGTCCACAATACTTGAACTTACTTCAACATACAATAAATTACATCTTTATGACCCGACACAACAATATAAAACACACCCGTTATAGTCCCAGAGATGAAATCAGAGTAACAACCAAATTTTATTAAACACATTATGAGTTCTTACAACCCAAAAGAGTTACAATATGAATACATACTCTTTGTCATCCATTTACATAAGTCATACTAGTCCATATATTTTGTACTGAAAGAATAAATCTATCCTACCAATAGCTTTCTCTTCGGCTCTGGTAGTCTCATCGTCCTTGCCAGCGTCGAGTGCGCCTTGTGCGAGTCATCTGGTCTAGCTGTTGTTGTGATATAATAATAAAGCAAGAGTGAGCAATAGCCCACCAATAATAATATTTAACTGAACGATAATATATAACAGTTCAAAAGTATCTTTCAAACCATATGTCATGCATTTACGGAAAGGATGCCAGTATAATATGAATGATGAAGTTACAAGGTAACTCAAAGTGTAAATATATATGGGAATATCTGCTATGTCGAAAATAAGCTAGATATTACCATTTATCATAAAAGAGGAACTTGCAGGAAAATATTGCAATTCCAATTATGAATACTTTTCCAATACTGCTAACAATGATAATGTTGCAGAAAATAAATGAATTTGAATGATGAACTTATGCTGGAGTATTCACCGCGCCCACTGCCAATATTACGATGATCAGTCACAGATTGTGTGACGCCCCCAAATCTGAGGTCAAAGATTCGGGTCGTCGCATCATCATCCAACCATATCATACCTATATTAACTTTACAATTGAACAATACATCCATCCAGACCTCAATCTTACACACAAACAAGTTAGAGCCTCAGAAACGATAATCAAAAGTGCCACTAAATATTACAATTCATTTGCACAAATCAGAGTCTTACGCAGTTCCACTTGTACAACTATACTTGAAGACAAGTCTTACTATTACAATTGAGAACCTATCAGACTTACTCTGTAGTACTTATCAGGAGCTAAATCATCTCCGGGGTAAATCTTCTACTCCTCTTCTGCTGTTGCGGAATTAACCGACCAAATTCTTCTCTTTCTGAAAAGTTTTTATAAAGCAAGAATGAGCTACATAACGCTCAGCAAGTTCACCATTTTGAAAAACAATAACGTGGTTTATTTCGAAAACATTCCCAACTATATGGGTATATATCTCAGATTTCAAAACATAATTGGACAATGTATATGTCCGAGTTTGAATAAAACATCTATACTCACTAAGGAGCTTTAAGAATAACATATGAACCCTTTATAAGGTTCCCATTTCAATATATCTCAAGTTTGAAAATATATACATATGCTTATATCATTTTCGGTAAAACACTCTACGATTAACATACTGTACAAGGAATACATCATTGCAAACCTCTTTCCTTCCATCAACTTAGAAGGTTTCTCATACAAAAATATTTCATTCTTTGAAACAATTGCAAGAGTGCACTAGCACGTACCAATCTTTATAGAAAATCTTGCAGTTCTAGATACTGCACGATGTCAATCTTTTCCCATCAAAAACCACACTATCAGCAGCTTGGCACTTAGGCCCAAGAAGCAGTGTTTGAGTATTTTTTTCCAAAGTGGAGGATGGGACTGGAAGAAAACATAAAAACCTGACAGGGATTGACGATGATCAGTCGCCACATCCAAGTCCAATAATCCGCAGGTCTTCTCTACCGGTAGAAGGATAGAAACTACATCCGTAACTATCCCCTGGTGAAAACTACATCCGTAATCACCCTTGATGAAAACTACATCCGTAATCATCCTTCGGGAACACCTGGGCCGGAATAATAATTGATGGACCGCCTGGCTCACCGACGCTTACACATCCCGGGAATCGTTCGTCAACGGTTCCCACACCTGCCAGAGTCCCTTTTTCTTTTGAAAATTTGAGTTTGATTGAAAACAGAGTAATTGAGGTCCGACATCAGTCGACCGATGATTCTTGAAATCATACAAGAAGCAGAACCTGACCGGGGGTTTTCGAAAATGTTTTGAGTTCGAAAGAGTTCGAGTTTGAAAGTATTAAAGGTATCTTGGATTAGCTTTGTCTTTAAATAATAAACAATAATTAATAAATAATATTTTTAGATTTAATATTTATAAATAATAAAATAATTATTCGATAAAATAAACTTTTAATCCAAGATAGGGTTTCGAGTATTTACGAAGATATGAAAATAATTACTTGAGTATACGATACTCCCCGAATGACCCTTCGGGTTTTTGCAATCTAGTTACGATATATTGACATACCGCTCCCCGGTCAATAGTATATACGGACCGATACGACCTCTATTGCTAGAGTCGTTGTCCGAGGAAAACATTTCAATCTAAGTTCAAGGGGTACAAACATATATGTACTTATACAATCTCAATTGCATCAATACTTCGATAAACATAGCATTTGATATGGTTGAAAACTACAAACACAACAGTGAAACTCCTTGTATATGTATAAGTTTTGAAAAGTAAACTTGCCTTGGTTTGGTTGGGGTGGTCGAACGTGCGGAGTGGAACGATCTATACATAAGCAATAATCTTTCGCTAGTACCTTAACAATATCTCTTTAATTACGGGGTTTTAGGGGGTACGAAATTGACTTAATGACTTCGTCTTAGGACACTCTAGCCCCACTATAGGTTCATGTCATCACTCAATTACGCTCGTCACTTATTCGACTTAATTTAGTTACCATATCCGAGTCATAATCATTACCCCTAGAATTATACTCCACTTAACGACTTTTTCCCTTGCGCGAAATTTACTCTAGCATTTTTATAAAATTCAAAAATTCATATTTTAATCCAATTCTTTTTGGGTAGTCTTCACCACTGCATTTCCTAGCTTCTCAAATTTTTCCATGATCCCACATATATTTTTAGGGGTTTAAACAAGGTTCACAAGGGGGTCACTTAGTGCAGTCCGGAATCCAGAAACAACATTTACTTCTCCGGCCATAACTTAAAATCTATACATGACCTAGTCATGAACCTTACATTTCCAGAAACGACATTCAAATACCTTTCCAACAATATAAGGTAGGACCTCAGGGGACAATATTTGGGGGTTCAAAACCATGTTACAAGACAGGTCAAGTTTCTGGGAAAAATTCAGCAAGCATGTTTCACTTAGATCAACCAATATTCTTAATTCCACAACACAACCAACACCTAATTCACTTAGTTCATGCTTTATAACATTCATGGAGATACATATACTAACCACAACCATAAAAATCACAATCACAACACTAAAACTCTAGATCCATATCATCCATCACTTGAACATCCAAGATTAACACAATATATACATGGATCTATCATTGAACATCATAAACACTACATGGCCAAAAGGGGTTATGATATTTATACCTTGTTGAGTACCTAGGAGCCTTGGGTAAGCCTTACAAAACTCAAGAACACCTTGAATGATCTCCTACAACCCTTATAATCCAAGATCTAAAAGAAAAACTAAACATGGTTACTATTCATAATATCTTTAACAATTAATATCTTGAAATATAATGGATGAAAGGGCTTGAAACTCTTAGTATACCTTGCTTAGATGATGGAGAGAGCCTAGTAATTGTGCCTTGAATTATGAGGGAGGAGAAATGGAGGAAAGAAATTTCTTTCTTCCTTGGATGAAGCTTGGCCGAGAGCTTTCTAAAGGGGGGGGGAGAAGTTTTGTTGTTTTTGATTTTTGTGTGGTTGGTTGAATAATTGATAAGTGCTTGGGTGATACATATGAGTGTAAGTATATGCATGGTACAACCTAGGTATGGCCTCTTGTACTCTTGTCCCCTCCTTGGAAAAAGAAATGTAACTAGTTACTATTCCTCTTACCATTTGGTTTAACTAGTTTGCTTTCCTAACTACTTGGTTGCATGGGACTTGCATGCAATACTACTCATTGTATCATTATCCTTCCACCAATGCTAGTCATTTAATCTTTAATTCGTATCGTATCTTAATTAATCTCTCGTAATAATATTTTGTCGCGTAGAGGTTTCCCCTATAATTCCTTAAGTACGTAATTGAGTAAATTCCTCGAATATCCATAATTCCTTGTCATCATCCTTAATAAATCTTTTAATACTCTAACCATTCTCAAATCCCAAGTTTTATAAATCTTACTAACAATAAGACTCTTGCCCTCAACAATCTTCCCTTTTATCTTACATAGTGAATGTAACAACATAGTTTCTCAGACAATCAATTCCATTAAACAACAGGGATGACTAGAAAGGTTCCAAACTAACAATGTCACATGATATTAAATAAAAGAAAATATTTGCAAAAATTAGGGTTCTTACAGATTGTACAGCTCAATTTAGATTTACTACCGGTAGAAGGAAGAACTGACGGCTTTACTTGTCTACCGCCCTACTAGCTCTCCCCGGCCAACGGTTGGGCCAAAGGGGATGGATCGGCGCTACTCGGCCTCTTACATGACTCCAAGTTCGAAAAGAAATTCATGACTCTGAACGCAAAGTTCGTCCCCCTTTCTCCAAGTATAATACTTGTTGATAAGACTCCACAAGGTAGTCGTATCTAGTTGGAAAGGAAAATACAACATCATATCTCTCAAGCTGCTGCTTGTTAGAGGATACCATCTTGTTCCAATAATCTTACCCCTCGAATGGTGAGAATGTTACTCACAGATTCAATTGATAAACAGCAACCAAGTTGCAAGTGAAACAAATAGTTTTACAAGATTTATGATCGGGAAGTCAACAAGATAAATAACATTACTCAAGTAGGTTCCCCTATAATATGGAAGTTTGAGCGACCATTTAAATCCTTTTAAGATAGATTTAAATGAAAAATAAAGAGTTGGGAACCTTTCCTTGATAAAATAGTCGTAAAAAAGACTCCGAAATATTTTACATAATATCTGGAGGTGACAGATAATCTCCGACTAATATAAATCATATTAAAAAGAATTTAAAAGAATTAAATAAATATTCAAAGAATATTTATTAACTCAATAATAATTACGGAATATTATTAAATCATAATATTGCTCGTAAGTAATCCTCGAATGGATATATGGAATTATGTACTAAATAAATCCCTCCTTAAATGAATATTCGAAATAATATTCATTAAATAATTAAACTCCAATAAATATTTAAAATAATATTCAATAAATAGGTCAAACCTTAAATGAATATTTGAAAATAATATTCGTTTAATAAATAATCTTCTAAATGAATATCCAAATAATATTCATTTAGTAATCAAAACTTTAAAGGAATAATCGAAATAATATTCCTTAAGTAAATAGAACTTCCAATGAATATTTTAAAATAATATTCATCAAGTACATAAAACCTTAAATGAATATTCGAAAGTAATATTCATTTAACAAATAACATTCTAATAAATATCAAAATAATATTCATTAAATAATCAACTCTAAATGAATATTCGAAACTAACTTTCATTTAATATCTCTCAACTGAGATAATACTCGAATAAAATTCCTCAAATAAATAATGTCGTTGGAATCCCTTCGGGTTTCCACGACTATCTATATCTCAAAATACCGACTCCCGGTCTATATTTAAGAATGAATATCATATGCCCTTCGCTAAGGGTCTTACCAAAACAATCCGGCTTATAACTGATAACTCGTATCTAGGCTATAAGCCAATATCAATTCAGGGAACAGGTATCATAATATAATTTGACAATAGGCATGCGTGCTATGGCATATGTAAAATGGCAATCACATATATATTATCACAACAACAGGTTCAAAGTTTTGAACACTTGCCTGGTAATTGGGTGTGGGTGGAGATAGCGTGTCCTTGGTCTGCTCGATGATCTATAAACAATCAGAACATTCGAGATTAACCACTTAACACCTTTTAAAAGTCTAGGTATAAACTTCACTTAAATCGAAACACGTTTTCGAATTATCTCGTTATACACCTTTTAGTGTAACTCTTTTTATCACCGATACGATCCGATATTTGTTCGTCATTAAGACATGTCATCATACCCATACTTGGTATATACTTAAGTCATATAAGTTCTAAAGTCGATTGATTACGAACCGAGATTATACCTCGAGTTTTATCGTTCGTTTTCTAAGTGTTTTACCAAAGTTATAACCAAGCGGGTTTTTAGGGGTTTGTTCGCGTTTAACTTCGATTCAAACATTTTTATAAAATCGGAAAACAATCTGTTTGATATGTGGTTTTCTTTCATACCTTCCTTATGACCCCAAGTATTTATTTACCAAGATTCGCCACTGAGTAACATGCTTTACGAGGGTTCAATTGAAGTTACGAACTTTTACTTACGGGTTCGAACCAATTTTAGTAATTTGACCATAACTCCTAAACCGTAAGTCGGAATGTTTCGATTCTTGCGCCAGAACGATCTATGGCTCGAGATCTAAAAGGTCATGCCATTTATTCTTCAAGGCCAGAAGCTCATCCTAACTGTTATGCAAGGTTTTCTAGAGGTTAATGAAAATCGGGCATTACGATGACTATAAATCGGACGTTTCCAAATTGTTACAACAATCACCAAGCCACACCGGGCATACATACATCTTATACACCTGATTCTCATCTCAACAAGTCCAGAAATATCATACTTCACCATCATATTCATTATATCTCTTAGATCAATAAAGCTAATTACATAATCATGCTTATAATACACCATTTCATAACTAATCTCAAAATCATCCAATAATCATCAAAACTTAAACTAAGAGCTAGGGTTTCTTGAGATGATTACCTTCCTTGAAGTATGTACTAGCCTTACTAAGCTTGATCTAGTCCTTGTATAGCATTAACAAAGCTTGGATCAACCAAAGAAAACAAGAAATCAAAGATTAGTTCTTGGAAGTTACTATTCACCCTAAACTTGTAAAAATCATAGAAAATTGAAAAATAAGAATTTAGCTCTCAAATTTTTACCACATATTGGGCTCTTCATAAGCTTTGTTTTGAGTCCTAGATCATCAGATATGAAGCTTCCTAGCAAGGGTTTTGAGCCCTCTTTTTCTGCTGGCCAGAAACTGGGAAGATTTGTTTCCCCAAATTTGAGCATGGATTTGACTAGGCTATACTACTTTGTTGGCCATGAAATTTTGAACTAATATTACCCATGGAGTGGAGAGGCTATGGTTAAAATTTTGTGATTTTATCATGGATAGAAATGGAGATATGAATTTTTCTTTCATAGTGGTTCTTGCTGGGCAGGTTTAAGAAAATGGAGAGAATGGAGTTGTCTTGCTTGATGTCTTTGAAAAATAATGCATAAAGTGATGTCGTGAATAATATCTCATCTTATGTTCACTTTATTAAAGTGATGATGCATGGAGTGATGTATTTGGCAAGACAAGTGTTGAGTTTTGGATGGTTACAAGCTAACTAAGTGGTTGGTTTTCAAAGTACTAGTTTCTTGCTAAGTATCCTAGTTACTTTAGTCACCACTTGGATGCTAGATATTTTCTAATAGCTTATGCATGACTCTTGCTTCCTCTGCTTGTTTCTTTTGTTCGGTTATTGCTCGTTTCGATTGATCGTTCGTAGGAATATTTCACGGATTTCTAATTACGGTTTACCGGGAATCTTCTTAATATTAATACTATCGTTCTCCATCTTTCTTACTAACTTTTGAATTTATATTCCTTAAATCCCTTCGTTAAATTCTTAAGTCTATCAGTGTCCAGGGAACTCTCGGAGAAAATAAAAGTGCGGTTTTTTAGAATCCGATAGCTTTTACATACACTTATTTTCCCCCTAGATCACTAATACGAACTCGGAAATCCGTTCAGAATACTTCTATATTGTGTCGTCTCATAATATTCTCATTTCCACCAAAAACACTATTCATTCTTTTTTTCTTTACTCATCCTCTTAGGGTTGTACAATTGTCCCTGATCTCTTTCGATCGTTCCTTAACCTTTTTACGGACCCACTGGACCAATAACAGATATCGATTTGGATGACATAAGAATAATATTCTCCTTTAGAATTATCAAGTCTCAATTCCCTAGGAGATAGATAATTCTTATCTAAAGTGTCAACCAATAGTATTCTTCATGGCATATAAACATTTGAATCCAAATCTATTCCTTTCATTCATTATCTCAATCGTTACATCGTAGTCGTAATCACTATTCACCATTACCTCAGTACATAATAAAAAGTTTTAATTATATCCAAAATTTGGGGTTCTTACAGTCTCCCCTCCTTAAAAGGATTCCGTCCCGGAATTAGGTAGGAAGCAAAGAGTCGTTTGCCTGTCATTCACCTTTTTTTTTTTTTAGCTTCCCGATAAATTCTTAGTCGTTCTACCCTTTCTCAGCACATCTTCTAGTGCTACAATCCATACTTTATCCTTTTTCCATCAACGTTGCTACTTTTCATACCACACACTATCCGGGTTATGCTCTTACTCAATCTTATCCTTATTGATACCTGCAGTAACATTGGTATCACTATCATACTGCGAATTTGGAGGTAAGCTCGCTCGTACTGTGCATTTCCTGATCGCTTTAATCTTCGCAATCTCGATCAATATAGAGAAGTGGAAAGATTTATTGAGAGATCACTATGATCAATGAACATTTGTTATATTGCATAGTTAGTACAGAAGGGGGCCAGCCTTTAGTACTTGACAAGCAATTAAACAAGTTATGGTATTCCACTTAGACTTCTATCACATAGACAGATAGTCACGTAGCAGTACCTCCCCTCCTTAAAGGGTTGTTCTTCTCAATTCATAAAGAAGATGAATAAAAGAGAAGAAAAGGAAAGAATTCTAAAGGATTATAGAAAGTTTTTACGATTGTAAAATATCATACTCAGAATTTACCTCTGAACTATAGAGGTTCATCAAAGAAGAAATTAATCATAATTATATCCAATACCATTTGATCACAATCTCATGTGTCAACATATCTTGCTGCTTTGTCCACTATTCTATGGACCTATACTCTGGTTCAACCTTAGCAACGCTCAATCCAGAAAATTCCTTCAACCTTTTAGGTTAAATCTTAGGTTTCTCACTTGACATCATTGTTACTGACATTCCATGTCACGCTACTAGCTTTTTCATATCTATAATATTAACACTATCAGGTTGTCATCCCGAGAATTCATCAGAAAACCCGTTTATTAATCCATTCATAACATTCCTTGCTTCACATTCCATAGTTGCTTTCCCAGTCTTTTCTTTATCAATCACATCCTTCTTATTATCTGATTCTTATTTACTTCTGTTATTTACTTCCACCTTCATCTCTTTATTGAGACATCTTTTGCACTTGGCACCTCCTTATTGGTATCCCGTCACATTTACTCTATAATCATCACATTATTCCAATTTAAAACCTCCGAAATGAATCTGGCCGATTTCTTTAGCTTAGATCCAATATAATCTACTTCTATCAACATGTTTCTCATCACTTATTCTTTTCTACCCGCGGTTTCCCACAGGTTGTCTTTCGTAAATCAGACCAGGTCGTACACCTACCTGCTCGCTCTCTTATCATCTGTTGAGCATCGGCATTTTACTGGTGTAGCTTTGCCACATGAAACACGTTACTATCATGCTATAAGATTTGGGGGTAAAACTGGCTCGAATGCCACCTTCCGAACACTTTTGAACTCTCAGGTGGCCTAATAAGTCTCGGGCTCAACTGCCCTTCTCTCTAAGTCTCATTAATTCTTTCTACGGGAATACATTTAGCATCATGAATTATCAACCTCATATTCTCTATCTTGTTTGCGCAGAAGTACACTAACACAAACTTGCTTGTCATTCATCAACATGCCATTTTGCTTATCAATAGCAGCACTTTCTTTATCTTTACGTTGTCACCTACTTTCTTAGAAGAATCACCATCCCTTATTGCTTACGTAGTGCGTTAATAGCTAACCATACGGGTTTCAATCCTTTAGGGAGACAAAGTAATCACTATTCCTTATCCATAAGGAACACTTCCTGAACTTGATGTAGATAATACATGAAGTAGATAAAATTGCAGAAGAGTTTCAAGCATCGCAGCTAAGTCAGGTTGATGAAACTATCACTCATGCATCTTCCATAAAAGACTGGAAACTTAATGGTTTACTTCATCAATTTTGTATCATGGTCCTGGTTTGCCTCAAAACGGGACCTTCTAAGGTATGTAATATGCTTAAGACCCATCAGGAATCGAATCTTTACTTAAACTACTATTACCGTCGATTCTTGCACAATCATCAGAAGGAATGTAAATTCCTCCACTCTGATATGACCTTCAAGGTCCTTCCAAATATCATTCTATTTCTTCGGTATGAACATTTGTAATTATTCCTCTATACTTAGACTATCAACCACCTCATTGGCCTTTCATGATAATAATAATTTCTGGTAATCCTTGTTCTCTGGATACATTCCAATTCAAATTTTTCTACCTCATTCTCATCACTGTTGGGTGAAAGCATTCTCCCTTAATGCTCTGCTGAAGGAGAAAAATATAACCATCAGTCTTTTTCCATAAGTCATTGCTTCCACCTTCCCGTGGGAATTTTATCAAAGTTACCCTCAATCATACCTAGGATATTTGTTTTCTTAGTTCTTTCTTGTTCTAGGATAATCTCAACCTTCTTTGGTTCCATCCATACCTCATCATGGTTTCATACATGCCTCATCTGGCATTATTGTTATTGTGTCTTACATTCTCTTCCAAACTTCTAGTTGGAAACTCAGAATATTAACTTTTCCTTGTAAGGTTTCTTAGGTCGTCCTCATCATTCCTCCTGTATTTTCTAGGTACAGGGTATATCAAAACGTCATTGATCAATACTCTAATAATTCTATCTCTGTTCCTTCCAGAACTCTTTTTAATAATCTTTACAGGTCATTGTTGCCTTAGCAAATCCAACTCATATCATCTGAATTCACAATGTCTTTATTAGGGTTAGTGCCATCCCTTGTGCATTCCCCAGGGTTTGCCTTACTTTATGGATATCTTATCCTTAATTCAACTGCCAAGGAATTCCTGCATCCTATAATTGGCAATCAAATCATGTATCCTTAATAAGGGTCTCTTTTCAATAATTCTTATTTGATAATCGATCGGTAGCTTACTGCTAATTTCTTCTTTCAGATAGTTGTCAACCTATTTGACCTTCCAAAAGACAACGTATGTCTATCTGCTCTCTTACAGAACTTGTTAATGGTAGCAAGGATGTTCTGGAAGATATTGGTCGAGTTCAACGTGAATCTCTTAGTGCTTATCGTTCTTCGCAAAGGTACTTGCCTCAGACAAAATTCCTACAGCATACTGTTCAATTTCTAACCATTTCTATACTCTCTTCATATACCTTCATTGTTTACTTTCCTCCGTCATAATATATTCATAGTATTCATGATACCCTAAAATCATACATCTCAAGTCACTATACTTCCATTTTACTCGTAATCTTGGACAACCATATACACATGAGTCACTTTAGTACGGGTGACCCCATCTCAAAAAGGTCTAGTGAATTCCCAATCAAAATATGGGTTGTTCAGCATAAGATTCCTACGATCTCATTAATGTTTCCTTTATATCAGAAACCCTTGCAGTCGGTGCTTTCTTTGAAGCAACCCTGCTTTGTCCTTTCATTGCTGGTCTAGTCACTTGATAATCCTTTGTGACTTGGCCTCAACTGGCCACACTAATAAAAAAAATATATGATTTTAGGGGTTGGCTAATAGCATTACTTTTCTAGCAATTGTCGGCATAGTGCCTTCTTTGATACCTTTCTACCTTTCCAAAACTTTACTTCATATAAGTCTTAATCGACTATTCGGCACCGTCTCTGGTCACCTTTCCTCTACTTTTATCTTTTCAACTATTCTTATCAATCCTACATGCCACGCAAGCTTACCATTCCTGGCATAATAGCCTTTTCACTTAAGTCAATCCCGGAGTTTCTCAGTCCGGCTGGTTTCTTACTTACATTTCCTGTTTTCGTCCAATCTCACTTCAACATTGTATTTCTACAATCAATCGCGATAACCGGGGTCTGTCCACCAACCCATATAGCGGTTACTTTACCCAATTCACGGGATTCGCCCCAGTTTCTACTCTCTCCCATGATGTTCTCTGATAATCAGAAAGACAAGGTTTGCCAAAATTCGTTGAAGTTCTTCCCAGGATTAGGGAAATTTTGGTCAATCTATCCATCTACTGGTAACATTAAGGAGACCAGTTTCGAAACCTGAAGAATAGTTCTATGAACCTCCAAGCAGGTAGAACCATAAGTAGTCCTAATTTACGAAATAATAGTCATCAGATTGGAAGTTTAACCACTGGAGAGGAATCAATTATATACATTCCTTAGAAGGGAATCAACAGTTTCAAACTGAAACCTGTCACAATATCATGATACTTATACGTCCTGACATTCAATATTACCAAATGTCAGTCTACCTGACCACTAATCTCAGAAGGAACATTACCGTCGGAGTTGGTTGTTCCACAAAATTGGCACTACTAGGGCCATCCGAACCTGGTGAACCGTGCTGTCCGAATGCCTCCGCAAGTACTTTATCGTGCTGCGCAAGCACACATCCTAATCCTTTATGCAAAGCGTCGTTGGAAGCACAAAGTCTCCTTTTTCCATTAAGCAATGCCAACTCTTGGTCATTACCAATTTCATCTTTTATCTTCAGGAAGATTTTCTTACATTTTTCTCTTTAACTGCTAATCGTATTACTTGATCCATTATAACTCCGCATAGGAGTAAAATTAAGGTAACTACTATAATCCATTCAAAGAAAGAATTTAATATTCTTCTGAATCACATTCATCTAACATTTCTGGTTCATCATTTTACTGAGTTAAAATTAACCCTATACTCAGTCTCTTGCAGTAGTCTCATTACGAGTTCATCTTGACTCACTGGTCTTATCTTCCGGTAGGTTCTGAGATCATTGTCTTACTTACTACTTCCTTATATAACTTTACCCAATCATGCTGTCACTTCCCAATGTCTTTACTTTCTAACTGATTCATTCATAAAATGAACATTTCCCTTAATAAAACCACCCCATTAACCTCAATTTGGTTCCATAATTTACAACCTATGACACCTGCCTTCTCATGGCAAATTATTACTGACCATATTCATACTAATTCATTTATCAAATGATATGGCACTTACTGCCTCCTTCTCAACTATTCCAAGGGACTCTGCTCCTCGCCCTAAATCGATGTCTTTGATAATCTTACATCCCTCTAGCTCTTTCTTCATTAATATAGAAGTCTCTAGGGATTCTCGTCTATTCCCGTATAAGATCTCAAGTGATCCTTTCAATCCGTCTTACTTGCTGGTACTACCTCCAGTAGTCCGGCTACGAATCCAACATGAATCTTCAGTTCTCTTGCTAATAACTCAGTTCTTTATGCTCCCTTTTCTGAGCACTATACTTTAATCATCATAGTCTTTCTGGCTGCAGCCCTCATTCCTCAAGGGTAAGCTCCTTATCCTAACAGGATTTTTCTTTATCTACTGGAACCTCTTCCGGGTCTCCAGTAGGGTACTCCATCGAATTACCCGCTGATCTTCAGCATATAAAGCATCATCGCGCTGCTGCTCGTATGCCTCAAGGTTTGTCGCCTTACTCGTCGATACGATATCGAGCTAAGTTACTATCATGATACTTAAGAGTTCCCATAAGGGTTTTATATGTCATCACTACATTAAGTAGTCCGACTATAAACTTGGAAAGAGTTCTTATTATCTTAGTGAATTTATTGTTTTAACGTCGCCTCATCTCTGGGGTTTATAACGTACGCTCTGATACCACTTCTGTAACACCCCCAGATCCGGGGTCCGGGATCTGGTCGTTACGGTCTCCAATTCTGTCCACAATACTTGAACTTACTTCAGCATACAATAAATTACATCTTTATGACCCGACAAAACAATATAAAACACACCCGTTATAGTCCCAGAGATGAAATCAGAGTAACAACCAAATTTTATTAAACACATTATGAGTTCTTACAGCCCAAAAGAGTTACAATATGAATACATACTCTTTGCCATCCATTTACATAAGTCATACTAGTCCATATATTTGGTACTGAAAGAATGAATCTATCCTACCAATAGCTTTCTCTTCGGCTCTGGTAGTCTCATCGTCCTTACCAGCGTCGAGTGCGCCTTGTGCGAGTCATCTGGTCTAGCAGTTGTTGTGATATAATAATAAAACAAGGGTGAGCAATAGCCCACCAACAATAATATTTAACTAAACGATAATATATAACAGTTCAAAAGTATCTTTCAAACCATATGCCATGCATTTACGGAAAGGATGCCAGTATAATATGAACGATGAAGTTACAAGGTAACTCAAAGTGTAAATATATGTGGGAATATCTGCTATGTCGAAAATAAGCTAGATATTACCATTTATCATAAAAGAGGAACTTGCAGGAAAATATTGAAATTCCAATTATGAATACTTTTCCAATACTGCCAACAATGATAATGTTGCAGAAAATAAATGAATTTGAATGATGAACTTATGCTGGAGTATTCACCGCGCCCACTGCCAATCTTACGATGATCAGTCACAGATTGTACAGCTCAATTTAGATTTACTACCGGTAGAAGGAAGAACTGACGGCTTTACTTGTCTACCGCCCTACTAGCTCTCCCCGGCCAACGGTTGGGCCAAAGGGGATGGACTGGCGCTACTCGGCCTCTTACACGACTCCAAGTTCGAAAAGAAATTAATGACTCTGAACGCAAAGTTCGTCCCCCTTTCCCCAAGTATAATACTTGTTGATAAGACTCCACAAGGTAGTCGTATCTAGTTGGAAAGGAAAATACAACATCATATCTCTCAAGCTGCTGCTTGTTAGAGGATACCATCTTGTTCCAATAATCTTACCCCTCGAATGATGAGAAGGTTACTCACAGATTCAATTGATAAACAGAAACCAAGTTGCGAGTGAAACAAATAGTTTTACAAGATTTATGACGGGGAAGTCAACAAGATAAATAACATTACTCAAGTAGGTTCCCCTATAATATGGAAGTTTGAGCGACCATTTAAATCCTTTTAAGATAGATTTAAATGAAAAATAAAGAGTTGGGAACCTTTCCTTGATAAAATAGTCGTAAAAAAGACTCCGAAATATTTTACATAATATCTGGAGGTGACAGATAATCTCCGACTAATAGAAATCATTTTAAAAAGAGTTTAAAAGAATTAAATAACTATTCCAAGAATATTTATTAACTCAATAATAATTACGGAATATTATTAAATCATAATATTGCTCGTAAGTAATCCTCGAATAAATATATGAAATTATTTACTAAATAAATCCCTCCTTAAATGAATATTCGAAATAATATTCATTAAATAATTAAACTCCAATAAATATTTAAAATAATATTCAATAAATAGGTCAAACCTTAAATGAATATTTGAAAATAATATTCATTTAATAAATAATCTTCTAAATGAATATCCAACTAATATTCATTTAATAATCAAAACTTTAAAGGAATAATCGAAATAATATTCCTTAAGTAAATAGAACTTCCAATGAATATTTTAAAATAATATTCATCAAGTACATAAAACCTTAAATGAATATTCGAAAGTAATATTCATTTAATAAATAACATTCTAATGAATATCAAAATAATATTCATTAAATAATCAACTCTAAATGAATATTCGAAACTAACATTCATTTAATATCTCTCGACTGAGATAATACTCGAATAACATTCCTCAGATAAATAATAATCTGTCGTTGGAATCCCTCCGGGTTTCCACGACTATCTATATCTCAAAATACCGACTCCCGGTCTATATTTAAGAATGAATATCATATGCCCTTCGCTAAGGGTCTTACCAAAACAATTCGGCTTATAACTGATAACTCGTATCTAGGCTATAAGCCAATATCAATTCAGGGAACAGGTATCATAATATAATTTGACAATAGGCATGCGTGCTATGGCATATGTAAAATGGCAATCACATATATATATTATCACAACAACATGTTCAAAGTTTTGAACACTTGCCTGGTAATCGGGTGTGGGTGGAGATAGCGTGTCCTAGGTCTGCTCGACGATCTATAAACAATCAGAACATTCGAGATTAACCACTTAACACCTTTTAAAAGTCTAGGTATAAACTTCACTTAAATCGAAACACGTTTTCGAATTATCTCGTTATACACCTTTTAGTGTAACTATTTTTATCACTGATACGATCCGATATTTGTTCGTCATTAAGACATGTCATCATACCCACACTTGGTATATACTTAAGTCGTATAAGTTCTAAAGTCGATCGATTACGAACCGAGATTATACCTAGAGTTTTATCGTTCGTTTTCTAAGTGTTTTACCAAAGTTATAACCAAGCGGGTTTTTAAGGGTTCGTTTGCGTTTAACTTCGATTCAAACATTTTTATAAAATCGGAAAACAATCCGTTTGATATGTAGTTTTCTTTCATACCTTCCTTATGACCAATAGTATTTATTTACCAAGATTCGCCACTGAGTAACATGATTTACGAGGGTTCAATTGAAGTTACGAACTTTTACTTACGGGTTCGAACCAATTTTAGTAATTTGACCATAACTCCTAAACCGTAAGTCGGAATGTTTCGATTCCTGTGCCAAAACGATCTATGGCTCGAGATCTACAAGGGCATATCATTTATTCATCAAGGCCAGAAATTAATCCTAAATGTTATGCACGGTTTTCTAGAGGTTAACGAAAATCGGGCATTACGATGGCTATAAATCGGACGTTTCCAAATTGTTACAACAATCACCAAGCCACACCGGGCATACATACATCTTATACACCTGATTCTCATCTCAACAAGTCCAGAAATATCATACTTCACCATCATATTCATTATATCTCTTAGATCAATAAAGCTAATTACATAATCATGCTTATAATACACCATTTCATAACTAATCTCAAAATCATCCAATAATCATCAAAACTTAAACTAAGAGCTAGGGTTTCTTGAGATGATTACCTTCCTTGGAGTATGTACTAGGCTTACTAAGCTTGATCTAGTCCTTGTATAGCCTTAACAAAGCTTGGATCAACCAAATAAAACAAGAAATCAAAGATTAGTTCTTGGAAGTTACTATTCACCCTTAACTTGTAAAAATCATAGAAAATTGAAAAATAAGAATTTAGCTCTCAAATTTTTACCACATCTTGGGCTCTTCATAAGCTTTGTTTTGAGTCCTAGATCATCAGATATGAATCTTCCTAGCTAGGGTTTGAGCCCTCTTTTTCTGCAGGACAGAAACTGGGAAGATTTGTTTCCCCAAATTTGAGCATGGATTTGACTAGGCTATACTACTTTGTTGGCCATGAAATTTTGAGCTAATATTACCCATGGAGTGGAGAGGCTATGGTTAAAATTTGGTGATTTTATCATGGATAGAAATGGAGATATGAATTTTTCTTTCATAGTGGTTCTTGCTGGGCAGGTTTAAGAAAATGGAGAGAATGGAGTTGTCTTGCTTGATGTCTTTGAAAAATAATGCATAGAGTGATGTCGTGAATAATATCTCATCTTATGTTCACTTTATTAAAGTGATGATGCATGGAGTGATGTATTTGGCAAGACAAGTGTTGAGTTTTGGATGGTTACAAGCTAACTAAGTGGTTGGTTTTCAAAGTACTAGTTTCTTGCTAAGTATCCTAGTTACTTGAGTCACCACTTGGATGCTAGATATTTTCTAATAGCTTATGCATGACTCTTGCTTCCTCTGCTTGTTTCTTTTGTCCGGTTATTGCTCGTTTCGATTGATCGTTCGTAGGAATATTTCACGGATTTCTAATTAGGGTTTACCGGGAATCTTCTTAATATTAATACTATCGTTCTCCATCTTTCTTACTAACTTTTGAATTTATATTCCTTAAATCCCTTCGTTAAATTCTTAAGTCTATCAGTGTCCAGGGAACTCTCGGAGAAAATAAAAGTGCGGTTTTTTAGAATTCGATAGCTTTTACATACACTTATTTTCCCCCTAGATCACTAATACGAACTCGGAAATCCGTTCAGAATACTTCTATATAGTGTCGTCTCATAATATTCTCATTTCCACCAAAAACACTATTCATTCTTTTTTTCTTTACTCATCCTCTTAGGGTTGTACAATTGTCCCTGATCTCTTTCGATCGTTCCTTAACCTTTTTACGGACCCACTGGACCAATAACAGATATCGATTTGGATGACATAAGAATAATATTCTCCTTTAGAATTATCAAGTCTCAATTCCCTAGGAGATAGATAATTCTTATCTAAAGTGTCAACCAATAGTATTCTTCATGGCATATAAACATTTGAATCCAAATCTATTCCTTTCATTCGTTATCTCAATCGTTACATCGTAGTCGTAATCACTATTCACCATTACCTCAGTACATAATAAAAAGTTTTAATTATATCCAAAATTTGAGGATCTTACAGTCTCCCCTCCTTAAAAGGATTCCGTCCCGGAATGAGGTAGGAAGCAAAGAGTCGTTTGCCTGTCATTCACCTTTTTTTTTTAGCTTCCCGATAAATTCTTAGTCGTTCTACCCTTTCTCAGCACATCTTCTAGTGCTACAATCCATACTTTATCCTTTTTCCATCAACGTTGCTACTTTTCATACCACACACTATCCGGGTTATGCTCTTACTCAATCTTATCCTTATTGATACCTGCAGTAACATTGGTATCACTATCATACTGCGAATTTGGAGGTAAGCTCGCTCGTACTGTGCATTTCCTGATCGCTTTAATCTTCGCAATCTCGATCAATATAGAGAAGTGGAAAGATTTATTGAGAGATCACTATGATCAATGAACATTTGTTATATTGCATAGTTAGTACAGAAGGGGGCCAGCCTTTAGTACTTGACAAGCAATTAAACAAGTTATGGTATTCCACTTAGACTTCTATCACATAGACAGATAGTCACGTAGCAGTACCTCCCCTCCTTAAAGGGTTGTTCTTCTCAATTCATAAAGAAGATGAATAAAAGAGAAGAAAAGAAAAGAATTCTAAAGGATTATAGAAAGTTTTTACGATTGTAAAATATCATACTCAGAATTTACCTCTGAACTATAGAGGTTCATCAAAGAAGAAATTAATCATAATTATATCCAATACCATTTGATCGCAATCTCATGTGTCAACATATCTTGCTGCTTTGTCCACTATTCTATGGACCTATACTCTGGTTCAACCTTAGCAACGCTCAATCCAGAAAATTCCTTCAACCTTTTAGGTTAAATCTTAGGTTTCTCACTTGACATCATTGTTACTGACATTCCATGTCACGCTACTAGCTTTTTCATATCTATAATATTAACACTATCAGGTTGTCATCCCGAGAATTCATCAGAAAACCCGTTTATTAATCCATTCATAACATTCCTTGCTTCACATTCCATAGTTGCTTTCCCAGTCTTTTCTTTATCAATCACATCCTTCTTATTATCTGATTCTTATTTACTTCTGTTATTTACTTCCACCTTCATCTCTTTATTGAGACATCTTTTGCACTTGGCACCTCCTTATTGGTATCCCGTCACATTTACTCTATAATCATCACATTATTCCAATTTAAAACCTCCGAAATGAATCTGGCCGATTTCTTTAGCTTAGATCCAATATAATCTACTTCTATCAACATGTTTCTCATCACTTATTCTTTTCTACCCGCGGTTTCCCACAGGTTGTCTTTCGTAAGTCAGACCAGGTCGTACACCTACCTGCTCGCACTCTTATCATCTGTTGAGCATCGGCATTTTACTGGTGTAGCTTTGCCACATGAAACACGTTACTATCATGCTATAAGATTTGGGGGTAAAACTGGCTCGAATGCCACCTTCCGAACACTTTTAAACTCTCAGGTGGCCTAATAAGTCTCGGGCTCAATTGCCCTTCTCTCTAAGTCTCATTAATTCTTTCTACGGGAATACATTTAGCATCATGAATTATCAACCTCATATTCTCTATCTTATTTGCGCAGAAGTACACTAACACAAACTTGCTTGTCATTCATCAACATGCCATTTTGCTTATCAATAGCAGCACTTTCTTTATCTTTACGTTGTCACCTACTTTCTTAGAAGAATCACCATCCCTTATTGCTTACGTAGTGCGTTAATAGCTAACCATACGGGTTTCAATCCTTTAGGGAGACAAAGTAATCACTATTCCTTATCCATAAGGAACACTTCCTGAACTTGATGTAGATAATACATGAAGTAGATAAAATTGCAGAAGAGTTTCAAGCATCGCAGCTAAGTCAGGTTGATGAAACTATCACTCATGCATCTTCCATAAAAGACTGGAAACTTAATGGTTTACTTCATCAATTTTGTATCATGGTCCTGGTTTGCCTCAAAACGGGACCTTCTAAGGTATGTAATATGCTTAAGACCCATCAGGAATCGAATCTTTACTTAAACTACTATTACCGTCGATTCTTGCACAATCATCAGAAGGAATGTAAATTCCTCCACTCTGATATGACCTTCAAGGTCCTTCCAAATATCATTCTATTTCTTCGGTATGAACATTTGTAATTATTCCTCTATACTTAGACTATCAACCACCTCATTGGCCTTTCATGATAATAATAATTTCTGGTAATCCTTGTTCTCTGGATACATTCCAATTCAAATTTTTCTACCTCATTCTCATCACTGTTGGGTAAAAGCATTCTTCCTTAATGCTCTGCTGAAGGAGAAAAATATAACCATCAGTCTTTTTCCATAAGTCATTGCTTCCACCTTCCCGTGGGAATTTTATCAAAGTTACCCTCAATCATACCTAGGATATTTGTTTTCTTAGTTCTTTCTTGTTCTAGGATAATCTCAACCTTCTTTGGTTCCATCCATACCTCATCATGGTTTCATACATGCCTCATCTGGCATTATTGTTATTGTGTCTTACATTCTCTTCCAAACTTCTAGTTGGAAACTCAGAATATTAACTTTTCCTTGTAAGGTTTCTTAGGTCGTCCTCATCATTCCTCCTGTATTTTCTAGGTACAGGGTATATCAAAACGTCATTGATCAATACTCTAATAATTCTATCTCTTTTCCTTCCAGAACTCTTTTTAATAATCTTTACAGGTCATTGTTGCCTTAGCAAATCCAACTCATATCATCTGAATTCACAATGTCTTCATTAGGGTTAGTGCCATCCCTTGTGCATTCCCCAGGGTTTGCCTTACTTTATGGATATCTTATCCTTAATTCAACTGCCAAGGAATTCCTGCATCCTATAATTGGCAATCAAATCATGTATCCTTAATAAGGGTCTCTTTTCAATAATTCTTATTTGATAATCGATCGGTAGCTTACTGCTAATTTCTTCTTTCAGATAGTTGTCAACCTATTTGACCTTCCAAAAGACAACGTATGTCTATCTGCTCTCTTACAGAACTTGTTAATGGTAGCAAGGATGTTCTGGAAGATATTGGTCGAGTTCAACGTGAATCTCTTAGTGCTTATCGTTCTTCGCAAAGGTACTTGCCTCAGACAAAATTCCTACAGCATACTGTTCAATTTCTAACCATTTCTATACTCTCTTCATATACCTTCATTGTTTACTTTCCTCCGTCATAATATATTCATAGTATTCATGATACCCTAAAATCATACATCTCAAGTCACTATACTTCCATTTTACTCGTAATCATGGACAACCATATACACATGAGTCACTTTAGTACGGGTGACCCCATCTCAAAAAGGTCTAGTGAATTCCCAATCAAAACATGGGTTGTTCAGCATAAGATTCCTACGATCTCATTAATGTTTCCTTTATATCAGAAACCCTTGCAGTCGGTGCTTTCTTTGAAGCAACCCTGCTTTGTCCTTTCATTGCTGGTCTAGTCACTTGATAATCCTTTGTGACTTGGCCTCAACTGGCCACACTAATAAAAAAAATATATGATTTTAGGGGTTGGCTAATAGCATTACTTTTCTAGCAATTGTCGGCATAGTGCCTTCTTTGATACCTTTCTACCTTTCCAAAACTTTACTTCATATAAGTCTTAATCGACTATTCGGCACCGTCTCTGGTCACCTTTCCTCTACTTTTATCTTTTCAACTATTCTTATCAATCCTACATGCCACGCAAGCTTACCATTCCTGGCATAACAGCCTTTTCACTTAAGTCAATCCCGGAGTTTCTCAGTCCGGCTGGTTTCTTACTTACATTTCCTGTTTTCGTCCAATCTCACTTCAACATTGTATTTCTACAATCAATCGCGATAACCGGGGTCTGTCCACCAACCCATATAGCGGTTACTTTACCCAATTCACGGGATTCGCCCCAGTTTCTACTCTCTCCCATGATGTTCTCTGATAATCAGAAAGACAAGGTTTGCCAAAATTCGTTGAAGTTCTTCCCAGGATTAGGGAAATTTTGGTCAATCTATCCATCTACTGGTAACATTAAGGAGACCAGTTTCGAAACCTAAAGAATAGTTCTATGAACCTCCAAGCAGGTAGAACCATAAGCAGTCCTAATTTACGAAATAATAGTCATCAAATTGGAAGTTTACCCACTGGAGAGGAATCAATTATATACATTCCTTAGAAGGGAATCAACAGTTTCAAACTGAAACCTGTCACAATATCATGATACTTATACGTCCTGACATTCAATATTACCAAATGTCAGTCTACCTGACCACTAATCTCAGAAGGAACATTACCGTCGGAGTTTGTTGTTCCACAAAATTGGCACTACTAGGGCCATCCGAACCTGGTGAACCGTGCTGTCCGAATGCCTCCGCAAGTACTTTATCGTGCTGCGCAAGCACACATCCTAATCCTTTATGCGAAGCGTCGTTGGAAGCACAAAGTCTCCTTTTTCCATTAAGCAATGCCAACTCTTGGTCATTACCAATTTCATCTTTTATCTTCAGGAAGATTTTCTTACATTTTTCTCTTTAACTGCTAATCGTATTACTTGATCCATTATAACTCCGCATAGGAGTAAAATTAAGGTAACTACTATAATCCATTCAAAGAAAGAATTTAATATTCTTCTGAATCACATTCATCTAACATTTCTGGTTCATCATTTTACTGAGTTAAAATTAACCCTATACTCAGTCTCTTGCAGTAGTCTCATTACGAGTTCATCTTGACTCACTGGTCTTATCTTCCGGTAGGTTCTGAGATCATTGTCTTACTTACTACTTCCTTATATAACTTTACCCAATCATGCTGTCACTTCCCAATGTCTTTACTTTCTAACTGATTCATTAATAAAATGAACATTTCCCTTAATAAAACCACCCCATTAACCTCAATTTGGTTCCATAATTTACAACCTATGACACCTGCCTTCTCATGGCAAATTATTACTGACCATATTCATACTAATTCATTTATCAAATGATATGGCACTTACTGCCTCCTTCTCAACTATTCCAAAGGACTCTGCTCCTCGCCCTAAATCGATGTCTTTGATAATCTTACATCCCTCTAGCTCTTTCTTCATTAATATGGAAGTCTCTAGGGATTCTCGTCTATTCCCGTATAAGATCTCAAGTGATCCTTTCAATCCGTCTTACTTGCTGGTACTACCTCCAGTAGTCCGGCTACGAATCCAACATGAATCTTCAGTTCTCTTGCTAATAACTCAGTTCTTTATGCTCCCTTTTCTGAGCACTATACTTTAATCATCATAGTCTTTCTGGTTGCAGCCCTCATTCCTCAAGGGTAAGCTCCTTATCCTAACAGGATTTTTCTTTATCTACTGGAACCTCTTCCGGGTCTCCAATAGGGTACTCCATCGAATTACCCGCTGATCTTCAGCATATAAAGCATCATCGCGCTACTGCTCGTATGCCTCAAGGTTTGTCGCCTTACTCGTCGATACGATATCGAGCTAAGTTACTATCATGATACTTAAGAGTTCCCATAAGGGTTTTATATGTCATCACTACATTAAGTAGTCCGACTATGAACTTGGAAAGAGTTCTTATTATCTTAGTGAATTTATTGTTTTAACGTCGCCTCATCTCTGGGGTTTATAACGTACGCTCTGATACCACTTCTGTAACACCCCCAGATCCGGGGTCCGGGATCTGGTCGTTACGGTCTCCAATTCTGTCCACAATACTTGAACTTACTTCAGCATACAATAAATTACATCTTTATGACCCGACAAAACAATATAAAACACACCCGTTATAGTCCCAGAGATGAAATCAGAGTAACAACCAAATTTTATTAAACACATTATGAGTTCTTACAGCCCAAAAGAGTTACAATATGAATACATACTCTTTGCCATCCATTTACATAAGTCATACTAGTCCATATATTTGGTACTGAAAGAATGAATCTATCCTACCAATAGCTTTCTCTTCGGCTCTGGTAGTCTAATCGTCCTTGCCAGCGTCGAGTGCGCCTTGTGCGAGTCATCTGGTCTAGCAGTTGTTGTGATATAATAATAAAACAAGGGTGAGCAATAGCCCACCAACAATAATATTTAACTAAACGATAATATATAACAGTTCAAAAGTATCTTTCAAACCATATGCCATGCATTTACGGAAAGGATGCCAGTATAATATGAACGATGAAGTTACAAGGTAACTCAAAGTGTAAATATATGTGGGAATATCTGCTATGTCGAAAATAAGCTAGATATTACCATTTATCATAAAAGAGGAACTTGCAGGAAAATATTGAAATTCCAATTATGAATACTTTTCCAATACTGCCAACAATGATAATGTTGCAGAAAATAAATGAATTTGAATGATGAACTTATGCTGGAGTATTCACCGCGCCCACTGCCAATCTTACGATGATCAGTCACAGATTGTACAACTCAATTTAGATTTACTACCGGTAGAAGGAAGAACTGACGGCTTTACTTGTCTACCGCCCTACTAGCTCTCCCCGGCCAACGGTTGGGCCAAAGGGGATGGACTGGTGCTACTCGGCCTCTTACACGACTCCAAGTTCGAAAAGAAATTAATGACTCTGAACGCAAAGTTCGTCCCCCTTTCCCCAAGTATAATACTTGTTGATAAGACTCCACAAGGTAGTCGTATCTAGTTGGAAAGGAAAATACAACATCATATCTCTCAAGCTGCTGCTTGTTAGAGGATACCATCTTGTTCCAATAATCTTACCCCTCGAATGATGAGAAGGTTACTCACAGATTCAATTGATAAACAGAAACCAAGTTGCGAGTGAAACAAATAGTTTTACAAGATTTATGACGGGGAAGTCAACAAGATAAATAACATTACTCAAGTAGGTTCCCCTATAATATGGAAGTTTGAGCGACCATTTAAATCCTTTTAAGATAGATTTAAATGAAAAATAAAGAGTTGGGAACCTTTCCTTGATAAAATAGTCGTAAAAAAGACTCCGAAATATTTTACATAATATCTGGAGGTGACAGATAATCTCCGACTAATATAAATCATTTTAAAAAGAGTTTAAAATAATTAAATAACTATTCCAAGAATATTTATTAACTCAATAATAATTACGGAATATTATTAAATCATAATATTGCTCGTAAGTAATCCTCGAATAAATATATGAAATTATTTACTAAATAAATCCCTCCTTAAATGAATATTCGAAATAATATTCATTAAATAATTAAACTCCAATAAATATTTAAAATAATATTCAATAAATAGGTCAAACCTTAAATGAATATTTGAAAATAATATTCATTTAATAAATAATCTTCTAAATGAATATCCAAATAATTTTCATTTAATAATCAAAACTTTAAAGGAATAATCGAAATAATATTCCTTAAGTAAATAGAACTTCCAATGAATATTTTAAAATAATATTCATCAAGTACATAAAACCTTAAATGAATATTCGAAAGTAATATTCATTTAATAAATAACATTCTAATGAATATCAAAATAATATTCATTAAATAATCAACTCTAAATGAATATTCGAAACTAACATTCATTTAATATCTCTCGATTGAGATAATACTCGAATAACATTCCTCAGATAAATAATAATCTGTCGTTGGAATCCCTCCGGGTTTCCACGACTATCTATATCTCAAAATACCGACTCCCGGTCTATATTTAAGAATGAATATCATATGCCCTTCGCTAAGGGTCTTACCAAAACAATTCGGCTTATAACTGATAACTCGTATCTAGGCTATAAGCCAATATCAATTCAGGGAACAGGTATCATAATATAATTTGACAATAGGCATGCGTGCTATGGCATATGTAAAATGGCAATCACATATATATATTATCACAACAACATGTTCAAAGTTTTGAACACTTGCCTGGTAATCGGGTGTGGGTGGAGATAGCGTGTCCTAGGTCTGCTCGACGATCTATAAACAATCAGAAAATTCGAGATTAACCACTTAACACCTTTTAAAAGTCTAGGTATAAACTTCACTTAAATCGAAACACGTTTTCGAATTATCTCGTTATACACCTTTTAGTGTAACTATTTTTATCACTGATACGATCTGATATTTGTTCGTCATTAAGACATGTCATCATACCCACACTTGGTATATACTTAAGTCGTATAAGTTCTAAAGTCGATCGATTACGAACCGAGATTATACCTAGAGTTTTATCGTTCGTTTTCTAAGTGTTTTACCAAAGTTATAACCAAGCGGGTTTTTAAGGGTTCGTTTGCGTTTAACTTCGATTCAAACATTTTTATAAAATCGGAAAACAATCCGTTTGATATGTAGTTTTCTTTCATACCTTCCTTATGACCAATAGTATTTATTTACCAAGATTCGCCACTGAGTAACATGATTTACGAGGGTTCAATTGAAGTTACGAACTTTTACTTACGGGTTCGAACCAATTTTAGTAATTTGACCATAACTCCTAAACCGTAAGTCGGAATGTTTCGATTCTTGTGCCAAAACGATCTATGGCTCGAGATCTACAAGGCCATATCATTTATTCATCAAGGCCAGAAATTAATCCTAAATGTTATGCACGGTTTTCTAGAGGTTAACGAAAATCGGGCATTACGATGGCTATAAATCGGACGTTTCCAAATTGTTACAACAATCACCAAGCCACACCGGGCATACATACATCTTATACACCTGATTCTCATCTCAACAAGTCCAGAAATATCATACTTCACCATCATATTCATTATATCTCTTAGATCAATAAAGCTAATTACATAATCATGCTTATAATACACCATTTCATAACTAATCTCAAAATCATCCAATAATCATCAAAACTTAAACTAAGAGCTAGGGTTTCTTGAGATGATTACCTTCCTTGGAGTATGTACTAGCCTTACTAAGCTTGATCTAGTCCTTGTATAGCCTTAACAAAGCTTGGATCAACCAAAGAAAACAAGAAATCAAAGATTAGTTCTTGGAAGTTACTATTCACCCTAAACTTGTAAAAATCATAGAAAATTGAAAAATAAGAATTTAGCTCTCAAATTTTTACCACATCTTGGGCTCTTCATAAGCTTTGTTTTGAGTCCTAGATCATCAGATATGAATCTTCCTAGCTAGGGTTTGAGCCCTCTTTTTCTGCTGGACAGAAACTGGGAAGATTTGTTTCCCCAAATTTGAGCATGGATTTGACTAGGCTATACTACTTTGTTGGCCATGAAATTTTAAGCTAATATTACCCATGGAGTGGAGAGGCTATGGTTAAAATTTGGTGATTTTATCATGGATAGAAATGGAGATATGAATTTTTCTTTCATAGTGGTTCTTGCTGGGCAGGTTTAAGAAAATGGAGAGAATGGAGTTGTCTTGCTTGATGTCTTTGAAAAATAATGCATAGAGTGATGTCGTGAATAATATCTCATCTTATGTTCACTTTATTAAAGTGATGATGCATGGAGTGATGTATTTGGCAAGACAAGTATTGAGTTTTGGATGGTTACAAGCTAACTAAGTGGTTGGTTTTCTAAGTACTAGTTTCTTGCTAAGTATCCTAGTTACTTGAGTCACCACTTGGATGCTAGATATTTTCTAATAGCTTATGCATGACTCTTGCTTCCTCTGCTTGTTTCTTTTGTCCGGTTATTGCTCGTTTCGATTGATCGTTCGTAGGAATATTTCACGGATTTCTAATTAGGGTTTACCGGGATTCTTCTTAATTTTAATACTATTATTCTCCATCTTTCTTACTAACTTTCGAATTTATATTCCTTAAATCCCTTCGTTAAATTCTTAAGTCTATCAGTGTCCAGGGAACTCTCGGAGAAAATAAAAGTGCGGTTTTTTAGAATCCGACAGTTTTTACATACACTTATTTTCCCCCTGGATCACTAATACGAACTCGGAAATCCGTTCCGAATACTTCTATATAGTATCGTCTCATAATATTCTCATTTCCACCAAAAACACTATTCATTCTTTTTTTCTTTACTCATCCTCTTAGGGTTGTACAATTGTCCCTGATCTCTTTCGATCGTTCCTTAACCTTTTTACGGACCCATTGGACCAATAACATATATCGATTTAGATGACATAAGAATAATCTTCTCCTTTAGAATTATCAAGTCTCAATTCCCTAGGAGATAGATAATTCTTATCTAAAGTGTCAACCAATAGTATTCTTCATAGCATATAAACATTTGAATCCAAATCTATTCCTTTCATTCGTTATCTCAATCGTTACATCGTAGTCGTAATCACTATTCACCATTACCTCAGTACATAATAAAAAGTTTTAATTATATCCAAAATTTGAGGATCTTACAGTCTCCCCTCCTTAAAAGGATTCCGTCCCGGAATCAGGTAGGAAGCAAAGAGTCGTTTGCCTGTCGTTCACCTTTTTTTTTAGCTTCCCGATAAATTATTAGTCGTTCTACCCTTTCTCAGCACATCTTCTAGTGCTACAATCCATACTTTATCCTTTTTCCATCAACGTTTCTACTTTTCATACCACACACTATCCGGGTTATGCTCTTACTCAATCTTATCCTTATTGATACCTACAATAACATTGGTATCACTATCATACTGCGAATTCGGAGGTAAGCTCGCTCGTACTGTGCATTTCCTGATCGCTTTAATCTTCGCAATCTCGATCAATATAGAGAAGTGGAAAGATTTATTGAGAGATCACTATGATCAATGAACATTTGTTATATTGCATAGTTAGTACAGAAGGGGGCCAGCCTTTAGTACTTGACAAGCAATTAAACAAGTTATGGTATTCCACTTAGACTTCTATCACATAGACAGATAGTCACGTAGCAGTACCTCCCCTCCTTAAAGGGTTGTTCTTCTCAATTCATAAAGAAGATGAATAAAAGAGAAGAAAAGGAAAGAATTCTAAAGGATTATAGAAAGTTTTTACGATTGTAAAATATCATACTCAGAATTTACCTCTGAACTATAGAGGTTCATCAAAGAAGAAATTAATCATAATTATATCCAATACCATTTGATCGTAATCTCATGTGTCAACATATCTTGCTGCTTTGTCCACTATTCTATGGACCTATACTCTGGTTCAACCTTAGCAACGCTCACTCCAGAAAATTCCTTCAACCTTTTAGGTTAAATCTTAGGTTTCTCGCTTGACATCATTGTTACTGACATTCCATGTCACGCTACTAGCTTTTTCATATCTATAATATTAACACTATCAGATTGTCATCCCGAGAATTCATCAGAAAAACCATTTATTAATCCATTCATAACATTCCTTGCTTCACATTCCATAGTTGCTTTCCCAGTCTTTTCTTTATCAATCACATCCTTCTTATTATCTGATTCTTATTTACTTCTGTTATTTAGTTCCACCTTCATCTCTTTATTGAGACATCTTTTGCACTTGGCACCTCCTTATTGGTATCCCGTCACATTTACTCTATAATCATCACATTATTCCAATTTAAAACCTCCGAAATGAATCTGGCCGATTTCTTTAGCTTAGATCCAATATAATCTACTTCTGTCAACATGTTTCTCATCACTTATTCTTTTCTACCCCCGGTTTTCACAGGTTTTCTTTCGTAAGTCAAACCAGGTCGTACACCTACCTGCTCGCACTCTTATCATCTGTTGAGCATCGTCATTTTACTGGTGTAGCTTTGCCACATGAAACACGTTACTATCATGCTATAAGCTTTGGGGGTAAAACTGGCTCGAATGCCACCTTCCGAACACTTTTAAACTCTCAGGTGGCCTAATAAGTCTCGGGCTCAACTGCCCTTCTCTCTAAGTCTCATTAGTTCTTTCTACAGGAATACATTTAGCATCATGAATCATCAACCTCATATTCTCTATCTTGTTTGCGCAGAAGTACACTAACATAAACTTGCTTGTCATTCATCAACATGCCATTTAGCTTATCAATAGCAGCACTTTCTTTATCTTTACGTTGTCATCTACTTTCTTAGAAGAATCACCATCGCTTGTTGCTTACGTAGTGCGTTAATAGCTAACCAAACGGGTTTCAATCCTTTAGGGAGATAAAGTAATCACTATTCCTTATCCATAAGGAACACTTCCTGAACTTGATGTAGATAATACATGAAGTAGATAAAATTGCAGAAGAGTTTCAAGCATCGCAGCTAAGTCAGGTTGATGAAACTATCACTCATGCATCTTCCATAAAAGACTGGAAACTTAATGGTTTACTTCATCAATTTTGTATCATGGTCCTCGTTTGCCTCAAAACGGGACCTTCTAATGTATGTAATATGCTTAAGACCCATCAGGAATCGAATCTTTACTTAAACTACTATTACCGTCGATTCTTGCACAATCATCAGAAGGAATGTAAATTCCTCCACTCTGATATGACCTTCAAGGTCCTTCCAAATATCATTCTGTTTCTTCGGTATGAACATTTGTAATTATTCCTCTATACTTAGACTGTCAGCCACCTCATTGGCCTTTCATGGTAATAATAATTTCTGGTAATCCTTGTTCTCTGGATACATCCCAATTCAAATTTTTCTACCTCATTCTCATCACTGTTGGGTGAAAGCATTCTCCCTTAATGCTCTGCTAAAGGAGAAAAATATAACTATCAGTCTTTTTCCATACGTCATTGCTTCCACCTTCCCGTGGGAATTTTATCAAAGTTACCCTCAATCATACCTAGGATATTTGTTTTCTTAGTTCTTTCTTGTTCTAGGATAATCTCAACCTTCTTTGGTTCCATCCATACCTCATCATGGTTTCATACATGCCTCATCTGGCATTATTGTTATTGTGTCTTACATTCTCTTCCAAACTTCTAGTTGGAAACTCAGAATATTAACTTTTCCTTGTAAGGTTTCTTAGGTCGTCCTCATCATTCCTCCTGTATTTTCTAGGTACAGGGTATATCAAAACGTCATTGATCAATACTCTAATAATTCTATCTCTGTTCTTTCCAGAACTCTTTTTAATATTCTTTACAGGTCATTGTTGCCTTAGCAAATCCAACTCATATCATCTCAATTCACAATGTCTTTATTAGGGTTAGTGTCATCCCTTGTGCATTCCCCAGGGTTTGCCTTACTTTATGGATATCTTATCCTAATTCAACTGCCAAGGAATTCCTGCATCCTATAATTGGCAATCAAATCATGTATCCTTAATAAGGGTCTCTTTTCAATCATTCTTATTTGATAATCGATCGGTAGCTTACTGCTAATTTCTTCTTTCACATAGTTATCAACCTATTTGACCTTCCAAAAGACAACGTATGTCAATCTGCTCTCTTACAGAACTTGTTAATGGTAGCAAGGATGTTCTGGAAGATATTGGTCGAGTTCAACGTGAATCTCTTAGTGCTTATCGTTCTTCGCAAAGGTACTTGCCTCAGACAAAATTCCTAGAGCATACTGTTCAATTTCTAACCATTTCTATACTCTCTTCATATACCTTCATTGTTTACTTTCCTCCGTCATAATATATTCATAGTATTCATGATACCCTAAAATCATACATCTCAAGTCACTATACTTCCATTTTACTCGTAATCTTGGACAACCATATACACATGAGTCACTTTAGTACGGGTGACCCCATCCCAAAAAGGTCTAGTGAATTCCCAATCAAAACATGGGTTGTTCAGCAGAAGATTCCTACGATCTTATTAATGTTTCCTTTATATCAGAAACCCTTGCAGTCGGTGCTTTCTTTGAAGCAACCGTGCTTTGTCCTTTCATTGCTGGTCTAGTCACTTGATAATCCTTTGTGACTTGGCCTCAACTGGCCACACTAATAAAAAAAATATATATGATTTTAGGGGTTGGCTAATAGCATTACTTTTCTAGCAATTGTCGGCATAGTGTCTTCTTTGATACCTTTCTACCTTTCCAAAACTTTACTTCATATAAGTCTTAATCGACTATTCGGCACCGTCTCTGGTCACCTTTCCTTTACTTTTATCTTTTCAACTATTCTTATCAATCCTATATGCCACGCAAGCTTACCATTCCTAGCATAATAGCCTTTTCACTTAAGTCAATCCCGGAGTTTCTCAGTCCGGCTGGTTTCTTACTTACAATTCCTGTTTTCGTCCAATCTCACTTCATCATTGTATTTCTACAATCAATCGCGATAACCGGGGTCTATCCACCAACCCATATAGCGGTTACTTTACCCAATTCACGGGGTTCGCCCCAGTTTTTACTCTTTCCCATGATGTTCTCTAATAATCAGAAAGACAAGGTTTGCCAAAATTCGTTGATACTTATACGTCCCTTAGAAGGAAGTTTAATAGTCATCAGATTGGAAGTTTAACCACTGGAGAGGAATCAATTATATACATCCCTTAGAAGGGAATCAACAGTTTCAAACTAAAACCTGTCACAATATCATGATACTTATACGTCCTGACATTCAATATTACCAAATGTCAGTCTACCTGACCACTAATCTCAGAAGGAACATTACCGTCGGAGTTGGTTGTTCCACAAAATTGGCACTACTAGGGCCATCCGAACCTAGTGAACCGTGCTGTCCGAATGCCTCCGCAAGTACTTTATCGTGCTGCGCAAGCACACATCCGAATCCTTTATGCGAAGCGTCGTTGGAAGCACAAAGTCTCCTTTTTCCATTAAGCAATGCCAACTCTTGGTCATTACCAATTTCATCTTTTATCTTCAGAAAGATTTTCTCACATTTTTCTCTTTAACTGTTGATCGTATTACTTGATCCATTATAACTCCGCATCGGAGTAAACTTAAGGTAATTACTATAATCCATTCAAAGAAAGAATTTAATATTCCTCTGAATCACATGCATCTAACATTTTTGGTTCATCATTTTACTGAGTTGAAATTAACCCTATACTCAGTCTCTGGCAGTAGTCTCATTACGAGTTCATCTTGACTCACTGGTCTTATCTTCCGGTAGGTTCTGAGATCATTGTCTTGCTTACTACTTCCTTATATAACTTTATCCAATCATGCTGTCACTTCCAAATGTCTTTACTTTCTAACTGATTCATTCATAAAATGAACATTTCCCTTAATAAAACCACCTCATTAACCTCAATTTGGTTCCATAATTTACAACCTATGACACCTGCCTTCTCATGGAAAATTATTACTGACCATATACTAATTCATTTATCAAATGATATGGCACTTACTGCCTCCTTCTCAACTATTCCTAGGGACTCTGCTCCTCGCCCTAAATCAATGTCTTTGATAATCATACATCCCTCTAGCTCTTTCTTCATTAATATGGAAGTCTCTAGGGATTCTCGTCTATTCCCGTATAAGATCTCAAGTGATCCTTTCAATTTCGTCTTACTTGCTGGTACTACCTCCAGTAGTCCGGCTACGAATCCAACATGAATCTTCAGTTCTCTTGCTAATAACTCAGTTCTTTATGCTCCCTTTTCTGAGCACTATACTTTAATCATCATAGTCTTTCTGGCTGCAGCCCTCATTCCTCAAGGGTAAGCTCCTTATCCTAACAGGATTTTTCCTTATCTGCTGGAACCTCTTCCGGGTCTCCAGTAGGGTACTCCATCGAATTACCTGCTGATCTTCAGCATATAAAGCATCATCGCGCTGCTGCTCGTATGCCTCAAGGTTTGTCGCCTTACTCGTCGATACGATATCGAGCTAAGTTACTATCATGATACTTAAGAGTTCCCATAAGGGTTTTATATGTCATCACTACATTAAGTAGTCCGACTATGAACTTGGAAAGAGTTCTTATTATCTTAGTGAATTTATTGTTTTAACGTCGCCTCATCTCTGGGGTTTATAACGTACGCTCTGATACCACTTCTGTAACACCCCCAGATCCGGGGTCCGGGATCCGGTCGTTACGGTCTCCAATTCTGTCCACAATACTTGAACTTACTTCAACATACAATAAATTACATCTTTATGACCCGACACAACAATATAAAACACACCCGTTATAGTCCCAGAGATGAAATCAGAGTAACAACCAAATTTTATTAAACACATTATGAGTTCTTACAACCCAAAAGAGTTACAATATGAATACATACTCTTTGCCATCCATTTACATAAGTCATACTAGTTCATATATTTGGTACTGAAAGAATGAATCTATCCTACCAATAGCTTTCTCTTCGGCTCTGGTAGTCTCATCGTCCTTACCAGCATCGAGTGCGCCTTGTGCGAGTCATCTGGTCTAGCTGTTGTTGTGATATAATAATAAAGCAAGGGTGAGCAACATCCCACCAACAATAATATTTAACTGAACGATAATATATAATAGTTCAAAAGTATATTTCAAACCATATGCCATGCATTTACGGAAAGGATGCCAGTATAATATGAACGACGAAGTTACAAGGTAACTCAAAGTGTAAATATATGTGGGAATATCTGCTATGTCGAAAATAAGCTATATATTACCATTTATCATAAAAGAGGAACTTGCAGGAAAATATTGCAATTCCGATTATGAATACTTTTCCAATACTGCCAACAATGATAATGTTGCAGAAAATAAATGAATTTAAATGATGAACTTAAGCTGGAGTATTCACCGTGCCCATTGCCAATCTTACGATGATCAGTCACAGATTGTACAGCTCAATTTAGATTTACTACCGGTAGAAGGAAGAACTGACGGATTTACTTGGCTACCGCCCTACTAGCTCTCCCCGGCCAACGGTTGGGCCAACGGATTTACACGACTCCAAGTTCGAAAAGAAATTCATGACTCTGAACTCAAAGTTCGTCCCCCTTTCCCCAAGTATAATACTTGTTGATAAGACTCCACAAGGTAGTCGTATCTAGTTGGAAAGGAAAATACAACATCATATCTCTCAAGCTGCTGCTTGTTAGAGGATACCATCTTGTTCCAATAATCTTACCCCTCGAATGATGAGAAGGTTACTCACAGATTCAATTGATAAACAGCAACCAAGTTGCGAGTGAAACAAATAGTTTTACAAGATTTATGACCGGGAAGTCAACAAGATAAATAACATTACTCAAGTAGGTTCCCCTATAATATGGAAGTTTGAGCGACCATTTAAATCCTTTTAAGATAGATTTAAATGAAAAATAAAGAGTTGGGAACCTTTCCTTGATAAAATAGTCGTAAAAAAGACTCCGAAATATTTTACATAATATCTGGAGGTGACAGATAATCTCCGACTAATATAAATCATTTTAAAAAGAGTTTAAAAGAATTAAATAACTATTCCAAGAATATTTATTAACTCAATAATAATTACGGAATATTATTAAATCATAATATTGCTCGTAAGTAATCCTCGAATAAATATATGAAATTATTTACTAAATAAATCCCTCCTTAAATGAATATTCGAAATAATATTCATTAAATAATTAAACTCCAATAAATATTTAAAATAATATTCAATAAATAGGTCAAACCTTAAATGAATATTTGAAAATAATATTCATTTAATAAATAATCTTCTAAATGAATATCCAACTAATATTCATTTAATAATCAAAACTTTAAAGGAATAATCGAAATAATATTCCTTAAGTAAATAGAACTTCCAATGAATATTTTAAAATAATATTCATCAAGTACATAAAACCTTAAATGAATATTCGAAAGTAATATTCATTTAATAAATAACATTCTAATGAATATCAAAATAATATTCATTAAATAATCAACTCTAAATGAATATTCGAAACTAACATTCATTTAATATCTCTCGACTGAGATAATACTCGAATAACATTCCTCAGATAAATAATAATCTGTCGTTGGAATCCCTCCGGGTTTCCACGACTATCTATATCTCAAAATACCGACTCCCGGTCTATATTTAAGAATGAATATCATATGCCCTTCGCTAAGGGTCTTACCAAAACAATCCGGCTTATAACTGATAACTCGTATCTAGGCTATAAGCCAATATCAATTCAGGGAACATGTATCATAATATAATTTGACAATAGGCATGCATGCTATGGCATATGTAAAATGGCAATCACATATATATATATTATCACAACAACAGGTTCAAAGTTTTGAACACTTGCCTGGGAATCGGGTGTGGGTGGAGATAGCGTGTCCTGGGTCTGCTCGATGATCTATAAACAATCAGAACATTCGAGATTAACCACTTAACACCTTTTAAAAGTCTAGGTATAAACTTCACTTAAATCGAAACACGTTTTCGAATTATCTCGTTATACACCTTTTAGTGTAACTCTTTTTATCACCGATACGATCCGATATTTATTCATTATTAAGACATGTCATCATACCCACACTTGGTATATACTTAAGTCGTATAAGTTCTAAAGTCGATCAATTACGAACCGAGATTATACCTCGAGTTTTATCGTTCGTTTTCTAAGTGTTTTACCAAAGTTATAACCAAGCGGGTTTTTAGGGGTTCGTTCGCGTTTAACTTCGATTCAAACATTTTTATAAAATCGGAAAACAATGTGTTTTATATCTGGTTTTCTTTCATACCTTCCTTATGACCCCTAGTATTTATTTACCAAGATTCGCAACTGAGTAACATGCTTTACGAGGGTGCAATTGAAGTTACGAACTTTTCCTTACGGGTTCGAACCAATTTTAGTAATTTGACCATAAGTCCTAAACCGTAAGTCAGAATGTTTCGATTCTTGCGCTAAAACGATCTATGGCTCGAGATCTACAATGGCATATCATTTATTTATCCAGGCCATAAATTCATCCTAACTGTTATGCAAGGTTTTCTAGAGGTTAACGAAAATCGGGCATTACGACGGCTATAAATCGGACGTTTCCAAATTGTTACAACAATCACCAAGCCACACCGGGCATACATACATCTTATACACCTGATTCTCATCTCAACAAGTCCAGAAATATCATACTTCACCATCATATTCATTATATCTCTTAGATCAATAAAGCTAATTACATAATCATGCTTATTATACACCATTTCATAACTAATCTCAAAATCATCCAATAATCATCAAAACTTAAACTAAGAGCTAGGGTTTCTTGAGATGATTACCTTCCTTGGAGTATGTACTAGCCTTACTAAGCTTGATCTAGTCCTTGTATAGCCTTAACAAAGCTTGGATCAACCAAAGAAAACAAGAAATCAAAGATTAGTTCTTGGAAGTTACTATTCACCCTAAACTTGTAAAAATCATAGAAAATTGAAAAATAAGAATTTAGCTCTCAAATTTTTACCACATCTTGGGCTCTTCATAAGCTTTGTTTTGAGTCCTAGATCATCAGATATGAAGCTTCCTAGCTAGGGTTTTGAGCCCTCTTTTTCTGCTGGACAGAAACTGGGAAGATTTGTTTCCCCAAATTTGAGCATGGATTTGACTAGGCTATTCTACTTTGTTGGCCATGAAAGTTTGAGCGAATATTACCCATGGAGTGGAGAGGCTATGCTTAAAATTTGGTGATTTTATCATGGATAGAAATGGAGATATGAATTTTTCTTTCATAGTGGTTCTTGCTGGGCAGGTTTAAGAAAATGGAGAGAATGGAGTTGTCCTGCTTGATGTCTTTGAAAAATAATGCATAAAGTGATGTCTTGAATAATATCTCATCTTATGTTCACTTTATTAAAGTGATGATGCATGGAGTGATGTATTTGGCAAGACAAGTGTTGAGTTTTGGATGGTTACAAGCTAACTAGGTGGTTGGTTTTCTAAGTACTAGTTTCTTGCTAAGTATCCTAGTTGCTTGAGTCACCACTTGGATGCTAGATATTTTCTAATAGCTTATGCATGACTCTTGCTTCCTCTTCTTGTTTCTTTTGTCCGGTTATTGCTCATTTCGATTGATCGTTCGTAGGAATATTTCACGGATTTCTAATTAGGGTTTACCGGGAATCTTCTTAATATTAATACTATCATTCTCCATCTTTCTTACTAACTTTCGAATTTATATTCCTTAAATCCCTTCGTTAAATTGTTAAGTCTATCAGTGTCTAGGGAACTCTCGGAGAAAATAAAATTGCAGTTTTTTAGAATCCGACAACTTTTACATACAATTATTTTCCCCTTGGATCACTAATAAAAACTCGGAAATCCGTTCTGAATACTTCTATATAGTGTCGTCTCATAATATTCTCATTTCCACCAAAATACTATTCATTCTTTTTTTCTTTACTCATCCTCTTAGGGTTGTACAATTGTCCCTGATCTCTTTCGATCGTTCCTTAACCTTTTTACGGACCCACTGGACCAATAACAGATATCGATTTGGATGACATAAGAATAATCTTCTCCTTTAGAATTATCAAGTCCCAATTCCCTAGGAGATAGATAATTCTTACCTAAAGTGTCAACCAATAGTATTCTTCGTGGCATATAAACATTTGAATCCAAATATATTCCTTTCATTCATTATCTCAATCGTTACATCGTAGTCGTAATCACTATTCACCATTACCTCAGTACATAATAAAAAGTTTTAATTATATCCAAAATTTGGGGTTCTTACAACTGCCAGTTCTCACAACTAACTAAAGATCTCCTCACTGAGCTGTTATTGCATCTACCTCGGGAGCTATCTCAAAACGAACCAACTCAGGACCATGGTAAATGCGCTTCCTTGCGGTTTGGATTGTACGAACCATGATTCTTAGATTACTGTCAAAAGGGTTAGACAAAATAATAATGAGCCAACGCTCAGCAAATAACTAAAGTTCTCAACTGAAAACAGTATAACAGGGTATCGTAGAAGATGACAGTAATTCAAGATATGAGATAAATATGCTTGAAGTAGTAAAAGCAATACTGGTATTTGGTAATGACAGGGTATCAACTGATAACAGGATAGCAATAGATATTTCAAAATTGTGTAAAGTAATTGACATTTCAATCGGTAAACCAATTTAATTTAATAGTAAATTAAAAGTAATCATCACTTAAAGAAAACTGATTGGAGGTTTTTACTTCAAAACAGACAATACGGGTGATCAGCCCATAAAGTCCCCATACCGGACACACAGTCCCTCTGGAAATTAATCTTCTCATTAGGATAGCTTGGGTTGCAAAGAGGCAACACATTGGCCTATAAAGGTGTCGAACTGGACAGACCAGAACTACACTAATACATACACAAACCGACAGAACCAGCATTACCCGTTTGCCCCGTCACTCCAATCGTCAGGAATCCGTGGAAACCATTTAGATGGAGTTCCTAGCATTTTATTAAAATCTCATTTTAAAAAATATTAAGATTTGCAAAACTCTTTTTAACTTCGTAAAACATTTTAATACTTATTCCTTTCAAAAACATTTACTTCGAAGTACCTTCGACTCTCTGATAACAGATCAGCACAGAGTAAGTAGCTTCAAAGTATTTTAAGAAAATGACTCATTTTGATTTGCAATGATAAAATTTAAAGGGTTTGACTAAGTTCTCTGATATCAATGAAAATAGGGATACAAGTCTGAATCAAGATGATATAGACCTAAAGGTATCAAGGCAATTGATCAGATTTCACGTTTATGGAATAATATTAAAGGCAATTAAGTTCTTGGATCAGTGTTTTGCTCATGAAAAAGTTTATGTGTTTTAGGGTCAACATAGATTAAACTGGACAAGGACATAGGTCAAGTAGAACACTGGTTTATCTGTCAGTCAATATGGTTTAATTATAGCAAGCTGTTTGACATATATGGTCAAGAAGCAATTAAAAAGAATTATGCTATTTTAGGGTTTATAGTTTATGAAACAGTCGTGGACAGAATTCTGGTTGCATGAATAGATGGGTTTAAGCAAGATTTATGATTAACATGGTATAAGATAGACATGCTTGAATCAACAGGATATATCAGTTCAGGAATGTAAACTTCAAGAAAAGACAGAGTTACTTGCCTCCGGTAGAATGCAACAGCTAACAGCTCAGTCACTGGTACTCGACCTTAGCATTTCCTTTATCGCTAGGTCCTACGCATTTCTTATCTACATAAACCATATCACTACTTTAGTGTACTATGTTTCTAATACGACTCATCCTAATCTACCCAAATGATTCCTATATCGCATTACCACTTAACATATATATCACATTCCTATTACGTAATTCAATAAGATCAGATAAATACGTAGCCAATATATTTAAATTATAAGAATCATATTCATAATCATTTATTTAAATTATAAATTCAACCAATAATTCGAATAATTCGAATTACATACAAATAATTTACCAAAAATGACATGCATCTCCATATAATCATCTTACACCTATTTATAATCTGTATCTGTCAATTAATCATCAAGAGCATCATTTAAATCTATAGATTAACAATTATCAAATTCGAAAAAATTTCAAAATATAACCATATAAATTCGAAAAATTCGACTAAGGTGAAAATTTTTACATGCAATAGGATTTAAGCATAGATATACATTCTAAATCAATTATAGGGACTGTAGAGACATCAGACCACCCCCTCCAGACGGCCAGTCATCGGAGAAAGCCACTGGTGGCAAGAGTTTGGTCCAAAACTCCAAAACATTCTCAAAACAACCCAAAACTTCGTTTCCAGCAACAATTAACCATTTAAAGACTCAAGAACACTCAAATACGGCTTGCATGTCAGTGTTGATTCATATACATACATACACCAAACCATATATATATATATATATATATATAAACTATCCCACAACTTACCAAAACTATAACCAATCATAAACTAAGCATAAGAATTAAGTATAGATGATCAAAACATGAATTTAACAAAGTTTTGAGGCTAAAATCGATTAAATTGATGAAGGAATGAGAGAGAGAGTACCAGCAGTCGAGAGAGATGAACAGGAAAGAGGAAAGTTGGCGGTGTAATGATATAATGCCTCTAGGAGCAAAATTGTAATTTCCTAATTGCTGAAGATTGTTTTACAAAAATCTGTTTTTAACACATTTTTAAATCGAAATAAAAAAGAATAATGGGGAGAAAATATTTTTAGAAAATTTTAAAATAAAGTACATGAAATTAGAAGCATCCCCAGATTTTTACAATAATTTTGGATCAAAAATGAATTTTATATGAATTTTCGAAATAAAGGCTTTTTAAATGAAATAAATCTTTTTAAATCATTTTAAAATACAAAAACACATAATTAAATCTCCACACTAATTTTACAAACTAAATCTTGTCTCAAAGATGATAATGCAAGAGATTTCATGATTTAAATCGACTCCAATGATTTTATATGATTTTCGAAAGATTAAAAATGTACTTTAAAAATACTTTTAATGCTTCAAAAATATAGATAAAATTCCACGGACATATACAACACATACCAATCATCATATAATCACGTAAACATGATTTCACATATAACTTGACTTCACAAAATTATACTCATCATATAGATCACATAATTTTCACATTTAACAATTAAATAAACATTTATAAATCGCGAAAAATTCTAGGTCGTTATAGCCTTCCCCCCTTAAAAGGATTCTGTCCCCAGAATCTTACCTAAGTAAACAAATGAGGATACTTGGCAAGCATCTCGCTTTCAAGTTCCCAAGTCGACTCTTCGACTTTAGGATTCCTCCACAAAACCTTAACTAATCTGACAACCTTATTTCTAAGCTTCCTATCACTTCTATCTTGAATGTGACGCCCCAAATCCGGGGTCCAGATTTGGTGCCACAACGAACACAATTAAGTATAACTTAATTATACACACGACCCCTCAACAAGGATCGATCTCAGGTTATAGTATGAAACAAGAATCTAAATTACAACTATTATAACTACTATACCTTTTTATCAGAAGCGCAGTCCAATACTGAATGAGTCCATGTTGATACTGAAATCTAACTTGAATAGAACGCCTTGCTACACTTGTTCGAATTATCAGACGTAGGTAGACCATTCTTAAGTCTAGCTGAAAGGTTAGATGAATAAAACAAGAGTGAGCCAACAACGCTCAGCAAGTGAATAGTGAAGTAACAACTTCTAAATAATCTGATAACCGACAACAAACATAAAGCTTGCTTCCAACAATAATAAGATGGAAGAGTGATATGACTGGAAGCAATAGAATAATACTGACTTTTGATAACAACAGGATACCAATTGAAAGGTAAAGCAACAGTTAATAATAAAATATGTGCAAGGCAATTGATATTTCCAATAACAAACCAATTTCTTTTCACAGTATTGTAAATAAAACATTTTAAAAGTGATTGGAGGTTTTCACACAACAAACAATACGGGTGATCAGCCCATAAAGTCCCCATACCGGACACAAAGTCCCTCTGGACATCAATCCTCTCATTAGGATAGCTTGGGTTCCCAAGAGGCAACACATTGGCCTATAAAGGTGTCGAACTGGACAGACCAGAACTACACTAATACATACACAAACCGGCGGAACCAGCATTACCCGTTCGCCCCGTCTCTCCAATCGTCAGGAATTCGTGGAAACCATTTAGACGGAGTTCCTAACATTTTATTAAAAAAATCTTATTTTAAAACATTAAGCTTTGCAAACTCTTTTTAACTTCATAAAACATTTTAATACTTAATCTTTTCGAAAACCTTCACTTCAAAGTACCTTCAACTCTCTGATAACAAATCAGCCCAGTCTAAGTAACTTCAAAGTATTTTAAGAAAACAACTCATTTTGATTTGCAATGATAAAAGTCAAAGGTTTGACTAATTCTCTAACATCAAGAGAATAGGGATTCAAGTCTGAATCAAGAAGATATAGACTCAAAAGCTATCAAGGCTTTGATCAGATTACAAGGAAAGAAATTTAAGTCAAAAGTCAAAGATGTGTATCATGACTAGTTTTAAGGCAATTAACTCAGTTTAAAAGATAATGAATATCAAGAATGGTAATCAAGTCTTTAGGTTAGTGGTTGGATCAACATTGTAATATATAGAGTTTTAAAACATTAAAGCAGGGCAACAAATCAATTTATGGTGATAAAGGTCTTGCATTAATGAAGTAATGATTAGACAGGGTATTGTTAAATAAATCTCACTTTTCTAAATCAAGGTTCTTTTGATTACGAGTTTTAAAACAGGCTTTAATAACATATAGTTTCTTAAAACAAGGTTCTGTTGAAATAAGGTTCATTGAAAGTCAAGTTCAGTAAAAATATGATTCTTTAAAACATGGTTCATTAACACCCGGTTCTTTAAAACAAGGGTTCAATAAAACTTGGTTCATTAAAATAATTGCTCGATAAGATAGAAATTGAGAAAATAGGAGTAAGTAATACTTAAGTTAATAAAATAGGATTTGATAACTAGAAGTAGGGTTATCAATCAATAAATCATAAATCAGTCATTAAGTTTTAGAAATCGTATTTAAGATTTGAAAACCTGCTTGGCTCGTAGGGTATAAGACGATAGACATAACAAAGGCCAAGTTTAAATCAAGGAACAGATTATAGAATCAAAAATCACTGTTAATCTAAAGAAGGGTAATCATAGGGTGCATATCAATCAATGTATATCTAAGGATAATTTATAAGATAACTCAATGGAAGGGTACAACAAGGTACTGATTACTTGCAAGCTGATTTGAAAGAATATTTTATAATTACCAGAAGCAAATATACTTCACTTGAACAATAAGTGAGGAATAGAAACACTTGCCTCAATACACGTAATTCTGATTCCAACACATCGACTAGTTATTCTCTATACGTCAGTCTTTACTTCTTTGTACGTTGGTCTCTAATCGACTATACGTCTATCTTTCCTCCATAACTCGTCAACCAAAATGCTTGTTAACTCTAATAACATGTCACTTCTAAGATTCCAATTACCCACGTACAGGCTCTTACCGGATTCCTACTGGTACCTATATAAATTTAACATACTACTTCAGTATACTATACTCGTAATCATCTAACTCTATTCTACCCAAACGATTTTTATAACGCGTTATCACGTAATATATAACACACATCAAGTATTCTAGTTATACTTACCAAATAATTTCACATAACCAGGCAAACACTTAAGCATGTAACACACAGAACATATAAATCATATATGCCAATTAAACATTTGACAAATAAGACCAACTAGATTTATAAGTAGCTTGTACTATAATACTATACATTTTACAATTTATAATTTCAAATCCACCTACAAGCCCAAACATGCTACTTACTCTTTACCATACTACTTTAATCCAAAATTAACAATCAACATTACTAATCAGTACTTTAACAATTATCAGACATAAAACACTAAGTCGTATTTGATAAATCACCACATACAAATACACAAATCGATACTTAACAATCATCTTGTAGCCTTAGTTAACATCTCATAATAATTCATACTTTTATCGATTACAAATCCATTATCATTCAAACATATTAATCTGTACTAATCTTGCATAGGACATTATTTTTAAATCGATTTTGCATTATCAAAATTCTGAAAATTCATCCGCAATATGCACCTATATTCTGAAAAAATCAATCTATAGCAATTACCCACTAATAATCATCTAATGATCATTCTAAATTATAATTAGCAACACATAATCTCAAGATTAAAGTCCTAAAATTCAAGATTAATTCTCATAAACTCTAAATACAAAAATGCATCCAATTACATCAGCAATTACAGCAGGTTAACATATGAAGAAGCTACGGAACTCAATTTAAAACACCACCACAGCCGCCGGCTCCGTGAGCTTCATTGCCGGCGACAGTGACTTATGGCGACCACCTGAACCGCGGTGCTCCAGCCACCAATCACCTCCTAACCTTCTGTACTCCCTTATCCCTCCATAAAACACATAAAAATCGAACCCAATTCAATTGCATGTCAGCCCTCTAATACACATGCACACCCACTTGACTTACATACACATGACACATATACACACGAGCACACACCTATACATGTTTATACACACAAGAATTTGTAAGAAATTGAAAGTAATTGGATGGGTTGATGAATTACAGAGAAGAAGAAATCGAAAGGGAGAGAGCAGAGAGTTTTTGGTCGATTGGAAATGAAGAAGAGTGGATAAATGGTAGGCAGCGGGTGATAAAAGGTTGGGGGTTTATTTATATAATTTAATAATGTTGAAAACCTTAAAAAAAATATGTTTTTAACCATTTTAAAATCGAAATAAATTAGAAATTAGGGTGAAAAATATTTTTTTTAAAATTATAAAATAAAATATAGGAAAATACAGACCTCCCCATATTTTTAAAATAATTTTGGGATCAAAAATGAATTTGATATGATTTTTACAACTTTAACATCTTTAAATGCAATAAAGTTTTTAAATCATTTAAAAATACTTAATCACACAATTAAATACTCCTACCAATTTTAAAAACTAAATCATATCACAAAGATAATAATGCAAAAGATTTGATGATTTAAATCGACTCCAATAATTTTATAACATTTTTGGAAGATTAAAAATGCATATTTAAAATAGTTTTAATGCACCAAAAATGTAATTAAAATTCTATGAACACATACGGCACATACCAATCATCATATAATCATATAATCATGATTTCACACATATCTTGACTTCACAAAATATCCATATCATATAAATTCACATTTATCAATTAACAAAACACTTATATAATTGCGAAAAATTCTAGGTCGTTATAACCTTCCCCCCTTAAAAGGATTCTGTCCCCAGAATCTGATCTAGGTAAACAAATGAGGATACTTAATGAGCATCTCGCTCTCAAGCTCCCAAGTTGACTCTTCAACTTTAGGATTCCTGCACAACACCTTACCCAAACTAACAATCTTATTTCTAACCTTTCTTTCTATTCTATCTTGAATCTCTACCGGTTGCTCTTCGTGCGATAATTCTAGTTGGACCTCGATGGGTTCATACTCGATCACATGTCTCATATCTGGATTATATTTCTTAAGCATATATACGTGAAAAACATTGTGAATGTGATACATGTGCGGTGGTAACGCCAATTCGTAAGCAACTTCCCCGATTCGCTTCAAAATCTCACATAGTCATACACACCTTGGACTCAGCTTTCCTTTTCTTACCAAATCATGTCACTCCCTTCCACGGTGATATCTTAAGCAATACTTGATTTCCTACCTCGAAACTCATATCCTTCCTAGTTTGATCCGTATATCCTCTGTCTATCTTGGGTAGTAACCAATCTCTTTTGATTGATCTCTATTTTCTCCTTTTCCTGCTGGAGCAGCTCTGGTCCTAAAATCTTCCTGTTTCCAACCTCTTCCCAATACACAGGTGATCTACACTTTCTCCCATACCAAGCTTCATATGGTGACATTCCTATACTGGCATGATAACTATTTTTCTATGAAAACTCAACCAATGATAAATGATCATTCTAACTTCCTTTGAAATCTAACGTACAAGCTCTCAACGTATCTTCTATAGTTTGAATAGTCCTTCCACTCTGTCCGTCCGTCTGTGGATGATAAGCTGTACTCATCTTAATTTAGGTTCCCAAGCACTCTTGAAATTGTCGCCAAAACCTCGAATTGAATCGCGGGTCTCGATCAGATACTATCGAAACAGGAACTCCATGACGTGACACTATCTCTTTCAGAGACACATGTACTAACTTATCTACTTAGCAATCTCTCGTTTCATGTCGGGCCTTCAGAAATGCTCCTTTAAGTCTCGACACCTTTTTGTACATCCTGGATGAATTGAATAATTCGAACTATGAGCCTCACCTAAAATTTCACTCTTTAACTCTGGAACATTTGGAATCTATATCCGCTTAGAAAATCTTCAAACACTTTGATCGTTCTCCTGGGTACAAATCTCCTCACCAGTCAATTTATTCATCTCACAATTTATAACTTCCTCTTAACATCTCCGAATTCTTTTCCAACAACTCTAATTGAAAGGTCATCGTACTAAGAAACTCATCAGTATCCTTCGAAACATACACTTCTAAACTTAACTTCTTAAACTCTCGAAATAACTCTTTAGGCATCGTCAACGTATTCAACCTCTCCTTTCTACTCAACGCATCAGCTAACTTATCGTGCAATCATGATCCTTAATCAACTCCAACTATCTCCTTTGTCTCATATCCAATTCCTTCTGGGTGAAATATATTTCAAACTCTTATGATCCGTGAATATCTCACACTTCTCTCCATATAAATAACGTCTCCAAATCTTCAATGCAAATACAATCGCAGCTAACTCTAAATCATGTATCGGATACTTCTATTTGTGTGGTTTAAGTTGTCTCCAAGAATACGCGATAACGTTGCCATGTTGCATCAAAACACATCCTAATCCTTTGCGTGAAGCATCATTGTAGATAACAAAATTCCCTTGGTCATCTGGCAATACCAATACTAGGGCTGAAACCAATCTCTTTTCCAGTTCTTGAAAACTCTCTTCACACTTATCACTCCAAATAAACTTCTCATTCTTCTGAGTCAATTTAATCAGTGGTGTAGCTATTTTCGAGAATCTTGTACAAATCTCCAATAATATTCAACCAATCCTAGAAAACTTCTTACTTCAGTAGGGGTCCTAGGTCTACTCCAATTCACTACAGCTTCAACCTTCACAAGATCCACTCTAATTCCTTCTTTACTAATCACATGTCCTAAAAATTGAACTTCTTATAACCAAAACTCACAATCCGAAGACTTTACCTACAGTCTTTCTTTCTTCAGGGTTTCCAATGCAATCCTCAGGTGCTCGGCATGTTCTTCGGGGGTTCTCGAATATCAAATGTCATCAATAAATACAATTACGAATTTATCCATATATTTCTTGAAGACACGATACATTAAATCCATAAATACAGCTGGCACATTTGTCAATCTAAAAGTCATCATTAAAAACTTATAATATCCATATCTTTTACGAAAAGCAGTCTTCGGAATATCCTCGGGCTAAATCTTCAACTGAGGGTATCCAGATCTTAGGTCAATCTTATAATAGTAAACAGCTCCTTTAGGTTGATCAAATAAATCATCTATCCTAGGTAATGGATACTTATTCCTGATGGTTAACTTGTTAAGCTCTCTATATTCAATACATAATCTCATCCTTTCATCCTCCTTCTTAACAAACAACACTGGTGCTCCCCACGGGGACACACTAGGCCTTATAACTCCTTTATCCAGAAGATCTTGTAATTATATAATTAAATTCTTCATCTCCGCAGCCTTGTCGAAGTAACCATCTTGATTTCATAAACGTTAAATTTCTTATCGTGCTTTTATCCTTGAAATTAAACTTACTTATCATTCTTAATTCTTAATCTCACCTATTTCTTTCTACATCCAATCTGTGTATAATAATCAGCCAATCAGTCCATATTCTTAATAGCTTCATTCATAACCATACTCCCTCAGATAAAGCTTTGAGAAAAATAATATCAAGAAATTTCCCAATCAGTCTTACTCCAGTTTCAGCGTACAATGTCGATCGAGAAGGTAATAACTGAGAATCTTCTATCTGTCCTTAATCCCATTGTTTTACTGAGGCACCAATTACCTTGAAACACACACACACACACACACACACACACACACACACACATATATATATATATATATCTTATTCACAATACAAACTATCTCGGGGTCATAGCCCTCCAATACCATACTCAACATCAATTAAGCTCCAATAATTCCAATATTCACTAATGTAACACCCCCAGATCCGGGGTCAGGGATCTGGTGGTTACGGTCTTACATCCATTCATAATACTTGACTTGGGTCCACAATAAATAAATCACATGCTGTGACCCCACAAATATTACCACTCACACACACAACAGTTATAGTCCCAGAGATGAAATTGAAATAAGTCTTACATTAAAGGGTTTACGAATAAAAGTTAATACAATCCCAAAAGGATAACATCATAGGTTTAAAAGTTTTGCCGTTGATTACATTAATTATACATATAGTTAAACAGGAAACGAAAGCTGTCTAACTATGCTACCTCAGCAATGGCGGCTAGCATCTCAGCGGGTAGTCCGGTGGGTCGGGTAACCTGCTTGCGCCGAGTGCGCCTGACGCGAGCCATCTGTCCTAGCTGTTGTTGTGACATAACATAATATAAACAAAGCAAGGGTGAGCGAAAGCCCACCAACAAATATATAACTGAACGATAATTTAAAACAGTTCAAAGCTATCTTTTAAACCATATGCCATGCATTTACGGAAATGATGCCAGTATAATATGAACGATGAAATTACAAGGTAACTGAAAGTATTTGTTTGAAGAAATATCTGCTACATCAAAGTAAGCGAGATATTCTTATTGTTATTAAGAAGAGGAACTTGCAAGAAAAGGTTGCAATTCCAGTTATGACACTTTTCCAACTCTGCCAACAGTAATCATGTTGCAGGAAATAAATAAATTTGGATGATGAACCAATGATGGAGTATTCACCGCGCCCGCTGTTCCAATCTTGATGATCAGTCGAGATCGTACAGCTCAATTTAGATTTACTACCGGTAGAAGGAAGAACTGACGGCTTTACTTGTATACCGCCTTGCTAGCTCTCCCCGGCCAACGGTTGGGCCAAGGGGATGGACCGGCGCTACTCGGCCTCTTACACGACTCCTAGTTCAAATAGAATTCATGATTCTGAATGTAACGTTCGTCCCCCTTTCCCCAAGTATAAGACTTGTTGATAAGACTCCACAAAGTAGTCGTATCTAGTTGGAAAGGAAAATTTACCAATAAATCCCAAGCTATTACTTGGTAACGGATATCAACTTGTTCCAGTAATCTTACCCCTCGAAAGATGAGAAGGTAAGCAACGACTTAATAAGTAATATTTATTATCTTAAATGAATATTCAAAAGTAATATTTATTTAATAAAATAATATTCTAAAAGAATATCCAATTAATATTCATTTAATAGTCTCATCTTTAGAAGAATATTCGAAATAATAGTCGATAATCAATTCGACTCTGAATGAATATTGAGAAATATTATTCGTTGAATAGTTACGTTCAAATAATTATTTGAAGTAAGGATCATTAAATAAATAATCTCGAACGAATATTCAAATAATATTCGTCGCTTGAATAATAGAAAATATTTACTTAAATACTTTCTTCCGAGGTAATCTCGATATATCAAGGAATATTGACTCCCGGTCTATATTTGATTAATGAGAGGTATACGCCCTTCTATGAGGGTCTTACAATAACCGGCTTATAACTGATATATAACTATCTAGCTTATAAGCCAACAATAACATTCAGGGAACAAGTATATCAATTCAACTTGAAAGTAGGCATGCATGCAATGGCATATGTATATCAGCAATCGTATATATATATTTATTCAATCACAACAACAGCCTAAAAGAAGGGAATTGAAACTTGCCTGGTAGTCGAGTACGGTAAGGGGTAGTGGTAGCGGGTCCCGGTTCAGCCTGGTGATCTATAAATAGCCAAGGCATTCGGGATTAATCACTTAACATATTAAAAGTTAAGTTATACTTAAATCGAAACACGTTCTCGAGTTATCTCGTTATACCCCTTTTAGTGGATTACTTATTATCACTGATCCGACCCGACATTCGTTCGTTAATACGACATGTCACTGCGCTTATACTTGGGACATACTTGAGTCATATGAGTTCTAAGGTTGATTGTTACGAACCAATATTATACTCCGAGTTTTATTGCCCGTTTTCTAAGTGTTTTACCAAAGTTATAAAAGAGTCGTCCTTTAGGGGTTCGTTCGCGTTTAACCTTGACTCGAACATTTTTAATAAATCGAAAAATGCTCTTTTTGACATACGGTTTTCTTTCACACCTTCCTTCTTACCCCTAGTATTTATTTACCAAGATTCGCCATGACGTTACATAGCTTATGAGGGTTCAATTTCAGTTACGAACTTTCGTTTACGAATTCGAACTACTTTTAGTAATTTGGTCATAAATCCTAAACCGTAAGTCCGTTTCATGTTATCTTTATATCAAAACAAAGCTTAGAACATTACCTATCCTATCATGGCCGATAAGGTCTCTGGACAGTAGGGGTTCGACATGGAAAATGGCATACAAAACATGGTATTGTAAAATCGGGCATTATAACGGCTGTAAATCGAATATCTATCAATTTCGAATCTTCCCATAAACATAGCATCCAACCCAAACAACATATACATGACTTATACACATGAACTGAGGCCAAGCAATGCCTTTCCGTTCATCTAGCTATTTACATCATTAATCCAAAATCCATACATAATCATGCTTATAACTTTAACATAACCATAACTAAGTTATAACTATCAAAAACATGCTTAAATCTCAAACAAGGGTTAGGGTTTCAAGAGCTTTATACCTTCCTTAGATAGTGATATAGCCTTACTAAGCCTTGTATGGTCCTTAGGAGTGAGTATGCTTGCTATATCAACCATGAAAAACCAAGAAAACAAAGTTAGTATATGATGAACACTATTCACCCTCCTCTTGTTTGATTTTTTTGAAAATGGAAATGGATGAGTTTGAGGCTAAGATTTTGAGGAGATAAGTTTTATGAAATGTAAGTCTCACCTTAAAAATTTCAAGAACAAACAATGGTGGGAAGGTTGAGTTTGGATTTGGAATTTATGGGTATGGCCGAATGCTTTGTTTGCAAAGGGGGGGAGAGAATTGCTTGGTTTCTTTGATTTTTTGTGTTTTAATCTCCTTTACTCTCATCCACTTACAACATAATATCTTGTAAATGTCACTTTAATAAAGTGGTGAGGTGTTGGATGATCAAATGGCAAGACATGTGTTGGTTTTGTGGTGGTTAATGCTTAACTAGGTAGTTACTTTCTAAGTACTTGGTTCTTCCTCTAAGGTGCTAGTTCCTTGCTTCTAGTTTAGTTACTAGATATTTATACTAGTAGCTTGCACAAGACTCTTGCTTCCTCTGCTTGTTTCTATGTCCGGTTATTACCCGTTTCGATTGATCGTTCGCGAGAATATTTCACGGATTTCTAATTAGGGTTTACCGGGAATCCTCTTTAATATTAATACTTTCATTCTCCATCTTTCATTCTAACTTTCAATTTTATATTCCTTTAATCCATTCGTTAATTACTTAAGGCTATCAGTGTCCAGGGAACTCTCGGAGAAAATAAAAGTGCGGTTTTTCAGAATCCGACAGCTTTTACATACACTTATTTTCCCCCTGGATCACTAATACGAACTCGGAAATCCGTTCCGAATACTTCTATATAGTGTCGTCTCATATTATTATATACTCCCACCAAAACACTATTCATTCTGTATTCTTTACTTGTTCTCTTAGGGTTGTATAATTGTCCGTATTCTCTTTCGATCGTTCCTTAACCTTTTTACGGAACTACTGGATTAATCGTTATCGATCTGGATGACATGAGAGTATTCTCTTGCTTGAAGTTGCCATATCTTATTCCCTTAGAAGATAGATTATTCTTACCTATGTTGTCACCCTTTAGCATTCTTCAAGACATAAACATAATAAAGTCGAATTCCATTCATTCTTTCCCAAATATCAATTATTACATTGTAGCCATATCCACTATTCACTCTTACATTATTAAATACATAAAAGTTTTAATTCCACCCAAAATCTGGGTTCTTACAGTCTCCCCTCCTTAAAAGGATTCCGTCCCGGAATCAGTTTGAAAACAAGTGGGGGTACTTTTCTTGCATTGCGCTTTCAATTTCCCAGGTGGATTCTTCTACATTGTGGTTCTGCCACAAAACTCTGACTAGCTGAATGACCTTGTTTCGGAGCACTTGTTCTTTCCGGTCTATGATTTCCACAGGTTGCTCCACATAGGTCAGGTCTGGTTGCATGTCCACTTGCTCATACTCTACAATATGCTTAGCATCCGGATTATACTTCCTCAGCATCGAAACATGGAACACATTGTGCACCTGCTGTAGATTCGGGGGCAATGCGAGCTCATAAGCTAGTTCCCCAATCCGTCTCAAGATCTCAAATGGTCCAATGTATCTGGGACTCAGCTTTCCTTTCTTCCCAAATCTCATTAAACCTTTCCAAGGTGACACTTTTAAGAACACTAGGTCCCCTACTCCGTATTCCTTGCCTTTCCGAGCTAAGTCGGCATATTTCTTTTGTGGATCCTGGGCTGCTACCAACCGGCCTCGGATTAGATCCACTGCATCTTTAGTTCGTTGGACCACTTCGGGCCCGAGCATCTTTCGCTCTCCAACTTCATCCCAATACAAGGGAGATCGACATTTTCTTCCATAAAGGGCCTCATAAGGTGGCATCCCAATGCTTGAATGATAACTGTTATTATAGGAGAACTCAACCAATGGCAAGTGATCATCCCAACTTCCTTTGAAGTCTATCGCGCAGACTCTCAACATATCCTCTAGCGTTTGGATGGTCCTTTCACTTTGCCCATCTGTCTGGGGGTGGTAGGCTGTGCTCATGTTCAGCCGGGTCCCTACACATTCTTGAAAACTCCTCCAAAACCTGGAGTTAAATCTAGGATCTCGATCGGATACTATTGCGACTGGGACTCCATGTCGCGCCACTATCTCTTTTAAGTAGATGTCCACTAGTCTATCGACCGTGTACCTTTCGTTGATCGGGAGAAAGTGAGCCGATTTCGTTAGTCGATCTACAACTACCCATATGGTGTCATGATTAGCCTTGGTCCTGGGTAAACCTACTACGAAATCCATGGCTATATGTTCCCATTTCCATTCTGGAATCTCTAAGGGATGTAGAAGTCCGCTGGGTTTCTGGTGCTCTGCCTTTACTCGTTGGCAGGTCAAGCATCTGCTTACCCACTCTGCTACGTCCTTTTTCATATTGGGCCACCAGTAATACTCCTTCAGATCCCTATACATTTTAGTGCTACCGGGGTGCACTGAGTATCTTGAGTTTTGTGCCTCATTTAAAATCTCATCCTTGAGCTCCTGAACATTTGGGATCCATATCCTGTATGTGTACCTCATGATCCCTTCCTTGTCTCTTTCGCACTTAATTTCCTCCCCGGTCATTAGCTCTTCTGTGGAGTTCTTTTCTTCCTCCATCATCCGTTCCTGGCACAGTCTAATCTTTTCTAGCAATGGAGGTTGGATTCTAATTTCCATCAACTTTTCTTGGCCCTCTCCAGGTAACTTAACCTCGATTTCCAACTTCTCAAAATCCTTCACTAGCTCTTTCTCTGAAGTTATCATCTTGAGCTTCTCTTTCCGACTAAGGGCGTCAGCCACCACATTGGCTTTGCCCGGGTGATAGCGAATTTCACAGTCGTAATCCTTGATTAACTCTAACCACCTCCTCTGGCGCATGTTAAGCTCTTTCTGAGTGAAAATGTATTTGAGGCTCTTATGGTCTGTGTAAATCTCGCATTTTTCCCCATACAGGTAGTGCCTCCAAATCTTTAAAGCGAAGACTATGGCTGCTAGTTCTAGATCATGCGTGGGATATCTGACTTCATAATCCTTCAATTGCCTAGACGCATATGCTATTACCTTGCCGTGCTGCATAAGCACGCATCCCAGTCCTTTATGCGAAGCATCACTATAAATCACGAAATCTCCTTTTCCATCAGGTAATGCCAGCACTGGGGCTGTCACCAGCCTCTTCTTTAACTCTTGGAAACTCTTCTCGCATTTCTCAGTCCATTCAAATTTCTCGGTTTTACGGGTAAGTCGAGTTAATGGAGCTGCGAGTTTCGCAAAGTCTTGGACAAATCTCCTGTAATATCCGGCAAGTCCAATGAAACTCCTCACCTCGGTTGGAGTAGTTGGCCGTTCCCAGTTTGAAATTGCTTCTATCTTGGAGGGGTCAACCAACACTCCTTCTCTATTGATCACGTGCCCTAAGAATTGTACCTCATTTTTCCAAAACTCACACTTGGAGAACTTGGCATATAACTGCTCTTTCCTGAGTATTTCTAAGGTTATCCTTAAATGTTCAGCGTGGTCTGCCTCTGTCCTTGAGTAGATGAGAATATCATCAATGAAAACTATCACGAATTTGTCCAAATATTCCTTGAACACTCTATTCATTAGGTCCATGAAGGCTGCTGGGGCGTTGGTCAATCCAAACGACATAACTAAGAACTCATAATGTCCATATCTGGTGCGGAATGCAGTCTTCGGGATATCTTCAGGTTTGATCTTCAGTTGGTGATATCCCGTTCTCAAATCAATCTTAGAGAAGTATTCAGCTCCTCTTAGCTGGTCAAACAAATCGTCTATCCTGGGCAATGGATACTTATTCTTTATGGTTAGCTTGTTCAATTCTCTGTAGTCGATGCATAACCTCATACTTCCATCTTTTTTCTTAACAAACAACACTGGTGCGCCCCAAGGTGACACACTGGGCCTTATCATGCCCTTATCCATCAATTCCTGTAATTGTTCAGCTAGCTCCTTCATTTCTACTGGGGCTAATCGGTACGGGGCCTTCGAAACTGGCGCCGTCCCCGGGGCTAACTCGATGGCAAACTCAATTACCCTATCAGGTGGTAGTCCGGGAAGATCTTGTGGGAACACGTCCTCGAACTCATTAACTACCAGAATGTCTTGTAATCTTGGCACTTCCTTCTGAGTATCTATAACGTAGGCTAAATAAGCCTCGTTCCCTTTTCGTAACAATCTCTTGGTTTGCGCCATGGTCAGAATTTTCTGGGTCTATCGCATCCCCTTAAACACTATTTCTTTCTTCCCTGGGGTTTTCAACTTAACCTTTTTCCCTTTACAATCTATCTGCGCATCATTGCGAGACAACCAATCCATACCCAAAATGACATCGAATTCCCCTAGCTTAAAAGGAATTAAATCGACATAGAAGGATCGTCCTCCTATTTCTAGCTTACAATCGGGGTGAATTTGATTAACCGGTACGATTTCCTGATTAGCTATTTCTACTAGTAAGGAATCTCTTAGTTGCTGGGTTTTAAGTTTCAACTTATGCGCAAAATCTCTAGATATAAAAGACTTAGTTGCTCCTGAATCAAATAAGACATTTGCACTGACTGAATTGAGAGAAAAAGTACCTGCTATCACATCTGTGTCCCTCACGGCATCTTGTACTGACATATTGAAAGTCCTAGCAGTTGGTGGCCTATTTGAGGCAACCTTGCTTGCTCCTGATGCTGCTGGTTTGTTCTTTGGGCAATCCTTCCTCATGTGCCCTCGCTGTCCACACTGGAAACAGGTTGTGCTGTTAGGGACGACCGTGGTGCAAGAGGTGGCATAATGCCCAGCTCGCCCACACTTATAACAGTTTATCTGCTTCAGGTTGCACACCCCGGAGTGCCTCTTCCCACAAGTAGCACACAATGGCAATGGAGGTCGAGAAGGGTTGGAACGGGACATTCCTGATTGGTGGCCGCCCTGGCTCACACTTACACTCGCAGATGGTTTAAACCCTACACTCCTCCCTGGTAGGGAAACCGCTCCTCGATTAAACTTGGTTGGGGGTTTTCCTCCAGCGGATCTTCCGCCCATACTAACATGCTTTCTCTTTATCCCCCTTTTTCTCTCTCTCTCTGCATCTGATCACTACCAGCCTCCACAATGGTTGCCTTCTGCACCAAGGTGGCATAATCTGTAATCTCTAAAACAGCCACCCTATTCTGGATCCACTGTTTCAGCCCTTGTTGAAACCTGTTAGCTTTCTTCTCTTCTGTATCTACAAACTCTGGCACAAATCTCGATAGCTCAGTAAATTTGGCCTCATAGTCCGCCACTGACATATTGTTCTGTTTCAGTTCCAAGAACTTAAGTTCCATCTGGGTTTTCATGAACTTCGGGAAGTACTTCTCCAGGAATAATTGTTTGAACCTTTCCCAGGCTATGACAGCATCGGTCTCCATGTTTTTCTTGGCTTCCCACCAATAATTGGCCTCTCCCTTTAGTAGGTAAGTAGCAAAAACAGTCTTCTGAGCCTCATTGATACTCAGAATCTCAAAAGACTTTTCCATTTCTTTGATCCAGGCCCTCGCCTCAACTGGATCAGCCGATCCGTGGAACTCTGGGGGCTTAAGGGACTTAAAGGCCCTAAAGGAATTTGCCACTGAAGTGTTGTTGCTTGGTGGTGGCTGGGGGTATTGGTTCAAATTCTGCCTAAGTAGGTCCATAAACTGGCCCATGGGGTTTCCGCCCTGGTTCTCCCCTTCCTGTTCTACTTCAGTTTCTCCACCCTCTATTTCCCTTTCAAATTCTTCAGAGTACAGGGGTTCATCCTCTGCTCCATACTGGGAATCTTCTTGCTCATTATAGTCCTGATCTTGTTCCTCACTACTTTCACGGTTTTCCTCGTGTTGGTTGTGACTCTCTTGGTCAGTAGATTCGCGGGGGTTAGCCCTAGTGCCCATTCGTCTTGGAGGCATTTTACTGAAAATTTAGAAAGTTATACATTAGGTTCACTGATCTGTTTTAAAGGATTTTTCCTTGCACATTTCTTTACATGATTGGGTTTAAAATCCCACAGTTTTATATCTCATGGCAACTTAATCGAAAAGTAATACATATGCTAATAAACTCGTGATCACATCCCAACAAAATTGTAATGACTGAAATGGAAACAAATATATACCAGGTACCGAAAAGGTACAACATCTGAGTTACAACGATAGTTTAAAGTACAACCATCCTAACAACAACAACAAGTCAAAAGTGAAATATGATGTCTATCTGTCTAGTCTGCAAAAAGGGAAAACAAGTACAAGAAAACCATCCCTACAAAAGCCGGCACTACTATGTCCGTACATGACTAGACAACTAGACCACTGCATCACTACATCTGAAATCAGCCGCCACGACGAAACATCCTCCGAACCCTCCCCATGGCGATGCGGAAAACCTCCTCAGCCTCTGCTCTGTCTACCCTACCATGCCCATCAGTAGGCAACTGTCGCACCCTCACCCGAGCCCTCAGCTCGATGCGGGTCACAGCCCTATACCCAACTCTGTCACTGATAGTCCTCCTGCCCTGCACCCTCATCCGGGCGGCTCTCTCTGCTGCTAACTCACTCCTAGACTCTGCCAACCTGGCATCTGCCACATACAACTCTCTATAAAGCCCGTTCACAATCAAGTTATGAACACATACTGGGACTCCTCCTATCGGGGCATGAGGTGGGGTGGATGGCTCAGCTGGAGCGGCAGTCTCTGTCTGCTGGGGCTCTGGGGTAAGCTCTTCAAACTCGTCGGGGTAGGGGCTCACAGGTAGTGGTGGTGGGGTAGGGGCTCTCTCAACAGGGAGGAGTGGCACAAAAAGTCCAGAACTCCCTACAGCACCAACTACTGGCTCATCTATATCTCCCTCAACACCCTCATATACCGGCACCACCTGATCCGTGGTCATGTCAGTGTCATCTCCCATAGTCCTGAACTCAGTCACAACCCAATAATCATCATCCTCAACCACTAACTCAGCATCCTGTCCTGTCTGGATCCCCTCCGGGTCCTCCTCCCCCTCAGTCTCAACAATATCTGTGTCAGCATCATCCTGGACCTCCTCAGGGTCCTCCTCCTCAGACTCGATCACCTCAGTATCATCCTCAGGCAAGTGCTCATAGTATGGGTCCCTAGTCCGGAACATGTCCTCATCATGCTGTCTCGCAGCTGCCTCCTGGGTCGACAAGTCGCTCGCCTACACAAGATGAACTATGTTACTATCATGATACTTAAAAAGTTCCCGTAAGGGTTTTAGGTGAACCTGGCAAGGGTTCTTATTATATTATTGAATTTATTATTATATAACGTCGTATCATCTCTTGGGATATATAACTCTCGCTCTGATACCATCTCTGTAACACCCCCAGATCCGGGGTCAGGGATCTGGTGGTTACGGTCTTACATCCATTCATAATACTTGACTTGGGTCCACAATAAATTAATCACATGCTGTGACCCCACAAATATTACCACTCACACACACAACAGTTATAGTCCCAGAGATGAAATTGAAATAAGTCTTACATTAAAGGGTTTACGAATAAAAGTTAATACAATCCCAAAAGGATAACATCATAGGTTTAAAAGTTTTGCCGTTGATTACATTAATTATACATATAGTTAAACAGGAAACGAAAGCTGTCTAACTATGCTACCTCAGCAATGGCGGCTAGCATCTCAGCGGGTAGTCCGGTGGGTCGGGTAACCTGCTTGCGCCGAGTGCGCCTGACGCGAGCCATCTGTCCTAGCTGTTGTTGTGACATAACATAATATAAACAAAGCAAGGGTGAGCGAAAGCCCACCAACAAATATATAACTGAACGATAATTTAAAACAGTTCAAAGCTATCTTTTAAACCATATGCCATGCATTTACGGAAATGATGCCAGTATAATATGAACGATGAAATTACAAGGTAACTGAAAGTATTTGTTTGAAGAAATATCTGCTACATCAAAGTAAGCGAGATATTCTTATTGTTATTAAGAAGAGGAACTTGCAAGAAAAGGTTGCAATTCCAGTTATGACACTTTTCCAACTCTGCCAACAGTAATCTTGTTGCAGGAAATAAATAAATTTGGATGATGAACCAATGATGGAGTATTCACCGCGCCCGCTGTTCCAATCTTGATGATCAGTCGAGATCGTACAGCTCAATTTAGATTTACTACCGGTAGAAGGAAGAACTGACGGCTTTACTTGTATACTGCCTTGCTAGCTCTCCCCGGCCAACGGTTGGGCCAAGGGGATGGACCGGCGCTACTCGGCCTCTTACACGACTCCTAGTTCAAATAGAATTCATGATTCTGAATGTAACGTTCGTCCCCCTTTCCCCAAGTATAATACTTGTTGATAAGACTCCACAAAGTAGTCGTATCTAGTTGGAAAGGAAAATTTACCAATAACTCCCAAGCTATTACTTGGTAACGGATATCAACTTGTTCCAGTAATCTTACCCCTCGAAAGATGAGAAGGTAAGCAACGACTTAATAAGTCAACAGCACCCGAGTTGCGGGTGAAGGGAATACTTTATGACCGGGAAGTCGACAAGATAAATAACATTTTCCAAGTAAGGTTCCCTTATTATTAAGGAGATAGACTCAAAGAAGAATAATGTCTGGGAACCTTTCTTGATATAAGATTAATAATAATATGACTTCGAAATATTTTCTGTAATAATCGAAGAAGATAAACCTTATCGAGATTATTCTAAGTGTGGAATAAATATTCAGAGAATATTTATTGAGTTAAAACATTTAAAGAATATTTGGGAATATGAAAGAACATCTTAAATCAGAGTATTTCTCAAAATAATCCCTGAAGAAATATCAGGAGAATATTTATTGAATAAATAAATATTTAAATGAATATTCAAAACAATATTCATTAATTAATAAGACCTGAAAAGAATATTTAAGGTAATATTCGTAATTAATTAGGAATTTAAATGAATATTCAAAAGTAATATTCATTTAATGAATAATATCCTAAATGAATATCAAGTAATATTCATTTAGTAATCCAAGCCTTAAGGAATATTCGAGACAATATTCGATAATTAAATCAAGCTTCAGATGAATATTAAAATAATATTCATCAAGTATTTAATATCTTAAATGAATATTCAAAAGTAATATTTATTTAATAAAATAATATTCTAAAAGAATATCCAATTAATATTCATTTAATAGTCTCATCTTTAGGAGAATATTCGAAATAATAGTCGATAATCAATTCGACTCTGAATGAATATTGAGAAATATTATTCGTTGAATAGTTACGTTCAAATAATTATTTGAAGTAAGGATCATTAAATAAATAATCTCGAACGAATATTCAAATAATATTCGTCGCTTGAATAATAGAAAATATTTACTTAAATACTTTCTTCCGAGGTAATCTCGATATATCAAGGAATATTGACTCCCGGTCTATATTTGATTAATGAGAGGTATACGCCCTTCTATGAGGGTCTTACAATAACCGGCTTATAACTGATATATAACTATCTAGCTTATAAGCCAACAATAACATTCAGGGAACAAGTATATCAATTCAACTTGAAAGTAGGCATGCATGCAATGGCATATGTATATCAGCAATCGTATATATATATTTATTCAATCACAACAACAGCCTAAAAGAAGGGAATTGAAACTTGCCTGGTAGTCGAGTACGGTAAGGGGTAGTGGTAGCGGGTCCCGGTTCAGCCTGGTGATCTATAAATAGCCAAGGCATTCGGGATTAATCACTTAACATATTAAAAGTTAAGTTATACTTAAATCGAAACACGTTCTCGAGTTATCTCGTTATACCCCTTTTAGTGGATTACTTATTATCACTGATCCGACCCGACATTCGTTCGTTAATACGACATGTCACTGCGCTTATACTTGGGACATACTTGAGTCATATGAGTTCTAAGGTTGATTGTTACGAACCAATATTATACTCCGAGTTTTATTGCCCGTTTTCTAAGTGTTTTACCAAAGTTATAAAAGAGTCGTCCTTTAGGGGTTCGTTCGCGTTTAACCTTGACTCGAACATTTTTAATAAATCGAAAAATGCTCTTTTTGACATACGGTTTTCTTTCACACCTTCCTTCTTACCCCTAGTATTTATTTACCAAGATTCGCCATGACGTTACATAGCTTACGAGGGTTCAATTTCAGTTACGAACTTTCGTTTACGGATTCGAACTACTTTTAGTAATTTGGTCATAAATCCTAAACCGTAAGTCCGTTTCATGTGATCTTTATATCAAAACAAAGCTTAGAACATTACCTATCCTATCATGGCAGATAAGGTCTCTGGACAGTAGGGGTTCGACATGAAAAATGGCATACAAAACATGGTATTGTAAAATCGGGCATTATAACGGCTGTAAATCGAATATCTATCAATTTCGAATCTTCCCATAAACATAGCATCCAACCCAAACAACATATACATGACTTATACACATGAACTGAGGCCAAGCAATGCCTTTCCGTTCATCTAGCTATTTACATCATTAATCCAAAATCCATACATAATCATGCTTATAACTTTAACATAACCATAACTAAGTTATAACTATCAAAAACATGCTTAAATCTCAAACAAGGGTTAGGGTTTCAAGAGCTTTATACCTTCCTTAGATAGTGATATAGCCTTACTAAGCCTTGTATGGTCCTTAGGAGTGAGTATGCTTGCTATATCAACCATGAAAAACCAAGAAAACAAAGTTAGTATATGATGAACACTATTCACCCTCCTCTTGTTTGATTTTTTTGAAAATGGAAATGGATGAGTTTGAGGCTAAGATTTTGAGGAGATAAGTTTTATGAAATGTAAGTCTCACCTTAAAAATTTCAAGAACAAACAATGGTGGGAAGGTTGAGTTTGGATTTGGAATTTATGGGTATGGCCGAATGCTTTGTTTGCAAAGGGGGGGAGAGAATTGCTTGGTTTCTTTGATTTTTTGTGTTTTAATCTCCTTTACTCTCATCCACTTACAACATAATATCTTGTAAAAGTCACTTTAATAAAGTGGTGAGGTGTTGGATGATCAAATGGCAAGACATGTGTTGGTTTTGTGGTGGTTAATGCTTAACTAGGTAGTTACTTGCTAAGTACTTGGTTCTTCCTCTAAGGTGCTAGTTCCTTGCTTATAGTTTAGTTACTAGATATTTATACTAGTAGCTTGCACAAGACTCTTGCTTCCTCTGCTTGTTTCTGTGTCCGGTTATTACCCGTTTCGATTGATCGTTCGCGAGAATATTTCACGGATTTCTAATTAGGGTTTACCGGGAATCCTCTTTAATATTAATACTTTCATTCTCCATCTTTCATTCTAACTTTCCATTTTATATTCCTTTAATCCATTCGTTAATTACTTAAGGCTATCAGTGTCCAGGGAACTCTCGGAGAAAATAAAAGTGCGGTTTTTCAGAATCCGACAGCTTTTACATACACTTATTTTCCCCCTGGATCACTAATACGAACTCGGAAATCCGTTCCGAATACTTCTATATAGTGTCGTCTCATATTATTATATACTCCCACCAAAACACTATTCATTCTGTATTCTTTACTTGTTCTCTTAGGGTTGTATAATTGTCCGTATTCTCTTTCGATCGTTCCTTAACCTTTTTACGGAACTACTGGATTAATCGTTATCGATCTGGATGACATGAGAGTATTCTCTTGCTTGAAGTTGCCATATCTTATTCCCTTAGAAGATAGATTATTCTTACCTATGTTGTCACCCTTTAGCATTCTTCAAGACATAAACATAATAAAGTCGAATTCCATTCATTCTTTCCCAAATATCAATTATTACATTGTAGCCATATCCACTATTCACTCTTACATTATTAAATACATAAAAGTTTTAATTCCACCCAAAATCTGGGTTCTTACAACTAATATCAAAACTCGACTTAGCATACGTAAACTCAAATAAACTTCACCAATTATTAACTTACCACCTTCAAAATTTATTTAAACTTCACTGCATTCCCAAGAATCAACTTCCGAAACATTACTCTGCATACTCTACAAATCCTCAATTTTTGACTCTACACATAATAACTCCAACATTTGCCAATAACTGAACAAACGAAATAAAATACACTTTCACCACTCATCTCCTTTAACTATTCCTTTCTTCTACAATCAACTCATTCACATTCTACTTCAGCCAAATCATCTTGGTACTTCTCAATTTTTACCTTAGTACAAATCTCAATATGTTTCTTCTTGAACTTCTTTCTTCTGACAATGGAGGTCTTCTCGTACTCTGCTAATTCATATCCTTTGGGTGGCTACCTTGCCTTACTATTCCAGTTCTTACAAATCCTACATTTCTTTTTAACTGAATTCATTGCCTTCTGTAAAAGCGATTCTGCAAATTTCTTGATTCTCTGTCTTCTCTTACCATTTTATTCCATCTTAGTCAAATCTCCTTTATTACCAATAATCCCGACTCTTTAAACTATACTCACATAAGTTGTTAACTCCAACCCAGTCACTTTACTCTTTATCCAAAGCTTTTGTTCCTGTTGAAATTTCTTAGAAACAAACTGTCTAACTTTGCTCTACTTCTCTCACTTTATCATGTTTTGTTTCTAAATTTATATTCAACAGTTGGTCTCAAAACAATCCAAATCTTGTGATATTCCATCTACTATATCCAAAGTGAAACATGTAATAATCCGGTGTTCATAAATATTCCTTCATCAACAATAATTTCCACTTATCAAATATCTCTACCATCACTTAACTTTCGACCTTCACCAAATTAATACTCTGATACTCTTGTCACTTGTTCCTTACATTTACTCAGTGCTCAATAATATTATTTCTTGTACAGGTGTTGCGAATTCAATGAGTAAACCAACTTAATATTCAATCCCTGACTTAATATCAATTTCTCAAACTTGATCAACCAATTTCTTCATTGTCATATATATATAACCTTAACCACTTAAATTGTCATCGTGTCTACCTTTGCTACTTCCAATCACTGACAGCGTTAAAAATCATAAGGGTTTCTAACGAAACAAATTAATAAAAAGAGTAGGTATCAACATGTGTGAATATAGGCTGAGTTTTGTATAAAAAGAATTTTCGTAAAAGAATTTAACCGAGAGATCAATATGATCATTGAACTTTTATCAAGTTGCATTTGTCAATTAGGTCAACCGCCCTAGTACAAAAAGGTGGCCAGCCTTTAGTACTTTCATGACAAACACAATCAGTGGCGTCCCACCAGACTTCTATCATAAAGATAGGATGTCCCTGAATCCCCTATTTACATAAGGTTGTTCATCCCAGTTTGAATACAAGAGATCAAATATTTGGGAAAATTTAGAAAATGGTTCAAGAATGTCAAAAGCTTAAATGAAAAATGTTGGTTCAAATTACCCCTAGAAAATAGAGGTATCTCTGAAAGAACATAATGTGTTTAAATAAATTTGTTATGAAAAGTTCATCATCAACTGAAATATAGTTGACTACCTAATGTAATAGGGTACCAATTAAACAAAGAAAATAGAAAAAGAAGGGTGAATTTCCTCAAACGATAAATTAAATGAAATCATTGGCTAGTAGTGAATAACCGTGCCTATACTACAAACAATTGTCGTTAATCACGTTTTACATCGTGTTAATAATTCCTTAGTATTCTCTATAACATTCGCGATGTAGCTAAACTCACAGAAGGAATTTTTGAAAGTATACGAGATTTTCCAGACGACGTCTTCCAAACTTGTAGCTCCGAATTAGTTGCCTCGTCCATAGCCGGTCCTTCGGATGATTCGATCTCCTCCTCGCGCGATATGATGAAATACTAAATAAAGTCACAACTCTCATATAGAAATCCTAAGATGAACCTTATCTTAAATCGTTCTACCTAACGTCTAGCTTAAATACTTACTCCTAATTGTCCTAACTTGTTTCAGTGACCATAACCTGTTGCTCTGATACCAACCTGTGACACCCCAAATCCGGGGTCCAGATTTGGTGCCACAACGAATACAATTAAGTATAACTTAATTATACAGACGACCCCTCAACAAGGATCGATCTCAGGTTATAGTATGAAACAAGAATCTAAATTACAACAATTATTATAACTACTATACCTTTTTATCAGAAGCGCAGTCCAATATTGTATGAGTCCATACTAATACTAAAATCTAACTTGAATAGAACGCCTTGCCACACTCGTTCGAATTATCAGACGTAGGTAGACCATTCTTAAGTCTAGCTGAAAGGTTAGATGAATAAAACAAGAGTGAGCCAATAACGCTCAGCAAGTGAATAGTGAAGTAACAACTTCTAAATAATCTGATAACTGACAATAAACATAAAGCTTGCTTCCAACAATAATAAGATGGTAGAGTGATATGATTGGAAGCAATAGAATAATACTGACTTTTGATGACAACAGGATACCAATTGAAAGGTAAAGCAACAGTTGATAATAAAATATGTGCAAGCCAATTGACATTTCTAATAATAAACCAATTTCTTTTCATAGTATTATAAATAAAACATTTTAAAAGCGATTGGAGGTTTTCACACAACAGACAATACGGGTGATCAGCCCATAAAGTCCCCATACCGGACACAAAGTCCCTCTGGACATCAATCCTCTCATTAGGACAGCTTGGGTTCCCAAGAGGCAACACATTGGCCTATAAAGATATCAAACTAGACAGACCAGAACTACACTAATACATACACAAACCGACGGAACCAGCATTACCCGTTCGCCCCGTCTCTCCAATCGTGAGGAATCCGTGGAAACCATTTAGACGGAGTTCCTAACATTTTATTAAAAAATCTTATTTTAAAACATTAAGCATTGCAAACTCTTTTTAACTTCATAAAACATTTTAATATTTAATCTTTTCGAAAACCTTCACTTCGAAGTACCTTCGACTCTCTGATAACAAATCAGCCCAGTCTAAGTAACTTCAAAGTATTTTAAGAAAACAACTCATTTTGATTTGCAATGATAAAAGTCAAAGGTTTGACTAATTCTCTAACATCAAGAGAATAGGGATTCAATTCTGAATCAAGAAGATATAGACTCAAAAGCAATCAAGGCTTTGATCAGATTACAAGAAAAGAAATTTAAGTCAAAAGTCAAAGATGTGTATCATGACTAGTTTTAGGGCAATTAACTCAGTTTAAAAGATAATGAATATCAAGAATGGTAATCAAGTCTTTAGGTTAGTGGTTGGATCAACATTGTAATATATAGAGTTTTAAAACATTAAAGCAGGGCAACAAATCAATTTATGGTGATAAAGGTCTTGCATTAATGAAGTAATGATTAGACAGGGTATATTTAAATAAGTCTAACTTTTCTAAATCAAGGTTCTTTTGATTACGAGTTTTAAAACAGGCTTTAATAACATATAGTTTCTTAAAACAAGGTTCTGTTGAAATAAGGTTCATTGAAAGTCAAGTTCAGTAAAAATATGATTGTTTAAAACATGGTTCATTAACACCCGGTTGTTTAAAACAAGGGTTCAATAAAACATGGTTCATTAAAACAATTGCTCGATAAGATAGAAATTGAAAAAACAAGAGTAAGTAATACTTAAGTTAATAAAATAGGATTTGATAACTAGAAGTAGGGTTATCAATCAATAAATCATAAATCAGTCATTAAGTTTTAGAAATCGTATTTAAAATTTGAAAACCTGCTTGGCTCGTAGGGTATAAGACGATAGACATAACAAAGGCCAAGTTTAAATCGATTTTACATTATCAAAATTCCGAAAATTCATCCACAATATGCACCTATATTCTAACAAAATCAATCTATAGCAATTACCCACTAATAATCATCTAATGATCATTCTAAATTACAATTAGCAACACATAATCTCAAGATTAAAGTCCTAAAATTCAAGATTAATTCTGTTAGGCCGAATACACAATTAATAATCAACTTTGTATGAGAGTTTAACAAGTAAAAGCGTTTATGCACTTAAAACTTCTTGTATTACGAACCCTCTTCGTGATGTAAAATATCACAAAGAGCTGCTAGGTTACAATAAAGATAATTCGTTGTACGATACCCTTCTAGGGTTAACCTAACTGTATTTATATAACATACAGCTACGATACAATCTCTAATTGATATTCCTAATAATCAGCTATACAATGATATCAATTACAGATTGTCACACGTCTCTTATGTCAACTCGATCTCTTTGATAGCTATCCAATCTTCAAAGATATCGCTTCCATAATAAATCTTCAATCACTGTTGACCAGTAGACGCTTCCTCCAGACAGAGTTTGACAAACTCTGTCGAGCTTCCATTTGTCAGAGTTTACACTAAACTCTGACTACTTCCAGCTAAACTCTGATAATTCACTGTAACACTTAAACACTGATTAAAACACATCAATTATATTTAACAATCTCCCCCAACTTGTTCATTAGCAAAAATGCACAAGTTAATGACAATAATTGATGATGTCAAAACAAATAGACACATACAGTGTTTATACAAATTCAGAGTTTAAGCTTCTACTTAATAAAAACTACAGAGAATAAGAAAATCCTTACAGACCTTAATCTCTTATCATTTCAAGATCTGGCATGGCTCTGAGATAATCAATCAGCAATCTTCTTTCTGCATTTTCAAGCTCAATCTTCATAGCTTCTTTAATTTCTCTGAGCTGAGGATCACTTTCATCTGTCTAGTAGATAACAGCCCTAAGATCATAAATTTTTTTCCTTCTCATCTCATTTCCCAGTCTGATAAATCTGACTTTTTCTGACTGTGAATTGAAATCAAGTACTGTGATTCCCAAATCAGTCTTTAACTTTGCAGTACCTTTCTTCATTTCAATGAGATTTCCTTTGTAATCCCTGTACTTAGGAACATATCTGCTATTATATTTCTCTCCTCTGATTGCCAGATTCTGAGTCATTCTCTGTCTGAGCACATTAGCAACTGATTGAGTCCTTCGACTATTCACCTTGAGAAGATACAAAACATACTCTAGTTCTTCCCAACATTTCAAGCCAATATCATCCTCACCAACTTTAAATACTGTCCCATCAGCCATGAAGTACAAAAGAAAATCCTTGTTTAAACTCTTTTGATGAACTAACTGTACTGATTCCAGTCTGTCCAAACTCTCTTGAGGAACACCACGACATGGAACAGCCAGTGAAGAAGGATCTCTAGGACCAGTATATTGCCTTTTGTCTCTGTGTGAACCTAGTCCACCCTTATTATTACCAACTTTGCCAGATAAAGCTTTTCCATCAGAAACATTCATAGAGACTCCAGATAATACATTTGGATCATGAATTGTTCCTTTCCCAAAAACCGATTTCAACTGAGAAGAGTGTAAAGGTGTGATCATCGCTTGTGATACAACAGAAGTTGTAACTTGCTTCTGTGAACTTTCTCCTTCAATGCCTTTTAGCTTGAGTTTAGCCTCTGCTGCCATTTCTTCCTTTGAAAACCGAGATCTTTGACTAACATCAGCCCTTTCTCTGATCACAACACCTTTAACAACAGGTCTAGGAGCTTTTCCTCTTTGTACCTTACCAGACTTTAAAGCTTTAAGATGTTCTTCTTGTAAACTCTTCTCTTCAGCTTCAATATCCTCAATCGTAACTCCTTCCTCATTCTCTTCAATAAACAGCTTAGCAGCCAATTCTTCATCAGTTTGTGGATTAGAAGGTAACAACAAACTCTTGGTCTTTGAAGTACCTTGAGTATCAGTATTTCTCCCAACAGACTGTGATTTTGATGACTTGCTAGTTCTCAGAGTTTGAACCTCTTCAACCTTGTTCTTTCCTTTACTACTTACCCCTCCATCTCCAGCACTATCCCTTCTGACAACTCTCTCCCCCCTTTTGACATCATCAGGCATAAGAATTGATGTAATTAACTCCAGGGAAGTAGCAATAGAATCAATTTTAGCAGATAAGTCAGACTGATTCTCTTCAACTTTACTCAGCCTGGCAAAGAGATTGTCTTGAGCTTTAGAGAATTTTGTAGTCACTAGTTTTGACTCTCTTTCCATTTTCATCTCTCTAGCTACAACCTCATTTCGCAAAGCAGTGATTGCCAATGTAGTATCATCAAATCTTCTATCCAGAGTTTTTACTTGAACTACAGTTGCTTTCAAGCAAGAAAGAATCTCTAGATTGGAGATAGTATCAGCAGTTTTCTTAACAAAATCAGCTGCTCTTCCTCGTGGAAAAATACAATCCTCTTTATACCATTCAGCAACATTCTTTGCAAATTGTGCTCTCTCAACTTCATGAGAAGTACAGGGTTGAGAGAAAGGTGTATGTTTATTGTCTGTTTGTACTGGTGCAGCATCAGAGTTTGCACTACTTTCACCTTCAGTTTCAACACTTGTAACGTTACCAGGTTCATCTTCAGCCATAGGTTTAGCAATTTCTTCTGTCGGCTTGTCAAGATTTTCTCCAGGTTGCTCAGGCTCAGCAACAAGCATAGACTGAGAAGCGACCTTGGTTGCCTGATTAATTTCTTCTCCTCCTTCAACAGTTTTGTGAGCATCAGATATTAACTCAGTATGAGATGCCACAGCTTCAGAAAGAACAACCGTAGGTTGATCAGCTACACCAATATCAGAGATAGGATCAGAGAATGGCATAAATGAATCAAGAATATCATTTATTGGAGAAACACCATCTCTAGCATACTCTTCTGTAGGAATTTTATCCTCTGCAGGCACTTCATCCTCTGCAGGTATTTCAGCCTCTGCAAGTATTGCATCTTTCTCAACTTCAACAGGAGGTGTTTGCTGTGAAACAACCTCTGGAGTATCAATATCTTCATCCACAGAATCATAGAATACCAGTTTTCTGCGTTTTGCTAGAGGTATATTATCTGAATCCTCTTCACTAGATGGTGACTTAGGCATTTTTGCCCGTATTTTTATTCTTTTCACTCTTCTAGTATAAACAGCTTCAGAGGATGTCCGTTTTGATTTTCTTTGTGTCTCTTTTGCCTGCTTAACACTTGCATGTTGTTCAGTTACTGCCTTCTTAACTCTGTGTGCTGACTGTGATTCTAGTGAAGATTGTGACGATTCAGAGTTTGTTTGTGGAGTGGGTGAAGGTTGTTTTGTAGGTGCTGAGTGAGCAGGTGATTCAGTGTTTGGTTTTTGAGTACGGTCAATGTTTAGTGGTTCTGGTTCAGGTTCAGGATGTGGTTCAGGTTGTTGTTGTGGTTGTGGTTGTGGTTGTTGTTGTGGTTGTTGTTGTTCTGGTTCAGGTTCAGGTTGTTGTGGTTCTTGTGGTTGGTTGAGAAAGTTTTGCAGAGCAAGTGGCATAACAAAAGCAGGGAGATTTGCTTTACCAACATCCTTGTTAGTCATATCAGAGAATATTCTCTTATTGACTCTAAAAGGATCAATTTCATCAGTATCATCAATTTCGAGACCAGGTACACAAGCATTGAACAACATTTGACAAAAACGAGCATAATAAACAGTAGTAGATTCTGACAGTTTATCACCTAAGCTCATCAGAACATGTCGACCAAAATCAAAATTAGTACCATAGTGTAGAGAATACCCGATTTGGAGACTGTCTATTGGAATGGCATCCCAGTTGGTGACTTTCTTCTGGAACGTCCTTGTGATGCAATCAAAGAAAAAGTTCCATTCCTTTCTAAGATTTGGTCTCTTTATACCGCCAAGCTTGTCAAGAGATTCCATGTAACCTATCTCTTGTAGCATCTCTCTCAAATAAGTTTCATTAACCAGAGTATAAGAAGTATGTGTTTCAAACCCCATTGTATCTCGTACAGTCTGTGGAGTAATCACATAATCTTGGTCTTCATAAGTGAAGATAATGTTAGGAGTTCCATTCTCTCCTCCATCCACATAAACTGAATTCTGCCAAAATGTAGCAATTTGAGACGCAGAGAGAGTAGCAGGTCCAATCAGAGCTTGTCCAATTTCTGAATCCCTCAAGAAGTTCTGCATTAGATGAAATGATTCTGGAACGCGTTGATGATAGAGTGGAGCTTCATAGTTGTTAGGAACAAACCGTAAACCAAGAGCAGTGAATGCTTTAGAAGCCATTGAGATAAGAAATTTGCAAGAATTTCCAAAAGAAATGTATGTAGAAAAGGTGTTTGCGTGAATGCCCAAGTGAAAAATACGAGAACTGTGAGATGTAAGAATAAAACACAATCGTTTGGACACAAAAGTGATTAAAGTAATTAAAAACCCAATCTCTTATGTAACAAACACTCAATCAGTTCCTAGATTAATGTGTAGTGGGACACGATAATAGGTAAGTGGGACACATTAATGGGCGAGTGGGTCACGTGCGCTTATTTTTAAGAAGAGTATATTAAAAATTAAAACATTAAAATATTTGATTTAAACAAAAATCAAATAATACTCTCTTAAAATATCTGGACCCAAGTAAAACCAGAATTTGAAGCGTTTACCTGTTGCCTTTAATAACCAGAATACGAAGCGTTTAAGAACTTCGTTCTTACCAATCTCTATTTAAGGCCTAGAGACTTGCTCAGATTATTTCATTAAACCTTTAACCTTTCAGTCTCCCCTGTAAAATCACAAACCCTTCAAACCAAATACTCTGAAAAACAATGGCCAACCTTACCATCAAAGAAAAGAACCTTCATCTTGTCGGGAATAGGGACATCTTCAGCTATACGCGTGAAGAATTTGAAGCGTTTGAGTGGGAAAGGCAGCTTGAGACGCTGTGGCTGCAAATGGATGCCGGTCTGGAAGAGATCGAGAGAGAGAAACCTGCAAGGGTGATCGACATCGATGCTGCCCTCCAAGCAACATTGGCATGGCTCTCCTCGAAGGCATCCTCATCCAACACCACCAACCATTGTTAATGAATATGTCAGCAAAAATAACCTTATCCCTTCAACTTCCACCCAAATAAAGTGGCAAAGATGGGATCTGGGAATTTTTGCTACAATGGAGTGGTTTGGACTGACCTTTTACTTTCCTGTTGAATAGATTAGCAGATAGAGAGAACAAAAAGATGTAATATTTGCTTGTAATCTCTTTCTTATTATCAATGAAAAGTTATGTTTCTCTAATCATATTCATTGTGTTCTGCAACTGTTATTTATGTTTTATGAACTGTTCTTTAAGAAAATAAATCAAGAAGAGAATATGAAAACTAATTAAAGTAATCATATAAAGAACACATTCATCACCAATCGACTGATTAACAGTTGTCAAAATCCCTATTTACCCCAAGATTTTCAAATTTTCCAAGTGAAAATTTACCTTAGAGTACAAATCACGAATCAACAGCGTTTGTCAATTGTCCAACTTTATCACCGAAACCCTTTCATAAATTGCACAGTTGTGAATATATGTGTGTGTGAAGCAGAGTTTACTAAATCAATTTTTAGAGCATCTAATTTTTCATAAAATCCATAAAGTAAATCAATAAACACTGGATGCACAAACTGTCATAGTAAACACTGATTGTATGATGAAAGCTAAACTCTGAAGTACTCATAACTATATACATTGACTTTTATTTTATACCCCCTCTATATACATTTTTTTTTATTTCATTTTTATATATATATATATTTTTTTTTTTCAATTTTTTTTCATTCCAGTAATCAGAGGTTGGAACCAGTCACCAAAAATTCAAAAATTTTAGCCCTTATCATTTTGATAAGTTCCTGGGTCATCCTAGTATTTAACTAGTCACCAAAAATCAGAGAATTTTAGCACATATTATATACCAATAGGTTCCTGGGTCATCCTAGTATCTAACATAATCTCAAAGGAGTATAACAACCTATATACATTTTCTTTGGGGTATTGCAGTAAGCTTTTTATTCTACCAGAGTATAACTAACAGAGTTTAGAGTTCATCAACATCAGTAGTTTTTCTTGTAAGGTAATGCACACAGTATTTATAGACTCAGAGTTTAGGACAAAATAAACTAAGAGATGCTATAAATATGAGCCAGTATCATGCTTGTGTTAACTTTCTGCACAATCTAAGATTAGATCAAAATAACTCAGAAAGATTCATGATTAATTGCTGAGAATCATGCTTCATACATATTTCTTCATTGGTGTTTTCATTCAGACAGAAATCAACTCAGAGTTCACAGAGTTTATCAAACTTATTAACAGTGAATTACATATAGGCATGCTGACAGAGTTTAACAGAGTTTAATCAACAGAGTTCACTTAGCATTTAACCAATCAGGAAATATGACTAATACATCACATAAGTAAAGTTTGAATCTAACCAACATTCCTAGTTAGAACCAGAGACCATTCCTAGTTCATTGACCAGTCTTGTAAATGTAGCTTCACTCAATGGTTTAGTGAAGATATCTGCAAGCCGTTGTTCTGTAGATACAAAATGTAGTTCAATATTTCCTTCTTCCACATGTTCTCTGATGAAGTGGTACCTTATGCTGATGTGCTTGATCATTGAATGCTGTACTGGATTACCTGTCATAGCAATAGCACTTTGATTATCACAGTAAATAGGGATATTACTGTACCTCAATCCATAATCCAGCAATTGATTCTTCATCCATAAGATCTGTGCACAACAGCTACCAGCTGCAATATACTCTGCTTCTGCTGTAGATGTAGAGATTGATTTCTGTTTCTTGCTGTACCAGGAAACAAGTCTGTCACCAAGAAATTGACAACTTCCACTAGTGCTCTTTCTGTCTACCTTGCAGCCTGCAAAGTCTGCATCAGAATACCCAAGTAGCTTGAAATTTGATTCTCTAGGGTACCACAGACCTAATGATATGGTGCCCTTAAGATACTTGAAGATTCTTTTCACAGCTGTCAGATGTGGCTCTCTAGGATCTGCCTGAAACCTTGCACAAAGACAGGTTGCATACATGATGTCAGGCCTACTAGCTGTCAAGTATAGGAGAGATCCTATCATGCCCCTGTAGTTTGTCATATCCACTGAAACTCCTGTGTCTTTGTCCAATTTAGTTGCTGTTGCCATGGGAGTTGATGCAGATGAACGGTCAAGCATACTAAATTTCTTGAGAAGATTTCTGGTATATTTTTCTTGATTAATGAAAATTCCATCATCTGTTTGTTTCACCTGTAGGCCTAGAAAGTAACTAAGCTCTCCCATCATGCTCATTTGATATCTGGACTACATGAGCTTGGCAAACTTCTTACAGAGTTTATCATTAGTAGACCCAAAGATGATGTCATCAACATAAATTTGAACTAAAAGGAGGTCACTTCCTTGATTGAAATAAAACAGAGTTTTGTCAATTGTTCCTCTGTTGAATCCACTTTCTAGAAGAAACTGAGCAAGTGTCTCATACCATGCTCTTGGTGCCTGCTTAAGTCCATATAGTGCCTTATCTAGCCTGTAGACATAATCTGGATATTTGGGGTCCACAAATCCTGGTGGTTGTTCAACAAACACTTCTTCTTCAAGCTTTCCATTCAGAAAAGCACTTTTCACATCCATCTGGAACACTTTGAATTTCTTGTGAGAGGCATATGCTAGAAAAATTCTAATTGCCTCCAATCTTGCAACTGGAGCAAATGTTTCATCATAGTCTATTCCTTCCTGCTGTGAATAGCCTTTTGCTACCAGTCTAGCCTTGTTCCTTGTGATAACACCTTCACTGTCAGTCTTGTTTCTGAAAACCCATTTAGTACCAACAATAGATCTGTTCTTTGGCCTTGGTACAAGAGTCCAAACTTCATTCCTTTCAAATTCATTCAACTCTTCCTGCATTGCTGTTATCCAGTCTGCATCTTGAAGAGCTTCTTCCACTTTCTTTGGTTCATTTTTAGACAAGAATGCATGAAACAGACATTCACTTGCAGTAGCACTTCTTGTCTTTACTTTTGCATCTGGATCACCAATTATCAAACCAGGTGTATGAGATTTAGTCCATTTTCTAGCAGAAGGTAAATGACTTCTATCAGCATGTGATCCTCCCCCTTGATCCATGCTCTTCTGATTTTGTTGTGATCTATCTTCGTTTTCTGAGACTCCCCCTGAACTTGACTGCCCAGAGTCAGAATTTGAATTTTCAGAGTTTGAAGCATCAGAGTTTGATCCAGATTTTTCAGTTGACTCAGTATCAGTGTTTGAGTCTTCATCTTGATCATGCTCCCCCTCAACTGGTTCTCCCCTTAGTTGTGACTGAGAAGTTTCTCCAGTGTTTACCAGTAGGGGTTCAGAGTTTGTTTCAACAGAGTCTGTCAGAATTGTTTCATCAGAGTTTCCTTCATCAGAGTTTAAATCTTCATTCTCAAAGTTCAGTTGATCATATTCATCTTTGTCCTCAAGTCCAGTTATCTTCTTATCATCAAAAGAAACATGTATAGATTCCATGATCACTTTAGTTCTCAGATTGTAAACTCTGAATGCCTTTGTTGACAGTGGATAACCAACAAAAATTCCTTCATCTGCCTTTAGCTCAAACTTGGTCAACTGTTCTGGATGAGTCTTCAAAACAAAACATTTGCACCCGAAAATATGAAAGTATTTCAGGTTAGGCTTCTTTTTCTTCACCATCTCATATGGTGTTTTTCCATGCTTATTGATCAGTGTTGCATTTTGAGTAAAACAAGCAGTTTGAACAGCTTCTGCGCAGAAATAAGTTGGCAATTTTGCTTCATCAAGCATAGTTCTGGCAGCTTCAATTAAGGTTCTATTTTTCCTTTCAACTACACCATTTTGTTGTGGTGTACCAGGTGCTGAAAATTCTTGTTTCACTCCATTGTCCTTGCAGAATTCTTCCATTGTTGAATTTCTGAACTCTGTTCCATTATCACTTCTGATGATTCTGACTTTGTTGCTTGATCCTTTGTCCAGAAGCTTCACATGCTCCATCAGAGTTAATGCAGTTTCATCCTTCTTTGCTAGAAAATAGACCCAAGTGAATCTAGTGTATTCATCAACAATGACTAAAGCATATTTCTTCCTTGCAATAGACATAACATTTACTGGACCAAAGAGATCAACATGCAGAAGATGATAGGGATCAGTGATAGAAAATTCTGTCTTGCTCTTGAAAGATGACTTCCTTTGTTTAGCCTTCTGACATGAGTCACACAGGCCATCAACATTTAACAGAGCCTTTGGGAGTCCTCTTACAAGATCCTTTCTGATCAATTCATTGATGTTGTTCAAGTTCAAATGTGAGAGTTTCTTGTGCCACTTCCAACTCTCTTCACTAGACATTCTTGTAGACAGGCATACAGCTTTTCCAACAGTCTATCAAAAGCTTGATTTCATAAATGTTGTTTTGCCTGTGACTAACTAGAACAACCTTTCCTGTAGATTTACTGATTACTTCACAATATTCAGGTTGAAAATCTACATGATATCCCTTGTCACAGATTTGACTCACAGATAGCAAGTCATGCTTGAGTCCTGGGACATGAGCTACATTGTTAATGATGACATTTCCAAGATTAATATTGCCATATCCCAATGTTCTTCCTACATTGCCATCACCATAGGAAACTTTTGGGCCAGCCTTCTCCTCATATTCTGATAGCAGGGCTTTATTTCCAGTCATGTGTCCTGAACATCCACTATCCACGACTAGGGTTGCCTCCCTGTTGCCCTGCAATCACAAGCAATTACTGAGGATTAGTTTTAAGGATCCAGACTTGCTTGGATCCTTTGGCATTCTTAACTTTGTTAGCTTTTGCAGCGGAATTAACATTATCAGAGTTTGAGCTAACAGTATCAGTGTTTACACTTGCAGTATCAACTTTAACCCATTTCAGATTGGGTTTTAGTTCATAGTAATTATGATAGATAGCATGATATTCTCTGCAAGTATAAATGGAATGCCAAGTGCTTCCACAGTGTGTGCATAAAGTCTGTGGCTTAGTTCTAGCAAAATCCTTCTTTACCTCAGACTTTGTAGGTAAAGAATTTATATTTTTATTTTTCTTGCAGAAATTTACAAGATGCTTAGTACTACCACAGTTATGACATGTCTTTCTTGGAGCATAACTAGCAAGCATTGGTTTATTTCCTGAAGTGATGCCTACTTTTCCATTTCTGTTCTTGTTTGACACTTTCTGTTTCTCAAAAGATTTTAACTCCTTCAGTTTATGTTTGAGTTGTTTATCTGTCATTGAACCAATATTAACCTGTTTAACACTAGTTTTTACTGGTTTACTTTTGACAACTTCCTTTTCATTTTCAGACAAAAATTTACTGGTTCCATGAACAAAATGAGTTCTGACTTTAACTTGATTTTGAAATCTAAGTTCATCTCCCTCATTATAACCTAGACCAACAGTGTCTGTTTGAAAAATCTGTTGAGTGTCCTTTCCAGAATTAGTCCAAGTCCTAATTTTATTATTTGCTTCCTCCAACTCTGACTCTAGTTGTTTATACTTCTGAAGCAAATTCTGTTCTTTGCAAACAGCATCATCTCTCTCTTTCTGAACTTGTTGCATGTTTTCAAGTTTTTCTTCAACAAGTTTATTTCTAACCTTAAGTTCAGAATTTTCAGCTTTTATCCTCTCATTTTCTAAAGTCTGATCCCTATAACTTATATGCAATGACTTAAGATAAATTCTTAATTGAGCAGTGTCATCAATATTATAAGCATAGGTAGTTAGAGGTACCTGATTTTCAGAGGATTCTAATTCAGTAGTAGCCATGAGAGCATAGTTCACTTCTTCATCAGAATCTGAAGTATCTGCCCAATCTCTGCCTTTAGTGTAGAGTACCTTTCCAGTTTTACCCTTCTTGCACTCAGGAGCATAGTGACCCATCTCCTTACACTTGTAGCATTGAATTTCAGACTTATCCTTCTTCCCTTTAGAATCTCTCTTATCAGACTTCCTGTAGCTTTTCCTGTCTTCATTTGAATCCCTAGAAAACCTTTTTCCTTTCTTGAAATTCTTGAAGCCCATTTTCTTGAAAGTCTTCACCATCAACACAGCCATTTTCCTCATTTCTTCTTCATCATCCTCAGAGTCAGATGATTCAGAAGAGTTTGAATCATAATCAGAGTTTGGTGATTCACTTTCTGAATGTATGACCAAAGTTTTCCCTTCATTTTCCTTCTTGTTGCCTCTTTCTTATGAGGCTTCTCTTCAACATTAAGAGCAACAGACTTTCCTTTCCTGCTTGATCTCCTGTTTCTCTGCTCCATTTCCAATTCATGAGTTTTGAGCAGTCCATAAATTTCATCAATCTCTGTTTCAGCAAGATCATAGTTGTCTCTAATAGTGGTTGTTTTCACATCCCACTTTTCAGGTAGAGAAAGAAGAAACTTGAGATTCGAGTCTTCTAGATCATACTCTTTGTTGACCAATGACAGATCATTAATCAGTTTACAGAATCTATCAAATGTTTCTGTCATGGTCTCTTCAGGTTTAGCCTCAAAATGCTCATACTCTTGTGTGAGTATGTTTCTCCTATTCTTCTTAATAGCCGCAGTTCCTTGACACCTGACTTCAAGAGCATCCCATATTTCTTTTGCAGTGGTGCAGTTAATGACTTTGTTAGACATAACATTGTCTAAAGCACTATGCAGTAAATGCCTAACTTTTGCATCCTTAGCAATTGATGATAGATCTTCAGGAGTCATGTCCTTCTTTTCCTTTGGAACCATTTTTGCTTCTTCACCAGCAACTGCAACAGATAGCTTTGTAGGATTGTGAGGGCCTTCATAAATCCTGTCAAGATATTCTGGATCTGTAGCCTCCAGAAACATAGTCATCTTGACCTTCCACATAGCATACTCTAATGGCCTCAGAATAGGAACCCTGATTGGTTCATAACGACTCACAGTAGTAGGAGCTTTTCAGAAACAGTAGGTGTTGGTGGAGGAATTGCTGCCATGATTATTTTTGTGTTTGGATCTTAACCTGTAATAAAGTAACAGATTGGCTCTGATACCACTTGTTAGGCCGAATACACAATTAATAATCAACTCTGTATGAGAGTTTAACAAGTAAAAGCGTTTATGCACTTAAAAACTTCTTGTATTACGAACCCTCTTCGTGATGTAAAATATCACAAAGAGCTGCTAGGTTACAATAAAGATAATTCGTTGTACGATACCCTTCTAGGGTTAACCTAACTGTATTTATATAACATACAGCTACGATACAATCTCTAATTGATATTCCTAATAATCAGCTATACAATGATATCAATTACAGATTGTCACACGTCTCCTATGTCAACTCGATCTCTTTGATAGCTATCCAATCTTCAAAGATATCGCTTCCATAATAAATCTTCAATCACTGTTGACCAGTAGACGCTTCCTCCAGACAGAGTTTGACAAACTCTGTCGAGCTTCCATCTGTCAGAGTTTACACTAAACTCTGACTACTTCCAGCTAAACTCTGATAATTCACTGTAACACTTAAACACTGATTAAAACACATCAATTATATTTAACAAATTCTCATAAACTCTAAAATAAAAAAATGCATCCAATTACATCAGCAATTACACCAGGTTAACAAATAAAGAAGCTACGGAACTAAATTTAAAACACCACCACAGCCGCCGGCTCCGTGAGCTTCATTGCCGGCGACGATGACTTGTGGCGGCCACCTGAACCGCGGTGCTCCAGCGACCAATCACCTCATAACCTTCTGTACTCCCTTATCCCTCCATAAAACACATAGAAATCGAATCTAGTTCAATTGCATGTCAACCCTCTAATACACATGCACACCCACTTGACTTACATACACATGACACATATACACACGAGCACACACCTATACATGTTTATACACACAAGAATTTGTAAGAAATTGAAAGTAATTGGATGGGTTGATGAATTACAAAGAAGAAGAAATCGAAAGGGAGAGAGCAGAGAGTTTTTGGTCGATTGGAAATGAAGAAGAGTGGATAAATGGTAGGCGGTGGGTGTTAAAAGGCTGGGGGTTTATTTATATAATTTAATAATGCTGAAAAACTTAAAAAAAATCTGTTTTTAACCATTTTAAAATCGAAATAAATTAGAAATTAGTTGAAAAAAATATTTTTTTTTAAAATTCTAAAATAAAATTTAGGAAATTACAGACCTCCCCATATTTTTAAAATAATTTTGGGATCAAAAATGATTTTGATATGATTTTTACAAGTTTAACATCTTTCAATGCAATAAAGCTTTTTAAATCATTTAAAAATACTTAATCACACAATTAAATACTCCTACCAATTTTAAAAACTAAATCATATCACAAAGATAATAATGCAAAAGATTTGACGATTTAAAACGACTCCAATAATTTTATAAAATTTTTGGAAGATTAAAAATGCATATTTAAAATAGTTTTAATGCACCAAAAATGCAATTAAAATTCTACGAACACATACGGCACATACCAATCATCATATAATCATATAATCATGATTTCACACATATCTTCACTTCACAAAATATCCATATCATATAAATTCACATTTATCAATTAACTAAACACTTAAATAATTGCGAAAAATTCTAGGTCGTTAATCTCTACTGGTTGCTCTTCATAAGATAGATCTGGCTGGATCTCAATAGGTTCATACTCGATTACGTGATTCGCATCAGGATTGTACTTCTTAAGCATAGATACATGGAACACATTATGAATATGGTGCATGTGCAGTGGTAGCGCCAACTCGTAAGCAACTTTTCCAACTCGCTTCAAAATCTCAAATGGTCCTACATATCTTGGACTTAGCTTTCCCTTTTTACCAAATCTCGTAACTCCTTTCCACGGTGACACTTTCAACAATACTTGATCTCCTATCTCAAAATTCATGTCCTTTCTTTTTAAATCAGCATACTTCCTCTGACGATCCTGGGCAGTAATTAATCTCTTCTGAATAATCTCAACTTTCTCCTTCATCTGTTGGAGCAGTTCTGGTCCTAAAATTTTCCTCTCACCAACTTCTTCCCAATACACTGGCGATCTACACTTCCTTCCATACAAAGCTATATATGGTGGCATTCCGATACTCGCGTGATAACTATTGTTGTATGAAAACTCAACCAATGGCAAATATTCATCTCAACTTCCTATGAAATCCAATGCACAAGCTCTTAACATATCTTCTATAGTCTGAATAGTCCTTTCACTCTGGCCATCTGTTTGTGGATGGTAAGCTGTACTCATCTTGAGCTGGGTTCCTAGGCATTCTTGAAATTATCGCAAAAACCTCGAATTGAATCGTGGGTCTCGATCAGATACTATCGAAACAGGAACTCCATGATGTGACACAATCTCCTTCAAATATAAATGCACTAACTTGTCCAATGAGAATCTTTCGTTAATCGGTAGAAAATGTGCAGACTTTGTCAATCGATCAATAATTACCCAAATCGCATCATGATTCGCTTTAGTTCTTGGCAATCCTACTACGAAATCCATGGCAAGGTGTTCCCACTTCCACTCAGGAATATCTAACGGTTGTAACAATCCGCTTAGCTTTTGATGTTCCGCTTTGATCCTCTGGCAGGTATAACACTTACTTATCCATTCTGCAATTTCTCGCTTCATATCTGGCCACCAAAAGTTTTCCTTCAAATCTCGATACATTTTCATACTTCCCGGATGAATAGAATATCTCGAACTACGGGCTTCACTCAGAATCTCATTCTTCAACTCCTTCACATTAGGAATCCATATCCACTTTCCAAATCTTGAAATAACTTGATTGTAACAGCCCCAGATCCGGGGTCGGGGATCCGGTCATTACGGACTCAATTTCCATCCACAAAACCAACATAAATTAAATTACAACTTTGTGACCCAAAACAACAACATAAAACACACCAGTTATAGTCCCAGAGATGAAATCAGAGTAACTATCAAATATTATTAATCACGAGTTTGAGTTATTACAACCCAAAAGAATTACAATTTAACTTACATACTCTTTGCCATCCATTTACATAAGTCATACTTGTCATTACATCGGATACTCAAGTGCTATCAATTAGCCTACCAGTAGCTTCCTCCTCAGCAGTGGTAGCTATGATATCAGCGGGTAACCCTCTCACGGCTGTCACTTGATTGCGTTGAGTGTGCCTTGTGCGGCCCATCAGATCTAGCCGTTGTTGTGATATAATAAATAAGGCAAGGGTGAGCAATAGCCCACCAACAATAATGTATACTGAACAATAATATATATAACAGTTCAAAAGTATTTTTGAAACCATATGCCATGCATTAACGAACATAGTGCCAATATAATATAAACGATGAAGTTACGAGGTATTTTAGAGTACTTGTAGTTCTGAACAGTTTTCAAACCCTGTCAACACGAGTGATACATTATGTTACAGAAAATAAATAGATTTGGATGATGAACCAATGCTGGAGTATGTCGCGCCAGATGACACTACCTTACGATGATCAGTCACAGGTCGTGCACCTCTGAATTTGTTTCTCTACATGTAGAAGGAAGAACATATGGACACCACCATATGCCGGATCTCCCTATCCATCTTTGGGCTTAGTCGGGGCCGGTGCCACTCGGACCCTATTTCCAGGATGGACTATCCCACAGCCTCTTATACCAGTTTACAATGATGGACTGTCCCACAGCCTCTTACACAAAGTTTCAATGATGGACTGTCCCACAGCCTCTTACACAAATACTCCTAGTTCGAGTAAATCCATGACTCTGAAACGTAAAGCTCGTCCCCCTTTCCCCAAGTGTAATACTTGTTGATAGGACTCCACAAAGTAGTCGTATCTAGTTGGAAAGGAAAATTCACCAATATTTCCCAAGCAGTAGCTTGTTAATGGATATCGACTTGTTCCAACAATATTACCCCTCGAATGATGAGAAGTAACAAAATGACTCATTTTGATGAATAGCAACCAAGTTGCGAGTGAAATGAATAGTTTCAAAAGTTTTATGATCGGGAAGTCAAACAATTAAATAACAGCTCTCAAGTAAGGTTCCCTCATAATTTGGAAGATAGATTTGAGTGAAGAATAGAATTTTGGGAACCTTCCCTTGATAAAAATAGTCATAATAAGACTCAAAAATATTTTACATAATTTTTGAAGGTCGAAGATAATATTTTAATAAAATAATATATTTTAAAACTAATTAAAAGAATTACATAAATATTCAAAGAATATTTATTAACTCATAAATGTTTAAAGAATGTTCTTAATATAAAATATTGCTCAAGGTAACCCTCGAATGAATATATAAAATATTCACGAAATACAGAATTCATCGAATGAATATTCCAAATAATATTCAAGAAATAAGTAAGACCTTAAACGGATTTTCAGAATAATATACATTACAGAAATAAAGCTCAAATGAATGTTCCAAAATAATATTCATCTAAATCAATAGCCTCAAATGAATATTCAAAATAATATTCATTAAATAAATAATCTCGAATGGATATTCAAATAACATTCCTCGAATAATTTCCAAGTAATCAATACTTATGGAAATATAAATAATGTTCATAAATAACATTCTTCAAATAATCTATCACTAGAATCCCTCCGGGTTTCCATGACTATCTCTATATTACAAAATACCGACTCCCTGTCTATATTTAATGAAGGAAGATCACATGCCCTTCACTAAGGGTCTTAGCAATATCCGGCTTATAACTAGTATATCATATCTAGCTTATAAGCGAACATCAATTCATGGAACAAGAATATAATTTGAAAGCAGGCATGCATGCTATGGCATATGTATAATAACATTCAATCATATATATTATCACAAAAACAGTTCCAAAGTATTGGAAACTTGCCTGGTAATCTGGTAGGGATAGCGTGTCCTGGGTCAGCTCGGTGATCTATAAACAATCAAAGTATTCGAGATTAATCACTTAACGCTTTTAAAAGGCTAAGTATATACTTAACTTAGGTCGAAACATGTTTTCGAGTTATCTCGTTATGCACTCTCTAGTGTAACTCTTATTAACACTGTTATGACCCGACATTTGCTCGTTATTAAGGCTTGTCATTACACTTACACTTGGTAGGTACTTATGCCACAAAAGTGCTAAGGTTGGTCGTTTACTAATAAATTTTATACCTTGAGATTTATTGACCGTTATCTAAGTGGTTTTCCAAAGTTATAACCACTTGTTCTTTTTTAGGGATTCATTCGTACTTAACCCTGATTCGAACATTTTTATAAAATCGAAAAATGATCCATTTGACATGAGGTTTTCTCTCATACCTTTCTTATGATCTCTAATATTTAATTATCAAGATTTACCACTGAATTATTAATATTACGGGGGTTCAATTTCAGTTACGAATTCACACTTATGGTTTCGAACCTCTTTTACGATTTCGACCATAACTCCTAAACCGTAAGTCCGTTTCCTTCGATTCTCAGGCCAAAACGATCTATGACTCGAGATCTACAAGGGTGTGTCATATAATCATCAAGGCTAGAAATTTATACCTAATGTGATTCACATTTTTAAAAGGTTAACGAAATTTCGGCATTACGATAGCTATAAATCGAACGTTTCAAAATCCATTTCGTCACAACCAAGCCACACCGGGCATACCATGCATTTTATACACATGAAACTCATCTTAATAAGTCCAAGAATGTCTCACTTCACCATCATAATCATCATATATCTTAGATCAACATAACTAACTACATAATCATGCTTACATTAACATCATAATCATAACTAAGCTAAATACAACAAGAACATGCATAAATCCCAAAGTAAGAGCTAGGGTTCTTAAGAGATATACCTTCCTTGGAGTATGTAAAAGCCTTACTAAGCTTGATCTAGTCCTTGTATATCCTTAATATAGCTTAGATCATCCAAAGAAATCAAGAAATCAAAGTTAGTTTCTAGAAATCGCTATTCACCCTCATCTTGGACGATTTATTTGAAAATGAAAGAAGTGGAGTTTGAATCTAAGATTCTTAGGATATCTCTAATATGAAATGTTGTACTCACCATAAAAATTTGGAGATCAAACAATTGTAAGAACCCCGATTTTTGGTTGGAATTAAAACTTTTATTATTGGATGAATATGGATTCAAATACTTATGTGTCATGAAGAATGCTATTGGTTTACAATCTAGATAAGAATTATCTATCTCCTAGGAAGTTAAGATTTGATAATTCCAAGGGGGAAGGTTATTCTTATGTCATCCAAATCGATATCTGTTATCAGTCTAGTGGTTCCGAAAAAGGGTTAAGGAACGATCGAAAGAGAACCGGGACATCTATATAACCCTAAAAGAATAATAAGAGAATAAAGAGTGAATAGTGTTTTTAGTGGAAATGAGAATATTATTAGACGACGCTATGTGGAAGTATTCAGAACGGATTTCTGAGTTCGTATTAGTGATCAAGGGGGAAAATGAGTGTATGTAAAAGCTGTTGGATTCTGAAAAACAGCACTTTTATTTTCTCCGAGATTTCCCTGGACACGGGAAGACTTAAGGATTTATAAATAAGAATTAAGGAATTTAATTCGGGAATTATTGAGAAAGATGGAGAATAGTATTATAAATATTTAGAAGGTTTCCGGTAAAACCCTAACTAGAAATTCTTGAGATATTCTTATGAACGATCAATGAAATTGAGCAATAACCGGACAAAGAACAAGCATAGGATCAAGATGCATGCATGTGCAAGTGGATATGACCAAGTAACTAAATAGTTACAAGAGTAACTAGTACACTTAGAGAGCAAGCCAAGCACTTAGCTTCCTCACCACAATTCATCAACACTTGTCCACCCCAAGAACCTCATCCATGACCTCATGCCTTTAATAAAGTGGCTTTATGGCTAAGATATTATCTTAATCTCATCAATAATTCATTTTATTACACAACACCAAAAAAGAGAAGCAAAGAAACTCCATATCTCTCTCATTCTCCACAAATTGCCCAGAAAAACACCCTCAAGGAAGAAAATTCATATCTCCATTTCTATCCATGATAAAATCAATAAATTTTAACCAAAGCCTCTCCACTCCATGGGCAATATTCGCTCCAAATTTCATAGCAATCCAAGTAGTATAGCCTAGTCAAATCACCTCCCCAAGTTGAAGAAGCAAACTGTCCTGATGCTTGACAGTTTCTGGACTGATTTTCAAACGGCCATATCTCCTTCGTTTCTTAATGAAATTTGGTGTTCTTTAGCTTGTTGGAAATCTTGTTAGATGCTCTACAACTCTCCATTAGGAGCCTCGTCCAAGAAAGCAGGGTAAGGGTCTCGTTTTTGTAAATCTTTGAACTGATGAATAGTAATTTTTAAGAACTAAGTTTAGTTTTATTGTTTCTTTGGATGATCCAAGCTTGTTTAAGGTGTTCTAAGGGCTATACAAGTTTTTATAACGCTAGTAAATACTCCAAGGAAGGTATATCTCACCTAAACCCTAGATCTTACTTTGAGTTTTATGAAGTTTTGATGAGATCTTAAGTGGGTTGTAAGATGAGTTCTTGATTGTTGTGTTAATAGTTGTTTAAGACTTGATTTGTTATGTTTATGTTGTGTGGTGGTCATGAGACCTTACCACTGGCCTTAGAGCCTCTTGACAGTAGTAAATGATGTTGTTAAGCCATGAGTTGCTTTGATGATGTGCTTGAGGCATGTACGAATTTGGATCGTTCGAGTTATAGCCATCGTAATGCCCGATTTTCGATAACCTTAAAGAATTCGTGCATCACAGTAGGGTTAGTTGTTTTAACTGGTTATGAACATGATATGTCTTTGTAGATCTCGAGCCATAGGTCGTTTTGGCACAAGAATCGAAACATTCCGACTTACGGTTTAGCAGTTATGGTCAAATTACTAAAATTGGTTCGAAACTGTAAGTAAAAGTTTGTAACTTCAATTGAACCCTCGTAAAGCATGTTACTCAGTGGAGAATCTTGATAAATAAATACTAGAGTTCATAAGAAAGGTATGAGAGAAAACCACATGTCAAACGGATCGTTTTTCGATTTTATAAAAATGTTTGAATCAAGGTTAAACGCGAACGAACCCCTTAAAAGTATAACTTTGGTTATAACTTAGAAAACGAACGATAAAACTCGAGGTATAATCTCGGTTTGTAATCGAACGACTTTAGAACTTATACGACTTAAGTATATACCAAGTGTGGGTATGATGACATGTCTTAATAACGAACAAATGTCGGATCGTATCGGTGATAAAAAGAGTTACACTAAAAGGTGTATAACGAGATAATTCGAAAATGTGTTTCGACTTAAGTGAAGTTTATAATTAGACTTTTAAAAGGTGTTAAGTGGTTAATCTCGAATGTTCTGATTGTTTATAGATCATCGATCAGACCCAGGACACACTATCTCTACCCACACCCGATTACCAGGCAAGTTTCCAATACCTTGGAACTGTTGTTGTGATAATATGTTTATCTGTGTTTCTGATACATATGCCATAGCATGCATGCCTATTGTCAAATTATATTATGATACCTATTCCCTGAATTGATATTGGCTTATAGACTAGTTACGAATTATCAGTTATAAGCCAGATTGTTTTGGTAAGACCCTTAGCGAAGGGCATATGATATTCATTCTTAAATATAGACCGGGAGTCGGTATTTCGAGATATATAAATAGTCGAGGAAACCCAGAGGGATTCCAACGGTAGATTATTATTTATTTTGAGGAATGTTATTCGAGTATTATCTCAGTCGAGAGATATTAAGTGAATGTAGTTTCGAATATTCATTTAGAGTTGATTATTTAATGAATATTATTTTGATATTCATTGGAATTTTATTTATTAAATGAATATTACTTTCGAATGTTCATTTAATGTTTTATGTACTTGATGAATATTATTTTAAAATATTCATTGGAAGTTCTATTTACTTAAGGGATATTACTTCGAATATTCCTTTAAAGTTTTGATTACTAAATGAATATTATTTGGATATTAATAATATTCATTTGGAAGATTATTTCTTAAACGAATATTATTTTCAAATATTCATTTAATGTTTGACTTATTTATTGAATATTATTTTAAATAATTATTGGTGCTTAATTATTTAATGAATATTATTTTGAATATTCATTTAAGGAGGGATTTATTTAGTAAATAATTCTATATATTCATTCGAGGATTACTTACGAGCAATATTATGATTTAATAATATTCCGTAATTATTATTGAGTTAATAAATATTCTTGGAATATTTATTTAATTCTTTTAAATTCTTTTTAAAATGATTTATATTATTCGAAGATTATCTTTCACCTCCAGATATTATGTAAAATATTTCGGAGTCTTTTTACGACTATTTTATTAAGGAAAGGTTCCCAACTCTTTATTTTTCATTTAAACTATATTAAAAGGATTTAAATGCTCGCTCAAACTTCCATATTATAGGGGAACCTACTTGAGCAATGTTATTTATCTTATTTACTTCCCGGTCATAAATCTTGTAAAACTATTCTTTTCACTCGCAACTTGGTTGCTGTTTATCAATTGAATATTTGAGTAACCTTCTCATCATTCGAGGGGTAAGATTATTGGAACAAGATAATATCCTCTAACAAGCAGCAGCTTGGGAGATATGATGTTGAATTTTCCTTTCCAACTAGATACGACTACTTTGTGGAGTCTTATCAACAAGTATCATACTTGGGGAAAGGGGGACGAACTTTACGTTCAGAGTCGTGAACTTCTTTTCGAACTTGGAGTCGTGTAAGTGGCCGAGTAGCCCCGGTCCATCCCATTGGCCCAACCGTTGGCCGGGGAGACCTAACAGGGCGGTAGACAAGTAAATCCGTCAGTTCTTCCTTCTACCGGTAGTAAATCTAAATTGAGCTGTACAATCTGCGACTGATCATCGTAAGGATTGGAACATCGGGCGCGGTGAATACTCCAGCATTAGTTCATCATTCAAATTCTTTTATTTTCTGCAATATTATCATTGTTGGCAGTATTGGAAAAGTATTCATAATTGGAATTGCAATATTTTTCCTGCAAGTTCCTCTTTTATGATAAATGATAATATCTTGCTTATCTTTGACATAGCAGATATTCCCACCTATATATGCATTTTGAGTTACCTTGTAACTTCATTGTTTATGTTAAACTGGCATCATTTCCGTAAATGCATGGCATATGGTTTGAAAGATACTTTTGAACTGTTATATATTATCGTTCAGTTATACATTATTGTTGGTGGGCTATTGTTCACCCTTGCTTTATTATAATATCACAACAACAGCTAGACCAGATGACTCGCATAAGGCGCACTCGACGTTGGCGAGGACGATGAGACTACTAGAGCCAAAGAGAAAGCTATTGGTAGGATAGATTCATTCTTTCAGTACCAAGTATATGGGCTAGTATGACTTATGCAAATGGATGGCAAAGAGTATGTATTTATATTGTAATTCTTTTGGGTTGTAAGAACTCCAAATGTGATTAATAAAATTTGATTGTTACTCTGATTTCATCTCTGGGACTATAACGGGTGAGTTTTATAATGTTGTGTTGGGTCATAAAGATGTAATTTATTTTATGTTGAAGTAAGTTCAAGTATTGTGGACAGCAATGGAGACCGTAACGACTGGATCCCGGACCCCGGATCTGGGGGCGTTACAGGAATGGTATCAGAGCGTACGTTATAAACCCCAGAGATGAGGCAATGTTAAAATAATAAATTCACTAAGATAATAAGAACTCTTGCCAAGTTCATAGTTGGACTACATAATGTAGTGCTGACATATAAAACCCTTATGGGAACTCTTAAGTATCATGATAGTAACTTAGCTCGATATCGTATTGATGAGTAAGGCGACAGACCTTGAGGCATACATGCAACAACACGATGATGCTTTATTATATGCTGAAGATCAGTGGGTAAATTCGATAGAGTACCCTACTGGAGACCCGGAAGAGGTTCCAGCAGATAAGGACAGTCCTGTTAGGATAAGGAGCTTACCCTTGAGGAATGGCCGCAGCCAGAAAGACTGAGATGATTAATGTATAATGCTCAGAACAGTGAGCATAAAGAACTGAGCTATTAGTAAGAGAACTGAAGATTCATGTTGGATTCGAAGCCGGACTACTGGATGTAGTACCAGCAACTAAGATGGATTGGAAGAATCACTTGAGATCTTATACGGGAATAGATAAGAATCCTTAGAGACTTTCATATTAACGAAAAAAGAGCTAGAGGGATGTATGATTATCAAAGACATTGATATAGGACGAGGAGCAGAGTCCCAAGGAATAGTTGAGAAAGAGGCAGTAAGTGCCATACCATTTGATAAATGAATTAGTATGAATATTGTCAGTAATAATTCGCCATGAGAGGGCAGATGTCATAGGTTATAATTTTTTTAAACCAAATTGAGGTTAATGAGGTGGTTTTATTCAGGGAAATGTTCATTTTATGAATGAATCAGTTAGAAAGTAAAGACATTGGGAAGTGACAACATGATTGGATAAAGTTATATAAGGAAGTAGTAAGCAAGACAATGATCTCAGAACCTATCGGAAGATAAGACCAGTGAGTCAAGATGAACTCGTAATGAGACTACTGCCAGAGACTGAGTATAGGGTTTTTTCAACTCAGTGAAATGATGAACCAGAAATGTTAGATATATGTGATTCAGAGGAATATTAAATTCTTTCTTTGAATGAATTATAGTAGTTACCTTAAGTTTACTCCGACGCGGAATTATAATGGATCAAGTAATACGATCAGCAGTTAAATAGAAAAATCTGAGAAAATCTTCCTGGAGCTAAAAGATGAAATTGGTGACGACCCTTATGGAGAGCTAAAATCTTCATGGAAGAAGGAGACTTTGTGCTTCCAACGACGCTTCGCATAAAGGATTAGGATGTGTGCTTGCACAGCACGACAAAGTACTTGTGGATGCATTCGGACAACACGGTTCACCAAGTTCGAATGGCCTTAGTAGTGCCAATTTTGTGGAACAACCAACTCCGACGGTAATGTTCCTTCTTAGACTAGTGGTTAGGTAGACTGACATTTGGTAATATTGAATATCAGGACGTATAGGTATCAGGACGTTGAGACAGGTTTCAGTTTGAAACTGTTGAGTCCCTTCTAAGGGATATATATAATTGGTTCCTCTTCAGTGGTTAAACTTCCAATCTGATGACGATTATTTCGTTAACTATTACTGCTTATGGTTCTACCTGCTTGGAGGTTTATAGAACTATTCTTCAGGTTTCGAAACTGGTCTCCTTAATGTTACCAGTAGGTGGATAGATTGACCAAAATTTCCCTGATTCTGGAAAGAACTTCAATGAATTTTGGCAAACCTTGTCTTTCTAATTATCAGAGAACGTCATGGAAGAGAGTAGAAACTGGGGCGAACCCCGTGAATTGGGTAAGGTAGCCGCTATATGGGTTGGTGGACATACCCCGATTATCGCGATTGATTGTAGAAATATAATGATGAAGTTGAGATTGGACGTAAACAGGAAATGTAAGTAAGAAACCAGCCGGACTGAGAAATTCTGGGATTGGCTTAAATGAAAAGGCTGTTATGCCAGGAATGGTAAGCTTGTATGGCACGTGGGATTGAGAAGAATAGTTGAAAAGATAAAAGTAGAGGAAAGGTGACCGGAGACGGTGCCGAGTAGTCGATTAAGACTTATATGAAGTAAAGTTTTGGAAAGGTAGAAAGGTATCAAAGAAGAAGGCACTATGCCGGCAATTGCTAGAAAAGTAATGCTATTAGCCAACCTCTAAAATCATATATTTTTATTTTAGTGTGGCTAGTTGAGGCTAAGTCAAAAAGGATTATCAAGTGACTAGACCAGCAATGAAAGGACAAAGCAGGGTTGCTTCTAAGTAAGCACCGACTGCAAGGGCTTCTAATATAAAGGAAATATTAATGAGATCGTAGGAATCTTCTACTGAACCCGTTGCAACCCATGTTTTGATTGGGAAATTACTAGACCTTTTTGGAATGGGGTCACACGTACTAAAGTGATTCATGTGTATATGATCGTCCAAGGAAAGTAAACAGTAAAGGTTTATGCTGTACAAATTTTATCTAAGGCAAGTACCTTTGAGAAGAACAATAAGTACTAAGAGATTCACGTTGAACTCGACCAATATCTTCCAAAACATCCTTGCTACCATTACCAAGTTCTGTAAGAGAGCAGATAGACATATGTTGTCTTTTGGAAGGTCAAATAGGCTGACAATTATCTGAAAGAAGAGGTTAGCATTAAGCTACCGATCGATTATCAAATGAGAACAATTGAAAAAAGACCCTTATTAAGGATACATGGTTTGATTGCCAATTATAGGATGCAAGAATTCCTTGGCAGTTGAATTAAGGATAGGATATCCACAAATTAAGACAAACCCTGGGGAATGCACAAGGGATGGCATTAACCCTAATAAAGACATTATGAATTCAGATGTTATGAGTTGGATTTGCTAAGGCAACAGTGACCTGTAAGGATTATTAAAAAGAGTTCTGTAAAGGACATAGATAGAATTATTAGAGTATTGATCAATGACGTCTTGCTATACCCTGTACCTAGAAAATGCAGGAGGAATGATGAGGATGACCTAAGGAACCTTACAAGGAAAAAGTTAATATACTGAGTTTAAAAATAGAAGTTTGGTAGAGAATGTAAGACCCAATAACAATAATTCCAGATGAGGCATGTATGAAACCATGATGAGGTATGGATGGAACCAAAGAAGGTCGAGATTATCCTAGAACAAGAAAGAACTAAGAGAACAAATATCCTAGGTATGATTGTGAGTAACTTTGATAAAGTTCCCAGGGGAAGGTGGAAGCAATGACTTATGGAAAAAGACTGACAGATATTTTTTTCTCCTTCAGCAGAGCTTAAGGGAGAATGCTTTCACCCAACAGTGATGGGAATGAGGTAAAAAATTTGAGTTGGAATAGATCCAGAGAACATTGATTACAAGAAATTATTATTATCAGAAAAGGCCAATGAGGTGGCCAACACTCTAAGTATAGAGGAATAATTGCAAATGTGCATACCGAGGGAATAGAATGATATTTGGAAGGACCTTGAAGGTCATACCAGAGTGGAGGAATTTACATTCCTTCTGATGACTGTGCAAGAATCGACGGTAATAATAAGTTTAAGAAAATATTCGATTCCCGATATCGTCTTAAGCAAACTAAACACCTTAGAAGGTCCCGTTTTGAGGCAAACCAAGACCATGATACAAAATTGATGAAGTAAACCATTAAGTTTCCAGTCTTTTATGGAAGATGCATGAGTGATAGTTTCATCAACCGGACCTAGCTGCGATGCTTGAAACTCTTCCGCAATTTTATCTACTTCATGTAATATCTACATCAAGTTCAGGAAGTGTTCCTTATGGATAAGGAATAGTGATTACTTTGTCTCCCTAAAGGATTTGAAACCCATATGGTTAGCTATTAATGCACTACGTAAACAACAAGCGATCGTAATTCAGCAATGGACTACATTAATATACTGATGATTCTTCTAAAAAAGTAGATGACAACTCAACGATAAAGATAGTGCTGCTATTGATAAGCTAAATGGCATGTTGATGAATGACAAGCAAGTTTGTGTTAGTGTATTTCCACGCAAACAAGACAGAGAATACGAGGTTGGAGATTCATGATGCTAAATGTATTCCCGTAGAAAGAAATGATGAGACTTGGAGAGAAGGGCAGTTGAGCCCGTGATTTGTTGGGCCATCTGAGAGTTTAAAAGTGTTCGGAAGGTGGCATTCGAGCCAGCTCTACCCTAAAACTTATAGCATGATCGTAACGTGTTTCATGTGGCAAGGCTACGCCAGTAAAATGCAGATGCTCGATAGATGATAAGAGTACGAGCAGGTAGATATACGACCTGGTCTGACTTACGAAGAACAACCTGTGGAAAATCACGGATAGAAAAGAACAAGTGATGAGAAACAAGGTTGGCAGAAATAGATTATATTGGATTTAAGTTAAAGGGACCGGCCAGATTCATTTCGGAGAGTTTAAATTGGAATAATGTGATGATTATAGAGTAAATGTGACGGGATACCAATAAGGAGGTACCAAGTGCAAAAGATGTCTCAATAAAGAGATGAAGGTGGAAGTAAATAACAGAAGTAAATAAGAATCAGAAAATAAGAAGATTGTGATTGATAAAGAAAAGATGGGGAAGATAATTATGGAATGTGAAGCAAGGAATGTTATGAATGGATTAATGAATGGGTTTTCTAACAAACCATTGGGATGACCACCTGATAGTGTTATTGTTATGAATATGAAAGAGCTAGTAACATGATATGGAATGTCAGTAATAATGATGTTAAGTGAGAAATCTAAGATTTAACATGAAAGGTTGAAGGATTTCCAGAATGTTAGTATCGCTAAGATTGAACAAGAGTATTTGTCCATAAAATGGTGGATAGAGCAGCGAGGATATGTTGACACGAGAGGTTATGATAACATAGTATTTGATACATTTGCAATTATTTTTCTTCTTTGATAAACCTCTATAATTCAGAGGTAAATTCTAAGTATGATATTTTGCAATCATGAAAACTTTCTATAATTCTTTGAAATTCTTTTCTTTTCTTCTCCCTTGTTCATCTTCCTTTTGAATTGAGAAGAACAACCCTTTAAGGAGGGGAGGTACTGTTACGTGACTATCTGTCTGTGTGATAGAAGTCTAAGTGGAATACCATAACTTGTTTAATTGCTTGTCAAGTACTAAAGGCTGGCCCCCTTCTTTACTAACTATGCAATATAACAAATGTTCATTGATCATAGTGATCTCTCAATAAATCTTTCCACTTCTCTATATTGATCGAGATTGCGAAGATTAAAGCGATCAGGAAATGCATAGTACGAGCGAGGTTACCTCTGAATTCGCAGTGTGATAGAGATACCAATGTTACTGCAGGTATCAATAAGGATAAGACTAAGTAAGAGCATAACTCGGATAATGTGTTATACGAAAAGTAGCAAAGTTGATGGAAAAAGGATAAAGTACGTATTGTAGCACCAGTAGATTTGCTAAGAAAGGGTAGAACAACTAAGAATTTGACCCGGAAGCTGAAAGGTGAAATGACAGACAAACGACTCTTGTTTCCTACCTGATTCCGGGACGGAATCCTTTTAAGGAAGGGAGACTGTAAGAACCCCGATTTTTGGTAGGAATTAAAACTTTTATTATGGGATGAATATGGATTCAAATACTAAGAGCATCTCCAATAGCTCTCTACTTGAGCTATTAACTCAAAAAATGAGGAGAGAGAATGAAAATGTTGCTCCAAGAGACTCTTAGTGGCTCTTAAAAACACTAAGAGCCTCTTCTCTCTCCTCATTTCTAAGAGCCCCTAGTAGCTCTTAACTTATATTTTATTAATAAATTATTCATGTCCACCAATTCTTGCACAACTTTTGGTTATAGTGTGGTTGATTTATGAATAAACTATAGATAAAGAGCTAATATAAGGAGTATTGTTGGAGCTTGACACATAAACCAATGTAATAACTTGCTAAGAGCCATTTATTTATATTATTTTTAAGAGTGAATATAGGAGTCTCTTGGAGATGCTCTTATGTGTCATGAATAATGCTATTGGTTGACAATCTAGATAAGAATTATCTATCTCCTAGGAAGTTAAGATTTGATAATTCCAAGGGGGAAGGTTAATCTTATGTCATCCAAATCGATATCTGTTATCAGTCCAGTGGTTCCGAAAAAGGGTTAAGGACCGATCGAAAGAGAACCGGGACATCTATATAACCCTAAAATAATAATAAGAGAATAAAGAGTGAATAGTGTTTTTAGTGGAAATGAGAATATTATTAGACGACGCTATGTGGAAGTATTCAGAACGGATTTCTGAGTTCGTATTAGTGAGCCAGGGGGAAAATAAGTGTATGTAAAAGCTGTCGAATTCCGAAAAATAGCACTTTTATTTTCTCCGAGATTTCCCTGGACACTGGAAGACATAAGGATTTATAAATGAGAATTATAGAATTTAATTCGGAAATTATTGAGAAAGATGGAGAATAGTAATATAAATATTTAGAAGGTTTCCGGTAAAACCCTAACTAGAAATCCTTGAGATATTCTTACGAACGATCAATGAAATTGAGCAATAACCGGACAAAGAACAAGCAGAGGATCAAGATGCATGCATGTGCAAGTGGATATGACCAAGTAACTAAATAGTTACAAGAGTAACTAGTACACTTAGAGAGCAAGCCAAGCACTTAGCTTCCTCACCACAATTCATCAACACTTGTCCACTCCAAGAACCTCATCCATGACCTCATGCCTTTAATAAAGTAGCTTTATGGCTAAGATATTATCTTAATCTCATCAATAATTCATTTTATTACACAACACCAAGCAAGAGAAGCAAAGAAACTCCATATCTCTCTCATTCTCCGCAAACTGCCCAGCAGAACACTTTCAAGGAAGAAAATTCATATCTCCATATCTTCTATCCATGATAAAATCACCAAATTTTAACCAAAGCCTCTCCACTCCATGGGAAATATTCCCTCCAAATTTCAGAGCAATCCAAGTAGTATAGCCTAGTCAAATCATATCCCCAAGTTGAAGAAACAAATTGTCCTGATGCTTGACAGTTTCTGGACTGATTTTCAAACGGCCATATCTCCTTCGTTTCTCAATGAAATTTGGTGTTCTTTAGCTTTTTGGAAATCTGGTTAGATGCTCTACAACTCTCCTTTAGGAGCATCATCCAAGAAAGCAGGGTAAGGGCCTCGTTTTTCCAGATCTCTGAACTGATGAATAATAATTTTAAGAACTAACTTTAGTTTTATTGTTTCTTTGGATGATCCAAGCTTGTTTAAGGTGTTCTAAGGGCTATATAAGGTTTTATAAGGCTAGTACATACTCCAAGGAAGGTATATCTCACCCAAACCCTAGATCTTACTTTGAGTTTTATGAAGTTTTGATGAGATCTTAAGTGGGTTGTAAGATGAGTTCTTGATTGTTGTGTTAATAGTTGTTAAGACTTGATTTGTTATGTTTATGTTGTGTGGTGGTCATGAGACCTTACCACTGGCCTTAGATCCTCTTGACAGTAGTAAATGATGTTGTTAAGCCATGAGTTGCTTTGATGATGTGCTTGAGGCATGTACGAATTTGGATCGTTCGAGTTATAGCCGTCGTAATGCCCGATTTTCGATAACCTTAAAGAATTCGTGCATCACAGTAGGGTTAATTGTCTTAACTGGTTATGAACATGACATGTCCTTGTAGAACTCGAGCCATAGGTCATTTTGGCGCAAGAATCGAAACATTCCGACTTACGGTTTAGGAGTTATGGTCAAATTACTAAAATTGGTTTGAAACCGTAAGTAAAAGTTCGTAACTTCAATTGAACCCTCGTAAATCATGTTACTCAGTGACGAATCTTGGTAAATAAATACTAGAGGTCATAAGGAAGGTATGAGAGAAAACCACATGTCAAACAGATCGTTTTCCGATTTTATAAAAATGTTTGAATCAAGGTTAAACGCGAACGAACCCCTTAAAAGTATAACTTTTGTTATAACTTAGAAAACGAACGATAAAACTCGAGGTATAATCTCGGTTCGTAATCGATCGAATTTAGAACTTATACGACTTAAGTATATACCAAGTATGGGTATGATGACATGTCTTAATAAGGAACAAATGTCGGATCGTATCGGTGATAAAAAGAGTTACACTAAAAGGTGTATAACGAGATAATTCGAAAACGTGTTTCGACTTATGTGAAGTTTATACTTAGAGTTTTATAAGGTGTTAAGTGGTTAATATCGAATGTTCTGATTGTTTATAGATCATCGAGCAGACCCAGGACACGCCATCTCTACCCACACCTGATTACCAGGCAAGTTTCCAATACCTTGGAACTGTTGTTGTGATAATATGTATATCTGTGTTTCTAATACATATGCCATTGCATGCATGCCTATTGTCAAATTATATTATGATACCTGTTCCCTGAATTGATATTGGCTTATAGACTAGATACGAATTATCAGTTATAAGCCGGATTGTTTTGGTAAGACCCTTAGCGAAGGGCATATGATATTCATTCTTAAATATAGACCGGGAGTCGGTATTTCGAGATATATAAATAGTCGAGGAAACCCGGAGGGATTCCAACGGCAGATTATTATTTATTTAGAGGGATGTTATTCGAGTATTATCTCAGTCGAGAGATATTAAATGAATGTAGTTTCGAATATTCATTTAGAGTTGATTATTTAATGAATATTATTTTGATATTCATTGGAATTTTATTTATTAAATGAATATTACTTTCGAATATTCATTTAAGGTTTTATGTACTTGATGAATATTATTTAAAATATTCATTTGAAGTTCTATTTACTTAAGGGATATAATTTCGAATATTCGTTTAAAGTTTTGATTACTAAATGAATATTATTTGGATATTCATTTAGAAGATTATTTATTAAATGAATATTATTTTCAAATATTCATTCAAGGTTTGACTTATTTATTGAATATTATTTTAAATAATTATTGGAGTTTAATTATTTAATGAATATTATTTTGAATATTCATTTAAGGAGGGATTTATTTTGTAAATAATTCTATATATTCATTCGAGGATTACTTACGAGCAATATTATGATTTAATAATATTCCGTAATTATTATTGAGTTAATAAATATTCTTGGAATATTTATTTAATTCTTTTAAATTCTTTTTAAAATGATTTATATTATTCGAAAATTATCTTTCACCTCCAGATATTATGTAAAATATTTCGGAGTCTTTTTACGACTATTTTATTAAGGAAAGGTTCCAAACTCTTTATTTTTCATTTAAATCTATCTTAAAAGGATTTAAATGCTCGCTCAAACTTCCATATTATAGGGGAACCTACTTGAGCAATGTTATTTATCTTGTTGACTTCCCGGTCATAAATCTTGTAAAACTATTCTTTTCACTCGAAACTTGGTTGCTGTTTATCAATTGAATCTTTGAGTAACCTTCTCATCATTCGAGGGGTAAGATTATTGGAACAAGATGGTATCCTCTAACAAGCAGCAGCTTGGGAGATATGATGTTGAATTTTCCTTTCCAACTAGATACGACTACTTTGTGGAGTCTTATCAACAAGTATCATACTTGGGGAAAGGGGGACAAACTTTACGTTCAGAGTCGTGAACTTCTTTTCGAACTTGGAGTCGTGTAAAAGGCCGAGTAGCGCCGGTCCATCCCATTGGCCAAACCGTTGGCCGGGGAGATCTAACAGGGCAGTAGACAAGTAAATCCGTCAGTTCTTCCTTCTACCGGTAGTAAATCTAAATTGAGCTGTGCAATCTGCGACTGATCATCGTAAGGATTGGAATAGCGGGAGCGGTGAATACTCCAGCATTAGTTCATCATTCAAATTCTTTTATTTTCTGCAATATTATCATTGTTGGCAATATTGGAAAAGTATTCATAATTGGAATTGCAATATGTTTCCTGCAAGTTTCTCTTTTATGATAAATGATAATATCTTGCTTATCTTTGACATAGCAGATATTCCCACCTATATATGCATTTTGAGTTACCTTGTAATTTCATCGTTTATGTTATACTGGCATCATTTCCGTAAATGCATGGCATATGGTTTGAAAGATACTTTTGAAATGTTATATATTATCGTTCAGTTATACATTATTGTTGGTGGGCTATTGTTCACCCTTGCTTTATTATAATATCACAACAACAACTAGACTAGATGACTCGCACAAGGCGCACTCGAGGCTGGCGAGGACGATGAGACTACCAGAGCCAAAGAGAAAGCTATTGGTAGGATAGATTCATTCTTTCAGTACCAAGTATATGGGCTAGTATGACTTATGCAAATGGATGGCAAAGAGTATGTATTTATATTGTAATTCTTTTGGGTTGTAAGAACTCCAAATGTGATTAATAAAATTTGATTCTTACTCTGATTTCATCTCTGGGACTATAACGGGTGTGTTTTATAATGTTTTGTTGGGTCATAAAAATGTAATTTATTTTATGTTGAAATAAGTTCAAGTATTGTGGACAGCAATGGAGACCGTAACGACCGGATCCCGGACCCCGGATCTGGGGGCGTTACACAATGGTTGGAGGTTGGATTTTGTTTTTGGAATTTAGAGAAGGCCGAATGGATGAAGAGAAATGAGAGATGGTGTTCTTGCTTGGTTGCTTGCTTCATTATGCATAAAGTGATGTCTCTTGATAATATCTAATCATAAAGCTACTTTAATAAAGTGGTGTGGTCATGGATGATGCATTCATGTGGACAAGTGTTGATATTTATTGGTAGGATGAAGTAATCTTGCTAAGTACTTGGTTTGTTTGCTAAGTATGCTAGTTACCTTAGTAACTACTTAGTTCCTTGATCTTATCCTCTTGCACATGCATGCACCTTGGCTCTCTGCTTGTTCTATTGTCCGGTTATTGCTCATTTTCATTGATCGTTCGGAGGAATATCTCAAGTATTTCTAGTTAGGATTTTACTGGAAACCTTCTTAATATTTATACTACAATTCTCAATCCTCCTTTATAATTCTTGAATTTAAATTCCTTAAATCTTTATATTAAATCCTTAAATCATTCAGTGTCTAGGGGAATCTCGGAGAAAATAAAATTGCTATTTTTCTGATTCTGATATCGTTTACATACACTTATATTGCCTATCGGTCATTAATACGAACTCAGAAATCCGTTCTGAATACTCCTATATAGCGTCGTCTAATAATATTCAAATTTCCACCAAAAACACTATTCATTGCTTATTTTCTCTTCAATTCTTATAATTAGAAAAATGTCCTCGCGCTTTCTCGAGCGTTCCTTGACCCTTTTACGGAACCACTGGACTTATAAAAGATATCGATTTGGATGACATGAGCTACCAGATATCGATTTGGATGTCATGAGGATAACCTTCCTCTTTGGAATTTACCATATCTTACTTTCCAGGAGATAGATTATTCTTATCTAAGTTGTCAACCAATTGCATTATTCATGGCATATAAACATTGGAATCCATATCCATATCCATTCCATTCATTAGAGCAACTGTAACACTTATAATCCATTACATAATAAAAGTTTTAATTCCTACCAAAAATCCGGGTTCTTACATTGATCATCTTTCTGTGTACAAATTTCTTCTCCGATCAATGTATTCATTTCACAATTCTTCACTTCTTCCTGACATCTTCGAATCTTCTCCAGCAACTCGGGTTGAAAAGTCATCATACTAAGGAACTCATCTGCATCTGTTGAATCATAAACTTCTAAACTTAACTTTTCAAATTCTCGAAATAACTACTTTGGCATAGTCAATGTATTCAACCTTTCCTTTCTACTTAGCGCATCCGCTACAACATTCGCCTTTCCGGGATGGTAACTTATCGTGCAATCATAATCCTTAATCAACTCCAACCATCTTCTTTGCCTCATATTCAACTCTTTCTGGGTAAAGATATACTTCAAGCTTTTATGGTCGGTGAAAATTTCACACTTCTCTCCATATAAGTAATGTCTCCAAATCTTCGATGCAAACACAATCGCAGCTAAGTCCAAATCATGTGTCTGGTACTTCTGCTCATGCGGCTTAAGTTGTCTCGAAGTGTACGCGATAACATTCCCGTGTTGCATCAAAACACATCCTAATCCTTTGTGCGAAGCATCACTATAGATAACAAAATTTCCTTTATCATCTGGCAATACTAACACTGGTGCGGAAACCAATCTTTTCTTTAACTCTTGGAAGCTCTCCTCACACTTATCATTCCAAATAAACTTCTCATTCTTCCGGGTCAACGGCGTAGCTATCTTTGAAAAATCCAGAACAAATCTTCGGTAATAACCAGCCAATCATAAGAAACTTCTCACCTCAGTAGGAGTTTTCGGCCTACTCCAACTCATCACAACTTCAATCTTAGCAGGATCCACTCGAATTCCTTCTTTACTAATCACATGACCTTGGAATCACACTTCTTGCAACCAAAACTCACACTTAGAAAACTTGGCATATAATCTTTCCTTCCTTAAGTTCTCTAATGCGATTCTCAAATGCTCGGCATGCTCTTCAGGGTTTCTCGAGTATATAAGGATGTCATCAATAAATACAATTACAAACTTATCCAAATATCTCTTGAACACTCTATACATTAAATCCATAAACACAGCTGGCGCATTCGTCAATCCGAAAGCCATCACTAAAAACTCATAATGTCCATATCGCGTGCGAAAAGTAATCTTCGGAACATCTTCTGGCTTGATCTTCAATTGGTGATAACCTGATCTCAAATCGATCTTAGAAAAGTAAGCATCATCCGTCAGTTGGTCAAATAAATCATCAATCCATGGCAATGGATACTTATTCTTGATAATCAATTTGTTGAGTTCTCTATAATCGATACACAACCTCATGCTTCCATCCTTCTTTTTAATAAATAACACTGGCCCTCCCCACGGGGACACACTCGGTCTTATAACTCCTTTATCCAATAAATCTTGTAATTGTGTAGCTAACTCCTTCATCTCAACAAGTGCCATTCGATACGACATTTTGGATACGGGTTCAGTTCCGGGTGCTAAATCAATCGGAAATTCCACTTCTCTATCTGGAGTTCCGTGATATTCCCGTTGTGAATGAGTTCCAAGGGGGTCAACTATTTATCAAGATCAGAAATTAATACCAACTTTTATGAACGAATATTAATGGTTAAAGAAATTTCAGCATTATAACGGCTATAAATCGAACGTTCCAAAATTCTTAACATCAAAACCAAGCCACACCGGGCATATCATACATCTTATTATTCTCATCTTAAAATGTCCAAGAACATATCACTTCATCATAATAATCATCATGTTACTAAATCAACTACAATATCATGCTAACATGCTTTTAATAACATTAACATTATAACTAAGCTAAAAACTGCCAAGAACATGCATAATCTCAAAGTAAGATCTAGGGTTCTTAAGAATTATACCTTCCTTGGAGAGTGTACAATCCCTAATAATCCTTATATAGTCCTTGTATGGCCTTAAGCTAGCTTAGATCATCAAAAAAATCAAGAAAATCAAAGTTAGTTCATGAAGGTTATTATTTACCCTCCACTTTAATGATTTATTTGAAAATGGAAAAAGTGGAGTTTGAAGCTAAGATTTCTAGGATATCATTTTTATGAAATGTAGTACTCACCATAAAAATATGGAGATCAAATGATGGTTGGAAGCTTGATTTTGGTTCTTGAATTTAAGGTGAAGCCGAATGGAAGAAATGGAGAGAGATGGTGGTGTTTTGCTTTGTTCTCTTGCTTGGTGAGTGCTAAAGTGAATTATTGTTGATGTCTTGGATAATATCTCATGTAAAGTGGCTTTATTAAAGTGATTTGCTCATGGATGATGCAATTCAAGTGGCCATGTGTTGCATTTTTGTGGTTGGATGAGATGATTAAGCTAACTAAGCGGTTTGATCTCTAAGTATGTTAGTTACTCATGTAACTACTTGGTTACTAGATATTTTCCACTAACACATGCATGCACCTTGGCTTTCTGCTTACTCTTTTGTCCGGTTATTGCTCAATTTCATTGATCGTTCGGTGGAATATCTCAAGGATTTCTAATTAGGGTTTTACCGGAAACCGTCTTAATATTTATATTATCATTCTCAATTCTGTTTAATAATTCTTGAATCCAAATTCCTTAAATCTTTTCAATAAATCCTTAAGTCTTTCAGGGTCCAGGGAAATCTCGGGGAAAATAAAAGTGCTATTTTTCAGAATCCGATAACTTTTACATACACTCTTTTTCCCCTTGGATCATTAATACGAACTCAGAAATCCGTTCCGGGTACTTCTATATAGTGTCGTCTAATAATATTCCTATTTCCACCAAAAAGACTATTCATCACTTATTCTCCCTTTATTCCTTATAATTAGAAAAATGTTCTCGCGCTTTCCCGAGCGTTTCTTAACCCTTTTACGGAACCACTGGACTTATAACAGATATCAATTTGGATGACATGAGAATAATCTTCCTCTTTGGAATTTACTATATCTTACTTATCCAAGAGATGGATTATTCTTATCTAAGTTGTCAACCAATTGCATTGTTCATGGCATATAAACATTTGAATCAAAATTCATTCATATTCATTTATCAGAACCACTGTTACACTCGTACTCCATTACATAATAAAAATTTTAATTAATACCAAAAATCTTGGTTCTTACAGGTAAAGTGTACATGGAAAGTCTACAAAGAAGCTTAGAAAGATGAGACAAGCTGCTAAAGTAGTGGATTTAAGTAGGTTAAAGAGTTGGTCAAATCATATACTGCCCAGACGTGTACCAAATAAGGATATACAGGTTAGAAAGTGTATTTGTCTATCACTACATTTGTAGTAAGTAGGTTGTACACATGTTCTATAAGTGTACAACTTCAATTAGCAGAAGAAGGTTTTTCATTGAAATTTCATAGATAACATCTCTCTGAGAAACGAAGCTGAGAATACTAACATTTGTATTCCCAGATTGTAGCATAATTTTTATATAATACAATATTAGATTAAAGTGAGTACTTGTGTTTTTGTGTTTTATTTCCGCACATATAATCTGTTAAACACAAACACATGCTCAGCTACACATTCTCAAACAGATTCAAACAAACTATTCTAAAAGAAAACTAGAAGAAAAGTTTGAAAATACATTCACCCCCGTCTGTATTTCCTTGTGTGTATTCCATACTCAACATCCTCAAACTATTATATTATAATTGCAAACTAGTAGAACTGAACCGAACTCCTAAATATTAATATATATATATATATATATATATATATATATATATATATATGTAGAATAAAATTTGGTTTCGAATTCAAACATTGGTTAAGCCAAAAATTTTAACTGAATTCAATCCCAGAAGTTGGATAAGTCCTCACTATTAAATATATTTAATTATAATAGACTTGAAAATAATTTTACCAATTAAATAAATTTTTTACAATAATAAATTCCATAATTAATATGAGTTTTGAATAGAATGAGTATAAAATGATAGACCCGAAAAATAATTCTTGATAATCAAATTTGTTAAAATACATTTTTTAAATAAATGAGACAATAGGTGTTTTTATATTAAAATAAATTTCAAAATAAAGTGATTTAAAATGTGGTTTTAATTGAAATACATATACATTTTTTTGAATAAAATAATTTAAAAAATAGTAACTACCATTAAAATAAACTTATGATATCTAATTCATTAATATTATTTTTTTTTAAAAGTAGTGCGGTATCTATTGTTGTGACCAAAATCTTGCATGTGTCAGATTTAGGCCCATAAGGTCCAATCCGTAAAGTAACTAGATGATTTAAGAGGCTTTCAAGGGGCCATGGCAACCCATAAGAACGAATTTTAGAAGGATTATGAATAGATACAAAGCCTAGGGTCCAAGGAACTAGCTTCCCTTGACTAATCCCTAGTTCACAATTGTTATTATAAGGCTCCCGGATAGCAGGCTTCCATAGTCAGCCTACCTAAGGGGCTACCATGAGAAACCGGAAGCAACTGAAAAAGTTTAATGATCAAATAAGAACCTTTTAAAAAGGTTGTTGCCAGAAAGGGATGTCTTCCCCCTAGGCAATGTGGTTGGCAGCCTCTCACATGAGGGATGGAAAAAATCTAAAATGCCCAATAGACGGCCTATATGAAGATGCTCATGAGAGCAACCAATCAAAAATTGATGAAAGGAGACTCCCTATCAAGAAGAAAATGGGTACAAACCGCCAATGATAAAGAGAGATGTGGCTTCCCGATTAAGGTACGTGGACCTGACAAAGCTGCAACAAGTTGTGATACAATACCCAACTTCACGGGTACCAATTCAAACCTCCTGAAGGAAGAAATGAGAATATCAAGAAAGATACCTGAACCGAAGAACCGGGGGTAGCATTAATCATGCTACCTAAGGCAATTATGAGAATATGCTCAACTCTTAAAAGGTTGGCCAGGCAATCAGTTCAGGTTCCAAGTCCAAAACCAAAATAAGAATTGGGCTTCACCAAATTCAAAGTTTTGGGACCTGTGTTGTCAAGCTAGATAGGAAGCTTCCACATCCCTTACTTGATGAGTTTCGTTGAAGCGTAGTCAGATTGACAAAAGGATTGAGATGATAATAGCTATATTGGTGATATGATGAGATACCTGAAGAACTAGGGGTAGTGGATGATATACTTCTCAGAATGGCTTCTTGAAAATGTCAAGTTTTAAAGTGATGAATATCTTTTTGTAAATCTCCTGAAGGAGGGGGTTGTGGTAAAGCCCCCTAAGTGAGGCTACCACAGCAAAACCCCTCATACCTAGATATTGGTTCCTATGGTAAATCCCCCAATATGAGGCTATCATAGTGGCACCTGCTTGAATATTGGTTCCTATGGTAAAGCCCCCTGTATGAGGCTATCATAATGACACCTGCTTGAATATTGGTTTCTGTGGTAAAGCCCCCAGTATGAGGCTATCACAGTGACACTTGCTTGAATATTAGTTTCTATGGTAAATCCCCCTGAGTGAGGCTACCATAGTGAAACTTACTCAAAGATCTCCTGAATGATGGGGTTGTGGTAAAGCCCCATGGGTGAGGCTACCAAAACGAAACCCCTCTTAGTTAAAGATCTCCTGAGTGATGGGGTTATGGTCAAGCCCCCTGAGTGAGGCTACCACAGCGAAACCCCTCTTACTGATGGATCTCCTAAGTGAGGGGGTTGGGGTCAAGCCCCCTGAGTGAGGCTACCACAGCGAAACCCCTCTTACTTAAAGATCTCTTGAATGAGGGGATTGTGGTAAAGCCCCCTAAATGAGGCTACCACAGCGAAACCCCTCTTTCTCAAACATCTCCTAAATGAGGGGGTTGTGGTAAAGCCCCCTGAATGAGGTTACCACAGCGAAACTCCTCGAAAAAGACAGAGTCTCCCAGATAAGGTCACAGTGAAGATACCTCCTGAATGAGGTTCCCACGAACATGGATCGTATGATATCACTCTACCTAACTTATGAAATGTCTCATGAAAATTGAAGCTTACAGGATAAGGCTCGCGGAATAGATATTTCCAGGTCCGAGCTACCAAAATAAAGGCTTCCAGAAACAAGGCTTCCAAGAAAAAGGCTTCCAAAGATATGGCTCTGAAATGGGGCATGCAGAGATAAGGTTTCCGGGTTACAGGATCCCGTAACGGAAACCCCTAATATGAAGGTTGCAACCTCAAGAGGTAAGGTACATGCTATCCAATATGCTTTTGAGCAACCTATACGGGTAGGTGAAACCTAAACCTACCCCTTTGAATTATTGTAATGCTCATCTACTCTACTACTTCTTTAGACTTTTACTTAAAAGTCGCAACTTATCCACTAATGTTCGATCAAAAAATTCATATGCATACTCCATGGCTATAAAAGAAAAATGATTAAACATTTATGTGTTGACCTATGATGGCCCTTTAAGAGTTCTGCAAAGGCTACCTCCTATATGGAAGCCTGACTCAATTTTTACTCTTACTTAGAGAATGTTGTTTTTCAATGATAGATTAAAAGATTAAAGCTTCAAGTAAGTTGTTTACTTAGATAATCTTGCACCACGATACTAGATAGATGGCCAACCCCTAATAGTTGGATATGGTATAGCTAGGATGCCTTAGGGTGAATATGGTGACTAAAGTAAGTTGGAATTTAGGTAAAACCCTTATGTCAAAATGGAATTTTATTAAGTTACCAATGCACTAGATAAAAACCTTTTCACTTTAGACGTTAAGTGATAGAAAGAAGCTACATTGACAAATATAGATGTTATTAACATACATCTAAGGCGAATAATAAGATATCCCTACTAAAGACATGCATAAGATACGACTAAAAACATGCATTCATTAAGCTAAATAATTAAAGTTCGTGAAACCGTAGCAAAAGCGAATAAAGAGTTAAAGTTACATCTGCGGAGCATCAGAGGTGCCCGCCCCCTCATTTAAAAACCAACAGAGTTCATAAAACCAGAATAAAGCAAGTGTTCAGAAAAACGGAGTATTTAAAAGAATTGCATAAGGGAAGGTCAATCAACCTGAGGGTCGTTGACGGTTTCTAGGCTGGAAGAGTCCTCAATGGGGTTTGCCTTCTCAAGTGGGTTACCGAGAGCTTCCTCAACCCCACTCATGGGAGCCTCAACCCCAGCACCAGAAACATGAGTTCCTTCGTTCACGTTCTTCGGACTAGTAGATAGCTTGGGTGCATTCTTGGGAATCGGAGTTTGTAGCTTGGCGGCCTCCGCTTCGAAGCTTTCTACCTATTTAATGGCGTCCTCAACCAGAAGGGCCCAGTCAAGGCTGGGCATCTTTCGCCAAGTATATTTCGTATGGTCTTGCACCCCCATTGCGAATCCAGTCTTGTACCTTTGGGGCAATACCTCTTTCAGCTTCTTAACTGAGGACTATAGAGTATACGCCTATAACTTTAGCTCCTTGATCTCTGCTACATGAGCAACTGCCAACTCTTCTTTTTCCTTGTCTTGTTTGGACACCAACCTACCAAGCTTCAACTTCTCCTTTGTCAATGAGGCAACGTCGCCTTTCAGTTTCTTGTTAGCATCCGATAGCCTCTTCTGTTCCTATTCACTAGCCTCCAAATTTTTTTTTGACTTCTTTATCTCCTCTCTAACCCTCATATTTCCCCGAGTGACTGTAGCCAGCTTGTTGCCAATCCTCATTTGATGAAAAAGGTTCTTGTTAGAGGAAAAGAGCATGGCATGAGCAGCGTCATAAGATTTCAATTTTGACCAACCAGATATCACCTCCAAAGGGATCTGCCTGTCGATTAACCGGTAGAATTGCTGAATTTCCTGGGAGAGGTTGGATGACTGGGGTAGCTTGGCCCTCTTGGCAAAACGGGTCTCTGGAGTAGAGACAAAGTTTCCGGAAGCCTGAGCAAGCCTTGTCTTGTTAGTCAAAGCAGATTCAAACCTACCAGAGGGAGGAACCCTGGTCTGAGAGATTCGGGTGGCTTCAATCGGGGATTCCAGCATCGCCAATTCGTCGTCAGGGAAAAGATCTTCGTACTTTTCAGAAGGCTGAACGAATGAATGAATGGTTTCTGACATACCTGAAAAAATATGAGAGAGAGAAAGTGTTACAAGCACAAAAGTATATAAGTCAAATAATAGATATAGCATGAATCTGTGGATCTTCACATAAGAGCATATACAAGTATATGACACGGATAAAGTATAAATAAATTGAGAAATATGTTAATGCAAGTAACAAGTAAACGCGTGGAAGCCCGGGCTATCGAATGTCTACGAAAAGGAAGCGTTACCGTCAGCCCCTCGCTTCCTGGCGGTAACCCTAAGGCTAGAACTTCCCTCGATTTCCTCATAAAAATTTCTTTCCTGGGCCAGCATTGGGGTAACATGAGGCCAGCAAAACCCTAATCTTTCTAACACGACTGGCGCCAACAAACTCTCACCGTCATCCAGGGTGGCAGCAAACTTCATGATCGTTCTAGCTCTCTTTCTTCGGTTCCCTCAAGGGGAGTATGTTTCGGGATTCCTAGAAGCACGACAAAGGGAATAAAGATTTAATTCTGAGAAATTGATGAGATGGCCTAAAGGATTCTTAAACCATAAATCACTTACCAGGGGACAGATTAAACTCCTTCCTAACCTCATCACACTCATAGCAATATAAGAATTGCTCCAACCAATCATACATTCCATGCTTGTTTCATTTTGTACCCCTACCATGCCTATTGTTCAAGGTAGTAAGATAAAAGACCCCAACCTTCCTACCGATATCCTTTAGTTGGTAAAAGTATCCCCACTCCCTGACAGTCAAGGCAACTAAAAATGTTTGGTCATACAGAATGTACATGCAAGCCGCAACCCTAAACAAGTTGGGTGTAAGCTGCATAAGAGCTATGTCATAGAATTGAAGAAGATCAATAAAGAACGGATGCATGGGAAGAGAAAACCCTAGCTTGAAAAAAAAAGTAGATCGAATAGCTCTTGGGATGGTTTGACCAGTTTCAAAGTTATCAAAATTATGGCACCTTTCGCCAGCGTAGGGCACCAATAGCTGGCAACCCGGGTTGCAAGTCTCCAACAGCTTCTCTAACCTGTCTATGTTCATGGTGGAATCCTGGTCCTCACAAGCAGGCTTAGAACTAACAAGCAAATGAGACCTTGTCTCAACGTCAACCACAAACCTTACTTCAACCTCATCATCATCCCTTACCGCATAATCATTATCGAAGAACGGTGTTTTGGCCTCATTCTGAAATTCACTCATCGCCTGTTCTTCTTCGTCAGAGTTGGAGCTAAGATTGATCATATCGGTATCCTTGTTTATTAAATTTGACGAACCAACCTCCTGAGAGAAGCTAGGATGCCTGTTAACTATTTTGGCCTCTAAAAGATTAATCACTTCCACCAAAGATCGAGTGCAGAAGCTGACGGATGGTTTTGACTCTAGTAAAGGCCGGGAGATTAAAAGGTGATTGATATGGGTCGACCAGGAATCTGACGGTTCTTTAGAGATGGGGGACAGGTTGCCGGGAAGTTGAAAAGAGTTTCCAGAAGTGGATGATGCAGACATCTGCAAACAAAAGGAAAGAATGGGTCAACCAAGGGAACCCCAAGTATGGGAAGTTTGAATCAAAATGAGAAAATTTACGACCTGAGATAATTTTATGGGAACCCCGAGTATCATCAAATAGGGGAAAGCAGAGACCCACCAAGGTAGGCTAATGGGTATATTGGGCTACCTAATTTCGACACTTGATTTGGAAGGATAATAGAGTCCAATCACATAAAGCAAAGACACAGGGGGTAGTCATTAAGGATATGAAAACCATGGGTATCCTAAAAGGGTCACAGCTAAGAGATTGAAATGATAATCACATAGGGAAGGGCAAATCTAACAGATAGATTTCGTATTACCTATTGTGGATAAACATAAAAAAGGAGAATTAATGAGGCTATGAAAATGGAAGCCTCTTTTTCGAAATATGGCATCCAAACAATTTTTAGTCGAATTACCTACTAGATGTCCTTAGGTCTGTTTGTAGTTTAGGCGTATGGATTTATCTTGAATCAATAGATAACTGAAACGGGTGCTCAAATCAAGAAACAACCCCAAAACGCTACACACGTGTATAGAGCAAAGCACAAAGCGTACATGCAAACTAGAAAAATCATGGTATGACAGATCCGAAGGCGTATATATGGCTATACAAACATATTGAGATATATACAAATAGAGACATACAACAAATCGCATACAAACAGAGTTAAAGATCAAAATCGTGGTTATATACGGTCAAGAGAGACAATGGAGTACCTTAGCTGTAACACCCCAGCCCCACATCGAGGAGATTTGGGAATTCTGTTCAGTTTATAAGGCAAAGTACTACTACTAATTGCACCAACAAATCATGATCTTTTGGGGGCCTGTGGCGGGCTTGTGGATTACCCAAGTTGGCTGCAATTGGGTCAGTTTGCTTTGGCTTATTTCGGATTCGGAATCAGGACTCGACACGATTTTCGAAAAAGACTCGGGATTTGACCCGGGTCATCACATATGGTATCAGAGCCAGGTTCTCGAAAACTTGATTCGTCAAGTTGCCGGAGGTGGGGACACGAAGGCTGGTGGTATTATCCCACAATGGACAGAGGTCCGGAGGTGGGGACACAAAGCCAGCCGGTATTATCCCACAATGGCTAGGGAGGAACGATCTTGGACCTATAGGATATCCGTTCAGGCTTGACGAGGATGTCAAGAGTTTAAGTGGGGGAGTTTGTAACACCCCAGCCCCACATCGAGGAGATTTGGGAATTCTGTTCAGTTTATAAGGCAAAGTACTACTACTAATTGCACCAACAAATCATGATCTTTTGGGGGCCTGTGGTGGGCTTGTAGATTATCCAAGTTGGCTGCAATTGGATCAGTTTGCTTTGGCTTATTTCGGATTCGGAATCAGGACTCGACACGATTTTCGAAAAAGACTCGGGATTTGACCCAGGTCATCACATTAGCTTTGATTAGCAAGTCATCGGAAGAGTAAGCCATTGTGGAAAGCTTTAAAAAACCACTTGAGGTTCCTGCGTGTCATTTGAGAGAGAAAGGATGAAGGGGATGTGGAGAGAGTTTTTAATGAAAAGACGGAAAAGGCTGAAGAAAGGACTAATAAATCGAAAAGCAAAGAGGCGTGACTAAATATGCCTTGGTAATGAATGAAGCAGACACAGAAAACAAGGCAAGGGGAATTGTGTGAATATGGACTAGCTCCCTACTCAACTATTTTCTAGGCGGGAATGCAAGAGTCACACTTAAACTCCCCTTAATAAAACTTATCTTTTATTTCCATAAAATAAATCAGTTAAATTGATTATTTCCTCGCGCACTAAATAGCTTCCGCCTGAATTACGTGTTATAATTCGAGCTTTCGTGGAATAATTATGAAAATTTGGAGTAATATCTCGTTGAGAATTGTGAAGACATAATAATATTTTTAGATCACACACAGTGAAAAATATCGATCTTTACACATCATATTGGATTGAAAAATATCGATCTTTACACACTATATTAGATTGATCATGAATAGATACAAAGACTAGGGTTCCAGGAACTAGCTTTCCTTGACTAATCCATCGCTCACAATTGTTATTACAAGGCTCCCGAATAGTAGGCTTCCATAGTCAGCCTACCTAATGCGCTACCATGAGATGAATATTAAATGAACATGAGGCTTAGGATCCTAGGGATGACCCCTTGTGGATGATCCATTGCTCATAACTGCCATAGCATGACTACTGGAACAACCATCAGATAGGGCTTCTAGTGCAGCTTCCATAGACACCTGCCAACAGGGCTGTCGGAGTCAGGCTACTACGGAAGCCCTAGCTTCCCTAGAAGCCTGGCAGAAACACAGATTCAGATAAGAATAGCCTCCTATCTTTTAGGAGCACGTCTCTATAGCTAATAAACACTTCTTAACAGATAATTACACGATTATTCTGAGATATACATCAATATTACATGATAATTCATACATGCTTGAGATAAACATCAGTGGATAAGCTTTCTACACTCCTAATACAGCTTAGTAACCTGATAACTACATCATACTCGGTTGGTTATTGTAAATAACAGTCATAATCCCATAAAAAACAGGATAACTCATCACATATGATCAATCATATCCTCAAGAATTACATACGGTCTTGATCCACTATAAATAGTGATATGTAGGCAGTTTGCGTGACCTTCTTCGACACTTAACACCTTGAGGTACTGAGAGCACGTATACTCTTGTGTGACACAACTAAATTAGGGTTCTTCGTAAGCCAACATATCGATATTGTACGGCCCTTTAGCTCTATTCACACAGATTAAATTCGATCGTTCGAGGAACCACCTCTCATGTTCTTCGGAAGCCTAGCTGTGAGCCTTTCTGGGCAGCTAGTCAACACCATATTTTACGGCGCTATTTCAACGACCTCCACGTAGTTTTGCTAAAATCCTCCCACAACATCTATATTGTGATAATCTAGATATGTGTAATACAGATTATTATTGTTATAATTATGTTATTTAAGATCAAGTATCAAAGTTCGGATAACAACGATTGATTACCAAATTTTTATTTTTAACTTAAATAATATGTAAAAAAATATAAATAAGAATCAAATTTAATTTATAAAAAATAGAAAAATAATATTTGACAAATCTTCATTTAAAAGAACTTATAGATTTTTTATAAAAAAAACTCTAGCATTTTAGGAAAAAATTGAAATTAACAAAACTATATGGGTCTTTAATAATTTTATTTAATCTTATTATAATTTTAAACGAAAGTAATAGATATGATATCAAAGTTATTGATTATTTTTATAAGAAAAGTAAAAGGTATTTAAAGCTAATTTTGGATATATTTCCTTAGTTAAGTCACTGTTCTTTACAATTTTTGAAAATAATTAGAAAGAATAAAGAACATACTCATTTTAAATATAAAAGTAAAACTGCTAATATGCATGCGAGATTGTAACGCAAATACACAATATTGTAGAATTAAATTGCAAGAATTTTTTAAAATATTTTCATTATAATTTCTTTATTTTGTAAGATAAATTTTTAAAAATTCATCTAATAGTACCTTTATATTATATTTACCCTTATAAAAATTCTTCTTTATTTTTTCATATCAAGTTGTTTTAAAGAAAAATTTATAAAGTGAGAATCAGTGGTTAATAATTTAATTTCCTTAGGTAGCGTACTGGGAAAATTTGATTGTGAAAGAATAAAAGATGAATTGATCTAAGATCTAATTTGCAAATCACATTGGCACATAGCTGGTTTACACAAATGAAATTGACGGTAGTAGGACTTTGTATTTACTTGTTTAGTCTAAATGGTACACCTAATTAGGGCTGGAAAAAAAATCCTAAAAATCCGATATCCGTTCGAAATATCTGTATTCGTATCCGGAAAAAAGCGGATATTATCCGTATTCGGAGTCAACCGGATATTATCCGTATCTGAATCCGAGAGTTTAGGATACGGATATGGATATAGGCGCATGCGTATCCGAAAATATTCGTATCGGAAAGTAATTATATATAATATATTTTTAATATATATAATATATAATTATATATTTTAAACCCATTTATAGTTATAAGCCCATTTACATATTTTTATATACACACTTATAGTTTTTTGTTTAATATGCCTGTTTTTTTTGTTTTTGTTTTTTTTTGCAAAATATGCCTATTTTTAATAATAATGCAAATTTCACAAAAAAAAAATTCTTTTTTTGCAAAACGGATTCGGATCCGAATATTATCCGTATCCGGATAATATTTGTCGAATTCGGATCCGGATAAAGTTTTTTCGGATATTCCCGAATTCGGATACGGATACAGTTGTAAAAGACGGATCCGGATTCGGATATAGCTGTATCCGTATCCGTATTATCCGTTTTCCAGCCCTACACCTAATTGCGCGTCGGTCAACAATTATTTATCCACCTTGTGTGAATCCAATGACCAATCTTTGATTTGTTTCATCACAATTTCAACCCCATCTGTTTCACACCATTCATTCTTTCACAAAATTCAACCCCATCTGTTTCACACCTTTCAGTTTTCCATGTCATACACATTACACAGTACTCCCTCGAGTCCATTATATAAGGTGTTTGATTTTTCTGTACGTCCATTGTATAAGGTGTTTGATTGTTCAGTACGAAACTTTAGGTGCTTTGATTACATGTTTAAAATTATTATTTTTAAATTTTCTTTCTTCTAAATAAAAATTAAAATATTATATTTTTATTCAAAAAAAATTGAAAAATAATAAATTTTAATATATAGTCAAAGCACCTAAAGTTACGTTTTATATAATGAAGTTACATTTTATATAATGGACGGGAGGGAATAGTTTCGTGACCATTTCATGCAGTATTTTCAATTGTGTCGCCCTTCTGTTTTATTTAACACTAAACAACCAACTACTTGTTACGGCTCATTTGTAGAAAAACTTGTTCTTTTAGCTCTACATTTCTTAGCTTTGTAACATTCTACAGATGCATTTTATTTAATGACAACAGATGCAGAGAATGGCATTACTTCCAGCAAATCATGTTTCTCCGGTATCATTCGACGCATTTTATGCACGGGAAGCCTTCCCACCCATCCATCCAATTCTGATATCGTTCCGGAATCAGACATTATGATTTTGGAAAAGAGAAATATTCAAGTTAAAGGTCAGGGTACCCCAGGAGTTGTAGCAAGACTAATGGGACTCGAGTCATTGCCAGATATAAAATGGATTCCCAAAGATGAAATGAATTTTCGAAGCAGATCAGTCAGGTCTGCAGATTACTTCCCACTGTTTGATCATTTATCACAAGAATCACAGCATCGAAGAGTCAAAACATCGGTGTCTTTTCGTGAGATTCCAACCTTTTTGCATCAACAAAATGAAGATCTCTTTGTGGTTTGTTTTGATGAAAGAAACAACGCTAATGCAACGGGATTAAACATGATGGCCGGTCCAGATGAGGTGGTAGGATTTCAACATATGAAGAACGTAAAGAGAAGTAGTAAAAGTGTTAGCGGAAATATGAAGGAAAGGGTAGTGGTGAAGAAGAATGAAAAACAAGAAAACAAGAAAAGGAATCTTGAACCGAAGAGAAGTTCTTTGAAAGCCGATAATATATTGCCCTACTACAACAAATCAAATGAAGTTTATATAAGACCAAGCCCAAGATTAAAGAAAAAGAGACCAACAAAGCCACCAAATAGTTTTTGTGAAGAGGTATCTAGTGGAATGAAGCATGCAAGGATGAGAGAAAATAAAAGGACCACTACTCGTGCACGGATTGAATCTAGCTCACATACCGGTTCAAGCTCTGAATCATTGACTACAACATCAGGTTAGCCTTTTCAACATAGATCATATTCAGCAGAACCTAAAACTAATCGTTGTTGTATAATTTAACAGTCATGTGCTAAGTTACCAGGAGAGCTTAATGTGTATATTTGAGGGCTAAATATTTTACGTACATCATGCTTATATGTTATGGGACGACTGTTGACGTGTTACTGAGCAAATTATGTTTTACTACAGAAAAATCTAGGAAGATGGGTCAAAATTCAAATGCCAAGAAGTATTCTTTACCAAAACCAGAGAAGGTTGAATATCAATGTCTGAATAAGTCCTGTAGAAGATTAAATGCGGGTGACGATCAAGAAGTTACAAGTGCAAATCATATTACAAAAAGTAATGGTTTGATGAAGAGTAAAGAGATCGATTTTTACATCAAGAATTTTGTCGAAGTTTGTAGGTTAAATGAACAAGATACAAAAAATTCTCATGATTGGCAATGGATTAAGTCAGTGACTAAAAAGTTTGAAGACAGTGAAGATATATGCTTAGACTTTGAACAACATATCCTAGATCTGTTGCTGGAACAGGTGGTGGATGAACTTTTTTATCTGATATAATTCTTCTTTCTTTTTAAAATGTATTTGCTATGTGAATCCAAAGTCCCCTAGCTAGTTCAAAGTGATGCTTGCCAACTTCCTCACTCGTAGTTTCAGATTTAACAATTACAAGTTACAGTTTAATGTACAAAAAACTCAATTCATTGCAACTCGCAATTCAGCTGAGGATTTGTTTAAAAGAATATAAGAAAATATCAGTAAGAGTCATGCACACCTTCTTGTTCGGTCCAAATAAAAAAAAACAGAATCATAAGCAACATTAGGTCCAAGTCGGATATCAAAGTCCTTTAGGCAATAGACCCGCATACAACACCACTGTACGTAAAAACACCAAACGATCACTTGTCTATTGCAGTCATAAATCTCATAAATCATTCACAAATGATGGATGACTATTACAGCAAAAGAACCAACCACCATTAAAGTTAGCCACATACGACTGTGGCACCACCACACCTGCTTTCCCAAATTTTATTTTTTTGCAAACATGATCAAAGTCCTCTGGCTCACTGCAGAATGCCCTATCAATTTTTGACATAACCATGAGTTGAATTTACATTTTGTATTAGCCAGGATATATCACGCCTCCTTGGTAAATGGTAATTGTGGCTCTAGTGATTAGAATGCCAAGGGTGGGGAAAAGGCAGATGTATTGGAAGAGCTAGAGTCTTCTTGAGGCAAGTTGAGGAGTCAGCCCTGCATTTGAATCTCAAATGATGATGCTAAACATATATAGATTCCGGATGCAAGGGAGCACCATTAGCATGTAGCCTATCAATTCTCTGTTTTCGCATTTGATATTTGTACAGCTGGAGAGAGCAAGTACATTGATGCACTTGAAAGCTTGATCAGGCTTTGTATTGTCTTGAACGTGTTGCAGCAAATGAAGCGAAATGGAAAAGGTTACAGATATATCTGTGGCCATAAGAAGAAACATTTTCAAGATTGTTCTGAGTAAGGTTTTGTTAAAAGAAGACGATCTTGTGTTTCATAGCCTGAATTACAAAACAGACACTGAGCTCATTGAAATCGAGAGTTTAGGCAACACAGGAGGAATTGATTTAGAGCCCGTTCGGCTAAACTTAAAATTATTACTTTTGATTTAGATTTAAAATTGCTTAAAGTGATAAGTGAAAAGTAAAAATTTTAAGTCAATATCTGTTTGGGTAATTTTATATTATTGGTAACTTATGAATTATTAAAAATGTTAAAATAAAAATAAATATGATAAATAATTAATTTGAATGATGTTATTAACTTTTATCAAACGAAAACATCAAAATAAAATAAGTCGTTCAAAAAAGCACTTCCTACTAACTTCTGACTTTAAGTCGTTTTCTTCACTTTAAGTCATTTTCTAACTTATTACATAAACGTACAATTTTCAATTTAAAGTAAAAAATGGCTTTAAGACGGGCTTAAAAACCGTACACAAACATGCTCTTAATTTTGTTTTGTTTTGAACCCTATTGAGATGATGATCATATCTTTGCTAGAGTTTCCGATCATTATGCAATGTCATCAACACAATAATACTGATGTTATAAAATATACTGATCACACATCTTGATAAAAAAATAAATAGATTGAAGTACCTCTGATCTGCTTTTAAAAGAAGAAACTTGTGCCTTGACTTCGAGATAGAAAACTATTTTTTGGGTGAAAACGAGTCGAATATGTGTGAATAGTAGTGTGATCAGATTCGACTCGAATTTATAATTACTCGTTTGGATCCGGTCCGGATTCGAATTAATATGTGAATTTGTTGAAGCCAATTTTCGTCACGAACTAAGCTTCAAGATTAGATTTATAATCGGGTATTCGTATAGAGCTATAAAATTAGGATTTGATATACATGGCGATTTTGGGGGGAAATTATGGTTTATGTGTTTTTGGGCTGCGCTTGAGATAATTAATTCTAAGACATAGTAGAATTTTGGGGATCCCTTATCAAGGTGCCTACGTATCCTTTTATAAGGAATCAAGCCGACGTAGTTCTTTTCGGTATCAGATCTGGTTTAGGCCCATACTCCTATTCTTTAGGAGCAAGTCACCTATAGATGTTAAGTTTCCTCGTTTATTATATTCCCAATTATATTGGGTTTAGTCGAATATCCATTCAGGATCGGGTCCATATTTTGTATCAACAAAATTAATATGTTTATATTTTGATCAAATTTGACTCGCATTCAAATATGAATGTTCGTATATGATTCGATTCGACTCGATTGAGTACTGAACTACTCGTTTTTATATATTCGAATTCGTTCAAAATAATCTCAAAAAAATAAGAATATTGGATCAATTATTTTAAAAAAAAACTAAAATATGGTAATTTTTAGAATATGGATCTTTAAGTTTGGGTGGCAACTTCTGTTGCAGAACTGCACTACACTCCTCCGTTAATGCCACTGTTTCAAATTCTTCCAACCTTCTCTTTCGTGACAAGTAATACAATTAAGTTCGTTCCACTGAGATCTGGTTAAGTTCTTTTCAGCTAATGTGCCTATTCAACAATGTATGATCTTAATTCACTGCTAAGATAATAAATAAATTGAGGTTTTAATTAACTAAATTAAACTAAGATATGAATTAAGGAATTAAGAATTAACTAGCTAATGAGATCTAAAACTGATTTACTTATATGATAATAAACATGGAATCCTAACTTCATTATCTACTTCACTTAGAGTCGCAGCCTTTAATCAATACATGTGATGGTTTTGATATCTGATCGGATAACACGAAACAAGTAAAAGCTACCTCTCGGTATACTAATACCAAACTACGCATGCATCCACAAAAGAGATAGAAGATGGGTAGACACCAAATATGTTTAGACCCTATATCTCTATAGAATTTGAAAACATAAAGGTTTAAGCACAAATTATCCAATTAGATCACATAGGATAGCATAATATCTCTATTTACGCCACAAATCATGATGTTAAAACATCAACCTATCCTATGCTAGCATGGCAAGTTCTAAATCTCAAGATCCACTCTCGTTTAGCAAGAGATTAACAAATTAGATGTTCGCGACGCATCTAAATACATGAAACACAACCATACGAGGATATCAAGAATTCACCACACATCAATCTTTAAAGCATGCAAACTACTAAGCTACATAGATAATCCGTTAGAATCCCATGACAACGATTAGCTCATAATTGAACCGTTCATCGTCATGGGATTTGATGAAAACATGATATAAAACAAGATATGAATAAAAGAAGTAATTACATCAATAAACAAAGAGTTAAGAAAACAAATCTAGAATCCAGAATAACACAAAAGATGAAGTAGATCTAGATCCGTTGCTTGTCACGAGCGTTGAATCCTTCTCGCCTTTTCTCCCTTGCAGATCTAAGCTATGTTACAATAAAAAAAACTCCCCTAATTACAATGCTAAGTTGTGTTTAAATAGGCTCTAGATCTCTTGCCCAGCAAGAAATTACCTTCTATTACAATTAGAATTCGATTAAGGTACTAAAACCTGCCCAAAATACAATTAGAACTTGAAAAGGGCAAAACAGTAACTTTCCAGCCTTGCTTCACAAAGAACATGTGCGCGCATTTTAAATACACGCTCCCTGCACTTGCTATCTATCCCAGGTTGTTGAAAATCTCCCAAGCTTCGCGTGAGCTGTAAGATCGCTGAAAACGGACTTCTAGAACTCCAGATATAGCCAAAACAGTGTAGACTGCGCAACCTTCCCGGAAAATCCGAATTTTAATCAATTAATCCTCCAAACACGATAGAAGCATCCACCCATAATCGACATTCTTGTAAATCTGCACAACTAAGCAAAACACATCAAAACTACAGCAAACTTAAGGCTAGGTGAATCAATTTAAGCTGAATTGAAGCGATCCAAGTGGATATGAAATCCACTTATCACACCCCCAAACTTAAACCGATGCTTGTCCTCAAGCATATACAATTACAACTAACTAACTAGTACCACTTCCGTAGGTGATCACGGTTGCATTTGGCATATGCAACAAGCCCTTTAAACCCCTAGGCAGCCCTAGTGGACGAGTAAGGTCTCGTGAGGGCCTATAGCGAATGTACCCACAAAATCCAATGCAATGCAATGCATGAATGCAACTAATATGAAAATGCAACGATCCCCTTCAAACTAACCAAAACCAAATAGCAAGCAAATATCTTAGAGAATGCAACTAAATCCAAATAGAGCTCGATTAAGTTCCCGTATACTAACAATACATGAACAGAAACGTGCGTGTGTGCAATGCTCATTAGAAATACTCCCAACACTATATCAAAATCATACATGCTCTTCGTCAAGACAATCATAGATTTATAAATAGAATAGACTGTAGACACTTCATAACCTAGGAACACCTCCATCCTTATCCAAGGTAAACAGAAATTCATGCTTTATTACTAACTACTACGACACATATATACAATCATGCTTATTTAACCGTGCAATGGATGAGACCCCGAAAGGCTTATACAATAATACCCATGTAACGAGCGTTAGGTTAGTGGATCCCAGACTATAAAAGCCTTAGGTCACTAGGCACAAAGTCCCCTAGAACTTAATTGCTCGAGTATTAAAGAGCTCACCCTGGCTAATTTTGCATAAAAACAATTGAAACTTTTGACTTTTTTTTTTCTTTTTTTTTTTTATGAAATCTAGAATGAGAATTCTCAATTCCAACCCTAGACTACTCATATAAATATGAGTCGGCTACTAGCCATTTGACATCTAGCAATTATTGACAATTATTTACAATTTAGCATGAAATCTCTGTTTTCCCCCCAACTTAGACTTAAGTGTTCCTACGCTATCAAGGGAATAACGAAAATTCTAAATATAAACAAGTGATTAAATCTCAAAACATCCAAACAAGCATGACCCTAACCTAGCCCAAAAGCACCCAATGAGACTGTGTAATTAGTTTTGTTTCCAAAACACATAAGTCAATTTCATAGAAACTATAAGTCAACCCTCTATTCATCATTACCACACTCAATTAGACACCTACCTACCAATCAGAATTATCTCGCTCTAAGGGATCATGAAATATGCATGACATGAAATGCAACTAATATGAACTCACATGGTATACGAAACAAAAAACAGAATGCCCTACATGAAACAACATAATTAATACGAACAAACATGCATGAATTACTACTAATATGCAAAACATGATATCCTATATGAACACATAATACAACAACTACTAATCCCTCAAACCACCCCCAAACTTAAAATATTTAATGTCCGCATTGAATGGAATTAAATACGAGGGATAGCAGAAAACATACCTACAAAGCGCTTCACATATCCTTCCCCATCGCAACTCAACATACTTTTTCGGCAAATATCCCCATTCTGTAGCAATACCTAACTCACAAGAAGCTCCACTAATAATCTCCAAGCAATATCACACCAAAAATAGCCCAAATTCCTAGAATAATACAAAATCCCCAATTTACAAGAACACAAATTCGTAATAAAAATAAGATTAAAGAGATAAACCAATTACGAATCAAAGATGTGAAATTGTAATTAATTCCTCTTTAGAATTGAATTTAAATAAATAGAAGAGGAATTGAATTTGTATGTATGGGTGTGTATATATAAAGGAGTGATAGGATGAATATAAATTTGAATGTGTATAGGAGAGATTTGAGAGGAATTGAAATTGATGTAGAACAAAAATAGGATTTTTCGAATTGAAATAGAATTAGAATTGGGTTTAATAATTGGGGGTGAAAGAATAAAATTTGGAATAAGAATTTGGAATTTTGAATTTTTTTTTATAAACACAACTGCTACCCAGTCTGCACTAAGCAACCTGCGCCACTTCCAGTAACGCAGGCGCAGCCTGCATGACGCAGGCACAGCCTGCGCGTTAGTCAGTAACGCAGGTGCAGCCTGCGTGACGCAGGCGCAACCTGCGCGAACTATTCATTTTTTTTTCAACACTCAAATTTTTTTTTTCCTTCCTACACTAATGCGTGGGTTGCCTTCCACGAAGCGCTTCTTTAACGTCAATAGCTTGACGTTACTTCCTCAACTCATGGCGGTTTCAAAAGAATAACTGAATCCTCCTCCACAGAAAGACCATTCATACGAACGTTAACATCTTGTTCGCTGGCTTTCCACAAATCTCTTCCCTCAGACTTCAACCTGATTTTACTATCCAACAGCTTAATCTTCTTCTTTTTCTTCTTCACACCTCTAATGTGCTTCTCCAACTCGAACGGTTGAACAAAACTTTCTTCTTCCTTATCATCAGCTTTCCACCTTCGCAACACGTTATCATGCCCCTCTTCAAAAATCACTAGCTCATTATTCAAAAGGACATACCTCAAATGTGGTGGAAGTTTCCCAAGCTTTACATTCGAAAGATCTCGAATTGAAGAACTGTCAATGAATTCACTAATGTGATGCTTTAGCACGTGTGTGTCCGACTTTTCGCTCAACAACTGATCAAACTTCCTTCTCTGACCCGTATCAACTATTTCCACACTACAACACTCTTCATCCTTTGTCGGGAATTTCATGGCCTTGAAAACATTAAAGGTGACATTCTGATCTTGCACCCTCATTGTAAGCTCTCCTTTTTGCACATCAATCAAAGTACGGCCTGTAGCTAGAAAAGGTCTTCCCAAGATTATGGGAATCTTCTTGTATTCTTCAAAATCCAAGATAACAAAATCAGCTGGGAAGATAAGCTAATCAACTTTCACCAAAACGTCCTCCACTATGCCCCTTGGATATGTGATAGATCGATCAGCCAACTGCAAAGAGATATTGGTTGGCTTTGGCTCCGGCAGACCAAGTTGCTTGAACACAGATAAAGGCATGAGATTGATGCTAGCTCCCAAGTCACACAAGCACTTGCTAAAAGAGAGGTTGCCAATAGTGCAAGGGATGGTGAAACTTCCCGGATCTTTAAGTTTGGGTGGCAACTTCTGCTGCAGAACTGCACTACACTCTTCCGTTAATGCCACTGTTTCAAATTCTTCCAACCTTCTCTTTCGTGACAAGTAATACAATTAAGTTCGTTCCACTGAGATCTGGTTAAGTTCTTTTCAGCTAATGTGCCTATTCAACAATGTATGATCTTAATTCACTGCTAAGATAATAAATAAATTGAGGTTTTAATTAACTAAATTAAACTAAGATGCGAATTAAGGAATTAAGAATTAACTAGCTAATGAGATCTAAAACTGATTTACTTATATGAGAATAAACATGGAATCCTAACTTCATTATATACTTCACTTAGAGTTGCAGCCTTTAATCAATACATGTGATGGTTTTGATATCTGATCGGATAACACGAAACAAGTAAAAGCTACCTCTCGGTATACTAATACAAAACTACGCATGCATCCACAAAAGAGATAGAAGATGGGTAGACACCAAATATGTTTAGACCCTATATCTCTATAGAATTTGAAAACATAAAGGTTTAAGCACAAGTTATCCACTTAGATCACATAGGGTAGCATAATATCTCTATTTACGCCACAAATCATGATGTTAAAACATCAACCTATCCTATGCTAGCATGGGAAGTTCTAAATCTCAAGATCCACTCTCGTTTAGCAAGAGATTAACAAATTAGATGTTCGCGACGCATCTAAATACATGAAACACAACCATACGAGGATATCAAGAATTCACCACACATAAATCTTTAAAGCATGCAAACTACTAAGCTACATAGATAATCCGTTAGAATCCCATGACAACGATTAGCTCATAATTGAACCGTTCATCGTCATGGGATTTGATGAAAACATGATATAAAACAAGATATGAATAAAAGAAGTAATTATATCAATAAACAAAGAGTTAAGAAAATAAATCTAGAATCCAGAATAACACAAAAGATGAAGTAGATCTAGATCCGTTGCTTGTCACGAGCGTTGAATCCTTCTCTTCTTTTCTCCCTTGCAGATCTAAGCTATGTTACAATAAAAAAAAACTCCCCTAATTACAATGCTAAGTTGTGTTTAAATAGGCTCTAGATCTCTTGCCCAGCAAGAAATTACCTTCTATTACAATTAGAATTCGATTAAGGTACTAAAACCTGCCCAAAATACAATTAGAACTTGAAAATGGCAAAACAGTAACTTTCCAGCCTTGCTTCACAAATAACACGTGCGCGAATTTTAACTACACGCTCCCTGCACCTGATATCTATCCCAGGTTGTAGAAAATCTCCCAAGCTTCGCGTGAGCTGTATGATCGCTGAAAACGGACTTCTAGAACTCCAGATATGGCCAAAACAGTGTAGACTGCGCAACCTTCCCGGAAAATCCGAATTTTAATCAATTAATCCTCCAAACACGATAGAAGCATCCACCCATAATCGACATTCTTGTAAATCTGCACAACTAAGCAAAACACATCAAAACTACAACAAACTTGAGGCTAAGTGAATCAATTTAAGCCGAATTGAAGCGATCCAAGTGGATATAAAATCCACTTATCAGGTCGTCCGTAAGCCACAGAATTGTCAAAATACTCTACTTACTAATTCTCATCTCTCGGTACAAAGTCCCCGGTATATGAACCATCATAGCATTAAACGCAGTTTTTCGATTCATTTTTGTGCTTCTAACCCTCATGTGAGTGTCGACGGATCATAAGTCTAGGATTTGATCAATTTTTTATTCCCCCCAAGTATTTGGCGATGGTTCACTAGTCTAGGACATAACAAATTCGTTGCCCCCAAGTGACCTTCGTTGAACACTCGTTTGGGTTGGATTATTGATTGGCCGAACCATCATAGCATAAATTGCAGTTTTTCGGTTCAGCTTCTGCTTCCAATCCTCAAAAGTCACTTTAATCACCTTTGGTTCAGATTGTGCAGCGATGAGATATATTCCGTGATCTATAAAATGTTAAATATAAAAAACTGTAGAACACCACTTTCTCATCTCCCAACTTTAAAAGTTGGTGGGTTGACCATCATAGCTTCGCACTGAAGCGTATATCCGGCCAGATCTATCCTCGGCCCCCTAATGATTTATTGCTTCAATTGTGAAGGGATATATCATTAGTGTAGGAAGTAGGGCTGTTAACGAAACGAATATTTAATGAAATATTCGGTATTCGAATTCGTTTAACATTATTCGTGTTCGTTTATTAATAAATACAAATACGAATTCAAATCTTAAAAAATATTCGGTTTGTTAACAAATACAAATTCGAATAGATAAATATTCGTATTCGCTATTCGCTTAATTATTCGGAAATTAAATATTATATATATATATATATATATATATATATATATATATATATATATATATATATATATATATATATATATACTATTTTATATTATATAGGCATATTAAACTTTTACATTTTGGTTGTAATTTGAATTTATTTTCTTTGAGTTGGATGACTGTAATATTAGTACTTTATAATTTGCTTGAACTGGTGAAGTGTGGGACTATGGGAGTTCATAACTTTTGTCACGGGCCAGCAATTTAGTTATTTAGTTTCATTTTCTTTTAAATGAGTACCTTAAACGAATATGAATAGTTCGTGAATGTAACCGAATCCGAATACGAATACAAATAATTATTCGGGTAATAAACGAATACGAATCCGAATATATATATTTAAAACGAATACAAATATGAAAATTAAAGTATTCGTTTCGAATTCGTTTCGTTAACAGCCCTAGTAGGAAGGAAGATTCTCTTGTCCCCAAGTGAGTGTCGACAAATCATAAGTCGGGATTAAATTTGATATTTGTCCCCAATTGACTGTCGGTAGGTCACGAGTCTTATGAGTGTCGATAAATCATATAAGTCGGGACTTGGTCTAAATTTTTGCCCCCAGTTGATTATCGATTGGTCACAAGTGTTGGATTAGAGCAGTTTGATCCCCCCAAGTGTTTAACGATGAGTCACTAGTCCAGGACTGAAACAAATTTTTGCCCCCAAGTGATCCTCGGTGAACACTTGTTTGGGTTGGATTAGATTTTGCTTCCATTAAATATTCGCATAAAGCTTGAAAAAATATCGATTTTATGGCATGAAATCTGTAAATGCTAAAGAATAGTACTTATCTTGATCTCGTTGCAGATTCTGATTTTAAAGATACATCTTCAACATGATATTTTCTTTGTTGTAGAAGACTGATTGTTGTAGAGCCGTTGTGTGTTGCAGAGAAATGAGTTGTCTTTGCAAATTGAAATTAAACTAGTCGTTCCTTTTTTTCTTTGCTTGCTCTTATTCTCTCTGAGCTTTTTGTTGTAGTAGAAGCATTTTTGAGGTGAACTAGTAGATGGTTGAGATTCTCCATATACATGCTCGCGTGAAACTTTTGAATTGCACCAGCGCAGTACCTTTTTTTTAACTCTTTTCAAGACAACTTGGAGAGAGCGTTGAGCATATTTTGCTGGTCATACTAAGAGATGTGTGTTAATAATTCTGTGGTGATCATGTTGCACTAGTTGTGGTGAAGAAACATGAGACTGATTTCTAGCTTCAATCGCTGAGATACCGGTTGCTAATTTGCAGACTACTACTGCTGAAAAGCAGTTATTTTGTCACCCATTTATTGTCTGTTCTTCAAGTCAGTAGAATTAGACATCTGTTGCAGGTGTATAGATTTGGTTCACTACATTTGTGCTGGCTACTTTAGCTTTATTTTGTTAAAATTTCTTTCTAGTTGAATCAACTGTTTTTGCCTAACGATTTGTAGCATTTGGCAACGTTACATATTCTGGTTCTGCTGCTACTGCTCTTGCAGTTTCAGATGGTTTTTTCGTTGAAGGCTCCCTCTCTGAACTGCGTCGGGATATTTTTCTTTTTTGTCTGACTTCTGCTGCCTCTTCAGTAATTAGTATAATGTAATCCCAGCCCCAATTCCTTGTCATTCAAAAATTTTCTTCTGAGTTATTTTAATTCGCATAGATGTATATGTAGGCTGTATCAAACCAGTTATCCTGAATTCTGGTCTGATGTTGGCTATCAAGTTTGCAGGTAGTCAAGAAGCCATGGTTTTGTTGTCATTGCAGTAGTGAAACAATTTAATGTCCAATTAAGAGGAGTATTCTGAATGTAGTTTTATGCACTCCCTGAAGCATTTTTCATTCATCAACTTCTTCTCTCTCTTTTTTCTCCTACTCTCGCAGTTGTCACATTTGGCTTCCTTGTGATTTATTTGACAATAAAAGTCAGTTGGAAATGCCTATCACTTCTTTTCAACAAAATTTCTTCATACTGCATCTTTTCCCTTAAGATTTATTTGTCCTTTTGTTTACTTGGAAGTGTATCACACAACTTGAGTATTGCGAATTCTGACAATCGTGTAGTCTCTTACTTTTGCTACACTTCAAAAATTTCCTCAGGGTAGATGCTTTTTTGTTTTCTTTCTCCCTATAAACATTGTGTCTTCTTGCTATAGTCCTTGACTTTAATGTAGAAGAAATTTTTGGATTCAATGCATTGTTCAAATCTGGACAGCTAGACATTCCTTCACTACAATGGCTCTAACTTCATGTAGGAAATTTATTTTCATAAACAGTTTTTTGCATGAGAAACTAGACTCCGAGCTTTTTCTAATGGTGTATAATTTACTGCCCAGAAAATTCTGTAGGAAAGTAGTTCATTCCACGAAGTCAGACCTTGTGCAGTTCTCCCGATCTGAACAGCTTGACCAATGCTTACTAAAACAGTCATAACTTCATGTAGAAAAATCTTTTTCATGAACCATTTTTTTCATCAAAAACTAAACTTCGAGATCTTTCTAATGGTATATAATTCACTGCCCACAACTTCTTGGATGAAAGCAGTTTATTCTGGGAAGTTATACATTCTGCTATTTTCCGAATTTTTTTGTACGTCTCACGTTTGCTTCTTCCTCCATTGCTATGTATACATCTGATTTTATGTGCTACATTCTAACCAGCTGAGACATTCAAGCATAAAAGAAGACCATAAACTCAACCCTTAAATACGCTTAGACATTCATAATTGTTATAGTACCTCCAAATAGGTTTTCCTCCGCTCATGCTCATTTAGTTTAATACGAAAGTGCTCCAGTACCACCACTTCTTAAAATATTTATTTTTATTGCATTAATCTGCTGGACTGTCATGTATGCTTTTACTCACACGTAGTGCAGTGGCGAGCTTCTCATCCTTTTTTTATTTCTTATATTATATTTTCATTCCTTAACGCCGAAATAAAGCGAGTTGCATAAGGTTGATTGAGTCACCAAGTTTATTGTGTTAAATCCAGTTCCACCACCCACCAAGTTACTTTCATTGTGCTGAGTCTTTGGAAAATCCTACCGTATTGTCACATATGTGAAGCCTCAGTTTCTGGTCATTGATTTTTGCAAAGTGACAGTGCTGTCCAATTTTCTTATGAATGGCTTAATAATTTTGGCATTATATAAAGATAGACATTGACCCAAAAAAAATGGAATTACAGTTAAATCTCGATAAATGAATATGTTCGGGACTGGAAAATTTTATTCATTAATTTTGATTATTCATTTATCGAAGTCAAAAATAAACTGTTTCTAATATGTTGGGACCAGAAAAAATTATTCACTTGATGAGATTATTTGTTTATCAAATATTTATTTATGGAGGTTCTACCGTATTATTGATGCCATAGAACCCATGATACATAAAATAATGGGATAGTCATAGAACCCAAAAAGTGAAGTAGTGTTCCTGAAAAGAAAAGGAATGACTTTCCACGAAACAATTGGATAGCCAATTTGGGTAAAACTATTCCATTGTTGATTTCAAATTTTTGGTTTCGATTTCATCTTTATTCAAAAAACCCTAAAAGGAATCATTAAACAACATCAAAAATCGAGGCTGGAGAACAATAAAGTACCATGCATAAAACCAAAAAAATGAACAAGAAGTTGCTGAAGGATCTAAGAACTCGTGAAAACTCATTTTTTAGTCAGATAAAGAACCACCTTAAATATCTACGTAGAGAAGATTCTCAAAGAAAGGAGACGAAAGTATATGGAAGTAATGTAAATAGGCAGGAGTGCGGAAGACGAACGTTATTTGATACACGTTACTAGTTATTACAGACTTTCCATGATACTTATAATAATCTTGAATCTTGTAGAATTTGGTCGACAAACTATATACTATAAACTTGTATAAAACTCCATGCTCAAAAATACAAGTCCAAATTTCAAAAAATTAAGCATGCATAAAAATAAACAAATTCGATCTTCCTCGCAAAATGAATCCTTGCTTCTACTTCCAAAATGAATCCTTGCTTCTACTTCCATAACATAATCTAGATTGAAAACATTGTCCTACATAATAGTATTAATGAAGCACCTAATTAAACCCTCTATCTACTAGCACTATCTTCCCGTCTAAGCTTGTTGAGCAGTGCAGTTATCAAAGCATCTCTTTTCTCGCGTCGAGCTTCTTCCCTCACCCTTCTTTGTTCTTCCCTCTCTCTCCAGCTCCTCTCCATCATTATCCTCTCATTCTCCATTGCTTCCATTCTTTGCCTCCACTCTATCTCCCTCATTTTCCTCTCCTCTTCCCTCGCCTCGTACGCATTCATCCATTGCATTTCCATCTGAGCTTGTTGTTTCATGTAATCTTCCAACATCTCCTTCACGCTGTTATTCACATTCCCGCCACTAGTATTACTGCTTCCGGGATTGTTCTTGTTTGTCTTCCTCTTCTTCTTACCTGTTGTAGTTCCCTTTTGATCTCCGTCGCTCTCTTCATTGTTCTCATCCTCATCTTCTGATGATACTTGCGTAGTTTTCTTCTTATTAGAACCTCCTGCGACACTTCCTTCTGCCTCATTCCATACCATTCTTTGCATCCTTGCTGCGAAAATTGCTTGTAGTTCATTGTAAAACGGAAATTGTTGCTTCATTCCTTCCGGCTCCATTGTTTCACATCCCTATATATAAAAATCATTTTTCAAAACTCCAAGACTAAAGTTTCATATGTAGTTGATGCAGATTAGAGATTTGGTTTCTATTTAAGCATCAGTCATTCAAGTGCTATTCTTGTCAGTGCACATTTCTCGAAAATACCATTTATTTCATGTGTTCATGTAAAAGAAATTTGCGTAAGTCTTTTTTTTTGCTAAGCAATTTGCGTAAATCTTTACCTGTAGCCCATTCAAAAATTATGACTACCACTACTAATCACTCCAAATTCATTTCCGCATCATTATATTTTGAATATGTATGTAGACAGTATACTCTGACGTTCGGATTCGGGTCAGTTGTACCTGAATCTGGCGTCAAAAATATTGAAAGAATTGATTGACAGATAGAGAGATCATATATTCATATCTATGAATATATGGAAACAGTGATTGAATTGATACAAATAGAAAGGAGACGATGAAAATATGTGTTATACAAATTAATCATGCACAAAACGCGTAGTTACAAGTATACAATTAATTAATAATTAAGGAATATGGTACCTTGTATCTAGTAACAAGATTCTTCCACTTGCACTTGCACTGCTCAGCGCTACGATTGTAACCTTTATCCTTCATTTTTGTAGCAATCACTTCCCATAAAGGCTTGTTCCTTTTTGTTTCCATGAAAGTGGGGTCGAGTTCGGATCGAATCATCAAGAAATCTCTCGTTTCTTGAAGACTCCATTGAGGAAACCTATCCCCGCCCGTATCGATATTAACACTTACTTGTTGATGTTGAAGTTGACGATGAAGATGGTGGTACTGATGCTGCCCTGCATCCATATCAAGATCCTTCAAAAATAAATGTTAAAGTTTTTGTGAGAAATTAAAAAGGTTGTTCTTATCGGATTTGAAAGAAAAAGATAGGTCTAGAGATTCATATGAAGGATGGTGTGAAAGTAGGTGTGAATAAATGGGAAAGAAAAATGAAAGAATGATTGTTATTTAATTTTTATGTTTGCCATATGTTCATGTAAGATGAAAATGAATCCAACAGACAGCCAGCTCTTTCGCTCATCCTTCTACGCGGAAACTCAATCACTAGTTCCCTCTCCTGTGATTGTCGATCTGTCTCTGTATTTTTGATGATGATGTACTAAAATTTAATTGATTTTCATTTGTTCACATTGCGATTGAGTGGCGTCAGGCTTACAAACAAGTTTGCAACCAGAAGCAAAGACCGGTGGTGGGGTCATTCTTCCAAGTGAACAGTTGTGTACACTTGTTGTACAAGCCTTTCAGTTTCTGATTTTGTCCTACGTGATTTGTCTTTTATTTATGGTCTACATATATTTTGTGTTAAATGGCAAAAACATCATGCAACTTAGTTTCAACTTACAAGTAGAACATTCAATTCAAAAAGTTCGCAGTTAAATCATCAAACTATTTAAAACTTCGAATCACGTCATTGTTGTTAGAAGCCTTTAAAAATCAAATAGAAATGTGATGTGGAATGCTGGTGTGACTTTTTCATAGCTAAAATATTATTCAACTCAGACCGACTTGCAAGTGAGTCATCCAATTCAATAAATTTGCAATCAAGTCATCAAACTATATTTTATTTTAATTTTATTTAATTAAAATATTTGTTCTGTTTCTGTGATAAAATTATTAATCTTTGAAATTATATTAATTTAAAAAAATTTAATTTGTATAAATATAGTAATAAAACAATGCATCATTAAGGTTATATTAATTTTAAAAAATTACTTTGTTGTTGTTAATAAGAATAATAATGTATTTAATATAAATAATTAAAATACAAATTTTTAATAATATAAGTTTACATTAATAATGGAATTATTAAGAGAATTAAGATATATGCAAATATTTGATGATTTATTATGGTATCAAATAAAATTAAATTATTTCGTAGTTAGAATTACATTTTTAGATTACTGTTGTGTAACAAAAATATTATTTTATGTCAAATTTGTTTTCCAATTTTTTTTTGAATAATTAGGTTTATATGCCTTATAATTGAGTATTTGTTCTAAAAAATTTTAATATAAAATGAAAAACAATGAAATTGTTTTAATTTTATTTTATTTTGATAATTTAATATATTGATATTAAATAATTTAATTTAATTTCGTCGTTCGTTTGCAAGTTTTTTTGAGTTTAATGACCTATTTGCAAGTTGGGCTTAAGTTGAATGATCTTTTTGCTATTTAACCCTTCAATTTACATATCATTTTCTTACGTGGCAAGTAATATGAGTTGACAACAAAAAATTTAATAGACTTCCGTTAAAGTCAAATTCAACTTAACGGGCGTGAAAGTTTTTTATGTTCAGGGACTAAATTCCAAATTTTAATTAATTAAGTTATGAATTTAAAAGTTTTTCGAATTTGCTAACCTGCAAGTTAGACATCAGGTGAGTGATGAAAATTCCATTTAACTTTATATATTTTGTAATGTACACACTGTTTACGTGCTCTGAAGTCTGATCTGGTCTGTTCATAAATTGTTACCCATCTCAAAAATGAAGAACCTGTTTGGGATAGCTTTAAATTATCACAATTCACTTTAAGTTGCTAGTTAATGAATTATATATATTAAAAATTTCCAACTTAAAATTAGTTTTAGTTTAAAAAATTTAAATATCTTTGAGTTATTGTTTTCAACTTATTTTTTCCTCATATCAATTTTTATATATTTGAGTCACCATTTAACTCGTACTTTTTCTTTGCATATATTTGTACTTTATATTTTTATATTAATATAAATTTCTAATTTTTTAGTCAATTTTTTTAAGTGAATTTACTTTAAATAAAATTTGCCAAGCAGATACACCTAACTTAAAGTTAGAATTATCATTTTTTTACTTAAATCGAGTAAATTGCACTTCAATAACATTTTTTAAGTTAATTCAAACTGCCTCGAAATGTGTTCAATAAAAAGCCATTTTTCGCTCGGGACTAAGGCTCTGTTTGGGATTGCTGTTAAAACCTGCTGTAGCTGTGGGAAAAAGAGCTGTCAGAAAAAGCTGCTGTCAGAAAAAGCTGCTGACTGTTTGGCAAAATTCATAATAAATCTGCTGTTGAATGAAAAGCTGATGAATAAGCATTTGGTAAATAATTTTTAAAAATGTTCTATTTAACAATGTTTTTACAGGACAAACCAACTAGTACAATTAAAAATAAAAAAATGCATAGAAGAAAGGACAGTTCAGTTATCATGGTTACAGAATCATTTGCACTGACTGCAAATTTTACATTGGATTCACTGGACCCAACCTCATGGTTGTAAGAAACCTTACAAGTAAAAATGTGGGGAAATTTAACAAAGAAGTTCACTTAGCCAAAAAATTTACAAATACAATTTTGTTTTAAGCATTCCTCTATAATGTATAAATTTTTTCAGTCAGTCTTTAAGCTTCCTTTTTCAAATTCTGATGCACTGCAATATAAATTCTATAAGAGACTTCCATGTATACTAAACCAAGCTATAGAGTGATCTTAAAATACATGATTTTTTAGAATAGGCCTAATAACCGATTTAACGAGGCCAATGCACCACACTTTTGTAACCCAAACCAACACTACTTGAACAAAAATAAGCAAAAATGGGTACAGTAATCAAGAGCAAAGCAACTTACCTTGTTGTACAATATTACTCCAGATGAGAGCAGAATGTTTTTTGCTAATACTATTTCTTATCTTTTCTTTCACCTAGAGCTAAATATTTCTCATTGTATCACAGGGGATTAGTGTAAGAACCCCAAATTTTGGATATAATTTGTAAGAACCCAGATTTTTGGTACTAATTAAAACTTTTTATTATGTATTGGAGTATGAATGTATCAATGGGTTAATAGATGGATATTGAATGGATTCGGATTCAATTATGATATGCCATGAAGAATGGTATTGGTTGACAACTTATATAAGAATTATCTATCTCCTAGGAAATTAAGAAGTGGCAATTCCAATGAAGAAGATTATTCTTATGTCATCCAAATCGATATCTGTTATTAGTCCGGTGGTTCCGTAAAAGGGTTAAGGAATGTTCGAAAGAGAATCGGGACATTTGTATAAACCGAGAGAGTAAGTAAAGAAAAATGGATGAATAGTGTTTTTGGTGGGAATGAGAATATTATGAGACGACACTATATAGAAGTACTCGGAATGGATTTTTGAATTCGTATTAGTGATTCGAGGGGAAAATAAGTGTATGTAAAAGCTGTCGGATTCTGAAAAACAGCATTTTTATTTTCTCCGAGAATTCCCTGGACACTGATAGACTTAAGGATTTAATGAGAGGATTTAAGGAATTTAAATTCGAGAGTTACCAAGAAAGATGGAGAATGGTATTATAAATGTTAAGAAGGTTGTCAGTAAAACCCTAACTAGAAACGAATGAGTTATTCCTCCGAACGATCAATGAATTGAGTAATAAACGGACAAGGAAACAAGCAAGGAATCAAGATACATGCATGTGCTAGTGGATAACATCAAGTAACCAAGCTAGTTACAAGTTAACTAGCATTATTAGAAAACCAACCAAGCACTTAGCTTACAACACACACCTTGCCACAAGAATGCAACACTTGTCCACTTGATTAGCTCATCCATGACCAAAGCACTTTATTAAAGTGGCTTTATGCAAGATATTATCAACAATAATTCATTTAGACTAGATGAGATCAAAGACAAGCCAAGCAAACTCCATTCTCTCCATTTCTTCAAAACTGCCCAGCAAGAATAGCCATGAAAGAAAAATTCATATCTCAAAATCTAGAGCTTCTAAAATCACCAAATTTTGACCATAGCCTCTCCACACCATGTGTAAGTTTCGTTCAAAATTTCATGGCCAACAAAGTAGTATAGCCTAGTCAAATCCATGCTCAAAGTTGGGGCAACAAATCTGACCAGTTTCTGAAACGGGTTCAAAACCATAGCTACGAAGCTTCAAATTAGATGATATAGGACTCAAAACAAAGCTTATGAAGAGGCCAAGATGTGGTAAAAATTTGAGAGCCAAACTCTTATTTTTCGATTTTCTATGATTTTTACAAAAGTGATGATGAATAGTAACCCTTAGAAACTAACTTTGATTTCTTGTTTTGTTTGGATGATCTAAGCTTTGTTGAGGCTATACAAGGACTATAACAAGCTTAGTAAGGCTAGGACACTCTCCAAGGAAGGTATAATCCTTAAGAACCCTAGATGTTATTTTAAGATTATGTATGTTTTTGGTGGATTTTAGCATAGTTATGACATTAGTGTTATCATGAGCATGATCTTGTAGTTGGTTTGACCATATGATGATTATGATGGTGAAGAGTAATATTCCTGGACTTGTTGAGATGTATAACATGTGTATAAGATGTATGGATGCCCGGTGTGGCTTGGTTGTGTTGAAAACAATTTTGAAACGTTCGATTTATAGCCGTCGTAATGCCCGATTTTCATTAGGCCTTAGTAATTCGTGCATAACAGTTAGGTTAAATTTCTGACCTTAATGGATACATGACCTAACCTTGTAGATCTCGAGTCATAGATCTCTTTGGCGAAAGAATCGAAGCATTCCGACTTACGGTTTAGGAGTTATGGCCGACTTAGTAAAAGTTGTTCGAAACCGTAACTACAAGTTCGTTATTAAAATTGAACCTCGGTAAAATATGAAAGTTTGTGACGAATCATGGTAATTAAATATTAGAGGTCATGAGGAAGATTTGAAAGAAAACCACATGTCATTTGGATCGTTTTTCGATTTTATAAAAATGTTCAAGTCGAGGTTAAATATAAACGAACCCCTAAAATGATTACTTGGTTATAACTTTGGTAAAACACTTAGAAAATGGGCGATAAAACTCGAGGTATAATCTTGGTTCGTAAACGACCGACCTTAGGACTTACCCGGCTTAAGTATATGTCAAGTGTAAGTACAATGACATGTCTTAATAACGAACAAAAGTCGGAACGTATCGGTAATAAAAAGAGTTATACAAAAGGGTGCATAACGAGATAACTTGAAAGCGTGTTTCGACTTAAGTAAAGTTATACGTAACCTTCTAAAGAAGTGTTAGGTGATTAATCTCGAATATTCTAATTTTTTATAGATCACCGAGCTGAACCGGGACACGCTACCTCTACCCACACCCGACTACCAGGCAAGTGTTCAAACCTTTGAACCTGTTGTTGTGATAATATATGTATATGATTTCTATTTTACATATGCCATCGCATGCATGCCTGTTTCCAATTATATTGTGACTCTGGTTTTTTTGTGATACTTGTTCCCTGAATTGATATTGGCTTATAGACTAGATACGATTTATCAGTAATAAGCCGGATTATTTTGGTAAGACCCTTAGCGAAGGGCATATGATATTCATTCTAAATATAGACCGGGAGTCGGTATTTTGAGTTATAGATAGTCGTGGAAACCCGGAGGGATTCCAATGACAGATTATTATTTATCTGAGGAAGGTTATTGTTAAACGTTATTATATTCCATAAAGTATCAATTACTTGGAAATATTTCGAGGAATGTTATTCGAGTATTATCTTAGTCGAGAGATAATAAATGAATGTTAATTTTGAATATTCATTTAGAGTTGATATTTAATGAATATTATTTTGATATTCTTTAGAATGTTATTTATTAAATGAATATTACTTTCGAATATTCATTTATGGTTTTATGTACTTAATGAATATTATTTTAAAATATTCATTGGAAGTTCTATTTACTTAAGGAATATTATTTCGATTATTCCTTTAAAGTTTTGATTACTAAATGAATATTATTTGGATATTCATTTAGAAGATTATTTATTAAATGAATGCTATTTGGATTTTCATTTAAAAGAGTAAATATTAAATGAACATTATTTTCGAATATTCATTTAAGGTTCGACTTATTTATTGAATACTATTTTAAATATTTATTGGAGTTTAATTATTTAATGAATATTATTTCGAATATTCATTTAAGGAGGGATTTATTTATTAAATAATTCCATATATTCATTCGAGGATTACTTACGAGCAATATTATGAGTTAATAATATTCCATAATTATTATTGAGTAAATAAATATTCTTGGAATATTTATTTAATCCTTTTAAAATTCTTTTTAAAATAATTTATATTATTCGGAGATTACCTTCCACCTCCAGATATTATGTAAAATATTTCGGAGTCTTTTTACGACTATTTTATCAAGGAAAGGTTCCCAACTCTTTCTTTTTCATTTAAATCTATCTTAAAAGGATTTAAATGCTCGCTCAAACTTCCATATTATAGGGGAACCTACTTGAGCAATGTTATTTATCTTGTTGACTTCCCGGTCATAATTTATCCTCTTCACTCGCAACTTGGTTGCTATGGACTCATTAAGTCTGTGTTTACCTTCTCATCTTTCGAGGGGTAAGATTGTTGGAACAAGTTGATGTTCGTTACCAAGCAATAGCTTGGAAGTTATTGGTGAATTTTCCTTTCCAACTAGATACGACTACTTTGTAGAGTCTTATCAACAAGTATTATACTTGGGGAAAGGGGGACGAACGTTACATTCAGAATCATGAATTCTATTGGAACTAGGAGTCGTGTAAGAGGCCGAGTAGCGCCGGTCCATCCCCTTTGGCCCAACCGTTGACCTGGGAGAGCTAGTAAGGCGGTAGACAAGTAAAGCCGTCAGTTCTTCCTTCTACCGGTAGTAAATCTAATTTGAGTTGTACGATCTTGACTGATCATCAAGATTGGAACAGCGGGCGCGGTGAATACTCCATCATTGGTTCATCATCCAAACTTATTTATTTCCTGCAACATGATTACTGTTGGCAGAGCTGGAAAAGTGTTCGTAACTGAAATTGCAATATTTTCCTTGCAAGTTCCTCTTTATAATATCTTGCTTATTTTTGACATAGCAGATATTCCCTCATATATTTACATTTTGAGTTACCTTGTAACTTCATCGTTCATATTATACTGGCATCATTTCCGTAAATGCATGGCATATGGTTTGAAAGATACTTTTGAACTGTTATATATTATCGTTCAGTTAAATATTATTGTTGGTGGGCTATTGCTCACCCTTGCTTTATTATTATATCACAACAACAGCTAGACCAGATGACTCGCACAAGGCGCACTCGATGTTGGCGAGGACGATGAGACTACCAGAGCCGAAGAGAAAGCAATTGGTAGGATAGATTTATTCTTTCAGTACCAAGTATATGGTCTAGTATGACTCATGTAAATGGATGGCAAAGAGTATGTATTTATATTAAAATTCTTTTGGGTTGTAAGAACTCATAATGTGTTTAATAAAATTTGGTTGTTACTCTGATTTCATCTCTGGGACTATAACGGGTGTGTTTTATGTTATTGTTTTGGGTCACAAGGTTGTAATTTAATATTTATGTTGAACTGTGGATGGGAATTGAGACGGTAACGACCAGATCCCTGACCCCGGATCTAGGGGTGTTAGAATTAGGTCAATTAAACTCCCAGAGATGACAATACAGGGACACCTCTAATACTGGATTCTATGTTTCTAATTAATTACTAGTTTCACAACTTAATTCTTTTAGCAGTAATAATTAGTTATTAGTTATATAATAAAATGACGCATGTAATGCATTTATATAACTCATTGATTGAAAAATTAGGCTTGGGTAAGAAATTAAACTTTAGGAGTTCTTAATGCATTGTTAAGTTATAGCTAGCAGAAGAGTGATCAGATTTCCAAATGGTTAGCAACAGATTCTTTAAGATTTTAGCATACCGAGCAATCTTTTGGTATGCATCGTTCTGAATACGTAAATACTAAATACAATACAAAGTATCTGCAGTGAGATTGATTGTTTAGGTGATATGTAACAATCTGAGTATTATCACGAGGACTCTGCACAAAGAGAGATACATTTTCGTGCAATTAAAGGAAACCGTTGCAATAATCTCACAACTACTTTCGTATTAACAAATCACTCTGCACAAAACAAATACTGTCAAGCACTATTGTTTATATGACTACCAAACCCACAAAATCTGCATTGCAATTCATGTTCTAGTCTAACAGACTACACGATAAAAGATTTCTGGTTTCAGATGGTTTGTAAGCAGAAGTCCTGATGCAACTTTTCTTTAGTAATTAACTTATTATGGCTCTAAAGTTCGGACAGCCTATGGCAGGATATGGATTTTCTATCACTCATCTATGATGCAGGACCATGTAAAATCCCTACTATTTCATTCATGACAAATATATGAAAATCGATAATAAAAACATATAGAAGATCATATAAAAAGGGGGAAGAAGAGTACAACTAATCGGGGTTGAATAGGGCTTGAACCAGGCTAGCAATTTCTTTCTTTTTCTCAAAGAACCTGTTACCTATAACCCTAGTTTGATTCTTATTACACGTATTTGTATTTATATATAGTGAAGTTTGATTTTGTTTAGGATTGTATTACCTTGTTATCTGTATAAACAAACACGTAAGGAGAGTAATAGAATATTTTTTTTAAAAAAAAAATCTTGCAGGAGTTGGGGTTTGATGGCAGGTCTCCAATTCTGCTGTCCGCATAAATTTTACCAGCTGCTTTTAACAAAAGCTTCTATGAGATGCTTATAAAAAAAAGCAGCTTTTACATAAAAAGCACTTTCCCCAAAAACAGCTAAAATATTTTACCAAACACAATTTAACCTGCTTTTGTGCTAAAAGCTGCTGTAGCTTTCCGGAACAGCAATTCCAAACACTACCTAATTTGTTCAGCTTGGAAACGGTTTGACGAAATTTTGTTCGACTCTATTCGTTTAATTTAATTTAAACTTACATATTTTCTTGTATTAGTTTCTTCAATTTATTAAATATATATAAAAATAAACATAAATTACATCAATATTATTCACTATTTTAGTTATTAAACTGTAAATATCAAATTTGGTACCGAAATATCATTAATACATAATATCATTACTAATAAAGGTTGTTTTATTTAATTTTCATTCAAAATTATTTTCAGAAAATCAAGAAAAAGCAACATATATGGTTCTCATAGGTACATTATATCTGCAACTTAGTAGGGTTGTAATCAACAATTTTATCATTTTTATTGGAAAATAATAAGAAAACCTAAAAGCATCATCAGCCCATCACACTATTTTGGTGTAATCTTTACACCAAAATGGTGTAGAAATTACGCTATATTCAAATTGAACTCCAACCCATTACACTAGATTTTACACCATTTTCGTACAATACACTACGCCATAAGTGAGCATATGCAACCCCCAAATAAATTGCATAAGGCCTGAAAAGCGTTGCCTAAGGCCTTACGCAACACTAGAGGGGCGTTGCCAATATCAACGTTACGTAAGACCCTAATGCAATGCTTTTACAAGCTATTGCAACGCCACAAAAGTATTGCATAAGTGGCCTTATGCAACACAAAAAGGACATAAAGGAAACACCACATGGTGTTGCATAAGATTTTTGGCTCCACCATGGTGCCACGTCAACAGTGGAGCCCACCATGGCGCCACGTCAGCAGTGGGACCCACCAAGTTGCCACGTCAGCAGTGGGGTCTACATGATGCCACGTCAGCAATGGGGCCCATCATGGTACCACGTTAGCAGTGGGGCCCACCAAGGGTGCCACATCAACAATGAGTCCCATAGGATGCCACGTCAGCAGTGGGGCCCACATGGTGCCATGTCAGCAATGGGGATCACTATCTAATGCAACACTAGTTTGGTCTAATGGAACATCATATTTTTTTTTGCAACATCAAAAGTATTTTTAGCAACACTAAATATACCATAATGCAACCTCATATATAGTCAAATGCAACACTTTTTTACAAAAAATTTGAAATGCCTGCTTTGTTTATACATAAAACCATCCTGTCCAAACCAAGGCAACAACTTCAAAAGTCCTAAGCCAACAAAACTACTTAATAGTTTTACAAAAATATTTACAAAAATACCAAGTTCTACTACTAGCAAGTTAAAGCTACAAAAAAATTACTAAGTGTAACCGCTTTGAGTCATTGGAGTATAATTAGCATCAGATGTGTTTGAGAAGTCAAATCCAGATTTCAACATTTCTCCCAAGTTATTCAAATCTCCTAGGCCAGTGAAGATAGAATTTTTATCCACACATGTTTGAGCCTTGACAGACTGGTCAGTATGAACGGTGCTAAACTACCGCAAAAAATAGAATTCCAATTGTTAATTAGCATTCCTTAGTTTATACGGACTGCAACTATCAGAAAACTATAAATGGCACAGAAGATGGGTTTTAATATTCAATGATAATGAAATATGGTTTAATAGTCACGGTATTAACAGATGCACACTATAAAATGTATAGTAACCCTTTATCTGTACAGATTAAAGTTCTCATTATATAGCTTGCCTACTCTGACAATTTTCTAATTACATAATATCAATTTTTTGAGAAACAGTTAACGTTAATGAAAGGTTTTACTTAAGAAAATGGTCATCTGACAGTAATTGGTCCTCCTTTTTGTACTTTTTAATTCTTTAGAATTGATATGTTATTGGGATTTTTCATATACTGGAGCTTGTGTAGATTACACAAAGCAATCCTAAATAGTGTACTTGACTATGGGTTACTAACAAAGTCAACGAACTACACACACACATATACTCGAGGCTAACTTCAGGTTGAAAATATATTCAAATAGTGATTGTATACTACTTGGGATCATATAAAAGGTGTAACATCATAATGGCGTGGAACAGATAGCATAACGACGTGAGAGTGTCACAGACAAAAAAAAAAGTATCACAAAGCAGACTAATACACAAAACACTCTGAAGGCTAAAGAGAAGCATACAAACCTCGTTGTTCTCAACAGAAATCATGCTGCTATCTTCACCAAACATGGACAACAGTGTAGTAATATCATCTTCAGGCAGATCACAAGGCATATTAGTAACCAGAGTACTAGGTGCAGACGGTCCTTGCAGGCCGTAAGATAATATTCCTGACTAAAGCTTTTACAAAAGCACTTAGTTGATTCCCATGGATCAGTTACATGACAGAATTATATATGTAACACCCCCAGATCCGGGGTACGGGATCGGGTCGTTACGGTCTCATAACTCATACATAATACTTGACTTGAGTCCAAAATCAATAAGTAGCATGCTATGACCCCACAATAATATCCACTCACACACACACACACACAGTTATAGTCCCAGAGATGAAATTGAAATAAGTCTTACATAAAAGGATTTACGAATAAAAGTTATTACAATCTAAAAGGATAACATCATAAGTTTAAAAGTTTTGCCGTTGATTACATTAATTATACATATAGTTAAACAGGAAACAAAAGCTGTCTAACTATGCTACCTCAGCAATGGCTGTTAGCATCTCAGCGGGGAGTCCGGTGGGTCGGGTAACCCGCTTGCGCCGAGTGCGCCTGACGCGAGCCATCTGTCCTAGCTATTGTTGTGACATGATAAATAAGCAAGGGTGAGCAATAGCCCACCAATAAAATATATAACAAGACAGTGATAGTATATAACAGTTCGAAGTATCATCCATATGCCATGCATTAACGAAGTTTGTGCCAGTATAATATGAACGATGAAGTTACAAGGTAACTTAAAGCGTTTATTTTGTGGAAATATCTGCTAAGTCAAAATAAGCAAGATATTATCATTTTTCATATAAAGAGGAACTTGCAAGGAAAATATTGCAATTCCAGTTATTGACATTTTTCGAAGTCCTGCAACCTGAAAGAAGTCTCTTCGATACGTGTTGCGGAAGACACCGTCAACCATAACAACTACTAACATGGATCTAAGCATAACATAACATACTAATCACTAAATCATCCATAAAACTCATAAGATATTAAAATGACACCAAGGGTTTTCAAGTATTATACCTTCCTTAGAGTGTTTACTAGCCTTACTAAGCTTTGTATGATCCTTAGGAGTGCTTAAGCTTGCTATATCAACCATGAAACAAGAAAAAAACAAGTTAGTTCTTGAAGAACACTATTCATGCTCCTCTTTCTTGATTTTTTTGAAAATGCAAACAAAGGAATTTGGAACTAAGATTTTAGGGAGATCATTTTTATGAAATGTAAGACTCACCATAAAAGTTTCAAGAGCAAACAATGGTTGGAAGTTGGATTTTGGATTTGGAATTAGGAATGGGCCGAATGGTTGTGTTCTTGGAGGAGTGTTTGATCTTTTGTTGTAAGAACCCCAAATTTTGGATATAATTAAAACTTTTTATTAAGTAATGATAAAATGAGGAACAATGATTCCGACAACAAGGTCACCAGCTCTAATGAATGGTGGTTTCAAAGAACAATGATTGTAATGAATGGATATTGCTTTGGACAATGATCCTGATGCATTGGTATATTGTCAGAATAGAGTAATTCGATGGTTGAGGACCTAGATAAGAATAATCTACCATCCAGGAAGGAGCTAATGGATCCTTGAAGGGAAATGAGTACGTGCATAGTGTTTCCCGTACGTGCATAGTGTTTCCCGTACATGCATAGTATTTCCCGTACGTGCATAGTGTTTCCTGTACGTGCATAGTAATTTGGTGAATGAATAGTGATTTTGTAAGTTGGAAAACTTTTCACGCCACCCTATGTACGGGACGTGATATGGATGTTTCGAAGTCATATTAGTAATACGCGGAGGAAATAAGTGAATGCAGAGACGATCGGAATTCAGAAATTCCAAATTCTTTTTCGGTATAATATTTGACCGGACAGTGGATTAAATATTATTATAATCCAAGAATTGAGATATTAACTTTGAGAATTTGATATTTTGGGATGTTATTATATTTGATTTAAGAATGAAGGTAGGAAACCACTGAGGCAGTGAAACAAGCGTTCTAATAACCGCTAAAACGTTATAACGAGATTAATCAATAAAGCGAACGAATCCTAGATTACGGATTAAGTTCGTATCGAGATTAAATATCCTACATGGTCATCACGAGGATTATATTAAGGATTGGGGAAGGTATTATGAATATCGAGAAATTTCCCGGTAAACCCTAGAGGTGAAACTACTTAGTTATTCGTCCGAACGATCAATGAATTGAGCAATAAACGGACAAAGAAACAAGCAGGGAATCAAGATACATGCATGTGCAAGTGATAAATATCTAGTAACTAGCAAGGAACTAGATCAATTAGAATGAAACCAAGTACTTAGCACACAAACCACTTGGTTAGCCTTAAACCACCAAAATATCAACACTTGTCAAAGCAAATTACATCATCCATTACCTCACCACTTTATTAAAGCAGCCAAGGAGGAGATATTATCCAAAAACACTTCACTTTATGCATTATTATCCAAGAGACAAGCCAAGCAATACAAACTCTCTCCAAGAACATTACATTCGGCTTTTAGCTTAATTCAAAAACAAAAATCTACCTTCCACTCCTTGTTTGATCTTGTAATTTTTAAGGTGAGTCCTATATTTCAAGAAAGTAATCTCCTCAAAATTTTAGCTTCAAACTCCTTTGTTTCCATTTTCAAAAAAATCAAGAAAGAGGAGGGTGAATAGTGCTTTCATGAAACTAACTTTGATTTTCTTGATTCTTTTGAATGATCCAAGCTTTGTTAAGGTGTTCTAAGGATTGATCAAGGTTTATCAAGGTCTTACATACTCCAAGGAAGGTATAAACTTCAAGAACCCTAGTCTTTGATTTGAGTTTTAATGGAGTTTTGGATGAGTTTTAGTGTTGTATGCATATTTAGAGTACTAGATCTATGTGTGGGTTTTATGAGATGATAGTATAGCTTATATGAACGGAAAGACATTGCTTGGTCTTAGTTCAAGGATAAATAACATGTATGTGTGATTTGGAGTGGATGGTATAATAATTGGAGGGTTTTGATTTTGGAATTATCCGAGTTATAGCCGTCGTAATGCCCGATTTTCGATAATCTTTAAAAACCGTGCATCACAGTAGCTTGAACTCACTGTCCAGGGTTTTATTTTGCCATGATAAGATAGATAATGTTCCAAGCTTCGTTTTGATATAAAGAACGTGTTAAACGGACTTACGGTTTAGGAGTTATGGCCGATATACTAAAAGTAGTTCGAAACCGTAAACGAGAATTCGTAACTGAAATTGAACCCTCGTAAAGTACGTAAGTCAGTGGCGAATCTTGGTAATTAAATACTGGAGGTAAAAAGGAAGGTGTGAGAGAAAACCGTATGTCAAAAGGATCATTTTTCGATTTATTAAAATTTTCGAATCAAGATTAAACGCGAACGAACCCCTAAAAGACGACTCGTTTATAACTTCGTTAAAACACTTAGAAAACGAGCGATAAAACTCGGAGTATAATATTGGTTCGTAACAATCAACTTTCGGACTTATATGACTTAAGTATATGCCAAGTATAAGTACAGTGACATGTCGTATTAACGAACGAATGTCGGGTCGGATCGATGATAAAAGAAATCCACAAAAAGGGGTATAACGAGATAACTCGAGAACGTGTTTCGATTTAAGTATAACTTACCTTTAAAGTTTTAAGTGATTAATCCCGAATGCCTTGGCTATTTATAGATCACCGAGCTGAACCGGGACCCGCTACCACTACCCCTTACCGTACTCGACTACCAGGCAAGTTTCAATTCCCTTCTTTTAGGCTGTTGTTGTGATTGAATACATATATATGTTTTCTGTTATACATATGCCATAGCATGCATGCCTACTTTCAAGTTATATCGTTATGCTTGTTCCCTGATCGTTTATTGGCTTATAAATTAGATAGCTAACGTATCAATTATAAGCCGGTTATTGTAAGACCCTCATAGAAGGGCGTATCCATCTTATTCATCAAATATAGACCGGGAGTCAATATTTCTTGACATATCGAGATTACCTCGAAAGAAAATATCTAAGTAAATATTTTCCATTATTCGGGCGACGAATATTATTTGAATATTCGTTCGAGATTATTTATTTAACGATCCCTACTTCAAATAATTATTTGAACGTAACTATTCGACGAATAATATTTTTTTAATATTCATTCTGAGTCGAATTATTTATCGATTATTATTTCGAATATTCTTCTAAAGGTTGGACTACTAAATGAATATTATTTGGATATTCATTTAGAATATTATTCATTAAATGAATATTACTTTTGAATATTCATTTAAGATAGTAATTACCTGATGAATATTATTTTAATGTTCATCTGAAGCTTGATTTATTTATCGAGTCTTATCTCGAATATTCCTTTAAAGCTTGGATTACTAAATGAATATTACTTGATATTCATTTAGAATTTTATTCATTAAATGAATATTACTTTTTCAATAAACATTTAAATTCCTAATTAATTATGAATATTATTTTGAATATTCATCCAGGGTTCTATTTAATCATCGAATATTATTTTAAATATTTTAAATATTCCTTTCAGGTCTTATTAATTAATGAATATTATTTTGAATATTCATTTGAATATTTAATTATGCAATAAATATTCTCTCGATATTTCTTCAAGGATTATTTGAGAAATACTCTGATTAAAGATATTCTTTCATATTCCTAAATATTCTGTAAAATATTTTAATAAATATTCTCTGAATATTTATTCCATACTTAGAATAACCTCGATAAGGTTTATCTTCTTCGATTATTACGGAAAATATTTCGGAGTCATATTATTATTAATCATATATCAAGAAAGGTTCTCAGACATCATTCTTCTTTGAGTCTATCTCCCTAACAATAAGGGAACCTTACTTGGAGAATGTTAATTATCTTGTCGACTTCCCGGTCATAAAGTATTCTCTTCACTCGCAACTCGGGTGCTATTGACTTATTAAGTCGTTGTTTACCTTCTCATCTTTCGAGGGGCAAGATTGTTGGAACAAGTTGATATTCGTTACCAAGCAATAGCTTGGAAGTGATTGGTGAATTTTCCTTTCCAACTAGATACGACTACTTTGTAGAGTCTTATCAACAAGTATTATACTTGGGGAAAGGGGGACGAACGTTACATTCAGAATCATGAATTCTATTTGAACTAGGAGTCGTGTAAGAGGCCGAGTAGCGCCGGTCCATCCCCTTTGGCCCAACCGTTGGCCGGGGAGAGCTAGTAAGGCGGTATACAAGTAAAGCCGTCAGTTCTTCCTTCTACCGGTAGTAAATCTAAATTGAGCTGTACGATCTCGACTGATCATCAAGATCGGAACAGCGGGCGCGGTGAATACTCCATCATTGGTTCATCATCCAAACTTACTTATTTCCTGCAACATGATTACTGTTGGCATAGCTGGAAAAGTGTTCATAACTGGAATTGCAATCTTTTCATGCAAGTTCCTCCTTTTTAATAACAATGAGAATATCTCGCTTAATTTTGATGTTGCAGATATTTCTACAAACAAATACTTTTAGTTACCTTGTAACTTCATCGTTCATATTATACTGGCATCATTCCCATAAATGCTTGGCATATGGTTTAAAAGATACTTTTGAACTATTATATATTATCGTTCAGTTATATATTATTGTTGGTGGGCTATTACTCACCCTTGCTTTATTATTATATCACAACAACAGCTAGACCAGATGACTCGCACAAGGCGCACTCGACGCGGGCGAGGACGATGAGACTACCAGAGCTGAAGAAGAAGCTATTGGTAGGATATATTTATTCTTTCAGTACCAAGAATATGGTCTAGTATGACTTATGTAAATGGATGGCAAAGAGTATGTATTTATATTGAAATTCTTTTGGATTGTAAGAACTCATAATATGATTAATAAAAATTTGATTGTTACTCTGATTTCATCTCTGGGACTATAACGGGTGTGTTTTATATTGTTGTGTTGGGTCATAGAGACGTAATTTATTTTATGTTAAGGAAAGTTCAATTGTTGTGGACAGAATTGGAAACCGTAACCACCGGATCCCGGACCCCGGATCTGGGGGTGTTATAGAAGTGGTATCAGAGCGTACGTTATAAACCCCAGAGATGAGGCGACGTTAAAACAATAAATTCACTAAGATAATAAGAACTCTTGCCAAGTTCATAGTCGGACTACTTAATGTAGTGATGACATATAAAACCCTTATGGGAACTCTTAAGTATCGTGATAGTAACTTAGCTCGATATCGTATTGACGAGTAAGGCGACAGACCTTGAGGCATACGAGCAGCAGCGCGATGATGCTTTATTATATGCTGAAGATCAGCGGGTAAATTCAATAGAGTACCCTACTGGAGACCCGGAAGAGGTTCGAGCAGATAAGGAAAATCTTGTTAGGATAAGGAGCTTACCCTCGAGGAATGAGGGCTGTAGCCAGAAAGCCTGAGATGATTAAGGTATAGTTCTCAAAAAAGTGGGCATAAAGAACTAAGCTATTAGCAAGAGAACTGAAGATTCATGTGGGATTCGTGGCTGGACTACTGGAGGTAGTACCAGCAAGTAAGACAGATTGGAAGAATTACTTGAGATCTTATACGGGAGTAGATGAGAATCATAAGAGACTTTCATATTAACGAAAAGAGTGCTAGAAGGATGTACGATTATCAAAGGCATCGATATAAGGCGAGGAGCAGAGTCCCTAGGAATAGTTGAGAAGAGGCAGTAAGTGCCATATCATTTGATAAATGAATAAGTATGAATATTGTCAGTAATAATTCGCCATGAGAAGGCAGATGTCATAGGTTGTAATTTATGGAACCAAATTGAGGTTGATGAAGTTGTTTTATTCAGGAAAATGTCCATTTTAGGAATGAATCAGTTAGAAAGTGAAAACATTGGGAAGTGACAGCATGATTGGATAAAGTTATATAAGGAAGTAGTAAGCAAGACAATGATCTCAAAACCTACCGGAAGATAAGACCAGTGAGTCAAGATGAACTCGTAATGAGACTATTGTGACAGACTAAGTATAGGGTTAATTTAACTCAGTGAAATGATGAACCAGAAACGTTAGATGCATGTGATTCAGAGGAATATTAAATTCTTTCTTTTCTTTGAATGGATTATAGTAGTTACCTTAAGGTTACTCCGACGCGGAATTATAACGGATCAAGTAATACGATCAGCAGTTAAAGAGAAAAATGTGAGAAAATCTTCCTGGAGCTAAAAGATGAAATTGGTAATGACCAAGAATTGGCATTGTTTAATGGAAAAAGGGAGACTTTGTGCTTCCAACGACGCTTCGCATAAAAGATTAGGATGTGTGCTTGCGCAGCACGACAAAGTACTTGCGGATGCATTCGGATAGCATGGTTCACCAGGTTCGGATGGCCTTAGTAGTGCCAATTTTTGTGGAACAACCAACTCCGACGGTAATGTTCCTTCTGAGACTGGTAGTCAGGTAGACTGACATTTGGTAATATTGAATATCAGGACGCATAGGTATCAGGACGTTGTGACAAGTTTCAGTTTAAAACTATTAATTCCCTTCTAAGGGATGTATATAATTGGTTCCTCTCCAGGGGTTAAATTTCCAACCCGATGACGATTATTTCGTTAATTATGACTGCTTACGGTTCTACCTACTAGGAGGTTCATAGAACTATTCTTCAGGTCTCGAAACTGGTCTCCTTAGTGTTACCGGTCGATGGATAGATTGACCAAAATTTCCCTAATTCTGGGAAGAACTTCAACGAATTTTGGCAAACCTTGTCTTTCTGATTATCAGAGAACATCATGGAAGAGAGTAGAAACTGGGGCAAACCCCGTGAATTGGGTAAGGTAGCCGCTACATGGGTTGGTGGACAGACCCCGGTTATCGCGATAGATTGTAGAAATACAATGATGAAGTGAGATTGGACGAAAACAGGAAATGTAAGTAAGAAACCAGCCGGATTGAGAAACTCCGAGATTGACTTAAGTGAAAAGGCTGTTATACCAGGAATGGTAAGCTTGCGTGGCACGTGGTAGTGATAAGAATAGTTGAAAAGATAAAAATAGAGGAAAGGTGACCAGAGACGGTGCCGAATAGTCGATTAAGACTTATATGAAGTAAAGTTTTGGAAAGGTAGAAAGGTATCAAAGAAGAAGACACTATGCCGGCAATTGCTAGAAAAGTAATGCTAATTAGCCAACCCTTAAAATCATATATTTTTTTTTATTTTAGTGTGGCCAGTTGAGGCCAAGTCACAACGGACTATAAAGTGACTAGACCAGCAATGAAAAGACAAAGCAGGGTTGCTTCTAAGTAAGCACCGACTGCAAGGGCTTCTGATATAAAGGAAATATTAAGGAGATCGTAGGAATCTTCTACTAAACCCTTTGCAACCCATGTTTTGATGGGGAATTTACTAGACCTTTTTGGGGATGGGGTAACCCGTACTAAAGTGACTCATGTGTATATGGTTGTCCAAGATTACGAGTAAAATGGAAGTATAGTGACTTGAGATGTATGATGTTAGGGTATCATGAATACCATGAACATACTACGACTAAGGGAAGTAAACAACGAAGGTTCATGAAGAGAGTATGGAAATGGTCAGAGATGGATTAGTATGCTGTAGAAATTTTGTCTAAGGCAAGTACATTTGAGAAGAACGAAAAGTACTAAGAGATTCACGTTGAACTCGACCAACATCTTCCAAAACATCCTTGCTACCATTACCAAGTTCTGTAAGAGAGCAGATAGGCATACGTTGCCTTTTGGAAGTCCAAATAGGCTGACAACTATCTGAAAGAAGAGGGTGGCATTAAGTTACCAATCGACTATCAAATGAGAACAGTTGAAAAGAGACCCTTATTAAGGATACATGATTTGATTGCCAATTATAGGATGCAGGAATTCCTTGGCAGTTGAATTAAGGATAAGATATCCATAAAGTAAGGCAAACCCTGGGGAATGCACAAGGGATGGCACTAACCCTAATAAAGACATTGTGAATTCAGATGATATGAGTTGGATTTGCTAAAGCAACAATGACCTGTACAGATTATTAAAAAGAGTTCTGGAAAGAACAGAGATAGAATTATTAGAGTATTGATCAAAGACGTTTTGATATACCCTGTACCTAGAAAATACAGGAGGAATGATGAGGACGACCTAACAAACCTTACAAGGAAAAGCTAATATTCTGAGTTTCAAACTAGAAGTTTGGAAGAGAATGTAAGACACAATAACAATATACCAGATGATGCATGTATGAAACCCTGAGGGAGTATGGATTGAACCTATAAAGGTTGAGATTATCCTAAGATAAGGAAAGAACTAAGAAAAGAAGTATCCTAAGTAGGAGTGGGAATAAACGTGATAAAGTTCCCACGGGTAGATGGAAGCAATGACTTATGGATGATAGATATATTTTCTCCTTCAGCAGAGCTTAAGGTAGAATGCTTTCACCCAACAGTGATGGGAATGAGGTAGAAAAAATTTGAGTTGGAATGTATCCAGAAAACATGGATTACAAGGAATTATTATTATCAGGAAAGGCCAATGAGGTGGCCGACAGTCTAAGTATAAAGGAATAATTACAAATGTTCATACCGAAGAAACAGAATGATATTTGGAAGGACCTTGAAGGTCATATCGGAGTGGAGGAATTTACATTCCCTCTGATGACTGTGCAAGAATCGACGGTAATAATAGTTTAAGTAAAGATTCGATTCCTGATGGAGTCTTAAGCATATTATATACCTTAGAAGGTCCCGTTTTGAGGTAAACCAGGACCTTGATACAAAATTTACGAAGTAAACCATTAAATTTCCAGTCTTTTATGGAAGATGCATAAGTGATAGTTTCATCAACCGGACCTAGCTGCGATGCATGAAACTCTTCTGCTATTCTATCTACTTCATGTAATACCTACATCAAGTTCAGGAAGTGTTCCTTATGGATAAGGAATAGTGATTACATGTCTCCCTGAAGAATTTGAAACCCGTAGGGTTAGCTATTAACGCACTACGTAAACAATAAGCGATGGTGATTCTTCTAAGAAAGTAGATGACAACGTAAAGATAAAGAACGTGCTGCTATTGATCAGCTAAATAACATGTTGATGAATGAGAAGCAAGTTTGTGTTAGTGTATTTCTGCGCAAACAAGATAGAGAATATGAGGTTGATGATTCATGATGCTAAATGTATTCCCGTAGAAAGAATTAATGAGACTTGGAGGGTAGGGCAGTTGAGCCCGAGACTTATTGGGCCATATGAGAGTTTAAAGGTGTTCGGAAGGTAGCATTCGAGCCAGTTTTACCCCCCAAAACTTATAGCATGATCGTAACATGTTTCATGTGGCAAGGCTACGCCAGTAAAATGCAGATGCTCGATAGATGATAAGAGTACGAGCAGGTAGATATACGACCTGGTCTGACTTACGAAGAACAACCTGTGGAAAATCACGGATAGAAAATAGCAAGTGATGAGAAGTAAGGTTGGCAGAAGTAGATTATATTGAATCTAAGTTAAAGGGATCGGCCAGATTCAATTCGGAGAATTTAAATTGGAATAATGTGATGATTATAGAGTAAATGTAACGGGATACCAATAAGGAGGTACCAAGTACAAAAGATGTCTCAATAAAGAGATGAAGAGGAAGTAAATAACAGAAGTAAATAAGAATGAGATAATAAGAAGGATGTGATTGATAAAGAAAAGACTGGGAAAGCAACTATGGAATATGAAGCAAGGAATGTTATGAATGGATTAATAAAAAAGGTTTTCTGATGAATTCTCGGGATGACAACCTGATAGTGTTAATATTCTAGATATGAAAAAGCTAGTAGCGTGACATGGAATGTCAGTAACAATGATGTCAAGTGAGAAATCTAAGATTTAACCGGAAAGGTTGAAGGATTTCCCGAATGTGAGTATCGCTAAGATTGAACAAGAGTATTTGTCCATAGAATAATGGACAAAGCAGCAAGATATGTTGACACGTGAGATTGCGATCAAATAGTATTGGATATAATTATGATTAATTTCTTCTTTGATAAACCTCTATAGTTCAGAGGTAAATTCTGAGTATGATATTCTACAATCATGAAAGCTTTCTATAATCCTTTAGAACTCTTTTCTCTTCTTCTCTCTTATTCATCTTCTTTATGAATTGAGAAGAACAACCCTTTTAGGAGGGGAGGTACTGCTACGTGACTATCTGTCTATGTGATAGAAGTCTAAGTGGAATACCATGACTTGTTTAATTGCGTGTCAAGTACTAAAGGCTGGCCCCCTTCTGTACTAACTATGCAATATAACAAATGTTCAATTGATCATAGTGATCTCTCAATAAATCTTTCCACTTCTCTATATTGATCGAGATTGCGAAGATTAAAGCGATTAGGAAATGCACAGTATGAGCGAGGTTACCTCCAAATTCGTAGGGTGATAGTGATACCAATGTTACTGCAGGTATCAATAAGGATAAGACTGAGTAAGAGTATAACCCGGATAGTGAGTTGTACGAAAAGTAGCAACGTTGATGGAAAAAGGATACAGTATGGATTGTAGCACTAGAAGATGTGCTGAGGAAGGGTAGAACGACTAAGAATTGACCGGGAAGCTAAAAAGTGAACGACAGGCAAACGACTCTTTGCTTCCTACCTGATTCCGGGACGGAATCCTTTTAAGGAGGGGAGACTGTAAGAACCCCAAATTTTGGATATAATTAAAACTTTTTATTAAGTAATGATAAAATGAGGAACAATGATTCCGACAACAAGGTCACCAGCTCTAATGAATGGTGGTTTCAAAGAACAATGATTGTAATGAATGGATATTGCTTTGGACAATGATCCTGATGCATTGGTATATTGTCAGAATAGAGTAATTCGATGGTTGAGGACCTAGATAAGAATAATCTACCATCCAGGAAGGAGCTAATGGATCCTTGAAGGGAAATGAGTACGTGCATAGTGCTTCCCGTACATGCATAGTGTTTCCCGTACGTGCATAGTATTTCCCGTACATGCATAGTGTTTCCCGTACGTGCATAGTGTTTCCTGTACGTGCATAGTAATTTGGTGGATGAATAGTGATTTTGTAAGTTGGAAAACTTTTCACGCCACCCTATGTACGGGACGTGATATGGATGTTTCGAAGTCATATTAGTAATACGCGGAGGAAATAAGTGAATGCAGAGACGATCGGAATTCAGAAATTCCAAATTCTTTTTCGGTATAATTTTTGACCGGACAGTGGATTAAATATTATTATAATCCAAGAATTGAGATATTAACTTTGAGAATTTGATATTTTGGGATGTTATTATATTTGATTTAAGAATGAAGGTAGGAAACCACTGAGGCAGTGAAACAAGCGTTCTAAAAACCGCTAAAACGTTATAACGAGATTAATCAATAAAGCGAACGAATCCTAGATTACGGATTAAGTTCGTATCGAGATTAAATATCCTACATGGTCATCACGAGGATTATATTAAGGATTGGGGAAGGTATTATGAATATCGAGAAATTTCCCGGTAAACCCTAGAGGTGAAACTACTTAGTTATTCGTCCGAACGATCAATGAATTGAGCAATAAACGGACAAAGAAACAAGCAGGGAATCAAGATACATGCATGTGCAAGTGATAAATATCTAGTAACTAGCAAGGAACTAGATCAATTAGAATGAAACCAAGTACTTAGCACACAAACCACTTGGTTAGCCTTAAACCACCAAAATATCAACACTTGTCAAAGCAAATTACATCATCCATTACCTCACCACTTTATTAAAGCAGCCAAGGAGGAGATATTATCCAAAAACACTTCACTTTATGCATTATTATCCAAGAGACAAGCCAAGCAATACAAACTCTCTCCAAGAACATTACATTCGGCTTTTAGCTTAATTCAAAAACAAAAATCCACCTTCCACTCCTTGTTTGATCTTGTAATTTTTAAGGTGAGTCCTATATTTCAAGAAAGTAATCTCCTCAAAATTTTAGCTTCAAACTCCTTTGTTTCCATTTTCAAAAAAATCAAGAAAGAGGAGGGTGAATAGTGCTTTCATGAAACTAACTTTGATTTTCTTGATTCTTTTGAATGATCCAAGCTTTGTTAAGGTGTTCTAAGGATTGATCAAGGTTTATCAAGGTCTTACATACTCCAAGGAAGGTATAAACTTCAAGAACCCTAGTCTTTGATTTGAGTTTTAATGGAGTTTTGGATGAGTTTTAGTGTTGTATGCATATTTAGAGTACTAGATCTATGTGTGGGTTTTATGAGATGATAGTATAGCTTATATGAACGGAAAGACATTGCTTGGTCTTAGTTCAAGGATAAATAACATGTATGTGTGATTTGGAGTGGATGGTATAATAATTGGAGGGTTTTGATTTTGGAATTATCCGAGTTATAGCCGTCGTAATGCCCGATTTTCGATAATCTTTAAAAACCGTGCATCACAGTAGCTTGAACTCACTGTCCAGGGTTTTATTTTGCCATGATAAGATAGATAATGTTCCAAGCTTCGTTTTGATATAAAGAACGTGTTAAACGGACTTACGGTTTAGGAGTTATGGCCGATATACTAAAAGTAGTTCGAAACCGTAAACGAGAATTCGTAACTGAAATTGAACCCTCGTAAAGTACGTAAGTCAGTGGCGAATCTTGGTAATTAAATACTGGAGGTAAAAAGGAAGGTGTGAGAGAAAATCGTATGTCAAAAGGATCATTTTTCGATTTATTAAAAATATTCGAATCAAGATTAAACGCGAACGAACCCCTAAAAGACGACTCGTTTATAACTTCGTTAAAACACTTAGAAAACGAGCGATAAAACTCGGAGTATAATATTGGTTCGTAACAATCAACTTTCGGACTTATATGACTTAAGTATATGCCAAGTATAAGTACAGTGACATGTCGTATTAACGAACGAATGTCGGGTCGGATCGATGATAAAAGAAATCCACAAAAAGGGGTATAACGAGATAACTCGAGAACGTGTTTCGATTTAAGTATAACTTACCTTTAAAGTTTTAAGTGATTAATCCCGAATGCCTTGGCTATTTATAGATCACCGAGCTGAACCGGGACCCGCTACCACTACCCCTTACCGTACTCGACTACCAGGCAAGTTTCAATTCCCTTCTTTTAGGCTGTTGTTGTGATTGAATACATATATATGTTTTCTGTTATACATATGCCATAGCATGCATGCCTACTTTCAAGTTATATCGTTATGCTTGTTCCCTGATCGTTTATTGGCTTATAAATTAGATAGCTAACGTATCAATTATAAGCCGGTTATTGTAAGACCCTCATAGAAGGGCGTATCCATCTTATTCATCAAATATAGACCGGGAGTCAATATTTCTTGACATATCGAGATTACCTCGAAAGAAAATATCTAAGTAAATATTTTCCATTATTCGGGCGACGAATATTATTTGAATATTCGTTCGAGATTATTTATTTAACGATCCCTACTTCAAATAATTATTTGAACGTAACTATTCGACGAATAATATTTTTTTAATATTCATTCTGAGTCGAATTATTTATCGATTATTATTTCGAATATTCTTCTAAAGGTTGGACTACTAAATGAATATTATTTGGATATTCATTTAGAATATTATTCATTAAATGAATATTACTTTTGAATATTCATTTAAGATAGTAATTACCTGATGAATATTATTTTAATGTTCATCTGAAGCTTGATTTATTTATCGAGTCTTATCTCGAATATTCCTTTAAAGCTTGGATTACTAAATGAATATTACTTGATATTCATTTAGAATTTTATTCATTAAATGAATATTACTTTTTCAATAAACATTTAAATTCCTAATTAATTATGAATATTATTTTGAATATTCATCCAGGGTTCTATTTAATCATCGAATATTATTTTAAATATTTTAAATATTCCTTTCAGGTCTTATTAATTAATGAATATTATTTTGAATATTCATTTGAATATTTAATTATGCAATAAATATTCTCTCGATATTTCTTCAAGGATTATTTGAGAAATACTCTGATTAAAGATATTCTTTCATATTCCTAAATATTCTGTAAAATATTTTAATAAATATTCTCTGAATATTTATTCCATACTTAGAATAACCTCGATAAGGTTTATCTTCTTCGATTATTACGGAAAATATTTCGGAGTCATATTATTATTAATCATATATCAAGAAAGGTTCTCAGACATCATTCTTCTTTGAGTCTATCTCCCTAACAATAAGGGAACCTTACTTGGAGAATGTTAATTATCTTGTCGACTTCCCGGTCATAAAGTATTCTCTTCACTCGCAACTCGGGTGCTATTGACTTATTAAGTCGTTGTTTACCTTCTCATCTTTCGAGGGGCAAGATTGTTGGAACAAGTTGATATTCGTTACCAAGCAATAGCTTGGAAGTGATTGGTGAATTTTCCTTTCCAACTAGATACGACTACTTTGTAGAGTCTTATCAACAAGTATTATACTTGGGGAAAGGGGGACGAACGTTACATTCAGAATCATGAATTCTATTTGAACTAGGAGTCGTGTAAGAGGCCGAGTAGCGCCGGTCCATCCCCTTTGGCCCAACCGTTGGCCGGGGAGAGCTAGTAAGGCGGTATACAAGTAAAGCCGTCAGTTCTTCCTTCTACCGGTAGTAAATCTAAATTGAGCTGTACGATCTCGACTGATCATCAAGATCGGAACAGCGGGCGCGGTGAATACTCCATCATTGGTTCATCATCCAAACTTACTTATTTCCTGCAACATGATTACTGTTGGCAGAGCTGGAAAAGTGTTCATAACTGGAATTGCAATCTTTTCATGCAAGTTCCTCCTTTTTAATAACAATGAGAATATCTCGCTTAATTTTGATGTTGCAGATATTTCTACAAACAAATACTTTTAGTTACCTTGTAACTTCATCGTTCATATTATACTGGCATCATTCCCATAAATGCTTGGCATATGGTTTAAAAGATACTTTTGAACTATTATATATTATCGTTCAGTTATATATTATTGTTGGTGGGCTATTACTCACCCTTGCTTTATTATTATATCACAACAACAGCTAGACCAGATGACTCGCACAAGGCGCACTCGACGCGGGCGAGGACGATGAGACTACCAGAGCTGAAGAAGAAGCTATTGGTAGGATATATTTATTCTTTCAGTACCAAGAATATGGTCTAGGATGACTTATGTAAATGGATGGCAAAGAGTATGTATTTATATTGAAATTCTTTTGGATTGTAAGAACTCATAATATGATTAATAAAAATTTGATTGTTACTCTGATTTCATCTCTGGGACTATAACGGGTGTGTTTTATATTGTTGTGTTGGGTCATAGAGACGTAATTTATTTTATGTTAAGGAAAGTTCAATTGTTGTGGACAGAATTGGAAACCGTAACCACCGGATCCCGGACCCCGGATCTGGGGGTGTTATAGAAGTGGTATCAGAGCGTACGTTATAAACCCTAGAGATGAGGCGACGTTAAAACAATAAATTCACTAAGATAATAAGAACTCTTGCCAAGTTCATAGTCGGACTACTTAATGTAGTGATGACATATAAAACCCTTATGGGAACTCTTAAGTATCGTGATAGTAACTTAGCTCGATATCGTATTGACGAGTAAGGCGACAGACCTTGAGGCATACGAGCAGCAGCGCGATGATGCTTTATTATATGCTGAAGATCAGCGGGTAAATTCAATAGAGTACCCTACTGGAGACCCGGAAGAGGTTCGAGCAGATAAGGAAAATCTTGTTAGGATAAGGAGCTTACCCTCGAGGAATGAGGGCTGTAGCCAGAAAGCCTGAGATGATTAAGGTATAGTTCTCAGAAAAGTGGGCATAAAGAACTAAGCTATTAGCAAGAGAACTGAAGATTCATGTGGGATTCGTGGCTGGACTACTGGAGGTAGTACCAGCAAGTAAGACGGATTGGAAGAATTACTTGAGATCTTATACGGGAGTAGATGAGAATCATAAGAGACTTTCATATTAACGAAAAGAGTGCTAGAAGGATGTACGATTATCAAAGGCATCGATATAAGGCGAGGAGCAGAGTCCCTAGGAATAGTTGAGAAGAGGCAGTAAGTGCCATATCATTTGATAAATGAATAAGTATGAATATTGTCAGTAATAATTCGCCATGAGAAGGCAGATGTCATAGGTTGTAATTTATGGAACCAAATTGAGGTTGATGAAGTTGTTTTATTCAGGAAAATGTCCATTTTAGGAATGAATCAGTTAGAAAGTGAAAACATTGGGAAGTGACAGCATGATTGGATAAAGTTATATAAGGAAGTAGTAAGCAAGACAATGATCTCAAAACCTACCGGAAGATAAGACCAGTGAGTCAAGATGAACTCGTAATGAGACTATTGTGACAGACTAAGTATAGGGTTAATTTAACTCAGTGAAATGATGAACCAGAAACGTTAGATGCATGTGATTCAGAGGAATATTAAATTCTTTCTTTTCTTTGAATGGATTATAGTAGTTACCTTAAGGTTACTCCGACGCGGAATTATAACGGATCAAGTAATACGATCAGCAGTTAAAGAGAAAAATGTGAGAAAATCTTCCTGGAGCTAAAAGATGAAATTGGTAATGACCAAGAATTGGCATTGTTTAATGGAAAAAGGGAGACTTTGTGCTTCCAACGACGCTTCGCATAAAAGATTAGGATGTGTGCTTGCGCAGCACGACAAAGTACTTGCGGATGCATTCGGACAGCATGGTTCACCAGGTTCGGATGGCCTTAGTAGTGCCAATTTTTGTGGAACAACCAACTCCGACGGTAATGTTCCTTCTGAGACTGGTAGTCAGGTAGACCGACATTTGGTAATATTGAATATCAGGACGCATAGGTATCAGGACGTTGTGACAAGTTTCAGTTTAAAACTATTAATTCCCTTCTAAGGGATGTATATAATTGGTTCCTCTCCAGGGGTTAAATTTCCAACCCGATGACGATTATTTCGTTAATTATGACTGCTTAAGGTTCTACCTACTAGGAGGTTCATAGAACTATTCTTCAGGTCTCGAAACTGGTCTCCTTAGTGTTACCGGTCGATGGATAGATTGACCAAAATTTTCCTAATTCTGGGAAGAACTTCAACGAATTTTGGCAAACCTTGTCTTTCTGATTATCAGAGAATATCATGGAAGAGAGTAGAAACTGGGGCAAACCCCGTGAATTGGGTAAGGTAGCCGCTACATGGGTTGGTGGACAGACCCCGGTTATCGCGATAGATTGTAGAAATACAATGATGAAGTGAGATTGGACGAAAACAGGAAATGTAAGTAAGAAACCAGCCGGATTGAGAAACTCCGAGATTGACTTAAGTAAAAAGGCCGTTATGCCAGGAATGGTAAGCTTGCGTGCCACGTGGTAGTGATAAGAATAGTTGAAAAGATAAAAATAGAGGAAAGGTGACCAGAGACGGTGCCGAATAGTCGATTAAGACTTATATGAAGTAAAGTTTTGGAAAGGTAGAAAGGTATCAAAGAAGAAGACACTATGCCGGCAATTGCTAGAAAAGTAATGCTAATTAGCCAACCCTTAAAATCATATATTTTTTTTTATTTTAGTGTGGCCAGTTGAGGCCAAGTCACAACGGACTATAAAGTGACTAGACCAGCAATGAAAAGACAAAGCAGGGTTGCTTCTAAGTAAGCACCGACTGCAAGGGCTTCTGATATAAAGGAAATATTAATGAGATCGTAGGAATTTTCTACTAAACCCTTTGCAACCCATGTTTTGATGGGGAATTTACTAGACCTTTTTGGGGATGGGGTAACCCGTACTAAAGTGACTCATGTGTATATGGTTGTCCAAGATTACGAGTAAAATGGAAGTATAGTGACTTGAGATGTATGATGTTAGGGTATCATGAATACCATGAACATACTACGACTAAGGGAAGTAAACAACGAAGGTTCATGAAGAGAGTATGGAAATGGTCAGAGATGGATCAGTATGCTGTAGAAATTTTGTCTAAGGCAAGTACATTTGAGAAGAACGAAAAGTACTAAGAGATTCACGTTGAACTCGACCAACATCTTCCAAAACATCCTTGCTACCACTACCAAGTTCTGTAAGAGAGCAGATAGGCATACGTTGCCTTTTGGAAGTCCAAATAGGCTGACAACTATCTGAAAGAAGAGGGTGGCATTAAGTTACCAATCGACTATCAAATGAGAACAGTTGAAAAGAGACCCTTATTAAGGATACATGATTTGATTGCCAATTATAGGATGCAGGAATTCCTTGGCAGTTGAATTAAGGATAAGATATCCATAAAGTAAGGCAAACCCTGGGGAATGCACAAGGGATGGCACTAACCCTAATAAAGACATTGTGAATTCAGATGATATGAGTTGGATTTGCTAAAGCAACAATGACCTGTACAGATTATTAAAAAGAGTTCTGGAAAGAACAGAGATAGAATTATTAGAGTATTGATCAAAGACGTTTTGATATACCCTGTACCTAGAAAATACAGGAGGAATGATGAGGACGACCTAACAAACCTTACAAGGAAAAGCTAATATTCTGAGTTTCAAACTAGAAGTTTGGAAGAGAATGTAAGACACAATAACAATATACCAGATGATGCATGTATGAAACCCTGAGGGAGTATGGATTGAACCTATAAAGGTTGAGATTATCCTAAGATAAGGAAAGAACTAAGAAAAGAAGTATCCTAAGTAGGAGTGGGAATAAACGTGATAAAGTTCCCACGGGTAGATGGAAGCAATGACTTATGGATGATAGATATATTTTCTCCTTCAGCAGAGCTTAAGGTAGAATGCTTTCACCCAACAGTGATGGGAATGAGGTAGGAAAAATTTGAGTTGGAATGTATCCAGAAAACATGGATTACAAGGAATTATTATTATCAGGAAAGGCCAATGAGGTGGCCGACAGTCTAAGTATAAAGGAATAATTACAAATGTTCATACCGAAGAAACAGAATGATATTTGGAAGGACCTTGAAGGTCATATCGGAGTGGAGGAATTTACATTCCCTCTGATGACTGTGCAAGAATCGACGGTAATAATAGTTTAAGTAAAGATTCGATTCCTGATGGAGTCTTAAGCATATTATATACCTTAGAAGGTCCCGTTTTGAGGTAAACCAGGACCTTGATACAAAATTTACGAAGTAAACCATTAAATTTCCAGTCTTTTATGGAAGATGCATAAGTGATAGTTTCATCAACCGGACCTAGCTGCGATGCATGAAACTCTTCTGCAATTCTATCTACTTCATGTAATACCTACATCAAGTTCAGGAAGTGTTCCTTATGGATAAGGAATAGTGATTACATGTCTCCCTGAAGAATTTGAAACCCGTAGGGTTAGCTATTAACGCACTACGTAAACAATAAGCGATGGTGATTCTTCTAAGAAAGTAGATGACAACGTAAAGATAAAGAACGTGCTGCTATTGATCAGCTAAATAACATGTTGATGAAAGAGAAGCAAGTTTGTGTTAGTGTATTTCTGCGCAAACAAGATAGAGAATATGAGGTTGATGGTTCATGATGCTAAATGTATTCCCGTAGAAAGAATTAATGAGACTTGGAGGGTAGGGCAGTTGAGCCCGAGACTTATTGGGCCATATGAGAGTTTAAAGGTGTTCGGAAGGTAGCATTCGAGCCAGTTTTACCCCCCAAAACTTATAGCATGATCGTAACATGTTTCATGTGGCAAGGCTACGCCAGTAAAATGCAGATGCTCGATAGATGATAAGAGTACGAGCAGGTAGATATACGACCTGGTCTGACTTACGAAGAACAACCTGTGGAAAATCACGAATAGAAAATAGCAAGTGATGAGAAGTAAGGTTGGCAGAAGTAGATTATATTGAATCTAAGTTAAAGGGATCGGCCAGATTCAATTCGGAGAATTTAAATTGGAATAATGTGATGATTATAGAGTAAATGTAACGGGATACCAATAAGGAGGTACCAAGTACAAAAGATGTCTCAATAAAGAGATGAAGAGGAAGTAAATAACAGAAGTAAATAAGAATGAGATAATAAGAAGGATGTGATTGATAAAGAAAAGACTGGGAAAGCAACTATGGAATATGAAGCAAGGAATGTTATGAATGGATTAATAAAAAAGGTTTTCTGATGAATTCTCGGGATGACAACCTGATAGTGTTAATATTCTAGATATGAAAAAGCTAGTAGCGTGACATGGAATGTCAGTAACAATGATGTCAAGTGAGAAATCTAAGATTTAACCGGAAAGGTTGAAGGATTTCCCGAATGTGAGTATCGCTAAGATTGAACAAGAGTATTTGTCCATAGAATAATGGACAAAGCAGCAAGATATGTTGACACGTGAGATTGCGATCAAATAGTATTGGATATAATTATGATTAATTTCTTCTTTGATAAACCTCTATAGTTCAGAGGTAAATTCTGAGTATGATATTCTACAATCATGAAAGCTTTCTATAATCCTTTAGAACTCTTTTCTCTTCTTCTCTCTTATTCATCTTCTTTATGAATTGAGAAGAACAACCCTTTTAGGAGGGGAGGTACTGCTACGTGACTATCTGTCTATGTGATAGAAGTCTAAGTGGAATACCATGACTTGTTTAATTGCGTGTCAAGTACTAAAGGCTGGCCCCCTTCTGTACTAACTATGCAATATAACAAATGTTCAATTGATCATAGTGATCTCTCAATAAATCTTTCCACTTCTCTATATTGATCGAGATTGCGAAGATTAAAGCGATTAGGAAATGCACAGTACGAGCGAGGTTACCTCCAAATTCGTAGGGTGATAGTGATACCAATGTTACTGCAGGTATCAATAAGGATAAGACTGAGTAAGAGTATAACCCGGATAGTGAGTTGTACGAAAAGTAGCAACGTTGATGGAAAAAGGATACAGTATGGATTGTAGCACTAGAAGATGTGCTGAGGAAGGGTAGAACGACTGAGAATTGACCGGGAAGCTAAAAAGTGAACGACAGGCAAACGACTCTTTGCTTCCTACCTGATTCCGGGACGGAATCCTTTTAAGGAGGGGGAGACTGTAAGAACCCCAAATTTTGGATATAATTAAAACTTTTTATTAAGTAATGATAAAATGAGGAACAATGATTCCGACAACAAGGTCACCAGCTCTAATGAATGGTGGTTTCAAAGAACAATGATTGTAATGAATGGATATTGCTTTGGACAATGATCCTGATGCATTGGTATATTGTCAGAATAGAGTAAGTCGATGGTTGAGGACCTAGATAAGAATAATCTACCATCCAGGAAGGAGCTAATGGATCCTTGAAGGGAAATGAGTACGTGCATAGTGTTTCCCGTACGTGCATAGTGTTTCCCGTACGTGCATAGTATTTCCCGTACGTGCATAGTGTTTCCCGTACGTGCATAGTGTTTCCTGTACATGCATAGTAATTTGGTGGATGAATAGTGATTTTGTAAGTTGGAAAACTTTTCACGCCACCCTATGTACGGGACGTGATATGGATGTTTCGAAGTCATATTAGTAATACGCGGAGGAAATAAGTGAATGCAGAGACGATCGGAATTCAGAAATTCCAAATTCTTTTTCGGTATAATTTTTGACCGGACAGTGGATTAAATATTATTATAATCCAAGAATTGAGATATTAACTTTGAGAATTTGATATTTTGGGATGTTATTATATTTGATTTAAGAATGAAGGTAGGAAACCACTGAGGCAGTGAAATAAGCGTTCTAAAAACCGCTAAAACGTTATAACGAGATTAATCAATAAAGCGAACGAATCCTAGATTACGGATTAAGTTCGTATCGAGATTAAATATCCTACATGGTCATCACGAGGATTATATTAAGGATTGGGGAAGGTATTATGAATATCGAGAAATTTCCCGGTAAACCCTAGAGGTGAAACTACTTAGTTATTCGTCCGAACGATCAATGAATTGAGCAATAAACGGACAAAGAAACAAGCAGGGAATCAAGATACATGCATGTGCAAGTGATAAATATCTAGTAACTAGCAAGGAACTAGATCAATTAGAATGAAACCAAGTACTTAGCACACAAACCACTTGGTTAGCCTTAAACCACCAAAATATCAACACTTGTCAAAGCAAATTACATCATCCATTACCTCACCACTTTATTAAAGCAGCCAAGGAGGAGATATTATCCAAAAACACTTCACTTTATGCATTATTATCCAAGAGACAAGCCAAGCAATACAAACTCTCTCCAAGAACATTACATTCGGCTTTTAGCTTAATTCAAAAACAAAAATCCACCTTCCACTCCTTGTTTGATCTTGTAATTTTTAAGGTGAGTCCTATATTTCAAGAAAGTAATCTCCTCAAAATTTTAGCTTCAAACTCCTTTGTTTCCATTTTCAAAAAAATCAAGAAAGAGGAGGGTGAATAGTGCTTTCATGAAACTAACTTTGATTTTCTTGATTCTTTTGAATGATCCAAGCTTTGTTAAGGTGTTCTAAGGATTGATCAAGGTTTATCAAGGTCTTACATACTCCAAGGAAGGTATAAACTTCAAGAACCCTAGTCTTTGATTTGAGTTTTAATGGAGTTTTGGATGAGTTTTAGTGTTGTATGCATATTTAGAGTACTAGATCTATGTGTGGGTTTTATGAGATGATAGTATAGCTTATATGAACGGAAAGACATTGCTTGGTCTTAGTTCAAGGATAAATAACATGTATGTGTGATTTGGAGTGGATGGTATAATAATTGGAGGGTTTTGATTTTGGAATTATCCGAGTTATAGCCGTCGTAATGCCCGATTTTCGATAATCTTTAAAAACCGTGCATCACAGTAGCTTGAACTCACTGTCCAGGGTTTTATTTTGCCATGATAAGATAGATAATGTTCCAAGCTTCGTTTTGATATAAAGAACGTGTTAAACGGACTTACGGTTTAGGAGTTATGGCCGATATACTAAAAGTAGTTCGAAACCGTAAACGAGAATTCGTAACTGAAATTGAACCCTCGTAAAGTACGTAAGTCAGTGGCGAATCTTGGTAATTAAATACTGGAGGTAAAAAGGAAGGTGTGAGAGAAAACCGTATGTCAAAAGGATCATTTTTCGATTTATTAAAAATATTCGAATCAAGATTAAACGCGAACGAACCCCTAAAAGACGACTCGTTTATAACTTCGTTAAAACACTTAGAAAACGAGCGATAAAACTCGGAGTATAATATTGGTTCGTAACAATCAACTTTCGGACTTATATGACTTAAGTATATGCCAAGTATAAGTACAGTGACATGTCGTATTAACGAACGAATGTCGGGTCGGATCGATGATAAAAGAAATCCACAAAAAGGGGTATAACGAGATAACTCGAGAACGTGTTTCGATTTAAGTATAACTTACCTTTAAAGTTTTAAGTGATTAATCCCGAATGCCTTGGCTATTTATAGATCACCGAGCTGAACCGGGACCCGCTACCACTACCCCTTACCGTACTCGACTACCAGGCAAGTTTCAATTCCCTTCTTTTAGGCTGTTGTTGTGATTGAATACATATATATGTTTTCTGTTATACATATGCCATAGCATGCATGCCTACTTTCAAGTTATATCGTTATGCTTGTTCCCTGATCGTTTATTGGCTTATAAATTAGATAGCTAACGTATCAATTATAAGCCGGTTATTGTAAGACCCTCATAGAAGGGCGTATCCATCTTATTCATCAAATATAGACCGGGAGTCAATATTTCTTGACATATCGAGATTACCTCGAAAGAAAATATTTAAGTAAATATTTTCCATTATTCGGGCGACGAATATTATTTGAATATTCGTTCGAGATTATTTATTTAACGATCCCTACTTCAAATAATTATTTGAACGTAACTATTCGACGAATAATATTTTTTTAATATTCATTCAGAGTCGAATTATTTATCGATTATTATTTCGAATATTCTTCTAAAGGTTGGACTACTAAATGAATATTATTTGGATATTCATTTAGAATATTATTCATTAAATGAATATTACTTTTGAATATTCATTTAAGATAGTAATTACCTGATGAATATTATTTTAATGTTCATCTGAAGCTTGATTTATTTATCGAGTCTTATCTCAAATATTCCTTTAAAGCTTGGATTACTAAATGAATATTACTTGATATTCATTTAGAATTTTATTCATTAAATGAATATTACTTTTTCAATAAACATTTAAATTCCTAATTAATTATGAATATTATTTTGAATATTCATCCAGGGTTCTATTTAATCATTGAATATTATTTTAAATATTTTAAATATTCCTTTCAGGTCTTATTAATTAATGAATATTATTTTGAATATTCATTTGAATATTTAATTATGCAATAAATATTCTCTCGATATTTCTTCAAGGATTATTTGAGAAATACTCTGATTAAAGATATTCTTTCATATTCCTAAATATTCTGTAAAATATTTTAATAAATATTCTCTGAATATTTATTCAATACTTAGAATAACCTCGATAAGGTTTATCTTCTTCGATTATTACGGAAAATATTTCGGAGTCATATTATTATTAATCATATATCAAGAAAGGTTCTCAGACATCATTCTTCTTTGAGTCTATCTCCCTAACAATAAGGGAACCTTACTTGGAGAATGTTAATTATCTTGTCGACTTCCCGGTCATAAAGTATTCTCTTCACTCGCAACTCGGGTGCTATTGACTTATTAAGTCGTTGTTTACCTTCTCATCTTTCGAGGGGCAAGATTGTTGGAACAAGTTGATATTCGTTACCAAGCAATAGCTTGGAAGTGATTGGTGAATTTTCCTTTCCAACTAGATACGACTACTTTGTAGAGTCTTATCAACAAGTATTATACTTGGGGAAAGGGGGACGAACGTTACATTCAGAATCATGAATTCTATTTGAACTAGGAGTCGTGTAAGAGGCCGAGTAGCGCCGGTCCATCCCCTTTGGCCCAACCGTTGGCCGGGGAGAGCTAGTAAGGCGGTATACAAGTAAAGCCGTCAGTTCTTCCTTCTACCGGTAGTAAATCTAAATTGAACTGTACGATCTCGACTGATCATCAAGATCGGAACAGCGGGCGCGGTGAATACTCCATCATTGGTTCATCATCCAAACTTACTTATTTCCTGCAACATGATTACTGTTGGCAGAGCTGGAAAAGTGTTCATAACTGGAATTGCAATCTTTTCATGCAAGTTCCTCCTTTTTAATAACAATGAGAATATCTCGCTTAATTTTGATGTTGCAGATATTTCTACAAACAAATACTTTTAGTTACCTTGTAACTTCATCGTTCATATTATACTGGCATCATTCCCATAAATGCTTGGCATATGGTTTAAAAGATACTTTTGAACTATTATATATTATCGTTCAGTTATATATTATTGTTGGTGGGCTATTACTCACCCTTGCTTTATTATTATATCACAACAACAGCTAGACCAGATGACTCGCACAAGGCGCACTCGACGCGGGCGAGGACGATGAGACTACCAGAGCTGAAGAAGAAGCTATTGGTAGGATATATTTATTCTTTCAGTACCAAGAATATGGTCTAGTATGACTTATGTAAATGGATGGCAAAGAGTATGTATTTATATTGAAATTCTTTTGGATTGTAAGAACTCATAATATGATTAATAAAAATTTGATTGTTACTCTGATTTCATCTCTGGGACTATAACGGGTGTGTTTTATATTGTTGTGTTGGGTCATAGAGACGTAATTTATTTTATGTTAAGGAAAGTTCAATTGTTGTGGACAGAATTGGAAACCGTAACCACCGGATCCCGGACCCCGGATCTGGGGGTGTTATATTTGTGTTGGTTGCTTGAATAATGAATAAAGTGATGAGCCTAGAATAATACCTCATCTCTTTTTACTTTATTAAAGTGCTTTTGGAATGAAGGGTGAGATTTGAAAGCATGTGTAGCACTTGGATTGATTTATGGCTAACTAGAGCTTGATTTGGCTAACTACTAGTTCAATCCATAACATGCTAGTTACTTAGCCCACTTGGTTGCTAGATATTTATCTACTAGCTTATGCATGACTCTTGCTTTCTCTGCTTGATTCTGTGTCCGGTTATTGCTCGTTTCGATTGATCGTTCGTAGGAATATTTCACGGATTTCTAATTAGGGTTTACCGGGAATCTTCCTAATATTAATACTATCATTCTCCATCTTTCTTTCTAACTTTCCAATTTATATTCCTTAAATCCATTCGTTAAATACTTAAGGCTATCAGTGTCCAGGGAACTCTCAGAGAAAATAAAAGTGCGGTTTTTCAGAATCCGACAGCTTTTACATACACTTATTTTCCCCCTGGATCACTAATACGAACTCGGAAATCCGTTCCGAATACTTCTATATAGTCTCGTCTCATATTATTCTTACTTCCACCAAATCACTATTCATTCTTTATTCTTTACTTATTCTCTTAGGGTTGTATAATTGTCCGTATTCTCTTTCGATCGTTCCCTAACCCTTTTTACGGAACCACTGGATTAATCGTTATCGATCTGGATGACATGAGAATATTCTCCTGCTTAGAATTGCCATATCTTATTCCCCTAGGAGATAGATTATTCTTACCTAAGTTGTCAACCATTAACATTCTTCAAGACATAGAAATAGTAAAATCGAATTCCATTCATTCTTTCAAAATATCATCTATTACATTGTAGCCGTAACCACTATTCATTCTTACATCATTAAATAAATAAAAGTTTTAATTCTACCCAAAATCTGGGTTCTTACAGTCTCCCCTCCTTAAAAGGATTCCGTCCCGGAATCAGTTGGAAAACAAATGGGGGTACTTCTCTTGCATTGCGCTTTCAAGTTCCCAGGTTGATTCTTCTACATTGTGGTTCTGCCACAAAACTCTGACTAATTGAATGACCTTGTTTCGGAGCACTTGTTCTTTTCGGTCTATGATTTCCACAGGTTGCTCTACATAGGTTAAGTCTGGTTGCATGTCCACTTGCTCATACCCTACAATGTGCTTGGCATCCGGGTTATACTTCCTCAGCATCGAAACATGGAACACATTGTGCACCTGCTGTAGATTTGGGGGCAATGCCAGTTCATAAGCTAGTTCCCCAATCCGTCTTAAGATCTCAAATGGTCTAATGTATCTGGGACTCAGCTTTCCTTTCTTTCCAAATCTCATTAAACCTTTCCAAGGTGACACTTTTAAGAACACTAGGTCTCCTACTTCGTATTCTTCGCCTTTCCGAGCTAAGTCGGCATATTTCTTTTATCGATCCTGGGCTGCTACCAACCATCCTCTGATTAGATCTACTGCATCTTTAGTTCGTTGGACCACTTCAGGCCCGAGCATCTTTCGCTCTCCAACTTCATCCCAATACAAGGGAGATCGACATTTTCTCCCATAAAGGGCCTCATAAGGTGGCATTCCTATACTTGAATGGAAACTGTTATTGTAGGAAAACTCGATCAATGGCAAGTGATCATCCCAATTTCTTTTGAAGTCTATCGCGCAGACTCTCAACATATCCTCTAGCGTTTGGATGGTCCTTTCACTTTGCCCATCTGTCTGGGGGTGGTAGGTTGTGCTCATGTTCAGCCGTGTCCCTACACATTCTAGAAAACTTCTCCAAAACCTGGAGTTAAATCTAGGATCTCGATCGGATACTATTGCGACTGGGACTCCATGTCGCGCCACTATCTCTTTTAAGTAGATGTCCACTAATCTGTCGACCGTGTACCTTTCGTTGTTCGGGAGAAAGTGAGCTGACTTCGTCAGTCGATCTATAATTACCCATATGGCGTCATGGTTAGCCTTGGTCCTTGATAAACCAATTACGAAATCCATGGCTATGTGTTCCCATTTCCATTCTGGAATCTCTAGGGGATGTAGAAGTCCGCTGGGCTTCTAGTGCTCTGCTTTCACTCGCTGGCAGGTCAAGCATCTACTTACCCACTCTGCTACGTCCTTTTTCATATTGGGCCACCAGTAATACTCCTTCAAATCCCTATACATTTTGGTGCTACCGGGGTGCACTAAGTATCTTGAGTTGTGTGCTTCGTTTAAAATCTCATCCTTGAGTTCCTGAACGTTTGGGATCCATATCCTGTACGTGTACCTCATGATCCCTTCCTTGTCTCTTTCACACTTAATTTCCTCCCCGGTCATTATCTCTTCCGTGGAGTTCTTTTCTTCCTCCATTATCCGCTCTTGGCACAGTCTAATCTTTTCTAACAATGGAGGTTGGATTCTAATTTCCATCAACTTTTCTTGGCCCTCTTCGGGTAACTTAATCTCAATTTCCAACTTCCCAAAATCTTTCACTAACTCTTCCTCTAAAGTTATCATCTTGAGCTTCTCTTTCCTACAAAGGGCATCAACCACCATATTGGCTTTTCCCGGGTGATAACGAATTTCACAGTCGTAATCCTTGATCAACTCTAACCATCTCCTCTGGCGCATGTTAAGCTCTTTCTGAGTGAAAATGTACTTGAGGCTCTTATGGTCAATGTAAATCTCGTACTTTTCCCCATACAAGTAGTGTCTCCAAATCTTTAGAGCGAAGACTATGGCTGCTAGTTCTAGATCATGCGTGGGATATCTGACCTCATAATCCTTCAATTGCCTAGATGCATATGCTATTACCTTGTCGTGCTGCATAAGCACGCATCCCAGTCCTTTATGCGAAGCATCACTGTAAATCACGAAATCTCCTTTTCCATCCGGTAAAGCCAGCACTGGGGCTGTCACCAACCTCTTCTTTAAATCTTGGAAACTGTTCTCGCATTTTTCAGTCCATTCAAATTTCTCGATTTTACGGGTAAGTCGAGTTAATGGAGCTGCGATTTTTGCAAAGTCTTGGACAAATTTTCTGTAATATCCGGCCAGTCCGATGAAACTCCTCACCTCGGTTGGGGTAGTTGGTCGTTCCCAGTTTGAAACTGCTTCTATCTTGGAGGGGTCAACCAACACTCCTTCTCTATTGATTACGTGCCCTAAGAATTGTACTTCATTTTTCCAGAACTCACACTTGGAGAACTTGGCATATAACTGCTCTTTCCTGAGTATTTCTAAAGTTATCCTTAAATGTTCAGCGTGTTCTACCTCTGTCTTTGAGTAGATGAGAATATCATCAATGAAGACTATCACAAATTTGTCCAAATATTCCTTGAACACTCTATCCATTAGATCCATGAAGGTTGCTGGGGCGTTGGTCAATCCAAATGACATTACCAAGAACTCATAATGTCCATATCTGGTACGAAATGCAGTCTTCGGGATATCTTCAGGTTTGATCTTCAGTTGGTGATATCCCGTTCTCAGGTCAATCTTAGAGAAGTATTCAGCGCCACTAAGCTGGTCAAACAAATCGTCTATCCTGGGTAGTGGATACTTATTCTTTATGGTTAGCTTGTTCAACTCTCTGTAGTCGATGCATAACCTCATACTCCCATCCTTTTTCTTAACGAACAACACTGGTGCGCCCCAAGGCGACACACTGGGCATTATCATGCCCTTATCCAACAACTCCTGTAACTGTTCTGCTAGCTCTTTCATTTCTACTGGGGCTAATCGATACGGGGCCTTCGACACCGTCCCCGGGGCTAACTCGATGGCAAACTTAATTACCCTATCAGGTGGTAGTCCGGGAAGATCTTGTGGGAACACGTCCTCGAACTCATTAACTACCGGAATGTCTTACAATCTTGGCGCTTCCTTCTGAGTGTCTATAACGTAAGCTAAATAAGCCTCGTTCCCTTTTTGTAACAATCTCTTGGTTTGCGCCATGGTCAGAATTTTCGGGGTCTGTCGCATCCCCTTAAACACTATTTCTTTCTTCCCTGGGGTTTTCAACTTAACCTTTTTCCCTTTACAATCTATCTGTGCATTACTGCGAGACAACCAATCCATAATCAAAATAACATCAAATTCCCCTATTAAAAGGAATTAAATTGACATAGAAGGATCGTCCTCCTATTTCTAGTTTACAGTCGGGGTGAATTTGATTAACCGGTATGATTTCCTGATTAGCTATCTCTACTTGTAAGGAATCTCTTAGTTGCTGGGTTTTAAGTTTCAATTTATGCGCAAAATCTCTAGATATAAAATACTTAGTTGCTCCTGAATCAAATAAGACATTTGCACTGACTGAATTGAGAGAAAATGTACCTGCTATCACATCTGTGTCCCTCACGGTATCTTGTACTGACATATTAAAAGTCCTAGCAGTTGGTGGCCTATTTGAGGCAGCCCTGCTTGCCCCTGATGCTGCAGGTTTGTTCCTTGGGCGGTCCTTCCTCATGTGCCCTAGCTGTCCGCACTGGAAACAAGTGGTGCTTTTGTTGGTACTAGGGACAACCGCAATGCAGGTGTTAGAGTAGTGGCCCACTCGTCCACACTTATAACAGGTTGGCTGCTTCTGGTTGCACACTCCGGAATGTCTTTTTCCACAAGTTGCACATGCTGGCAAGGGAGGTCTAGACTGATGGGAACGTGACACTCCTGTATGCTGGCCGCCCTAGCTCACACTCATGCTCACAGGTGGTTTGAATCCCATACCCCTTCTAGGTAGAGAGACTGCTCCTCGGTTAAACTTGTTCGGGGGCTTTTCTCCGGCGGACCCTCCGCCCATACTGACATGTTTTCTCTTTAATCCCCCCTTCTCTTTCTCTCTTTGCATCTGATCGCTTCCAGCTTCCACAATGGTGGCCTTTTGCACTAAGGTGGCATAATCCGTAATCTCTAAAACCGCCACTCTATTCTGGATCCACTGTTTCAGCCCTTGTTGAAACCTGTTAGCTTTCTTTTCTTCGGTATCCACAAATTCTGGCACAAATCTCGACAGCTCAGTAAATTTGGCCTCATTGTCAGCCACTGACATATTGTTCTGTTTTATTTCCAAAAACTTAAGTTCCATCTGAGTTTTCATGAACTTCGGGAAGTACTTCTCCAGGAATAATTGTTTGAACCTTTCCCAGGCTACGACAGCATCAGTATCCATGTTCTTTTTGGCTTCCCACCAATAATTGGCCTCTCCCTTCAGTAGGTAAGTAGCGAAAACAGTCTTCTGAGCTTCATTGATACTCAGAATCTCGATAGATTTTTCCATTTCCTTGATCCAGGCCCTCGCCTCAACGGGATCAGCTGATCCGTGGAACTCTGGGGGCTTAAGGGACTTAAATGCCCTAAAGGATTTTGCCACTGAAGTGTTGTTTCCTGGTGGTGGTTGTGGGTATTGGTTCAAATTCTGCCTAAGTAAATCCATAAACTGGCCCATGGGGACTCCGCCCTGGTTCTCCCCTTCCTGCTCCACTTCAGTTTCTCCACCCTCTATTTCCCCCTCAAAGTCTTCAGAGTACATGGGTTCGTCCTCTGCTCCATACTGGGAATCTTCTTGCTCTTTATAGTCCTGATCTTGTTCTTCACTACTTTCATGGTTTTCCTCATGTTGGTTGTGACTCTCTTGGTCAGTAGATTCACGGGGGTTAGCCCTAGTGCCCATTCGTCTTGGAGGCATTTTACTGAAAATTTGGAAAAAAAAATTTCATTAGGTTCACTTACCTGTTTTAAAGGATTTTTCCTTGCATAATTCGTTACATGATTGGATTTAGTATCCCACAGTTTTATATCTCATGGCAACTTAATCGAAAACAGTACATATGCTAAAAACTCGTGATCACATCCCAACAAAATTGAAGTAACTGAAAGGGAAACAAATATATACCGGGTACCGAAAAGGTACAACATCCGAGTTACAACGATAGTTTAAAGTACAACCATCCTAACAACAACAAGTCAAAAGTGAAATACGCTGTCTACCTGTCTAGTCTGCAAAAAGGGAAAATAAGTACAATGAAACCATCCCTACAAAAGCCGGCACTACTATGTCCGTACATGACTAGACAACTAGACTACTGCATCACTACATCTGAAATCAGCCGCCACGATGAAACATCATCCGAACCCTCCCCATGGTGATGTGGAAAATCTCCTCGGCATCTGCTCTGTCTACCATACCATGCCCATCAGTAGGCAACTGTCGCACCCTCATCCGAGCCCTCAGCTCGATGCGGGTCACAGCCCTATACCCAACCCTATCATTGATAGTCCTCCGTCCCTGCAACCTCATCCGGGCGGCTCTCTCTGCTGCTAGCTCCCTCCTAGACTCTACCAACCTGGCATCACTGACAACTCTCTATAAAGCCCATTCACAATCAAGTTGTGAACACATACTGGGACCCCTCCAATCGGGACATGAGGTGGGGTGGATGGCTCAGCTGGAGCGGCAGTCTCTGTCTGCTGGGGCTCTGGGGTAAGCTCCTCAAACTCATCGGGAAATGGGCTCACAGGTAGTGTTGGTGGGGTAGGGGCTCTCTCAACAGAGAGGGGTGGCACTCGTAGTCCGGAAATCCCTACTGCATCATCCACTGGCTCAACCTCATCTACAGCCTGTCCAACAACAGCAGCCATGACCTGCTCAGTGGTCATATCAGTATCCTCCTCCATGGTCCTAATCTCAGATACAACCCAATAATCCACATCCTCAGCAACTAACTCAGCATCCTGTCCTGTCGGGATCCCCTCCGGGTCCTCCTCCCCCTCAGTCTCAACAACATCTGTGTCAGCATCAACCTGGTCCTCCTCAGGGTCCTCCTCCTCAGACTCAATCACATCAGTATCAGCATCAACCTGGACCTCCTCAGGGTCCTCCTCCTCAAGCTCAGTATCCTCCTCAGGCAAGTGCTCATAGTACGGGTCCCTAGTCTGGAACATGTCCTCATCATGCTGTCTCGTTGCTACCTCCTGGGCCGACATGTCGCTCGCCTACACAAGACGAACTATGTTACTATCATGATACTTAAAAAGTTCTCGTAAGGGTTTTAGGTGAACCTGGCAAGGGTTCTTATTATATTATTGAATTTATTATTATATAACGTCGTATCATCTCTTGGGATATATAACTCTCGCTCTGATACCATCTTTGTAACACCCCCAGATCTGGGGTCCGGGATCGGGTCGTTACGGTCTCATAACTCATACACAATATTTGACTTGAGTCCAAAATCAATAAGTAGCATGTTATGACCCCACAATAATATCCACTCAAACACACACAGTTATAGTCCCAGAGATGAAATTGAAATAAGTCTTACATAAAAGGATTTATGAATAAAAGTTATTACAATCTAAAAGGATAACATCATAAGTTTAAAAGTTTTGCCATTGATTACATTAATTATACATATAGTTAAACAGGAAACAAAAGCTGTCTAACTATGCTACCTCAGCAATGGCGGCTAGCATCTCAGCGGGGAGTCCGGTGGGTCGGGTAACCCGCTTGCGTCGAGTGCGCCTGACGCGAGCCATCTGTCCTAGCTGTTGTTGTGACATGATAAATAAGCAAGGGTGAGCACCACCAATAAAATATATAACAGGACAGTGATAGTATATAACAGTTCGAAGTATCATTATTTCCATATGCCATGCATTAACGAAGTTTGTGCCAGTATAATATGAATGATGAAGTTACAAGGTAACTTAAAGCGTTTATTTTGTGGAAATATCTGCTAAGTCAAAATAAGCAAGATATTATCATTTATCATATAAAGAGGAACTTGCAAGGAAAATATTGCAATTCCAGTTATTAACATTTTTCGAAGTCCTGCAACCTGAAAGAAGTCTCTTCGATACGTGTTGCGGAAGACACCGTCAACTTGAAAGAAGTCTCTTCGATACATGTTGCAGGGAATTCCCAATTTGGCAGATGAACCAATACTGGAGTTATCACGCGCCAGCTGTCCCACTCCCTGATGATCAGTCGAGGATGGTACAGCCCAATATACTTTACTACCGGTAGAAGGAAGAACTGACGGCTTCACTTGTCAATGGCCTTTAATAGTAACTCCCTGGACAATGATTAGGCCTTGTGATGGACCGCGCGACTTGGCCTCTTACACACGACTCCTAGTTCGAGTAAATCCACAACATTGAAACGTATAGTTTATCCTCCCTTCCCCAAGTGAAATACTTGTTGAGAAGACTCCACCAAGTAGTCGTATCTAGTTGGAAAGGAAAATTCACTAACATTTCCCAAGCTCTTGCTTGTTAATGGATATCAACTTGTTCCAACGATCTTACCCCTAGAATGATGAGAAGGTACACACAGACTTAATGAGTCCGTAGCAACCAAGTTGCGAGTGAAAAGGATAAACTATGACCGGGAAGTCAACAAGATAAAGAACCTTTCTCAAGTAAGGTTCCCTTATAATTTAAGAGATAGATTCTAGTGAAAATGGAATCTAGAGGACCTTTCTTAATATAATTTTAATCGTATGACTCCGAAGAATTTTCAGAATGATCGAAGGTCGAAAATAATATTTGAAGAAAAATAAACAACCTTGAAGTTGTTTCCAAGTATTGAATAAATATTTATAGAATATTTATTGAGTCGGAAGTATTTAATGAATGAAAGAATATTTTTAATCAGGGTATTTCTCAAAATAATCCTTGAAGGAATATTAAGACAATATTTATTGAATAAATAATTACTTAAATGAATATTAAAATAATATTCATTTAATAAATAAGTTTGAAAGGACTGTTTGGAATAATATTCGTTATATAGATAAGACTTCAAATTAATATTCAAAAATAGTATTCATATAATAATTAATAATTTAAATGAATATCCAAGTGATATTCATTTAATAAATTAAACCTTAAAGGAATATTCGAGAATAATATTCCCTTAATACATGATGTTCTAAATGAATGTCCGAATGATATTTATTTAATAATCGAAGTTTTTATAGAAATATTTGAAATAATATTCGATAAATGGTTCGTCTTTGAATGAATATTGAAAAATAATATTCATTGAATAGATAACGTTCAAATAAATATTTGAAGTAATGATCGTTAATTAAATAATCTCGGACGAATATTCAAATAATATTCGTCAACCAAATAATGGAAATTATTTACTTAAATATTTCCCTCGAAAATAATTACGATATATCAAGAAGTACTGACTCCCGGTCTATATTTAACAAATAGGATTCATATGCCCTTCTCTAAGGGTCTTAACGACATCCGGCTTATAATCGATATATTATCTATCTACTTATAAGCCAAAGAACAATCAGGGAACAAGTATATCAATATGACTTGAAAGAAGGCAAGCATGCTATGGCATATGTATAACAGAAAGCATATATATTCACAACAACAGCCTAAAAAGGGAAAGTTGAAACTTGCCTGGTAATTGAGCACGGGTAGGGGTAGTGGTAGGGTATCCCGGGTCAGCTCGGCGATCTATAAATAGTCAAGAGATTCGAGGTTAATCGCTTAACACTTTAAAAAGGTTAAGTATTAACTTAAGTCGAAACATGTTTTCGAATTATCTCGTTATACCCCTTTTTAGTGTAACTCTTTTTATTACCGATACGATTCGACATTTGTTCATCATTAAGACATGTCATCGTACTCACACTTAGTGTATACTTAAGTCGTATAAGTTCTAAATTCGATCGATTACGAACCAAGATTATATCTCGAGTTTTATCGCTCGTTTTCTAAGTTATAACCAAAGTTATACTTTTAAGGGGTTCGTTCGCGTTTAACCTAGATTCAAACATTTTTATAAAATCGGAAAATGATCCGATTCACATGACGTTTTCTTTCACACCTTCCTTTTTGCCTCTAGTATTTAATGACCAAGATTTTCCACTGACTTACGTATTTTATGAGGGTTCGATTTTAATTACGAATTCTCGGTTACGGTTTCGAACTACTTTTAGTAAACCGACCGTAACTCCTAAACCGTAAGTCCGTTTCATACGTTCTTTATATCAAAACAAAGCTCATAACATACTCTATCCAATCATGGCAGGAAAAGTTTCTGGACAGTAGGGTCTTGACATGAAAAATGGCATACAAAACATGATATTGTAAAATCGGACATTATAACAGCTATGTTTACGCGTTTTCCAAAGTTTTTACACTTTATCACGATCTTACCAAGATCAAATCAACCACCCAAACACATGATAAACATCATGACTAGTCTAACAACAACTCATCTTAACCATTACATGGTTCATAAACCAAATCACAACCATAACAACTACTAACATGGATCTAAGCATAACATAACATACTAATCACTAAATCATCCACAAAACTCATAAGATCTTAAAATGACACCAAGGGTTTTCAAGTCTTATACCTTCCTTAGAGTGTTTACTAGCCACAATAAGCTTTGTATGATCCTTAGGAGTGCTTAAGCTTGCTATATCAACCATGAAACAAGAAAAAAAACAAGTTAGTTCTTGAAGAACACTATTCATGCTCCTCTTTCTTGATTTTTTTGAAAATGCAAACAAAAGAATTTGGAGCTAAGATTTTGAGGAGATCATTTTTATGAAATTTAAGACTCACCATAAAAGTTTCAAGAGCAAACAATGGTTGGAAGTTGGATTTTGGATTTGGAATTAGGAATGGGCCGAATGGTTGTGTTCTTGGAAGAGTGTTTGATCTTTTGTGTTGGTTTCTTGAATAATGAATAAAGTGATGAGCCTAGAATAATATCTCATCTCTTTTTACTTTATTAAAGTGCTTTTGGAATGAAGGGTGAGATTTGAAAGCATGTGTAGCACTTGGATTTATTTATGGCTAACTAGAGTCTGATTTGGCTAACTACTAGTTCAATCCATAACATGCTAGTTACTTAGCCCACTTGGTTGATAGATATTTACTTAGCCCACTTGGTTGATAGATATTTTGAATAATTAAACACACTATAAAACACAAAACACACAGAACTGTCCAAATTGAACAATTCTAAATCAGTTGGAGAGAGGGGGAGAGAGAGAGAGAGAGAGAGAGAAAGAGAGAGAGAGAGAGAGAGAGAAAAAAGAGAGATAGCGAGAGCGAGAGAGAGAGAGAGAGAGAGAGAGAGAGAGAGAGAGAGAGAGAGAGAAGGAGAGAGAGAGAGAATACCAAATCAGTTGGAGATCGATGGAGACTGATTATAGAGAGAGTAAACCCAATTAAGTTGGAGATTACCTAAATAAAACTCAAGAATAATAGCCCCAAAGTTGAAGCTATAATTACACCCCAAAATAAAACCCTAATTACCTGCAATTTTAAAAGAAAATTGAAATAGTAAAAATACCAATTAATCGAAAAGGAGAATTAATGTGTATTCAATTACCAATTGTTGGTGTAGAGATTATAAATGGAATTTGTGGAGAGAAATTGAGAAGAGAATGCAGAGAGACTTGTCGAGAGAAAGAGAGAGCAGTGAGGCCTGAGGGAGTGTCTCTGGGAAATGGGAGTATTTTTGGGGGAAGTAATGTTTGTTTGTGTCTGAATTATTTCGTTAAGGAGGGAAAATATCCGCCAAAAATTTTCATCTCGGGACCAGCTAAAGGCTATGTGTTGCGTACGTGTATGTGCTTTTTTTAAAATTTTAAATTTTTAACAATTTAGAAAAAATTATAACATGATGGATACTTGTACAAAATTTAAAATTTAATTTTTAAAAATTTAGAAATTTTTAAAAAAAATTTCACAACACTAAAATTTTTAGATGTTAACATCCGTACAATTGGATCATCAAAAAAATAATTAAAAGAATAGAATCATCATTTGGAACAAGACTAGTTAAAAGAAAGGTCTACTTTGACCGATTTGACCATTATAAAATCAGAACAAATAAATCTAGGATTTTTTAAAAAAATTACCACATCACTAAAATCGTTATATATTAACATCCGTAAATTTGGATTGTCAAAAAAATATTTTAAAAAAATGGATTCATCATTCGGGACAAGACTAGTTAAAAGGAAAGTCCACTTTGACCGGTTTGACCGTTATAAAACCAAACCAAATACATCTAGGAAATTTTTTAAAAAATTACCGCATGACTAAAATCGTTATATCTTGATATCCGTACGATTGGAACGTCGAAAAAATAATTTTAAAAAATAGATTCATCATTCGGGACAAGACTAGTTAAAAGGAAAGTCCACTTTGACTGGTTTGACCATTATAAAACCAAACCAAATACGTCTAGTAATTTTTTTAAAAAATTACCACATCACTAAAATCGTTATATCTTGACATCCGTACGATTGGAACGTCGAAAAAATAATTTAAAAAAATAGATTCATCATTCGGGACAAGACTAGTTAAAAGGAAAGTCCACTTTGACCGGTTTGACCGTTATAAAACCAAACCAAACCAAACCAAATACATCTAGGAATTTTTTTAAAAAATTATGAAAGGCATATGATGTAGCCCATTTGTATATCGAGGATACAACTAAACTTAAACAAAATTGTAATAGTGAATAGTATATAGACTGTCACAAGGAATCTCAGATTATATTATCTGTGAGAAGAAAAAGATCAAGGTCAATCTACAGACTTGAGGAATTACTACATTGAAAGAAGTTCAGTTATTTGATCAAGCCTTAGTGGAGTATTCGTTAAGAAGTGGATTCATATAAAGTGACAGAGATTTCAAAGGTGACAGAGACAGTACAGAAGATTAAAGAGAGAGAGGAGAAAAGAAAAGGAACCATAACTTTAAAGTCAATATATGAAGAATAGTCATTGCGGTTAGTCACTCATGAACCAGACCATGCATCGAGTGTCAACATTAAACAGTGGTTGTTCATCATTAACTTCAGTGGTTCAAGCTATCAAGACTGGTAAAAGAGAAAATCATTGTGCAAGCAACAGAAGTGCTAAATTCATTAACCACAATGATTTTACTATCAAGTGGACAGGCTATGAGGAAAAAGAATTATCACAAAGAAATGCAAAGTGATGTATTCTTAAAGTTGGAACCCCGGTTGGAATAGATATATTTTTTGAAAGGCAAAAGGAGTCCGGTTCCAGACCCTTAGGAGACCGCAACTTAAATCGTAAGGATTTATTTATATTAATAAATGTTTTATTTATTTAGAAAATTATATTTATAAATATCTAATGATATTAGATATTTATTTTTATAATTTCTAAATTAAAATAATTATTTATTAATTAAAGATTATAAGGTATGCGGATTAAAAAGCAATTCTACCGAACCCGTCCTAGTGAAACAAAACAAGTCAACCGAATTAAAATGAAATGTGGCAGGTGGTTATGATTTGTTTTGTTAAAAAGAAAATTGGCCATGTATAGGTGCGTGGTCTTAATTAGAATTTTCCTACCGATAGTCTGAAAAGGATAGTCTGCAAGAGATAGTACTACAAGTTTATGGATAGTCTGTATATAGATAGTCTATATACAGATAGTCTGTATATGGATAGTCTGTATACAGTTCAACTGAAAGTGATAGTCTGTAAATTCATAGTCCTACCGACAGTCATACAGATCAGGAGATGTATTATCAAAGTACTATCGGTTGTCCTGCAATGCTTATGGATAGTCTATATATGTGGTTAAAAAGAGACAGAAGACATTTTCTTTTGTTTATAAAGCATCAGACGCACAGACAGACTACTACACACGGACATAACATTATATTCATCTACAAACACAGCAGCCTTCTCTCTCAAACTCAAGAACACCGGAGCTACAAAATTAATTCCTAGAAAATCAAGCTTGCTACCTTTGTAATATTTTATCCGGTAGAACTTGATTATTTGTATCTCTTGTACTACTAGCGAATTAAGTTTCCTAGTTCTTATCTGGGTTTTTATTAACTAAATTAGAAAAGTTCATGTCGAATTTTCTAATTAGTTTTTATCAACTTGATAATTAATCTGTACTGAAATTGTAACACCCATCAAGTTAATATATTTTTATATTCAACTTGAAATTTGTTTCAATTTATTCCGCACAAATTTGTCTAAACTAAATTTTATTTAAAGGACAAATTTCGATAATTGGTATAGATTGTATTCAACCCCCCTTCTACAATCTTGTCGGACCTAACAATTGGTATCAGAGCCGTTTGATTGATATACAAATCAAGATCCTATCTTTATTCAATTTAAAATCAAGCTCGAATTTTTAACTCACTTGAAAATTCATCATGACTTCGAAAGCCATTGTGAAGATACCTATCTTTGACAAAGATAATTATGATATGTGGAATAATAAAATGGCGTTATTTCTAGATGTTACAAATCCCAAATATTTGGGTGTTTTGAAAAATGGACCTAAAATTCCTATGGTCACTGAAACAGAAGTTGTTATTGAATGAGAAGTTGTAATTCCTGGTAGAACCTATGAAAAGGACCCTGCTTCCTTTAATCCTGATGAAAAGGAGGATGCTGGACTGGAAAAAAACTTAAGACTCATCCTAATAGATTCCCTGGATGCTGTGATGTATAGCTATGTGATGAATTGTAAGACTGCTAAACACATGTGGGAAACTATTGAAACCATCAATGAAGGAATGGATGAAGTCAGGGAGAACAGACTTGAGATCTTAATCTCTGAATATGAACACTTCAGATCTGGCCCTACTGAAGACATTCAAGAAGTGTTTGAAAGGTATAATAAAATAATCAACAACTTGCAAATCCATGGCAAGAACTATACACAAAAGGAGATTAACCGAAAGTTCTTGCTGACTATGCCTACTCCCCTAGAACATAGGATAACAGCCATTAGAAAATCCAGAGACATGAATCAAATTACTCTTGAAAGGATCTTCGGCATTTTGAAAACCTATGAGTTGGAACAAGTTCAACAGAAAGAGATTCATGGTAAAGGTAGGGTTGCAAGTTCGTCTATAGCTCTAGTGGTTGAGACTACAAGGGATGCAGAAGCTAAGGTTGCTCGACCTCACATCTCAGACAAGAAACAGATTGAAGTGGAACATGGTCAAACACCAGCTAATCAGGATGGTGGAGAATTTTACTTGTTAGAAGAATTGGATCAATTGGAGGATGAATCCATGGCACTCATGGTGAGACAGTTCAGTAACTTTAGATTTAGGAGGAATCCCAAGTTTAAGTTCAAATCTAACTACAAGAGATTCCAGAGAGGAGGTTCTTCATCCTCTAGTAGTAGAGGTGGCTACAAAACTGGAGTTATTGACAGAAGAAAGATTCGTTGTTTTAACTGCAATGAACTTGGACACTTTGCAACTGAGTGTCATCAACCTCAACAAAATGCAAGGAGAGAGTATGCATCTGGTAAGAAGAACACAGATACAGCCTATGTTGCTCAAGATAAAAGCTGGGATGACGCTGACAGTGATGAAGAAGAGGTTAAGGATTTTGCACTGATGGCAAAAATAGAAGAGATCCTAACTAGTCCTAAATCTCAAGTAAAATATACTAACTCTGAGTTAGTTCGTCATTTAGGTAGTTCCATGGTTAATGCACAAAATGAAATTGCTAGACTAGTTTTGTTAAACACTGATCTTGAGAATGAAGTGTTAGAACTAAAAAAGGTGCATGTTAATCAAGATCAGCAAAAAGAGGAAATAGCACGACTTAATGAAAGGGATAAGTCTTTAGTGGAAGTACTGTCTAAACAACTTGCTAAAATTGCTGAACTTGAAACCAAGGTTAGTGCTTGCTTTAATTCTGTTAAAACTTCTAAAGAGTTTTTCAATAAACAAGCTGTAGACCGAACCGTAGGAATAGGGTTTGGCTACAACGAGGATATTGGATTATTAGGCATAAATACCATTAACCTTGTTAGTGCTAAAGAAAGGGGTATACCACATGTGCTCAAGAATGTTAACGATCCTCTCTTCAGAAAGTCTGTTGCTGAACCACCAAATATTCTTTCTATCACTATTCAGGAAGAGAAGCGAAATGAGGACAGTGCAAATGGCATAGTCCTTGATAATGATAAATCTGTTAAGGCAACTACACCCAAAAGTGTTAAATCTAAAAAGGTTGTTTCTAAGGAACCAGTTAAGGTTGTTGAGTCAACCAGTTCGTCTAAAACTGGGCTAGGTGGTAATAAGTTGAAAAAGAACAATAACATGTCTAACATGCATACCATGCCTATTATTGATTCTTTTCATAAAGCATGTGGTGTTGTCAATTGTATGTCTTGTGCTTTTAATGTTAATTGTGCTACTTTAATGCTAATCATGCATGTGCTAATAAGACTGCTCCTCGACAACATATGAATAGAAATAAATATGTTAGATCAAAGACTGCTAGTCCTTCTCATGTTAGGAGAGAGACATTTGTACCAAAGCCTAAACAAAGTTTTATTAAGACTGTTTACAAGGTCAAATGTCAAGTCATTGAAAAGAATGTTATTGTTGCTAAAGAGACATGGATACCCAAGATAAAACAAAAGATTGCCAAATCTATTTATAGGGTTAAATGTCTATTGATTAATGATGAAATTGGTGTCAAGATCAAGAATGTGGTTTTGCCTGACAAAGGCCAATTTTTCAAGTACTCTGGACCCAACCAAGCTTGGGTCCTGAAGAAAGTTTAACTGTTTTGGCATTGCAGGGTGTGAAACAGGTAGATCGTGTTATGTGGATTCTGGACAGTGGATGTTCAAGGCATATGACCGAGGATAGAGCCCTGCTGTCAAGAGTGGTGAAGGTATCTGGCCAAGTGGCATCCCTTGGAGACAACAACAAGGGTATGACCCATGGTCATGGCTATTTAATAGCTAGGAATGTTGTCAGCAATAAAGCATCTTTTATAAGATGAAGAGCCTACTGTTCGAGGATTAAGGAAAGAGAACTTATCTATAGTTGACATGGAATCTCAGTGAAAGATGAAGTCAATATGTCTAATCTAAACCTTCATCAGACAAGAGTGCATCTATGACAAAAGAAGCTCTCTTACCTGAATGTCAAATCAAGAGATTCTTTCCCAAAAATCGAATCAGTATAGAAGACTGCCTCATCTGAAATTAAAGTAAAATGAAATTATGAGGCATGTCATAAAAGGAAGTCAAAGAAGCATCACACAGAAGTTCTACATCAAAGAAAAATATACTTTAGTGATGATGATTGATGACTTCTCTCAACAAACAAGTTGTTGTTCAGTCAATCTGAAGACAAGACACCACTGATGTTGATTGATCACATCTAGAAGATTGCCAAGAAGCGAAAATTACTATGACAACTTGGAGACCAGATTACAGGACCTATCAGTTAGTGTTCTGGATGATTTCTGCACCTTCAAGTGTATTAGTCCTGAAGGAGTAAATAGTTTGCTACTGACATGATCTAACCCTGATCAGTAAGAATTTTGGGAAGACTCCACAAGTAGGAATGAAATTGTTTTGCAGTGATAATGAAAGGGAGCATTCTGGAAATCAGCTAATGTTCAAGAGGATAATTTTCTTGGTTACTCAATGGAGTCTACAGCCTACAGGGTGATTATTATTAATCAACAGAAGGTGATTGAAAGTCTTAGTGTTGTTCAACAACTTCTAGCTCCCAGATGTCAATCGTGATGGTGATTCAGATCCAAGCAATGTCAACATTGAGAATCTTCATGTAAATCCAGCAACAGCTTAGGGGCAGTAAAAGCAGGATCATTTAGTCAACTCAACACACCACATTGAAAATCATAGCACACTATGAGAACATGTCTGCCAAGACAAAGAATGTTGACTCAATTAATTCTTTGTCCTAGTTCTTAGTGTTCCTAATGGTGGAAGTAAAAGACTAGCAGAGCTTCAAGTACCAATGATTATTTCTTTAGTTTTCTTTCAGAAGAAACTAAGAAAGCTACAATGGCTCTGAAAGATCCAGATTGAGTGATTGCAATGCAAGATGATCTCAATCAGTACAAAAGGCAGATTGTAGGGAAGCTGGTATCCAGACCAAAGAACAAGGTTGTAATTGGTACAAGGATAACCAGAAGTCTAACTGGATGTCAAGGCATTGTTATGAGGGACAAAGCCAAACTGCATGCAAGGTTACAGGCTGATAAAATAGTAAATCTGAAAAGAAGCACCAGTGACAAGAGTTGAGGATATTAGGCACCTGCTGCACATTCAAGATTATAATGGACATCTGGACCTACTGAATCTAGATGCTAGAGGAATGTGAACAAGTGCACTCTTGGTTGGTGAGATAATGGAAGATCTCTACAGGTTAGTATGAACTGGTATCATCACTCAAGTAAGCATGGAAGACATGGTATGACACCCTAACTATAATTTAATATCTGGTATCAATCTTTAACAGTTGGTATCTTTTAACAATTGGTGTCATATTTATAGAACTCTCTATATCTTTAAGCACAAACCTAAATGATATATATGTGCAATGATATCTTGATTATATTATAGGTTGGTCTATTAACTGTAAATTGGTATCAAGATATTTCCTGTTTTGATGTTGGTAAAGTTGCAATTCTTTTGAGTTACTTTAGTAAGCCAAAAGAATGATGACAATAAAAGTAAGTCAAGGATCTTTTGTTTCTGTTCAGAAGATTCTAGACCTGTCAAGACTCTCTCCCAACACACCACTATAGCTGGCTTTTGACCTATTAGTTTGGACCTAAAAAGTTGGTAATCAAAAATCTTAAGCTGGACCCAAATCTGAGGAAATGGTACCCTAGAGATATTTGACCCAACAAGTTTAGGATCTACTAATTAGGACCTAATCAGGCTATAGAGGAATCATCAGCTCATAATCTTATTCAATTGCTAATAGATCACTTACACACATATTATATTCTCAATATGCAAATGTGCAAGGCCCCAAGTGGAACCTAGAGAATCTATTCTTGTAGTTATTACAATTGATTTTCAGATGTCTTCAGTTGGACCCAAATCTGCGGAGATGGTACATAGAGACATCAGTTCTGACATGTTTTGCTGCATAGAGACAGATCAAATGAGATGTACAAAAGCAGGAGAACACAAGGAAACAACTTCATCTCCAACAACTCTATGGAACACTCAAGGCTAAGCATCTTGCATAAGGTATCAATTCTTTTGAAAGAGCATGTTTTTAGTTAAGAATAACTTGCAGACACGTTTACTAAATCACTTGATGAAATTAATTTTTCAACATTGGTTTGTAAATTTGGGATTTTATTAATGCTACATGATTTGTAAATCCCATCTGTTAAGTAATTCTTGAGTAAGCTCACAAGTATTCAATTGTCCGTAATGAAAGGACTTGTGAACTTATTTACATCCAGACCTCACGCTGAGAATTATCTATAGAATGATTGCCATGTGTATAATTGCAATATATTTCATTGGTGATTATTTAAGGATAATTTAAATACTTAAATGCTAAAATCTAACTCATAGAGATTTAGTATTTATTTAATTATTTACTTTGATTAATATGAGTTATAGAACCTGAAGCAATTCAATACAAGTATTTGCTCTGTACCTCATATTTATTAAAATAAATATACAACATAACTAATTTAGACCTAATCTGTGTTGGTCTTCAATTAGTTGTGAGATGTTAATTCTAGTGAACTTATCAATGCTTCATTTGCAGAAATTCACTATAATTAATATCATGGTTCTAACAATTGGTTGTAATGAAGTTTTGACTTATATCGGTTAATGATATTTAGTTAGAATTCTATTTACTAACTGATTGTGAGATGTATTGGTATGAGTGAAATTACTTAGAACTCCTCTAAGTAATCTATGTTGTATCTTTTGAAATTCACTCATACTACTATACAAGGTGTGAAAATTTTCTAAATGAAAATTTACTTGGAATAATTTTTATGCTTAATTGCAAGATTCTAATCACTTTGATAATAAATGGTATATTCAATGGATCAAGGTGTGTTGGACTTAGAATATCAATTCTAAGATTGCAGACAAGACAACTTTGGTAATTCAATCTTATCTATAGAACCAAGGTTGTCTACCAATAAACAGTTGTTAGGAGTTAACAATTGTTATTATCGAGGTGTCGCCTTGAAGTCATAAGTTTAAAATTTTAATGATGATAATTATCCAAGTGATAGTGGTGGAAACTATTTTAATATTGGAGATACCCTTGTCACTGGAGAAGAATCATCAAGTCAAGCTGGCAATAACTCAGGGGGAGTAAACAAATGATCAACTAGTCAAACACAACATCATAATGAAGAACAAGGTGATTCATCAAGATCTAACCTTCTCGGACAGTCTGTTTGCAATAGAACTGATCATTGGTGATTCAGATGTTGGAGTAAGAACTAGAAGGGCTTCTCAGAATCAAGGTATAGAATCTAAGGAATCTGAGGAAGCACTTACTGATCCAGAACAACAAGAAGCATGAAAGCTGGTGCCCATGTCTAAGCACCAAGTAAATGGTATGACATTCTTTCCAAATTCTTACTTGTTATCTTTCTAAAAGGATTGTCATAGTCATTCTCTTATTATCCTCCATGTTTCTGTATTGTAGAATGATAAATTTTCTCTAAGAATATTTTTCTCTAATTCTCAAGTTAGAATTTTTAGGAAAGTATTTTTGTTGAAAATTTCATTATTTTAAAGTAACTGCAATGTTTATGATAGTTTATTAAATCATATTTTCTCTCTAAATAATTTTCTAGTAGAAAATTATTTTGTTAAAAAATATATGGATTTACTAACTTATTATAAATATTTTTGTAATATATATATATATATATATACATATATATATATATATATATATATATATATATATATATTTAATGTTTTGTACAGGTTTTGTAATTTTCGGATGTTAATCTTATTTAACATGTTTTGTAGTGTTTGTCCTTCTATGTAAGTTTAATGTCAGTTTATAAGTCAACCTATGTACATTATTAACTTATGTATAGTTCTACTATTTTTATTTTGATTCGAATTTTTCTTTTTTGGTTAGTTTATTCAAAATTTAATTTTCTTTTCTTTTTAGTTTTTATTTTATATAATCATTATGTATATTATTTCTTATTTTTGTATATTCTTTTTTATATGTATATAAATAGTATGTATAGTTTTTACAGTTTAGTCACTATACTTTCAAAACTTACAAACAGGTCCCTGTACTTGGTTCTTTTACTGTTCTTCTGTTTAACACACACATAACTTGCAGTTTTAATTCTAATTCTTTGTTGTGTTGTTGTTGTTGACAGACTTTCTTATATAGGACCATTGTTGGTATCAAATTGGTATATGTCAATTCAATTGTTTAGGAACTAACGTTTGATTTTCAGGATCTAACAATTGGAAGACAAGACCTATCAATTGCTAACAATTTCTGATAGTTGGTATCTATCTTACAGGACCTAAAACATGATAATATAGTTTTGTTTGTATTGGCTTGAACATTAACTTGAATTAATTCGATTAGTATTTATTAGTATTTACTAATTGAATTTCTGCTTTTGTTTTTTTTAGTAAAACTGGCTCAAGATCTATATCTTTTGTAAAAACCCAAATTTTGGATATAATTAAAACTTTTTATTATGTACTGAGGTATTGATAAAATGAGGAACACTGATTCCGACAACAAGGTCACCAACTCTAATGAATGAATGGAATGGATATGGATTCAAATACTTATATGTCATGAAGAATGCTAATGGTTGACAACTTAGGTAAGAATAATCTATCTCCTAGGGGAATAAAATATGGCAATTCCCAAGCAGGAGAATATTCTCATGTCATCCAGATCGATAACGATTAGTCCAGTGGTTCCGTGAAAGGGTTAAGGAACGCCCGAGAAGGAACAAGGACATTGTCATAAATATAGGGAATAAAGGAAGAATAAAGTATGAATAGGGTTTTTGGTGGAAATGAGAATATTATGAGACGACACTATATAGAGTACCCGGAACGAAATTCTGAGTTCGTATTAGTGATCCAGGGGGAAAAAGAGTGTATGTAAAAGCTGTCGGATTCTGAAAAATAGCACTTTTATTTTCCCCGAGATTTCCCTGGACACTGAAAGACTTAAGGAATTATTGAAGGGATTTAAGGAAAATAGGTTCAATAATTATTAAAGAGAATGGAGGATGATAGTATAAATATTAAGACGGATTCCGGTAAAACCCTAACTAGAAACGAATGAGTTATTCCTCCGAACAATCAAAGAATTGAGCAATAACCGGACAAAGAAACAAGAAGGGAATCAAGATACATGCATGTAGTGGTGGAAAATATCTAGCAAACCAAGTGGTAACTCATGCAACTAGCATACTTAGAGATGAAACTAGTACTTAGCAAAGTAAACTACTTAGTTAGCCTTAACACCACCAAAAATCAACACTTGTCCACCAAGATGATGTACTCCATGACCTAGTACCTTTAATAAAGCAACTTTATGTTAGATATTTTCATAATAATGCAAGAGAGCAAGCAACCAAGGCAAAGAACACAAACTCTCTCAAGAATAAGCCATTCGGCTATTTCCTTAATTCAAAATCCAAAGTCCAAGCTCCCACCATCATTTGATCTTGTAATTCTTAAGGTGAGTTCTATATTTCAAGAAACTAATCTCCTAGAAATTTCAAGTTCAAACTCCATGTTTTCAATTTTCAAATAAATCATCCAAGCCTAGGGTGAATAGTGATTTCAAGAGACTAACTTTGATTTCTTGTTTTGTTTGGATGATCCAAGCTTTATTAAGGTAATCTAAGGACTAGACAAGGCTTACTAAGTGCATACACACTCCAAGGAAGGTATAAACTTCAAGAACCTTAGTTTTTGTTTTGAGTTTTAATGGATGTTCTGATGATTATAAGATGAGGAGATGTTAGTATGCATAGATCCATGTATTTGGAGTTGATTGTTGTTGTTATTTTTGCCATAATCAAACTTTGATGGATATGACTTGTCCTTGGAATATTATGGCTTAGTTTAGATGATGATCATGAGATCTTGGTATATTGGTTGTTGATTGATGTTAGATCATGATATTAATTTTGGAAGTTGTTAGTTTATAGCCGTCGTAATGCCAAATTTTTGTTAACACTTAGAAACCAAGCATGGCAGTTAATATAACTCCCTGACCTTGATAATATTATGACTGGTCCTTGTAGATCTCGAGCCATAGATCGTTTTGGCGTGAGAATCGAAACATTCCGACTTACGGTTTAGGAGTTATGGTCAAATTACTAAAATTGGTTCGGAACCGTAAGTAAAAGTTCGTAACTTCAATTTAACCCTCGTAAAGCATGTTAATCAGTGGCGAATCTTGGTTAATAAATACTAGGGGTCATAAGGAAGGTATTAAAGAAAACCACATATCAAACGGATCGTTTTCCGATTTTATAAAAATGTTGGAATCGAAGTTAAACGCGACCGAACCCCTAAAAACCCGCTTCGTTATAACTTTTGTAAAACACTTAGAAAACGAACGATAAAACTCGAGGTATAATCTCGGTTCGTAATCGATCGACTTTAGAACTTATACGACTTAAGTATATACCGAGTGTGGGTATGATGACATGTCGTAATAACGAACAAATGTCGGATCGTATTAGTAATAAAAGAATTACACTAAAAGGTGTATAACGAGATAATTCGAAAACGTGTTTCTGTGACATCCCATAATGCGGGGTACAGATTTGGGGCCACCAACCACAATCAACACAACACAAACCTGGATATAAGGATAATATAGTAATGAAATACCCCTGATCCAAGATCGCATACAGATTATGGTATGAAACAAACTATTAAATCACATCTTTACAATCCAACCTCAGAATAAATTTTTTATACAAATTGATAACACAATAAGTCTATCTGCTGACTAGTAACCAACCTCTGACAAGCTCAAACCACTACCCGACTAAAGTCCATAACCCGAACGTCACCTCTCGCAGCAGGAACAGGAATACTCTTTTAACCAGAAGGTCTACTCAACTTCTTTATTAATTAACTGGAGAAATAAAACAACAATGCAAGGGCGAGCCAACAGTGCTCAGCAAGCATGAATATATGTATCAATATCAAGAACAGATGTAAATTCTGTTCAACAAGAATAATCATCACAGGTTCCAAAGGAATCAGGCCTTAAAGCAATTCAAACTCATTATATGGAATAGAATTGGACTTTTATATATATTTTTTAAAAAAAAGTGGAGTTAGGCGGCTGATCAGACCCACACTAATCCCGGACAATGCACACATCAAGGTCCCTCTAAATGGATCCATGGCACACATTGGCCTCAACTTTTGACCATTAAACTGGTCTCCCCGAAGGGACTCCTCTGACCATAATATGGTCTCCCCGAAGGGACTTCCAAAAACATTCCAATTCTATATCCAATGCACTAGGTGTCGGAACAATCGACAACCTCTGTCAATCAAACAATCTGGAAAACTCACGTTCCAAAACAACAACTCAACTAGTAGAATAAATGGAATCAACAGTGCTATCCTGGATATCGACGAGATCGATATAATAAATGGGGTGATAACTGAATAAACCACTATAAGAATATATGTCGACGAGATCGATAATAATTATGGTGATAATTGAATAAACAACAGTAACAATAAATGTCGACGAGATCGACAGTAAATGGGGTGACAATATAATCAGAATAATTAAAAATAAATTTCACTTGAATGAGAAGTGAAGGGAATACTTGCCTGGTAATCACAGCTTAATCTGTCTAACTGTCTGGACGTCTCATTCAACCATTAACTTTCATACATCTCATCCCCTCTGCTCTACAGTTATTATCTCACCTCAATATTTTTTTGACTGAACTTTTTCTACTTGAACACATCTCGCAGACACACTGGATTCAAATAAAGCATTTAAACACTTAGTCAAACAATTACTCACTTATACGACTCACTAACACGTCATGCACGTAATTCACATAACTCACATAGCACATAAGCATGTAATTTCCACAAAACAACTAATATAACTCACTCCTATACTTAACTGAACTCAAGAAATATTTTTAAAACAATCCTCAATCCCGGTTGTTGAATAAAACCCAACTCAGAATATTTGAAAGAATTTTTAAATCATTAAAACAGAAAACAAAATAGTAAAGAATTGAATAATTCTAATTAAATTAATTAAAATCAACTAATAACTAATTAATAAAATTATTTGATAAATTATTACATTTATCAAATAATTAAATCAATTAAATCATTATTTGAAATTAATTAAAGTAATTAAAAGTATTTAATTCTTAATTATTATTTTTTTAATTAAATCAAATAAATAAATGAATTTTGAAATTAGATAAATAAATAAATATTCAGAAATAATTCTGAATCTTAAAACATAATTTCCAAAATGATTTTTTTTTTCTGAATTTTAAAAGAAAATTCAGATTTTAAAATAAATTACAAAATGAAAATAATAAGGGAAAGTAAATAAAAGTTACCATTTGAATGTAAAGTAATTTTCTCTTTAAAATAAACTATCACGGTAAACAGTAAAAGGTTAAAATCAAAATGTTTTTACCACACTTCCACCAACACAAATCAAACTCAACTTAATTAATTGAAACAAAATATGATAAAAATGGAAAAATGAAGAACTAATGAAGGTTCATCAGTCTCCCTAGAATCCGGCAACGCCACCACCGGCGGGAGGATTTTCCGACGAAGATTTCTGGCTGCTGCATCACATACACACACGATTTTAAGGAGCTAAACAAATACCCATTATCTGGATAACAATAATACGGTATTTCGCGATCGAAAATGACCAAAACGAACCGGAAAATAGAAAATCCGGCGAGCTCAATGTAAAGTCCGACCAAAAATCGTTCTTACAAATTCTTAAACCAAATCACGCGTTTTATATGTCAAATCGAAGCTAGGAACATCTACAATCTTACTACGGGCTCAGTTTGAACAGAAAATCATCATATAAAGTGGACGAATCATTCAAAGTTTCAAGAAAAATCAATAACTCATTTTCCAGAGAATCATGATCATTTTGTGCAAATAAATACACAATTCGATTGTAAACAACTTGAGGAAGCTCCAGAAAACCAAAGATTTCACTGAAATTCATCAAATCAAAAGTGCCCAATTTTCAAGAATATGAACCCTAATTTCGAATTTTTTTCAATAAAATTAATAAAAATTCAAGATGATTACCTGGGTTTGTTTGGACAGCAGATTTCGATTCTAGGAGTTACAAGCTTCGATTTGGTTACTCGAGCGTCAAAAACAGAGATCAATACCGCGTTCAATTTGTTGATCGATCTTCAAGAAAAATTTTAAAATTAATTTTGAAAATAATTTGATTTTTAGAAATTATTAAGCTTGATTGTGATTGGCCAGCTGGGAGTAATCTGATTGGTTGTTAAAAGAAAAGATCATAGATTGGTCAAAATAAAGTTACGAGAAATATTTGTTCCCGAAATGCTCGGAACCCTAATTAACTTTTAATCGGTCTGAAACGTACCAATTAAATCTATTACGGGTCCGATACGAGCGAAAATACTTTGACGAAAAATAACGAATCGATTAATGAAGATTTTTGAAACTCGTAAAACGAATAAAATATGAGTTTCGAATATTTTGAGATTTATCTGACGAATATTGATACGAAAATGATTTTAAATCGAAGCCCTTGGGATTTTGAAAACAGCATTGGAATGGATAAGAACAAACTGATTGCCCGGATTACGAAAAATTTTGAAGATAATTATCCTGGAGTCTAATACAATCATTAACAAATATAGGGTCTGAAACAATCATTCCTGATCCATTTATTCGTATTTTACGATACCCTCTCACATTCGCAATTTTACATATCCGCCAAGTCGAATCAAAATATTCATATAAATTCAAAATAAGCTAAAATAAATTATAATAAAATATCTCCCCCTTGACTAGTCAAACTGGAATAAAATAATTCAAAATATTTTTATTCCAATTTACAAAAATAGCAATTATATGAATTTAATATTCTTGGTTCTTACAGTTTCGATTTAAGTGAAGTTATACTTAGACTTTTAAAACGTGTTAAGTGGTTAATCTCGAATGTTCTGATTGTTTGTAGATCATCGAGCAGACCCAGGACACGCTATCTCCACCCACACCCAATTACCAGGCAAGTGTTCAAAACTTTGAACCTGTTGTTGTGATAATATATATATATATATATATATATATATATATATATATATATATATATATATATATATATATATATATATATATATATATATATATATATATATATATATATATATATGTGTGTGTGTGATTGCCATTTTACATATGCCATAGCATGCATGCCTATTGTCAAATTATATTATGATACATGTTCCCTGAATTGCTATTGGCTTATAGACTAGATACGAATTATAAGTTATAAGCCAGATTGTTTTGATAAGACCCTTAGCGAATGACATATGATATTCATTCTTAAATATAGACCGGGAGTCGGTATTTTGAGATACAGATAGTCGTGGAAACCCGGTGGGATTCCAACGGCAGATTATTATTGATCTTGAGGAATGTTATTATTAAACATTATTTATATTTCCAGAAAGTATCAATTACTTGGAAATCTTTCGAAGAATGTTATTTGAGTATTATCTCAGCCGAGAAATATTAGGTGAATATTATTTTTTTGAATATTCACTTAGAGTTTGATTATTTAATGAATAATTACTTTGATATTCATGGGAATTTTATTTTTTAAATGAATATTACTTTCGAATATTCATTTAAGGTTTTATGTACTTGATGAATATTATTTTAAAATATTTATTGGAAGTTATATTTACTTAAGGGATATTATTTCGAATATTCCTTTAAAGTTTTGATTACTAAATGAATATTATTTGGATATTCATTTAGAAGATTATTTATTAATTGAATATTATTTTCAAATATTCATTTAAGGTTTGACTTATTTATTAAATATTATTTTAAATATTTATTGGAGTTTAATTATTTAATGAATATTATTCTGAATATTAATTTAAGGAGGGATTTATTTAGTAAATAATTCTATATATTCATTCGAGGATTACTTACGAGCAATATTATGATTTAGTAATATTCCGTAATTATTATTTAGTTAATAAATATTCTTGGAATATTTATTTAATTCTTTTAAATTCTTCTTAAAATGATTTATATTATTCGAAGATTATCTTTCACCTCCAGATATTATGTAAAATATTTCGGAGTCTTTTTACGACTATTTTGTCAAGGAAAGGTTCCCAACTCTTTTTATTTTTCATTTAAATCTATCTTAAAAGGAGTTAAATGCTCGCTCTAACTTCCATATTATAGGGGAACCTACTTGAGCAATGTTATTTATCTTGTGACTTCCCGGTCATAAATCTTGTAAAACTATTCGTTTCACTCGCAACTTGGTTGCTGTTTATCAATTGAATCTTTGAGTAACCTTCTCATCATTCGAGGGGTAAGATTATGGGAACAAGATGGTATCCTCTGACAAGCAGCAGCTTGAGAGATATGATGTTAAATTTTCCTTTCCAACTAGATACGACTACTTTGTGGAGTCTTATCAACAAGTATCATACTTGGGGAAAGGGGGACGAACTTTACGTTCAGAGTCAAGAACTTCTTTTCGAACTTGGAGTCGTGTAAGAGGCCGAGTAGCGCCGGTCCATCCCAATTGGCCCAACCGTTGGCCGGGGAGATCTAACAGGGCGGTAGACAAGTAAATCCGTCATCTCTTCCTTCTACCGGTAGTAAATCTAAATTGAGCTGTACAATCTGCGACTGATCATCGTAAGGATTGGAACAGTGGGCGCGGTTAATACTCCAGCAAAAGTTCATCATTTAAATTCATTTATTTTCTGCAACATTATCATTGTTGGCAGTATTGGAAAGTATTCATAATCGGAATTGCAATATTTTCCTGCAAGTTCTTCTTTTATAATAAATGATAATATCTGGCTTATCTTTGACATAGCAGATATTCCCACCTATATATACATTTTGAGTTACCTTGTAACTTCATCGTTCATGTTATACTGGCATCATTTCCGTAAATGCATGGCATATGGTTTGAAAGATACTTTTGAACCGTTATATATTATCGTTCAGTTATACATTATTGTTGGTGGGCTATTGCTCACCCTTGCTTTATTATTATGTCACAACAACAGCTAGACCCGATGACTCGCACAAGGCGCACTCGATGCTAACGAGGATGATGATACTACCAGAGCTGAAGAAGAAGCTTTTGGTAGGATAGATTCATTCTTTCAGTACCAAGTTTATGGGCTGGTATGACTTATGTAAATGGATGGCAAAGAGTGTGTATTCATATTGAAATTCTTTTGGATTGTAAGAACTCATAATGTGATTAATAAAATTTGATTGTTACTCTGATTTCATCTCTGGGACTATAACGGCTGTGTTTTATATTGTTGTGTTGGGTCATAAAGATGTAATTTATTTTATGTTGAAGTAAGTTCAAGTATCGTGGTCAGAATTGGAGACCGTAACGACCGGATCCCGGACCCCGGATCTGGGGGTATTACATCTTTCCTAACTTAAAATTTCTTTCTACAGCTGTGATTGCATATATTGTAAACCTTTTGAAATCACAAATGTATATCATTTTTCTTAAGATAAAATGCAATATTTTCTCAGAAAACTTTTCAAAGATAAAAATGCATTCTATCTCTATATTGCTCATATTTTGTGATGCAGGTTCATCTAATTGGAGTTTTGCTTTCTCACATGATTAGTCATAAGGTTGTATACCCAACAACTTTTATCCAAGACTACAGTCAAACTCAAACACATTCTATCTTACCCCCTAAAAGGAAGTAACCTTTCAGACAAGAGGTCACCAGGGAGGAACTGCACTTGATGCAACAAATAAGGATGTGTGGGATATTAAGTTGGAGAGTCACTACCTTATACACTAACCAAAATACTTCATATACACAAAGTGAGATTGCACACACTAAGGATGAATTGACGAAAACCTGTAATCCAACCATTTTTACGGCTAGGGTTATAAGTTAAAGGTTCTTTAATGAAGCAAGAGTCTTCACAGACCTCAAGAGAATGTATTGATCTCATTGCAAAATTCAACAAGATCATTATCTAACTCCCCAGAGGGAACATCTCTGGATCCTGTGGGTAACGGGTCCGACATAGGTGCGGATCGGCAACTTGTAAACTATGACTCAGATTTACCTGATGAGTTTAACAAGGTGATGTCTTCACAGACATTAGAAGGGAACTTTGATCTCAATGCTAAATTTTATAGATCATTGTTTACCTTCCCAGAATTCAAATATGGAACCTTTAAAAGGGAAATTAGCAACTTGTAGATTATGACTCAGATTCGTCAGACGAGTTTAACGAGGATTTGGGATTTACGAACTCCCATTGCACCACCACTAACCTCTCTTGAAGAGGCTAGGGTGATTTTTCCTTGCAGGTACACTAATGGATGTTGGAGCTATGAGGGATACAAGTGATACACTAGTGAGCAAGAGTGTAAACACAGAAGGAAGTGAGACACTCAACAAAAGGAGTGGAGGGAAGAGTGAAACACTTGTGAGGTACACTAAACACTATCACACTCACAGTGAGGAAAAAAGTAACACTTCCTTTCTAACAAAGAACTCTACAATTGGTACAACTACTTTGTCAACTAGTTGATTGGAGGATTCCTCAACTAAGGGGGAGAAGTAAAGGGGCTACAAGAAAAAAGAGAGTAAGTTAGAAGGGGGAGCATTTCAGACTGTGCCTAGGAGGATAAGCAAGTCAAGTTACTAAGGGGGAGAAATAGATGGAGAAGTAAGAGGACTTTCAGTTGAGAAGAAAGTGGAGATATAAGGAGAAGTACATCACATTAATATTCTATTAGTCTTTCAATGTACTATGTATAAAGGCTAACTAAAGGAGTAGTAGATGTAGATTTCCCAGAAGTTATAGAAATGGTATTGATTCACCATTGTCTACATAGTAGGAACAGTTGTTTTTCTTTAGTGAGAAAAGCTGTGTCAGAAATGGGAATTGATTGTAAATCAAGAACTGCTGATAATCACCAATGTAAGATGTGAAGGATTATCAGGCAGAGATATAAAGAATTAGAAATGAAGATGAGTTATCTATTGAAGATCAGTTCAGTGCTAGAGGAACAATCATCTATCATTTCATCAACTGAGGATTCTGGAATTGTTAGATCTAAACCAGAGAATTTTTTTTTTGTATTATTTACTTAGTTCTTAAAAGTTTTATCTTTTTCTTGTTTAAGTGAGTTAGTTGAGTTATCCTCTAGGTATTTGCTTGTTATTTTCTAACAAACAAATAGGGGGAGATTGAAAGGCATATGATGTAGCCTATTTGTATTTCGAGGATACAACTAAACTTAAACAAGATTGTAATAGTGAATAGTATGTAGACTGTCACAAGGAATCTCAGATTATATTATCTGTCAGAAGAAAAAGATCAAGGTCAATCTACAGACTTGAGGAATTACTACATTGAAAGAAGTTCAGTTATTATATCAAGCCTTAGTGGAGTATTCGTTAAGAAGTGGATTCATTTAAAGTGACAGAGATTTCAAAGGTTACAGAGACAGTACAAAAGATTAAAGAGAGAGAGGAGAAAAGAAAAGGAACCACAACTTTAAAGTCAATATATGAAGAATAGTCATTGCGGTTAGTCACTCATAAACCAGACCATGCATCGAGTGTCAACATTAAACAATGGTTGTTCATCATTAACTTCAGTGGTTCAAGCTATCAAGACTAGTAAAAGAGAAAATCATTGTGCAAGCAACAGAAGTACTAAATTCATTAACCACAATGATTTTATTATCAAGTGGACAGGCTATGAGGAAAAAGAATTATCACAAAGAAATGCAAAGTGATGTATTCTTAAAGCTGGAACCCAAGTTGGAATAGATATATTTTTTGTTAAGCAAAAGGAGCCCGGTTCCAGGCCCTCAGGAGACCGCAGCTTAAATCGTAAGGATTTATTTATATTAATAAATGTTTTATTTATTTAGAAAATTATATTTATAAATATCTAATGATATTAGATATTTATTTTTATAATTCTAAATTAAAATAATTATTTATTAATTAAAGATTATAAGCTGTGCGGATTAAAAAGCAATTCTACCGAACCCGTCCTAGTGAAACAAAACAAGTCAAACGAATTAAAATGAAATGTTGCAGGTGGTTATGATTTGTTTTGTTAAAAAGAAAATTGGCCATGTACAGGTGCGTGGTCTTAATTACAATTGTCCTACCAACAGTCTGAAAAGGATAGTCTGCAAGAGATAGTACTACAAGTTTATGGATAGTCTGTATATAGATAGTCTATATGCAGATAGTCTGTATTTGGATATTCTGATACAGTTCAACTGAAAGTGATAGTCTGTAAATTCATAGTCCTACCGACAGTCATACAGATCAAGAGATGTATTGTCAAAGTACTACCGGTTGTCCTGCAATGTTTATGGATAGTCTGTATATGTGGTTAAAAAGAGACAGAAGATATTTTCTTTTGTTTATAAAGCATCAGACGCACAGACAGACTACTACACACGGACATAACATTATATTCATCTACAAATACAGCAGCCTTCTCTCTCAAACTCAAGAACACCGGAGCTACAAAATTAATTCCTAGAAAATCAAGCTTGCTACCTTTGTAATATTATCCAGTAGAACTTGATTATTTGTATCTTTTGTACTACTAGCGAATTAAGTTTCCTAGTTCTTATCTGGTTTTTTATTAACTAAATTAGAAAAGTTCATGTCGAATTTTCTAATTAGTTTTTATCAACTTGATAATTAATCTGTACTGAAATTGTAACACCCATAAAGTTAATATATTTTTATATTCAACTTGAAATTTGTTTAAATTTATTCCGCACAAATTTGTCTAAACTAAATTTTATTTAAAGGACAAATTTGGATAAATTGGTATAGATTGTATTCAACCCCCCTTCTACAATCTTATCAGACCTAACAAATTACCACATCACTAAAATCGTTAGATCTTCACATCCGTACATTTGGAACAACGAAAAAATAATTTAAAAAAATAGATTCATCATTCGGGACGAGACAAGTTAAAAGGAAAGTCCACTTTGACCGGTTTGACCATTATAAAACCAAACCAAATACGTCTAGGAATTTTTTTTAAAAATTACCACATTGATAAGTGCATATTTTTTCATGTTTTTATTACTTATTTATTGCTTGAACTAATATTTTGATAAATTATTTTGTTGCATTTCAGGAAATTCCAGGAAAAATGAAGAAATGACAAAATAAAGAAATAAAGGTCAAGAAAGAGAAAAAGAAGAAGAAGAAGGACCAAAACAAAAGAAAAGGAAAGAGAAGGGAGTTTGGTGCAAAAGCTGAATTTTTATTTAAAAAAATTAAAAAGAAAAAAAGAATAAATAAAAATGGAGGGCTATGATTTAATCCCACGAAACAAATGAATGGTGAGGATTAATCCACACCCACCAAAAACCCCACTAATTTCCTATAAATAGCCTCATTTTCTCTCTTGTAAACACACCATTTTTAGTTAGAGTTAGGATTAGTACTTCCTAAATTAATAGTCGTAAATTTTATTTGTAGCTCTTGTAATTTTATTTTTAATACATAAGTTTTCAGTAAGTTTTCATTCGTATTTTAATTTTTAAATTCGAACCAATTTCATCCCAGTTTTCATTTTTATTTCTTCGGTTTATTCGTTCTGCATTGCTCCAATTCCCTAAAACCCAGCTTTCGTTTTAAGTTTTTTTTCGGATTGTTTACTTCCCCTGTTTATTTCTTTCTCCCCTTTCTCTCCTCTTTTCTAATTCCAATCCCAGCCCCCTTCCTCCTCAATTTCTATCAATCTCTCTCCGTCTCCAAATCTCTCTCTCGTTTCCTTCTCTCTCTTTCTCCCTCCTTCTTCTATCTCTCCCAAACTCCACCCGTTCATCTTAAAACCACCGAATCCATCCCCTGTTCTTGAATCTCTCTCTCTCTCTCTCTCTCTCTCTCTCTCTCTCTCTCTCTCTCTCTCTCTCGTTTTCTTTTAGTCGAACCAAACCCATCCCCCCTTCCCCACAAAAAAACGGCAACGCCTTACTCCTCTCCTTCTACTCTTCATTTCCAATTCCCCATCCCCTGTTTTTGATGTTTTTTTTTCGCTATGTTTTGTGTTCTTCGAATTACTGATATCCGAATTTTGTTACGAGTTCTGGGCTTTGCATTTTGATGTCCGAGTTTGATGTGTTCTGATTCGTTGTAGAGTTTTGTTGTCATTTGATGCATTTTGCCGAGTTATGCAATTGTTTTGTCGCATTAATTCCTGAGAATTGTTTTATTTTCTGATCTTCCCCGCTGTTTTGTTTTCGCGTGCTGGATTTTCGTTTTGACTGAGTCGAGAATTAGTTTAGTTGCGAGTTGCTGTTATTTAGTTGTGTTTGAATTCGTTAATGTTACGATTTGGTCATTGAGTCTGTTTCCTTACGAGTGCTGTTTTCTATGATTAGTTGCTAGTTTTGTTGCGTTTTTGTTTGTCTTCGTTCTATTGAGTAGTAGTCTCTGTCTTCGTTTTGTTGTTAGACTGGATTTATTACTGCTGATTCGACTGGGTCATTGTTTGAATTTACCGCTGAGTTACCGAGTTTAGCCGGATAACGAGTTGACATTGTGAATGTATTGAATAGAGTTTTTGCTATCCTTGTTTTGCTGCGATTTTTGAGTCCGAATTACTGAGTTATTGCTTCGATTTTGCGAGTCCGTGTTGTGTTTTCCGAGAGTCCGAGTCATTGAGTTACTGCAGTCTGTTTACGTTTTTCTTGGATCACTGAATTTTACCGATTTTACAAGCACCTCATGTCAAGTTTTCTAAAAAATTCTGTAAATATTTTCTTAGAATAAAATTTTAATTTTAAATTCAGATTTAGAACCCTTAAATAAATTAGTTTTTGGTTCTTTTAAACTTTTAATTTCTTAGTTTAAAATTAGAATAAATTTAAATTTGTTTTAAAATAGATTAAATTTTCTTTTAATAACTAAATAGAAAAATTCAAATTTAAAAAAAAATATAAATTAGAAATTACGAGTGGCTAATTTTCCCATTCTTTTGAATTTTAGTTCGTTAAATTAAAATTACAATAAATTAAATTTTCTTTTAAAATTGTTTAAATTTTCTTTAGGTACTTCTAATTCAAATAAAAAAAATGAAAAATTCAGTTTTTAGTTTAAGTCGATTAATTAAATTTTTTTTTAAAAAAATAGTTTTAGGAATTAAATAGAAAATTCAAATTTTCTAATAACCTAAATTGTTTGATAAGTGGATTTTATATCCACTGGGAATCCCTCCGTTTGGCTTAAATTGATTGTTTTGGACTCAAGTTGTTGTAGTTTTGATGTGTTTTGCTGAGTTGTGCAGATTTACGAGAATGTTGATTAAAGTTGATGCTTTTATCGTTCTTGGAGAATTAATTAATTAAAATTCGGATTTTTGAGAAGGGCTGCGCAGCTTATACTGTTTGGGCCATATCTGGAGTTCTAGAAGTCCGTTTTCAGCCCATTTACAGTCCACGCGAAGCTTGAGAGATTTTCTACAATATGGGATAGGTTTCACACGACCAGGCCGCGTGTGGTGGGCCCAGGAAGCACGACCAGCAGATAGATGGAAGCAGAAAAATTACTGTTTTGCCCTTTTCTAGTTCTAATTGTATTTTAGGCAAGTTTTATTACCTGAATTGAATTCTAATTGTAATAGAAGGTAATATCTTGCTGGGCAAGATTTGTAGAGCCTATTTAAACACATCTTACCATTGTAAATCATAACAATTCATAGCTGTAAATCGTATCAAGGTACTTTTGATCTTCAATTCTTTCTTCAATATTATGTTTTCATTCATTATCATTATTATTATGTTTTCTTTATTAAATATGCGTAACTAATTCTCTAATCTGAGGATTGGGTAGTATTCCTTGGTATTCATGCATGCTTGATTATGTGATTTTCTGCCTGGCTGATTTGTTAATGAGATCTTAACACAATTAGGGGAGTCATGAACCTTTGATTGTATTCTAGGGATTGTAATAAGCTTGGGAGAGAAGTTGCAATCTTAGTACATGATTTAACAGACATAATTTGAATATTAGATCGGGAGATTAATAGGAGAATTGTGAGACATATAATTCTTGGTAATTAACAGTTTATAGATATACTCTGATTGTATCACGGGAGTGTCAATTAAGGTGTAGCTGTAAGCAATATATTGTAGCCTGGGAGGGTGCAGTATAACTTTAGAAGAATTGTTTTCAGCAAGGTAGGAACACAGATATCACATTAATATTGAGCATGTATTGAAACCAGGTGAAGAACCCCAGTTCTTAGATTGTTTTCCAACATATTTGAATCTCAGTTTAAAATTAATTCTTAGTGCTTATAATTAGTTCTTGGTTAATTTAGTTAATACACAGACCCAAAAATTCTTCTTATACACTTCTAGACGTAAAGAGATAAGAAACCTGAACTTTGATATTACATTCAGTCCTTCCCTGCGAACGAACACACAAAAATACTACTAACAAATTGGCGCCGCTGCCGGGGAAGGCAGTATAGTTGAGTTTAGGTTAATTGTTTCTTATTGTTTAGATTTTAATTGGTTCCACAAGTTGTTTTGTTGGTGATTTTCAGGTGTATGCTACGTTCATCTTGCGCTAGAAAATTGGAATTTGACCCTGAAATCGAGCGTACTTTGAGAAAGCGAAGAAAAGATAAAGCTAAGATGGGAGATCCAGAACCTCGACCAGCTGTTAATGTTGATCAGTCTTCTATTTGGGACCATGAGACACCGAATCCAGCCAATTGCATGTACAAAACTCCAGAGATTGGTGCAGCTCAGTTCCATATTAATCCAAGCTTGATTCAGATGATCAGCAATCAAGCTTTTGAAGGAGACATTGAATTAGAAGACCCACACAGACATCTAGAGCGTTTTGTGCAGATGTGTGGCTCATTCAGAATCACTGGTGTTACGAGTGATCAGATTCGTCTCCATATGTTTCCCTACTCTATTAAGGGAAGAGCTTTGGAATGGTTCCAGCAACTTCCAAACACTTCGGTTGCTACATGGGAGAGTCTTTCTACGGCATTCTTGTCCAAATACTATCCCTCTGACAAGACGCAACAGTTGAGGACTATGATTATGAGTTTTAAAGCACAACCGGGTGAAGGTCTATATCAGGCATGGGAGAGATTCAAGGCACTGTTGAGGAAGTGTCCACATCATGGCTTGGAAGATTGGCAGATCATCAGTACTTTTTATGGGGCCATGAATGCAGATATTCGTTTGAGTTTGGATGTGGCTGCTGGTGGAAATTTCAAGAAGGCACCAACTACACAGGCTAAAGCACTTCTTGAGGAATTAGCATCTAATAATTATTCATGGGCACCTAGTGGGACGAGCTCAGCAAAAGCAGCACAAGAATCTGAGATGATCAACATGCTGGCTCAAAAGTTGGATACTCTAACTCAGGAGGTGCGAGGACAAAAGGTAAATGTGAATGCTATTTCTTCACCTATGGAAGGGTATCATGATTATGGTGCTAGTCAGAACTCGTATGCTCCACAATTCCCAGAAGAAGCATCTTTTATTCAAGGAAGACAGCCTTGGCCTGTGCAGAATAATTCTTACTACAATCCGAATCAAAGGCCAAACAATAATCTTTCTTACAGCAATAATCATGCAGCTAATCCTTCCTATGCATTTCCAAGGCAGAATCAACCTCCTGGTTTTCAGTCACGACCACCATAGCAAGCACAGCAGCAGTATCAACCTCCGCCAAAGAAAGAACCAGCTGAGTGGGAGGTTGCACTAAATAAGATTATGCAAGGGACTTCTGGGGCATTGGCTAATATGGAATCAAGAATAGATCAGATGGCATCATCTCAAAAGATGCTAGAAACACAGATTGGACAGATTGCCTCAAAGATGGGTGTTCGTGAGCAAGGATCACTTCCTAGTCAACCCGACCAGACTGGTAAAGAGCAATGCAAAGCAATTACTTTGAGGAGCGGAAGAGAGTTGCCCGAGGTTGAGATTCTTAAGCCTAAGGATAGTGATACTGAGAAAGAGGATAAGCCAGTGGAGATTGCTGCAGACACGTCAGAAAAAGAAGATGCGAAGAAGAAGGAAGAAAATTTAGAAAAGCCATATGTTCCTCCACCACCTTACGTTCCTCCTATTCCATTTCCACAGAGACTTCACAACAGGCATTTAGAGAAGCAGTACGAGAAGTTCTTGACTATGTTCCGGCAGTTGCATGTTAATATTCCGTTGGCTGAAGCTTTGAATCAGATGCCACTTTATGCTAAATTTCTTAAGGAGATGTTGACAAAGAAGAGGAAACTTGAAGATGCCGAAACTATTACTCTTAATGCTGAATGCAGTGCAGTCATCCAAAAAGCCATTCCTCAGAAATTGAAAGATCCGGGAAGTTTCTCTTTGCCTTGCACTATTGGGAAGATGGAAAACATGAAAGCCTTGTGTGACTTAGGGGCAAGTGTGAGTTTGATGCCATATTCAATCTGCAAAAGGCTTGGTCTTGGAGAACTTAAAAAGACACGGATTTCACTTCAGTTGGCGGATCGTTCTGTTAAGTATCCATTGGGAGTTATTGAAGACGTGGTTGTTAAAGTGGATAAATTTGTCATACCTTGTGATTTTGTGGTGTTAGAGATGGATGAAGATGTCGAGATACCCATTATCTTGGGACGGCCATTCTTGGCTACTGCTGGCACTACAATCGATGTTAAAGCTGGAAAATTGACATTGAATGTTGGCGAGGACAAAGTGGAATTTGATCTGAACAAAGCAATGAAGATGCCCCCTTTTGGAGCAACTTGTTTTACCATTGACATAGTGGATGACATTGTGCAGCTCGAGAATGAACACTTCGTGGGAGCAGATCGGGTGTTGGATGATGTAGTCGAAGAAGAAGCACTGGTTGTACGAGACACAGAAGTTGAGATGGCTTTTACACTTTCAGAGGCACCACAGGTGGAACTTAAACCTCTACCTGATAATTTGAGGTATGCCTTTCTTGGTCCTAATGATACATATCCTGTGGTAGTTTCTGCTTTGCTCATTGATGATGAAAGAGAAAAGTTATTACATGTTCTTCGGCAATATAAATCAGCTATTGGTTGGACAATTCAAGATATCAAGGGAATTAGCCCTGCTCTTTGCATGCATAGAATTGCCTTAGAAGATGATCATAAGCCTGTGATTGAGGGACAAAGAAGATTGAATCCGAATTTGCAAGAGGTGGTGAAGAAAGAAATCACAAAGTTGCTTGATGCTGGTATCATATATTCGGTTCCACACAGTAAATGGGTTAGTCCTATTCATGTTGTGCCTAAGAAAGGTGGGATGACTGTTGTTCACAATGAGAAGAATGAATTAATTCCCACGAGAACAGTAACAGGTTGGAGAGTTTGCATTGATTATAGGAAGTTGAATAATGCTACTCGCAAAGTTCACTTTCCCCTCCCATTCATTGATCAAATGCTCGAAATGTTGGCGGGTAATGAGTATTACAACTTTCTGGATGGATTCTCGGGTTACTTTCAGATTCCTATTGCACCCGAAGATCAAGAGAAGACCACCTTTACTTGTCCTTATGGCACTTTTGCTTATCGTAGGCTTCCTTTTGGTTTGTGTAATGGTCCTTCGACGTTTCAACGACTCATGAACCACATTTTCTCAGATTTTATAGGGCGAGACATGGAGGTCTTTATGGATGACTTCACGGTTTATGGTTCTTCTTTTGAATCATGTCTAGCCAGTTTATCAAAGGTGTTGCAGAGATGTACTGAAACGAATCTTGTTCTTAATTGGGAAAAATGTCACTTTATGGTGAAGGAAGGCATTGTGCTTGGGCATAAAATCTCTAACAAAGGCATTGAGGTCGATAGAGCAAAAATTGAAGTTATTGAAAAATTGCCACCACCTTCATCTGTGAAAGGAATTCGAAGCTTTCTTGGGCATGCTGGTTTTTATCGACGGTTCATCAAGGATTTCTCCAAGTTAGCTCGGCCACTCTGCAATCTTCTTGAAAAGGATCGTGTTTTTGACTTTGATGAAAGTTGTCTTGATGCTTTTAACAGGCTGAAAAAGGAACTTACTTCTGCACCCATAGTTACATCTCCCGATTGGAGCTTGCCATTTGAGCTTATGTGTGATGCTAGTGACTATGCTGTGGGTGTTGTTCTTGGGCAAAAGAAGGATAAGCGGATGCACGTGATAGCTTATGCAAGCAAGACTCTTGATGACGCGCAAATCAACTATTCCACTACGGAGAAAGAGCTACTTGCAGTGGTGTTTGCACTTGATAAATTCAGATCCTATCTTGTTGGGTCTAAGGTGATTGTCTATTCGGATCATGCTGCTATTCGTTTCTTGATGACAAAGAAGGATGCCAAACCTCGTCTAGTTCGTTGGATTCTTTTACTTCAGGAATTTGATCTTGAGATTCGAGATAAGAAGGGGTCTGAGAACTTGGTAGCTGATCATTTATCTAGGTTGGACCAAGGAGATGGAGAGGTAGGAGGTGAAATACCTATCAATGATAAATTTCCGGAAGAGCAACTTCTAGGTGTGTCCTTGTCTACACCATGGTATGCAGATTTTGTGAATTACATTGTGGGAGGAGTTGTGCCGGATAATCTTTCTTATAATCAGAAGAAGAAGTTCTTTTATGATGTGAAGCATTACTATTGGGAAGAACCGCTGCTTTACAAAGAATGTGCTGATGGAATGTTTCGTAGATGTATACCTCATGATGAAGTTCCTCATATTTTCAGACATTGCCATTCTCTAGAGTGTGGAGGTCATAACAGTAGCATGAAGACAGTGGCGAAAGTTTTACAGTCAGGATTCTATTGGCCAACCATGCATCAAGATGCTAGAGACTTTGTGGCTAAATGTGATAGATGTCAACGAGTTGGGAATATTTCGAGGAGGAACGAGATGCCTTTACAATCTATTCTTGAGGTGGAGATTTTCGATGTGTGGGGGATGGACTTCATGGGTCCATTTCCATCTTCTTATGGAAATCAGTATATTTTGGTGGGAGTTGATTATGTCTCTAAATGGGTTGAAGCAATTGCGTCTCCTACTAATGATGCTAGAGTGGTGAAGAAGTTCTTGAAGAAGAATGTGTTCACTAGATTTGGAGTGCCAAGGGCTATTATCAATGATGGAGGTTCGCACTTTTGCAATAAACAGGTTGCTGATCTCTTGAAAAAGTATGGTGTGACACAAAAGGTGGCAACTCCTTATCATCCGCAAACAAGTGGACAAGTTGAGATTTCGAATCGTGAGTTGAAGTCAATTTTGGAGAAGACAGTGGCAAGTTCGAGAAAAGATTGGTCAACAAAGCTTGATGATGCACTTTGGGCATATAGAACGGCATTTAAAACACCTATTGGAATGTCTCCATATAGGTTGATCTTTGGGAAGCCTTGTCATTTGCCGGTGGAACTTCAGCATAAGGCATTTTGGGCGACAAGAGAGTTGAATTTTAATCTTAAATCTGCGGGAGAGAAGCGTTTGCTTCAACTTGGAGAGCTTGAGGAGATTAGGCTCCAATCTTATGAAAATGCTAGTATCTACAAGGAGAAGACCAAATTGTGGCATGACAAGCACATTCAGAAGAAGGAATTTGAGGTTGGGCAACATGTTCTATTGTTTAATTCAAGACTCCGTTTATTCCCTGGAAAGCTTAGATCAAGATGGTCTGGTCCTTTTGAGATTGTGAAGGTTTATCCTAATGGGGTTTGTGAGATTATTAGAGAAGGGTCGGATGTATTTAAGGTGAATGGGCAGAGACTTAAGCCATACCTGCTTGGAGAAACAGTGGAGCAAGGAATGAGCATTCTCCACCTTCAAGACCCTACTATGAATTGAGGAAGTACGTCAAGCTATTGACGTTAAACGAGCGCTTCTTGGGAGGCAACCCAAGTGATGTAGTATTTCTGTGAAAAAAAAAAAAAAAAAAATGAGTGTTGTTAGTGTGTGAAAAAGAAAAAAAAAAAAAAGAAAAAAAATATGAGTGTTGTTAGTGTGTGAAAAAGAAAGAAACAAAGAAAAAGAAAAAGAGAAAAAAAAAAGAGAAAAAAAAAAAAAAAAAAAATAGCAACAGGACTCAAATTTCAGAATGGGACTAAGCTGACTGCGCCACAAGGCTAACAGCGCCCTGTAACGCAGACAGGGACCGCGCCATAAGCGCCACAGCGCTAACAGCGCTCTGTCACGCAGGTTGAAACGGCGCAACAGGCGCCACAGCGCAACAGGTCAGTAACGCAGTTTGGAACGGCGCAACAAGCGCCAGCGCGCAGTCAGCGCGGCTTTCTCCTGAATTCCACCGATTTTTTGCCTTTAAACCTCAAAATTTTCACTCTTTTCACCTAATTTTTTTTCCTATATCCTCATTCATCTCCTAAATCCCATACATACTTTAATTTCAATTCATCTCCTAAACACTATCATTCCTAAATCCCATTCTATTTTAAATTCAAATCCAAAACAACCCCAATCCTATACTACATATAATTTCATCTTTATTACTTACATCTCCTATATATATATACATACACCCATACACCCACAAACACTTCTATATTATCCCAAATTCTTAACTTTCATCCATTCAAAGTTCAAGGGGGAATTAAATTCGAATTTTTTTTGGGATTCATCTAGCAAGTTCACCTCTTTGATTCAATTGGGTAATATTCTATCTCATCTTTTATTTGAATTTGTGAATTTTGCAAGCTAGGGTTCTTGGTGTGTAATTTGGGGGTTCTTTATTTGGTGAATTGTTTGGAGATTATTGTGCCTTGTTTGATATTTGTTGATTATGGCTCCTAAAAGGCAACGATTAATGGGTGGTAGTAGTAGTGCTCGTCCATCTTCGGATGAGAATGATGTTGTGGGAGATGGAGTGGAAAAATTTGTGAATGAGAATGCCAAGGCGGAGTATGGTAGGTTAGTTTCGAAGGGGGTTATTCATGAAAGAAGGCTTGTGCCGTATAAGTATGAGGAGATGGTGGCGATGATTAGTGAGCGGGGTTGGACGTTATTTTGTGAATTTGCTAATGAAGGCTCGTTGGATGTGGTTAGGGAATTCTATGCTAATGCGTCGATAGCAAGGAATAATGCCACGATTGTGAGGGGTCAGAAGGTGGATTATTCGCCTCGTGCGATTCGTACGTTGATTAGGCAACCGCCTAAAACTAAAGGTGCTACTGATTGGGGGAAGAAGACTAGGGATGATGTTGTTCTTGATGCAATCATTGGTGAGCTTTGTATTCCGGGTACGGAGTGGAAGTGTAGAGTGGGTACCACCGAGAAGAGGACTTTTCCGGCGGCATCATTGTCTAAGTTCGCACGGGCATGGTTCTACTTCATCAGTTCTAATATTCTTCCATCAACCCATGTGACCGATGTTACTGTTGAGAGAGCTATTCTGCTATGGGGTATTCTCAGGGGTGAGTATGTTGACCTTGGGTACCTTATTAATCAAAACATTCTTCGGTATGTAGGAAGTAATTCATCGGCCAGTATTCCTTATGCTTCTATCATTGCGTATTTGTGTGATACTTCGAAAGTGAAATGCTACGAAGGTGAGCCAGTGTATAAGCCTATGTCTTCCATTAATGATGTTACTATTGACCGGATGGGGGAGTGGTCGGGCGGCATTCCTCATCTTAGGGGTCTCGGTTTTATAGTTGGTGGTGCTGGTGGTCAAGGAGCGGGCGCTCCGCCACATGTTCCTAGGGCAACGGGAGTGGCAATTGCAGAACCTCAGCGACGTATGGTGGATATGTCCGTTTTTTAATCTTATTTTCGTCGAATGACTAGGCGGTTGGATGCTATGCATGCAAGCAGTCGCCAGTATTCTGAGGACATGGGCATAGCCTTGGAGGCAAAGTTTCAGTCACCTAGTACTCCTGTTCAGTGGCCTATATTTGGAGCTAGGACTCCGTACCCTCCACCGGATTCTTCTGATGAGGATGACGAGGGTGACGACAGCGAGGACGAGTAGGTATGTTTTCTACTTTCCCTTGTCTTTACTTCCATTCAATGCGGACATTGAATCTTTCAAGTTTGGGGGTGTTTTGAGGGATTAGTAGTTGTTGTTGTATGTTTGTGTTCATGTAGGATTTCATGTTTTGCATATTAGTAGTAGTAATTCATGCATATATGTTCGTGTTATCTACGTTTGTTTCATATAGGACATTCTATTTTTTTTGTTTTGTATACCATGTGAGTTCATTCTAGTTGCATTTTCATGGCATGCATATTTCATGATCCCTTAAGACGAGCTGATTCTGATTGATAGGTAGATGTCTAATTGAGTGTGGTAATGATGAATAGAGGGTTGATTTATAGTTTTTATGAAATTGACTTATGTGTTTCGGAAACAAAACTAATTACACAGACTCATTGGGTACTTTTGGGCTAGGTTAAGGTCATACTTGTTTGGATGTTTTGAGATTTAATCACTTGATTATATTTAGAATTTTCGTTATTCCCTTGATAGCGTAGGGACACTAAAGTCTAAGTTTGGGGGAAACCAGGGATTTCATGCTTAATTGTAAATAATTGTGAATAATGGCTAGGTGTCAAATGGCTAGTAGCCGGCTCATATTTATATGAGTAGTCTAGGGTTGGAAATGAGAAAGGCTCATTCCAGATCGCAGAAAAAAAAAAAAAAAAAAAAAAAAAAGCAGAAAAAGAAGAAGAAAAAAAAAAAAAAAAAGTCAATAAATTGTTTATATGCAAAATTAACCAGGGTGAGCTCTTTAATACTCGAGTAATTAAGTCTGAGGGGACTTAGTCCTAGTGACCTAAGGCTTTTATAGTCTGGGATCCACTGACCTAACACTCGCTACATGGGTATTATTGTATAAGCCTTTTGGGGTCTCATCCATTGCACGGTTAAATAAGCATGATTGTATATATGTGTTGTAGTAGTTAGTAATAAAGCATGAATTTCTGTCTACCTTGGATAAGGATGGAGGTGTTTCTAGGTTATGAAGTGTCTACAGTCTATTCTATTTATAAACCTGTGATTGTCTTGGCAAAGGATATGTATGATTTTTGACCTAGTTTTGGAAGTATTTCTGATGAGCATTGCACACACGCACGTTTCTGTTCATGTAATGTTAGTATACGGGAACTTGGTCGAGCTCTATTTGGATTTAGTTGCATTCTTTGAGATATTTGCTTGTTCATTGGTTTTGGTTAGTTTGAAGGGGATTGTTGCATATTTCATGTTAGTTGCATTCATACATTGCATTGCATTAGGTTAAATGGATTTTGTGGGTACATTCGCTATAGGCCCTCACGAGACCTTACTCGTCCACTAGGGCTGCCTAGGGGTTTAAAGGGCTTGTTGCATATGCCAAATGCAACCGTGATCACCTACGGAAGTGGTACTAGTTAGTTAGTTAGTTGTAATTGTTTATGCTTGAGGACAAGCATCAGTTTAAGTTTGGGGGTTTGATAAGTGGATTTTATATCCACTGGGAATCCCTCCGTTTGGCTTAAATTGATTGTTTTGGACTCAAGTTGTTGTAGTTTTGATGTGTTTTGCTGAGTTGTGCAGATTTACGAGAATGTTGATTAAAGTTGATGCTTTTATCGTTCTTGGAGAATTAATTAATTAAAATTCGGATTTTTGAGAAGGGCTGCGCAGCTTATACTGTTTGGGCCATATCTGGAGTTCTAGAAGTCCGTTTTCAGCCCATTTACAGTCCACGCGAAGCTTGAGAGATTTTCTACAATATGGGATAGGTTTCACACGACCAGGCCGCGTGTGGTGGGCCCAGGAAGCACGACCAGCAGATAGATGGAAGCAGAAAAATTACTGTTTTGCCCTTTTCTAGTTCTAATTGTATTTTAGGCAAGTTTTATTACCTGAATTGAATTCTAATTGTAATAGAAGGTAATATCTTGCTGGGCAAGATTTGTAGAGCCTATTTAAACACATCTTACCATTGTAAATCATAACAATTCATAGCTGTAAATCGTATCAAGGTACTTTTGATCTTCAATTCTTTCTTCAATATTATGTTTTCATTCATTATCATTATTATTATGTTTTCTTTATTAAATATGCGTAACTAATTCTCTAATCTGAGGATTGGGTAGTATTCCTTGGTATTCATGCATGCTTGATTATGTGATTTTCTGCCTGGCTGATTTGTTAATGAGATCTTAACACAATTAGGGGAGTCATGAACCTTTGATTGTATTCTAGGGATTGTAATAAGCTTGGGAGAGAAGTTGCAATCTTAGTACATGATTTAACAGACATAATTTGAATATTAGATCGGGAGATTAATAGGAGAATTGTGAGACATATAATTCTTGGTAATTAACAGTTTATAGATATACTCTGATTGTATCACGGGAGTGTCAATTAAGGTGTAGCTGTAAGCAATATATTGTAGCCTGGGAGGGTGCAGTATAACTTTAGAAGAATTGTTTTCAGCAAGGTAGGAACACAGATATCACATTAATATTGAGCATGTATTGAAACCAGGTGAAGAACCCCAGTTCTTAGATTGTTTTCCAACATATTTGAATCTCAGTTTAAAATTAATTCTTAGTGCTTATAATTAGTTCTTGGTTAATTTAGTTAATACACAGACCCAAAAATTCTTCTTATACACTTCTAGACGTAAAGAGATAAGAAACCTGAACTTTGATATTACATTCAGTCCTTCCCTGCGAACGAACACACAAAAATACTACTAACATTGTTCTAATCCGATTAAATAAATTGTGAAGGATTGCGAAATAAATAACAAGTCCCTGTGGATCGAATCTTAAATATTAAAACGATGATCGTGCGCTTGCGATTTTAATTGTATCATTTCCAGCACATCAAGTTTTTGGCGCCGCTGCCGGGGAACTAATTATTTTTCAAGCCTTAATATTTAATTTTTCGGATTAGTGTTTGCCATAATTTTTTTTATTTCGTTTTTTTTCAGGAAAGTGTGAAATTTCGGGACTCTTCTCTCGGAGCGTGGAAAATTTGGAATTTCTGGAAGCGTGCTTCGGCAACCCGTATTTTTCTCTTTTCATCTTTTTATTTTTAGAAAATCACAAAAAAAAAAATCATAAATCACAAAAAAATTGAAAATTGAAAAAAAAAATTTAAAAAATTAGCTAGTAAATACATAATTGTTGCATCATGCATTTAATCACTTAGGGCACATCATCTAGATTTTTATTTTCTTGATTTTAATTTTTCATACCTTATAAATTGTGGTGATTGCTGGAGGACCCAAAGGTACGTTAAATTTCTTCTTTCTTTTAGTTAAAACACGTAGTGTAAGCATCCATAATTGTTTATACTTTTGTATATATATCGTTGGTTGTTGCATTAATTAGACGTTTGCCCCTAGGAATTTCGCGCTCAATTAGGAAGGTACCTAAGAAACGACGTAATCATTAATTATTCCGATTTTTTGGTGTCTAGGCAAGCGAAAGCTTACCTGGCCAATTAGGATTTGGTGTCTAGGCTGGTGTTTAGCCTCTTGGCAATGCTTGCACCTACCTGGCCAAATCGGTCCGAATAAATTCTGATTTACCGATTTTTTGGTGGTCCTTAAAATTAGGAGCAAGGTCTAGTTATTTTAAGGTACCCTAGGTCTAGAATTTTCCTTTAATTTTTTTTACCCTTGCTTTTGTGTGTTTAATTTTTTTGCACTTATTTGCTAAGTGTTTACTTCCTGTTCATGCGCATTACTTGGGTTAGAGATAATTCTGCTAGGCTAGTGAGACCAATTGAGTGTTCATCCTCTTCAGAATCCGAACCCGTAGAAATTCTTGACCCCGTAGTAACCATGGTAGTTTCGTTAAAAGATCGTTGTTACCCCACCAGATCATCTCAACCCTCGTGTATCACTCTTCCACCGGTTACTGGTAATAATTTTGAGATTAAAGCCCACTTTATTAGCATGTTACCTAAATTTACCGGGAGTGAGGGTGAGGATCCGTATCTTTTCCTTCATGAATTCGAGGAGGTTTGCGCATTGCAAAAACTCCAACAACTTTCCGAGGACTCCATTAGGCATAGACTTATCAACTTCGCTTTGAAAGAAAACGCCGAGAAATGGTTGTATAGTCTTCCTGTTAATTCAATTTCCAAGTGGGAGGGTTTCGTAGTCATTTTCTTAAAAAATTCTCTCCAAGCCATAAGACTACGAAACTCACAAATGAAATTAATCAATTTCGTCAGAAACACAACGAACCATTTTGGACGTGTTTTGACCGCTTTAAAAATCTTTTATCTCAATGTCCCCACCACGGAATCGAAAAATAGAGGCTCTGTAAGATTGTGTATGAGGCCTTAGATGGTTCAACAACTGCATTGTTGGAATCTATGTGCCAAGGGAAATTCATGGAAAAAGACGAGGACGAAGGGTGGGAATTTTTCGAGGAATTAACCGAAAAGACAATGTTGTGGGAGTCCACTAGGGAACCAAATAAGTCTACCGATCGTCTAGTTCATCTTCTAGGGGTTTGCATTCAATTGGAAGTAACATCGCAACCGATGCCAAGTTAGCCACCCTTACTAGACGACTCGAAGCCCTAGAAACGCATAGTGGTCCCTCACACATGTCTACGTACCCGAATCAAAGGATGCAAAGTTTCCAAGATTTTCAACAAGTCAATTCGGTGTTTCAACCAAACCCTAGGAATGATCCTTTTGCACCAACATACAATCCCGGTTGGAAGAATCACCCAAATTTCTCGTGGAACTAAGGCCAAAATTACCAATCTCTGCCACCTTCCTTTCAACCTCATTCTTTTCAAAATCCGAACTATCCAAATCAAGGTCATTTTCCAAACGTGCCTCAAAATCACATTCCTTATCCAACTCAAGCTCCTACCCACCCTCCCGGCTTTCATGAGTCAGATAAGAGACTTAATTCCTAGGAAAAGAGCCTTGATGCGCTTTTAAAATCAACTAATTTGGCTCAATCTCAACAAGCCTTCATGCAAACTATGACTCAAGATAGGCAAATTTTGAACGCTAGTACTCAAGCCATATCTAATTTGGAAGTTCGAGTGAGTCAATTAGCCAACACCCTGAGTGAGCGTGAGAAGAATAAATTCCAAAGTCAAGCTGAGGTAAACCCTAGATTCCCCCTTAACCAAAGACCTCCTGAAAGTATTAATGCCATAATTTCTTTAAGGTCGGGGAATCAAGTTGACAATCAAGTAGGTGTCGAGTCTCCAGAAAAAGAGGAAGAGTCAAATGTTGAATCTGACCATAACATTAATCACTCAACTCCTGATTCAACAGAATCTTCTCATAAACCTTCCTCGTCTTCCCAAACACCTTCTTCCTCTTCACCTACCAAATCTTCGTCTGATACTCCACTTCCGATATCCCTTCCCGATGTGTCTAATGAGCGAGTCTTTAAGCCAAAAGCTCCGTATCCTCAAAGACTCCTCCTTCCCAAGCAATCGGCTCAAGTAGACAAAATTTTTGAAGTTTTCAAGCAAGTCGAGATAAACATTCCTCTTTTAGATGCCATTCAACAAGTTCCGTCCTATGCAAAGTGTCTTAGAGAGTTGTGTACTCATAAACGAACCACCCAAGTCCTTAAGAAAGCCTTCTTGACGTCCCAAGTGAGCTCAATTCTTTCTAACCAAATTCCCGTGAAGTACAAGGACCCCGGTTGTCCAACTATTTCATGTGTCATAGGTAATACTTTCGTGGACAAGGCTTTACTTGACTTAGGTGCTAGTGTGAACTTGCTTCCATTTTCCATTTATCAAGCCCTAGGTTTAGGCGAGCTCAAAAAGACCAATATGACACTTCAACTTGCCGATCGTTCTATAAAAATGCCCAAGGGATTAATTAAAGATGTCTTGATTAAAATTGGTGATTTTATCTTCCCAGTTGACTTTGTTGTCCTCGAGACTCAACCCGTTTCGAATTCCAAGAACCAAATTCCTATCATCTTAGGAAGACCTTTTCTTGCTACATCTAATGCCTTAATAAATCGTAGGAATGGTTCGATGAAACTCACTTTCGGTAACATGACCATTAACCTTAATATTTTCAATGTAGGGAAAGAACCCAATGAGCTTTATGAACCATCAGTAGGGGTTAATGTTGTCAATAAATTTGTCACTTGGTCTAGCTTTGAGGATAGTGAGATTGAGTCCCTTCTCGTTGAGGATTTCGAAGTCAACCAAGAGTCTACTCGAAAGTATGCTGATTCATTGAGAGATATGACTTCGAAAGAGATGCTGAGAGAGTTAGATGCGATTTGTTCTCCGTGGGAGACCCCATCCGAGATTGTTAGTAGTGAGCCTGTCGTTGAGAGTCTCGTCGCACCACATCCACCTGCATTTGACTTGATTGTTTATCATCCCGAGTTTGATCAACAGCCTTTAGGAGGAACCGGACACTCATCTTTTGTCATTCCTAGTGATTCGACCCCTAACCAGACTTTCATTGTCCCTAATCTGCTTCAAAAAAATAAAGAAGCCTCAAGTTGGTTTAGGGTGAACACTAGTGATTCTTGTTCTAATAGGTGCATGATCCCACGCTAATTGAGAAAGGCTGTTCTAATCAAAATTTTCAAATATGTCTTGATCTTTTCTCACAGCTTCACCCAAATTTTCCCACCGGCATCGGCTAAGTCGGTTTTTCTTCTTTTACCTCCCCTCGTGAAATTCAGGTATGGGGGACGATTTGTGTGTATGTGTGCGTGTGAGTTGTTTTCTTTCTTGTTTTTAGAAGATTGTCATTCTCCATCATCCCTTATCAGGTATTTCCTCCTATCTCTGTTATTCTCGTTCATTTTGCATACATTGAGGACAATGCATGATTTAGGTATGGGGGAGAGTTTTAGTGTAAATACATAAAATTGAAAAATCCAAAAAAATTGAAAATTTTAAAAATCCAAAAATAGAGATATTTTAGCTTAGTTGTCCTTCCCACTCTTTGAACTTTTGAACTAGTTGGTGTTGACTGTTTTTCAAAAATTATATGTATAATGCCTTTTGATGATTCGAAAGTAGTCAAGTAAGGATTCACTCATGAAACTTGTGTCGAACAAATTTTTGCTTAAAAGTCCAAGACGACACATTTGCACAAGACTTTTGATGGAAAAATTATATAGGAATGTTATTCGATACCTGAGAGAGAACCCACATGTTAGAACAATGTCGAATCAAACCTTTGCGAAATTTGGTTCCTATAGTGTCAAAAAAAATGAAAAAAAAAAAGAAGTAAAAAAAAAAGAAAAAAAAGAAAAAGAAAAAAAAAGAGTCAATAAATGTTTATAGTGCTAGTGTAATTTTGTAATAATAAATTCTTAGTAGGGAAATCGGCTAGGTTGGGCTCATTAATAACCCGAGTAAGTAAGTCCGAGGGGACTTTGTGCCTAGCAACCTAAGGTCCCTTGTGATCTGGGATTGTTGACCTAAAACTCGCTAAATGGGTATTGATGCAAAAGTCTTTTGGGACCTCAACCATTGCACGGTCGGTCTAACTACTAAGAACGTGAAGTTTGGCTAGATACTTGTTTTAATAGAGATTGGGTCAGTTCAATATTGGTTGAAAAAGAGAAAATGTTCGTATGCACTTTATCCATCATAGGCCGTAAATTCACTACACACCTTGGGATTTTTTTTTATAAATTTTTAGAGTCTAATCAAGTGGATTGTGGGAACCTATAACGTGGCTATTATTAGAATAATCTTTAAGGCATGTATTTTCCTACAAAATTGTTTTGTTAACAACAATGAAAGCTAGATTGAAAGAGGAAAGTTGGATACTGGCTGATTTATCTAAAAGATTTTATGGGTATATCTTCTGTAAACCCTTAGGAGACAACACTCCTCTTGTAGAGATCGTCTATGAGTTTAACGGGTTGGTAAACCTAAAATTACCAATGATTCCTACGACAGTGAGTATAGGTTTTTCATTCTGCATTTTTCTTTTTGTTTTACTCGAGGACGAGCAAAAGATAAGTATGGGGGCATTTGATAAGGGCATATTTTTACATATTTTTATTACTTATTTATTGCTTGAACTAATATTTTGATAAATTATTTTGTTGCATATCAGGAAATTCCAGGAGAAATGAAAAAATGACAAAATAAAGAAATAAAGGTCAAGAAAGAGAAAAAGAAGAAGAAGAAGGACCAAAACAGAAGAAAAAGGAAAGAGAAGGGAGTTTGGTGCAAAAGCTGAATTTTTATTTAAAAAAACTAAAAGGAAAAAAAGAATAAATAAAAGTGGAGGGCTAGGATTTAATCCCACCAAACAAATGAATGGTGAGGATTAATCCACACCCACCAAAAACCCCAATAATTTCCTATAAATAGCCTCATTTTCTCTCTTGTAAACACACCATATTTAGTTAGAGTTAGGATTAGTACTTCCTAAATTAATAGTGGTAAATTTTATTTGTAGCTCTTGTAATTTTATTTTTAATACATAAGTTTTCCGTACGTTTTCATTCGTATTTTAATTTTTAAATTCGAACCAATTGCATCCCAGTTTTCGTTTTTATTTCTTCGGTTTATTCGTTCTGCATTGCTCCAATTCCCTAAAACCCAGCTTTCGTTTTTAGTTTTTTTTTGGATTGTTTACTTCCCCTGTTTATTTCTTTCTCCCCTTTCTCTCCTCTTTTCTAATTCCAATCCCAGCCCTCTTCCTCCTCAATTTCTATCAATCTCTCCCCGTCTCCAAATCTCTCTCTCGTTTCCTTCTCTCTCTTTCTCCCTCCTTCTTCTATCTCTCCCAAACTCCCCCAATTCATCTTAAAACCACCGAATCCATCCCCTGTTCTTGAATCTCTCTCTCTCTCTCTCTCTCTCTCTCTCTCTCGTTTTCTTTTAGTCGAACCAAACCCATCCCCCCTTCCCCACAAAAAAACGGCAAAGCCTTACTCCTCTCTTTCTACTCTTCATTTCAAATTCCCCATCCCCTGTTTTTGATGTTTTTTTCCCTATGTTTTGTGTTCTTCGAATTACTAATATCCGAATTTTGTTACGAGTTCTGGGCTTTGCATTTTGATGTCCGAGTTTGATGTGTTCTGATTCGTTGTAGAGTTTTGTTGTCATTTGATGCATTTTGCCGAGTTATGCAATTGTTTGTCGCATTAATTCCTGAGAATTGTTTTGTTTTCTGATCTTCCCCGCTGTTTTGTGTTCGCGTGCTGGATTTTCGTTTTGACTGAGTCGAGAATCAGTTTAGTTGCGAGTTGCTGTTATTTAGTTGTGTTTGAACTCGTTAATGTTACGATTTGGTCACTGAGTCTGTTTCCTTACGAGTGCTATTTTCCATGATTAGTTGCTAATCTTGTTGCGTTTTTGTTTGTCTTCGTTCTATTGAGTAGTAGTCTCTGTCTTCGTTTTGTTGTTAGACTGGATTTATTACTGCTGAGTCGACTGGGTCACTGTTTGAATTTACCGCTGAGTTACCGAGTTTAGCCGGATAACGAGTTGAGATTGTGAATGTATTGAATAGAGTTTTTGCTATCCTTGTTTTGCTGCGATTTTAGAGTCCGAATTACTGAGTTATTGCTTCGATTTTGCGCGTCCGAGTTGTGTTTTCCGAGAGTCCGAGTCATTGAGTTACTGCAGTCTGTTTACGTTGTTCTTGAATCACTGAATTTTACCGATTTTACAAGCACCTCATGTCAAGTTTTCTAAAAAATTCTGTAAATATTTTCTTAGAATAAAATTTTAATTTTAAATTCAGATTTAGAACCCTTAAATAAATTAGTTTTTGGTTCTTTTAAACTTTTAATTTCTTAGTTTAAAATTAGAATAAATTTAAATTTGTTTTAAAATAGATTAAATTTTCTTTTAATAATTAAATAGAAAAATTCAAATTTACAAAAAATATAAATTAGAAATTAAGAGTGGCTAATTTTCCCATTCTTTTGAATTTTAGTTCGTTAAATTAAAATTACAATAAATTAGATTTTCTTTTAAAATTGTTTAAATTTTCTTTAGGTACTTCTAATTCAAATAAAAAAATGAAAAATTCAGTTTTTAGTTCAAGTAGATTAATTAATTTTTTTTAAAAAAATAGTTTTAGGAATTAAATAGAAAATTCAAATTTTCTAATAACCCAAATTGTTCTAATCCGATTAAATAAATTGTGAAGGATTGCGAAATAAATATCAAGTCCCTGTGGATCGAATCTTAAATATTAAAACGATGATCGTGCGCTTACGATTTTAATTGTATCATTTCCAGCACATCACACATCACTAAAATCGTTATATCTTGACATCCGTACGATTGGAACGTCGAATAAATAATTTAAAAAAACAGATTCATCATTCGGGACAAGACTAGTTAAAAGGAAAGTCCACTTTGACTGGTATGACCGTTATAAAACCAAATCAAATACATCTAGAATTTTTTTAAAAAAATTATCGGATCATTAAAATCGTTATATCTTGACCTCCGTATGTTTGGAATGTCAAAAAAATAATATAGAAAAATAGATTCATCATTCGGGACAAGACTAGTTAAAAGGAAAGTCCACTTTGACCGGTTTGACCATTATAAAACAAACCAAATACGTCTAGGAAATTTTTGAAAAAATTACAACATCACCAAAATCGTTATATCTTGACATCCGTACGATTGGAACGTCGAAAAAATAATTTAAAAAAATTGATTCATCATTCGGGACAAAACTAGTTAAAAGGAAAGTCAACTTTGACCGGTATAAAACCAAACCAAATACATCTAGAAATTTTTTTAAAAAATTATTGCATCACTAAAATCGTTATATTTTGACATCCATACGTTTGGAACGTCGAAAAAATAATTTAGAAAAATAGATTCATCATTCGGGACAAGACTAGTTAAAAGGAAAGCCCACTTTGACCGGTTTGACCGTTATAAAACCAAACCAAATACGTCTAGGAAATTTTTAAAAAATTACCACATCACTATAATCGTTATATCTTGACATCCGTATGATTGGAACGTAGAAAAAATAATTAAAAAAATAGATTAATCATTCGGGACAAGACTAGTTAAAAGGAAAGTCCACTTTGACCGGTTTGACCGTTATAAATCCAAACTAAATATGTCTAGGAAATTTTTTAAAAAATTACCACATCACTAAAATCGTTATATCTTGACATCCGTACGTTGGAACGTCGAAAAAATAATTTAAAAAAATAGATTCATCATTCGGAACAAGACTAGTTAAAAGAAAAGTCCACTTTGACCGGTTTGACCGTTATAAAACCAAACCAAATACGTCTAGAATATTTTTTAAAAAATTATCGCATCACTAAAATCGTTGTATCTTGACATCGTACGTTTGGAACGTCGAAAAAATAATTTAAAAAAATAGATTCATCATTCGGGACAAGTCTAGTTAAAAGGAAAGTCCACTTTGATCGGTTTGACTGTTATAAACCAAACCAAATACAACTAGAATTTTTTTTTAAAAATTATCGCATCACTAAAATCGTTATATCTTGACATCTGTACATTTGGAACGTCGAAAAAATAATTTAACAAAATAGATTCATCATTCGGGACAAGACTAGTTAAAAGGAAAGTCCACTTTAACCAGTTTGACCGTTATAAAACCAAACCAAATACATCTAGGAATTTTTTTAAAAAATTATCGCATCACTAAATTCATTAGATCTTGACATCCGTATGATTGGAACGCCGAAAAAAATAATTTAAAAAAATAGATTCATAATTTCGGTAAAGCAACACTTTAAACAGCAAATGCAACACTATTCTTACCTAATGCAACACTTCTGATACGTCAACAAATGCCACGTCAACATAGGTGGGTCCCATACCTGCCACATCAGCATTGGTGGTCCTCTTGCCACGTCACCTTTGTGGGTCCCACACTGCCACGTTACCAGTGGTGGGTCCCACACCTGCCACGTCACCATTTATTAAAATTAAAAAAATAGCTAATGCAACATTTTAAACAGCAAATGCAACACTATTGTTACCTAATTCAACACTTCTGACACGTCAGCAAATGCCACGTCAGCACAGGTGGGTCCCACTTCTGCCACGTTAGCAATTGTGGGCCCCACAATTGCCACATCAGCATTGGGGGGCTTCTTGCCACGTCACCCTTTTGGGTCCCACACTGCCACGTCAGCAGTGGTGGGTCCCACACCTGCCATGTCAGCATTTATTAAAATTTAAAGAATTGCTAATGCAACACTATTGTTACCTAATGCGACACTTCTGACACGTCAGGAAATGCCATGTCAGCACAGTTGGGTCCCACTTCTGCCACGTCAGCAATTGTGGGCCCCACAATTGCTACGTTAGCATTGGTGTGTCTCCGGCCACGTCACCCTTGTGGGTCCCACACTGCCACGTCAGCAGTGGTGGCTCCCACACCTGTCAGCATTTATTAAAATTAAAAAAATAGCTAATGCAACACTATTGTTACCTAATACGACACTTCTGACACGTCAGCAAATGCCACGTCAGCACAGGTGGGTCCCACTTCTGCCACGTTAGCAATTGTGGGCCCCACAATTGCCACGTCAGCACATGTGGGTCCCACTTCTGCCACGTCATCATTTATTAAAATTAAAAAATATCTAATGCAACACCAGCAGTTAGTGCTGCACGATGAGAAACACCGTGGATAATATGCAACACTAAATTATATCTATTGCAACACCAGTTCAGCTCTATTGTAAAAGAGCAAAAATTTCATAGCTAACGAAACGCTTTCAGTGCAACAATTTGTAAAAGCATTGGGTTTGCTCACTTATGGCGTAGTGAATATAAGTTATTTTATTGCTAAAGTTAAAAGTAAACTATAAAAGTAAGAGAGTTGATAGTATGTAAATGGAACAAATTTGTTTTAGGTAATGACTGGATCTACAATAGTGGAATATTCAAAAACTTTAAAAATTTGGTGTAACACCAAATTTGATGTAATTTTTAGTGTGATACCAAATGGTGTAAGTTTTAGAGTTAGGTTGGAGAGGAATTTTATACCAAAATGATTACTATTCTATTATATAATAGCGGAACATTAAAAGTTTTGGTACCCGTTTTTTGGTATTTCCTGAATTTACTTATTTACCCTTCATTATAAAGAAAAATATATACGATATCTATACTATTCAAACTCCTAAAATAAATAATAACATAATAAAATAAATGGTAATTAGTCGATTGTCTTTTTTCAAATTTATTTTTAATTGAAGATATTAACTTTTATAACATTTAAAAACATCAATCGTATCATATCTTCCAATCATTAATATTTCCTTTAGAATTAAAACACATTACCTTTATAATTTAAAACTAATCTTACAATCATTAATATATAACCGAAAATATCACACCATGTTTTTCAATTATTAATAAAATATATTAAAATTTTGTATACGTTGTTTATAATAAGGAAACATTAGTATAATCCGTAAACATGAGTATATTAAATTATATTAAATTAAAATTAATTAATTATATAATAGCCGAAACATTAAAAATTTTGATACCTATTTTTTGGTATATGTTTTTTGGTATTTCGTGAATTTACTTATTTACCCTTCATTATAAACAAAAATATATACGATATCTATACTAAAATAAATAATGACATAATATAATTAATGGTAATTAGTCGATTGCTTTTTTCACATTTACTTTTAGTTTAAAGTACAAATTTGAAGTTGGGACGAAGATGATTTTAGGAAAATAGAAATTACGGTGAGGCCAAATTTCGTACATATATAAACTATATTATAATAAGCGAAAGGGGGTATAATTTGTAGTTGGTTACCCCCTTATTTTTTGTTATCCCCTTATTTTTGGTTATCCTCATTCACAACCGTTAGATCTTTAATTCAATAGATCATGACCGTTAGATACAACAATACTAAAAGTTGAAGGTTTAAGGTTCGAATCCCGCCAACAACATTTTAATATAAAATGAATACTAGATTATGTTATATAGAAAGGTTGAAGGTTCGATTCCCACCAACAGCATATTAATTTAGATTTAATACTGAACTAAAAAATAATGTTTAAAATAATATATATACTAAACTATAAACAAATTTAAAAAAATTAAAAATAACTCGTGCTCTGTACGGGCTATAAGCTAGTTATCATTAATAGGAGTTTACGTTAATTAATAGAATTCCAACTATTTAATTGTTTTTATTAAAGTTTAATATAGAATCTTAAAAGAAATAGAAATTTAGTAGTGGAACAAAATTTGGTACGAAATTATCGTTAAAAAGGGGAGTTTGTTCATTAAGAAAGGTTATATATTTATTATTTAATAAAAATATTAAAGAAATATAGGAGAAATAGGAATATAGGGATGTAACCAAAATAAGGATGAAATTAAATTTGGTATCGAAGTAAAATGTAATTAAAAGAGCTTTTTGTTTATTAATAAAGGTTATAAATTCCTTAATAATTTGAAAAAAAAAATGAAAAATACGTTTTAGAATAGACTAAATGTACTTCTGTTAATATATTTTTTACGATTTTTGAGGATTATATAGGATATGAAATTTCCATTTAAAATTTATCAATTTGATCATTAAAAATCAAACATTGGGGACAAAAAGGGTATTATTTATAATTAATTCCTTAACCTTTTAGTGTAAAGTACTCCTATATATTATCATCATATATGCGGATCTGTGGTTATATCTAAAAAATGTACTTTTCTTTACTGTAATCAGAGCTCTGTATCAGAGTTGAAGTGACAAAACTTGGTCGACATGCTTTTCAGCTACATTGTTCAGAGTAATTTGATTCTCCAAATAATAGTGTTCACAACTTCAGATTATTGTTAAAATAATGACGCGTTAGTACACTGCAAGCTACATGTGGCCTTGGCAATGGCATATCGCCATCTTCATCAACCATAAGTCCATAACCGCCCGCGTGTCATACTGGCATGCATGGAACCTGGACTTGACTAGGGACCCACTACCGCCCATGTTCGCATCCCTTCCCATGTTATTATATCGTTATATCCTATTATATTCTACCATTTTCTATTATTATTATTATATAATAAAATTATTATATAATAAGAATAAGAAGAATAATGAGTAAGTGCTACCATATATTAAGGATTTGATATTCATTAACAATAAATTTATGTTTAATTTTATCTCTTTAACAAAATCAAAATTTAACAATCGAATTTCATTAAGAATTTAATAAAATTTGATATTTATGTTATTAATTTCAAGAACTCTAATTATATTTTTAGGATCTAAATCATAATACATATTTAATATAATCTATATTACATAATTCACCAACGTAGGATTATGATCTTGTTTCAGTGTTTTAGCTATTTGCACGGCCTACACAAACAAGTTAAGTTGTTACTGGTTTTGGTGTGTGGCTAGGGCCGATAAGCCCTTTTTCAATAACTTCTTGACAATATACTAACTTATCGATTGATAAGCTTCCTCATCAACGGATATTTATAAGCTAGATATCCGTTGATAAGTTACAAAAACGTTAATGATATGGGCTGAAAGTGAATTCTAGAAATATATTTAATGACACATTAAATGAACCTGGGTTGGTCCAAAGTCAAAGTCCAATTATGAGGCCCAAAACCCTAATTATGATAATAATTTCGTAATTAGATAAATCAACCAAAATAGGGCTCCGTTATCAAGTTCTATGGATACCCAAATTCTTTAAAGAGTGATCCCCAAGTCATACGAATTAGCCTTCCTCATGGAAGGATCCAGAATTGGGCTTAGAGTGGGTATCTTGTCCACCAAGATACCAAGCCTTACTCTAACTCTAAGTCACCGAATGCCTATATAAAGGACCTGATCCTTCAATTCAGAACTACGTTTTTTGGCTTGATTCTTGAAATTTGCAAGATACGTAGGCATCTTGTGAGGACTCGAGTTAAGTCACGAAACACTTGATCAGCCATTAAAGCTCGAAACTTCCATACACCATAGCATTAAATACGCAGTAAATACACCCTACTTTTCGTTCCACAACATTTGGCGCCGTCTGTGGGAACCGGATATCAACCATGGTTACCACCCGGAGAACACCAACACTTTCTGAAACCATTACCAGCACCACCGCACCCCCGATTGGGGAACAGGTACCCCTAAGGACGGATTCCCAGACACTAACCACTCAACCTCAAGGAACTGAAACGCAAACTCATAGGTCGTTACCCTTAGTGACGAATCCCACAACCCAAGGGACGAATCCCCTTCAGATAGTGGTCGCCCCTCTCGGAGGACAATCCGCTCCACCCATCGCTCAGATCTCTACGACCTTGATCCCCGCAAGCACGAACCCGATGTATGGCTTGCCCAACTATCCCCCGTATCAGGCCGGACGAGGTTTAGGACCCAATCAAGGCCAGCAATATTATGACTACTCAGGCCCGTATTCTGATGACTCATCCTCGGAGGAAGATAGGGATGAAGCCCCGAGGAGGCGACGTCCGAGCAAGGAGCCTATAGGACAGGCTCGCCGAATAATCCATGATGGACCCCCTCAGACGCTTGCCGAGAGAATCAAGGCACACGAGGCCGAGATCCTACGACTGAAGGACGACATGGCAAGAGAGCAAGCCAGGAAAAATCAGAATAGACCCCCTCCGACTTCAAGGGAGATTCCCCTAATCGACTTGGAAATATCTTCAAGGAGACAAAGAACGGTAGATACCCCAACTGGGAGATCAACAAGGGTTGAAACTCCCAGGGGAGACCCTAAGGATTTGATGCCGCTAGGAGACCCTGACGATCCCACACCCCCATTCATCGAGGAGGTGATGAGTGCGCATATATCACGGAAGTTCAAGATGCCTACTATAAAGGCTTACGATGGAACGGGAGATCCCGCTAATCATGTAAGGACGTTCTCAAATGCGCTGCTGTTGCAACCGGCAAGTGATGCCCTGAAGTGCAGGGCGTTCCCTCAAACCCTATCGGGTATGGCACAATGTTGGTATAGTCGTTTACCCCTAAATTCAATCGGTTCTTTAAAGGAATTTAGTGCCGCTTTTTTTAGCCAATTCATCAGTGGAAGAGTTCATGAGAAAAGTTCTGCATCTCTTATGTATGTGGTGCAAGGGAAGAATGAGAATTTGAGAGACTACCTCAAGCGGTTCACTAAAGAAACATTGAATATCATTGATTTGGAGAATAAGGTGGCCATGGTAGCCCTGGAACATGGAACCACTGACCTCTTCTTTAAGAGGTCATTGGCAGAACATCCTCCTGAGAACATGGCTGAGTTACAACGGAGGGCTGATAAGTATATCAAAGCCGAGGATAGTATAAAAAAAGAGGCCACAACAGGTAATGGAGGGAGTAACAATGATTCAAGGAAGAGGAAGACGGATCAAGAATATGATACTAAGGACAAGTACCCGCGTACGGGCAAGGATTCAGACTCGGCTCCTAGAAAGGGAAATCCGGGACAGAGATTTACTGAATACTCAAGGTTGAATGCCCCAAGAAGCCAAATCCTGATAGAGATAGAAAAGGACAGGGACGTGAGATGGCCGAAGCCACTAAGGACTGATCCTGAAAAAAGAAACAAGAATCAGTACTGCCGTGTTAGGCCGAATACACAATTATAACAAGATCGTATGAGAGATTAACAATAAAATACGCGTTTAAACAATCAATAACTGTTTGGAATTAATAATTCCTCTCTCAGTGACGTAAAATATCAGAGAGAGCTGCTTAGGTTACAATGAATAATGTTTTACAATAATCGATACCCTTCTAGGGTTAACCTAACTGTATTTATAAGATATACAGTTGCTATACAATCGATAATTGATACTCCTATAAATTAGTTATACAATTGATATCAATTACGATTGCTACACGTCTCATTAGTCAACTCAATCTCTTTGACAACTATCCAATCTTCAAAGATATTGCTTCCTTAAATAATCTTCAAACACTGTTGACCAGTAGACGCTGCCTCCAGACAGAGTTTAACAAACTCTGTCGAGCTTCCATCTGTCAGCGTTTAACTAAACTCTGACTGCTTCCAGCTAAACTTTGATTTATCACTGTAACACTTAAACACTGATAAATATTCACATCAATTATTTCTAACAATCTCCCCCAACTTGTTCATTAGCAAAAATGCACAAGTTTAACAATAATTGATGATGTCAAAACAAATAAATAAATACAGTGTTTAATATACAAACAGAGTTTAACTTCTACTTACCAAAATCTACAGAAAACAAGAAAAATTCTTACAGAGCTTTAATCCTTAATCTCCTCAACATCTGGTGTTGTTCTAAGGTAGTCGATAAGTAATCTTCTTTCAGCATTCTCAAGCTCTGTCTGCATAACCTCCTTGATCTCCTTTAGCTTAAGATCATCTTTGTTAGTCACAGAGGCATGCTTGAATACATCTAATAACAAGCCTAAGTATGTGTAATGCTATGCATTACCTACATGACCTCTTAACTGAGGGAACCTCTAGTTGTAGAGTTTCTATTTGTTCTGTACTTGTAATAGGCATCAAATTCTAGTTGTGTTACTGTAATTATAAAGTCAAGAATAATGCTTGAAAGAAGTTCCAAGGTTCATGCCTCAAGCAAGGAGATAAAGACTGCCAAATAATCACAGTTGGGATTTGAAGAAATGAAGAATTTGCCTAAGTACCAATTCGAGAAGTACATTTGTCTATTCGAGAAGTCTAGCATTCGAGAAGTCAGAGATTCGATATCTCAGAAGACACTATTCGACATCTCTGAATACACTGTTCGATATCTCATTCGATATCTCAAAGATTCGATATGTCTATTACTCTATTCGAGAACTCATGGAGTCAACAAGTCAAAGCATCATTCGAGTTCTCTAAGAGTCAACAAGTCAATGATCTATTCGATATCTCAAGGACTAAAGAAGTTATTCGACATCTCAGGGATTCGATATGTCAAAATGCTCTATTCGATATCTCAAGGAATCCAAGAGAAAAGAGCTATTCGAGAAGTGATTCGATATGTCAATATAACACTATTCGAGAACTCAGAGTTATCGATTAAGTCAACTCGAGTTCTCGAATCAATCACTTAGCCACTTCTCGAATACATTCTTGGAGACAAAATACTGAAGAATTGTACAAGTCAGAAACCTGCAACAAGCCAAGACGCTTTATTTGACTATGTACTATAAAGCAGATTGGAAAGCCTACAAAGAAGCTTGGAGAGATAAGACAAAGGGACAAGGAGCTAAAGAAGTGGATCTGAACAGGCTTTGCAAAGTCAAATCTGTAGCCGTTTGGACTCTTACACAAATGAGATAGACAGACTGGAAAGTATTTTGTTTACCTACCTTATTTGTAGTAAGTAGGAGTATCCATGTCTATAAGGATACAGCCTCACTTCCTTAGCTGGAGTGTGATAAGTTTTTCAAGATACATCTCAAGAAATATCTCTCTAAGAAAAACGAAGCTGAGAATACTACCATTTGTATTCACAGATTGTAGCAAAATCTTTATCTAATAAAATATTAGATTAAAGTGATATTGTGTTGTGTTTGTCTTTGTTATCTGCACTTACATATCTCACACACTAAACACATATCTTGTTGCAAAGATTCAAGAACAAAGAATAGTTCAAGAATCCATTCACCCCCCCTCTGTATTCTTTTACTGTATTCAATACTAAACAAGTGGTATCAGAGCGGGCTGTTTAATCTAAATAGAAAACGATCATGAGTTCGAATACACCAAAGACTACAGGTACGGTGAAGGTCCCTAAGTTCGACAAAGAGAATTACAACCTCTGGAAAATAAAAATGCTGTTGTTCATCAAAGCTGCCAATCCTCTCTACCCTGACATTCTCAAGAATGGTCCATTTGTACCACAACAAGAAATTGCTGAATCCACTATGGGCACAATAGTCATTCCTAGATCATATATTGCAAAAGAGCCATCCAAATGGACGGACTCAGAGAAGGAAAAGGTTGCCCTAGACAGTCATCTCATGTTGCTGATCATAGACTCCATGGATATGTCGATGTTTGCTAATATAGAATCATGCACATCAGCCAAGGACATGTGGAACCACATCGAGGTGTTATGTTAAGGGACAGAGGAGGTAAGAGAAAATAGGAAACAGATACTTGTCATACAGTATGAAGCTTTCATGGCACAGTCCAAAGAAAGTATTACTGATATGTTTGAAAGATTTCACAAGCTGGTGACTGAGCTTCAAATGAATGGGAAGGTTTACAGCACTAAGGAATTAAACATGAAGTTTCTACAATCTGCACCAAACCATCGAGAGCAAAGGGTCATATCTCTAAGAGAAAGAGATTTGAACAAAGTCACATATGATGTGCTCTATGGGGTTTTAAAAACTCATGAGCTTGAGTTGCTTCAGAAGAGGGCTATCCAAGCCAACCAAGGCAGAATGATAAACACATCCTGTGCCTTGATTGTCAACAAATCCGTTCAAGACCTGGAAGCATCTACAAGTCAACTGAGAATAGAAGAGATAGTAGATGATGAAGAGACTGAAGAAGAAGTGACTGAACCTGTTGATGAAAAGGAAGAAGATGAGTTCTATACTCTTGAAGAGTTGGATGCCATGGAAAACACTTCATATGCTTTTATGGCTAGAAAATTCCCAAACATCAGATTTAAGAGGAATCAGCCCTTCAAGTCTAGATCTCAAAATCATTCATTCAACAAGAGCAAGGCACCTGTGAAAGCAAACAAAAACAAATTCAAAACCAGCTATGTGGATAGGTCATCTGTGAGATGTTATAGATGCAATGACCTAGGGCATTTTGCCAGTGAATGCAAGAAGCCTAAGAAGGATAAGGAGTTTCTTGAGCTTGAAGCTAAGTATGAGGCTCTTCTAAAGAAGCATGCACCAGGTAAGGCCTACATAGCTGAAGGGAAGTGTTGGGATGATTCTGATAGTGATGGAGAAGAACAAGAATTCTGCAACTATGCCTTGATGGCCAACTCCAAGGAAGAACCATCTGAATCAGACTCTCAGGTACCATCCCTCACTACTATAGACATGTCTGTTTCTGAATACAAATCTATGGTTGAACAACTATCTGTTGAGATGTTTAATATTCATACTAGTATGACTGCTGCTAATGAAGAGATTGCTAAACTGTCTACTAGGAATGAACTGTTAAACAAAAGAAATGAGGAACTAGAACTAACTGCTATGCAAATAGAAAACCTTAAACAAGAAATCTAATATTTAAAGAATAAGGTTCTATGTGCTAGTCAAGTTGAGAAAGCTCTTAGGGATGAACTAGCTGAAAATGAATTTAAATTGAAAACATTCAAGAATTCCTCTAGTCTATTGCAGTCCTACCATGAGAAAAATCTAGCTAGACCTAAGGCTGCTATTGGACTTGATTATGACACTCTCAAGCAGAGGAAAGGCTATGCAGTCATTGAAGATGACATTGTTGTTCAAGAGGAAGTGCCTCGGGTTTTGAAAAAGGCTGAGACCCCAATATTTAAAACACCAACACTTGAGATTGATGAGGATGCCTTACTCATTAAGCAAATGTTGGATGATGAAGATAAGGCGCAATCAAATGAACAACAAGCATCCTCTAAGAGTGAGAATGTCAAAACCAAAGCCAAGGAGTCATTAGGAGGTAAACCTAGACTTGAGAAATTTGTGAAGTTTGTTTCAGCTGGGAATAATGAGTTTGAGAAGAAAGTGGCTAAAAAGAAACAAAACAGGAATGGCAAAATAGGGATTAACAAGGACAACAATTATGCTTATGTGTCAAATGCCCCTAGGAAAGTTTGTCAAAATTGTTTTAGCACTAATCATTTAAATCATGCATGCAAGAAACCATCTGGTAGTGTTGCTAAACCATTCTATGATTGCTCTGTGCCTTTAAGACATAGAGACTCTCCTTTTTGTGATAAATTTGATTGTATGCCATGTAACATGAATGTAATGACTAGTTGCTTTAATTTGAGAAGACAATTCATGGAAGGTTGCATCAGTCACAATGTTCACACACACTACACAAGAACAAAGTCTTCAAGTCCTCCTAAAGTTAGGAAGGTGCCTCTGTCACCTAAGTCTAAGAACCCTGATTCTAAGACTTCTAACAGTGACAAGAAGACTAACATCAAGAAAATTGATAAGCATGTTGTTTATGATAAGACTGTTGCTAAGCCACATGGACCCAAACTTGTTTGGGTACCAAAGGAGAAGTAATACCTTTGTGTTTGCAGGGCAAAGAAAGTGAAAGAAAGGTCATGTAGATTTTGGACAGTGGATGCTCAAACCATATGACTGGTGATATGGCCCTGCTATCACAGTATGAGGAGAAGGCTGGCCCAATGGTTACTTTTGGAGATGGCAGCATTGGCAACACACTGGGATATGGCAAGTTGGAAATTGGAAATGTCATCATTGAAAATGTAGCACTGGTCAAGGGACTCAAGCACAATCTACTGAGTGTTGGTCAATTTACTGACAGAGGCTTCAAAGTGAATTTTGACAAAGATGAATGTTTGATCACCCACAAAAAGACTGGTGACTTTGCTCTATCTGGAGTAAGGAAAGGAAGCCTGTTTGTAGCCAATATGAACTCTACAAACAAGGACAAAATCTGTTGCTTTTACTCAAAAGCATCAAATGAAGATAGTTGGCTGTGGCATAAGAAGCTATCACACTTGAACTTCAAAGGCATTAATTCTCTAGTTAAAAGAGAGTTAGTAAGAGGCATGCCCACACTTGAATTCTGTCAAGAAGGAGTGTGTGAGGCTTGTCAAAAGGGAAAAATGAAAAGATCAAGCCACAAGTCAAAGACAGTGACATCAATAACCAAGCCCCTACAACTGATTCATATGGACTTGTTTGGGCCTGTCAATATTATGTCACTAGGAAGGAAAAAGTATGCTCTGGTGATGGTTGATGATTTCACAAGGTATACATGGGTAGAATTTCTGGCATCAAAGGATGAGGCTCCCCAAGTAATCATTGAGCATATAAAGAAAATTGACAAGGAAGCAAAGGCCAACAATGCAAGTGTGATTGCATTAAGGAGTTATAATGGAACAGAGTTCAGAAATGCCATGCTTGAAGCATTCTGCAAAGAAAATGGTATTTCTCAACAATTATCAGCTCCAAGGACTCCACAACAAAATGGAGTTGTTGCAAGAAAGAATAGAACTCTGATTGAGGCTGCTAGAACGATGTTACTTGATGCAAAGATGCCTACATGTTTTTGGGCTGAGGCTGTGAGCACTGCATGCTATATCCAAAACAGAACCCTCATCAACAAAAACACTGGAAAGACACCTTACAACTTGATGACTGGAAAGAAGCCCACCCTAAAGTATGTTCATACTTTTGGAAGCAAATGCTTTGTGCTAAAAGACAACTCAGAATATGTTGGAAAGTTTGATGCAAAAGCATTTGAAGGAATTTTTCTTGGCTACTCTATGGAAAGAATTGCATACAAAGTTTATGTCATCACTCAAAAGAAAATTATGGAAAGCACAGATGTGACATTTGATGACAGCAAACTACCTGGATTAGAAGAAGCCAATGATGAAGATAAAGATCCTTTGAAGTTTGATAATCTAGATGATTCTGATGAGGAGATTGAAACTGAATTTGAGCCCACAATCCAACAAACTCAAGTGAATGAAGAACTTGTGTCAACCAACAATGAAGAAACAAGCATCCAAGACACACCTGTGATTAGTGGAAACTTCATAGGGGGAGGAAATGTAAATGATCATGATCTTGATGATGAAGCAACATCAAGGCTGAGAAATCAATCTGAACATACAAGGAAATGGGATAGATCACATACTGCAGATCAGATAATTGGAGATCCAAATACAGGAGTGAGGACAAGGAGAGCAACTCTGAATGAATGTCTCTATGGTTGCTTTCTATCCCAAGTTGAGCCTAAGAAACTTGAAGATGCATTGTTGGATCCTGATTGGATAATTGCTATGCAAGAGGAGCTAAACCAATTTGAAAGAAGCAAAGTATGGGAACTTGTGCCTGCACCAAAGGATAGAACCATTGTTGGGACAAAATGGGTTCTAAGGAATAAGATGGATGAAAATGGTGTAGTCATAAGAAACAAAGAAAGGTTGGTTGCAAAAGGATACTCTCAACAAGAGGGCATTGATTATGATGAGACTTTTGCCCCTGTTGCCAGACTAGAGGCCATCAGAATTTTCTTGGCATTTGCTGCACATTCTAATTTCAAGGTCTATCAAATGGATGTCAAGAGTGCATTTCTGAATGGGGAGTTGGAAGAAGAAGTATATGTGCAACAGCCACCTGGCTTTGAGGATCCACAATTCCCTCACTTTGTCTACAGATTGCTTAAAGCATTGTATGGACTTAAGCAAGCTCCTAGGGCATGGTATGACACATTGTCACAATTTCTACTTGAGAATCAATTCAGTAGAGGCACACTAGACAAGACACTGTTTTACAAGAAACATGGTGATGATACTATCTTAGTTCAAATCTATGTGGATGATATCATATTTGGCTCTACAAATGAGAAGCTGTGTGAGAAATTCTCTAAGCTCATGCAGAGCAGATATGAGATGAGTATGATGGGAGAATTAACATTCTTTCTTGGGCTGCAAGTGAGTCAAAGGAAGGATGGCATCTTTATAAGTCAAACCAAATACATCAAGGATCTATTGAAGAAATTTGACTTAGAAGAATGCTCACCTGCAACGACACCCATGGCCAGTGCTACCAAGTTAGATGAAGATAGTAAGGGCAAGAAGGTAGATATCTCAATCTACAGAGGCATGGTTGGTTCTCTAATCTACCTCACTGCCAGTAGGCCAGACATCATGTTTGCAACATGCTTGTGTGCAAGGTTTCAATCAAATCCAAAGGAATCACATATGATAGCAATAAAGAGGATTTTCAGATATCTGAAGGGCACACCAAACTTGGGGTTATGGTATCCTAAGGACACAGGGTTCAATCTGGTTGGTTATTCTGATGCTGATTATGCTGGATGCAGAGTGGATAGGAAAAGCACCTCAGGTAGCTGCCAGTTTCTTGGACAAAGGTTAGTCTCTTGGTACAGCAAGAAACAACAATCTGTGTCAACTTCCACAGCTGAAGCTGAGTACATAGCTGCTGGAAGTTGCTGTGCTCAAGTGCTTTGGATCAGAAACCAACTTAGAGATTATGGACTTGTGTTGGAAAGAATTCCAATCATGTGTGCCAACACAAGTGCAATCTCTATAGTTTCCAATCCTGTCAATCATTCTAGGACAAAGCACATTGACATCAGATATCACTTCATAAGGGAGCATGCAACTAATGGAACCATTGAGTTACATTATGTTCCCACAGAGAAACAACTAGCTGACATATTCACTAAGGCATTAGATGAAGCCACCTTCACAAGGTTGGTTAGTGAGATTGGAATGCTGAATTCTTCAAATTCTGGCTGAGTGAATATATCAACTAGATTGTTGCAGCAGTAAATACTTACTTTATCAAATGCTCAATATTTTTAAAATAAGTATTGGCTGGATTATGATTTATAAATATTCCACAATGCTGCATATGTTGAAAATCATACATCTTTAGCTTGAAATTTCTGTGAAATTTTGAGAGAATCACTATTTAATTTAGTAGAATATTCTTTAGTGAATATTTCTGGTAAATTTTAAAAGATAGTGAAAATTGAATTTTATGAGTGAAAGTATATTTCGCTAAGTCAGACTTCTCGAATAGTTCATTGTTTTGTCATGGCTCGAGTTCTCGAATAGGCCTATCAAGAACCCTTCTGAGTTCTCGAATAGTGTCTTTTGGAGAAATCGAATAGCACACTTTGAGTTCTCGAATAGAGTATCTTAGTTCTCTAATGATGGAGTTCTCGAATACTGTATTTGAGTTATCGAATCATTTGAAAAGGCTAATTTCTCGCTGACACTTAATCGCTTTTTGGATTTATATTCAAAATTTCATTTCGCTCATAAAAACATATTTTATTTAGCTTAGAATTATTTTCTGAGTTAAATAACTGCCAGCTGTGAGTTACAAACTGCTTGAGATATCGAATAAGCCTTTCTTGACTTATCGAATAGTTGTTTTATACTTCTCGAATGACTGACTTGTCGATACAAAACTTATATCTAATCGACAACTCAAGTCACTCACATATATACAATTCCACAACTGTTCAAATCATTTCATTCGATTTCTCAGGCAGCTAAAGTTCCAAAACCTCTGTAAACCCTAACGTCAAAAGCTAAATTTCTTCTTCAACCTTCATTCTCTTCTCATCTCTCTGTGTAACAATGGCAAATACCCAACTCACAATTCCTAAACACACCAATTTCATAGCAATAACCAACGATGTTGAAGCACCCAATGCAAACTTTAAGTGCTTCGTTCGATGGATGGCTGAATCATACATCAAGGATGCACTCTCAGCCAACCCAACTCTGTATCTAGATTTACTAGAACAGTTTTGGAGAACTGCTACTGTGGAGGTTGTGGCCCTAGAGAATGCAATAACTTCATACGTAATCTATTGCAAGATTCAGGACAAGGAAATCACCATCACTACTGAAAATATGAATCAAGCACTGGGGTTACAACAAGGAGTGTATGACAGTCAAGCAACTGATCAGGAATTGGAAGATTTCTTTGATTTTATCAACTACTCAGATAGAATCAAGCTTGGAAATTTGAATAGGAAGTACTTGAGGAAGGAATGGAGCTATGTCTTTGCCACTCTTCTTCAAGTCTTCACAGCAAGGAAGTCCAGCTTTGATCAAATCAGCACACCTGTTCAACAAATAGGATATGCTCTAGCATATGGGAGAAAGATTGATGTTGGTTTGATCATAATGCAAGAATTGTATGGGAGACTTGGTAAGAACTCAGCCAAGAGAGGTAATGAAATTTTCTTCCCTCGCTTTATTCAATCTGTACTTAATTTCATAGATGTTAAATTGATTGAATTGCCTGGGTTAGACAAAAATAGGATAGGCTATCCGAAATCCATGACCAAACTCATTTTTGGTAGCTTGGAGACTAGGAATGATGTGGATGTAAGGCTCAAAATAACTCCCCTTATGGAGAGTTTATTTAGGACTTACCCCCACAACATGCCAATATGTGCCTCAAAATCTGAGTTAGCTAGGCCCAAGCATGTAGAGCAAAATGCTAACCCAGGGCCTGCTAACCAACCCTCTCAGCCAAACACTTTACCAAACACAGAGACAACTGCATCATCCTCTCAAAAGGGTGATGTTAGTAAAAAGAAGAGAAAACAGGTTGTTTCTGAACCTCTAAAAATCTTAACTGAAGCGGCCTTGGCTGTAGAATTAGGCATAGCAAGTGAGGAACCTGAGTCACCCTTACCAAGGCCAAAGAAGAAGAAGAAGTCTAAAACCACCTCTTCAGTCACCCAAATGGCTGAAGTTGTAAAATCAGGGGCAAACAGCTCACTAGGTGTACCCTCTCAACAAGGTGCATCTATAGAATCAAGCATTCTCCCCAATGCACCTACTTGTACAGAGTCAGCACATGGGAGTGATAAGGCTGGCACAACACTGAGTGGAGAGCACATCACAATTGAAACTCCCTCTATCTCTCAGGGGGAGTTGCCAAAATCTAATCTACAACACACTTCTCTTCCAGAATCTACCACTCATATTTCTTTGGAGCCTGCAACTCAAGCAATTGAGGAGCAAGGCATTGATAATCAAGAATTCTTTTCTCTTGATGAGCCAATGGATTCAAGTGACTTGGTGCATGACACCTTGCTCACCACCCAGGTACCACATTTAGATGGTCAGGGAATGCATGCTGGGGCATCTCCTAATGACACCATCACAAACACAGAGGATTCACTAGTTTTAACTAGAGACTCTGTGCCTGTGTCAACTACTGTTGTAACTCATCCCACTTCTGTGGAGACAACAGTAGCAGAGTCTTTTCATCAGGTTACAGAAGTTGCATCTGTAACTGAGGAGTCTAGCTTGCCTAGCTCTAGCTCTCACTTCTTGTCCCAATGGCTGAAGCCTGTGCAACATGACAGTGCTTCAGGATCAGGATCTATTCCACCACAAATGTCCATTGAAGCTCTCCAAAGCTATGTTGTGGATCAGATTCCTGAGTTTGTCAAAATAGCCCAGAACCTTGTCACCTCCAACATCTCAAACCCAGATTATGAAGCCATCCTACTATGCCATAGGGATGATGTGGAGATGCAGAAGGCCAAGATTATTGATGATGCTGAGAGAGATGGCAATGTAGATGCCTGGATGCAAGGAAAGTATGATGTAACTCTCAGTGAAGCACTTCAATATCTTAGAGAGGAATACATCATTTCACTGGGTTCAAATGCAAAATCCCTGTCCCCTAGTGAAGTGTATGAAGCTGTCAATGATTCCTACAAGGGTTTTCTTAAGGCTGCACACTATCTTGGCAAGGGAGTCAATACTGAAGTCAACAAGGTGAGTGACAAGACAACCACTTCAGTAGAAGAGATAAAGAGGGCCTTTGATGCCAAATTTCCTCAACTAGACAGTGTGGTCAAAGATATCAGACACTGCAACACCACCTGCACCAAGATGGATAATAGTCTAGCTCTCCTTAAAGATACAGTCACAGGTCTAGGAAGCAAATTTCAAATTTTATCTGATCAGACTACAGATGCCAATGCCATGCTTAGGACACTCTTTGCAAATCAATATGGACACAAGCTGGTAACTGAGGTTCCTGTGCATGAACTGTCTAGATTTGAAGTGCAGAGACTTAAAGAACAATCCCTGTCTGGCTTCAAATCTAATGCATTATTCAGTAAGGTAGATGCACTTGAAAAGGAGGTAGCTACTCTCACTCAGTCCAATGCTCATCTTACAGACAAGGTACAAACTCTAACTGAGCAGTTGAACACTCAAGCCACCACCACAGCTGATGTTCTTCTGCATCAACAATCAATGTTGTCTGCAATGATGAAGCACATGGGTCTCCCTCTACCTGAAGAATCTTCAACCCCAAAGGTCCATACTACAGCCTCTGTGCCTGACAACAAGCCTAAGGGGGAGAAGAGGACATCAAGGAACTCAAATACAAAGGGGGAGAAACCACCAGTAAAGGGCATCAAAATCACTGAAGGTGCTCATCAAAGAACTTCAAAATCTCTAATTCATGTGACTAGCAAAGGAAAAGACAAAATTGATGAGCCTCCTACTTCTCTGCCAGTTGTCACTCTACCAACTGTGCACATCACTACTTTCAGTGGTCAAAAGCAAACTATCACAACCACAGTGGTTGCAGGGAGTATGCCATCTGATAAACCTTCACTCTCCATATCTAAAAGTGCCAAGCCTGTAGAAGTGAAGGTGGTCACTGAGGCCAAGCTACAAGAAATTGCAAACTCAAATGTTTATCATGATGATGCATTCTTGGAGTTTCTGAAAGTCTCAAGAGAACAGGCTGGTGACACTCAATTGTATCTAAGGAGCTTGAAGGATCAGATCGATTACTTCACTGTGGTACCTAGAAAAGTTGATAGCTCATGGCTCAAGGAAGTAATGATGGTAGCAAAATCCAGAATCTGGCATCTAACCTACAAAACTCTACATGCCTTGAAACATTCAGAGATAGATGCACTCATAGAGCTCATAGAGAAGAGGAATGTAAATGAAAACAATAAGAGTCTGTATGATGACTTGAGGAATGGCCAACCTTCAAGGCTGCCAGAAGTGATTAAGAAGCCATGGACCATCATCTATCAGTCTGGCACCAGAATTGAAGAGATTAAACAATTGGTCATTCCCAATGATCTCACCTCTCGAAATCACAGACTCATTATTGCCATCATTGATCTACTGCAAAAGAAGAAGGGGACAAGTACTGCTGAAGAGATAGAGGCACTGCACATTCTCAGATCATACATTGCAACTGGTGTAATTCCATAAATGGCCAAGCTAAGGAGGAATAAGGATGATGAAGATGAAGACAAGAGTGATGGGAGGAGAAGTCATCACAGGAGTGATAAGGGGGATGAGGACAAGAAGAAGAAGAAAGACAGCAAGGATAAGAAGGATGATGACCAAGGCAAAGTCTATGAGAGGAAGAATGGAAAACAGCAAGCCTTAGGCTTTGCTAGCAGTAATCTCACCACAACACAAGACTCTAAGTCTAGGGTGAATGCTGTTAGTAATGACCTACCACAATCTAATCCCATGGCTTCTGCAACTGTTTTACCACCTCAAGAAGAGAAGAAGATTCAAGTCAAGAAACCATCTGTACATTTCAAAAAGCATACTGCTAATGGAATACTACAATGGTCCACAAACAAAGGTCACATGCTACTGCCAGGCAACCATGTCAAAAGGATCAAATTCAAACAAGCTGTAAAGAAACCAAAGCTATCAAAGTCAAGGACTTTAACAATCTATCCAGGCTTAAAACTCCAACCACTAGATGAAGATTTTGATGAAGACCAACTGCAATTCTTACAAGCTCAAAGAATCTATCATGCTACCATTGTTGATAACTGCCTTGAGATCAAATATACTGATGGAAGGGAGGAGAAATTCAAACAAGGTGGATGTCAACACTGGGGCAAACTACATGACATAGAAAGAATCATTGCATTGTTGAGCTCAGAAGATAAAGTGGAAAGAGTATGGAAGCTGGAGCTAATTGATTTTGTGAAGATGAAGAGAGATCATAAGGAGAAAATCAAAAAAGAGTGTCTTGAGAAATGGCTAGCAAGGGAGAAAGAAATTGAGAGACTGGAGATTGAAGCAGAAAAGCTAAGGGCAAAGGGATTGTGTAGAGTTCAGTTTAACCCCTATGTGGTGAAGTATAGGAGGAGAAATGGGAATCAGATCCACATCAGAATGAATCTACTCAACCACAATCCTACAAGCATTCTGAATTCAGTACTTGAAGATTTCAAAGACTCAATTTTGCTTGAAGAATTGGATGCTATGGCAGAAATAATAAAAGCTATGGATGAGAATACTAGGAAGGAGAAAGAAAGAAGACAGAAAGCATATGATGATTTGCAAGCCAAAGCTATGGAAAGGGAAACAAATGACAATGGCTAGTACTTCATCATAGGTTGTAAGATTACTCACCCTGTAGTTCTATCCACATTGCTAATCAAAATTCATACATGTACTATCAAGTTTTATCTTTATGTATGTTAGGCTTGTTATCAGACATGAAATTGTGACTAAGGGTCTTACTCACAATTTGGGGGAGATTGTTAGTCACAGAGGCATGCCTGAATACATCTAATAACAAGCCTAAGTATGTGTAATGCTATGCATTACCTACATGACCTCTTAACTGAGGGAACCTCTAGTTGTAGAGTTTCTATTTGTTCTGTACTTGTAATAGGCATCAAATTCTAGTTGTGTTACTGTAATTATAAAGTCAAGAATAATGCTTGAAAGAAGTTCCAAGGTTCATGCCTCAAGCAAGGAGATAAAGACTGCCAAATAATCACAGTTGGGATTTGAAGAAATGAAGAATTTGCCTAAGTACCAATTCGAGAAGTACATTTGTCTATTCGAGAAGTCTAGCATTCGAGAAGTCAGAGATTCGATATCTCAGAAGACACTATTCGACATCTCTGAATACACTGTTCGATATCCCATTCGATATCTCAGAGATTCGATATGTCTATTACTCTATTCGAGAACTCATGGAGTCAACAAGTCAAAGCATCATTCGAGTTCTCTAAGAGTCAACAAGTCAATGATCTATTCGATATCTCAAGGACTAAAGAAGCTATTCGACATCTCAGGGATTCGATATGTCAAAATGCTCTATTCGATATCTCAAGGAATCCCATAGAAAAGAGCTATTCGAGAAGTGATTTGATATGTCAATATAACACTATTCGAGAACTCAGAGTTATCGATTAAGTCAACTCGAGTTCTCGAATCAATCACTTAGCCACTTCTCGATTACATTCTTGGAGACAAAATACTGAAGAATTGTACAAGTCAGAAACCTGCAACAAGCCAAGACGCTTTATTTGACTATGTACTATAAAGCAGATTGGAAAGCCTACAAAGAAGCTTGGAGAGATAAGACAAAGGGACAAGGAGCTAAAGAAGTGGATCTGAACAGGCTTTGCAAAGTCAAATCTGTAGCCGTTTGGACTCTTACTCAAATGAGATAGACAGACTGGAAAGTATTTTGTTTACCTACCTTATTTGTAGTAAGTAGGAGTATCCATGTCTATAAGGATACAGCCTCACTTCCTTAGCTGGAGTGTGATAAGTTTTTCAAGATACATCTCAAGAAATATCTCTCTAAGAAAAACGAAGCTGAGAATACTACCATTTGTATTCACAGATTGTAGCAAAATCTTTATCTAATAAAATATTAGATTAAAGTGATATTGTGTTGTGTTTGTCTTTGTTATCTGCACTTACATATCTCACACACTAAACACATATCTTGTTGCAAAGATTCAAGAACAAAGAAAAGTTCAAGAATCCATTCACCCCCCCCCCTCTGTATTCTTTTACTGTATTCAATACTCAACAATCTTCACCAGTTTGATAAATAGCAGATCTCAGATCATAGATTTTGTTTCTTCTCATCTCATTCCCCAGTCTGATGAACTGTGCTTTAGCTCACTCTGAGTTAAAATCAAGAACTGTTATACCCAGGTCTGTCTTCAGTTTAGCATAACCCTTCTTCATCTCAACAATATTCCCATGATAATCTCTGTATTTTGGGACATATTGACTTTTGTATTTCATCCCTCTGACTGCCAAATTATGTAGCATTTTATTTCTTAGCACATTTGCAGCTTGTTGAGTCCTTCGATTTTTCACCTTGAAAAGATATAGAACATATTCTAATTCCTCCCATAGCTTCAAATCAAGATCATACTCACCAATTTTGTATACAGTACCATCTTCCATGAAATACAATAGAAAGTCTTTATCCAAACTTCTTTGATGAATCAACTGAACTGATTCCAGTCTGTCCAAACTCTCCTGAGTAACACCAAGACCTGGAACAGCCAGTGATGAAGGATCTCTAGGACCAGTGTTCATTCTGACTTCTTTATGAGAGCCCAATCCAGATTTATCTCGACCTTGCTTACCTGTTAAAGCTCTACCATGCAGAAAATCAGTAGTAGTACCTCCAGTCATCAGAGATGGATCATGAAGAGTTGGTTTTCCAAAAACCATTTGCATCTGAGCAGATAAAGGTCTCTGTACAACTTGTGTAGAAACAGAGGTTGTATTCTTCTTCTTTGAGTCTTCTCCTTCTTTAGCAATGCCTTTTAGCTTCAATCTAGCTTCAGCTTCTGTTGGTTTCTTAGATAATTGTGATCTTTGATCAGCACCAACATTTTCTCTAATCACAATGCCTTTAAGAACAGGCCTAGGAGCTTTTTCTTTCTTTTTAAACTTTCCAGACTTTAAAGCTTTCTGATGCTCTTCTTGTAAGTTCTTTTCTTCAGCTTTAATATCTTCAATAGTAGCTCCTTCTTTATTTTCTTCAAGAAATAACTTAGCAGCCAATTCCTCATCAGTCAGTGGATTTTCAGTGAATAAAAAACTCTTGGTGTTTGAAGTACCCTGAGTATCAGTGTATATTCCAACAGACTTTGACTTAGAAGACTTGCTAAATTTCAGACTTTGATCAGCTCTTAATAATTTCTTCTCTTTGTCCTTTGCTCCTGCTCCTCCATCTTCAGTATCTTCATCCTCTTTAGTCAGAGTTTGAGATTGCCTACACTTAGACTTAGCAACTCTCTCCCCCTTTTTTGACATCATCAGGAATCAAGATAGAAGTGATCAGCTCCAAGGAGTTAGCAATGGAATCAATCTTCCCAGACAATACATTCTGATTTTGTTCAACTTGACCCAGCCTTTAAAACAGAGCTTCTTGAGCTTTAGAAATGGTCTTAAACTTTGTCTAATTATCCCTCTGCATAGTCATATCTCTAGCAACAACATCAGCTCTCAGTTCATTAATAGCTTTTTGAGACTCATCAAATCTTTCATTCAGAGTTTTGACTTGAACAATGGTTGCTTGCAGACTTGAGATAATATCAGGATTTGAGGTCTTTGTAGCAAATTGATAAACAAATTTAGCTGCTCTTTCAATAGGAAAAATACAGTCTGACTTATACCAATCCCTTCAATTCTTGGCAAAGTGCTCAGCTTCAATGTCATGTTGATCTGAAGGTTGAGAAAAAGGTGTGTGTTTAGCATCAGTTTGAACTGGTATACTCTGAGAAGAGTTTGACTCTGCACTTCCTTCATCTTCAACATCAACAGCTGCATCTTCAACTTGATTAGTATGCACTGTAACATTCTCTGCAACAATCTCTGCAGGTTCAGTAACATTTACTGCTATTTCAGCAACAATCTCTGCAGGTGTATCTCTAGCCTCAACAGACTTTGGAACTTCAACTTGTTCAACCTCTTCACCTTGTTCAGGAACCTGGTGAGCATCAGAGAATAGCTCAGTATGTGATGCCACTGTTTCATCAAGTATTACAGTTGGCTGATCAGCTGCACCAGTTTCTTTAGAGTTTGCAACAACAGGTGAGAGAGGAACATTAATGTGATCAGAGAATGGTATGAATGTCTCAACAAAATCATCCATAGCAGTAAAACCTTCTCTGTTGTCCTCATCCATTTGTACGTTGGCAGGTGTATTGACAGCTTCTTCTGCAGTATTTGTCTCAACAGTAGGAATTTCCATGGAAATCACCTCTAGAGCTTCAATGTTCATTTCTTCATCAGAATAATCAAGAATCAATCTTCTTCTTTTAACCTGAGGCACTTCAACTGTCTCTTCTTCAGTGGAATCATCTAAGACAGAAGGTGATGGAGGTCTGTTTGCCCTTTCCTTTCTAGCCCTTTTAGGTCTGGCAGACTCCTTTTGAACTTTAGCAGAATCTCTTTTTGCTTTAGCTAATCGATGTTGTGGAGGCTATAGAGGTTCTTGAGGTTGGCGTAGAAAATTTTGAATTGCAAGTGGCAACACCAAATCAGGTAATTGCTCCTTGTTAGCATCTTTGTTGGTTAGATCAGAGAATATCCTCTTATTAACCTTAAAGGCTAATATGGTGTCATCCTCAGAAATTTCAACACCAGAAACACAAGTAGTGAATAATAATTGACAAAATCTAGCAAAATAGACAGTACTAGACTCTGACAACCTATCACCTAAATTCATTAAGACAAGTCTACCAAAATCGAAATTACTTCCATAGAGAAGAGAATACCCGATTTGAAGACTGTCAGTAGGAATGGCATCCCAGTTGGTGACTTTCTTGCCAAAAGCTCTTGTGATGCAATCAAAGAAGAAACTCCATTCCTTCCTGAGCCCTGGCCTTTTTACATTACCAAGCTTGTCTAAAGAACCAGAAACCTCAGCTGCTGCAACATCTCCTTCAATTGATTCTCACCAGCAACAGTGTATGAAGTGTGAGTGTCGAAATCCATAGTATCTCTAACAGTTGTAGGAGTAATCACATACTCTGTCTCCTCATAAGTGAAAACAATTGATGGATTCCCATTCTCTCCTCCATCGTCATACACAGAGTTATTCCAGAAGGTAGCAATCTGCGTGGCAGAAAGCATTTGTGGTTCGACTAGAGCTGTTCCAATCTCTGAATCTCCCAAAAAGTTTTGAATCAAATGAAACGCCTCTGGAACTTTTTCATTGTTCAATGGGGCTGCATAATTATTGGGAACAAACAATAATGCTTGGGCAGTAAAAGCTTTAGTGGCCATTAGAATCGATTTGAGAAGAAAATATGAGTGAAAAAGATATGTAGCAAAGGTGTTTGTGAAAATGTGCAAATGAGATAGCAAGTAACTGTGAGTGGGTTGTGTGCAGGGAAAATAACCGTGTAAGTAAAAATGATTAGTGTTGTAATGAAAAAGTAACACCCAATCATTTTAACATTAAGACACTCAACCAATTACTCAATTAATGTGCAAGTGGGACACAATAGTGGGTGAGTGGGACACGTGGCACATATATAATGGAACAAATATGCACGTTCAGTAATTATAGCAATAATCACTGCTAATTTCTCTCCCACTTTACCACTCCAACACTCATTAACAGTTGGCAATAATATATTTCATTTTTCAAAAACTTTTTTTTATTATCCCAAGTATGTAAATTGTCTGAAATAAATTACCTTAGAGTATTAGACAAAATTCGTCAGCGTTTGTCAATTCTCCAACTACATTACCATAATCCTTTCAAAAACTGTACAGGTGTGAATATATGTGTGTGTATAGCAGAGTTTACCAATTCAAATTTTAGAGCATCTAATTTTTCATAAAATCCATAAAGTAAATCAGTAAACACTGGATGCACAAACTCTCATAGTAAACACTGAATGTCTGATGAATGCTAAACTCTATAGTAAACGATTTATATACAGTAATGTTTAACTAATTTATAACCCCCTTTTTTTCTTTTCTTTTCTTTTGTTTCTCCAGTAATGAGAGGTCGGAACTCCATAATTTGCAAGAGAATCCACCTTCATAGTCAAAGCCTTCAATTGAGCTGCAATAGCTGAAGCTGTATCCACTTCAAAAATACCTGCTACCTTGCCTTGAGATAGTCTCTAGGATGGATTCTGATATTCATTCGCAGCCATCATCTCAATCAACTCATATGCCTCGTTATAACTCTTTGCCCATAGAGCTCCGCCAGAAGCTGCATCAAGCATTGGTCTAGTCTGTGCTCCCAACCCATTGTAAAAAGAATTAATCACCATCCAATCAGGCATACCATGATGAGGGCACTTTCGCAGCATCTCCTTATATCGTTCCAAAGCTTCACATAAAGTTTCACCAGATTGCTGTGTAAACTGAGTAAGAGCATTCCTGATTGTTGCAGTTTTAGCCATTGGAAAGAATTTGACAAGAAACTTCTGAGCAAGATCATCCCAAGTAGTGATAGAACCTTCTGGTAGAGAATGCAACCAGCCCTTAGCCTTGTCCCTGAGGGAGAATGGGAAAAGCCTCAGCTTTACGGCATCTTCAGACACACCATTAAACTTGAAGGTGTCACAAATCTCGATGAAATCCCTGATGTGCATATTAGGATCTTCCGTAGGAGCACCCCCAAATTGGACTGAATTCTGAATCATCTGAATAGTACCAGGCTTGATTTCCAAATTGTTTGCTGTGATAGCCAGCCTGACAATGCTAGATTGGATGTCAATGATCTTTGGCTGAGAATAATCCTTCAAAGCCTTAATCTCCTCTGTGGCTGTTATTCGATCACCCATCTTAACTATTGTTTCGAGTTCTTCCTCTCCTTTCTTATCTGCAACTAAATCAATGTCTTCCAAATTATCCCTATGAGTTTGCGAACGTGTTCGCATACAAGCTCAAGTACCTGAAAATCACACCAACAACAAGACGTGTAAGTAACCAATCCAAGTCAGTGAACTCTAACGACCACTAATGACAAGCACATAAACTAATAAAACAAAACACCGAGTCCCCAGCAGCGGCGCCAAAAACTTGTTAACACTAATACACGCAAGCGTACGCGGTCACAAGTAATATAGAATAAAATCAAGTTCGTTCCAACAGAGACTGCTTTTGGTTTTGTTTAGTAGATTAATGCACCTATGCACCAATGTATGATTATACTTCACTGCCTAGACAAATGACAAATTGGGGTTTTGTTTAACTAATTAGCTACTATGCAAATTAACAATATTACGAATTAACTAATTACGAGAGTTGAATATCGAATTACCTATATGCAAGAAAACGTGGGATCCTAACTTCATTAATTACTTCGCCTAGATCTGACACTTTAATCACTGCATGCAACGGTTTTGATATCTGATCGGACAACACGAAATCAGTACACGCTACCTGTCAGTATACGTATACCAAACTACCCATACATCCACAAAAGAGATAGATGATGAATATACACCAATTATGCTTAGACCCTATATGTCTATAGAATTTGAAAACATAACGGTTGAGGAGCAAGTTATCAAAATTGACCACATAGGGAAATATAAGTATTTTCATCTTATACTACAAATTATGATGTTTAAACATGCATAATCCTATGCTAGCATGGCAAGTTCTAAACCTCAAGATCCACTTTCACTTCACAGGAGATTAACAGATTAGATGTTCGCGACGCATCTAACAATTAAGCATAACCATACGAGGATATCAGATATACGTCACACACAGATCTTTAAGAATCAAGACACTAAACTACATAATCTAATTCGGTAGAATCCCATGACAACGAATAGTTCATAATTGAACTGCTCGTCACCATGGGAATTGATAAAAACATGATAATAAACAATATATGAAAGAACGTTGTAATAGAATTAAGAGAATAGAGTTAAGAAAAAAAATCTAGAATTTAGAATAACGCCTAAGAAAGAATACAAATGATGAAGTAGATCGAGATCCGTTGCTTGTCACGAGCTTGAATCTTTCTCCACTTTTCATCGTTACAAATCTACCTTTCGATTACAATGTTACGATCTGTTTTTATAGGCTTACGAAGCCTTGCTACACAAGAAACTACCTTACAAAACTAATAGAATTTGACTTGGTACAGGAAACTGCCAAAACATACGTTTACAACTCGAATTAGGGCAAAACTGTCAAAATTCAGCAATTCTGACCACACAGGGGTGCAGTCTGCCAGCTAGGGCGCAGCCTGCGCAGTCCAATTTTGACCAAGGGCACAGTCTACGCACCTAGGGCGCAGTCTGCCCACCAACATTCTGGAATTTTCCTGTTTTCTGTTGTTTCGCTTCGTTTTGACTCTAAATGCTTCCGTTCTTTTTGCATTAGCCTCCTTCTTCAATTCTCTATCTAACGGATCACTATGGTGGCCTGTAACAAGACTCCATTCTTCACTCGAAAGCTCCAATGCAATTCCAAAATCGACGGAAACGTAAGCCCTAATTGACAAACTGGCAATCCTGCACACTTAAGCAAAATACATCAAAACTACAACAAACTTGAATCCAAGACAATAAATTTAAGCCGATATGGAACGTTCCAAGTGAATATAAAATCCACTTATCAATACTCCAACCCAGAAATCTTAGTGTAGAAGATGAAAACCTTCAAAGAAAACCCAGAAATCGATGAGAGATACGTCGGATATTGAGGGAACTGCCGTTAAAAGGCCCACAGGCCCAAAGAAAGGAAGGACCTAGAGGATCTAGAAGGTCCCAAAATAAATGTTAAATAGAAAAGTTTGCATACCCAAGTTGTAAGATCAAAAATGTTGTTTATCGACCAGGAATCCATGTCGAAATACCTTCGAGCAGAGTGTCAAAATGAAGTTTTGACGACTAGAATCCTGATCGAAATGTCGATCAGGAATCCTCGTCGAATGGCTGTCGACCAGAGTGTTAAAATGAAGTTTTGTCAACCAGGATCCTGATCAAAATGTCGATCAGGAATCCTCGTCGAATGGCTGTCGACCAGAGTGTTAAAATGAAGTTTTGTCGACTAGGATCCTGATCGAAATGTCGATCAGGAATCCTCGTCGAATGGCTGTCGACCATAGTGTTAAAATGAAGTTTTGTCGACTAGGATCCTGATCGAAATGTCGATCAGGAATCCTCATCGAATGGCTATCGACCAGAGTGTTAAAATGAAGTTTTGTCGACTAGGATCCTGATCAAAATGTCGACCAGAAATCCTCGTCGAATGGCTGTCGACCAGAGTGTCAAAATGAGGATTAGTCGACCAGGATCCTAATCGAAATTTCGATCAGGAATCCTGGTCGAAATGCCTTCGACCAGAATGCTAGAGTTGTGATTTTTCGACCAGGATCCTGGTCGAAATTTTCTGATGGATTTTGCTGATTTTCCTAGAAAATGGGATTTTTTGGAAAAATTTCAGAAGTTTTGCACAATTATGGTGTGATTAAAATGACGATAGTAGAAAATACTCGTGAGTATAAGAAAAATAAGGATATTGTCGAGAAGATGTATGACATTCAGACCAAGAAGGTTAACATATTGATCAAACTTGTTGACATCCGTGCTAACAGGGAAAAGATTAAGAATGCTACTTATAGCATCCCTGTAAAAAATTGATTAGCCTCGAATAAGGCAAGTCGTCGTAAATGTGTAGGTCACTCCACACTTTGCATTCAAGACGATATCTGTGAAACACTAGTGCACATAAACCTTTTAACTTCAATGAAAATCTGATCAGTTTTCTTAGAAGTTGGGGGAAAATGATATGGACTGAAAGTGAATTCTAGAAATATAGTTAATGACACATTAAATGAACCTGGGTTGGTCCAAAGTCAAAGCCCAATTATGAGGCCCAAGACCCTAATTATGATAATAATTTCGTAATTAGATAAAGCAGCCAAAATAGGGCTCCGTTATCAAGTCCTATGGATACCTAAATTCTTTAAAGAGTGATCCCCAAGTCATATGAGTCCAATACGAATTAGCCTTCCTCATGGAAGGATCTAGAATTGGGCTTAGAGTGGGTATCTTGTCCACCAAGATACCAAGCCCTACACTAACTCTAAGGCACCGAATGCCTATATAAAGGACCTGATCCTTCAACTCAGAACTACATTTTTTGGCTTGATTCTTGATATTTTCAAGATACGTAGGCATCTTGTGAGGACCCGAGTTAAGTCACGAAACACTAGATCAGCCATTAAAGCTCGAAGCTTCTATAAACCCTAGCATTAAATACGCAGTAAATACACCCTACTTTTCGTTCCACAACAGTTAACTTATACAAATATGTTTTTAAAGTGTTTTATATATATCATCAAGGGCAACATAATTTCTAACAATCTCCCCCAATTTATGACTGATGGAATAACAACCATAAATTAAAAGCCTTGATGATAACAAAACACTTTAATAGAATTACAGAGTTTAAGCAAAAACATACGTATTGTAATAAGCTTCAAAAGATATGGAAAATGAACTGTGTACTGAGCCAAGTTGAAAAATACATACTCTTGCAAAGGCCTACTCCTTTAGACTGAGCAAGTTATTACTTTCCGCCCCTTGCACTCCTCATACCATGTATCCTTTCTCTTTTCACCCAAAGCTGCTTCTCAAGAACATTGTAGATGATTTTTTCTTCTTGATGATTTGGATCCAGCATAGACATCAAGTAATGCAGGTACTCATTGCTAGCTTTTTCCAATTGATCTTCTATTCTGAAAAATCTTCTATAATTATCTTTATCTCTGAATTCCACTATCCAGAATGGATAAAAATGAACCTTCTTTCAGGAACATATGGAATGTACAGCTTCTTAGGCAAACCCTCTTTTGTATTCCAGCTTTCTCTTATCTCATTGATCTTGTTGATGATTATGGTCTTTGCATCTGGAGTGAATCCACCAGTTTTCTTCATTAGAGACCATATCTTCACCAATTTGCTGAAGCCTTCATCTAGTACATGATGTAGGGGCCAGGTCTTACTGTTTCCTCCTTTATAGGTGAATATTAACCTATCTGGTAGCCTGACTGTCCTACTTGCAGCACTCACATCACTTACCTCATCCAAGAAAAGATTGCCACTTGAATATTCTTCAATGTCAGCAATGTAGAGTTCTATATCTTTCTTGGCAGCTTCTTTTGCAACTTGTGGAACCTCAGCAATTTGACAAGTGCCTTCTCAGCATGATACTGATGAAACTTAGCACTATTGTGATATACAATTTCACTATCACCTGTCCCAGTAGTAATATTCTCGAATAGATGTGGAGCATCTTCTACATTAGTAATTAGCAAATCTTCATCACCTTCAAGAATTGTGGGAAGTGTTTGCCTTTGACTTTGACCAGGTGACAAAAATTGTTCTTCTGTCAGGATTTGAGACTGCACCATTGTTCTTACTGTTTTCTTCCCAGATTCAGAAACATGAGTTAACTGCTTGGTTTGAGTTTGTGACTGACTTCTCCTTGTTACCAATGCAGCATCAGAGGTTCCTGGTTCATATGACTGAGCACCACCATCATTTCCAGAAGTATCATCATCCTTTCTTACATCTGGATTAGGTGTACATTTTGTTTTGACCACCTTCTCCCCCTTTTTGACATCAGTAGCATCATCAGCAGGATCAATCAACAAAGATAAGATATGTTGTAGAGAATCTTCAATATTAGTCATCCGTGAGGACATAGTGACAGCCTTATCTTCCAAGGTATCTATCCTTGTGGTGAAGGCAGTGCTTAAACGTTGAAGCTGTTTAGCAGTGGCAATCTCAAAATAATCCTTAACAAACCGAGCATGAAATTTTTCATTATCACACTTGACCGAATTAATTTCATCTTTCAGCCCTTTTTCCAGAATAGTTGTTGTCTTCAGATGAGCTTTGAGATTAGGATCAGAAATCTTAATAGCTATATGACTGGAGTAAAAAAGTGCATTATTGAAATTTATAACAGCAGAAGGCTGATTCCACTCAGTATACCACTCAGATCTTCTTGCAGCTTGAATATGTTCGGGAAGAAGATTGCTGTAATCTCCTATTATCTCAACGTGAGCAGCTGTAGATTTACCCATAGACTTCATAAACTTACTGGATGATCCATAAGTAGATCCTAGACTTGCTTTCATGACAGCATTAAGCTGAGCCGCGTCAGGATCATTATCAGCATCATCATCAGTATCATCATCATCTGAGCTATCATTAGCCTCAGGAATTCTATCATCCACATTGTCTTCAGGATTCATAACTCCTTTCAATTTTAAATCAACAGTAGATGGTACTGTTGTATCCTGAAAACCTGCATTCAGATTAGAAACATTTCCTATATCTCTCTGTTTTTCTAAAGTGATCTCATCACTTCTCACAACATCACCTAAGTTACTTTCAATAGTAACTGCTACCTCACTAGAAGTTTGAAACTTCTCACTCTGTTCTACCTCTCCTTTTGCCAGTTCAGGAGACTGCCTCTTTTCACTCTTCTTTTTCTCTAAGTGTTCACTCTCTTTCTCACAAGAAAGGTTATGGCTCAACAAATTCAAAGAAATAAGAGGTGGCTGAAAGGAGTGGACTGAAGTCATACAAATAGAGGTATCCCTTGTCTCAGGTCTATCTGTAATCATACTATCAGTAAAAGAAGCAGAGATAGAAGTGTTACCTAATGAAGTTGAGATAGATTCCATTGGTCTTGAAGAAAGTGGTTCAATGAGCAGTGGAATATTTGGATCAGAAATACTTTCATCAGGATTGACATCTGCAACTGGAGAATGACTTGCATCAATATTTGCTACCAATGGTTCTTGTGTAGTCTGAGGTTGTGAAGCTACTTTAACACTTTGAGTCAAAGGTTCTTGTGTGCTTCCCTCAAATGCAGTGTCAGGAAACTCCTGTGCTGATGTGAGCTTGCCTGTATCTTCACTTTGAGAAGATGGTTCTTGTGGGGCAGGAATGTTCTTGTCTTCACCTTCCCTTTGAGAAAGTGGTTCTTGTGGGACCATTCCTTCAGAAATGTCTGCACCCACACTTTGAGTGGGTGGTTCTTGTGGAACTGGATCTTCAATAGCTGCTGAACTCCTTTGAAGTTCAGGTTCTTGTGGGCTTGATCCTTTCAGAGGTGAAGTGATCCACTGTTTCTTCTGTCTACTAAAAACCTTTGCTTCAGCTTGTCTCTTTATCTGAAGAGGTGTTGGTTTATGACCAAGCTGAGTAGCAATAACATTTACTTCATCCACAGACATCTCAATTATTCTTCTCTTAGGAGATGTAGGTGCTGGAGAATCAGTAATCTCAACAGTCTTTACAGGTGATGTATCAGGAGTAGAGATATCAGGAAGGACAGTTGTGTCAGGAACTGATGAGTCATCAAGATCAATATCATCATTAAGATTCTGCATATCTTCAGGGATATAATATTGACTCTTGTTGATTATCCTTCTTCTTTTCTTTTACTTTATTGGCTTAACCAAATCAGCAGTAACAGGAACAACAACTTCCTTTTTCTTCATGATTATAGAGATAGTCTTATCATCATTACTATCAGAGTCAGAGACCTGTTGCACAAACTTTCTCTTTTCACCTGTTTCTTTAGATGCTCCAGCCTTAATCAAAGATTCATCAGTCAGAACCCCTTGTTTACCTCCTTGTGACTTCTTTTTAGTGAGGGTTGAAGTGGAGAAATCCTTTGATCCTGATTGTAACACCCCCAGACCCGGGGTCAGGGATCTAGGGTGGTCACGATCCATTTACTCCTTGCCTTACCTGTATTACTTGTAATGTACACAATTCAGCTGCTTGTGACCCCACAATATATCTCACACACACACACACACACACACACACACACACACAGGTTAGAGTCTCAGAAACGACAAAATATAACAACTGCGGAATAAATAATTTTTATTACAATACCCAAATGTCTTTTGAATCTGTCACTGATACAACTTCTAAGTAATGTTACATTACCAACTTAGCCTTCTGATGCTCACAATCCTCTCATACCCCTCCATATCTATACATAAGATGAATACCAAATGCTGCAGCTTGATTCGACTAGTTCGTACTATTCTCGGGATCATCGCTAGAAACTGTTTATGGAAACACCTTGCGGGGTATGTGCCGTCCCATTGGAATCCTGCTTCGCTGCTATATAATATTTATAAAACAATAGCAAGAGTGAGCGATAGCTCAGCAAGGTAATAAAAGTATGGCATAATTCTGCCTTTAACTTAAACCCAGAATAAAGCGGGTATAGGTTAATATTTTTCAAAATATCTTTTTACCGAAAGTATTTCTTTTATCGGAATATATATTCAAAAACAGTACCATTATAGTACTTCAAATATCATTTACTATCTTTATACGAAAGATATGTGAAATTCGTACTTGTCGTAGCAAATTTATCAAGATAAGCATCCTTTACTGAAAACTCGAATATTTTCCCTTATCGGGATATGATAGAAATTTGGATGTTGAAACCCTGCTCCAGTGATGTAGCACTCAGCAGTTGTGGATACTATAACACTCAGCAGTTCTAGATACTGCCAGATGAGAACACTGACTCCGTAAGTAGGAGAAATTTCATTTGAACTCTGTATTTAGATTTCAATAATTCCAGACGTGGATCGACGATGATCAGTAGCCGCTTCCAGGTCCACCGCGGGTCTTCTCTACTAGTAGAAGGATAAAAACTCCATCCGTAATTACCCTCATGTAAAAGCTCCATCCGCAATTACCCTGGATGAAAGCTCCACCCGCAATCATCCTAAATGAAAGTTCCATCCGCAATCATTCTGGCGCAAGTTGGGCCAAATTCAAGTTCCCCGGGCAAATGCCCGTTCAAAGATCGCACTCGGATCCTTTGGTTACTCCCAGAATCAATTGGAAGCTAACCCATTAACACATATTGGCCTTTAGCCGGACTTTCACAATCCCTGGTTACTCCCGAACAATGGGAAGCTAACCCATAAGTACATACTGGCCTTTAGCCAGAAACTCAGGTTGAGCGACGAATAGTCTTCATGAAATCAAGATTGAATCTTTTACTCTTTTTATGAAATGGGAACCCTTAGTAGTAGGGTTATAATCCCAGAATAATATTTCTTATATAAACAAAGGAAGGAAACAGGATTTGCTCCCAACTCTGGATTTTCAATTCTCAATATGTACGAAAGCATTTAGATGGCTCAAGTGAGCTGATAATGATCAGGAATAATATTGGGGAATCCCTATAATTCTCGGAAATATTATTGAAGGTCAAGAATATTTAATGTATAATTCTCAAAGACCTCTAATGCTTTTTAAATAAATAATATGATTTTTAAATCACTAAAAGATATTTAATAATTAATAAGGAAATATTTATTGAAGAAATTTCCTCAAATAAATGATTATTAAAAAATAATCATGTCTGAATAAATAAATATTCAATAATGCTTCCCAAATGAAATAATATTCAACTAGTATTTCTCGACTGAGATAATATTTAAATAACATTCTTGAATGATATAGTAAGCAAATACAATTCCTCAAATGATATTATATTCAAATAACAATCCTCGAATGGTTTCCAAGTAATTATTATTTTATGGAGATATAATTAATGTTCATAAATAACATTCCTCAAAATAAATAATAATCTGCCGCTGGAATCCCTCCGGGTTTCCACGACTATCTCTATATCTCAAAATACCGACTCCCGGTTTAGAGTCGAAGACCATGAATATGCTCTTCTCTCTAGAGCTACAAGGTATACCGGTTAATATATACTTAACTCAGAAGATCATATATAATCCAAAGGTCAATTTTTTTATTTCAACAGGAAATAAGATATATCGCAAAATTGTACAACTTTATACATGGCAAAAGCAGTATTATAATCAATACTTTAAAAGTACAAGTTTAGAAAACTTGCCTGATGTTCGAGAAGTGATAGGGGTTCGCGACGATGTCGGACAATCTAGACAAAGTAAATGAAAACGTACGATTAATCCCTTGGATAATCCACTTGTAAATCAACGCTTAAAGACACAAGCAAAACACAACCAAGGCATTACTAGCTCGCTTTAGGCTCATAGTAAGTCCATGTTAGTCGACAATTACTTAAGTCATAAGTTTGGTTCGAAATCAATCCTCGAATCCAAGTTATACTTAACCATTTTCAACATTGGTTTCTAAGGCGTATTCTTAGTGGTTATCACTTGCGCAACCTCGGCTAACGCATTTTTATATATCGAAAAATAATCTTTTTAACTTGAACCTTCGCACACACCTTGCCAACTGTCTTTAACATTTTATCACCAAATTTCACATTCTAATTCGACTTTTAGGGGTCTCGAACTTAGCGTCAAAGTAGTTACATTTCTGCGATAAAATCCCTTGAACCACTTTCACTAAAACGGTCATTACTCACAAACCGTAAATTCTTTTGACATGATTCTTGCGGCCACATAAACTAGACTCCAAAACCTACCCAATATGGTCAGTGGTTGTAGTTTAAACAGGATTAAGGACTCGGGTAGCTAATGTCAACATGGTTCAAGAAATTTGGACATTACGACGGCTCTAAATCGAACATTACCGATTTGTCACAACATAACCAAGCCACACCGAGCATACCATACATCCATAACATCAACCAACATTCATTTTACAATTCTAAGGGCAGTGGTAACATTCAAATCCAATACCCAACTCTTTTACACATCAAACAATCATAAAACTCCTTAACATGCATTTATCTCTACATATCATCAAAACTATACTAAAAACTCATATAAATTCAAAGGGTGGGTTAGGGTTTTACCTTCCTTGACACTCTAGGAACACTAGCAGAGCTTGTCACACCTTGGTATGGTCTTGGATAGTTTCAACAAAGCCTAAAAGCTATGAACAAAACATGAAACAATCTTAAGACACTATTCATCATCACTTTTGTAAAAATCATAGAAAATCGAAAAATAAGAGTTTGGCTCTCAAATTTTTACCACATCTTGTCCTCTTCATAAGCTTTCATTTGAGTCCTAGATCATCAAATTTGAAGCTTCCTATCTAGGGGTTTGAGCCCAATCTTTCCGCTGGACAGAAACTGTGAAGGCAAGGCAGGTTCGGTTCTTCAACTTGGGGAGGAGATTTGACTAGGCTAAACTTCTTTGTTTGCCACCAAACTTTAGGCGTGTGTTCTACATATTATGGGGGAGCTATTGTTAAAAGTTGGTGATTTTTTAAGCTCTAGATCTTGAGATAAGAATTTTTCTTTGAGTTTGGTTCATGGTGGCAGTTTTGGAGAGATTGGTTGTTCTTGATCTTTTCTTTTGCTAAATGACCAAGTCCACTCACTTTTGATCTTTTATTTTGATAAGGGCCAGCTGGTGGGTTGCTTTGGGGCAAGAGCCTTGATGTTTGGATGAGTACAAAGCAAGCTTGATTGATTTTAGAAATGTTTTAAGTGATTTAAATCACTTAATTCACCATTTGTTTTTTATAATTCCTTTGTTTAAATCCTTAAATCCACTTGATATAATTCTCTTGATGATTATATAGGATATTTAATCTTGTCATAATCTCAATCCTTAATCCATAATTCGTTCGCTTGATCGCTTAATCTCGTTGTAAAGTTTCAGCGGTTTCTAGAACGTTCATTTCACTATCTCAGTGGTTTTCCTTCCCAATCCTCAAATCAAATATAATAAAATTCCAAAACATTAAATCCTCAATTTCTCAAATTTAATATCTCATTTCTTGATAATACTGATATATAATTCACCGCTCGGTCAAATATTATGCCAGAATTAAAATTGGAATTTCTGAATTCCGATCGTCTTTACATCCAAACCACGTCCCGTACATAGGGTGGCATGAAAAGTTTTCCAACTTACAAAATCACTATTCATCCATACAAATTTCTATTCACGTATGAAAAGTACTATTCATCAAAAAGTGAAAACTTCTCTCAAATCCAGAAATTAGGGTTGTCACACTAAATCATTTCTCATCTCCCCCCTAGGGTTCATTAGCTCATTTTCTGGATGATAGATTATTCTTATCTATGTCCTCAATCATTGAATTACTCTATTATGAAAATACACATATGTATCGGGATCATTCTCCAAAGAAATATCCATTCATCACAACCACGGTTCGTTGAAATCTTTATTCACTAATGCACTTAATCATAATAAGAAAAGTTTTAATTCTACCGAAAATCTGGGTTATTACACTGATTGCCTACCAGACACATCAGATCTAGCTGACTCCCTTTCTTTTACAACTGATGTCTTTTGAGAGACACTAGAGGTGGTTGACTATTTAGGTAACTGTGTATGATGTGTGCTTGTGTCAGGAACAGAATGTGTTCGGTCCTGTCCCATAGCACTTGTGGCTGGGCCATAAAGTGCAGGCAATCTCTTTTTCAAGAGAAGCCAGACTCCATTAGGAATATATGGATTGCCCTCAAAACCATTTACCTTATCTGATTTAACCAAAGATTTGATATTGTTTTCCGAAATCTTAAAGATAGGCAAAACTGTATCATTGTCAAATTCAACATTAGGACATAAATGAGAGAATATTAATTGAAAAAATCTAATAAAACAGACATAACCACATGTATCTGTTTTCCTAGCACTTAATGCTCTCAGAATAAAAGACCCATAATCAAACACAGTTTCATGAATTAGAGAGTACCCAATGTGAACTGAAGCAATTGGTAGTGTATCAAAGTTAGAGACTTTGTTCAAGAAGCACCTACTGATGGTATCAAAGAAGAAATTTCATTCCTTCTTTAGCTTAGTTCTGTATAACTCTCCAAGCTTTCTTGGTTCTCCATTGTAACCAAGATTCGTAGCAAACTCCAACAAAGAAGCATCAGAAATTGTTACAGGAGTCTTACCATTTAGAGAAGGTAATTGTAGAGCTTCAACAACTACTTTTGGAGTAACATGATGTGTAACTCCATTGTATGTAAAGGTCAGGTCAGCCTTCCTGAAGGTTCAAGTACACCAAAGACAGCGGTCTTCCAAACCTGCATCACACACTTGAAAGAGACTTTGGCGGGTGCCGTTAAAGCATAATGAATCGTACTAGACGCCAAGAAATCCTGAATGATGTGAAACTCATTCGATAGTTCCTGATGGTCAAGAACAGCAACATAGTTGTTGGGAGCAAAAGTGACACCATTGATGACAACCTTATTGTTTACAAATGATGAATTCTCCATTTTTGGTGTGACAAAGTGAGATTGAAGTTTTGAGCAATTAGGGTTTATGTTCGCACGAAAAAAAAACAATACTGATAGTTTTGAGAATAATGAATCAGTTTAGTGAACTAAATTGATTTTAGACAACTAATAATTTCTCAAAAACAGGTGTCAGTAATCGATTTGTGCAACGTGAGAGAGTGGTGTTAACCGTATATGACACGACTTACGATGTGTATCTATATATATCAATGAGTAAAAGACACACGCTCGTATTTTCAAGAACTGCATTTGTGAGAATGATTAAAAAATATGACAATAACATATTTAATTAAAAAATCAAATATCACTCTCTTAAAATATTTGGCACCATTAAAAACCATAATATGAAGCGTTTCTTGACTTCGTTACTCACCCATCTCTATTTAACACCTAGAGACTTGTCCACTATCCCTTTAATCCTTCATTCTCTCCTGAAAATCAAAAACCCTTCACACAACACACCTTTAAACAATGTCAAAACTTATCATCAAGGAAAAGAATCTCCATCTCGTAGAGAACAGAGATATCATCAGTTATACTCATGAAGAGTTTGATGCCTTTGACTGGGAAAGGCAACTTGAAACTTTGTGGCTACAGATGGATGCCAGTCTTGAAGAAATCGAGAGAGAAAGGCCTGCAAGAGTGATCGACATCAATGCTGCTCTTGAAGCAACATTAGCATGGCTTTCCTCAAAGCATCCTCATCCAACACCACCAACCATTGTTAATGAATATGTCAGCAAAAATAACCTTATCCCTTCAACTTCCACCCAAACAAAGTGGCAAAGATGGGATCTGGGATGTCTGCTAGCAATGGAGTGGTTTGGACTTCATTTTTTATTTTCCTGTTGAATAGATTAGTAGATAGAGAGAACAAAAAGATGTAATATTTGCATGTAATCTCTTTCTTATTATCAATGAAGAATCCGGTTTCTCTAATCTTATTCAATGTGTTCTGCAACTTTTTTTTATGTTTATGAACTGTCCTTCAAAGAAATAAATCAAAGAAGTGAATATGAAAACTAATTAAAGTAATCATGTAAGTAACAAATTCATTAACAATAACCACAGTTAAATCAAGAACAGAACAATTAGGGATTACTTGAAATATACAAATTGTACTGATAATCAAACCGTTGCATCAGGATCTGATGTTTGACCAAAGTCAGGATTGACTTTCCGTCAGTATTCAACATGCATCAGGATCTGACACTCATCAGTATTTGGTCTCCCCTTGTTCTCAGAAACTTTAATAGTTTACCATTCCCAATTCATTCACCAATTTTGTAAAAGTAGCTTCAGGTAGTGGCTTGGTGAATATATCAGCTAGCTGTCGATCAGTAGGAACAAAGTGAAGTTCGATTGTCCCTTCCAGTACTTGTTCTCTTATGAAATGATATCTGATACTGATATGCTTAGTTAGAGAATGCTGGACTGGATTTCCTGTCATGGTAATAGCACTTTGGTTATCACAATAAATAGGTATTTTTGAATATGACAAGCCATAGTCCATTAGTTGATTCTTCATCCACATGATCTGAGCACAACAGCTTCCTGTAGCTATGTACTCAGCTTCTGCAGTTGATGTAGAGATAGACTTTTGCTTTTTACTAAACCAAGAAACTAGTCTTCCTCAAAGACACTGACAACTGCCTGAAGTACTTTTCCTGTCTATTTTGCATCCTGCAAAATCAGCATCTGAGTAACCACATAGATTAAAGTCAGACTCTCTAGCATACCAAAGGCCAAGTGATGGAGTGCCTTTCAAGTATCTAAAAATTCTTTTAACAGCAATGAGATGTGGTTCTCTGGGGTTTGCCTGAAATCTTGCACATAGACAGGTTGCATACATGATATCTGGTCTGCTAGCTGTTAGATACAAAAGTGAGCCAATCATACCTCTGTAGTTAGTTACATCTACCTCAATACCTTGATCAGGATCAAGCTTTGTAGCTGTAGCTATGGGAGTTGTAGCAGTAGCACTGTCTTGCATATTAAACTTCTTCAATAGATTCTTTGTGTACTTTGACTGATTGATAAAAATTCCATCATCAGTCTATTTAACTTGCAGACCTAAGAAATAGCTCATTTCTCCCATCATGCTCATTTGATATCTAGACTGCATTAGCTTTGAAAACTTCTCACACAATTTGGGGTTAGTTGACCCAAAAATGATATCATCAACATAAATCTGAACTAATAGCAAGTCTTTACCATGATTCAAGTAAAACAAGGTTTTATCAATTGTACCTCTTTTGAAACCACTTTCCAGTAAGAATTGAGCCAGAGTTTCATACCAGGCTCTTGGAGCTTTCTTTAGTCCATAAAGTGCTTTATCCAATCGATAGACATGATCTGGATATCTAGGATCAATGAAGCCAGGAGGTTGTTCAACATATACCTCATCTTCCAATTCTCCATTCAGAAAAGCACTTTTAACATCCATCTGTAAAACTTTGAATTGCTTATGGGCTGCATATGCCAGAAAAATTCTGATGGCTTCTAGCCTTGCAACAGGAGCAAAAGTCTCATCATAGTCTATTCCTTCCTGTTGAGAGTAACCCTTTGCAACTAGTCTTGCTTTATTCCTCACAATAGTGCCATCTGAATCTGTCTTGTTTCTGAACACCCACTTTGTACCAACAACTGATCGACCCTTTGGCCTTGGTACAAGTTTCCAGACTTCATTTCTTTTAAATTCATTCAGTTCTTCTTGCATTGCTGTAACCCAATCAGCATCCTTGAGTGCATCTTCAACTTTCTTAGGCTCCTCATTTGACAGAAAGTTATTATAGAGGCATTCATTTTGTGTTGCACTTCTGGTTTTAACACCTGCATCAGGATTCCCAATAATTAAATCAGGAGTATGGCTTTTGGTCCATTTCCTTGCTGATGGTAAATCATTTCTTGATTTGGATGCTCCCCCTTGATTGGTGTTATCTTCAAAAGAAGTAGAATTATTAGAAGCTCCCCCTGAGATAGTGCTATCTCCTCCTGAAGTGCTGTCAGGATTATCACTTGAATCTATTTCTGATGAATCTCCTCCTGATGTTTGAGTTGTATCAGTACTGATGGTATTATGCGGTTGCTCCCCCTCAACATTTGCATTATTTGAATCATCATAAGTAACTTGTGTTTCATCAGTCATTGGTCGATCGTCCGGATCTGACAGAGTATCAGTATCTGACATTACTTCATCAGAATTATTGGTAGCTTCATTTGCAAAGATCAAACTATCATGTGAGTCTTCAGCAATTCCTGTTATCTTCTTATCATCAAAAGAAACATTGATAGACTCTATGATTGTCCTTGTTCTTAGATTATAGACTTTAAAGGCTCTTGAACTTGGATAACCAATAAAAATGCCCTCATCAACTTTAGTTTCAAATTTCCCTAGCTGTTCAGGATGAGGTCTAAGAACAAAGCACTTGCAGCCAAACACATGCAAATGTTTCAGACTTGGCTTCTTCTCTTTAATCATTTGATAAGGAGTGACACCATGTCTGTTGATTAGAGTAATGTTCTGAGTGTAGCACGCTATGTTGACTGCTTCTGCCCAGAAATATGTAGGTAGTTTTGCTTTCTCCAACATTGTTCTGCCAGCTTCAATAAGAGTTCTGTTCTTCCTTTCAACTACTCCATTTTGCTGGGGTGTGCCAAGAGCAGAGAATTGTTAAACTATTCCTTTGTATTTGTAGAACTCTTCCATTAATGAATTCTTGAATTCAGTTCCATTATCACTTCTTAGAATCTTGACTTTGTACTTTGTGCCAGTTTCAATGAGTCTTACATGGTCCAAAAGTATCTCAGCAGTTTCATCTTTTCTGTGCATAAAATACACCCAGGTAAATCTAGTATATTCATCAACAATGACTAGAGTATACCTTTTCTTACTGATGGACATAATGTTGACTGGTCCAAACAAGTCAGGATGTAGCATGTGATATGGTTCATCAATCGAGGATTCAGATTTACTCTTGAATGATGTTCTTCTCTATTTAGCCTTTTGACAAGCATCACAGAGTCCATCAGGAGTATACAATGCCTTTGGTAATCCTCTCACCAAATCTTTCTTAACCAACTCATTGATGTTGTTGAAGTTGAGATGAGAAAGCTTCTTGTGCCAATTCCAACTTTCATCTACTGTTGCTTTACTGATGAGATATGTTGAGGGACCATCAGTATTGGTGTAGATATTGGCTTCATAAATGTTACCACGTCTTTGACCAGTCAATACAATCCTTCCAGATGTTTTACTGATCACTTCAAAGTGAGTTTCATTGAAGTTGACATGATAACCTCTGTCTGTGATTTGACTAACACTAAGCAAATTGTGTTTGAGTCCTTTCACGAGAGCTACTTTTTCAATGATGACATTTCCAATGATTATATTACCATATCCCAAAGTTTGTCCAATGTTGCCATCTCCATAAGACACTGTTGGGCCAGCTTTCTCCTCAAATTCTGATAGCAAGGTTTTGTTTCCAGTCATGTGCACAGAGCATCCACTATCCATGACTAACACATTTTTCTTTTTACCCTGCAATCAGAAACACAAAGAGCTCAGTTAGAATTTTTAAGAACCCACACTTGTTGGGTTCTTTTTGCATGCAATTTAACACTTTTAGCAGCAGAAGTCTTTTTAACAAAAGCAGTTCTGTCAGATCTAAATCCATCAGAATTTGCTTTGTCATTATCAGAATTAAAAGATGCATGCTTAGTATTCAGACTCTTTGTTCTACCAGAATTTGCACTTTTATTAAATTTTGGCAAGGGATCATAATAATTGTAGTACAAACTATGGTATTCTTCACATGTATAGATAGAATGCCATTTACTGCCATAGTGAAAACAAGGATTCTGTGGTTTATAAAATACTGATCTATTCCTAATGTCAGACCCAGGAACTACAGTAGCCTTCTTTTTACTCCTCCTGCAATCAATAGCAAGATGATTAGAGTTACCACAATTAAAGAATGTTTTCCTTGGTGCATTTGGAATATACTTATAATTATTTTCTTTGTTTATTCCAATTTTACCATTCCTGTTCCTCTTAGCAGTAGTGGTTTTCTCTCTATCTGTCGCTTCACAGATTCTGTCTCTGAGTTGTTTCTTAGAGAAAAAACCTAAATTTTTGACAGATTTAGACTTAGAATTTTGTGTAGAAGTAGATCCCTTTTCTAAAGTAGATTTGAGATTTTTTGGATACACGTACTTAATAGGTTTTAATTTGGTCTTTGTTGTGTCTATAACATGTCTATAGGTTTTTGGATTTGTTAACTCATTCACAACAACTCTTCCTAGTTTTGTTGTTTCAGCAGTAACAACTTTACCTTTATTCTTCTTTTTGTCCTCTGGTTTATAACCTAGACCCTCTTTCCAGTTTTTATCTGTGATAAGATCGTGTGTTTTCTTTCCAGAGTGTGTCCAGGTTCTGAGTTTCTCATTAGCTTCATTAAGTTCTTTTTCAAGTGCAGTACATTAAAACTCCATTTCTAGCTTCATGTGTTTAGCCTTATCATATTCATTTTGTACTTCTTCCATAAAGAGTAACTCAGCTTCTATATGACCATTTCTTTTAGTCAATTCTGACATCTCAGATATTATTCTAGCATTTTCAAGGGATTGACTTTTAAAAATAATATGCAGAGACTTTAAGAAAGATATTAACTCAGAAACATTATCAGTATCAAAATCAAAAACAACTTCAGGTACCTTATTTTCAGGAGCAGCAATCTTATCCACATTTGCCATTAATGCATAGTTCACCTTTACCTCTTCAGAGTCTGAGGAAGAGTCCATCCAATCCTTGCTTGATGAGATAAGAGCTTTGGTCTTAGCCTTTTTGCATTCAGTTGCAAAATGACCTATTCCAGCACAGTTGTAGCATTTTACTTTTGACTTGTCAAACTTGCTGCTTTTGCTTTCATTCTTCTTGTACCTGTTCTTGTCAGTATTGACAGGTTTCTTTTGAAAGTTGCCTTGTCTTCTAGCCTTTCTGAACTTCATCTTCTTGAAACCCTTGACTATCATAGAAACCATTTCCATCGTATCAGAATCAGTAGAGTCATCATCATTATCAGGATTTGCATCAGGATCTGATGATGAGTCATCAGTATTGGACTCAACAACTCTACTTCTCCTTCTTGAAACCTCCACGGTTTTTCCTTTTGATTTTGATTCAGCATTCAAAGCAACAGCCTTTGCTTTGTTGGTCTTCTTATTCTTCCTTTGTTCAACCTCAAGATCATGGGTTCTTAGCATCCCATAGACTTCATCAAGAGACACAGCATTAATATCATACTGATGCCTAATGATAGAGGTTTGAGTATCCTACTCCTCAGGCAAAGCTCTAAGAAACTTGGTGTTCGAGTCTTCTGGTTCATACTCTTTACCCACCAGAGATAGATTATTCAATAATGTCAGAAATCTATTATACAGATCAGTGAGGCTCTCATCAGATTTTGCATCAAACTGCTCGTACTCTTGAATCAACAGAGCCCTTCTATTTCTTTTGATAGATTCAGTACCCTAGCATTGAGTCTCCAAAGTTTCCCAGATCTCCTTAGCAGTTTTACATGCTATCACTCTGTTTGACATGACAGCATCAAGGCTATTATGAGCAATGTTCTTCACCTTTGCATCTCTGAGTACTTCAGCCTTTTCCTCAGGAGTCCATTCAGCCTTTGTCTTCTGAACATAGTGCTCAGGTATAGTATCTGTTCTAGCAACCAGTCTATTAGGGATATATGGTCCATCATATATTCGATCGAGATAGTTAGGATCAGTTGCCTCCAGATACATCAACATCTTTACCCTCCATGTGGGGTATTCAGCCTTTTTAAGAACAGGGATTTTAATACTTTCATACTTGCTTGTTGACATCTTAAGATCGTTTCTGATTGTAATTAATCAGTTTGCTCTGATACCAATTGTTGCCCAGTAATTAACAATTGTAGAAGGGGGGTTGAATACAATTGTATAAGATTTTTGACTTAAACAGAAATAATAACACAAGTATGAATAAATAATAGCTTTATTAATTCTGATATAAAACTGTTACAAACTCTCTCAAGAAATTCTTATGTTCTTGAGAGCTACTAGGTTACAAAATAATTCGTGTAAGCGATTACAATTAAGTAAAACCTAAACTGTGTTTATATACAGTACACAACTGCACTATCAATTACAAGATATATCAAATCAATTACATACGTCTCTTAGTACATATCTTGAATGATAGCTGCTTTCCTATAAATCAGGAACCGACATGTCAATCTTCCTAGATTCCTGGACTGATGTATATCCTCGTGTAATCCTGATCAGCTTCCAATCCTGATGATAACCTAATACTGACGATGCATTACTGATGACGTCATCATCAGTATCTGATCAGTAGTCCAGATCCTGATCATCACTTGAATCAATATCTAACATTTTACTGGATGGATAGAGGGTAAAAAAATAACAACTTTTTGTATTGGGTGCCATGACGGAACTCTTATATTAGATTAGATATGAGGTGTTCTTTATTGTTTGTTATATAAGGTGTTTGTTATGGAGTGCAACTCATATATATATATATATATATATATATATATAGAACACCTTATATGAAGAACGAAACACCATTATAACACTCATATTTAATCTAATCTAAGAGTTCCGTCCTGGCACCCAATACAAAAAGTTCTTATTATTTTACCTTATATCCATTCAGCAAGAAAAAAATCATTGTTCATGATGACGTCACTGCTGACGTCGTCAATGAACAGTGATTTTTTTTTGCTGAATGGAAAGAGATTAAAAAAATAAGAATTTTTTGTATTGGGTGCCCCTAGCGGGGCCATTGGATCTATTGGAATAAATGATTCCATAGTGTTCTTTATTTTTCTTTATATAAGAGTGTTTTTTATGGAGCAATGACCTATATATATATATATGTTATCAAATCATCTGATAAAAAATTTAAGCCTCCAAAATTCATGTTTTAAAAAAAATAATTTAAATTACTGAAAAAATGATATAATATTAAAAAGAATCTGTGCATTGCACGGGTTTTAAGCTAGTATATATTAATGATTGCAAGATTAGTTTTAAAGTAAAAGTTAACGTGTTTCAATTAGATAGAAGGTAACATGTTTTAAATAGATAGAAATATAATTGATTAAAGGTTATGGTATGATTTATGTTTTTAGTTATTTATAGAGGGTAATATATTAACTATAAGTAAACATGAAAAGACAATCAGCTAATTATCATTAATTATATTATGTTATTATTGATTGCAATATTAGTTTTAAAGTAAAAGGTAACGTGTTTTAATTCAAATAGAAGGTCCAGTCCCAAGGTACAGCCGTACAGATTGTGAGAGAAAGAAGCACATGTCATAGTGATCTCTCATAATTAGAATTTTAATATCATATTAAGTTATCAAGGTCTAAGAGTTAAAATTTATTAGGATCCTATATTTATTTAACTTAACAATAATCTTTATCCAAACACGTGTAATCCATTGAATTTATATTTTCATATATACTTTGAAATTTCACAAGGAAAATAGGAACAGCAGTTCTTCAAAGCGAATTTGCCAAAAAAAAAATTATCTACAACTTTTTTTAATAATTTATTTTATTTGAAAGTATTATTCGAATTTATACTAAAATATAAATCAAGTTTCCAGTTTTAAATTGTTGTACAAATTCTCGAAATTTTTTACCACAACTACGTACGAGTACATAATGTACATATTCTTTTCAACACTAGCCTCATAACTTTTGTAACATTACTTACATTGGAGCCATTATTCAATATTATTTGATAAATTTTAATTTTAATTTTTATGTATGATTGTTAGGGGAGAGCGGATGCGAGTTCGATGCGGTTTTACGGTAAAACTGCAACCGAACCGCATATTTTCGGTTTTTAAAATCAAAAACCTCAACCACTGGTTAGGTTTCGGTTTGGGATTCGGGTTCAAAAAGTTCGGTTCGGTTTTAGTTAAAAAACGTATTTAATAAAAATGAAAAAATTATTACTAATTAAATAAACAAAACTTCTTGGAGAAGGAAAAATAAAACTTCATGATTTTCGCCTTTAGCCTATCAAGTTCATTTAGCTTCTGTTGAGCAATTGCCAGTTCAGTTGTTCTGATAATTCTTCAATGTACCACAAAAATGAAAAAAACACAGAAGGTCAAACATTTGGTTCACTGATGCATATAATTAAATTAGTGTATGAAGACATCTATATATGCTCTAATATAATTTTTTTGGTAAGAACCAAAGGAGGAAAACTAAGTTTGCGAACAAGTCAGATGAATATAATTTTTCAAAATTTCAACTATACCTTCTCGGCAGGTTGGTACATCTTCCGAGATCATTGTTTAAAAAGATAATCTCCAATTCTGATAAACTCATTGCTTCAATGCTGTCATCAGCCTATTGGTTGTTCAGCTTGAAATGGTACTGTTTCTGGAGAAATCTATCCTATATTAACTAATTCAAAAGAAGGAAAAGAAATCCAAACTGGCAAACACTATACTGATTAGTGAATATTGATTACTGAATGTATATTTATGTATTTAATATTTCTAAAATTTTATATAAATAATAAATAAATGTATTTATTTATTTATTTATTTATTTTAATAATCGGATCGGTTCAATTTTTTGCGGTTCGGTTCTAACCTAAAACCGGACCCGGACCGAAAGTCTCGGTTTTTAAAAATCAAAAACCTCAACCGCGGGTTCGGTTTTGATTTTGATTTTTTCAGTTCGATTTTCATCGAATTCGATTTTGATTTTCGGTTTATTGGTCTTTTTGCTCACCCCTAATAATTGTCATTAGATCAAGTTATTTCTATTTGAGTTCTTAAGTTAGAATTTAGGAAATTTAACATAAATTATTATTGTAATAATCATTGTTTACTTTTGAAAAATCTCTAATCATTCTTAATTTCATTGTCCTTCTGTTTTGCATTTTTATTTACTTTTTTAGATTTATTTTTATTATTAAAATAATAAAAAGAATGAATATTAGAAAGTTTATTGAAATTATCAGGGGCGGCCCTGAGATTCAAGAGGCCCTAGGCGAACCTAAATTTTGGGACCCTAATTTTTTTTTTCCGGATACAAAATATATGCTTAAAATTTACTAATAAGACACACAAAAAACATAGTACGTAAAACAATTTCATTATTTTATTTAAATATAACACGTCTTGCATTTTTGGATGCAAAAGTATCAATTAAATTTTCATAATCAAGTTTCTGAACCATATCCTTTTCTATAGATAACATAGCTAAACCACTTAACCTTTCTTGAGACATGGTTGAACGAAGGTAGGATTTAATCATCTTTAATTTTGAAAAACTCCGTTTTGCATAATCAATTGTAACGGGTATTGTTAGAAGAATATGTAAGCAATCCAAGCATTTGGATAGCTACCTTCCATCTCTTTTATGTAACTTAACACAACTTTTGCCCACCTAGTATCTTCTGGAAAATTTCGACGCAATATACACAAGTCTTCATACAAATCATCGCTGTTCAAATCAGAAATCTCACCATGGTTTGTTATGTATAGTCATGTATACATTTACTTTGACTAAATTTATGTTCTTCCTAACATAGAATTTAATTTTTTGTTACTTCAGTAAAAACAAATATACAAATGCTCTACATAAAATAAATTTAGCAACTAGATACTAGTTTTAAATTTTTATGATACCCTTTTATAATTTTTTAATAATAAAAAAACGTATAAATTTTTTATAAAAATAATCAAATATAAAATGTATAGATATACCTACCTGTTAACTCGAATAACTTGTAGAAGGGGGGGTTGAATACAAGTTATATAATCGTGTCTGATTTTTGCTTGATTATATGAACAAGAACAAACGAATGAATCAAACTTTGTTTGTATTAAATAAATCAAATACAAACTCTACCAAAGGTGTACAATACCTTTAGCAGCTGCTGCCAATACAAATCTCTCTCTCTGTTTGTTTCGAACTCTCAAATACAAACCTTATACAGAGCTTCACACAATATGCACTCTACAATTCTCAATTCGCTCTTTTTACAATGATATTGAGAGAGTATTTATAATGCTACCTATCAACTAATAACAGAATTATAATCTATCTATGACAATGTTCTGCCGTCCAGTTGATAGTTTCCATCAATAGAGAATTCGTTTCCTTCACAATATCTTCTTGCTTGTTCACCAAACAAAGATCCTGTTTTATAGCACTTGCCAGTTTCTGTAGCATCCATAATGACATCATCAGTAACACGACTGATATCAGGATTTCCCATTGCATCAGGATCTGATCATCCCATCAGTATTTGATCAGGATCTGACTTGCTGTATAAGGATCTGCTCTTAGTTCCTGAAATGTAGTCTCTGACGCACCGTTCCTGACTAAACTCTACAGATTACTGTCTAACACATATATCCTATACAAAGTGCTAAATCCTTTATAAGATCAGGATTTAAAAGAAGTATAAGCAAAATTCTATTCTCAACATCACAACTTATGAATTATTCCTAACAATCTCCCCCTATTTATGCTTTAGAATCTGAAGCATAAATCTAAGTTGTAGATGTCAAAACATATAACAAAACAACCAGAATAGAATTTATGAATTTAAGATCATGAAGTTAAGTACCTCCTTCTTCAGATGTAGACATGTATCTAGTACTTAGAAGAAAGAATTCAACTATTTGATGCTTCTTTTCCTTTACCACTCCCATGATGAAATTTACCAACTCTGTCACCCTTAGTTCTGCTCCCAGTCTGTTTATCTCCCCCAGTCTGTTGTTGTTGTTGATTCTGAATTGTCTTTATTTCCCCCTTTTTGACATCAGCAACATTAATTCCAAGAGATTCAATAATAGAACAAATGAGATTCATCAGAACTGCTTGATTTTCCAAAATAGTGACTTGGTTATTTTCAAGAATTTTAAGTCTCGATTGAATATCACTTTGAGATTTCTGAATGTCCTTGTTCAGAATTGACTTCAATGTTGGAAGTGCTTGTTGTATCTTCAGAGTCAGATACAGAAAAAACCCGATCTTCAATCCTTGTAGAATAAGTTGCCTATAGAGAACGATATTCAAGTAATAATACTTGAGTAGAAGTACAAACATTTTCATCTTTCTGATCTGGAGCTGAAGTATGATCATCATGTCCTTCACCAGTATTATGTGTACTAACATCTACAAATCCTGACTCCTCCTTAGATTGATCAGATATTGTTGATGTCTCAATTCTAGCTGATATTGGAAGTACAAACAAAGGAATACTAGGATCATTAGGAATTTCTTCTGGTACTCATTGAGTAGAAGTTTGTCTTAGCCTTTCACTTCTTCTGTTGATGATTCCTGCAAGCCTTTCTTTCTGTTTCTGAGCTTTAACTTCTGGCTTTGCATTGTGATGTGCTAAGTCATTCTTCTCATACATCTTGATAAAAGAATAAGTACCAGCATCCATACCAAGATTTTTAGACCAAGATTCAGGAAAAACCTGATTCCAGAAATCAAACGATGGTGGTTTCCTAATTTTCTCTCCCTCACTATGGAGTTGATCATCCATACCCTCATTCTCACTTTGACTATCTAAAGTCAACACTCTTTCTACCTCTCCCTTTGCCTGGTCAGGAGCCAGCCTCTCTGTGTGTGGATCTATGTCCATCTTTTCAAGTATATCACTCAAATTTGGATAAGTGCTCTCATGACCTACAAAAAAATAGGGGTTAGAAGAAGTTTTTATACCTAAACTCACATGGAGAGAGGGTTCCTCATATGGCATGGGGCTTGAGGTTTTCTCCAAGGAGTGAGCTACTATAGTCTCTGAACTCTTACAAACATCTACTTTCTTTCCAGAAACTACAGGCTCCAGTATACCACTTTTAGGTTTTACACTAGACTCTGATGTCTTCAGTAATACTTCATTAGACACCATAGCTAGTATGTCACCGTCTTTAAGTGTTGATTGCTGAGACACACCCTCAAGATGGATAGACTCTGAAAGAACAATATTGGTTTGATCTTCAGAAAAATCAATCAAAGTCATTCCTCCCATATCATAGGGTTTCTCACTTGCAATTTCAGTCATCACAGAAGACCTTTCAGCATCATCAATCACAGTTCCTGAGTCATCCAACATCTGACTAAATAGTTCTTGTGTTGCAGTGACTGTGATCTGATCTATACTACTATTCACCACTGGTGCAAAAGTATCTTCTGATGACTGCTTTCCTCTATCAACTACCTCCTCTTGTTCACCTTGAGCTGAAGCATCTTCAACAATGACATCATTGTCAAATAGATATGCATGAAGTGATTGAAGTGCAACATGCTTAGGAAGTCCAAATTTCTTGTGCAATTCCTTTCTGACTGATACATAGAAGTACATCTTTATTAAATCAAGCCTTTGATGTAACAGTCCATATTCTCCAGGAAATGAAAGTTTGGGAACTCTTTCAATTAGGAAATCTAGAACAGGCCTGGAAAGCTTCACTTTTAGAGAAATAAGTTCCATAGCCAGTCTGTTTGTCACTGTTGTTTCCCATGAAGAATCAAGATCCAGATCTCTCTTGTCAGATACTGACATGGATATAGCCTTATTTGTAGAGACCTGCATAATGTTAGTTGGACTTGACACTGTATGTGTAGGTGACAAATGAGTCTTTCTCCTTGTTCTCCTAGTATAGTGAGCAACAGATTTATCTTGAGAAGACTCAAGAGGTGTAGACACAGAAATGATCCTGGGATGAGATCCTTTTTTAATAGACACAATCTTTTGAGAGACAGTATCCAGTAACTGTTTTCCCTTTTTAAGAACTACAGCCTTTTGGGAGACTGCAGCCTGGATCTGACTAGCTGTTTCATCTCTTTGTCCTAGCTTAGAAAGTTGAATTGTAGCCTTCAATTCTGCTCTCTCAGCAAGAGATATATTATCATCATCTTCACTAGAACTACTACTTGAAATGACAAATCTTCTCTTCCTTACAACTGATGTCTTTTGAGAAACACCAGAGGTTGGCTTCTTTGAAACAATAGGCTGTGGATCAAAATTTGGTTCTAGACTTGTTTCATAGACTGTAATGTTTTTGGCTACTTGGGTAGACACAGGGGGGTTCTCCCCCAATTGGGATTCCTGAGTCATTTCACCACCAAAGAAAGAAGAATTATAGATAGTAGGAAGATGAGTTCTTAGAAGTACCTGAACATGATTTGGATAGTATAATGCAGGTATTTCATCTAGATTCTGTTCATTGTCCTTCTTTGTAATGTCAGAGAAAATTCTCTTTTGCCATACATAAGAAGAAACACAATATTCTCTACCAAATCTAGCTTCAACATCAGGAATGAAATGGTTAATAAACAGTTGCATGAATCTGTGATAATAAACCATATTCCTGTCATGATCTCTTGACCCAAGCTTAATACACATCTGACTTAAGATAATGTTATCCAAATTAATTACTCTGTTATAAAACAAGCTATATGCAATATATGATGTAACAGCAGTAATTTGTTGAAAAGAACTACATTTACCAGTAAAACATTTAGCAATTTGATCAAAGAAGAAAGGCCATTCTTTCCTAAGAAAGGATCTATTTAACTGGCTCATGTTATCTAGAGGTCCATTATAACCTAGTTCAGATAACATAGTTCTCACATCATCATCAAATGGTACATTCTCAAAATATGTACTAACAGGTAAGTGAAGTACTGAATTAACAACCGATTCAGTAATATCAAATGAGTCTTGTCCTAAGTGTAGAACAATCTTACCTGATTGACTATGAGTAGAATCAATTACCTCAGCATTCTCCCAAGCTTGTGAAACAGCTACTTGATTAATTTGAGGAGATGCTGTCAAGGCATAACTTAATGGTCCTTTCGCCATAAAGTCCAGAATTGGGTGAAAATCAGTTGACACCCCTTCCTTGTTGGTGATAGCTGCAACATGATTGTTCATCATAAAATCAAAGTCACCAAACTTGAAAGCTACTGATTTGGGTAGTCTTCTTTGAGTTGCCATTTTGATCTGAAAAGAAATTAAGAAATCTTTGAAATTGATTAGTGATTTTGAGAAATCTAGAGTGTTTTTGCTTTAGAGAATGAAATTAGAGAAAGCAATTACACGATTAGAATGTCAAAATAATTATATTTCAAAAATTCTTCAGACCCATTATCCCACGTTGACACGTAGGTTGACAGGTGTCAGTCCCTGAAAAATACAGTTACCCACGACTTTTGGAAAATAAAATCCAAAATTAATTTCAAGTAAATTAAATCAAGGTAAAATCAAGATAAAAATCAATACTGATCAGCTTCCTTTTCCTGATGTGATCTTCTCATCAAGATAATCACACGATTCAATGTGATTTCTGAATAAAAAGAATTACTAATCCTGATGTGAACACACTTGTATTCCTGATCAATATCATCCTGATTCCAGAGACTAAATTGAGTTTCCACGTGGCATTTTCTTTTACCTGTAAAAGAGATAAATAAAATCTGAACAAAATCAATTGGTTAAATTCTTTCAATATTTCTTGAAAATACAAGAAATACAGTCACACATAATTATGACTGACTGCATTGATATCTCCCAAACGACTGTTCAGCTTCTCATGTCTTTCTATAAAAGTAACCGACGTCTTATGCCATTCTCCAAAACCTTTTCATTCTTTTCTCTTTCCATCATGACTTCCAACCCAAATCTTCATATGAACCCTAGCTTTTGGTTCATTACCTCTGAGAAGTTCTTTTCTCTTGATGATCAGGAGCAAGTAAACTATCTTTTAGAAGAGATGACTTTTCTCATCGAGTCAGATATGGTTGGTCTTAACTCAGATGATTTCTACGAATCTCCTCTAGAACATCTACCAGTTGGATACAATTCTCCTCTAATCTCTTCACACCTTGAGGATGAAGAATTTGACGAAGAGTATGAGGTTGATCTTGATGGAGATGCTATTCATCTTCTTCAATAAGCATGAAGATGAGTCAGCTGCTTTCATTCAAGTCGCCCAGACAAGGAATCCAATCTTGAGATGCTCCTTGTCCTGAAGTCGATCGTTGAGGACTGAAGCAGTAACAACTTTAGACAAGAATAGAATTATCAGTAGTAATTAGACAAAAAGAAGAATTGTATTTCATTTCCATGTATGTAATGCTTTGGATTAATGAAAATACAAGTTTTCTTATTATCTACTTGTCTATTGTTGTTTATTGACTGACCTGAATAATTATATAAATTATCAATATGCATGTGATAAAACTTGCTAACATAGACTTTAACAAAACTCAGAATTGAACCACTGAATAACATGAACTTCAGAATTTGAAACAGTAAGTCACACAAATTTCACAATCCTGATACTGACGATACAATCCTGATGTCAATACTGATTACGTCACCATACTGATAGCAATCCTGATGTTTTATTAATAAGTCTATCATACTGAAATTTATCAAAGTAAAATGTTACAGCTTAAGCATTTAACAATCAAGTATAGATCCTGACAATTATATCAAGTCTATAAGCTGAAACAACATACCTTGGTACTTGTGCAGATGTTAAAGATCTAAAAATTTAACATTCCTAACTCACTAACCAATCTAATGAATGTAGCCTCATCAAGTGGTTTAGTTAAAATATCTGCAAGCTGTTTGTCAGTAGGAACAAAATGAAGTTCCACAGTACCATTTTCAATATGTTCTCTAATAAAATGATACCTGACATCAATGTGCTTAGTCCTTGAATGTTGAACTGGATTTTCTGCAATTTTGATAGCACTAGTATTATCACAAATCATAGGAATATTACTAAGTGTCATACCATAGTCCATCAACTGATTTATTATCCAGAGGAGTTGAGCACAACAACTGCCTGTTGCAATGTATTCAGCTTCTGCAGTTGAGGTTGAAACTGATTGCTGCTTCTTGCTTGCCCAAGAAATCAATCTGTTTCCCAAGAATTGACATGTACCTGGAGTGCTTTTACTGTCTATTTTACACCCTGCATAATCAGAGTCTGAATAGCCAATTAGGGAGAAATCAGATTCTCTTGGATACCACAAACCAAGATTTGGAGTTCCCTTGAGATATCTAAAAATTCTCTTCACAGCAATTAAATGAGATTCCTTAGGATCACATTGGAATCTAGCACATAAACAGGTAGAGAACATTATATCTGGTCTACTTGTAGTTAGATATAACAGTGAACCTATCATGCCTCTATAGCTAGTGTTATCAACACTCTTTCCCTTAGGATCAGAGTCTAGCTTAGTGGCTGTTGCCATGGGTGTCTTTGCAATTGCACAATTTTGAAAGTCAAACCTTTTTAAAAGATCTTTGATATACTTTGACTGATTAATGAAAATACGAGTCTCAGTCTGTTTGACCTGCAAGCCTAAAAAGTAATTTAGTTCATCCATCATGCTCATCTGATACTTAGACTGCATAAGCTTGCTAAACTTAGCACATAACTTTTCATTAGTAGAACCAAATATAATATCATCAACATACACTTGAACTAAAATCAAATCACCTTTTATCTTTCTAAAGAATAGAGTTTTGTCAATTGTACCTCTTGGGAAGCCATTATCAAGAAGAAATTTAGACAAAGTCTCATATCATGCTCTTGGTGCCTGCTTTAGTCCATAGAGTGCCTTGTCAAGTTTGTAGACATGATTTGGAAAATTTGGATCAACAAAACTAGGTGGTTGTTCCACATACACTTCCTCATCAAGCTTGCCATTTAGAAAAGCACTCTTTACATCCATCTGGTATACCTTGAATTTTGAATGAGCTGTAAATGCAAGAAACATTCTGATTGCTTCCAATCTTGCTACAGGTGCAAAGGTTTCATCATAGTCAATTCCTTCTTCCTGAGAATAACCCTTGCCCACTAGTCTTGCTTTGTTTCTTACAATCATACCAGATTCATCCAGCTTGTTTCTGAAAACCCATTTAGCACCAACAATAGATCTATCTTTAGGTCTTGGTACCAGTTTCCAAACTTTGTTCCTCTCAAACTCATTCAATTCTTCCTGCATTGCTATTACCCAATCAGGATCCTGTAAGGCTTCTTTAACGTTCTTAGGTTCATTCTTTGAGAGAAAACAACTGTACAAGCATTCATTTTGAATTGATCTTCTAGTTCGAACACCACTATTTGGATCACCAATTATCAAATTCTCAGTATAATCCCTTGTCCATTTTCTAACAGGTGGTAGATTGCTCCTGCTAGACTCTCCCCCCAAGTTAGTGGTATCTCTTATAGAAGAACTTTCTCTGCCTTCAAAAGCTCCACCTTGATCAGTAGAATCAGTGGATTCAATACTGCTGCTAGTTTCTGATCTTCCTTCATTAGACTCTGAAGGAGCAGTTCCTGATGAAGTAGACTCTGAAAGACTAGTCTGATCCTGACCAGTACTGTGTTCTCTTTGATTGAATTGCTTCCCGTCAACATTAGCATTCCTTTGAGAAGAAATAGAGATTTCCTCTGGAGAACCTTCATCATCACTGGAGAGAATCTCAGAATACTTAAGATTTTCAAATTCCAGATTGTCATCGCTTTCATCAGTTTGTAAAATTCCAAACTTCTTATCATCAAATGCAACATGAATTGATTCTATAACAATGTGAGTTCTGAGATTGTATACTTTGAAGGCCTTTGATGCTGAATATCCTAGAAAGATTGCTTCATCCGATTTGGCTTCAAATTTTCCAAGTTGTTCTAGATGAACTTTCAGGACATAGCATTTACATCCAAAGATGTGAAAGTATTTCACACATGGTTTCTTTCCTTTGATCATCTCATAGGGAGTCTTACCATGAGCATTTACCAAGGTACAGTTTTGAGTGAAACATGCAGTGTTGATAGCTTATGCCCAGAAATAGGTTGGAAGCTTTGCATCTGCAAGCATGGTTCTTGCTGCCTCTATAAGAGTTCTGTTCTTTCTTTCTACTACACCATTCTGCTGAGGTGTTCCAGGTGCAGAAAACTGTTGAGTAATTCCTTTGTCTGCACAATACTCCTCCATTGTTGAATTCTTAAATTCTGTACCATTGTCACTTCTGAGCACTTTGACCTTGTACTCAGAGCTATTTTGAATATTTTTGACAAGTTCAATGATTTGCTGAGGAGCTTCATCCTTGTTGTGTAGAAAGAATACCCATATGAACCTTGTGTAATCATCCACTATAACTAGAGCATATCTTTTCTTGCTGATAGACATAATGTTTACTGGACCAAATAAATCAAGATGCAGCATGTGAAATGGTTCAGTAATTGAATTTTCTATCTTGCTCTTGAAAGTGGTTCTTCTTTGTTTTCCAAGCTGACAAGCATCACAAAGTCCATCTTGCACATAATTTGCCTGAGGTAGGCCTCTCACCAGATGGTGCTTAACTAGTTGATTAAGCTTCTTGAAATTGAGATGTGAGAGCTTCTTGTGCCAGTTCCAGCTTTCATCATTTGATGCCTTACTGTAAAGACATCTGACAGTTCCTTTAGATGTGTCACAAAAGCTAGCTTCATATATGTTACCATGTCTCTGACCAGTCAGAACAATGTCTCCATTCTTCATATTCAAGATTTTGCATCCTTCACTGTCAAAGATTGATTGGTAACCCTTATCACCCAGTTGACTTATGCATAAAAGTGTGTGTTTCAAGCCTTCAACCAGTGCTATGTTTTCTATGATGACATTTCCCAAAATAATTGAGCCATATCCCAGAGTTTCTCCTTTGTTGCCATCTCCAAAGGATATAACTGGGCCAGCTTTCCTCTCAAACTTTGTAAGCAGGGACTTCTTTCTAGTCATATGTCCAGAGCATCCACTGTTCAGGATAATTGAATGCTTCTTTCCAGTGCCCTGAAAACAAAAAGTAGCTAGTTAGAATTTTTTAGGACCCAACTTTGATTGGATCCCTTCTTACTAACTTTTGAACCAACAGGCTTTGAAGATTTTGCTTTTAATTTACCTATTGCAGAGTCAACCTTAGACTTTGATTTCACAAACTGTTTGTGACTAGGAGTTTCAGATTTCAGAGAATAATATTCATAATACACTTCATGATATTTCTTACACATATAAATGGAATGAAGTAAACTACCACAATGATAACAGGGTTCTTGTGGTTGGTATTGAATTCTTTGAGTCTTGGGGAATCTGGACTCAGTTTTCCAAGAAGGTTTTTGATTGCAGTCTAGGGCCAAATGATTATGATTTCCACATTTATAGCATTTCTTCCTAGGTGCATCAGGTACATTCTGGTAATTATTCTCTTTTTTAATACCTTCTTTTCCATTTCTATTTCTTCTAATTTTGCTAGACTCTGAAATACCTTCTAGTCTTTGTTTCAACTGAGACTTAGACAGAAAACCTATGTTGACATTCTTAGATTTTTCTAACACTCTCTCATCTGAATTGCTATTGTTAATTCTTTTGTGCACAACTGGGGTACCTTTAGAATCAACAAATTTAACATGTTTAGGTTCAGAAGCTATCTTCTTACCTTCAGACTTAGATGTGCTAGCTTCAACTTTACTATCATGATTGACAATAGCTACAATATCTTCTTGCCTAGCCTTATCAAAAACTAAACCATTAACTTTACCAAGAATTTGATTTTCAATGATTTCTTGAGTCTTGTTACCAGAATTGTTAATGGTTTTAATCACATCTCTCTCTTCCTCTAGTTCTTTTCTGACATAGTCATAAGCCTCAAGAATAACACTATAATCATGCTTAGCTTTATCAGAACTTAACCTATATTCTTCCATTTGAATTAACTCAGATTCAAGAAAATTATTTTCTACTAAGTAATTCATCATTCTTAGCCTTAAGTATATTTCTCACTTTAGCATCCTTAAGAACGTTCTCCTTTTTCTTTATTTGTCCATTCAGATTTAGGCATCTCTACTATATGTTCTGGAACAACTTTTCCTTCGACAGTTGCTTGAGGAACAAGCCTTGTTGGAACAAAAGGCCCATCTCTGATTCTATCAAGATAATCAGGATCTGTTGCTTCCAGGTGATGCAACATCTTCACATCCCATAAAGTATATTCGTTTCTCTTGAGCATAGGTATCTTAGTATTACCATCCTTGTAACCAAACATGATTGCAGATCTTTATGATTATTTGAAATCAACCTACTCTGATACCAATTGTTAACTCGAATAACTTGTAGAAGGGGGGGTTGAATACAAGTTATATAATCGTGTCTGATTTTTGCTTGATTATATGAACAACAACAAACGAATGAATCGAACTTTGTTTGTATTAAATAAATCAAATACAAACTCTACCAAAGGTGTACAATACCTTTAGCAGCTGCTGGCAATACAAATCTCTCTCTCTGTTTGTTTCGAACTCTCGAATACAAACCTTATACAGAGCTTCACACAATATGCACTCTACAATTCTCAATTCGCTCTTTTTACAATGATATTGAGAGAGTATTTATAATGCTACCTATCAACTAATAACAGAATTATAATCTATCTATGACAATGTTCTGCCGTCCAGTTGATAGTTTCCATCAATAGAGAATTCGTTTCCTTCACAATATCTTCTTGCTTGTTCTCCAAACAAAGATCCTGTTTTATAGCACTTGCCAGTTTCTGTAGCATCCATAATGACATCATCAGTAACACAACTGATATCAGGATTTCCCATTGCATCAGGATCTGATCATCCCATCAGTATTTGATCAGGATCTGACTTGCTGTATCAGGATCTGCTCTTAGCTCCTGAAATGTAGTCTCTGACGCACTGTTCCTGACTAAACTCTACAGATTATTGTCTAACACATATATCCTATACAAAGTGCTAAATCCTTTATAAGATCAGGATTTACAAGAAGTATAAGCAAAATTCTATTCTCAACATCACAACTTATGAATTATTCCTAACACTACCTTACCTCTAAAAATTGGGACCCTTGGTTTTTGGGGGCCCTAGACACAAGACTACCTCACCTATAGCCAGGGCCACCCTGGAAATTATCATATAGAAAATTTTCTTAAATTACTACGAATCTTGTCTTAAGTTTATAAAGAACAAACTAAGACTTTCTTTTAAACAATCTCGCTGCGAGGTAGTTACTAGTAGTACGTTGACGTAATAATGGTGGATTCATAGTGAGAAATGTTATAGTCACAAATATTGTGCCTGTTTGGCTCAGCTTATTTTAAGGACTTATGGACTTATTTTCGGATAAAAATTTTATATTTTGAAAATTTTCTTTTATACAAGTATTTAATGTATCTTTGAGATTCAATAAGTTGTAAAAATAAGTTTGTTAGGCCGAATACACATATATAATCAAGTTTGTATGAGAGAATAACAATTAACACACGTTTAAATAATCAAAAACTGTATGGAATTAATAACTCCTCTCTCAGTGTTGTAAAATATCACAGAGAGCTGCTTAGGTTATAATGAAATGATAATACGTTTTTCGATACCCTTCTAGGGTTAACCTAACTGTATTTATAAAGATATACAGCTACAGTACAATTGATAATTGATACTCCTATAAATCAGCTATACAAATGTTATCAATTACGATTGTTACACGTCTTCTTAGTCAATACGATGTCTTCGACAGCTATCTAATCTTCAAAGATATCGCTTCCATAATTATCTTCAATTATTCTTCAAAGTCTGATGATGACCAGTAGACGCTTCCTCCTGACAGAGTTTATCAAACTCTGTCGAGCTTCCATCTGTCAGAGTTTAATTAAACTCTGACCGCTTCCAATTTCCAGTTAAACTCTGATGAACCTCTGTAACACTTAAACACTGACATTACTCACATCAATTATATTTAACAATCTCCCCCAACTTGTTCATTAGCAAAAATGCACAAGTTAATAATAATTGATGATGTCAAAACAATTAGACAAATACAGTGTTTAATAAATAATCAGAGTTTAAACTTCTACTTAAACAAAATTTACAGAAAAAAGAAATACTTACAGAGCTTTATTTACTTAATTTCCTCAACATCTGGTGTTGATCTGAGATAGTCTATAAGCAATCTTCTTTCTGCATTCTCGAGTTCTATCTGCATGATCTTTTTAATCTCTTTAATTTCAAGATCATCTTCACCAGTCTGATAGATTGCAGATCTGAGAGAATATATTTTGTTCTTCCTCATGTCATTACCTAGTCTGATAAAATGTGCTTTCTCTAACTTCGGATTAAAATCTAAAACAATTATACCCAGATCTGTCTTCAGTCGAGCACTATTTTTCTTCATCTCAACGATCTTCCCATGATAATCTCTGTATTTTGGAACATACTCACTTGTGTATTTTGTACCACTAATTGCCTTACTTTCAACATCTTATTCCTTAGCACATTAGTAGCTTGCTGAGTCCTTTGATTTTTTACTTTGAAGAGATATAGAACATATTCCAATTCTTCCCATAGCTTCAAATCAATGTCATTCTCACCAACTTTATACACAGTCCCATCAGCCATGAAATACATCAAAAAATCTTTCTTCAAACTCTTTTGATGAATCAACTGTACTGATTCTAGTCTGTCCAAACTCTCCTGTGGAACACCACGTCCTGGAACAGCCAGTGATGAAGGATCTAGAGGACTAGTATTCACTCTAATTTCTCTATCTAAGCCCAAGCCAGATGTATCTCGACTTTGCTTGGACATACAAGCTCTGCCTTGTAGGAAATTAGTACCTCCAGTCTTCAGAGTTTGATCAGGAATAGTTGGTTTTGCAAAGAACATTTGCATCTGAGTAGACAATGGTTTCTGTACAACTTGTGTAGCAACAGAGGTTGTATGCACTTTCTTCGAAACCTTTTCTTCTTCAACAATCTTACCTTTCAGCTTCCATTTAGCATCTTCTATTGGTTTCCTAGACAATAGTAAATTCTGATCAGCACCAACATTTTCTTTAATAACAATGCCTTTTTGAACAGGCCTAGGAGCTTTCTCATTCTTCTTTAAATTTCCAGACTTCAAAGCTTTTTGATGTTCTTCTTGTAAATTCTTCTCTTCAGCTTGAATGTCTTCAATTGTAACTCCTTCTTCATTCTCTTCAATAAACAGTCTTGCAGCCAATTCTTCATCTGTCTGTGGATTATCAGTGAATAACAAGCTCTTAGTCTTTGAAGTACCCTGAACATCAATATTTATTCCATCAGACTTTGTAGAAGACTTGCCAGATCTCAGACTCATATCTTTACCAGCTTTTGATTTTAATCTCTTTTCTTGGTCATTTGCTCCTCCATCTTCAGCATCATCCTTCTTAGTTAGAGTTTGAGATTGCCTGCATTTGAACTTAGCAACTCTCCCCCCCTTTTTGACATCATCAGGAATCAATAAAGATGTGATCAATTCCAATGAGACAGCAATAGTCAATCTTACCAGACAAGGTAGTTTGATTCTCTTCCACTTTACTAAGCCTTTTAAACAGAGTTTTTTGATCTTTAGAAAAAGTCTAAAACTTCAGTTTATTATCTCTCTGCAGAATCATGTCTCTTTGAACAACTTCAGCTCGCAGATTAGTTATTGCTTTTTGAGAATCATCAAACCTGTTATTAAGAGTCTTGACTTGAACAACAGTGGCTTTCAGACATGAAAGAATCTCTGGATTTGAAATCTTTGTAGCAGTGCTATGCACAAAAGCAGCTGCTCTTCCAGCAGGAAAAATGCAAACTTCTTTATACCAATTCTTCGAAAATTTGACTAAATGTTCTTTTTCAATTCCACGTTGATTTGAAGGTCCAGAAAAATCAGTTCTCTTTGCATCAGTTTGTACTGGTTATCTCTGAGAAGAATTAGACTCAGTACTTCCTTCAGCTTCAACATTGAGTTCAGTATTTTCATTTTCAACTGGATCAGTCTCAGCAATATTCACTATAGCTTCAACTTTTTCAGCAGGAGTCTCTGTAACTTCAATATCTTCAGCAAAAGTCTCCTCAGTATTCTCTGTAGTGTGCTCTCTATCTTCAACAAACTTTGCAATCACAAGAACTTCATCCACAGGCTCAGAAATTACAGCCTTGGTTGATTGATCAATTTCTTCACCTTGTTCAGTAACTTGGTGAGCATCAGAGAATAATTCAGTATGTGTTGCTACTGTTTCATCAAGTACCACAGTAGGTTGATCAGCTACACCAGTTTCTTCAGAGTTAGCAACAACAGGCAATGAGATAGGAACTTCAATGTCATCAGAGAATGGAATGAACACTACACCATATATGGTCTTTACCAACACCTAAAACCAGTGTTGGCATGTAAAATGTAGCCTTAGATGGCTTATTTTTGGAATAAGCCAACACTGTATTTCGATGTTGCAATTGATGTCAACATATGTTGCCTTAAATATTTTTTATTAACAAAGCCAACACTTGTAGGATGTTACCATAGATTACCAAAAAAAAGTGTTAAAAAGGGGGGAAAATGGAAGTCTTAGTGGAGGGAAATGGAAAATTTAGTTGGGGGAACTAAAATTTTGGGGGCCGCCTAAATTTATTCTAACACAAAATAGAAAAAAAAATACATTCTCTCACTCTCTAACACTCCGTACAGGTATCTCTCGTTCTCTCTTCTCTCTCTCTCTCTCTCTCTCTCTCTCTCTCTCTCTCTCTCTCTCTCTCTCTCTCTCTCTCTCTCTCTCTCGTTCTCTCTCTCTCTCTCGTTCTCTAAAATCTTCTCGCTCTTGCTGTGGATTCTCTAAACCAGGTATTCTCTATCTCCTGTTTCTCTCTCTATCTCTCTCATTCTCTCAGTGCTCTCTCATTCTTAATCATTCATGTTCTTATTCAAATTTGAAGCTAGAGTTGTGTGGTTATTGTTAATTTAAGATTTGTAAACCCTAAAATTTGGGGATTTTTAATTTTTCAATAATATGAAAAACCCTAATTTCAATTTTTTAAAATTTGGGGATTTTTAATTTGAGCATTAAATTTATTTTGTAGGTGAGAAGGGAAGGAGAATTAGGGAGCTGACATGCGCTATTGCTCAGGCTGAGTCTCTCCGATACAAGCTTCTTGGAGGATTGGCTGTTAGAAGGTATCTTGTGCTTGACTTTGACTAATTGTTCTTAAAGCTTTTTTTAATGATAATTTGTACTTTGTAAAATGCACAACTTGGTGATTATATTGTTACTAAAGTGTTTGAGTTGTAATTTGGTAAAATTCTAAATTTATATGTTATGTATATTATATTGTCACCTACAAAGCAAATCGGAACAACTATTTACCAATTTTGTGTCGGAAGGTGAAATTTAATATTAATATTAAATTTTTTGATTCTCAGCAGGGTACCCCATTACCTTCTTTCCTAGTTCTAAAAAGTCAACTGAATCTAGCCTTGTCTGATTGATGAATTCTGTCAAAATAATTCATTACCATTGCTGGTTTTTTTATTAAATTAAATTGAAGGGGTCTTGTAAAGAAATTGGATTTGAGTCAGGTGCTGTATATTTTGGATGTGATATCTGTTAAGTATTGATCTTTAAACTTTAAGTAATTACTCATGTTGATGACACTGTGGATCCCGTAAGGGATCTAGAGACTATAATTGAAAAGTTACGGCTCAAGGTGATGTTACGGCTCAAGGTGATGTTTGTATTTCCAGAAATTTGCAAAATTAATTTATTTACTTTTTGAAAGTACCAATAATTCAATACTGGATACTACGTAAGTTTGAGCAAAGTCAAAAGGATAAGTAACTGTTGCAGTAAATATTAAAATCTATTTTCTTATAATTAGGTAGTAATTTAACCATTTAGCTGCCACATTTCGGCGGACAGGTAATATGACCTGAACTGCCATTCATATTGGGCAAGAAGTGTATGTTTATAGAGATATTGGGATCAATTGTTTTTTATTAGGATGCTTTCATTGTTTTTTAGTCTTAGAATCTCTGTATATATATGGATACTTTTTTTTGAAAGATAAGCACTTTGTTTCTGAATATTAGATTAGCTAAACAGGGCTGTAAACTCTCATTTAATATGGAGCATAAGTCAAGATTTTTTTATCTAAATCAACAGCTTACTTTCAGTTAAAGGTCTAGACCAACTTCTGCTCTCCGTAATTGTTTTATTGACAATGTTTTATTGTCTTGGAAAGTGTAGTTTGATGATTGATTTTTCCATCAGATAACCTTTGTTAACTCAAAGCACTAATTCTCAACTTATCTGTTAAAATTGTTATACCAGATCCTTAACTGAATAATTTATTTCAAATACTTTTAAATATCAATTGTGCTCCTTATGTTAAAAGTTGATTCTGAAATGTTCTTATCTTTGCAACTGTAGGATCTCGAGTTCATGGCGAGAACTATAGAGGATGTTGAGAAGAGCATGAAGAGGAGCAATGACAAGCAACTTAAAGTAGAGCATGAGTTGTGTGTGAAGGTCTGTGGAACTGACATTTGTCAACATTCCTATTCAGATACACGCCCTATTCAGTGAGGTATTCTATGTTAACATAATTGAAGTTGTCCATTGACCACATACATGTGATGAACAAATTCATTTACTAGTTGTTGTTGTTACATTGAGCTGAGGTAGTTCTTTATTGGCTTGACATTCTTTGTTGTTTTTGTAATTGACTGGACTAGCTACTTTTTTATCGTACAATACCTTCAGTAGAAGACTTAAGTCGGATTTAGTTTGGTATTACACATTAGTGTTTGTATGTAGTATATGCTTACATTTCGTGATTTGCTTGCTACATCTTTTTTGTGTGCTCACTGTGATGTTTGCTTTTACTATCATGCGAATTTGTGACAGATGTTTGCTTCTGTGAATGTTGAAATCCAATTGGTAAGCAGTTTATTAGTGGCTTTGTTTCAGGGGAAATATGGTGGATGCCTTTCACTTGCATATAATGCAGACAAAAGAGCTAGGTACCTGTCTTTTGCGGCAGGTTAGAGGTTGCTCATTTTTCTACATGAAAATTATCAATGTCTACATAGTGATTGTTGTCAGCAATGCTAATGTAGCTTGCACCTTCAAGTTTGTCATTGAGGTAGTCATATTATTGTTGCTATTTATACCACTTATTCAATCTGAACCCTGAAAGTTGTCATTTGTGAGGTAGCATGTCTCATCTCATGTTTGTCTTTTCCCAAACATTTTAGTCCAATATTAAGTTAATTTTTATAGAAAAAGAAGGGATTAAAATTTTTATATTAAAACAAACATATAGATGACGTGAAATTCATGTGTTAGCCAAATTAAGGCAGCTTCTAGTTTAATGGTAGGAATTTGAATCATGTATCCACTTAGCATGAAAAGCATTCAACGAAAAACCAATATATTATTTTTTTAAAGGTAAGATTTGTGTAGTAAGATATTTTAGTATGTTAGAACTTCTCTAGAACTCAAATAATTAGCTTTCTAGTATTATACAAAATCCAACTTTTAAGTTAGACGATTGATTAGTGAATTATTTACCTGTTATTATTGTTGGGTGTTTCTTTATTTTTGTACATGCTTTTTTGCACATGCTCTATCGAAAAGAATGCTAGTTGGACCCTGTTTTGCTGCTTTTGTTATCTCCATCTTGTGTGCCTACCTGTTTTTCTTATGCTTGTAGGTAGCTCAAATATTTACTTGCACTTTAATACTTCTGCTGCAAATTGGGAACACTTTTTGCAAGCTTCCTGGTGGCCATCTAAAACCAGGAGAGAATGGCAATATATCTAATGATTTAAAGTTTACGTTACCTTTAACCATGTTTGTTTACTTGCCGTTTGTTTACTTGGTTAATATTTTCTTTCTCCTAATACTACCTTTCCTGGTTCTCTTGATGTTTCAGAAATTGAGGGCTTAAAAGAAAGCTTTCCAGCAACCTTGCTGCTACTTCACCTGGTATACAACCTGATTGGCAGGTACTTTATTTGACTTAAACCTAGCTTTGAACATAAGTATTTAAATAAAATTGTAACGGACTACTCTTAAAACATGCTCCAGAGATTGTACTGAAATTGTTTCTTTCACTACACCATATATGGTCTTTACCAACACCTAAAACCTTGCTGCTCTAATTGTTTATTGCTCTGTGTGATTGGTTTTATGGAATTGCTATGTTCGCGAACATTATAGAATGATTAGTGTTCCTTCACATTACAATTCTTTGTTTCACTGTTTTTAATTTGTTAACGTACCTTGTGAAATTCACATAGAGAGCCCCTCCCCTTTTTTACCAGCAGTATAAACCCCAATAACACGATCACTTATAGACTTAATCTCATAGATTCAGAATCTGTTACATTGAGTTATGATCTGCTGGTTTCAACTTGATTATTTATTTTTGTATTTCTGTTGGTGGCTTGATTGGGAGGATCATCTCAGGACGCGGTTGGGACATTAAAGAGAAAGAGGAGTTCTTGAAGGGATCAAGTATTTTGAGAATATATACCCATGAGATGACTATTATACGTTTGTTGGGGCTTACATTGGTGATATGGTTATTACATTGGTGATATTGGTGATATGGATGTGTATGCACTTGTGCAACAGGGAAGATATTAAACTCAGTCATTATAGCCCCCTTATTTACTTATGTGACTACACTTTCTTCTCTTGCAGATGTTACAGATTGCTTGCTTACACAGATTGCTTGCTGCATATTTAGGAATATACAAGCTTCCAAATATTTTCCAAGAAAAAGGGAAGGTATTTGTATCCGTTGTGTAGTTGCTAATGTTCTATAGTTGTTAGGTATACTTTAGATTTATATTGCTACTTCATATTTTTTGTAAGTTGTTGATATTTGGAATTTATTTCAATTTTAACGAAGTAATTTTAGTTTCTAGTTTTTTTTATAATTTGGATTGGCATTGTCAATTTTATTGTATTGTATTCATCTAACAAAAAAATGGTGTTGCTAAAATATGAAAAGCGTTGTAACAAAAAAAAATCTGTTATTGCTATAATAGTTGGGATAACAAAAAAAAAGGTATTGCTATAATATGAAAAGCATTGTAACAAATATATGTTGCCAAATAAATAATGATGTTGCTAAATACTGAACAAAGTGTTGCCAAAAAACAAAGTGTTAGATGAACCAATGTTGCAATAGGAAAAAATCGATGTTGCAATAGGTCTATTACAACATCCCCTTTAGTGTTGTTATACACCCGAAAGTGTTGGCATAGATGACTAATGCAACATCTATAGCGATGTGGCCGTAGGGTGGCAAAAGTGTTGGCTTACCCACCTAAGGCCACACGAGCAGATGCAACACCACTGAAATTGGAAAAAGTGTAGCCTTAGACCAATTCTGGGCTTATGGCAACACTTTTCAGGCTTTTTTACACTTTTTTCAGGTGTTGCTAAAGAGCATATATGGTGTAGTGGAATGACTTAACAAAAACATCCATATCAGCAAAACCATCTCTGTTTTCCACATCCATCTGTGCATCTTCAGTTGTCTTTATAGCTTCTTCTTCAGTATTTATCTCAACAATAGGTATCTCCTTAGAAATCACCTCTGGAGCTTCAAGATTTATCTCTTCATCTGACTCATCAACTAACAACCTTCTCTTCTTTGATTTAGGCACCTCAGCTGCCATTTCTTCTTTAATAGAGTTTGAGAAGTTAGACCTTTTTACTCTTACCTTTTTAGCCCTGATAGCTTTGTGCTTTGTTCTACCTCCACCCTTTGGTGTAGCCTGTGTAGTTGGTGGATTTTGTTCAGAGTTTGCAATTGGCTCATTGATGTTAGGTTGAGGTTGAGTTCCAGTGTTTGTAGGTTGTAAAGGTTCAATGTTTGGAGGTGGTGAAAGTGCAGGCTCAGGCTGTTGTGGTTCTTGAGGTTGATTTAAGAAGTTTTGAAGAGCAAGAGGAAAAAACAAGTAAGGTAAGTTCTCCTTGGTTACATCCTTTTTGGTCAAATCAGAGAATACTCTCTTATGAACTTTAAAAGCCTGAATAACGTCTTCCTCAGAAATTTCAACATCAGGCAGACAAGCAGAGAATAGTAATTGACAAAATCTAGAAAAATAAACAGTGGTACTAGACTCTGACAATCTTTCACCGATATTCATCAAGACAAGTCTACCAAAATCAAAATTACTTCCATAAAGAAGAGAATACCCAATTTGAAGACTATCAGTAGGAATAGCATCCAAATTGGTGACTTTCTTTCCAAACGCCCTTGTGATGCAATCGAAAAAGAAACTCCATTCCTCCCTCAAAAATGGCCTTTTCACTTGACCAAGTCTCTCTAAAGGTCCTGAGTACCCAATTTGCTGCAACATCTCTTTTAGAAATCTTTCACCAACAACACTTTATGTAGAGTGTGTATCAAAACCAAAAGATTCTCTGACCGTCGTTGGAGTAATGACATGCTCTGTTTCCTCATATATGAAAATAATTGGAGTCCCATTCTCTCCTCCATCGTCATAAGTACCTGACTACCAGAAAGTAGCAATTTGTGCAGCAGAGAGCTTTGTTGGTTCGACTAGGGCTCCACCAATCTCTGAATCCAGCAAAAAGTTTTGAATTAGATGAAACGCCGCAGGAATGTTCTCAGTATTCAACGGAGCTGCATAGTTGTTAGGTACAAATACTAACCCTCGAGCGTTAAAAGATTTGGTGGCCATGAGATTTGACTCGAGAAGAAAATATCAGAGAAAAAGATGTGTATGAAAGGTGTTTGCGAAAATGTGCAAGTGAAAGAACAAAGTAACTGTGAGTGGTTGTGTGCAAAGAGAATACCGGTGTGTAATAGAAATATGAATTGTTTATGTAAAATGATTAGATTTGTAATTAAGAATTAAAACCCAATCGTTTTAAACATTAACACACGCAACCAGTTTCTTGTTAAATGTGTGAGTGGGACACGCGGCACACATGCAATGGAACAACTTTTTACATTCAGTAATTATAGCAATAATTACTGCTACTCTCTCTCTCCTATTTCCAATACACTTTAACACTCTAATACTCATTAACAGTTGGGAATTATTTATCTCATTTTTCAAAAACTCTTTTTTTTACCCCAAGTATGTAAATTGTTTGAAATAAAATTTACCTTAGAGTACTAGACAAATTTCGTCAGTGTTTGTCAATTCTCCAACTTTATTACCATAACCCTTTCAAAAACTGCACAGTTGTGAATTTATGTGTGTCTATAGAAGAGTTTACTAATTCAATATTTAGAGCATTTAATTTTTCATAAAATCCATAAAATAAATTAGTAAACACTGTTTGCACAAACTCTCATAGTAAACACTTAATGTCTGATGAATGCTAGACTCTGTTGTAAATAATTAATATACAGTAACTCTGAACTAACTTATACCCCCCTTCTAACTAATCTAATTTTTTTTCCTTTTCTTTTCTCCATTAATTAGAGGTTGGAACTAGTCACCAAAAATCCTATAATTTTAGCCCTTATCTTTTTGATAAGTTCCTGGGTCTTCCTAGTCTTTGACTAGTCACCAAAAATTAGAGAATTTTAGCTCTTACTTTTTACTAGCAAGTTCCTGGGTCGTCCTAGACACAACATAATCTCAAAGGAGTTCTAACAGCTTATATACATTTGCTTTGGGGGTAGACTAATAACAGCATCTAACTTAACAGAGTTTAACAAACAGAGTTTAGAAGTCATCAACATCAGAAGTTAGTCATGAGAGGCAATGCACACAGCATTTACAGACTCAGAGTTTAGGATAGATAAAGTAAGAGATATTATAAATATGGAAACAGTATCATGCTGTGTTAATTTTCTGCACAGTCTAAGATTATATCACAAATAACTTAGAAGGATTTATGATTAATTACTGAGAATTATGCTTCATACAGATTTCTTCATCGGTGTTTATATTCAGACAATAACATTATCAGAGTTTATCCAACATTTCAATAGTGTATGACCTACAGAGTATTATAACAGTTGTATTACCACATCAAGGTATACTAATCACAGAAACATGAGCAACATATTATATAAGTAAAGTTTGAGTCTAACCAGTATCTCTAGTCGAAACCAGAGATCATTCTTAGTTCGTTTACCAGCCTTGTAAATGTAGCTTCACTCAATGGCTTAGTGAAGATGTCTGCAAGCTGTTGTTCTGTAGACACAAAATGAAGCTCAATATTTCCTTCCTCTACATGTTCTCTGATAAAATGGTACCTTATGCTGATGTGCTTGGTCATTGAATGCTGTACTCGATTACCTGTCATAGCAATAGCACTTTGATTATCACAGAAAATAGGTATTTTACTGTACCTTAATCCATAATCCAACAATTGATTCTTCATCCACAGAATCTGTGCACAATAGCTACCAGCCGCAATATACTCTGCTTCAGCTGTAGATGTAGAAATTGATTTCTATTTCTTGCTGTACCAAGAAACAAGTCTGTCACCCAGAAATTGACAACTTCCACTGGTGCTTTTTCTGTCTATCTTACAGCCTGCAAAGTCTGCATCAGAGTAACCAAGTAGCTTGAAATCTGATTCTCTGGGATACCACAGACCTAAGGTTATGGTGCCCTTGAGATACTTAAAAATTCTCTTCACAGCTATTAGATGTGGTTCTCTGGGGTCTGCCTGAAACCTTGCACAGAGACAAGTTGCATACATGATGTTAGGTCTGCTTGCTGTTAGATAAAGAAGAGACCCTATCATGCCTCTGTAGCTTGTCATATCTACTGGAGCTCCTGTGTCTTTGTCCAACTTTGTTGCTGTTGCCATGGGAGTTGTTGTAGATGAACAGTCAAGCATACCAAATTTCTTGAGAAGATTTCTGGTATATTTTGCTTGATTTATAAAAATCCCATCATCTGTTTGCTTCACTTGTAGGCCTAGAAAATAACTAAGCTCTCCCATCATGCTCATATGATACCTGGACTGCATGAGCTTGGCAAACTTCTTACAGAGTTTATCATTAGTAGACCCAAAAATTATGTCATCAACATATATCTGAACTAAAAGCAAGTCACTGCCAGATTTAAAATAGAACAGGGTTTTATCAATTGTACCTCTGTTGAACTCACTTTCTAAAAGAAATTGAGCCAGAGTTTCATACCATGCTCTTGGTGCCTGCTTAAGTCCGTAGAGTGCCTTATCCAGCCTGTAGACATAGTCTGGATATTTGGGGTCCACAAATCCTGGTGGTTGTTCAACAAACACTTCTTCTTCAATCTTCCCATTCAGAAAAGCACTCTTTACATCCATCTGAAATACCTTGAATTTCTTTTGAGAGGCATATGCTAGAAAAATCCTTATTGCCTCTAATCTTGCAACTGGAGCAAAAGTTTCATCATAGTCTATTCCTTCCTGCTGTGAATAGCCATTTGCCACAAGTCTAGCCTTGTTCCTTGTAATAACTCCCTCACTATCAGTTTTATTTCTGAAAACCCATTTAGTACCAACAACAGATCTATTCTTTGGTCTTGGTACAAGGGTCCATACTTCATTTCTTTCGACTTCATTTAACTCCTCCTGCATTGCTGTTATCCAGTCAGCATCTTGAAGAGCTTCTTGTACTTTCTTTGGTCCAGATTTAGACAAAAATGCATGAAACAGACATTCATTTGTTTTAGCACTTCTTGTCCTTACTTTCGCATCTGGATCTCCAATAATTAGATCAGGTGTATGAGATTTTGTCCATTTCCGAGCTGAAGGTAAATGACTTCTATCAATATTTGATCCTCCCCCTTGATCCATGTTCTCCTGATTTTCTTGTTGCCTTTCTTCAGTCTCTGAAGCTCCCCCTGAATTTGACTGCGCAGAGTTTGAACTGTCAGATTTTGCACTTTCAGAGTTTGAGTCATCAGAGATTGATCCAGATTTTTCAGCTGACTCGCTTTCAGTTCTTGAGTCATCATTTTGAAGTGATCCTTCATGCTCCCCCTCAACTGGTTCTCCCCTTTGTTCTGGCTGAGAAGTTTCTTCAGTGTTTACCAGTAGAGGTTCAGAGTATGCTTCAACAGACTTTGTCGACTCAGCTTCATCAGAGTTTACTTCATCAGAGATTAATTCTTCATTTTCAAAGCGCAGTTGATCATGTTCATCTACATCTTCAAGTCCAGTTATTTTCTTGTCATCAAATGACACATGAATTGACTCCATAATTACCTTGGTTCTCAGATTATAAACTCTGAATGCCTTAGTTGACAGCGGATAGCCAACAAAAATATCTTCATCAGTTTTTAACTCAAATTTGGTCAACTGTTTAGAATGAGTTTTTAACATAAAGCATTTGCACCCAAAAATATGGAAATATTTCAGGTTAGGCTTCTTTTCCTTCACCATCTCATATGGTGTTTTCCCATTCTTGTTGATCAGAGTAGCATTTTGAGTAAAACAAGCAGTTTGAACTGCTTCTGCCCAGAAATAGGTTGGAAATTTTGCTTCATCAAGCATAGTTCTGATAGCTTCTATCAAGGTTCTATTTTTCCTCTCAACTACACCATTTTGCTGTGGTGTACCAGGTGCAGAAAACTCTTGCTTCACTCCTCTGTTCTTGCAGAATTCTTCCATTGTTGAATTTCTAAATTCAGTTCCATTATCACTCCTGATTATTTTGACTTTGTGTTTTGATCCTTTGTCCAGCAGCTTTATATGCTCCATCAGAGTTAATGCAGTTTCATTCTTCTTTGCTAGAAAATACACCCAAGTGTATCTGGTGTGTTCATCAACAATGACTAAAAGATATTTCTTTCTTCTAATAGACAAGACATTCACTGGTCCAAACAGATCAACATGTAGAAGATGATAAGGATCAACAATTGAAGATTCAGACTTGCTTTTGAAAGATGACTTCCTTTGTTTGGCCTTTTGACAGGAATCACACAGGCCATCAACATTTATTAAAGACTTTGGGAGTCCCCTTACAGGATCCGTTCTTATCAACTCATTGATGTTGTTCAGATTCAAATGAGAGAGTTTCTTATGCCATTTCCAACTCTCTTCACTAGACATTCTTGTTGACAGGCACACAGCTTTTCCATCAGAGTTTGTCAACAAACTTGCTTCATAGATATTATTGCGCCTGTGTCCAACTAGAACAACTTTCCCTGTAGATTTACTGATAACTTCACAGTATTCAGGTTGAAAATCTACATGATAACCTCTATCACAAATTTGACTCACAAATAGCAGATCATGCTTGAGTCCTGGAACCAGAGCTACATTTGTGATGATGACATTTCCAAGATTGATATTGCCATATCCCAGAGTACGTCCTACGTTTCCATCTCCATAGGAAACTTTTGGGCCAGCCTTCTCCTTATACTTTGATAGCAGGGCTTTATTTCCAGTCATGTGTCCTGAACATCCACTGTCCACGACTAGGGTACTCTCCTTGATGCCCTGCAATCACAAACATTCACTGAAGGTCAGATTTAAGGATCCAGACTTGCTTGGATCCTTTGGTTTTCTTAACTTTGTCAGCTTTAGCAGCGGAATCCTTATTATCAGAGATTAAGCTAACATTTTCAGAGGTTACACTTGCAGAATTAACCTTAACCCATTTCAAATTGGGCTTCAGTTCATAATAATTATGATAAATAGCATGATAATCTCTGCAAGTATAAATAGAATGCGAAGAACTTCCACAATGTTTGCATAAAGTCTGTGGTTCAGTTTTAACATGATCATTCTTTACTCCAGACTTGGAGGGTAAAGAATTAATGTCTTTATTTTTCCTGTAGAAACTAGCAAGATGATTAGTACTACCACAGTTATGACATGTCTTCCTTGGAGCATAAGTAGCAAGCATTTGATTATAACCTTTAGTAATGCCTACTTTACCATTTCTATTCTTCCTGGAGACTTTCTGTTTCTTAACAGATTTTAACTCCTTAAGCTTATGTTTGAGTTGTTTATCTGTCATTGAACCAATATTAATCTGTTTAACACAAGTTTTTACTGATTCTTCCTTAAGAGCTTCTTTTTCAACTTCAGACTTAAGTTCACTTGTGCCAGTAACAAATTTTCTAAATGGAAGATGTGTTCTAATTTTGACTTCTTTTTGAAACCTAAGTTCATCTTCCTTACAGTAACCTAAACCAACTGTGTCTGACTGAAAAACCTCATGAGTGTCTTTTCTAGAATCAGTCCAAGTCTTAATTATGTGATTTGCTTTCTCCAATTCAGATTCTAGTTGCCTATATCTTCCAAGCAACTCCTGTTCTAGATAAACAGCATCATCTCTTTCTTTTTGAACTTGTTGCATGTTGACAAGTTTCTCTTCAACAAATTTATTTCTTTCTTTAAGTTCAGAATTCTCATATTCGAATCTCTCATTCTCTAAAGTCTGATCCCTATAACTGATATGTAAGGCCTTAAGATAAATTCTCAATTCAGATATATCGTCAATATTATAAGCATAGGTAGTTAGGGGTACCTTGTTTTCAGAATCTTCAGATTCATTCTCATTAGAACCCATGAGAGCATAGTTAACATCCTCATCTGAGTCTGAAGTGTCTGCCCAGTCTCTGCCTTTTGTGAAGAGTGCTTTTCAGTTTTACCCTTCTTGCACTCAGGAGCATAGTGACCCATCTCCTTACACTTGTAGCATTAAATCTCAGACTTGTCTTTCTTCCCAGATTTGGTATCCTTTCTCTCAGACTTTCTGAAACTCTTTCTGTCAGAATTTGAATCTTTCTTAGAGAACCTTTTTCCCTTCTTGAAGTTCTTGAAACCCATCTTCTTGAAGGTCTTCACCATCAAAGCAGCCATTTGCATCATTTCTTCTTCATCATCCTCAGAGTCAGATGATTCATCAGTGTTTGAGTCAACATCAGAATTTGATGACTCACTTTCAGAATGTATGACCAAAGCTTTTCCCTTAGCTTTCTTCCTTGATGCTTCCTTCTTCAAGGGTTTTTCTTCAACCTTAAGAGCAACAGACTTTGTCTTCTTGCTTGATCTCCTGTTTCTCTGTTCAATTTCCAGTTCATGAGTTTTGAGCAACCCATAGATTTCATCAATCTCAGTGTCAGCAAGATAATAATTATCTCTTATAGTGGTTGTCTTTACATCCCACTTTTCAGGTAGAGCAAGAAGAAATTTGAGATTTGAATCTTCTAGATCATACTCTTTATTGACCAGTGACAAATCATTGAGTAGCTTACAGAATCTGTCAAATATTTCTGTCATGGTTTCTTCAGATTTACCTCAAAATATTCATACTCCTGTGTGAGTATGTTCCTTCTGTTCTTCTTGATAGCAGCAGTTCCTTGACATCTAACTTCAAGGGCATCCCAGATTTCTTTGGCAGTTGTGTAATTAATCACTTTGTTAGACATAACATTGTCTAAGGCACTATGAAGTAGATGTCTAACCTTTGCATCCTTAGCAATAGATGAAATATCCTCAGGAGTTAGATCTTTCTTCTCCTTTGGAACTGATTTAGCTTCTTGACCAGCAATAACAACAGAAAAATTTGTAGGCTTATGAGGACCTTCATAAATTCTGTCAAGATATTCTGGATCTGTAGCCTCCAGAAACATGGTCATCTTCACCTTCCAGATTGAATAATCAACCGGCCTGAGAATAGGAACCCGAATTGTCTCATAACGACTCACAGTAGTAGGTTGAGCCTTCTCAGTACTAGAACCTGATGGAGGAGGTATCTCTGCCATTGATTATAGTTGTGTGTGGATCTTAAACTGTATAGAGTAAAAGATCTGCTCTGATACCAATTGTTAGGCCGAATACATAAATATAATCAAGTTTGTTTGAGAGAATAACAATTAACACACGTTTAAATAATCAAAAATTGTATGGAATTAATAACTCCTCTCTCAGTGATGTAAAATATCACAGAGAGCTGCTTAGGTTATAATGAAATGATAATACATTTTTCGATGCCCTTCTAGGGTTAACCTAACTGTATTTATAAAGATATACAGCTACAGTACAATCGATAATTGATACTCCTATAAATCAGCTATACAAATGGTATCAATTATGATTGTTACACGTCTTCTTAGTCAATACTCAATACGATGTCTTTGACAGCTATCAAATCTTCAAAGATATCGCTTCCATAATTATCTTCAATTATTCTTCCAAGTCTGATGATGACCAGTAGACGCTTCCTTCTGATAGAGTTTAGCAAACTCTGTCGAGCTTCCATCTGTCAGAGTTTAATTAAACTTGTTGCCCAGTAATTAACAATTGTAGAAGGGGGGTTGAATACAATTGTATAAGATTTTCGACTTAAATAGAAATAATAACACAAGTATGAATAAATAACAGCTTTATTAATTCTGATATAAAACTGTTACAAACTCTCTCAAGAAATTCTTATGTTCTTGAGAGCTGCTAGGTTACAAGATAATTCGTGTAAGCGATTACAATTAAGTAAAACCTAAACTGTGTTTATATACAGTACACAGCTACACTATCAATTACAAGATATATCAAATCAATTACATACGCTTCTTAGTACATATCTTGAATGATAGTTGCGTTCCTATGAATCAGGAACCGACATGTCAATCTTCCTAGATTCCTGGACTGATGTATATCCTCATGAAATCCTGATCAGCTTCCAATCCTGATGATAACCCAATCCTAACGGTGCATTACTGATGATGTCATCATCAGTATCTGATCAGTAGTCCAGATCCTGATCATCACTTGAATCAATATCTAACAATCTCCCCCAATTTTTACTTTATGAAATAAAGCACAAATTCCTTGATTCAGTGATGTCAAAAACTCAAAACAAAATATTAAAAGAAATCCTCAGGCTTGGTCTCAGAAATTCTCACAAAGAAATTACTCAACTGCAAGAAACTTGATAATAACTCTTCTTCTTTATCACCGAGAATTTGAAATAGTCTTTTCTTCAGATTTCTAAGTTCTTCATCTCCTTTACCAATCTGATAGATTCCAACTCTGAGATTCGGAATTGAGCTTCTTGGAAAATCTAACTCTCCCAATAGTAAATATGCAAGTTCTCTTCCACCAAGATTCAGAGATAATTGTTCTTGATAAAATATCACTTCTTTAACAGCTGAACCCCTTTGCATTTCAACTTCTTGTCCTTCTGTATTCAAGTACATGGGAGTGTAATTACCATCATACCTTGATCCTCCTTCTAAATATCTGGACTTGATTGTTCTGAAAATCATGGTACACCAGTTATTGTAAACACTGGCTTCTTTATCAGGGATTTGTCAATTTTCAAGCAAATAGAGAACATATTTTAGCTCTTTTATTGATTTGCACAACACCTCATGAATAGACAGCTTCTTGACACTTTTGTCTTTTATGAAATACAACAATTTCTCTATCTTCTTTGAGTTCACATTGCAAGCAACAATAGCAACAGATTCTAGTTCCCAAAGATCATCAACAGTTAGTTCATCACCAATCCTTTTAACAAGAAAATGTTGATCTGTTTGAGATATAAAACAACTTCTGCATTATGAAATCCAATACCTCCTATTGTTCCATGTTCTAAACCTTTCAAACCAGATTGCATACTCGTCCACAGTGGCGGAGATTTAGCAGATTCAACAGATTCAGCTTTAGCAATCAATGAAGATTCATCAGACTCAATCAGTGAAGGTCCAGTAATTAATCCAACAGATTTGAGAACAACTGGTTCTCTATAGTTGCTTACTCTGTTCTTCCATTTCTTGCTTTTCTTTTCTATTACTGGTGTATCATTCTGTTAATGTTCTGGAACAAGTCTATTTCGATCATACCACAATAATCTGTTTGAACCAGCTAGATCTTCCAAGTACTTTCTGGTTTCTTCAACCTCAGTATCTTTTGCTCTTTTTCTGGCCTCCTTTTCTTGTTCATCAACTTTCAGATTGTGAATTTCAACCAAAACAGTAAGAATCATAACCTCAAGTTCTTTCAAGATTTTAGCTTCATCAGAATCAGGAACAGTAGATTGAGTAGTCCTCACAGTAACTTTACCTCTTCTAGCTAACTGTGGTCTTTCATCAGCAGCTTCTTCAGGTACATTAAATTTCTTATCTGGAGTCAGTGTAAGAAGTAATGGAGATTTCTTCTTCTTTACTTTCTGAGAATCTTCAGGTATCTCCTCAATCATTATTCCACTAGACCTTGTCTGTCTTGAACTTGTTTGAATAGGCTTTCTTCCTCTTCCTCTGTTTCTATCTCCTCTACCTCTTCCTCTTCTTGCAGTAGGAGCTTCTTTTTGTCTAGCAATCTCCTCAAGAATCCTATTTTGTTCTTCTAAGATCTCATCAGTAGTCATATAACACCCCCAGATCCGGGGTCCGGGATCTGGTCGTTACGGTCTCCATTTCTGTCCACAATACTTGAACTTACTTCAACATAAAATAAATTACATCTTTATGACCCAACACAACAATATAAAACACATCCGTTATAGTCCCAGAGATGAAATCAGAGTAACTACCAAATTTTATTAAGCACATTATGAGTTCTTACAACCCAAAAGAATTACCATATAAATACATACTCTTTGCCATCCATTTGCATAAGTCATACTAGACCATATACTTGGTACTGAAAGAATGAATCTATCCTACCAATAGCTTCTTCTTCAGCTCTGGTAGTCTCATCGTCCATGCCAGCGTCGAGTGCGCCTTGTGCGAGTCATCTGGTCTAGCTGTTGTTGTGATATAATAATAATGCAAGGGTGAGAAATAGCTCACCAACAATAATGTATAACTGACCGATAATATATAACAGTTCAAAAGTAACTTTCAAACCATATGCCGTGCATTTACGGAAATGATGCCAGTATAACATGAACGATGAAGTTACAGGGTAACTTAAAGTATTTATTTTGTGGAAATATCTGCTAAGTCAAAATAAGCAAGATATTATCATTTATCATATAAAGATGAACTTGCAAGGAAAATATTGCAATTCCAAATATTAACATTTTTCGAAGTCCTACAACCTGAAAGAAGTCTCTTCGATACGTGTTACAGAAGACACCGTCAACCTGAAAGAAGTCTCTTCGATACGTGTTGCATGGAATTCCCAAAATTGGGAGATGAACCAATACTGGAGTTATCACGCGCCAGCTGTCCCACTCCCTGATGATCAGTCGGGGATGGTATAGCCCAATATAGTTTACTACCGGTAGAAGGAAGAACTGACGGCTCCACTTGTCGATTGCCTTTAATAGTAACTCCCTCGCCAATGGTTAGGCCTTGTGATGGACCGCGCGACTCGGCCTCTTACACACGACTCCTAGTTCGAATAAATCCATAGCATTGAAACGTAGAGTTTGTCCTCCCTTCCCCAAGTGAAATACTTGTTGATAAGACTCCACAAAGTAGTCGTATCTAGTTGGAAAGGAAAATTCACCAACATTTCCCAAGCTTTTGCTTGTTAATGGATATCAACTTGTTCCAACAATCTTACCCCTCGAATGATGAGAAGGTACACACAGACTTAATGAGTCCATAGCAACCAAGTTGCGAGTGAAAAGGATAAATTATGACCGGGAAGTCAACAAGATAAATAACCTTTCTCAAGTAAGGTTCCCTTATAATTTAAGAGACAGATTCGAGTGAAAAATGGAATCTTGAGGACCTTTCTTAATATAATATTAATCGTATGACTCTGAAGAATTTTCAGAATGATCGAAGGTCGAAGATAATATTTGAAGAAGAATAAACAACATTGAAGTTGTTTCCAAGTATTGAATAAATATTTATAGAATATTTATTGAGTCGGAAGTATTTAATGAATGAAAGAATATTTTTAATTAGAGTATTTCTCAAAATAATCCTTGAAGGAATATGAAGAAAATATTTATTGAGTAAATAATTACTTAAATGAATATTAAAAATAATATTCATTTAATAAATAATTTTGAAAGGAATGTTTGGAATAATATTCGTTACTAAATAAATCCTTCCTTAAATGAATATTCGAAATAATATTCATTAAATAATTAAACTCCAATAAATATTTAAAATAATGTTCAATAAATAAGTCAAACCTTAAATGAATATTTGAAAATAATATTCATTTAATAAATAATCTATTAATTAATATCCGAATAATATTCATTTAGTAATCAAAACTTTAAAGGAATAATCGAAATAATATTCCTTAAGTAAATAGAACTTCCATTGAATATTTTAAAATAATATTCATCAAGTACATAAAACCTTAAATGAATATTCGAAAGTAATATTCATTTAATAAATAACATTCTAATGAAAAATAAAAATAATATTCATTAAATAATCAACTCTAAATGAATATTCGAAACTAACATTCATTTAATATTTCTTGACTGAGATAATACTCGAATAACATTCCTCGAAATATTTCCAAGTAATTGATACTTTATGGAAATATAAATAATGTTTAATAATAACATTCCTCAAGATAAATAATAATCTACCGTTGGAATCCCTCCGGGTTTCCATGACTATCTATATCTCAAAATACCGACTCCCGGTCTATATTTAAGAATGAATATCATATGCCCTTCGCTAAGAGTCTTATCAAAACAATCCGGCTTATAAATGATAATTCATATCTAGTCTATAGGCCAATATCAATTCAGGGAACATGTATCATAATATAATTTGACAATAGGTGATATGGGCTAAAAATAAACCCTAAAGACACATTTAATGTCACATTAATTAGACCCAGTATGGTCCAAACGTGGGGCCCACCAGATGGGCCCAAACCCTATTTATTATATTAATTTCGTAATTAATATTAAGGGTAATAAACAGCTCAGCAAATAAGAGTCAAACAAGGATATTACTCTTGCCTGACTTAGCCTCCAAGATACATATTTTAACATGGAAACTGATTCCTATAAGGAAGAGATCTAGAACCTTCCTCAAGGAAGACTTGTCCACCAAGTCTCTGACTCCTACAATAATTCTAGGGCTTCTCAGCCTATATAAAGGGTCTAACCCCTCATCTCAGAACTACGTTTTTGGGCAGAGCTCAATACGTCACTTACGTTTTGGACACAGCTCCATACGTTACCCACCACGTTTTGGCTTAATCCTCGAATAAGGACATAGAAGCCACTGCGTCCTAGGTGAGCTCTCGCCGCCATAGCCTCGAGGGCACCATCACCTAGAACTACGTTGGCTTGATTCTCAACACGAGATACGTAGGCACTCTGTGAGGACCGATTACAGTCTCGAACGCAGAAACAGCCATTAAAGCGCGAAGCTCAACCACCCTAGCAATAATTACAAATCGTAACCGAGTTTTAGATCCACAACATTTGGCGCCGTCTGTGGGAATCGAACCCACGACCACACGGTTAGCACACGAAGAACTGCACCATGCTCTACCGAAGCTTTATCAATCAGCTCCGCTCCGCCTCTTACCTCTGGGACAACCACGTTTGAACAAGGGACGATCCCCCAAACTTAAGTTTCTCAGCCTCCAGGGACGAATCCCCCTGCTGGTTGTCCATCAAGAACAAGAAACTAACCCTCTTCAGATGGTGGTTTCTCCTCTTGATAACGCTGGTCGCACGCTGCCTCCGGGGGTACAGATCCACACCACGGATCTCCCTTTGAATACCAACCCGATGTATGGGCTGCCTAACTATCCCCCTCAACAAAGGGAACCTGGACCGAGCGGTCATGCCTTACAGATTCTAGATCGAGAGTACGATAATTACTCTGGTCCCTATACTGATGATTCAACGTCTGAGGATGACAACGATGATCGTGATGAAGCCCCGAGGAGGCGACGTGCTAGTAGAGAACCTCGAAGGAGGTCCCAAAGAATCCATGATGGACCTTCACAAACGACTGAGGAAAGGATCAAGGCTCATGAGGCTGAGATCCAGAGGCTAAAAGATGACGCCGCCAGAGAGCAAGCAAGGTAGAATCAAAGTCTGCATCGACCTCCTCCAATCTCAGGAAGGGTTCCCGTCATAGATCTGGAGAGGTCGTCTAGGAGACGAAGAAGGGCCGAAGCCCCAACTGAAAAATCGACAAGGGTGGAGAACCCCAAAAGTAACCCTAGGGATCTGATGCCCCTTGGGGATCCTGATGATCCTACACCTCCGTTCACTGAAGAGGTAATGAATGCTCGCATCTCAAGGAAGTTCAAGATGCCGACGATTAAGGCTTAAGACGGAACGGGTGATCCCGCAAATCACGTTAGGACATTTTCAAACGTACTGCTGTTGCAACCTGCAAGTGACGCCTTGAAGTGTAGGGCGTTCCCTCAAACCCTGTCGGGTATGGCTTGAAAGGCATATGACTCAGCCTATTTGTAGTTAGAGGATCCTAATCAACTTAAACCAAATTGTAATAAGTAAATATACATATGAACTGTCACAGGAATCTCAAGAAGTATTATCTGTCAGAAGAAAGAAGAAAAGTCAATCTATAGTTTTGATGTCATACACTGGAAGACGATTCAGTTATCTGATCAAGCCCCAGTACAGCATTGAAGTTAATGGATTCATTTGAACAGTGACAGAGATTTTTCGAGTGATAGTTTGAAGATCAGTTACAGTACAAGAGAATTGAGAGAAGAAATAAACCACAACCTAAAGTCAAAAGTGAAGAAGCGTCATTGAAGTTAGTCGTTCATGAACCAGACAGTACATCGAACGTCAACACAAATCAGTGGTAATTCTTTACTACCTTTAGTGGTTTGTAAGAATTAAATTAATTATTTATTGATTTAATTAAATTCATTTATAATTGATATAAATTAATTTAGTTGATTTAATTAAATGAATTAATTCTGGTAGAATTAATTTATTTATTAAATTAATTATTATATCAATTAAATATGAATTAGTTAAAACATTAACTAATTAATTGGATCAATAAGACTTAAAGAAAGAAAGTTGTTTAAGTCTTGGAAGGGATAAAACTTGGTAAGACTTAATTTAAGTCTTACTGACAGAAGCCTTTCCTGATTTAAGTCCTACCGACCTGATTTAAGTCCTACCGACCTGATTTAAGTCCTACCGACCTCTGCCAGCTGTTATAAGTCTTACCTAAATTCTGGTAAGTCTTACCGACACATTTTAGGTCTTAATGGAGGTTTGTGTAAGTCTTAATGAAGGAAAATCAAGTCTTGGAAGCTGTTTAAGTCATGCTAGAGCATTTAAATATCCTACAGAAAGCCAACAAGACCTGTTGTTGATATAAAAGATCAGAACAGACCAGATTAAGTCATAACTGAGAAAACACAGCAGAAACATTTCATCAAGAACAGATTTCTCTCTCTCAAGAACACCAAAGCTTAAACAATTCCCAGAAATTCAAGTTCTTCATCTTTGTGATATTCTATCCGATAGAACTTGTTTATTTGTGATTCTTGTACTACTAGCGAATTAAGTTTCCTAGTTCTTATCTTGATTATTATTAACTAAATTAGAAAAGTTCATGTAGAATTTTCTAATTAGTTATTAACATCTTGATAAGTTGTTATACTGATTTTGTAACACCACATCAAGTTAATATACAGTTATATTCAACTTGAAATATTGTGTTAAATAATTCCGCAGATAAATTTGTCTTTATCAAATTTAATTTAAAGGACAAATTTCGATAAAAAGGTAAAGATTGTATTCAACCCCCCCTTCTACAATCTTATCGGACCTAACAATTGGTATCAGAGCAGATTGATTGATACACAAATCAACGATCCCATTTTACTCGATTAAAAATCATCCCCGAATTTTTTAACTCTCTTAAAAAATTCATCATGTCTTCTAAAGTTGGAACTGTGAAAATACCCATATATGACAAAAATAGTTATGATATGTGGAAGAACAAAATGTTAATGTTCCTCGAGGTTGCAAATCCTAAATACATGAAAGTCTTATCAGAAGGACCAATAATACCTTTTGGAGTAATTCCTGAAGTTGTTACTGATGGAATAGTTATTACCCCTGTAAGGTATGTATACAAAGACTCTTCTGATTACACTCTTGGTGAAAGAGAGGAAGCTGCACTTGACATTAATTTGAGACTGATCTTAATAGACTCTCTAGACTCTGTAATGTACAGTCATGTGATTAACTGCAAAACTGCAAAGCAAATGTGGGAAACCATTGAAACTGTGAATGAAGGAACAGAGGAAGTTAGGGAGAATCGACTAGAAATTCTGACTTCTGAGTATGAACACTTTCGATTAGCATACAATGAAAGTATTCAAGATGTGTTTGAAAGATATAACAAACTTGTCAATAATTTACAGATGCATGGCAAGTACTACACTCAGAAAGAGATCAACAGAAAATTTCTACTGTCAATGCCTGTTCATCTAGAACATAGAATTACAGCTATCAGAGAGTCAAGGAATCTAAGTCAAATATCTGTAGAAAGACTCTTTGGTGTTTTAAAAACCTATGAACTGGAACAATCTCAACAAAAGGAGATTTATGGAAAAGGAAGAGTTGCTAATACTTCTACAGCTCTTATTGTTGAGAACAAACAGGAAGTTGAAGATAAGGTTATTCAACCTTGTAAAGTTGACAGTTGTAAGCTTGAAGTTGAAGTTGATCAAACGAATGCTAGTCCAGATGAAGGTGACTTCTATTCGTTAGAAGAGCTAGATCAGTTGGAAGATGAGTCCATGGCTTTGTTGGTAAGGAAATTCAGCAACTTCAGATTCAGGAAGAATCCCAAGTTCAGGTACAAATCTAACAATAACAGGTTCCAGAGAGGAGGTTCTCCATCCTCAAGTAACAGAGGAGGTTACAAAACTGGAACAGTTGAAAGAAGTAAAATTAGATGCTACAACTGTAATGAACTTGGACATTTCGCTACTGAATGTCAGAAGCCAAAACAAAACCAAAGAAAAGACTTTGGATCTGAGAAGAAGAAGACAGGTAGAGCCTATGTGGCTGCTGGAAAGAGTTGGGATGATACAGACTCTGAAGATGAAGAGTATGGCAATTTTGCCCTGATGGCAAAATCTGATAACTCCAGTGGTACATCATCTGAGGTATCATGTACTGAAAGTCAATATATTTATCAACTTACTAATACACTGGGTAATGCTAATAGAGAGATTGAAAGGCTAAATTTGTTAAATACAGATCTTAGTAATCAATTATCAGAATTACATGATGTACAAAATTGCCATGTTATACAAAAATCAGAAATAAAAATGCTAAAAGAACTTGAGAAGTCTCTAGCAGAGATAGTGGTTCAACAACGTGAAACAATAGCTGAACTAGAAATAAGGGTTAGTGCTACTTCTAATTCTTGTAAAGTGGCTAAAGAGTTGTTTAACCAACAAGCAATTAATCAAACTGTAGGAATTGGGTTTGATTATAATGAAGCTATTGGACGTAAAAGCATTATTACCCCTAACCGTGTCAGTGCTGTAGAGAGGGGTATACAATCAGTGCTTAAGAGTGTTAGTAACCCACTCTTTAAGAAATCCATAGCAGAATCTTTGGATACAACATCTTTAATCATTAAGGAAGAGATGCGCATTGAGGATGTAGCTAATGGCGTAGTCTTAGAAAGTAATCAAGTTGTTAAAAATGATAAAGATAGAAAGACTGTGTTTGTAAAAGCAGAAAGAGTTGGTGAGTCTACTAGTTCATTGAAAACTAGTAGCAGAAGTAACAACATGAATAAATGCAACAACAAATCTACCATGCATGCTATTCCTGTTATTGATACTGCTCATAAGAAATGCGATGCTGTTAATTGCATGTCTTGTGCTTTTAATATAATGTCTGCTTACTTTAACGGTAATCATGCATGTGTTGATAAGAATGCTCCTAGACAGCAGATGAGCAGAAATAAACATGTTTGATCCAGGACTGTAACATCACCTAATTCTAAGATTAAGACTTCAAGTCTTTCTCAGGATTTGGTAAAGACATGGTTACCCAAGCTTAAACCAAAACAAGTTAAAGCTGTTTACAGGGTTAAATGTCCAGTACCTGAAGAAAATGTTGTTAAGATAAAAAGTGTTGCTTTACCTGATAAAAGTCGATTCTTTAAGTACTCCGGACCCAATCAAATTTGGGTTCCGAAGAAAGTCTAACCAATTTGTCATTGCAGGGTTTGAAACAGGTTGATCGAGTCATGTGGATTCTGGACAGTGGATGTTCAAGGCATATGACCGGAGATAAAGCCCTGCTGACAAATGTGGTGGAGAAGGCCGGCCCAGTCGTTACCTTTGGAGATAACAGCAAAGGTAAAACTGATGGATATGGCAGATTAGAAGCTGGAAATGTTATCGTTGAAGATGTCTCTTTTGTGAACGGCCTTGAGCACAATTTGCTCAGTATTAGTCAATTCTGTGACAGAGGTTATGAAGTTCATTTCAACAAGAAGAATTGTCTAATATCACACAAGAGAAATGAAAGGCCACAGTTGACTGGAGTAAGAAAAGGAAACTTGTACATAGCCAATATGAATTCTGGAAGCACAGAAGAAATTAGATGTTTTTATTCAAAGGCATCCACTGATGAAAGTTGGTTATGGCACAAGAAACTTTCTCACCTTAATTTCAAAACAATGAACTCTCTAGTGAAAAGAGAGTTGGTGAGAGGTTTACCTTCGATTGAATTTACTCAGGAAGGTCTATGTGATGCTTGTCAAAAAGGGAAGTTAAAAAGGGCAACTCACAGGAGCACTAACATATCATCAATAACTGAACCATTACAACTTCTCCATATGGATTTGTTTGGTCCAGTTAGTGTGATGTCTATGTCAAGAAAAAGATATGCTCTAGTGATTGTTGATGATTTCTCAAAATTCACATGGGTATTATTTCTGAACTCAAAAGATGAAACTCCACAACTGGTAGTTAATCACATTAAGTTAATTGAGCTGGATTCTAATCGTCCAGTAAGAGCTATAAGGTCAGACAACGGAACTGAATTCAAGAATGCAGTTCTGAATGACTTTTGCATTGAAAAGGGTATAACTAGACAGTACTCGGCTCCCAGAACTCCTCAACAAAATGGGGTAGTTGAAAGAAAGAATAGAACCTTGATTGAAGCTGCACGTACAATGCTAAGTGAATCAAGGCTTCCATTGAGCTTTTGGGCTGAAGCTGTCAACACTGCATGCTATACCCAGAATCGAACACTTATCAATAAAGACTTAATGAAGACACCATATGAAGCTCTACATGACAAGAAACCAACTCTCGAGTACTTCCATGTATTTGGGACAAAATGCTTTGTGCTGAAAGAAGGAGATGATCAAGGTGGTAAATTTGAAGAAAAAGCACATGAAGCAATATTTATTGGTTATACTAGAAGAGCCTACAAGGTGTATCTTATTGATCAACAGAAAACTTTGGAAAGTGTCAATGTTACATTTGATGACACGAAACTCCCAAATATCCAAAATGAAGATCCATCTGAAAAGCTTAAGTTTGATGATATGTCAGACTCAGATTCAGATGATGACAATCAACCTGACGTTGTTGCTGATAATAATAATCCAAATATTGGTGGTAATGATCAAGGTAATGCTGGTGAAAACAATGATAATTTTCAAGACACCACTGATACTCTTGAACCATCAACAAGTCAAACTGGCAACAACTCAGGGGGAGATAATGAAGGGTCAACAAGTCATACTCAACATCATACTGAAGATCAAGGCGAATCGTCAAGATCAATTCTTCCCAGACAAACTGTTTGGAATAGAGCTCATCCTTTTGAGCTGATTCTTGGTGATCCAGATGTTGGTGTGAAAACAAGAAGAGCTTATCAGAATCAATGTAATTATTCTGGGTTTCTGTCTGTCATGGAACCTAAGAAAGTAGAAGAAGCTCTATCTGATCCTGATTGGGTGATTGCTATGCAAGATGAACTCAATCAATTTAAGCAACTAGAAGTATGGAAGCTGGTACCCAGACCTAAAGATAGAAAAGTGGTGGACACAAGATGGGTATTCAGAAACAAACTAGATGAAGATGGCACTGTGATAAGAAACAAAGAAAGACTGGTAGCTAAAGGTTATTCTCAAGCTGATGGCATTGATTATGACGAGACCTATGCTCCAGTGGCAAGACTTGAGGCCATCAGAATATTCTTGGCATATGCATCCTATTCAAGATTCAAAGTTTATCAGATGGATGTCAAGAGTGCCTTTCTGAATGGTAAGCTAGATGAAGAAGTGTATGTAGAACAGCCTCCTGGTTTTGAAGATCAAGATCATCTGGACTATGTTTACTTTCTTTACAAAGCTATCTATGGTCTTAAGCAAGCCCCAAGAAAATGGTATGACACTCTTTCTGAATTTCTATTAGAAAATGGTTTTATAAGAGGTGTCATAGACAAAACGCTCTTCACTAAAAGACATAAGAATGATATAATACTAGTCCAAGTCTATGTGGATGATATTATATTTGGGTCTACTAATGAGCTTCTATGCAAGAAGTTTTCTAAGTTAATGCAGGGTAGGTTTGAAATGAGCATGATGGGAGAACTGAAATTCTTTCTTGGATTACAAATAAGTCAGAGACAAGATGGAATATTTATTTGTCAATCTAAGTACATCAAGGAGCTCCTCAAGAAATATCACATGGAGGAGTGCTCATCAGCAAAGACACCATCAACTATAGCTGTCAAAATTGGTTTATGTGAAAGTTCTGCCAAGGTAGATATCACAGGCTATAGAGGTATGATTGGTTCATTGCTTTACCTAACTGCTAGTAGACCAGATATAATGTTTGCCACATGCTTGTGTGCAAGGTTCCAAGCGAACCCTAAAGAAATCCATCTCACTGCTGTTAAAAGAATCTTAAGATATCTAAAGGGTACGCCCAATTTAGGCATCAGGTACCCTAATGAATCTGGTTTTACTTTAATTGGATATACAGATTCTGACTATGCAGGAAGTGTTGTAGACAGGAAAAGTACATCTGGGAGTTGTCAATACCTAGGTGGAAGGTTGGTATCCTGGTTCAGTAAGAAACAGCAAACAGTTTCCAATTCTACAGCCGAAGCTGAATATATAGCTGCTGGAAGCTGTTGTGCTCAGATCTTATGGATAAGGAATCAATTAATGGACTATGGCATTGTATTGGAAAATATTCCTATTTTATGTGATAATACAAGTGCCATAGCAATCGCAAGCAATCCTGTGCAGCACTCAAGGACAAAGCACATTGACATAAGGTATCATTTTATAAGAGAGCATGTAATGAATGGTACAGTAGAACTACTATTTGTAGGATCTGGAGATCAAACAGCAGATATTTTTACTAAGTCGCTTAATGAATCCTCATTCACTAGAATTGTTAGTGAATTGGGTATGTTAAACAGTCCTAGTAATTAATATCTGAAATTTGATCTTTAATAATTTTACAAGTGATTATTCTGTGAATATTTGTTGTTTGAAATCACTTGTATAATTATTTTACCATCTAATTTTCTTGCTTGTTTAATTATTTTTCACTTTGTTTATTCATATTATTTAATACTTCATACTTCTGTATTTTTAGAATAATTGTAGATATTTATTTCTATTTTAATAATTAATTTATCATATGTTTTGTAATGTTTGTCCTGTTAATATTGCTTTGTTTTCGTTAATAGATTAGCATATGGTATGTATAATTATTTTTATTATTTGTTTAATTTTATATAATATTTTTATTATTTATATAAGTTAATTGTATATTTTATAGTGTTTTTAATGTTTGTTTAAAGTAATTATGACTTAAAATTAGTTAAAACTCTCAATATGACTTATAAAAATTCGGTATGACTTAGACTTAGATTAAGTCTATCTCGAATTTCGACTTAGATTAAGTCTATCTCGAATTTCGACTTAGGATTTAGTCTATCTCGAATTTCGACTTAGGTTAAGTCTATCTCGAATTTCGACTTAGGATTTAGTCTATCTCGAATTTCGACTTAGATTTAGTCTATCTCGAATTTCGACTTAGGTTAAGTCTATCTCGAATTTCGACTTAGGATTTAGTCTATCTCGAATTTCGACTTAGGTTAAGTCTATCTCGAATTTCGACTTAGGTTAAGTCTTACTGAGTTTTGTAAGGTTAAGTCATATTCATGTGTTTGTAAATAAGTCTTAGGATTTAATCTTAGTTTTAATTAAGTCTTATTCGATGTACATATCAGTGATGTCTTAATATTTTTTTAAGTCATATTCATTAGTCAGTGTAAATTAAGTCTTAATTACTTATTTTTAAGTCTTACTCGTATGTATGTATTTTTAAGTCTTATTTGTCTTAATATAGTTAAGTCTTATTAGTAATATTTTTAAGTCTTATTCAACCACTTAGTATATATATTCAAATCAGTAGTTAGAATGTTAAGTCATATGTTCATTTTAAGTCTTACTCTCAAGTTAAGTCTTAGAGTACTTATAGATACATACAATACACACACATAACTGTCCAAACTCTGCCGGATTTTCGACCGGATTATCTCAACCAAATCACGAATTAACCACATATCTGGACTCTTTGCTTGATTATCTATATTTTGAGTGGTTAAAATCTACTTTTGGTTCGATTTTTAAGAGTTTTTATTTTCGAAAAATCGATCTTTAGATCTGTTTTTCTTGAAATCTGGGCTTTATTCTTGAAAAACTAAAAATACATGTGTGTTTGTGTGTGTAAGGAGATCATTGTGTGAATTTTTCAGAATTTTTGAAGAACTTTTAATTATTTCGAATTTTTAATTAATTATTAATTCGAAAAATTAAATTTTAAATTAAAAATTTGTAAAATCTGAAATTTTCAAGGAAATTAAATCTTGATTAAAATGGCTGATCGATTTGAAATTATTAAACATAATTTAATCGGTTATTTTGATCCAGAAAAATGTTCAGTTGAACGTTTTCGACCGTGGATTCGGTTTTTAAATGAAAATTCACTGGTTCGCAATGCTTTGAGATTAGATGCTCCTCTGAAAATTGAACCTTTGCGAATCATGTGTACTACTGCTATCATTTCTAATGATAACAGATCTTTTGTCTTCTCTGTAGGAGATAATCAGTACACAGTGAATGAAAATACAATAAATACGGTCTTAAATTTTCCAACTGATAATTTCGAAGAATTACCATCAGATCAAGAAATGATAAATTTTTTAAATGGTGTATTCTATCAAGACAGTCCTGATCAAACTGTCTGGAATAAAAAGAACTTCGTTCAGGAATGGGATTATCTGTTTGACACACTAGGTAGAGTCTTTTCCAACACTACAAAAGGGAACTTCGGGGTATTACCATCCTTCTTGCAGCATATTGGATATGCAGTTACACACAACCGAAGGATTAATATTGGCAGACTACTGTGTGTTCCGATGGTTAGAAGAATCATTAATGCAAAGAAGAATTTTGATAATGGACATAAAGTTTCATGTTTTTATCCAAGATTCTTATCATTAATTTTTAATCATCTTGTGGAACTAGAAAACCAAGCCCAATTTCTGAATGGAGAGTCACTGGCGTCAGGTAAACCTACTACCAGATTGTTCACTGAGTACAGCAACAAGCCAAAATTCACAAACATACCTGTAGTTGTCACCCAATACATGTCAAACTATATACAACTACCTGTTATTGAACCTGTACCAGAACCTGTACAACCAGAACAAAACCCTGAACCACCAGTGGAAAACATACTTGTTGATAATGAAAATCAAGGCAATCAACAAGTTGAACCTGCTCAGCAAATTGTTCCTCAGCCAGCTGCTCTTGCTGTTGAACATCCAGTGCAAGAAACTGCATCTATCCCTGAACCTGAATTGGATCAACCCATCTTATCAGAGACTGTTGCGGAATCAGCTGACCAGGTATTGCCTTCTGTTCCTCAAACTACTACTGCTTCTCAATCTGTTCCTGGAACCCAAGTGGTTGGTAGGTCTGACCAAGGGGTTGTAGTACCACAACCTCTAACCAAGGTCGTAGAGCCAAACACTCAACCACCAAAACTCATATCTTTTCACTCCAGAAAGAAATTGCAAGTAAAAAGAAGTCGAATTAGTAGTGGCAGTATGAGTGAACCCACAGCTCTGCCTCTAGAAAAGAAAAGTAGAACTCAACCTGAGGCAACTGTAAGCCCGTCTGTATCCTCCCAACAGGATATGGAAATTGATATGGCCGTTACACAGTTACTAGAATCATCTTCTCAACAGGATGATTTTATTGAAATTCGCCATAGGGCCGTGGCACCTTGTAGTGAGTCAAGCACACCTTCCCTATTACTCACAATGGGGGAAGACATACCTTTAAATGAGTCTCAGGACACACTGCAAGGAGAGCACGTAGAAAATGTGACAGTGCCTACCATAGTTACGGTAGAAGAGTCTTCACAGGCTTTAGAGGGAAATCTTGGTTCTCAGCCAACTTTAATAGAACCATCATCTCCCCTCCCAGGACAAACACTCCTGGCTCCCACAAGGGATTTTCCACTCGCAGTTTCGACTGGAGAAGGTGGAAGGCAACTTGATCAATATACTACTGAAGCAATTCAGTCAACAATTTCAAATGTTCAAGTAGATTTGATTAAGGACAGGGATTTGTGAACTCCCATTGCACCACCACTGACCTTCCCAGAGGAGGCTAGGGTGATTTTACATGCAGGTACAAATCTGGAAGCAGCCAAGGAATCTAAGAGGAGTGATGTGAGGAATACTATAAAATTGAGTGAAACACATGCACTTCAGGTGAGTGGATCTCAAAGTGAACGTCAGGTGAGCGCACACACTGACACATACACTCTCTCATTATTAGAAAAGATAAATGCTTTAGAGAAAGAACTTGCAGTCAGCAAGGCTGAAACAGAAATCCTGAGAGCACAAGTGGGTGAGCGATCTTCTACATCCACCTCTGTCAACAGTCAGCTTGCTGTAATGAAGAAGGACATAAACTACTTAAAGACATCATTCACCAAGAAGATAGAATCTCTCGAACTCTCTCATGAAAAGGCACTTGATGACTCTGGAGATATTACTGTTGCTCAAGACATGTTAATTTCTGAGATTTCCTTGAAAGTTGATAATCTACAGTCAGAGGTACAGCACAATCAAGAATCTACTGATTCTCGTCTGGACCAGATCGAAAAGCAGAATGCACACCAGGCTAAAGGGTTAAGACATTTGTTTAATCTTGTAAGTCAAAGTCGCAAACCTACAAATGAAGAAATTGAATTCTTTACAAGTAAGGGTGGTGATGATGATGAACAGGATCCTGAAACTGGGGCATCTGATAAGTCTGTAGAGGATTCCACAACTAAGGGGGAGAAATCAAAGGGGTCACAAGATAAAACTACTAAGGAAAGAGAGAGAGGAGAAGGAAAATCTGGTAAATCTGACCAAGGTGAAGATAAGAGAAAGAAAGTAGTTGAAGAAACTGAAGAACATATTCAAGACAAGAACACAGGTTATTATTACACGGGTGAACCGGATAACTTCGATGTTTTTGCTGATCTTGAATTCCCTGATCAAGGTGAAGAACTTCCTGAACCTGATCTTAGTCACTGGGAAGATGAAGGACCAGTGATATCCGAATTTGAAGCTCAACAAGCTGAGAAAGAATCTGAAGAATTATTTGCTCAAAGGGAAGCTAATTTGCAACTAAGAGAAGAAAAACTTCAAAAATCTTTAGAGCAAATTGCACGAAATGAAGAACTTCAGAAAGCTGAACAGCAAGCATTACAACGACTACATGCTATAAATGTTGAGAAGAGAAAAACATACATCAGACTAAAGAGCGGTGACAAATGGGAACGTGCTCAAAGAGCAATTGATTCACCTCAGAGTTCTGATTATGAAGATCGTCGTCTTGGACAAATTCTCGAAGAATTCAAACTGGCAAATCCAATTCACGAAATGTATATAAAGGCCTTACAGGTAGAAGTCATCAGGATAACTACTGCATTTGAACCCAAATCTGATGAGCTAGTAATATTTGTAGATTGTCATAAAGTTGGAACATTCAGAGTATCTATTCAGTTCTTTTATGACAGATCACTGACAGAGATATGGGTACTTAGGCCTAAGGTAAGAACATCTTCTGAGCTAGGTGTATTGTTACATGAAAAGTTCAAAGAATTTGCTGAAAGATCTGGACCAGAAGTGATTAAGGAACCTCCACAAGTAAAATTTCTTAAGGGAGAGGTACTTCACACAATCAATCTTCAGACAGATGAGCTATACGAACATCATGCAAAGCACTTGGTATATGCTGAATATGCTCTCAGAAATCATGGATACTTGACTGAAGAAAAGGTAATAGCTGCAGATCACATTCGTTCCTATGCACAAACGAACATAAAAGATTACAAGAAATTTCAAGGTGAACTTAGAAAGAAGCTTGGAATTCCTTTAGTCTTACCTCAAGGATTGTCGTCTAGAAGAGAACGTCTTGTTGATTCTGATCTACATATGAAACTTCAAGTCACAGATGAGCCAGAAGAAGGAGAATTCAGAAGGGAAGACAATTGAAGATAAAGAATTGCTCTACATGTTATATCTTTAGAGCTTAGATAAATCTTGATAGGAATTTATATCATATGATCAGTCTAGAGGATCATCTATCTTGTATTTATCTTTCATGTTTGAATCTGGCAAATGTTAAATATAAACCAGAATTTTTTTCATATTTACTTAGTATTTAAAGTTTTATCTTTCATTTGGTTAAGTTGGATTAGTTGAGGTATCCTCTAGGAATTTGCTTGTTATTATCTAACAAACAAATAGGGGGAGATTGAAAGGCATATGACTCAGCCTATTTGTAGTTAGAGGATCCTAATCAACTTAAACCAAATTGTAATAAGTAAATATACATATGAACTGTCACAGGAATCTCAAGAAGTATTATCTGTCAGAAGAAAGAAGAAAAGTCAATCTATAGTTTTGATGTCATACACTGGAAGACGATTCAGTTATCTGATCAAGCCCCAGTACAGCATTGAAGTTAATGGATTCATTTGAACAGTGACAGAGATTTTTCGAGTGATAGTTTGAAGATCAGTTACAGTACAAGAGAATTGAGAGAAGAAATAAACCACAACCTAAAGTCAAAAGTGAAGAAGCGTCATTGAAGTTAGTCGTTCATGAACCAGACAGTACATCGAACGTCAACACAAATCAGTGGTAATTCTTTACTACCTTTAGTGGTTTGTAAGAATTAAATTAATTATTTATTGATTTAATTAAATTCATTTATAATTGATATAAATTAATTTAGTTGATTTAATTAAATGAATTAATTCTGGTAGAATTAATTTATTTATTAAATTAATTATTATATCAATTAAATATGAATTAGTTAAAACATTAACTAATTAATTGGATCAATAAGACTTAAAGAAAGAAAGTTGTTTAAGTCTTGGAAGGGATAAAACTCGGTAAGACTTAATTTAAGTCTTACTGACAGAAGCCTTTCCTGATTTAAGTCCTACCGACCTGATTTAAGTCCTACCGACCTGATTTAAGTCCTACCGACCTCTGCCAGCTGTTATAAGTCTTACCTAAATTCTGGTAAGTCTTACCGGCACATTTTAGGTCTTAATGGAGGTTTGTGTAAGTCTTAATGAAGGAAAATCAAGTCTTGGAAGCTGTTTAAGTCATGCTGGAGCATTTAAATATCCTACAGAAAGCCAGCAAGACCTGTTGTTGATATAAAAGATCAGAACAGACCAGATTAAGTCATAACTGAGAAAACACAGCAGAAACATTTCATCAAGAACAGATTTCTCTCTCTCAAGAACACCAAAGCTTAAACAATTCCCAGAAATTCAAGTTCTTCATCTTTGTGATATTCTATCCGATAGAACTTGTTTATTTGTGATTCTTGTACTACTAGCGAATTAAGTTTCCTAGTTCTTATCTTGATTATTATTAACTAAATTAGAAAAGTTCATGTCGAATTTTCTAATTAGTTATTAACATCTTGATAAGTTGTTATACTGATTTTGTAACACCACATCAAGTTAATATACAGTTATATTCAACTTGAAATATTGTGTTAAATAATTCCGCAGATAAATTTGTCTTTATCAAATTTAATTTAAAGGACAAATTTCGATAAAAAGGTAAAGATTGTATTCAACCCCCCCTTCTACAATCTTATCGGACCTAACATGGCTCAAAGATGGTACAGCCGCTTACCTGCAAACTCGATTGGCTCTTTCAAGGAGTTAAGCGCTGCCTTTGTGAGTCAATTCATCAGCGGAAGAGTTCATGAGAAAAGTTCTGCATCCCTCATGTATGTGGTACAGGGGAAGAATGAGAATCTGAGAGATTATCTCAAGAGGTTCCCCAAGGAGACCCTGAATATCACTGATTTGGAAAATAAGGTGGCAATGGTAGCCCTGGAACACGGAACCACTGACCTCTTCTTCAAGAGATCATTGGCGAAGCATCCCCCTGAGAACATGGCTGAGCTCCAACGAAGGGCTGATAAGTACATTAAAGCTGAGGATAGCTTGAAGAAAGAAACCACCATAGGTGGAGGAGGAGGTAACAATGACTCCAAGAAGCGAAAGCAAGACCAGGACTATGATGATCAAGAGTATGATGCTAGGGACAAGTATCCCCGAACTAGCGAGGACTCTGACTCTGCCCATAAGAAGAACCAAGGGTCAAGGTTCACTGAGTATGCAAGGTTGAATACTCCTAGAAGTCGAATCTTGTTGGACATTGAGAATGATAAGGATTTCAGATGGCCGAAGCCACTCAGGGGTGATCCCGCAAAGAGAAACCAGAATCAGTATTGTAGATTCCATAGAGACGTGGGGCATGACACTAACGATTGCAAGCAACTCAAAGATGAGATCGAGTTTTTGATCCGTAGAGGGAAGCTGAGGCACTTCACTAAGGGTGAAGACCGTGGTAATCAGAGAAGAGACTATAATAGAAGGAATGACGATCAAGATCGCAACCCACAGCCCCGAGGGCCAGTAATCAACATGATCTCAGGAGGCCCGACTGCGGCCGAGACAACTAGGAACTCTCGAAAGGCTTATGCCCGAGAGGTGTTGCACATCGTGGGAGAGGCCCCGAAGCGTGCAAAAACTGAGGTAGTGGTTAGTTTTGATGACTCAGACTTGGAAGAGGGTGAAATTCCCCCATGACGACCCGTTGGTCATAACTCCTGTAATTGGAAACTCAGAGGTGAAACGAGTCTTGATAGACAATGGAGCTTCTGTTGATATCTTGTTTCACGATGCGTTTGTGAAAATGGGGTACACCGATTCTCAATTGACCCCCACCAACATGCCAATCTACGGATTTAATGGAGTTGAATCCAAGGTCGAAGGTACTATTCAATTGCCCATGACCATTGGACAGGAACCTAAGGAAGCTACTCAGATGCTGAATTTTCTGGTGATCAAAGCATCCTCGACTTATAACGCAATCTTGGGAAGGACTGGACTTCATGCGTTCAAGGATGTTGCGTCTGCTTATCACATGAAGATTAAGTTTCCAACCCGGAACGGAATTGGAGAACATAAAGGTGATCAAAAGATGGCACGAAGCTGTTATGTAGCCTCGTTAAGGCCTGATGGAGTCGGGGGGCAAGTCTCTCCAATTGAAGACGTGGATGTCCGCAGAGGTAAGGAACACCAAGAATGGCCAGCAGAGGACATCACATAGAAGCCTTGGACAGCCATTGAGGCTAAGGCGTTAACTGACTTCGTGGTTGAATGTACCATTGGCAACCAAGAAGTCGGGGGGCAGGAGGTAGTACCCCAAGCAGGAAGTGAACTTCAGAATAAGAATGAGGATACCAGAAGGAATGGTGGACGCTCTATTTTGATGGAGCATCAAAAACAAAATCAAGTGATGCAGGCCTAGTCTTGCAATGCCCCGATGGGCTCAAGTTATCCTAGTAGGACTTAGCTTCGTCTAGTAAAAGCAGAAATAAGGTTCATGGAAACCATTGCAGAGCATGTTGCTCCGAGTAGGACAATAGTACTCTATCACCCGATGAGTGCAAGTCAAGGATGAACGAGTACCGAAAATAAAAGAATAACGAATGGAAAACAAACAAATGCATAGGTGAAGATCCCGAAGGGTCAAAGCCATGAAAGGCCGAGGATGTTAAGGACTAGCTACTCTTCAGTACTTATTAAGGACCTGGATTAAGGATCCAAGGATGAAGGCCAATAGATAACCTTAAGCAAGGATTAAGAAGTTCAAGCAAGCTCTCGTCTCAGAAGTTTAAAAGGCAAGAAGCCAACGGGATTGTATTTATCGAAATCTATATCGAGGAATTAACCCCGAATTCTAGGTTGAAGAACAGAAGCTGTTAGCCATGAAGGCCAAGGTTAGTTATGAAGGCCAAACTTGAGGGGGGTCATGAACCTCCAATTAAGATCCAAAGGTTGAAACTTCATGTTGACTTCAAAACCAATATGTAATTTTGAAAACCTCCTAGAGAAGGTTCAAGACCTCGTGGGGCTAACCAGAAACCCCTTGGCCTTGGACCAGCAGCTCTGATAGATATTTCGGTGATTTAAAACACCATTGAGATTGAAAACCCTTGATTTCAAACTTTGGAGTTCAACCTTTGAACATCGACGTTCGACACCCAAGACCAAGACAGACATTGAAGCCATGACGGCCAAGCGAACTGAGAAGTTACTTATATGGGAGCATCTTTGAAAGAACCCCTGAAGGGCAAGTTGATAGCATTCTTGCAAGAAAATAGCGATGTGTTTGCTTGGACTATAGCTGATATGCCAGGGATTGATCCCCAACTCATAACTCACAAGTTGAATGTTGATCCGGGGCGGAAGATAATAGAACAGAAAAGAGAAATTTTGCTCCTGAAAGGCAGGAGGCCCATTAAACAAGAAGTTGAAAAGCTTTTAGAAGCTGGGTTTATTGAAGAGATTCAGTTTCCAGAATGGTTGGCTAACCCTGTGATGGTCAAGAAAGCCAACGGTAAGTGGAGGATGTGTATAGACTTCACCGACTTGAATGACGCATGCCCTAAGGATTGCTTCCCTTTACCAAGGATAGACATGTTAATAGATGCCACAGCAGGACATGAGATGCTGAGCTTCATGGATGGTTTCAGCGGCTACAATCAGATTAAGATGCACAAGGATGACGTCCCTAAGGTATCTTTCATAACTGACTTTGGTGTTTTCTGCTATATTGTTATGGCTTTTGGTCTAAAGAATGCAGGAGCTACTTACCAACGATTGGTGAATAAGATATTCGCCCATCTGATTGAAAAAACCATGGAGGTCTATGTTGATGACATGTTAGTCAAGAGCCTACTCAAGGCAGATCACATTAAGCACCTCAGAGAGGCATTCGAAGTGCTGAGGCACCACAAGATGATGTTGAATCCAGCCAAGTGCGCTTTTGGCGTTGGATCAGGCAAATTTTTGGGTCTGATGGTTTCAAAGAGAGGCATAGAGGCCAACCCTGACAAGATCAAGGCAATCTTAGACATGGAGCCACCACGCTCTATAAGAGATGTGCAGAAGTTGACAGGCCGGGTAGCGGCTTTAGGAAGATTCATCTCCAAGTCTGGTGATAAGTGCTTGCCTTTCTTTCAAGCATTGAAGAAGGTGAAAAATTTTGAATGGACTAATAAAAGCCAAGAGGCCTTTGAACAGTTGAAGAAGTACATGGTCGAAGCCCCGTTGCTGGCCAAACCTAGTCCCGGAGAGAATCTTTATCTGTATCTAGCAATGTCTGAACAAGCATTGAGTGCCGTCCTCGTTAAGAAAGAGAACAAGGTTCAGAGGCCTATCTACTACGTAAGCAAGGTGCTCCACTGAGCCGAGTTGAATTACTCTCCCATTGAGAAGTTCACCTTGGCATTGATAACAGCCTCGAGGAAGTTATGCCCGTACTTCCAGGCACATAAGATTGAAGTCCTGACGGACCAACAGTTGAGAAACATATTGCATAGCCCGAAGGCTAGTGGAAGGATAATCAAGTGGTCGATTGAACTTGGAGAATTTGACATCACGTATGAGCCTCGAATAGCCATTAAGGCCCAGGCATTGGCTGACTTCGTGGTTGAATGTACCATTGGCAACCAAGATGTCGGGGGGCAGGATATAGTAACCACCCTGGAAATGAAGAAAAAGATGAAGAGCCTGTACCTGATCAGAATGAACATTGGGTGCTCTATTTTGATGGAGCATCAAAAACAAAATCTAGTGATGCAGGTTTAGTCTTACAAAGCCCCGACTGGTTTACAGTCGAGTATGATTTAAAATTGGACTTTCCGACAACTAACAACGAAGCTGAGTATGAAGCCTTGATAGCCGGTTTAAGCTTGGCTAGAATAGTGAGAGTCAAGAATCTCAAACTACGGCAAAGTACTTGAAAGTCGTGAAGGCCATGATGACTGAGTTTGAGTGAATGGTATGAGAAGCACATTTCGAGAGAACAGAACGCTAAGGCTGATGCCCAATCTAAGTTTACTTCTTCTGAGATAGAGAACTACGCCGGAAGAGTTTACTTTCAGGTCTTGAAGGCCCCGTCTATTATTTTAAATTGATAGCACCAATTGATGTAAGCTGAAGGATAGACCCTCATAAAAGCTCACCCTGAGACTGGTTGGCTCCCTGATAATGCCTTGAAGGCACAGAAACTGTTAATGAGAATGTTGAGATAAGAGGTCCTTTGTCATTCCTTACTTAATCTGGAATCTCAAATTCCGATACAAATGTTTAGCCTTGATGGCCAAAAAGGCTGTCTGTCTCCAATCGAGATGGCCAAAAAGGTTGTCTGCCTCCAATCGAGTTCGTCGTTTGAGTTTAAGGACTTGAATCAAGAGCCGTCAATCGAATTGAAACCAAAGGAAGGTTGGAAACCTAGAATCAAGATAAAGGGTTGACAACCAGATAACGATGCAAACCAGACTTGAAGTCAAGTGCTCAGTGGAAAAGAAACTTATTGAACGATCAAACGAGAAGCAAGGCCTCCACCATATTAAACAAGGGGGCAAGAACTAAAAAGCTTCATCACAAGCTCCACATCTTAGAACAAGAAAGAGAGATTAATTATGCCTTGAAAGGAGGTATACAACATTCATGATCAAGGACGTGATTCTAGAACGAGACTCCAGGCATTGCGAAAAGCTCCGAGAGGCACGACACAGCAACAATGGAGCACCTGTCGGGCGATCAAGAAGCACCCGGCAGGTAACCAGAAGCACCTGGCAGGCAACCAGGATCTCCTGGTAGCCGACCAGGTGCCATGGAAAGGGTCTGGCCGACCAGGATCTCCTGGCAGCTGACCAGGTGCCATGGAGAGGGTCTGGCCAACCAGGATCTCCTGGCAGCCGACCAGGTGCCATGGAGAGGGTCTGGCCGACCAGGATCTCCTGGCAGCCGACCTCATGGCACCCCCCGTTAGTTGTTCGGATCGTTTGATGGTTCTGTAAGATCAAGATCGAGCTTCTGGATCCCTAGGATCGAGATCGAGGTTCTGGATCCTTGAAAGTCACGGGTGACCAAGATAATAAATTAGAGATCATGATCGAGCTTCTGGATCCCTAGGATCGAGATCGAGGTTCTGGATCCTTGAAAGTCACGGGTGACCAAGATACTAAATTAGAGATCGAGATCGAGATCGAGGTTCTGGATGATTGAAAGTCACGGGTGACCAAGATACTAAATTAGAGATCAAGATCGAGCTTTTGGATCCCTAGGATCGAGATCGAGGTTCTTGATCCTTAATTTCCATGAATAGGTTTTCAGGTCCGGGTTTCTTCGCCAACCACGAAGCAGCCGACCATGACACCTGAAGGAGCCACAGCCGACCACCTCATAGCCGACCACGGCATTTTGGGATGCCTCGGCCGACCACGAGCTAGACGATCATGAACCGGCCGACCAAGGCGCGCCAAGGAGCCACGGCCGACCTCACACTGTTTGGGCCATATCTTGAGCTCCGGGTATCAGATTTGGACGATCTTGCAGTCCACGCGAAGGTCTTAGAGTTTTCTACAACCTTGGAAGGTCCCCAGCCGACCAGGATCTCCTGGCAGCCGACCAGGATCTCCTGGCAGCCGACCAGGTGCCACAGAGGGGGTCTGGCTGACCAGGATCTCTCTTGTCAGCCGACATCACGGTGTTTGGGCCATATCTTGAGCTCCGGGTATCAGATTTGGACGATCTTACAGTCCACGCGAAGGTCTTGGAGTTTTCTACAACCTTGGAAGGTCCCCAGCCGACCAGGATCTCCTGGCAGCCAACCAGGTGCCACAGAGAGGGTCTGGCCGACCAGAATCTCTCTTGTCAGCCGACCTCACACTGTTTTGGTCATATCTTGAGCTCCGGGTATCAGATTTGGGCGATCTTACAGCCCACGCGAAGGTCACAGAGTTTTCTACAACCTTGGAAGGTTCCATCCGACAAGGAACACCCCCTGGCCGACCAGGATCTCCTGGCAGCCGACCAGGAGCACCTGGCAGCTGGCCAGGACCCTTGTCGGCTGACTCGCTGCCCGGAAGAGGTTACAATTGTCCCGAATCTCCGCCGTCTAGCACCGTTAGTGCCGATAAGCACCGATTAAGTGCCGATTAACACCGTTAGTGCCGATAGCACCGTTAGTGCCGATAAGCACCGATTAAGTGCGGATTAGCACCGTTAGTGCCGATAGCACCGTTAGTGCCGATAAGCACCGATTAAGTACCGATTAGCACCGTTAGTGCCGATAAGCACCGATTAAGTGCCGATTAGCACCGTTAGTGCCGATAAGCACCGATTAAGTACCGATTAGCACCGTTAGTGCCGATAGCACCGTTAGTGCCGATAAGCACCGATTAAGTGTCGATTAGCACCGTTAGTGCCGATAAGCACCGAATAAGTACCGATAAGCACCGTTAGTGCCGATAGCACCAGTAATGTCGTTAGCACCGACAGTGTCTTCTAGCACCGTTCAGTGTCGTTGAATGCCGGTTGGCGTCACTTAAACGTTGTTTAAGTGTCGTTTAAGTCTAGTTAGTACCGTTTAGTGCCGTTTTATGCCGTTCAACGTCGTTTAAACATTGTTTAAATGTTGTTAAGGCTGATTAGTGCCGATTAGCATCGAATTAACATTGTCGTAAACGCGTCGGTCGCTCCACGCTTTACATAAAGACAATACTCGTGAAACACTAGTGTATAAAGATGAACCCTGACCCGAGTCTTGGAAAGGACCGTTAAAACTTCAAGGAAAACCTGATCAGTTTTCCTAGAAGTTGGGGGGCAAATGATATGGGCTAAAAATAAACCCTAAAGACACATTTAATGTCACATTAATTAGACCCAGTATGGTCCAAACGTGGGGCCCACCAGATGGGCCCAAACCCTATTTATTATATTAATTTCGTAATGAATATTAAGGGTAATAAACAGCTCAGCAAATAAGAGTCAAACAAGGATATTACTCTTGCCTGACTTAGCCTCCAAGATACATATTTTAACATGGAAACTGATTCCTATAAGGAAGAGATCTAGAACCTTCCTCAAGGAAGACTTGTCCACCAAGTCTCTAACTCCTACAATAATTCTAGGGCTTCTCAGCCTATATAAAGGGTCTAACCCCTCATCTCAGAACTACGTTTTTGGGCAGAGCTCAATACGTCACTTACGTTTTGGACACAGCTCCATACGTTACCCACCACGTTTTGGCTTAATCCTCGAATAAGGACATAGAAGCCACTGCGTCCTAGGTGAGCTCTCACCGCCATAGCCTCGAGGGCACCATCACCTAGAACTACGTTGGCTTGATTCTCAATACGAGATACGTAGGCACTCTGTGAGGACCGATTACAGTCTCGAACGCAGAAACAGCCATTAAAGCGCGAAGCTCAACCACCCTAGCAATAATTACAAATCGTAACCGAGTTTTAGATCCACAACAATAGGCATGCATGTTATGGCATATGTAAAACGGCAATCACATATATATATATATATTATCACAACAACAGGTTCAAAGTTCTGAACACTTGCCTGGTAATCGGGTGTGGGTGGAGATAGCGTGTCCTGGGTCTGCTCGATGATCTATAAATAATCAGAACATTCGAGATTAACAAATTAACACGTTTTAAAAGTCTAAGTATAACTTCACTTAAATCGAAACACGTTTTAGAATTATCTCGTTATACACCTTTTAGTGTAACTCTTTTCATTACTGATACGATCCGACATTTGTTCGTTATTACGACATGTCATCATACCCACACTCGGTATATACTTAAGTCGTATAAGTTCTAAAGTCGATCGATTACGAACTGAGATTATACCTCGAGTTTTATCGTTCGTTTTCTAAGTTATAACCAAAGTTATACTGTTAAGGGGTTCGTTCGCGTTTAACTTCGATTCAAACATTTTTATAAAATCGGAAAATGATCCGTTTGACATGTGGTTTTCTTTCATACCTTCCTTATGACCTCTAGTATTTATTAACCAAGATTCGCCACTGATTAACATGCTTTACGAGGGTTCAATTGAAGTTACGAACTTTTACTTACGGTTCCGAACCAATTTTAGTAATTTGACCATAACTCCTAAACTGTAAGTCGGAATGTTTCGATTCTTGCGCCAAAACGATCTATGGCTCGAGATCTACAAGGACCAGTCAAAATATTACCAAGGTCAGGAAGTTATATCAACTGCCATGCTTGGTTTCTAAGTGTTAACAAAAATTCGGCATTACGACGGCTATAAATCGAACGTTCTAAAAATCATAGCAACACAACCAAGCCACACCGGGCATCAATACAACTCATACACATATTTCTCATCCCAAATCTGTCCAAGAACATCTACTTTACCATTATAATCATCATGTTACCAAAATCACTAAATCACTTAACTAATCATGCTTATAACATACTAACATCATCACCAAGCTTAAATCTATCAAGAACATGCATAATTCTCAAAACAAGATCTAGGGTTTCAATAGGTCTACCTTCCTTGGAGTATTTAATAGCCTTATAAAGCTTGGTATGGTCCTTGTCTAGCCTTAACACACTTTAGATCAACCAAAGAATCAAAGAAATCAAAGTTAGTTTCTAGAAAACACTATTCATCATCATCTTGTAAAATTCATAACAAATTGAAAAATAAGATTTTGGCTCTAAAATTTTTACCACATCTTGGCCTCTTCATAATATTTGGTTTGAGTCCTAGATCATCAGATTTGAAGCTTCCTAGCTAGGGTTTGATCCCACTTTTCCCGCTGGACAGAAACTGCCAAGAACAGGCAGGTTGGCTTCTTCAACTTGGGGAAGGGATTTGACTAGACTAGACTACTTGGATTGCCATGAAATTTTGATCGAACCTTGATCATGGAATGGAGAAGCTATGGTTAAAATTTGGTGATTTGATCATGGATAGAAATGGAGATATGAATTTTTCTTTGAATGGTGTTTATGCTGGGCAGTTTAGAGAAAATGAGAGAAATGGGGTTGTTTGGCTTGCTCTTGATCTAATCCTTCGCTAATGTGAATTATTGTGATGGATATGGATAATATCTAGCATAAAGTGGCTTTATTAAAGTGCCTAGGTTATCCATGATGCAATCAAGTGGACAAGTGTTAGGATTTTGTGGTTAGATGATGAAAACATGCTAAGTACTTGGTTTGTTTCTAATACCACTAGTTAGCATTGTAACTAGCTTGGTTACTTGACCTTATCCTCTTGCACATGCATGCATCTTGGTCCTCTGCTTGTTTCTTTGTCCGGTTATTACTCAATTTCATTGATCGTTCGGAGGAATATCTCACGGATTTCTAATTAGGGTTTACCGGAAATCTTCTTAATATTAATGCTATCATTCTCCATCTTTTTTTATTAACTTTTGAATTTAAATTCCTTAAATCCCTTCGTTCAATCTTTAAGTCTATCAGTGTCCAGGGAACTCTCGGAAAAATAAAAGTGCGGTTTTTCAGAATCCGACAGCTTTTACATACACTTATTTTCCCCCTGGATCACTAATACGAACTCGGAAATTCGTTCCGAATACTTCTATATAGTGTCGTCTCATAATATTCTCATTTCCACCAAAAACACTATTCATTCTTTATTCTTCCTTTATTCCCTATATTTATGACAATGTCCTTGTTCTTTCTCGGGCGTTCCTTAACCCTTTCACGGAACCACTGGACTAATCGTTATCGATCTGGATGACATGAGAATATTCTCCTGCTTGGAATTACCATATCTTATTCCCCTAGGAGATAGATTATTCTTACCTAAGTTGTCAGCCGTTAGCATTCTTCAAGACATACAAATATTTAAATCGAATTCCATTAATTCATTCAGAAGATCAACTATTACATCGTAGCCGTAACCACTATTCACCATTACCTTAGTACATAATAAAAGTTTTAATTATATCCAAAATTTGGGGTTCTTACAAGTCATATTTGGATTTTCTTCAGAAGTTAAAGCAAGTGCCTTCTCAGCATGATACTGATGAACCTTAGCACTAGTGTGATATACAATTTCACTATCACCTGTCCCAGTAGTAATCTTCTCAAATAGATGTGGAGCATCTTCTACATCAGTAATTAGCAAATCTTCATCACCTTCAAGAATTGTGGGAAGTGTTTGCCTTTGACTTTGACCAGGTGACAAAAATTGTTCTTCTGTCAGGATTTGAGATTGCACCATTGTTCTTACTGTTCTCTTCCCAGATTCAGAAACATGAGTTGACCGCTTGGTTTGAGTTTGTGACTGACTTCTCCTTGTTACCAAAGCAGCATCAGAGGTTCCTGGTTCATATGACTGAGCACCACCATCATTTCCAGAAGTATCATCATCCTTTCTTACAACTAGATCAGGTGTGCATTTTGTTTTGACTACCTTCTCCCCCTTTTTGACATCAGTAGTATCATCAGGATCAGTCAATAAGGATAAGATAAGTTGTAGAGAATCTTCAATATTTGTCATCCTTGAGGACATAGTGACAACCTTATCTTCCAAGGTATCCATCCTTGTGGTGAAGGCAGTGCTTAAACGTTGAAGCTGTTTAGCAATGACAATTTCAGAATAATCCTTAACAAATCGAGCATGAAATTTTTCATTATCACGCTTGACAGAATTAATTTCATCTTTCAACCCTTTTGCCAGAATAGTTGTTGTCTTCAAATGAGCTTTGAGATTAGGATCAGAAATCTTAGTAGCTATATGACTTGAGTGAAAAAGTGCATTATTGAAATTTATATCAGCAGAAGGCTGATTCCACTTAGTATACCATTCAGATCTTCTGGCATCTTGAATATGTTCAGGAAGAAGATTGTTGTAATCTCCTATGATCTCAACTTGAGCAGCTGTAGATTTACCCATAACTCCATAAACATACTGGATGATCCATAAGTAGATCTTAGACTTGCTTTCATGACTGCATTAAGCCGAGCCGCTTCAGGATCATTATCAGCATCATCATCATCACCATCATCATCATCTGAGCTATCTTTAGCCTCAGGAATTCTATCATCCTCATTGTCTTCAGGATTCATAACTCCTTTCATTTTTAAATCAACAGCAGATGGTACTGTTGTATCCTGAAAACCTGCATTCAGAGTAGAAACAATTCCTAAATCTCTCTATTTTTCTAAAGTGATCTCATCACTTCTCACAACATCACCTAAGTTACTTTCAATAGTAACTGCTACCTCACTAGAAGTTTGAAACTTCTCACTCTGTTCTACCTCTCCTTTTGCCAGTTCAGGAGACTGCCTCTCTTCACTCTTCTTTTTCTCTAAATGTTCACTCTCTTTCTCATAAGAAAGGTTCTGGCTCAACAAATTCAAAGAAGTAAGAGGTGGCTGAGAAGAGTGGACTGAAATCATACAAATAGAGGTATCCCTTGTCTCAGGTCTATCTGTAATCATACTATCAGTAAAAAAAGAAGAGATAGAAGTTTTACCTGATGAAGTTGAGATAGATTCCATTGGTCTTGAAGAAAGTGGTTCAATGAGTAGTGGAATATTTGGATCAGAAATACTTTCATTAGGATTGACATCTGCAACTGGAGAATGACTTGCATCAGTATTTGCTACCAATGGTTCTTGTGTAGTCTGAGGTTGTGAAGCTGCTTTAACACTTTGAGTCAAAGGTTCTTGTGTGCTTCCCTCAAATGCAGTGTTAAAAATCTCCTGTGCTGATGTGAGCTTGCCTGCATCTTCACTTTGAGAAGATGGTTCTTGTGGGGCAGGAATGTTCTTGTCTTCACCTTCCCTTTGAGAAAGTGGTTCTTGTGGGACCATTCCTTCAGAAATGTCTACACCCACACTTTGAGTGGGTGGTTCTTGTGGGACTGGATCTTCAATAGCTTCTGAACTCCTTTGAAGTTCAGGTTCTTGTGAGCTTGATCCTTTCAGAGGTGAAGTGATCCTCTGTTTCTTCTATCTACTAAAAACCTTTGCTTCAGCTTGTCTCTTTATCTGAAGAGATATTGGTTTATGACCAAGCTGAGCAGCAATAGCATTTACTTCATCCACAGACATCTCAATTATTCTTCTCTTAGGAGATGTAGGTGCTGGAGAATCAGTAATCTCAACAGTCTTTACAGGTGATGTATCAGGAGTAGAGATATCTGGAAGAACAGTTGTATCAGGAACTGATGATTCATCAAGATCAATATCATCATTAAGATTTTGCATATCTTCAGGAATATAATACTGACTCTTGCTGATTATTCTTTTTCTTTTCTTTTGCTTTATTGGATTAACCAATTCAGCAGTAACAGGAGCAGCAATTTCCTTTTTCTTCATGATTATAGAGATGGTCTTGTCATCATCACTATCAGAATCAAAGACCTGTTGCAAAAACTTCCTCTTTTCACCTATTTCTTTAGATGCTCCAGCCTTAATCAAAGATTCATCAATCTGAACTTCTTGTTTACCTCCTTGTGACTTCTTTTTACTGAGGGTTGAAGTGGAGAAATCCATTGATCCTGATTGTCTGCTAGACACATCAGATCTAGCTGACTTCTTTTCTTTTATAGTTGATGTCTTTTGAGAGACACCAGAGGTGGTTGACTGTTTAGGTAACTGTTTATGATATGTGCTTGTGTCAGGAACAGGATGTGTTTGGTCCTGTCCCATAGCACTTGTGACTGGGCCATAAAGTTCAGGCAATCTTTTTGTCAAGAGAAGCCAGACCCCATCAGGAATATAAGGATTTCCCTTAAAACCATTTGCCTTATCTGATTTAAATAAATATTTGATATTGTTATCAGAAATCTTAAAGATAGGCAATACTGTATCATTTTCAAATTCAACATTGGAACATAAATGAGAGAATATTAATTGAAAAATTCTAATAAAACAGACATAACCACATTTATCTGTTTTCCTAGCACTTAATGCTCTCAGAATGAAAGACCCAGAATCAAATACAGTACACTACGCCATAAAACGCACATACGCAACCCTTTTTACAAAGCGTTGCATAGAAAGCGTTTGCTTAGATAGAAATTTTGGGTCTTTTGCAACTGAGCTGAACTGGTGTTGCGTTAGATATAATTTAGTGTTGCGTATTACCCACAGTATTTCACATCATGCAACACTAACTGCTGGTGTTGCGTTAGATAATTTTTTATTTTAATAAATGATGACGTGGCAGAAGTGGGACCCACATGTGCTGACGTGGCATTTGCTGACGTGGCAATCGTGGGGCCCATAATTGTTGACGTGGTAGAAGTGGGACCCACCTGTGCTGACGTGGCATTTGATGATGTGGCATAAGTGTTGCATTAGATAACAGTAGTGTTGCATTTGATGTTTGAAGTGTTGCATTAGATATATTTTTTTTATTTAAATTCTGACGTGGCAGGTGCGGGACCCACCACTGCTGACGTGGCAGTGTGGAACCCATAATGGTGACGTGGAAGGAGGCCCACCAATGCTGACTTGGCAAATGTGGGTCCCACAATTGCTAACGTGCTAGAAGTGGGCCCCACCTGTGCTGACGTGGCATTTGATGACGTGGCATAAGTGTTGCATTAGATAACAGTAATGTTGCATTTTCTGTTTGAAGTGTTGCATTAGATATATTTTTTTATTTAAATTCTGACGTGGCAGGTGCGGGACCCACCATTACTAACGTGGCAGTGTGGGGCCCACAATGGTGACGTGGCAAGAGGCCCACCAATGATGACGTGGCAATTGTGGGGCCCACAATTGCTGAGGTGGCAGGAGTGGGACCCACCTCTGCTGACGTGTCATATGATGACGTGGCATAAGTGTTGCATTAGATAACAGTAGTGTTGCATTTGCTGTATGCAGTGTTGCATTAGATATTTTTTTAACTAGTCTTGTCCCGAATGATGAATCTATTTTTTTAAATTATTTTTCCGACGTTCCAATCGCACGGATGTCAAGATATAACGATTTTAGTGATGTGGTAATTTTTCAAAAAATTTCCTATATTTATTTGGTTTGGTTTTATAACGGTCAAACCGGTCAAAGTGGACCTTCCTTTTAACTAGTCTTGTCCCGAATGATGAATCTAATTTTTTAAATTATTTTTTCGACGTTCCAATCGCACGGATGTCAAGATATAACGATTTTATTGATGTGGTAATTTTTCAAAAAATTTCCTATATTTATTTGGTTTGGTTTTATAACGGTCAGACTAGTCAAAGTGGACCTTCCTTTTAACTAGTCTTGTCCCGAATGATGAATCTATTTTTTTAAATTATTTTTTCGACGTTCCAATCGCACGGATATCAAGATATAACGATTTTAGTGATGTGGTAATTTTTCAAAAAATTTCCTATATTTATTCGGTTTGGTTTTATCACGGTGAAACCGGTCAAAGTCGACCTTCCTTTTAACTAGTCTTGTCCCGAATGATGAATCTATTTTTTTAAATTATTTTTTCGATGTTCCAATCGCACGGATGTCAAGATATAACGATTTTAGTGATGTGGTAGTTTTGCAAAAAATTTCATATATTTATTTGATTTGGTTTTATAACGGTCAAACCGGCCAAAGTCGACCTTCCTTTTAACTAGTCTTGTCCCGAATGATGAATCTATTTTTTTTAATTATTTTTTCGACGTTCCAATCCAACCGATGTCAAGGTATAACGATTTTAGTGATGTGGTAATTTTTCAAAAAATTTCCTATATTTATTTGGTTTGGTTTTATAACGGTCAAACCGGTCAAAGTGGACCTTCCTTTTAACTAGTCTTGTCCCGAATGATGAATCTATTTTTTTAAATTATTTTTTCGACGTTCCAATTACACGGATGTCAAGATATAACGATTTTAGTGATGTGATAATTTTTTAAAAAATTTCCTATATTTATTTGGTTTGGTTTTATAACGGTCAAACCGGTCAAAGTGGACCTTCCTTTAAACTAGTCTTGTCCCGAATGATGAATCAATTTTTTTAAATTATTTTTTCGACTTTCCAATTGCACGGATGTCAAGATATAACGATTTTAGTGATGTGGTAATTTTTCAAAAAATTTCCTATATTTATTTGGTTTGGTTTTATAACGGTCAAACCGGTCAAAGTCGACCTTCCTTTTAACTAGTCTTGTCCCGAATGATGAATATAGTTTTTTAAATTATTTTTTCAACATTCCAAATGCACGGATTTCAAGATATAACAATTTCAGTGATGTGGTAATTTTTCAAAAAATTTCCTATATTTATTCGGTTTGGTTTTATCACGATCAAACCGGTCAAAGTCGACCTTCCTTTTAACTACTCTTGTCCCGAATGATGAATCTATTTTTTTAAATTATATTTTCGACGTTCCAATCGCACGGATGTCAGGATATAACGATTTTAGTGATGTGGTAGTTTTGCAAAAAATTTCATATATTTATTTGGTTTGGTTTTATAACGGTCAAACCGGTCAAAGTCGACCTTCCTTTTAACTAGTCTTGTCCCGAATGATGAATCTATTTTTTTAAATTATTTTTTCGACTTTCTAATCGCGCGGATGTCAAGATATAACGATTTTAGTGATGTGATAGTTTTGCAAAAAGTTTCCTATATTTATTTGGTTTGGTTTTATAACGGTTAAACAGGTCAAAGTCGACCTTCCTTTTAACTAGTCTTGTCCCGAATGATTAATCTATTTTTTAAATTATTTTTTCGACGTTCCAATCGCACGGATGTCAGGATATAATGATTTTAGTGATGTGGTAGTTTTGCAAAAAATTTCATATATTTATTTGGTTTGGTTTTATAACGGTCAAACCGGTCAAAGTCGACCTTCCTTTTAACTAGTCTTGTCCCGAATGATGAATCTATTTTTTTTAATTATTTTTTCGACGTTCCAATCGCACGGATATCAATATATAACGATTTTAGTGATGTGGTAATTTTGCAAAAAATTTCCTATATTTATTTGGTTTGGTTTTATAACGGTCAAACCGGTCAAAGTGGACCTTCCTTTTAAGTAGTCTTGTCCCGAATGATGAATCTATTTTTTAAATTATTTTTTCGACGTTCCAATCGCACGGATGTCAAGATATAACGATTTTAGTGATGTGGTAATTTTTCAAAAAATTTCCTATATTTATTCGGTTTGGTTTTATCACGGTGAAACCGGTCAAAGTCGACCTTCCTTTTAACTAGTCTTGTCCCGAATGATGAATCTATTTTTTTAAATTATTTTTTCGATGTTCCAATCGCACGGATGTCAAGATATAACGATTTTAGTGATGTGGTAGTTTTGCAAAAAATTTCATATATTTATTTGGTTTGGTTTTATAACGGTCAAACCGGCCAAAGTCGACCTTCCTTTTAACTAGTCTTGTCCCGAATGATGAATCTATTTTTTTAAATTATTTTTTCGACGTTCCAATCACACCGATGTCAAGATATAACGATTTTAGTGATGTGGTAATTTTTCAAAAAATTTCCTATATTTATTTGGTTTGGTTTTATAACGGTCAAACCGGTCAAAGTGGACCTTCCTTTTAACTAGTCTTGTCCCGAATGATGAATCTATTTTTTTAAATTATTTTTTCGACGTTCCAATTACACGGACGTCAAGATATAACGATTTTAGTGATGTGGTAATTTTTTAAAAAATTTCCTATATTTATTTGGTTTGGTTTTATAACGGTCAAACCGGTCAAAGTGGACCTTCCTTTAAACTAGTCTTGTCCCGAATGATGAATCTATTTTTTTAAATTATTTTTTCGACATTCCAATTGCACGGATGTCAAGATATAACGATTTTAGTGATGTGGTAATTTTTCAAAAAATTTCCTATATTTATTTGGTTTGGTTTTATAACGGTCAAACCGGTCAAAGTCGACCTTCCTTTTAACTAGTCTTGTCCCGAATGATGAATATAGTTTTTTAAATTATTTTTTCGACATTCCAATTGCACGGATTTCAAGATATAACAATTTTAGTGATGTGGTAATTTTTTAAAAAATTTCCTATATTTATTCGGTTTGGTTTTATCACGATCAAACCGGTCAAAGTCGACATTCCTTTTAACTACTCTTGTCCCGAATGATGAATCTATTTTTTAAATTATATTTTTGACGTTCCAATCGCACGGATGTCAGGATATAACGATTTTAGTGATGTGGTAGTTTTGCAAAAAATTTCATATATTTATTTGGTTTGGTTTTATAACGGTCAAACCGGTCAAAGTCGACCTTCCTTTTAACTAGTCTTGTCCCGAATGATGAATCTATTTTTTTAAATTATTTTTTCGACTTTCTAATCGCGCGGATGTCAAGATATAACGATTTTAGTGATGTGATAGTTTTGCAAAAAGTTTCCTATATTTATTTGGTTTGGTTTTATAACGGATAAACAGGTCAAAGTCGACCTTCCTTTTAACTAGTCTTGTCCCGAATGATTAATCTATTTTTTAAATTATTTTTTCGACGTTCCAATCGCACGGATGTCAGGATATAAAGATTTTAGTGATGTGGTAGTTTTGCAAAAAATTTCATATATTTATTTGGTTTGGTTTTATAACGGTCAAACCGGTCAAAGTCGACCTTCCTTTTAACTAGTCTTGTCCCGAATGATGAATCTTTTTTTTTAAATTATTTTTTCGACGTTCCAATCACACGGATATCAATATATAACGATTTTAGTGATGTGGTAATTTTGCAAAAAATTTCCTATATTTATTTGGTTTGGTTTTATAACGGTCAAACCGGTCAAAGTGGACCTTCCTTTTAAGTAGTCTTGTCCCGAATGATGAATCTATTTTTTAAATTATTTTTTCGACGTTCCAATCGCACGGATGTCAAGATATAACGATTTTAGTGATGTGGTAATTTTTCAAAAAATTTCCTATATTTATTCGGTTTGGTTTTATCACGGTGAAACCGGTCAAAGTCGACATTCCTTTTAACTAGTCTTGTCCCGAATGATGAATCTATTTTTTTAAATTATTTTTTCGATGTTCCAATCACACGGATGTCAAGATATAACGATTTTAGTGATGTGGTAGTTTTGCAAAAAATTTCATATATTTATTTGGTTTGGTTTTATAACGGTCAAACCGGCCAAAGTCGACCTTCCTTTTAACTAGTCTTGTCCCGAATGATGAATCTATTTTTTTAAATTATTTTTTCGACGTTCCAATCACACCGATGTCAAGATATAACGATTTTAGTGATGTGGTAATTTTTCAAAAAATTTCCTATATTTATTTGGTTTGGTTTTATAACGGTCAAACCGGTCAAAGTGGACCTTCCTTTTAACTAGTCTTGTCCCGAATGATGAATCTATTTTTTTAAATTATTTTTTCGACGTTCCAATTACACGGATGTCAAGATATAACGATTTTAGTGATGTGGTAATTTTTTAAAAAATTTCCTATATTTATTTGGTTTGGTTTTATAACGGTCAAACCGGTCAAAGTGGACCTTCCTTTAAACTAGTCTTGTCCCGAATGATGAATCTATTTTTTTAAATTATTTTTTCGACATTCCAATTGCACGGATGTCAAGATATAACGATTTTAGTGATGTGGTAATTTTTCAAAAAATTTCCTATATTTATTTGGTTTGGTTTTATAACGGTCAAACCGGTCAAAGTGGACCTTCCTTTAAACTAGTCTTGTCCCGAATGATGAATCTATTTTTTTAAATTATTTTTTCGATGTTCCAATTACACGGATGTCAAGATATAATGATTTTAGTGATGTGGTAATTTTTCAAAAAATTTCCTATATTTATTTGGTTTGGTTTTATAACGGTCAAACCGGTCAAAGTCGACCTTCCTTTTAACTAGTGTTGTCCCGAATGATGAATCTATTTTTTTAAATTATATTTTCGACGTTCCAATCGCACGGATTTCAAGATATAACAATTTTAGTGATGTGGTAATTTTTCAAAAAATTTCCTATATTTATTCGGTTTGGTTTTATCACGATCAAACCGGTCAAAGTCGACCTTCCTTTTAACTACTTTTGCCCCGAATGATGAATCTATTTTTTTAAATAATATTTTCGACGTTCCAATCACACGGATGTCAGGATATAACGATTTTAGTGATGTGGTAGATTTGCCAAAAATTTCATATATTTATTTGGTTTGGTTTTATAACGGTCAAACCGGTTAAAGTCGACCTTCCTTTTAACTAGTCTTGTCCCGAATGATGAATCTATTTTTTTAAATTATTTTTTCGACTTTCCAATCGAGCGGATGTCAAGATATAACGATTTTAGTGATGTGGTAATTTTTCAAAAAATTTCCTATATTTATTCGGTTTGGTTTTATCACGGTGAAACCGGTCAAAGTCGACCTTCCTTTTAACTAGTCTTGTCCCGAATGATTAATCTATTTTTTAAATTATTTTTTCGACGTTCCAATCGCACGGATGTCAAGATATAACGATTTTAGTAATGTGATAGTTTTACAAAAAATTTCATATATTTATTTGTTTTGGTTTTATAACGGTCAAACCGGTCAAAGTCGATCTTCCTTTTAACTAGTCTTGTCCCGAATGATAAATCTATTTTTTTAAATTATTTTTTCGACGTTCCAATCACACCGATGTCAAGATATAACGATTTTAGTGATGTGGTAATTTTTCAAAAAATTTCCTATATTTATTTGGTTTGGTTTTATAACGGTCAAACCGGTCAAAGTGGACCTTCCTTTTAACTAGTCTTGTCCCGAATGATGAATCTATTTTTTAAATTATTTTTTCGACGTTCCAATCGCACGGATGTCAAGATATAACGATTTTAGTGATGTGGTAATTTTTCAAAAAATTTCCTATATTTATTCGGTTTGGTTTTATCACGGTGAAACCGGTCAAAGTCGACATTCCTTTTAACTAGTCTTGTCCCGAATGATGAATCTATTTTTTTAAATTATTTTTTCGATGTTCCAATCACACGGATGTCAAGATATAACGATTTTAGTGATGTGGTAGTTTTGCAAAAAATTTCATATATTTATTTGGTTTGGTTTTATAACGGTCAAACCGGCCAAAGTCGACCTTCCTTTTAACTAGTCTTGTCCCGAATGATGAATCTATTTTTTTAAATTATTTTTTCGACGTTCCAATCACACCGATGTCAAGATATAACGATTTTAGTGATGTGGTAATTTTTCAAAAAATTTCCTATATTTATTTGGTTTGGTTTTATAACGGTCAAACCGGTCAAAGTGGACCTTCCTTTTAACTAGTCTTGTCCCGAATGATGAATCTATTTTTTTAAATTATTTTTTCGACGTTCCAATTACACGGATGTCAAGATATAACGATTTTAGTGATGTGGTAATTTTTTAAAAAATTTCCTATATTTATTTGGTTTGGTTTTATAACGGTCAAACCGGTCAAAGTGGACTTTCCTTTTAACTAGTCTTGTCCCGAATGATGAATCTATTTTTTTAAATTATTTTTTCGACATTCCAATTGCACGGATGTCAAGATATAACGATTTTAGTGATGTGGTAATTTTTCAAAAAATTTCCTATATTTATTTGGTTTGGTTTTATAACGGTCAAACCGGTCAAAGTGGACCTTCCTTTAAACTAGTCTTGTCCCGAATGATGAATCTATTTTTTTAAATTATTTTTTCGATGTTCCAATTACACGGATGTCAAGATATAACGATTTTAGTGATGTGGTAATTTTTCAAAAAATTTCCTATATTTATTTGGTTTGGTTTTATAACGGTCAAACCGGTCAAAGTCGACCTTCCTTTTAACTAGTGTTGTCCCGAATGATGAATCTATTTTTTTAAATTATATTTTCGACGTTCCAATCGCACGGATTTCAAGATATAACAATTTTAGTGATGTGGTAATTTTTCAAAAAATTTCCTCTATTTATTCGGTTTGGTTTTATCACGATCAAACCGGTCAAAGTCGACCTTCCTTTTAACTACTTTTGCCCCGAATGATGAATCTATTTTTTTAAATAATATTTTCGACGTTCCAATCACACGGATGTCAGGATATAACGATTTTAGTGATGTGGTAGATTTGCCAAAAATTTCATATATTTATTTGGTTTGGTTTTATAACGGTCAAACCGGTTAAAGTCGACCTTCCTTTTAACTAGTCTTGTCCCGAATGATGAATCTATTTTTTTAAATTATTTTTTCGACGTTCCAATTACACGGATTTCAAGATATAACAATTTTAGTGATGTGGTAATTTTTTAAAAAATTTCCTATATTTATTCGGTTTGGTTTTATCACGATCAAACCGGTCAAAGTCGACCTTCCTTTTAACTACTCTTGTCCCGAATGATGAATCTATTTTTTAAATTATATTTTTGACGTTCCAATCGCACGGATGTCAGGATATAACGATTTTAGTGATGTGGTAGTTTTGTAAAAAATTTCCTATATTTATTTGGTTTGGTTTTATAATGGTCAAACCGGTCAAAGTGGACCTTCCTTTTAACTAGTCTTGTCCCGAATGATGAATCTATTTTTTAAATTATTTTTTCGACGTTCCAATCGCACGGATGTCAAGATATAACGATTTTGGTAATGTGATAGTTTTACAAAAAATTTCATATATTTATTTGTTTTGGTTTTATAACGGTCAAACCGGTCAAAGTCGACCTTCCTTTTAACTAGTCTTGTCCCGAATGATGAATCTATTTTTTTAAATTATTTTTTCGACGTTCCAATCGCACGGATATCAATATATAATGATTTTAGTGATGTGGTAATTTCACAAAAAATTTCCTATATTTATTTGGTTTGGTTTTATAATGGTCAAACCGGTCAAAGTGGACCTTCCTTTTAAGTAGTCTTGTCCCGAATGATGAATCTATTTTTTAAATTATTTTTTCGACGTTCCAATCGCACGGATGTCAAGATATAACGATTTTAGTGATGTGGTAATTTTTCAAAAAAATTCCTATATTTATTCGGTTTGGTTTTATCACGGTGAAACCGGTCAAAGTCTACCTTCCTTTTAACTAGTCTTGTCCCGAATGATGAATCTATTTTTTTAAATTATTTTTTCGACGTTCCAATCGCACGGATGTAAAGATATAACGATTTTAGTGATGTGGTAGTTTTGCAAAAAATTTCATATATTTATTTGGTTTGGTTTTATAACGGTCAAACCGGCCAAAGTCGACCTTCCTTTTAACTAGTCTTGTCCCGAATGATGAATCTATTTTTTTAAATTATTTTTTCGACGTTCCAATCACACCAATGTCAAGATATAACGATTTTAGTGATGTGGTAATTTTTCAAAAAATTTCCTATATTTATTTGGTTTGGTTTTATAACGGTCAAACCGGTCAAAGTGGACCTTCCTTTTAACTAGTCTTGTCCCGAATGATAAATCTATTTTTTTTAATTATTTTTTCGACGTTCCAATTACACGGATGTCAAGATATAACGATTTTAGTGATGTGGTAATTTTTCAAAAAATTTCCTATATTTATTTGGTTTGGTTTTATAACGGTCAAACCGGTCAAAGTGGACCTTCCTTTAAACTAGTCTTGTCCCGAATGATGAATCTATTTTTTTAAATTATTTTTTCGACGTTCCAATTACAAGGATGTCAAGATATAACGATTTTAGTGATGTGGTAATTTTTCAAAAAATTTCCTGTATTTATTTGGTTTGGTTTTATAACGGTCAAACCAGTCAAAGTCGACCTTCCTTTTAACTAGTGTTGTCCCGAATGATGAATATAGTTTTTTAAATTATTTTTTCGACGTTCCAATCACACACATTTCAAGATATAACAATTTTAGTGACGTGGTAATTTTTCAAAAAATTTCCTATATTTATTCGGTTTGGTTTTATCACGATCAAACAGGTCAAAGTCGACCTTCCTTTTAACTACTCTTGTCCCGAATGATGAATCTATTTTTTTAAATTATATTTTCGACGTTCCAATCGCACGGATGTCAGGATATAACGATTTTAGTGTTGTGGTAGTTTTGCAAAAAATTTCATATATTTATTTGGTTTGGTTTTATAACGGTCAAACCGGTCAAAGTCGACCTTCCTTTTAACTAGTCTTGTCCCGAATGATGAATCTATTTTTTTAAATTATTTTTTCTACTTTCCAATCGCGCGGATGTCAAGATATAACGATTTTAGTGATGTGGTAATTTTTCAAAAAATTTCCTATATTTATTCGGTTTGGTTTTATCACGGTGAAACCGGTCAAAGTCGACCTTCCTTTTAACTAGTCTTGTCCCGAATGATTAATCTATTTTTTAAATTATTTTTTCGACGTTCCAATCGCACGGATGTCAAGATATAACGATTTTAGTGATGTGGTAGTTTTACAAAAAATTTCATATATTTATTTGTTTTGGTTTTATAACGGTCAAACCGGTCAAAGTCGACCTTCCTTTTAACTAGTCTTGTCCCGAATGATGAATCTATTTTTTTAAATTATTTTTTCGACGTTCCAATCGCACGGATATCAATATATAACGATTTTAGTGATGTGGTAATTTTGCAAAAAATTTCATATATTTATTTGGTTTGGTTTTATAACGGTCAAACCGGCCAAAGTGGACCTTCCTTTTAAGTAGTCTTGTCCCGAATGATGAATCTATTTTTTAAATTATTTTTTCGACGTTCCAATCGCACGGATGTCAAGATATAACGATTTTAGTGATGTTGTAATTTTTCAAAAAAATTCCTATATTTATTCGGTTTGGTTTTATCACGGTGAAACCGGTCAAAGTCGGATTTCCTTTTAACTAGTCTTGTCCCGAATGATGAATCTATTTTTTTAAATTATTTTTTCGACGTTCCAATCACACGGATGTCAAGATATATTGATTTTAGTGATGTGGTAGTTTTGCAAAAATTTTCATATATTTATTTTGTTTGGTTTTATAACGGTCAAACCGGTCAAAGTCGACCTTCCTTTTAACTAGTCTTGTCCCGAATGATGAATCTATTTTTTTAAATTATTTTTTCGACGTTCCAATCACACTAATGTCAAGATATAACGATTTTAGTGATGTGGTAATTTTTCAAAAAATTTCCTATATTTATTTGGTTTGGTTTTATAACGGTCAAACCGGTCAAAGTGGACCTTCCTTTTAACTAGTCTTGTCCCGAATGATGAATCTATTTTTTTAAATTATTTTTTCGACGTTCCAATTTCACGGATGTCAAGATATAACGATTTTAGTGATGTGGTAATTTTTCAAAAAATTTCCTATATTTATTTGGTTTGGTTTTATAACGGTCAAACCGGTCAAAGTCGACCTTCCTTTTAACTAGTCTTGTCCCGAATGATGAATATAGTTTTTTAAATTATTTTTTCGACGTTCCAATTGCACGGATTTCAAGATATAACAATTTTAGTGATGTGGTAATTTTTCAAAAAATTTCCTATATTTATTCGGTTTGGTTTTATCACAATCAAACCGGTCAAAGTCGACCTTCCTTTTAACTACTCTTGTCCCGAATGATGAATCTATTTTTTTAAATTATATTTTCGACGTTCCAATTACACGGATGTCAGGATATAACGATTTTAGTGATGTGGTAGTTTTGCAAAAAATTTCATATATTTATTTGGTTTGGTTTTATAACGGTCAAACCGGTCAAAGTCGACCTTCCTTTTAACTAGTCTTGTCCCGAATGATGAATCTATTTTTTTAAATTATTTTTTCGACGTTCCAATTACACGGATGTCAAGATATAACGATTTTAGTGATGTGGTAATTTTTCAAAAAATTTCCTATATTTATTTGGTTTGGTTTTATAACGGTCAAACCGGTCAAAGTCGACCTTCCTTTTAACTAGTCTTGTCCCGAATGATGAATATAGTTTTCTAAATTATTTTTTCGACGTTCCAATTGCACGGATTTCAAGATATAACAATTTTAGTGATGTGGTAATTTTTCAAAAAATTTCCTATATTTATTCGGTTTGGTTTTATCACAATCAAACCGGTCAAAGTCGACCTTCCTTTTAACTACTCTTGTCCCGAATGATGAATCTATTTTTTTAAATTATATTTTCGACGTTCCAATCGCACGGATGTCAGGATATAACGATTTTAGTGATGTGGTAGTTTTGCAAAAAATTTCATATATTTATTTGGTTTGGTTTTATAACGGTCAAACCGGTCAAAGTCGACCTTCCTTTTAACTAGTCTTGTCCCGAATGATGAATCTATTTTTTTAAATTATTTTTTCGACTTTCCAATCGCGCGGATGTCAAGATATAACGATTTTAGTGATGTGATAGTTTTGCAAAAAGTTTCCTATATTTATTTGGTTTGGTTTTATAACGGTTAAACAGGTCAAAGTCGACCTTCCTTTTAACTAGTCTTGTCCCGAATGATGAATCTATTTTTTTAAATTATTTTTTCGACGTTCCAATTACACGGATGTCAAGATATAACGATTTTAGTGATGTGGTAATTTTTCAAAAAATTTCCTATATTTATTTGGTTTGGTTTTATAACGGTCAAACCGGTCAAAGTCGACCTTCCTTTTAACTAGTCTTGTCCCGAATGATGAATATAGTTTTTTAAATTATTTTTTCGACGTTCCAATTGCACGGATTTCAAGATATAACAATTTTAGTGATGTGGTAATTTTTCAAAAAATTTCCTATATTTATTCGGTTTGGTTTTATCACAATCAAACCGGTCAAAGTCGACCTTCCTTTTAACTAGTCTTGTCCCGAATGATGAATCTATTTTTTTAAATTATTTTTTCGACGTTCCAATTACACGGATGTCAAGATATAACGATTTTAGTGATGTGGTAATTTTTTAAAAAATTTCCTATATTTATTTGGTTTGGTTTTATAACGGTCAAACCGGTCAAAGTGGACCTTCCTTTAAACTAGTCTTGTCCCGAATGATGAATCTATTTTTTTAAATTATTTTTTCGACATTCCAATTGCACGAATGTCAAGATATAACGATTTTAGTGATGTGGTAATTTTTTAAAAAATTTCCTATATTTATTTGGTTTGGTTTTATAACGGTCAAACCGGTCAAAGTGGACCTTCCTTTAAACTAGTCTTATCCCGAATGATGAATCTATTTTTTTAAATTATTTTTTCGATGTTCCAATTACACGGATGTCAAGATATAACGATTTTAGTGATGTGGTAATTTTTCAAAAAAATTTCCTATATTTATTTGGTTTGGTTTTATAACGGTCAAACCGGTCAAAGTCGACCTTCCTTTTAACTAGTGTTGTCCCGAATGATGAATATAGTTTTTTAAATTATTTTTTCGACGTTCCAATCGCACGGATTTCAAGATATAACAATTTTAGTGATGTGGTAATTTTTCAAAAAATTTCCTATATTTATTCGGTTTGGTTTTATCACGATCAAACCGGTCAAAGTCGAACTTCCTTTTAACTACTTTTGCCCCGAATGATGAATCTATTTTTTTAAATAATATTTTCGACTTTCCAATCACACGGATGTCAGGATATAACGATTTTAGTGATGTGGTAGATTTGCCAAAAATTTCATATATTTATTTGGTTTGGTTTTATAACGGTCAAACCGGTTAAAGTCGACCTTCCTTTTAACTTGTCTTGTCCCGAATGATGAATCTATTTTTTTAAATTATTTTTTCGACTTTCCAATCGAGCGGATGTCAAGATATAACGATTTTAGTGATGTGGTAATTTTTCAAAAAATTTCCTATATTTATTCGGTTTGGTTTTATCACGGTGAAACCGGTCAAAGTCGACCTTCCTTTTAACTAGTCTTGTCCCGAATGATTAATCTATTTTTTAAATTAGTTTTTCGACGTTCCAATCGCACGGATGTCAAGATATAACGATTTTAGTGATGTGGTAGTTTTACAAAAAATTTCATATATTTATTTGTTTTGGTTTTATAACGGTCAAACCGGTCAAAGTCGACCTTCCTTTTAACTAGTCTTGTCCCGAATGATGAATCTATTTTTTTAAATTATTTTTTCGACGTTCCAATCGCACGGATATCAATATATAACGATTTTAGTGATGTGGTAATTTTGCAAAAAATTTCATATATTTATTTGGTTTGGTTTTATAACGGTCAAACCGGCCAAAGTGGACCTTCCTTTTAAGTAGTCTTGTCCCGAATGATGAATCTATTTTTTAAATTATTTTTTCGATGTTCCAATCGCACGGATGTCAAGATATAACGATTTTAGTGATGTTGTAATTTTTCAAAAAAATTCCTATATTTATTCGGTTTGGTTTTATCACGGTGAAACCGGTCAAAGTCGGATTTCCTTTTAACTAGTCTTGTCCCGAATGATGAATCTATTTTTTTAAATTATTTTTTCGACGTTCCAATCACACGGATGTCAAGATATATTGATTTTAGTGATGTGGTAGTTTTGCAAAAATTTTCATATATTTATTTTGTTTGGTTTTATAACGGTCAAACCGGTCAAAGTCGACCTTCCTTTTAACTAGTCTTGTCCCGAATGATGAATCTATTTTTTTAAATTATTTTTTCGACGTTCCAATCACACTAATGTCAAGATATAACGATTTTAGTGATGTGGTAATTTTTCAAAAAATTTCCTATATTTATTTGGTTTGGTTTTATAACGGTCAAACCGGTCAAAGTGGACCTTCCTTTTAACTAGTCTTGTCCCGAATGATGAATCTATTTTTTTAAATTATTTTTTCGACGTTCCAATTTCACGGATGTCAAGATATAACGATTTTAGTGATGTGGTAATTTTTCAAAAAATTTCCTATATTTATTTGGTTTGGTTTTATAACGGTCAAACCGGTCAAAGTCGACCTTCCTTTTAACTAGTCTTGTCCCGAATGATGAATATAGTTTTTTAAATTATTTTTTCGACGTTCCAATTGCACGGATTTCAAGATATAACAATTTTAGTGATGTGGTAATTTTTCAAAAAATTTCCTATATTTATTCGGTTTGGTTTTATCACAATCAAACCGGTCAAAGTCGACCTTCCTTTTAACTACTCTTGTCCCGAATGATGAATCTATTTTTTTAAATTATATTTTCGACGTTCCAATTACACGGATGTCAGGATATAACGATTTTAGTGATGTGGTAGTTTTGCAAAAAATTTCATATATTTATTTGGTTTGGTTTTATAACGGTCAAACCGGTCAAAGTCGACCTTCCTTTTAACTAGTCTTGTCCCGAATGATGAATCTATTTTTTTAAATTATTTTTTCGACGTTCCAATTACACGGATGTCAAGATATAACGATTTTAGTGATGTGGTAATTTTTCAAAAAATTTCCTATATTTATTTGGTTTGGTTTTATAACGGTCAAACCGGTCAAAGTCGACCTTCCTTTTAACTAGTCTTGTCCCGAATGATGAATATAGTTTTCTAAATTATTTTTTCGACGTTCCAATTGCACGGATTTTAAGATATAACAATTTTAGTGATGTGGTAATTTTTCAAAAAATTTCCTATATTTATTCGGTTTGGTTTTATCACAATCAAACCGGTCAAAGTCGACCTTCCTTTTAACTACTCTTGTCCCGAATGATGAATCTATTTTTTTAAATTATATTTTCGACGTTCCAATCGCACGGATGTCAGGATATAACGATTTTAGTGATGTGGTAGTTTTGCAAAAAATTTCATATATTTATTTGGTTTGGTTTTATAACGGTCAAACCGGTCAAAGTCGACCTTCCTTTTAACTAGTCTTGTCCCGAATGATGAATCTATTTTTTTAAATTATTTTTTCGACTTTCCAATCGCGCGGATGTCAAGATATAACGATTTTAGTGATGTGATAGTTTTGCAAAAAGTTTCCTATATTTATTTGGTTTGGTTTTATAACGGTCAAACCGGTCAAAGTCGACCTTCCTTTTAACTAGTGTTGTCCCGAATGATGAATATAGTTTTTTAAATTATTTTTTCGACGTTCCAATCGCACGGATTTCAAGATATAACAATTTTAGTGATGTGGTAATTTTTCAAAAAATTTCCTATATTTATTCGGTTTGGTTTTATCACGATCAAACCGGTCAAAGTCGAACTTCCTTTTAACTACTTTTGCCCCGAATGATGAATCTATTTTTTTAAATAATATTTTCGACTTTCCAATCACACGGATGTCAGGATATAACGATTTTAGTGATGTGGTAGATTTGCCAAAAATTTCATATATTTATTTGGTTTGGTTTTATAACGGTCAAACCGGTTAAAGTCGACCTTCCTTTTAACTTGTCTTGTCCCGAATGATGAATCTATTTTTTTAAATTATTTTTTCGACTTTCCAATCGAGCGGATGTCAAGATATAACGATTTTAGTGATGTGGTAATTTTTCAAAAAATTTCCTATATTTATTCGGTTTGGTTTTATCACGGTGAAACCGGTCAAAGTCGACCTTCCTTTTAACTAGTCTTGTCCCGAATGATTAATCTATTTTTTAAATTAGTTTTTCGACGTTCCAATCGCACGGATGTCAAGATATAACGATTTTAGTGATGTGGTAGTTTTACAAAAAATTTCATATATTTATTTGTTTTGGTTTTATAACGGTCAAACCGGTCAAAGTCGACCTTCCTTTTAACTAGTCTTGTCCCGAATGATGAATCTATTTTTTTAAATTATTTTTTCGACGTTCCAATCGCACGGATATCAATATATAACGATTTTAGTGATGTGGTAATTTTGCAAAAAATTTCATATATTTATTTGGTTTGGTTTTATAACGGTCAAACCGGCCAAAGTGGACCTTCCTTTTAAGTAGTCTTGTCCCGAATGATGAATCTATTTTTTAAATTATTTTTTCGATGTTCCAATCGCACGGATGTCAAGATATAACGATTTTAGTGATGTTGTAATTTTTCAAAAAAATTCCTATATTTATTCGGTTTGGTTTTATCACGGTGAAACCGGTCAAAGTCGGATTTCCTTTTAACTAGTCTTGTCCCGAATGATGAATCTATTTTTTTAAATTATTTTTTCGACGTTCCAATCACACGGATGTCAAGATATATTGATTTTAGTGATGTGGTAGTTTTGCAAAAATTTTCATATATTTATTTTGTTTGGTTTTATAACGGTCAAACCGGTCAAAGTCGACCTTCCTTTTAACTAGTCTTGTCCCGAATGATGAATCTATTTTTTTAAATTATTTTTTCGACGTTCCAATCACACTAATGTCAAGATATAACGATTTTAGTGATGTGGTAATTTTTCAAAAAATTTCCTATATTTATTTGGTTTGGTTTTATAACGGTCAAACCGGTCAAAGTGGACCTTCCTTTTAACTAGTCTTGTCCCGAATGATGAATCTATTTTTTTAAATTATTTTTTCGACGTTCCAATTTCACGGATGTCAAGATATAACGATTTTAGTGATGTGGTAATTTTTCAAAAAATTTCCTATATTTATTTGGTTTGGTTTTATAACGGTCAAACCGGTCAAAGTCGACCTTCCTTTTAACTAGTCTTGTCCCGAATGATGAATATAGTTTTTTAAATTATTTTTTCGACGTTCCAATTGCACGGATTTCAAGATATAACAATTTTAGTGATGTGGTAATTTTTCAAAAAATTTCCTATATTTATTCGGTTTGGTTTTATCACAATCAAACCGGTCAAAGTCGACCTTCCTTTTAACTACTCTTGTCCCGAATGATGAATCTATTTTTTTAAATTATATTTTCGACGTTCCAATTACACGGATGTCAGGATATAACGATTTTAGTGATGTGGTAGTTTTGCAAAAAATTTCATATATTTATTTGGTTTGGTTTTATAACGGTCAAACCGGTCAAAGTCGACCTTCCTTTTAACTAGTCTTGTCCCGAATGATGAATCTATTTTTTTAAATTATTTTTTCGACGTTCCAATTACACGGATGTCAAGATATAACGATTTTAGTGATGTGGTAATTTTTCAAAAAATTTCCTATATTTATTTGGTTTGGTTTTATAACGGTCAAACCGGTCAAAGTCGACCTTCCTTTTAACTAGTCTTGTCCCGAATGATGAATATAGTTTTCTAAATTATTTTTTCGACGTTCCAATTGCACGGATTTTAAGATATAACAATTTTAGTGATGTGGTAATTTTTCAAAAAATTTCCTATATTTATTCGGTTTGGTTTTATCACAATCAAACCGGTCAAAGTCGACCTTCCTTTTAACTACTCTTGTCCCGAATGATGAATCTATTTTTTTAAATTATATTTTCGACGTTCCAATCGCACGGATGTCAGGATATAACGATTTTAGTGATGTGGTAGTTTTGCAAAAAATTTCATATATTTATTTGGTTTGGTTTTATAACGGTCAAACCGGTCAAAGTCGACCTTCCTTTTAACTAGTCTTGTCCCGAATGATGAATCTATTTTTTTAAATTATTTTTTCGACTTTCCAATCGCGCGGATGTCAAGATATAACGATTTTAGTGATGTGATAGTTTTGCAAAAAGTTTCCTATATTTATTTGGTTTGGTTTTATAACGGTTAAACAGGTCAAAGTCGACCTTCCTTTTAACTAGTCTTGTCCCGAATGATGAATCTATTTTTTTAAATTATTTTTTCGACTTTCCAATTACACGGATGTCAAGATATAACGATTTTAGTGATGTTGTAATTTTTCAAAAAATTTCCTATATTTATTTGGTTTGGTTTTATAACGGTCAAACCGGTCAAAGTCGACCTTCCTTTTAACTAGTCTTGTCCCGAATGATGAATATAGTTTTTTAAATTATTTTTTCGACGTTCCAATTGCACGGATTTCAAGATATAACAATTTTAGTGATGTGGTAAATTTTCAAAAAATTTCCTATATTTATTCGGTTTGGTTTTATCACAATCAAACCGGTCAAAGTCGACCTTCCTTTTAACTAGTCTTGTCCCGAATGATGAATCTATTTTTTTAAATTATTTTTTCGACGTTCCAATTACACGGATGTCAAGATATAACGATTTTAGTGATGTGGTAATTTTTTAAAAAATTTCCTATATTTATTTGGTTTGGTTTTATAACGGTCAAACCGGTCAAAGTGGACCTTCCTTTAAACTAGTCTTGTCCCGAATGATGAATCTATTTTTTTAAATTATTTTTTCGACATTCCAATTGCACGAATGTCAAGATATAACGATTTTAGTGATGTGGTAATTTTTTAAAAAATTTCCTATATTTATTTGGTTTGGTTTTATAACGGTCAAACCGGTCAAAGTGGACCTTCCTTTAAACTAGTCTTATCCCGAATGATGAATCTATTTTTTTAAATTATTTTTTCGATGTTCCAATTACACGGATGTCAAGATATAACGATTTTAGTGATGTGGTAATTTTTCAAAAAATTTCCTATATTTATTTGGTTTGGTTTTATAACGGTCAAACCGGTCAAAGTCGACCTTCCTTTTAACTAGTGTTGTCCCGAATGATGAATATAGTTTTTTAAATTATTTTTTCGACGTTCCAATCGCACGGATTTCAAGATATAACAATTTTAGTGATGTGGTAATTTTTCAAAAAATTTCCTATATTTATTCGGTTTGGTTTTATCACGATCAAACCGGTCAAAGTCGACCTTCCTTTTAACTACTTTTGCCCCGAATGATGAATCTATTTTTTTAAATAATATTTTCGACGTTCCAATCACACGGATGTCAGGATATAACGATTTTAGTGATGTGGTAGATTTGCCAAAAATTTCATATATTTATTTGGTTTGGTTTTATAACGGTCAAACCGGTTAAAGTCGACCTTCCTTTTAACTAGTCTTGTCCCGAATGATGAATCTATTTTTTTAAATTATTTTTTCGACGTTCCAATCGCACGGATGTAAAGATATAACGATTTTAGTGATGTGGTAGTTTTGCAAAAAATTTCATATATTTATTTGGTTTGGTTTTATAACGGTCAAACCGGCCAAAGTCGACCTTCCTTTTAACTAGTCTTGTCCCGAATGATGAATCTATTTTTTTAAATTATTTTTTCGACGTTCCAATCACACCAATGTCAAGATATAACGATTTTAGTGATGTGGTAATTTTTCAAAAAATTTCCTATATTTATTTGGTTTGGTTTTATAACGGTCAAACCGGTCAAAGTGGACCTTCCTTTTAACTAGTCTTGTCCCGAATGATGAATCTATTTTTTTTAATTATTTTTTCGACGTTCCAATTACACGGATGTCAAGATATAACGATTTTAGTGATGTGGTAATTTTTCAAAAAATTTCCTATATTTATTTGGTTTGGTTTTATAACGGTCAAACCGGTCAAAGTGGACCTTCCTTTAAACTAGTCTTGTCCCGAATGATGAATCTATTTTTTTAAATTATTTTTTCGACGTTCCAATTACAAGGATGTCAAGATATAACGATTTTAGTGATGTGGTAATTTTTCAAAAAATTTCCTATATTTATTTGGTTTGGTTTTATAACGGTCAAACCGGTCAAAGTCGACCTTCCTTTTAACTAGTCTTGTCCCGAATGATGAATATAGTTTTTTAAATTATTTTTTCGACATTCCAATTGCACGGATTTCAAGATATAACAATTTTAGTGATGTGGTAATTTTTTAAAAAAATTCCTATATTTATTCGGTTTGCTTTTATCACGATCAAACCGGTCAAAGTCGACCTTCCTTTTAACTACTCTTGTCCCGAATGATGAATCTATTTTTTTAAATTATATTTTTGACGTTCCAATCGCACGGATGTCAGGATATAACGATTTTAGTGATGTGGTAGTTTTGCAAAAAATTTCATATATTTATTTGGTTTGGTTTTATAACGGTTAAACCGGTCAAAGTCGACCTTCCTTTTAACTAGTCTTGTCCCGAATGATGAATCTATTTTTTTAAATTATTTTTTCGACTTTCTAATCGCGCGGATGTCAAGATATAACGATTTTAGTGATGTGATAGTTTTGCAAAAAGTTTCCTATATTTATTTGGTTTGGTTTTATAACGGATAAACAGGTCAAAGTCGACCTTCCTTTTAACTAGTCTTGTCCCGAATGATTAATCTATTTTTTAAATTATTTTTTCGACGTTCCAATCGCACGGATGTCAGGATATAAAGATTTTAGTGATGTGGTAGTTTTGCAAAAAATTTCATATATTTATTTGGTTTGGTTTTATAACGGTCAAACCGGTCAAAGTCGACCTTCCTTTTAACTAGTCTTGTCCCGAATGATGAATCTTTTTTTTTAAATTATTTTTTCGACGTTCCAATCACACGGATATCAATATATAATGATTTTAGTGATGTGGTAATTTCGCAAAAAATTTCCTATATTTATTTGGTTTGGTTTTATAACGGTCAAACCGGTCAAAGTGGACCTTCCTTTTAAGTAGTCTTGTCCCGAATGATGAATCTATTTTTTAAATTATTTTTTCGACGTTCCAATCGCACGGATGTCAAGATATAACGATTTTAGTGATGTGGTAATTTTTCAAAAAATTTCCTATATTTATTCGGTTTGGTTTTATCACGGTGAAACCGGTCAAAGTCGACATTCCTTTTAACTAGTCTTGTCCCGAATGATGAATCTATTTTTTTAAATTATTTTTTCGATGTTCCAATCGCACGGATGTCAAGATATAACGATTTTAGTGATGTGGTAGTTTTGCAAAAAATTTCATATATTTATTTGGTTTGGTTTTATAACGGTCAAACCGGCCAAAGTCGACCTTCCTTTTAACTAGTCTTGTCCCGAATGATGAATCTATTTTTTTAAATTATTTTTTCGACGTTCCAATCACACCGATGTCAAGATATAACGATTTTAGTGATGTGGTAATTTTTCAAAAAATTTCCTATATTTATTTGGTTTGGTTTTATAACGGTCAAACCGGTCAAAGTGGACCTTCCTTTTAACTAGTCTTGTCCCGAATGATGAATCTATTTTTTTAAATTATTTTTTCGACGTTCCAATTACACGGATGTCAAGATATAACGATTTTAGTGATGTGGTAATTTTTTAAAAAATTTCCTATATTTATTTGGTTTGGTTTTATAACGGTCAAACCGGTCAAAGTGGACCTTCCTTTAAACTAGTCTTGTCCCGAATGATGAATCTATTTTTTTAAATTATTTTTTCGACATTCCAATTGCACGGATGTCAAGATATAACGATTTTAGTGATGTGGTAATTTTTCAAAAAATTTCCTATATTTATTTGGTTTTGTTTTATAACGGTCAAACCGGTCAAAGTGGACCTTCCTTTAAACTAGTCTTGTCCCGAATGATGAATCTATTTTTTTAAATTATTTTTTCGATGTTCCAATTACACGGATGTCAAGATATAACGATTTTAGTGATGTGGTAATTTTTCAAAAAATTTCCTATATTTATTTGGTTTGGTTTTATAACGGTCAAACCGGTCAAAGTCGACCTTCCTTTTAACTAGTGTTGTCCCGAATGATGAATATAGTTTTTTAAATTATTTTTTCGACGTTCCAATCGCACGGATTTCAAGATATAACAATTTTAGTGATGTGGTAATTTTTCAAAAAATTTCCTATATTTATTCGGTTTGGTTTTATCACGATCAAACCGGTCAAAGTCGACCTTCCTTTTAACTACTTTTGCCCCGAATGATGAATCTATTTTTTTAAATAATATTTTCGACGTTCCAATCACACGGATGTCAGGATATAACGATTTTAGTGATGTGGTAGATTTGCCAAAAATTTCATATATTTATTTGGTTTGGTTTTATAACGGTCAAACCGGTTAAAGTCGACCTTCCTTTTAACTAGTCTTGTCCCGAATGATGAATCTATTTTTTTAAATTATTTTTTCGACTTTCCAATCGCGCGGATGTCAAGATATAACGATTTTAGTGATGTGGTAATTTTTCAAAAAATTTCCTATATTTATTCGGTTTGGTTTTATCACGGTGAAACCGGTCAAAGTCGACCTTCCTTTTAACTAGTCTTGTCCCGAATGATTAATCTATTTTTTAAATTATTTTTTCGACGTTCCAATCGCACGGATGTCAAGATATAACGATTTTAGTGATGTGGTAGTTTTACAAAAAATTTCATATATTTATTTGTTTTGGTTTTATAACGGTCAAACCGGTCAAAGTCGACTTTCCTTTTAACTAGTCTTGTCCCGAATGATGAATCTATTTTTTTAAATTATTTTTTCGACGTTCCAATCGCACGGATATCAATATATAACGATTTTAGTGATGTGGTAATTTTACAAAAAATTTCCTATATTTATTTGGTTTGGTTTTATAATGGTCAAACCGGTCAAAGTGGACCTTCCTTTTAAGTAGTCTTGTCCCGAATGATGAATCTATTTTTTAAATTATTTTTTCGACGTTCCAATCGCACGGATGTCAAGATATAACGATTTTAGTGATGTGGTAATTTTTCAAAAAAATTCCTATATTTATTCGGTTTGGTTTTATTACGGTGAAACCGGTCAAAGTCGACCTTCCTTTTAACTAGTCTTGTCCCGAATGATGAATCTATTTTTTTAAATTATTTTTTCGACGTTCCAATCGCACGGATGTAAAGATATAACGATTTTAGTGATGTGGTAGTTTTGCAAAAAATTTCATATATTTATTTGGTTTGGTTTTATAACGGTCAAACCGGCCAAAGTCGACCTTCCTTTTAACTAGTCTTGTCCCGAATGATGAATCTATTTTTTTAAATTATTTTTTCGACGTTCCAATCACACCAATGTCAAGATATAACGATTTTAGTGATGTGGTAATTTTTCAAAAAATTTCCTATATTTATTTGGTTTGGTTTTATAACGGTCAAACCGGTCAAAGTGGACCTTCCTTTTAACTAGTCTTGTCCCGAATGATGAATCTATTTTTTTTAATTATTTTTTCGACGTTCCAATTACACGGATGTCAAGATATAACGATTTTAGTGATGTGGTAATTTTTCAAAAAATTTCCTATATTTATTTGGTTTGGTTTTATAACGGTCAAACCGGTCAAAGTGGACCTTCCTTTAAACTAGTCTTGTCCCGAATGATGAATCTATTTTTTTAAATTATTTTTTCGACGTTCCAATTACAAGGATGTCAAGATATAACGATTTTAGTGATGTGGTAATTTTTCAAAAAATTTCCTATATTTATTTGGTTTGGTTTTATAACGGTCAAACCAGTCAAAGTCGACCTTCCTTTTAACTAGTGTTGTCCCGAATGATGAATATAGTTTTTTAAATTATTTTTTCGACGTTCCAATCGCACACATTTCAAGATATAACAATTTTAGTGACGTGGTAATTTTTCAAAAAATTTCCTATATTTATTCGGTTTGGTTTTATCACGATCAAACAGGTCAAAGTCGACCTTCCTTTTAACTACTCTTGTCCCGAATGATGAATCTATTTTTTTAAATTATATTTTCGACGTTCCAATCGCACGGATGTCAGGATATAACGATTTTAGTGTTGTGGTAGTTTTGCAAAAAATTTCATATATTTATTTGGTTTGGTTTTATAACGGTCAAACCGGTCAAAGTCGACCTTCCTTTTAACTAGTCTTGTCCCGAATGATGAATCTATTTTTTTAAATTATTTTTTCGACTTTCCAATCGCGCGGATGTCAAGATATAACGATTTTAGTGATGTGGTAATTTTTCAAAAAATTTCCTATATTTATTCGGTTTGGTTTTATCACGGTGAAACCGGTCAAAGTCGACCTTCCTTTTAACTAGTCTTGTCCCGAATGATTAATCTATTTTTTAAATTATTTTTTCGACGTTCCAATCGCACGGATGTCAAGATATAACGATTTTAGTGATGTGGTAGTTTTACAAAAAATTTCATATATTTATTTGTTTTGGTTTTATAACGGTCAAACCGGTCAAAGTCGACCTTCCTTTTAACTAGTCTTGTCCCGAATGATGAATCTATTTTTTTAAATTATTTTTTCGACGTTCCAATTGCACGGATATCAATATATAACGATTTTAGTGATGTGGTAATTTTGCAAAAAATTTCATATATTTATTTGGTTTGGTTTTATAACGGTCAAACCGGTCAAAGTGGACCTTCCTTTTAAGTAGTCTTGTCCCGAATGATGAATCTATTTTTTAAATTATTTTTTCGACGTTCCAATCGCACGGATGTCAAGATATAACGATTTTAGTGATGTTGTAATTTTTCAAAAAAATTCCTATATTTATTCGGTTTGGTTTTATCACGGTGAAACCGGTCAAAGTCGGATTTCCTTTTAACTAGTCTTGTCCCGAATGATGAATCTATTTTTTTAAATTATTTTTTCGACGTTCCAATCACACGGATGTCAAGATATAACGATTTTAGTGATGTGGTAGTTTTGCAAAAAATTTCATATATTTATTTTGTTTGGTTTTATAACGGTCAAACCGGTCAAAGTCGACCTTCCTTTTAACTAGTCTTGTCCCGAATGATGAATCTATTTTTTTAAATTATTTTTTCGACGTTCCAATCACACTAATGTCAAGATATAACGATTTTAGTGATGTGGTAATTTTTCAAAAAATTTCCTATATTTATTTGGTTTGGTTTTATAACGGTCAAACCGGTCAAAGTGGACCTTCCTTTTAACTAGTCTTGTCCCGAATGATGAATCTATTTTTTTAAATTATTTTTTCGACGTTCCAATTACACGGATGTCAAGATATAACGATTTTAGTGATGTGGTAATTTTTCAAAAAATTTCCTATATTTATTTGGTTTGGTTTTATAACGGTCAAACCGGTCAAAGTCGACCTTCCTTTTAACTAGTCTTGTCCCGAATGATGAATATAGTTTTTTAAATTATTTTTTCGACGTTCCAATTGCACGGATTTCAAGATATAACAATTTTAGTGATGTGGTAATTTTTCAAAAAAATTCCTATATTTATTCGGTTTGGTTTTATCACAATCAAACCGGTCAAAGTCGACCTTCCTTTTAACTACTCTTGTCCCGAATGATGAATCTATTTTTTTAAATTATATTTTCGACGTTCCAATCGCACGGATGTCAGGATATAATGATTTTAGTGATGTGGTAGTTTTGCAAAAAATTTCATATATTTATTTGGTTTGGTTTTATAACGGTCAAACCGGTCAAAGTCGACCTTCCTTTTAACTAGTCTTGTCCCGAATGATGAATCTATTTTTTTAAATTATTTTTTCGACTTTCCAATCGCGCGGATGTCAAGATATAACGATTTTAGTGATGTGATAGTTTTGCAAAAAGTTTCCTATATTTATTTGGTTTGGTTTTATAACGGTTAAACAGGTCAAAGTCGACCTTCCTTTTAACTAGTCTTGTCCCGAATGATGAATCTATTTTTTGGTTTGATTTTATAATAGTAAAATCAGTCAAAATAATTTTTTTTTAACTACTCTTGTCCCGAATATTGATCAAAGTTGATCTTCGCATAAAATACAAATCAATTTAAATTTAAATATTTATTTAGTAAATTTAAAATACAAAATTCTTTAATAATAAAAATAAAAATACATAAATATATTGACAATATCAGATATTAGCACACATACCGGTGAAATATTTGAGTGGCAAATAATACCGCCCGATAAAATGTTTGAGGCGCAAATAATACCGCCCATTCAATTCTGATTCCCACTTTAACAAAATATCTCTCTCTTTTAGATCTAAAACCCCTCTCTCTCACTCTCTCCCTCTCTCTCTCTGGTAAAACCCTCCCTAACTCTCAATCTCTCAACTTCTTCAAATTCGTGCGTAATTTGCTTCTTCAACTTTCCAATTGATTTGAGACTTTAGTCAAGACTCTGGTTTGAGTGTTCGGTCGAGGCTTTGTTCTTCAAATCAGGGGTTTTTAATATTATGTTCAATTGATTTTATTTTTTCACTCAAACACCAATTAATCAATCTCTCACTTTGATTTCAGGGCTTCTTCAGTTTGGTCTTTACATTTCGGGGCTTGGATTGCATTCTAGAGCTCAAAGCTTTACATGACTGGAAACAGATGAATGGAGGAAATGGATTTAATAAGCCTCCCAGATCCCCGTTTGTTATGCTTACTGCGGGCAAAATTAATTCACAAGTTTCAGAGGAGAGTTCTTCTAACCCTCATAGGCGACTATCAATGAATTCAAGCTGCAACAAAGAAACACCTGCTGAGAGTGATCTTGAAGCTTTACAAAGAAACACCCATAAAATCAGGTATTTTGAGGCCAAAGTATCTCTTTTTATTTTAATGCTTAGATACTGCCCGCATCCATGGGTTGCTTCTACATTAACTTTCCCTTAGAGAATCAATTTTCTCATCGATGGGGTTCCCGTTCATGTAGATGTCATCCTTACTCTACCATTGTCAACATGCTTTTGCAGCTTCGAGTAATTGTACCTTCCCGGGTCAAGATACATACACGACTCTGAAATTAAATGTCCTCAAAACACAGGTCTCTATATCTTTAATAATGAATTCGGCTGTGGAGCTCCAGTTTTCCTTCGACTTCAATGAGGGCGTGGTGCTTTTATGTGTTCGACTTACTGAAATTATTACAATTTTTTAACACACTAAACTCTGTAACTAGGCAATTAACATGTACTAAAGCTTATAAATTAGATGCTCAACTCACACTTTTTTCATCTATTTCTAAAGAAATGATTACATTAGTCCAAAGATTTCACTATGACTATTCCCTACTAACTGTATGCATTAATGTACTCATTGATCAATAAGCATATTAAATTTACAAATCAGGATTAAAATCTGTGTATGTTTGTTGATTAATATGTATAAATAAAATCAATGTGGATATTCAAATAAGTATGGCATGCCAAAAACCTTTTTATCTGCAAATCAAATGACATTGTAAGAGATTCAAGCATTTGAGTTGGTATATCCTGTGCATGTTAATTATAGATAAAACACTAATTTGAATAAAATTAACGTATTTTCTTGAAAATATTGTGATATTGAAAATAATTCACTGATCTCTCAACCTACTGCAACCAAAGGACATTAGAAGATAAGTCAAATTTTCTACTCGTGTGTACATGTGCATGGGTTTATGTCTGTTGTAGTGGCAGAGAAAAGTGATTTTAGCATGACCGGGTTCCTTAGGTATATTGTTATTGGAGCATAAAATCTATTGACCAAGAAATCTTAGCAAATTTACACGTAAGAAGTAAAGTTCTTATGAAAGTTGTGGATATGAGGTCAATCTCCTTGAACATTCACAAACCATATACATCATTTAATGGGATGGGTGCTGTATAGATGGTAGAGTAGGTCATTTAAGTCATCTACTTGGTAAATAAAATTATCTGAAAGAAGAAGCTAAAGTAATATAATATCTCATCCAGCTATCCGAGCAGCTTATTTGCAGAAAATCTGCCTAAATATATTGATATTTTTATGTCAAGCGACTGTCAAGTAATATTTCAGACATCATGGAGGTAAACGATTATAAATATATTTCATATGCCACAAAGGAACTGGTAATAGAGAATTTCCTAGTGCAGCAAAGCGTAGTTGGGATCGTGGAAAATGGACCTAGATAATTATCCAGTAGGCTAGTTTGAGTCCATTAATTATTATATGGTCAACTCCCTCTTGGGATCCCTCTCTTCAAGCTCCTCACCACTCTTTAGAGAATGGGGTATGAAGGACTAAGGTTTGTTAATATTTATAGAGCTCTAAATAAGGCTAAAACTTCAATTAGGAAGTTGGTCAAAAGTGGACCGTCTATATGCTTTATTATATTCTTTTGGGATTGAGTCATTTTAATTCCTGTAAACTTCTGCAGGCCTTTATAACTCAGGATTCTGGTGATCGGGATTTCTTGGTCCAAAATCTTATGTCTTTTGATGTTGTGGTTATTAATCATGTTGATGAAGGTCCTAACAAAGAGCCTTTGCAAGTTTCTCAGGAGGCATGTAACCTTGAATTCATTTAGATTGATCATTTATGACTACTTTCTGATTTATGCAGAGTTAATTGTGGCAACTCTTGCTCAATGTATGGTGGATAAAAAGGAAAATATTGAGGCTAACCTTCTTGCATACATCCGTAGTAGGAATCCGGTAATTTTTTCATCGTATTGATATGTCAGTGTAGACCAGTATTAGATATATTATATAATAGATTTACATTTGAAGTATCTCCGTTACAGGTTGCAGTCAAAATCTTATGCAACAATATGTTAAGCTGTTTAAAAGAACAAGGACAGAAAATGCAACCGGAGGTGAGTTGATGGAACCTTAAGTAATCTGAACCTAGTTTTTTCTTGTCTGTTATTAGATACGTCCTTGTCTGCAAAAAGACCAATTTGCTGTACTGGAAGAAAGCTCTATGGCTTTTCTATAATTTATGTAGGATATATATCTCGATCAGTTTGTTGAAGGAAAGACCTTAGTGCAAAAATATCTGTCCACTTAAGCTACATAACTATCTACCATGCAGATGTTTATGTAAAATGAACTGCCTATTCATGCAATATTGACGAATTGGAATTCACATGCACAAACAGTCAACCTCCATTTGAGTTCCGTGCAAATAATTGCAGTTTTATCTGATGTAGTTATAAGTTGTACTCTGCAATTAATCATGAATAGCTTTTCTTGGAAACAAGGTGAAACTAACCCTGGGTGATCTTTTAAGAGAAGAATGTGACGTGCACTTGAGTACAACTGAAGTAATAGAAAGTTCATCAATTCTTGGGACCAAGAAGGTAATATTTATATTTATCTCAATTATTGTACTTCAGTCGAGTCCTACTATTTTGTATATTACTAGGTAATACAGTACATTAAACTATTAGCTAGAAAAATCTACAAAGTACAGATACTAAGTACAGTACACTAACTCTGATTTGTCAAACACAGTAACACACAACTAGAAATACAAGTGTTAGTTTAAGATGCAACTCTATTGTTTAAGATGCAACTCTGAATTTTTAATAAACTGCTGTCTACACATAACACATGCGTGCCAGAGTACAGAGACACAAATGCACAGTTACGAACGTACACTAACATAGGCAGAGACAGACAGTCGGACACTGAAAGACTGACCTGTACATACACAGCTCACCTAAGAGCAGTAAGGTATGTGCATGTGCGTGTGTTTGTGTTTGACATAATGTGTTTGGTTCAGATTTGGCTAGTTGTATTAAGTGATAAACACTTTCGTACTAACACCTTAAGGTTTTGGCAGAGTGTAACTATATTTAACATGATAATTTGGTTATTTTTACTATTACTAACATTTGATCTGTAATTCCTTTCTTTTTGTTGTTTAGCAGCATAAATCAGTGCATCACTTTTGGTCATATGCTCAGAACGATGTAGTTGTTGTCTTCCCTGCTCCAGTACTTCCATCCAAGGCAGAATGTCGCTCTTCCAGGATGTTGTAATGCCATTTTGAATGAACAAACAAGTATAGGTCTTTGTAAATTATAGTTTGTAACATGTATAAGTTAGACTGAATATGGTTGGTACTTGGCATAAAGGTAAACTGTAGCCATCTCCCAGTACTTTTGTTGGCTGAATCATTGTGCTTGGTTTTTGGACATTTAGTTATTTTTGATTGGACAGGTTGGTATTATGTATGAACAAAGTAGCCATTTCAAATTTTTTATAAAAAACCGTTGCATTTGATGTCTATTTGATGTTGCAGTAGCATAGTTTTAATGTTGCAAAAAAAAAAGAATGGTGTTGCTTAAAAAAAAATTTAGTGTTGCATTAGACTCAAATAGCGTTGCGTTAGATAGTGGACCCCACCCCACTGCTGACATGGCATGTGGGCCCTACTGATACGTGGCATGTGGGTTCCCACTGCTGATGTGGCATGTGGGCCTATTGCTGACGTGGCATGCGGGCCCCAGTGCTGACGTGGCACCTTGGTGGGCACATTGATGATGTGGCATGACCCCCCCTTTGTGACGTGGCACTTGTGGGCCCCACTAATGACATGTCAGCATGCTGGCATGGCACCTTGCTTACATGTCAACATGCTGATGTGGCACCTTGGTGGGGCACATTGATGATGTGGCATGACCCCTCATTTGTGACGTGGCACTTGTGGGCCCCACTAATGACATGTCAGCATGCTGGCATGGCACCGTGCTTACATGTCAACATGCTGATGTGGCACCTTGCTTACATGTCACAATGCTGACATGGCTGAAAAATCTTATGCAACCCCATGTAGTGTTGCATTTGCATGCTTTTGGTGTTGCGTAAGGCCTCTTATGCAATACTTTCATGGTATTGCAATAGCTTGGAAAAAGCGTTGCATTAGGGGTCTTACGCAACGCCGGTATTGGCAACGCCCCTCTGGTGTTGCGTAAGACGTTACGCAACGCTTTTCAGGTCTTTTGCAACTTTATTTGGGGGTTGCGTATGTGCGTTTATGGCGTAGTGGTATCATGGATTAGAGAGTACCCAATGTGAACTGAAGTAGTCGGTAGTGCATCAAAGTTAGAGACTTTGTTTAAGAAGCATCTACTGATGGTATCAAAGAAGAAATTCCATTCCTTCTTTAGTTTAGTTCTGTATAACTCTCCAAACTTTCTTGGTTCTCCATTGTAACCAAGACTCGTAGCAAACTCCAACAAAGAAGCATCAGAAATTGTTGCAGGAGTCTTACCATTTAGAGAAGGTAATTGTAGAGCTTCAACAACTACTTCTAGAGTAACATGATGTGTAACTCCATTGTGTGTAAAGGTCAGGTTAGGCCTTCCTGAAGGTTCAAGTACACCAAAGACAGCGGTCTTCCAAACCTGCATCACACACTTGAAAGAGACTTTGGCGGGTGCCGTTAAAGCATAATGAATCGGACTAGATGCCAAGAAATTCTGAATGATATGAAAATCATTCGATAGTTCCTGATGGTCAAGAACAGCAACATGATTGTTGGGAGGAAAAGTGACACCATTGATAACAACCTTATTGTTTACAAATGATGAATTCTCCATTTTTGGTGTGACAAAGAGAGATTGAAATTTTGAGCAATTAGGGTTTATGTTCGCGCAGAGAAAAGGACAATACTGATAGTTTTGAGAATAATGAATCAGTTTAGTGAACTAAATTGATTTTAGACAACTAATAATTTCTCAAAAACAGGTGTCCGTAATCGATTTGTGCATCATGAGAGAGTGGTGTTAACCGTATATGACACATTGTGTATCTATATGTATCAGTGAGTAAAATACACGCGCTCGTATTTTTAAGAAGTGCATTTGTGAATATAACAATAAAATATTTAATTAAAAAATCAAATAACAATCTCTTAAAATACCTGGAACCATTAACAACCAGAATACGAAGCGTTTCTTCACTTTTTTACTTACCCATCTCTATTTAACACTTAGAGACTTGTCCACTATCCCTTCAATCCTTCATTTTCTCCTGAAAATTAAAAACCCTTCACACAACACACCTTTAAACAATGTCAAAACTTACCGTCAAAGAAAAGAATCTCCATCTCGTTGATAATAGAGATATCTTCAGTTATACTCGTGAAAAGTTTGATGCCTTTGACTGGGAAAGGCAGCTTGAAACTTTGTGGCTACGGATGGATGCCAGTCTTGAAGAAATCGAGAGAGGAATGCCTACAAGAGTGATCAACATCGATGCTGCTCTTCAAGCAACATTAACATGGATTTCCTCTAAGGCATCCTCATCCAACACCACCAACCATTGTTAATGAATATGTCAGCAAAAATAACCTTATCCCTTCAACTTCCACCCAAACAAAGTGGCAAAGATGGGATCTGGGACGGCTGCTAACAATGGAGTGGTTTGGACTTCACTTTTTATTTTCCTGTTGAATAGATTAGTAGATAGAGAGAACAAAAAAGATGTAATATTTTCATGTAATCTCTTTCTTATTATTAATGAAGAATCCTATTTCTCTAATCTTATTCAATGTGTTCTGCAATTTTTTTTATGTTTATGAACTGTTCTTCAAAGAATTAAATCAAAGAAGTGAAAATGAAAACTAATTAAAGTAATCATGTAAGTAACAAATTCATCAACAATAACCACAGTTAAATCAGGAACAGAACAATTAGGGATTACTTGAAGTATACATATTGTACTGATAACCAAACCATTGCATCAGGATCTGATGTTTGACTAACGTCAGGATTGACTTTTCGTCAGTATTCGACATGCATCAGGATCTGACACTCATCAGTATTTGGTCTTCCCTTGTTCTCAGAAACTTTCATAGTTTACCATTCCAAATTCATTCACCAATTTTGTAAAAGTAGCTTCAGGTAGTGGCTTGGTGAATATATCAGCTAGCTGTCGATCAGTAGGAACAAAGTGGAGTTCGATTGTCCCTTCCAGTACTTGTTCTCTTATGAAATGATATCTGATACTGATATGCTTAGTAAGAGAATGCTGAATTGGATTTCCTGTCATAGCAATAGCACTTTGATTATCACAATAAATAGGTATTTTTGAATACGACAACCCATAGTCCATTAGCTTATTCCTCATCCACATAATCAGAGTACAACAGCTTCCTGCAGCTATGTACTCATCTTTTGCAGTTGATGTGGATATAGACTTTTGCTTTTTACTAAACCAAGAAACTAGTCTTCCTCCAAGAAACTGACAACTGCCTGAAGTACTTTTCCTGTCTATTTTGCATCCTGCAAAATCACCATCTGAGTAACCACATAGATTAAAGTCAGACTCTCTAGCATACCAAAGGCCAAGTGATGGAGTGCCTTTCAAGTATCTGAAAATCCTTTTAACAGCAATGAGATGTGGTTCTTTGGGGTTTGCCTGAAATCTTGCACATAGACAGGTTGCATACATGATATCTGGTCTCCTAGCTGTTAGATACAAAAGTGAGCCAATCATACCTTTGTAGTTAGTTACATCTACCTCAATACCTTGATCAGGATCAAGCTTTGTAGCTGTAGCTATGGGAGTTGTAGCAGTAGCACTGTCTTGCTTATTAAACTTCTTCAATAGATTCTTTGTGTACTTTGACTGATTGATAAAAATTCCATCATCAGTCTGTTTAACTTGCAGACCTAAGAAATAGCTCATTTCTCCCATCATGCTCATTTGATATCTAGACTGCATTAGCTTTGAAAATTTCTCACACAATTTGGGGTTAGTTGACCCAAAAATGATATCATCAACATAAATCTGAACTAACAGCAAGTCCTTCCCATGATTCAAATAAAATAAGGTTTTATCAATTGTACCTCTTTTGAAACCACTTTCCAGTAAGAATTGAGCCAGAGTTTCATACCAGTCTCTTGGAGCTTGCTTTAGTCCATAAAGTGCTTTATCCAATCTACAGACATGATCTGGATATTTAGGATCAATGAAACCAGGAGGTTGTTCAACATATACCTCCTCTTCCAATTCTCCATTCAGAAAAGCACTTTTAACATCCATCTGGAAAACTTTGAATTGCTTATGAGCTACATATGCCAGAAAAATTCTGATGGCTTCTAGCCTTGTAACAGGAGGAAAAGTCTCATCATAGTCTATTCCTTCCTGTTGAGAGTACCCCTTTGCAACTAGTCTTGCTTTATTCCTCACAATAGTGCCATCTGAATCTGTCTTGTTTCTGAACACCCACTTTGTACCAACAATTGGTCTACCTTTTGGTCTTGGTACTAGTTTCCAGACTTCATTTCTTTCAAATTCATTCAGTTCTTCTTGCATTGCTGTAACCCAATTAGCATCCTTGAGTGCATCTTCAACTTTCTTAGGCTCCTCCTTTGACAGAAAATTATTATAGAGGCATTCATTTTGTGTTGCACTTCTGGTTTAAACACCTGCATCAGGATTCCAAATAATTAAATCAGGAGTATGGCTTTTGGTCCATTTCCTTGCTGATGGTAAATCATTTCTTGAGTTGGATGCTCCCCCTTGATTGGTGTTATCTTCAAAAGAACTAGAATTATTAGAAGCTCCCCCTGAGATAGTGCTATCTCCTCCTGAAGTGCTGTCAGGATTATCACTTGAATCTGTTTCTGATGATTTTCCTCCTGATGTTTGAGTTGTATCAGTACTGATGGTATTTTGTTGTTGCTCCCCCTCAGCATTTGCATTATTTGAATCATCATCAGTAACTGGTATTTCATCAGGCATTGGTCGATCATCAAGATCTGATGGAGTATCAGTATCTGAAATTACTTCATCAGAATTCTTGGTAGCTTCATTTGCAAAGATCAAACTGTCATGTGAGTCTTCAGCAATTCCTGTTATCTTCTTATCATCAAAAGAAACATTGATAGACTCCATGACTGTCCTTGTTCTTAGGTTATATACTTTAAAGGCTCTTGAAGTTGGATAACCAATAAAAATGCCCTCATCAGCTTTAGTTTCAAATTTTCCTAGCTGTTTAGGATGAGGTTTAAGAACAAAGCACTTGCAACCAATCACATGCAAATGTTTCAGACATGGCTTCTTCTCTTTAATCATTTGATAAGGGGTGACACCATGTCTGTTGATTAGAGTAATGTTCTGAGTGTAGCATGCTGTGTTGACTGCTTCTACCCAGAAATATGTAGGTAGTTTAGCTTCCTCCAACATTGTTCTGCCAGCTTCCATAAGAGTTCTGTTCTTCCTTTCAACTACTCCATTTTGTTGGGGTGTGCCAGGAGCAGAGAATTGTTGAACTATTCCTTTATATTTGCAGAACTCTTCCATTACTGAATTCTTGAATTCAGTTCCATTATCACTTCTTAGAATCTTGACTTTGTACTTTGTGCCAGTTTCAATGAGTCTTACATGGTCCAAAAGTATCTCTGCAGTTTCATCTTTTCTGTGCAGAAAATACACCCAGGTAAATCTAGTATATTCATCAACAATAACTAGAGTATACCTTTTCTTACTGATGGACATAATGTTGACTGGTCCAAACAAGTCAAGATGTAGCATAAGATATGGTTCATCAATCGAGGATTCAGATTTACTCTTGAATGATGTCTTTCTCTGTTTAGCCTTCTGACAAGCATCACAGAGTCCATCAGGAGTATACAACGCCTTTGGTAATCCTCTCACCAAATCTTTCTTAACCAACTCATTGATGTTGTTGAAGTTGAGATGAGAAAGCTTCTTGTGCCAATTCAACCTTTCATCTAATGTTGCTTTACTGATGAGACATGTTGAGGGACCATCAGTATTGGTGTAGACATTGGCTTCATAAATGTTACCACGTCTTTGACTAGTCAAGACACTCCTTCCAGATGTTTTCCTGATCACTTCAACGTGAGGATCATTAAAGTTGACATGATAACCTCTGTCTGTGATTTGACTAACACTAAGCAGATTGTGTTTGAGTCCTTTCACCAGAGCTACTTTTTCAATGATGACATTTCCAATGATTATATTGCCATATCCCAAAGTTTGTCCAATGTTGTCATCTCCATAAGACACTGTTGGGCCAACTTTCTCCTCAAATTTTGATAGCAAGGTTTTGTTTCCAGTCATGTGCACAGAGCATCCACTATCCATGACTAACACATTTTTCTTTTTACCCTGCAATCAGAAACACAAATAGCTCAGTTAGAATTTTTAAGAACCCACACTTGTTGGGTTCTTTTTGCATGCAATTTAACACTATTAGCAGCAGAAGTCTTTTTAACAAAAGCAGTTCTGTCAGATTTAAATCCATCAAAATTTGCTTTGTCATTATCAGAATTAACAGATGCATGCTTAGTATTCAGACTCTTTGTTCTACCAGAATTTGCACTTTTATTAAATTTTGGCAAGGGATCATAATAATTGTAGTACAAACTTTGGTATTCTTCACATGTATAGATAGAATGCCATTTACTGCCACAGTGAAAACAAGGATTCTGTGGTTTATAAAATATTGATCTATTCCTAATGTCAGACTTAGGAACTACAGTAGCCTTCTTGTCACTCCTCCTGCAATCAATAGCAAGATGATTAGAGTTACCACAATTAAAGCATGTATTCCTTGGTGCATTTGGAATATACCTATAATTATTCTCTTTGTTTATTCCAATTTTACCATTCCTGTTCCTCTTAGCAGGAGTGGTTTTCTCTCTATCTGTCGCTTCACAGATTCTGTCTCTGAGTTGTTTCTTAGACAAAAGACCTATATTTTTGACAGATTTAGACTTAGACTTTTGTGTAGAAGTAGATCCCTTTTCTAAAGTAGAGTTGGGATTTTCTGGATACACATACTTAACAGGTTTTAATTTGGTCTTTGTTCTGTCTATTACATGTCTATAGGTTTTTGGATTTGTTGACTCATTCACAACAACTCTTCCTGATTTTGTTGTTTCGGCAGTAACAACTTTACCTTTATTCTTCTTTTTGTCCTCTGGTTTATAACCTCGACCCTCTTTCCAGTTCTTATCTGTGATAAGATCGTGTGTTTTCTTTCCAGAGTGTGTCCAGGTTCTGAGTTTCTCATTAGCTTCATTAAGTTCCTTTTCAAGTGCAGTACATTTAAACTCCATTTCTAGCTTCATGTACTTAGCCTTATCACATTCATTTTGTACTTCTTCCATGAAGAGTAACTCAGCTTCTAGATGATCATTTCTTTTAGTCAATTCTGACATCTCAGATATTATTCTAGCATTTTCAAGAGATTGACTTTTAAAGCTAATATGCAGAGACTTTAAGAAAGATCTTAACTCAGAGACATTATCAGTATCAAAATCAAAAACAACTTCAGGTACCATATTTTCAGGAGCAGCAATCTCATCCACATTTGCCATTAATGCATAGTTCACTTTTTCCTCTTCAGAGTCTGAAGAAGAGTCCATCCAATTCTTGCTAGATGAGATAAGAGCTTTGGTTTTGGCCTTTTTACATTCAGTTGCAAAGTGACCCATTCCATCACAGTTGTAGCATTTGACTTTTGACTTGTCAAACTTGCTGCTTTTGCTTTCATTCTTCTTGTACCTGTTCTTGTCAGTATTGACAGGTTTCTTCTGAAAGTTGCCTTGTCTTCTAGCCTTTCTGAACTTTATTTTCTTGAAACCCTAGACTATCATAGCAACCATTTCCATCATATCAGAATCAGTAGAGTCATCATCAATATCAGTATCAGGATTTGCATCAGGATCTGATGATGAGTCATCAGTATTGGACTCAACGACTCTACTTCTCCTTCTTGAAACCTCCACGCTTTTTCCTTTTGATTTTGATTCAGCATTCAAAGCAACAGCCTTTGCTTTGTTGGTCTTCTTATTCTTCCTTTGTTGAACCTCAAGATCATGGGTTCTTAGCATCCCATAGACTTCATCAAGAGATACAGCATTAAGATCATACTAATGCCTATTGATAGAGGTTTGAGTATCCCACTCCTCAGGCAAAGCTCTAAGAAACTTGGTATTCGAGTCTTCTGGTTCATACTCTTTACCCACTAGAGATAGATTATTCAATAGTGTCAGAAATCTATCATACAGATCAGTGAGGCTCTCATCAGATTTTGCATCAAACTGCTCGTACTCTTGAATCAACAGAGCCCTTCTGTTCCTTTTGATAGATTCAGTACCCTGCCATTGAGTCTCCAAAGTTTCCCAGATCTCCTTAGTAGTTTTACATGTTATCACTCTATTTGACATGACAGCATCAAGGCTATTATGAAGAATGTTCTTCACCTTGGCATCTCTGAGTACTTCAGCCTTTTCCTCAGGAGTCCATTCAGCCTTTGTCTTCTGAACATAGTGCTCAGGTATAGTATCTGTTCTAGCAACCAGTCTCTTAGGGATATATGGTCCATCATATATTCGATCGAGATAGTTAGGATCAGTTGCCTCCAGATACATCAACATCTTTACCCTCCATGTGGGGTATTCAACCTTTCTGAGAACAGGGATTTTAATACTTTCATACTTGCTTGTCGACATATTAAGATCGTTTCTAATTGTAATTAATCAGTTTGCTCTGATACCAATTGTTGCCCAGTAATTAACAATTGTAGAAGGGGGGTTGTATACAATTGTATAAGATTTTCGACTTAAACAGAAATAATAACACAAGTATGAATAAATAACAGCTTTATTAATTCTGATATAAAACTGTTACAAACTCTCTCAAGAAATTCTTATGTTCTTGAGAGCTGCTAGGTTACAAGATAATTCGTGTAAGCGATTACAATTAATAAAACCTAAACTGTGTTTATATACAGTACACAGCTACACTATGAATTACAAGATATATCAAATCAATTACATACGTTTCTTAGTACATATCTTGAATGATAGCTGCGTTCCTATAAATCAGGAACCGACATGTCAATCTTCCTAGATTCCTGGACTGATGTATATCCTCATGAAATCCTGATCAGCTTCCAATCCTGATGATAACCCAATCCTGACGGTGTATTATTGATGACGTCAGCATCAGTGTCTGATCAGTAGTCCAGATCCTGATCATCACTTGAATCAATATCTAACAAAACTCTCACCGCTTCCAACTTCCAGTTAAACTCTGATGAACCTCTGTAACACTTAAACACTGACATTACTCACATCAATTATATTTAACAAAGTTGGAAAATAAGTTGGAAAGTTAGGAATCTCTAACTTTGTCTTAAAATAAGTTGACTTATTCTGAAAAAAAGTTCCCCCAAACACCCCTATTATCGTGTATTGGTGGCTGTCTTTTTTCAAATTGATGCAACTTTTTGCAGTGTATTGCTACCAACATGTCGTGTGTTTTTCACAGCTAAGCAATTGAATTGGCGACCCTAAATACCCATCGACCACGTATCATAGATTGGCTATTGCAACGCGCACTGCAAAAATTGCTTAAAAATCGTTGCTATTTAGTGGCAAGTTTTGACAAATTGAAATATATTGTAATGTTTTTTAAAATCGTTACAATTGGATTTAATTTATGCTAAATTTGAATTATATTGCAACGAATATAGATAAACGTTACCATTAATTCAAAATTTTGGGCCAAGTTTGGCGGGCTTGTTAATTCTTTTTGCCCGGGCTTTCAAAAACAAGTATTGACTAAATTACATTTTACTCAAAAAAACACAAAACAGACACACGCTGCAAGAGAGAGAGAGAGAGAGACCAAGTGAGAGAGAAAACTCAAAATCGACTCTACCTGGAAGATTCAAGCTCAATCAACACTCAAGCTCGAACAGTCAAGCTCGAAAAAGGTATCTTCTTTCCCCAAATCGATTTTAAAATTTTCTTTTAGATGAATTTTGAATCTATCAATTAGGGTTTATTTGTTAATTTAAGCTTGAATTTTAATCGATTTATATGATTTTTTTTCTGTTCGTTTATGTTAAATAAGATTTTACATTGAGATTTTGTTAATTTAAAATTAGGGATTCCAATTTAATTTTGTTAATTAGGGGTTTTAAATTGTAATTTTGCTCTTAGTTTGTGTTTTGTGTTAGCTTGTTTCTGCTAATTTTGCTTGTTTTAAATTGTAATTCGCAGTTGTACTTGTAATCAAGGAGTTACGGAGGGCTTGTTGAATGAGAAATCAGGCAAGTGAAATTTTTATTATGTTTTGATGTTAGTTCATGTTATCTTGGTGTTTTCTGTTAGAATTTAAATTTTATTAAACCTGGAAGGAAGTATTAGATGATGTTGTATGGATTTGGTAGCTTTCTACTTTCTTGATATTGTCCTGCACTTATCTAAATATGTCAGTCAACGAAAAAGTCTCTGAAGCTTATTATTCTTTTGATTTATGTCTAAACTATTGTTAATTTTATGAAAATTCATATAAAAGTTCTTGCTGCTATCTTGTGAGTCCAAGTGGTCCTTGGCATATTCAATAAACCTCTTTGGCTCTTCGTTTAATGTCTGCATACAATGAGCAAAAGAAAGTGTTATAACGGAAGCAAGAAAGATTATATGCAGAAGAGAAATAGTTTATTGATCTTGAGGATAAACAGATTTACAAAGATTTTCAGATGCCTCAGATAATTTCAAATGCTTACATGCATTTCTTATTTATAGACAAAATCTAAGGGGTAGGTGGTGGTAGGTGTGGTTGGTGGCCGCCGGAGGAATAGTAGCCGCCGGAGGAACAGTAGTCAAGGCCGCCGGAGTCAAATCCGGCGGCTACCTAATTCAAGTCATACTAACAAATCTCCACCTTGACTTGAATCCTCTCACAGAAAACAGATAACAGATAACAGATGTACCAGATGCATCATAATAATGCCAGATGTACCATACAAAACTCTTCACCTTGACTTAAATCCTCTCACAAATAACAGATAACAGATGTACCAGACGCATCATAATAATGCCAGATGTACCAGATGCACCATAATTGTGACGCCCCGAGATCCGGGGTCAAGGATCCGGACCGTCAAAGTCCAATTTCCGATCAATATCAATATCTCTGTAGTCCCTTTTTTTTTTTTTTAAATAAATAAATAGGCAGTTGACCCCACACTAATACACACACACACCAGTCATATGCCCATAGAACAACAACCACAATATTTAAAAGTTTAAAGTTAGCAGTTATTACAAGCCCAGAATTTACTAAGTACATTGTTGAACAAAGCTTCTACAGGAAGCACTTCAACAACTAAAGTTTATTACAACTTACACACTTAATTCACATAAGTATACTAAGCCCCGTCGCTTGTCACTACCTCGGGGATGGTCGCCAGCACTCGCTCAAAAGGTCGCCTTTCCCTTACCCTCTTGCGGGGTGTGGTACGTAGTATCGGCATGGAACCTAGCTGCTATATACATAAATAGCAAGAGTGAGCTATAATAGCTCAGCAAGATCATTCTGTAACTAAAATTTAGAATGTGAACAAGTATACATATATGTATAGGCATATGTAATAGCAGGAAACAATTAAAATCCTTAAGGAAGAGTAAAGCTCTTATTTAATAATACATCATCCACTTACTATTATAAGAAAGTAGTCTATATTAATATAATATTAGTTTTTCTTCATCTGTATCCATAATACCATCATCTCATATCATTACTCTGTTTTCAGTATAGAAATCTGAAATAATATAATATCAGTTTTTCTTCATCTGTAACTATCATTCCATCATCTCATATCATTATTCTGTTTTCAGTATAGAAATCTGAAATAATATAATATCAGTTTTTCTTCATCTGTAACTATCATTCCATCATCTCATATCATTATTCTGTTTTCAGTATAGAAATCTGAAAACCATTGTCTACCCTTTCTTTTCAAAACATTGGGGATATCTGCTGTCGCCTGATACGTTAGGACGATGATCAGTCGCCTAATCGTACCTGCTCTCTTTTTACTACCGGTAGAAGGAATGAAAATCATCCCTGGAGGAAGGCTACCTGCTACATCCTCCCTTGGCATCTTCGTGCCGTAATAAAAATAATAAATGCTGGACTGTGTCGCACACAGCCCTGACACAGCCACTTACGCAAGTCTGTTGCAATCCCCCTTTTTATCACATCGTTATTCTCTTTTTAAAATATCATTCCACATTTCCATTTTCTCACTTTCGTTTTCACATATCATTCTCTCATATCATTTCCATTCTCACACATTACTTCTATAAAATACATATATATATCATAAGGCTTTGATTATGATTCAGACCTCTCTTTCAAATTCAGAATTCAAATATACTTTTATATTCGTATAATATTCCATCTATTTTAAGAGTAATGAATGTTAATCAAATAATGTTTATTAAACCACTGATACTCAATAAGAACATTTTTAATATAATACTATAACCATATAACCCTCGATAACAACTGATACCATTCTCTCTTATTCTCTTAATCATAAGGCATGTTCAATTCATGCATAATCATCTTTATACATATCCATCTCATACTCTCATTCATATTCATATACATCTTATACTCATATCCATATTCATATACATCTTCAGATATCTTTCTTTTCAATATTAATACTCAAGAAGGACAATTTCTTCATAATATAGTAATAATAGCATCACATATATATCTCACAAAAATCAAGTTTCTTTATGAAGATAAGTAGTTTTACAAATAGGGATAGAAGAAATCTTGCCTCGGTTTCGATATCCTGACGATATGGCTCGTCCCTCTTCCGGAGTTTCTATAAACACAAAAGGACCATCGTTAGAACCACATCTCTTACTCACTACACTCTTGTATAACATTACCTTTTGAAACTTTAATATATGTTTAACGTATTATTATCATCCCAAAGGCTCAAGAACTCAACCGTTCATAACCTAAATCGAAGTTTCAGGGGTTTTCATCATTTTCCTTAACGACCACACTTAACTGTAAAAATTCTCAGAAAATATGGATTTCGAATTTTAATGTAAGGTCAACTGTCAAGGGTCCTCTGACCACCCTACTACACCATCCCAAAATTTCGTGACTTTTAACAATGTTAAAGTATGGTAATTGTAACCTCAAGTTTGATACATTTACAGTTTCTCGATTTCTGAACCGCTTTCACTAAAACTGACTTTTCTCCTAAACCGTTCATCAGATTTTAACGCACCTTATATCAAAACGATCTATGAACTAAGCTCTATCATTTCATGGTCAATTGGTAACCTAGGCAGTGAGGTACCATACGAATGCAGGGGTCACAAAACAGGGCAGATTTTCGTTCTAACGAAAATCGGGCATTATAACGGCTATAATTTCGTACTTTCATAAATCCAACTCCTCCAAATCCATTATCAAACACCATAATCCTCACCTACACCATGTGGTATGCTTCACCAGCCATGGTTACAAGTCCACAACACATTTCCATAATCATTCAAACACATATAAACAACTATAACATCATAAACATAACCTTTATACCACTTAATCACTAAACATAACATTATCCATCATAAACACAAAAGGGCAAGGGTTGTTATACCTCTTGGAAGCTTGAAGAACACTTAATAATCCTTAATAATCCTTGGACACACCTTGAACAACCTTGAATTAACTTGAATTAACTAAAGGAATCATAAAAACCAAATTAGTTTCTTGAAACCACTATTCATCACTATTCATCAAGCAACTTTCATGAATTTATTACCTATGAAGATGATGATGGTTGGCCTTGAATCTTTGTGCTAGTCTTAGTCTATCCTCCAAGAAGCTCCATAATTTTTCCCTTGATTTTATCTTGAAGAGAACTAGGGTTTTTGATTTTGATTTTTCTTTCTTTTCTCCTTTTTTCTCTACAATGGCCGAATGGTTTTGCTAAGGAAAGGGGAGAGAGTTTTGTGTTTTTTTCTTTGATCTTATCTCCTAATTACTTGTTAACTTAGAGTCTTGTAGAAGCTTGCAAGATTTTTGTGGTTAAAACCATACTAAATTACTAATTCACCCTTTAAAACAAGTTAGTGGATGATGACATCACCCTAATGACCTCATAATCTATTTTTTTCTTGATTTCTTTTCTAATTATAATACTAGTACTCTTGGTAATTATAATGTGGTATATATCTTTGTTATGTTATAATCTTGGTTGTTTAATCTCCATACTCGTCTAATTGTGGTTCGTTTCGAATGTACCTCATTATCTCAGTGGTTTTTGAAATCATTTAACAATCCAAATTCCATTGGTATTCTCTTAACTTAATAATCCCCTGGCTCAAATCTAAATTCACTAATCCCTCAATATATAATTCTTATAATGTTTCCATGCTCCTTAATGTCCAATAGAAGCTTATTCGAAATCGAAATCCTCAAAATCCATGCTTCAGGAATTTCTGAAATCTAACGTCATTTCGAGTCACTTATTTCCATTGTACAATACTAATATGGTTTCTGTTTATTCATTTTATGTTTCCATTATAGGGTACCTATATACCATTTCTCTAAATCCTCGGAATTTACTATTCATGTGACCACTGCAACATTACTGAAGTTAGGGTTATTACATCCTTCCCCCCTTAAAAGGATTCCGTCCCGGAATCATGTTGGAAAGGTCCACAAGTATCTTTCTCATTCACATCTTCAAATTTTCACACTACTTCCTTTATCCTTTTTCCTTCTATAATATATCTATCTTGTTTGCGCAGAAATATACTAACATAACTTCCTTGTCATTCATCAACATGCCATTTAGTTTATCAATAGCAGTCCTTTTACTGTCTTTTCCTCACAAATCTCCTCCTGTTTCCAGTCATTCCAGGTTATCTCGTCTCTCCTTCCTCTTTTGACGAAGATATTTGCCACTACATTGACCTTTTCTGAATGGTAGTGTATCTCACTTATGGTTTGACCATCCTCTGATCTCTATCATGACATAAATATTAATTCCTCAATATTCCTATAGCTCCTCTCTGTAAAATTTTCCAGAAAATAAGCTCCAATAATATTCTTTAAAACAATTGTAAGAAAATACTACCTATAATATATATTTCCTGTTCGTCTCCACAAGCTTGTGTTTTCCCAAAACACTCCTACTTTTCTTTTCATAACGTTTCCTAGCCCTTAACAGATACTGATTTTCCTTATCTATTTTATTAACTTATTTATTCCATTAATTGATTAAGTCGATCCTTAACCAAAGACTTACACACAAAATTTAAATCGAAAAAGCAAGTACCTGTATCCGCATCTGGTTTTGTCAACGCTTCCCCTAAGGTCATGTTGTACACTCTAGCAGTAGGCCTATTTGAAGCAGCCCCACTCTGTCCTGATGCGTATGACCCACCTGAACGGCAATCTCTAGCAAAGTGTCCTAGTTTCCCACACTGGTAACACTTAACATCTCTTCTAGGGTTTGCATCAGTTGATGGGCACTGGTTAAAGTAGTGTCCTTTTTGTCCACACTTAAAACAAGTTATTCCCAGCACTCTACAGACTCCTATATGCTTTTTACCACACGTCTCACAATCTGGTAATGGTGGTCGTGATTGATTGGACTGAAATGTTCCCGAAGATTTTCCACCTTGATTCACCGTCACACTAGTAGTCTTGTTACCCCCCGATTTTCCCATAAATTGAGATTTTTGTCCTTTACCTCCTTTGTTAAAGTAGCTTCCCTCACTTGAACCTCCTTTTGGGCCCTCAAATCTTCTTTTCTTATTCTCTCGACCTATTTGAGCTTGCTCACTCTCGGCCTCTATAATTGATGCCTTTTGAACCACTGCAGCATAATCAGTTAACTCAAATGGGGCCACTCTCGTTCGTAACCAGGGTTTTAACCCTTGTTGAAACCTTTTTGCACGTTGTTCTTCAGTACGCACAAACTCGGGAACAAACCTCGACAGTTCTGAGAATTTATTTTCATACTCTGCCACTGTTAGGTTATCCTGTTTCAACTCCAGAAACTTTAATTCCATTTGGTTTTCTAGATACCTAGGAGAATACTTTTCTAGGAACACCCTAGTGAAACGCTCCCAGGTTATCACTCCCGCTTCCTCTAGGTTCTTCCTAGCTTCCCACCAGTAATTTGCCTCTCCCTTTAGAAGATAGGCTGCAAAAACTGTTTTCTGATCTTCCTCTATCCTCAGTATTTCGAAAGCTTTCTCCATTTCTTTTAGCCATGCCCTGGCTACTACTGGGTTAGTGGTTCCCTCGAATTCTGGGGGCTTTAATGACTTAAAGGCACGAAAGGAACTAGCTGCCTGGTTGGGGAGAACAGGTGGTGGTTGAGGATTCTGTGGATTTGCTAAATTCTGCCTTAATAAGTCCATGAATTGGGCAAAGGGATCACCTCCCGGATTCCTTTGTTGGCCAGTTGATTCCTCTTCTCCTTCTTCATGATTTTCTTCATTATGAGCATTTTCGTTCAGTCTAGTACCTTCGATATTTCGACTTCTTTCGTCTCTCTCATTTTCCCTTGCATTCGCTCTACTGTCACGTCTAGGCGGCATAGTTCTGTACATAACAATAGTCCTTATTAATTACCCGAATTTGGGTTACCATATACATCATTTCTATATACACAATTATATCATTAATTAGCTCATTTGCATATCACAATATCTTTATCAAGCGATTTACATCTAGTTATACCATAACTTTAGTAGGTAAGTGTATCGCCCTTAACACGATAGCCTTTTTATTAAGTCAATCACCTTTTATATATCAATATTTCTGAGTCTCAACATTTATTATACAAAAATATACAGCAAAAATTTAGATAGAAATGCACAAACTTCATTAATGTACATAAATATTTTACAATTTGGTTACAACATCTTTTACTGCTAATAATATACATCATCTAATACAAGGTTCGAAACCCAAAACATAGTCGTACATACTAATCCGATATCACCAAAAGTACTACTAACTGTCCTCTAATCAGACTGGGATTAAAACAGTGGACACTAAACTAATCCCCAAAATGACATCAGCAAGATGACTAGTCTGATTAGTGACGAACTACTATCCCGGCTCACACCCCTGCCCTGACCACATCCCGTATCTGGACCACCATGGTAGTAACCGTATCAACTATCTGGGCCCTCCACGCCGGGTCTCCCCTATCACCCAACAACCTCCTAAGATCTCCCAATGCTCGTAGCTCAATACTGATCATCCCCAGAGATATCCCATCCGGGATAACCCCTCCTCTCCCTCTCTCTAACCTCTGTAGAAGGGTGTCTATAGTCCTGCGGGACTCCTCCAACTGTCCCTGAAGAGCAAAGTACTCGGTCAATAAGGTAGCTGAAAGTGAGTCACCCGCCGGTAAGGGTGCCTCCTGAGGGGGTACAGCTAGGGGAGGTGCATCCACAGGTGGAGGTGGTGGTGGTGCAAAGGGTGGGGATGGAGGAACCGACTCTGTCTCAGCATCCTCTGAAGGATCCTCCTCCTCCTCAAAGAAACCAAAATGCCCTGGAGGGGTAAACTGCTCAAAAGGATCATCTATAGGGTCAGGACTAGGTAGTGGGGATGGAACTGGTGACGGCTCCGGGATGGGTCGGACAGGTGTGGGAATCATCTGAATATCCCTCCACTCAATCGGCTCCTCAGGTATAACTGACAACCTAGGCCTCTTACGCAGTGGCCTCTCCTCCTCAGGGATCTCTAATCTCACTCTGGACGGACCTGCCTCGTCAGATCCTGTAGAAGGTCTACCCATATATGGCACTAGGGCCACAGCATCTCTCCGTCTCTGCTCCTCTGCCTCATCTCTCTCTAATCGCTCTCTAGCCGCCGCCCGGCGTCTCTCCCTGAGGTCCTCAACTGCATACTCGGGGACCTCTACCCCGGCCAGCTGAAGATCTAATAGCTCCTGCTCTGACCTCCCTAGCCACTGGGGGTCCTGACTCGGCTCAACCATCTCCGCTCCCTATAATAAAACATAAAATTCTATTAGTAACAGTCTAATAAATTATAATATATGCTTAAAGTAAATACTACCTGCGATATACCACCCCTGAACTTGATGGAAGTTCACAATTTATATGATAACTGATACATTTATTATTATCACTTTTGTTTATGAGCATATGACTCTTAGCTCTGATACCATCTGTGACGCCCCGAGATCCGGGGTCAAGGATCCGGACCGTCAAAGTCCAATTTCCGATCAATATCAATATCTCTGTAGTCCCTTTTTTTTTTTTTTAAATAAATAAATAGGCAGTTGACCCCACACTAATACACACACACACCAGTCATATGCCCATAGAACAACAACCACAATATTTAAAAGTTTAAAGTTAGCAGTTATTACAAGCCCAGAATTTACTAAGTACATTGTTGAACAAAGCTTCTACAGGAAGCACTTCAACAACTAAAGTTTATTACAACTTACACACTTAATTCACATAAGTATACTAAGCCCCGTCGCTTGTCACTACCTCGGGGATGGTCGCCAGCACTCGCTCAAAAGGTCGCCTTTCCCTTACCCTCTTGCGGGGTGTGGTACGTAGTATCGGCATGGAACCTAGCTGCTATATACATAAATAGCAAGAGTGAGCTATAATAGCTCAGCAAGATCATTCTGTAACTAAAATTTAGAATGTGAACAAGTATACATATATGTATAGGCATATGTAATAGCAGGAAACAATTAAAATCCTTAAGGAAGAGTAAAGCTCTTATTTAATAATACATCATCCACTTACTATTATAAGAAAGTAGTCTATATTAATATAATATTAGTTTTTCTTCATCTGTATCCATAATACCATCATCTCATATCATTACTCTGTTTTCAGTATAGAAATCTGAAATAATATAATATCAGTTTTTCTTCATCTGTAACTATCATTCCATCATCTCATATCATTATTCTGTTTTCAGTATAGAAATCTGAAATAATATAATATCAGTTTTTCTTCATCTGTAACTATCATTCCATCATCTCATATCATTATTCTGTTTTCAGTATAGAAATCTGAAAACCATTGTCTACCCTTTCTTTTCAAAACATTGGGGATATCTGCTGTCGCCTGATACGTTAGGACGATGATCAGTCGCCTAATCGTACCTGCTCTCTTTTTACTACCGGTAGAAGGAATGAAAATCATCCCTGGAGGAAGGCTACCTGCTACATCCTCCCTTGGCATCTTCGTGCCGTAATAAAAATAATAAATGCTGGACTGTGTCGCACACAGCCCTGACACAGCCACTTACGCAAGTCTGTTGCAATCCCCCTTTTTATCACATCGTTATTCTCTTTTTAAAATATCATTCCACATTTCCATTTTCTCACTTTCGTTTTCACATATCATTCTCTCATATCATTTCCATTCTCACACATTACTTCTATAAAATACATATATATATCATAAGGCTTTGATTATGATTCAGACCTCTCTTTCAAATTCAGAATTCAAATATACTTTTATATTCGTATAATATTCCATCTATTTTAAGAGTAATGAATGTTAATCAAATAATGTTTATTAAACCACTGATACTCAATAAGAACATTTTTAATATAATACTATAACCATATAACCCTCGATAACAACTGATACCATTCTCTCTTATTCTCTTAATCATAAGGCATGTTCAATTCATGCATAATCATCTTTATACATATCCATCTCATACTCTCATTCATATTCATATACATCTTATACTCATATCCATATTCATATACATCTTCAGATATCTTTCTTTTCAATATTAATACTCAAGAAGGACAATTTCTTCATAATATAGTAATAATAGCATCACATATATATCTCACAAAAATCAAGTTTCTTTATGAAGATAAGTAGTTTTACAAATAGGGATAGAAGAAATCTTGCCTCGGTTTCGATATCCTGACGATATGGCTCGTCCCTCTTCCGGAGTTTCTATAAACACAAAAGGACCATCGTTAGAACCACATCTCTTACTCACTACACTCTTGTATAACATTACCTTTTGAAACTTTAATATATGTTTAACGTATTATTATCATCCCAAAGGCTCAAGAACTCAACCGTTCATAACCTAAATCGAAGTTTCAGGGGTTTTCATCATTTTCCTTAACGACCACACTTAACTGTAAAAATTCTCAGAAAATATGGATTTCGAATTTTAATGTAAGGTCAACTGTCAAGGGTCCTCTGACCACCCTACTACACCATCCCAAAATTTCGTGACTTTTAACAATGTTAAAGTATGGTAATTGTAACCTCAAGTTTGATACATTTACAGTTTCTCGATTTCTGAACCGCTTTCACTAAAACTGACTTTTCTCCTAAACCGTTCATCAGATTTTAACGCACCTTATATCAAAACGATCTATGAACTAAGCTCTATCATTTCATGGTCAATTGGTAACCTAGGCAGTGAGGTACCATACGAATGCAGGGGTCACAAAACAGGGCAGATTTTCGTTCTAACGAAAATCGGGCATTATAACGGCTATAATTTCGTACTTTCATAAATCCAACTCCTCCAAATCCATTATCAAACACCATAATCCTCACCTACACCATGTGGTATGCTTCACCAGCCATGGTTACAAGTCCACAACACATTTCCATAATCATTCAAACACATATAAACAACTATAACATCATAAACATAACCTTTATACCACTTAATCACTAAACATAACATTATCCATCATAAACACAAAAGGGCAAGGGTTGTTATACCTCTTGGAAGCTTGAAGAACACTTAATAATCCTTAATAATCCTTGGACACACCTTGAACAACCTTGAATTAACTTGAATTAACTAAAGGAATCATAAAAACCAAATTAGTTTCTTGAAACCACTATTCATCACTATTCATCAAGCAACTTTCATGAATTTATTACCTATGAAGATGATGATGGTTGGCCTTGAATCTTTGTGCTAGTCTTAGTCTATCCTCCAAGAAGCTCCATAATTTTTCCCTTGATTTTATCTTGAAGAGAACTAGGGTTTTTGATTTTGATTTTTCTTTCTTTTCTCCTTTTTTCTCTACAATGGCCGAATGGTTTTGCTAAGGAAAGGGGAGAGAGTTTTGTGTTTTTTTCTTTGATCTTATCTCCTAATTACTTGTTAACTTAGAGTCTTGTAGAAGCTTGCAAGATTTTTGTGGTTAAAACCATACTAAATTACTAATTCACCCTTTAAAACAAGTTAGTGGATGATGACATCACCCTAATGACCTCATAATCTCTTTTTTTCTTGATTTCTTTTCTAATTATAATACTAGTACTCTTGGTAATTATAATGTGGTATATATCTTTGTTATGTTATAATCTTGGTTGTTTAATCTCCATACTCGTCTAATTGTGGTTCGTTTCGAATGTACCTCATTATCTCAGTGGTTTTTGAAATCATTTAACAATCCAAATTCCATTGGTATTCTCTTAACTTAATAATCCCCTGGCTCAAATCTAAATTCACTAATCCCTCAATATATAATTCTTATAATGTTTCCATGCTCCTTAATGTCCAATAGAAGCTTATTCGAAATCGAAATCCTCAAAATCCATGCTTCAGGAATTTCTGAAATCTAACGTCATTTCGAGTCACTTATTTCCATTGTACAATACTAATATGGTTTCTGTTTATTCATTTTATGTTTCCATTATAGGGTACCTATATACCATTTCTCTAAATCCTCGGAATTTACTATTCATGTGACCACTGCAACATTACTGAAGTTAGGGTTATTACAATAATAATGCCAGATGTACCAGAAAAAACTCTTCTGCCTCAGATTTTGCCCTAAAAAAGGGCAATCAACAACTCCGAACATTTAGCAAGTCCAAACAATGTTGATACTTGCTATGTGGAACCGGATTGGTGAGCATATCAGCTGGGTTATCAGCAGTACCTACTTTGCTCACCACAATTCTCTTGGGAGGCACCCCATAATTAGCTCTCCTTGATCTATCAAGAGCCAAACTGTGCTGATTCGCTACTGAAACTGATGATTCTGATTCTGACTGTGGTTGTTGAACTTCTTGTTGTGGTTCACTCTCATCTTGAGTGACTTCCTGCTCCACCTGTTTCTCAACACCACCACTTTCTGAAACAATCGTAGATCCATGATTTATCAGATAACCTGATGTACTAACTGCTTCCGCCAAGAATCTTCTAGTTAGTCCAGCATTAGAGAGCATGCAACTAGCTCTCTCCAGAAGTGTCTGATTCATACGCTCTGCTACACCATTCTGCTGTGGTGTATCCCTGACTATATGATGCCTAGAAATCCCTACATGCTTACAGAACTCATCAAACTCAGATGAGCAAAATTCCAGACCATTATCAGTTCGCAGCCTCTTAATCTTCTCCGAGGACGCGACAGCAACAGAACCTGATAATGTATCAGCTCGCAACCTCTTAATCTTTTTCGAGGACGCGACAGCAACAGAACCTGTTAACGTAGAACCTTGAAGAAGATACAAGGTACCACGTTTAACACCTTTCAGAACCACATTAGAACCCTTGTGGACATGTAAAACTCCACCTTCACCTTGAAAACTGAAACCCTTGATGTCTAACATACTCAAAGATATCAGATTCTTTGTCATAAGTGGAACATGCCTAACATCATTCAATGTGCAGAATTTACCATCATGTGTCCGAATTTTAATCGAGCCTATTCCAACCGTCTCACAAGTAAAACTGTTAGCCATAGAAATCTTGCCACCGTCTACTTGCTCGTAGGTTGTAAACCACTCCCTGCGCGGACATATATGATAAGACGCTCCAGAATCAAGAATCCACACATCAGAGTGATGCGTGTCCTTAACAGCAACTAGAGCAAAATCTTCTTCAGAAGTAGCATCAGCTACAGCAGCAGTATCTGTCAAATTATCCTGTTGCTTCTTTTTCTTGGGACAATCAGATTTCCAGTGTCCCTTCTCTTTACAGTAATTACAGATATCATTAGGTTTTGGACCCTTAGGAACTGATTTCTTCCCCGACTTTCCATGTCCATTACTCCAGCTAGCTACCAACCCAGTAGCATGATTATCTGTACCTGTACCAGCCGCCTTATGGCGCAGCTCTCTAGAATGAAGAGCAGATCTAACCTCCTCTAGAGAAATAGTATCTTTACCAACAATAAACGATTGCACAAAGTTCTCGTACGATAATGGTAAAGAAACTAACAGAATCAAAGCAGCATCCTCATCTTCAACTTTAACATCAATATTACGCAATTCTAATAAAATTGTGTTTAATTGATCTAAGTGATCTCGAAGAGGCATACCTTCCTGCATTCGCAGACTAAACAGACGTTGCTTCAGCAACAACTTGTTTGTTAAAGACTTCGTCATGTAGAGACTTTCAAGCTTCAACCACAGACCAGACGCGGTATCCTCCTCCGCGATTTCAGTAATAATATCATCTGCAAGGCACAACAAAATTGTTGAGTGTGCCTTTTCTTCTAGACTGGCCATCTCAGCGCTTCCAGAAGCAGCCGTTTTTGTGTTCAACGGCGCCCAGAGCCCCTGTTGCTTTAACAAGGCACGCATCTTGATTTGCCACAGACTGAAACTATTCCTCCCAGTAAATTTGTCGACCTTAACGTTAATACCACCAGACATCTTTCTCCCAGAACCGTATATGTGAACAGTGCCCGTGAATAGTGCCTGTCAACAGTGCCTGTGAACAGTACCCGTGAACAGTACCTATGAACAGTACCGTGAACAGTACCCGTGAACAGTGCCGTATGAATAGTACCGTATGAACAGTCCCGTATGAACAGTACCGTATGAACAGTGTCGTCTTCTCCGATGATGAACAGTGTCGTCTTCTCCGGCTATGAACAGTAACTCCGCCTGAACAGTGTCGTCTTCTCCGGCGATGAACAGTAACTCCGGCGAAAAAATCCGGCGAGCTTAAAAAAAAATTCCGACGAGAATTTTGCAGCAGCTTCAACCAAAGCTCTGATACCAGTTTGTTATAACGGAAGCAAGAAAGATTATATGCAGAAGAGAAATAGTTTATTGATCTTGAGGATAAACAGATTTACAGATTTTCAGATGCCTCAGATAATTTCAAATGCTTACATGCATTTCTTATTTATAGACAAAATCTAAGGGGTAGGTGGTGGTAGGTGTGGTTGGTGGCCGCCGGAGGAATAGTAGCCGCCGGAGGAACAGTAGTCAAGGCCGCCGGAGTCAAATCCGGCGGCTACCTAATTCAAGTCATACTAACAGAAAGAGCATAGCAGTGTTGTTTAATGTCTGCATACAATGAGTAACCTTGTGTTATCCAGACATAATTCCTTGAAATAAATTTGGAACTCCTTCTAGTATGTTGAGTTGTTTTGTTTAAATTTGGTATTTGATGATTGAAATATACATGTCAATTATTCAGTTGGTTCATGACCGGTGGTACTTGCTGGGCATTTTCGCTCACAAAATTTTCTTCCATCCTTGGTTTCTTGTAGAGTGTCAGGTTAAGCATGAAAGAACAGAGCCCCAAGGTGAATGCACAATGGTCAGGATTGTAAGCATTTAATAGTATATATTGCAAGGAAGTCGAAATTATTGAACCATGGAACAGTTAGCACTTGGTAAGACAATGTAAAACTCAATGCAGGTATTTACTGTTAATGAAGTCTTATTAATAGTAGAATTGTGATTGTTTATCTGATGATCAATGGTGAAATAGATGAAAATTTTACCGCTCTCTCTTTCATCCCTTGTTACTATAATATATAAAATCTCTCCTGGAAAAGGTATTTTCTGACAAAAATCATAACCAGGGATGAGTACAAGGAATTTGAGAAGTTATATTCTCAAATGTTTTTCTCCCCCGGCCTATATACCTAGTTATTACGCTTGCGTTTAGTCCATAACATGAAGTGCGCACCTTGATTAATACACATGTTTGCAACAGTTAGGAAAACTTAACTGCGAAGGAGAGAAGAACTTCAATGGACAGGTAGATATCGACTTATATGACCTTGCAAATATGAGACGGATCGTGCACCGCGACAGTAAACACTTATGTTTCTTTTAGTAATATGTTACTTCGATCGAGCAAGGACCACGTGCAAGTAAAATTGCGATATGCAGTCATGTGTGAGATTCTGAACAGGTGTTAACCTGTAGGTGGTCCTTGTTGATGAATGTAATATATCACTAAAAAAGCAACCTAAGTGTTTGCTGCGGTGGTGAATGATCTCGAGCAAGGACCACGTGCAAGTAAAATTGTGATATGCAGTCGTGTGTGAGATTCTGATCAAATGTTAACCTGTAGGTGGTCCTTGTTGATGAATGTAACATATCACTAAAAAAGCAACCTAAGTGTTTGCTTAAATATCAAAATTTACATTCCTTATAGAACACAACATTCTGAGCACTACCATTCCAGATTTAATGGCGTGGATTAGATATCCCTGTCAATTTTACTACTTTGTGATTGAGTTGGGATACATTAGGATTTGTAGTAGATGTTTAAAATATTCATATGGTCATCAATTAATAAACTTATAATATAATGAAATAACTTAACAAAATGACATTGGTCAATTTGAACTTATAAAGTTTACTATGACTTGAAATTTAAGATGAAGGGAGTAGCACATAAGACTTGTGCTTACAATATATATATATGGCAGATGCAACTAAGTAAATGATAACATGGAAGTAAAAAAAGATGTTTAAATGAGATATTCTGCTACAAGTAAATGGTTAACATTGAAGGGAAAAAAAAGGTGTTTACAATATATATATATATATATATATATATATATATATATATATATATATATATATATATGGCAGGACTATTGACACAATTACTTTTACTTTTCTACTTGAGATGATCAGCGGTGATAGAAACATTTCTTGATTTTGCATTATGTAGTCTTTGGTCTTTAACATTATAATTAGTAACTTTTGTACTTGCAGGCATATGCATTCTCGGACACAAGGTGCAACACTTTTTCTAGGCTCATCATGGATTTCTCGTTGTTGATTTGAAAAGGCCAAGCACAAATATATGGAAAAAGCAATAGACATATGTAATTTTTAAATTTATTTTGATTTTTCGATATAAAAATTGTTGAGAAAAATTTGATGTATAAGAATTGTAACTTTATTTGACATTGTTCAAGCATATGTAGTTGGATTTTTGGCATAAAGTTGCCTTGGTTTATGGAATGATGATGCTTGAATTTTTAACTATAAATTGCCTTGGTTTATTATATTTTCAACATGAACCTACTATTTTTTTAGAAAAAATGTTACAATAGGGCCAAAATATGTTGCATTAATCTATAAAAAAACATTGCAATTGGACTTAAAAATGTTGCATTAAAGTGTCAATTCACTACACTCTTATACTACTGCAATAGTTTTTAATCGTTGCTATAAAGCCTAAAATGTTGCTACTGAATTCTATTGCAATGCTTTTATTCTATTGCTGTATGGTGTAAAAAATGTTGCTACATGGCTCTATTGCAACAGGGATGGATACAACGGTCAGATTTTGCAAATTCATTGCCATAAACTCAGTTGCAACAAATATATGCCTTAAGACAATGTATTCGTGTTGTTGCAATATGCATTTTATGGTGTAGTGGTACACATGCGTGTACTTCGTTAATCTCAATTTCAGCATCGTGAACAGTGACAATGGATGCGCATGTTGAGCATACATGGACGGGAATGCGCATGCATGCGTGTTGGGCATTGTTCATCGTCCCTTCGAACGCCGTCGCCAGAGAGTTTTATGACCAAAAATTCGACACACTCGTTCACTCTCTCCAAGCATCGAGCAATTACACACCATACACCAAAATGATCATATTTTCATCTTCTACAAGACTATACCCTTTGTTTATCATTTATTTCGCCGGATTCGAATGCCCCAAATCAAAGTTTTTTTCAATTTACTTTTCAGATCTATTCATACACGCCCCTACGGGGCCAAACTCAACAAAACAAACGGGGGGAAGTGGAGAGGCACCTCTGGGCTTCATTTTCATGTCTTCAGGAGGACTGGAGGTAGCCGGAGGGGGGAGAATGGTGGAGGGCGATTTTGAGGGCAATTTTGAGGGAGAGAGACGATCGGAGTTGCTTTGGAGATAATGACGTCATATGACGTCATCACGCATCTGGGAGATGCGTGACTCAAGACACGCATGTTCAACATGCGCAACCCAGTACCCGCATACGTAAGATGCGTAACCCGTGGTCAGAAAGGGCCGACGTCAGCGCCAATCGATATTCGAGCATTTTGTCTTGAATGGTGGGCATTTAGGACATTTTCTCTATATTAGGCACGTGGACTATTTAATGTAAAAATTTCGCAGCAAGTTGACTGCAATAAAATTCTAGTGTATTTATCTCTTCTTGATCGAAATTGTAAACATCAGTCAAGTTAAGTAGATATGAAGGGTCATCTTATATAAAATTTAAAAGTGAATCATTACAATATATATATATATATATACATATATTTATTTATTTTTTTATACAAAATATATTTATAAATCTTATTTACGAAATTAAAAATGAAATTACACAATTTTACTTTTCTATTCGGAAAGTCGTTAAAAATTATTGAAATAATTCAAAATAATTTACTATAAAATCAAATTAATCCAAAATGATTCTATTGTAGAATCAAATTCAAATCAAGGTTTTTGTTCAAATTTTATGTATTAAATCCTTTATAAATTTATATGTTGTTAGTATTCTACATTAGGATCAAATTTTATGTTTTCAAAAATTTTATTTGTACTTAATTGAAGAAATTCTATGATGAAATCAATATTTTTCTTCGGAACTCTATATAAGGAGGTTCTCTATAAAACAATGATCACGTATGAATCGTAAGCTGTGAATTCATGGTTATTATATAGTACGGGCATGTTCTAGTAAAAATATTAAATATAAATTTTTGATGTTTAACATATTTATAACTTTGATTCAATATTATTTATCAAATAATAATTAAAATTTTATTAAATAAATATAATTTATTATAAAAATATATTTATAACTTTTCATAATTTTTGTAACATTTTTTACGAATAATTGAAATCATTTAATAATGGATGTTAAAAAGATACTCCCTCTGTCCCTCTCATTTCTTTACATAAAAAATTGCGTATTTGGCACGCATTTTAAGGTGCATTTTAAGGATAGTTCTATAACTTATTTTTGACATTTTCTTTTTTTGTATAAAAATACAATTGTTCTATTTTTATACAAAAAAGGAAAATATAAAAAATATGTTATAGAACTATCATTAAAATGCACCTTAAAATGCGTGCCGGAAACTGGTCCGCAAACGTAAAGAATTCGGAGGGACGGAGGGAGTATATAATTTGAGTTCAACACATCATCTGCTCAACAATAATTATACTTGTGTTAAAAAGATATATAATTTTATTTTTGTATGATTACGAAAAATATAGAAAATAAATAATAATTCACATTCTCTATCCTAATTTGATATTAATGAAACCCAAAATAGTTGAGAATTATGTAATTTTTTTTTGAACAACGATTCAACACACCTGTATATAATAAATAATTTTTTTATTTTTACATACCTAATTTAGTATTGGTAAATCCCAGAAGAATATTGAAAAAAAAATTCAATTATGTTTGTTCAATAAAATTGTAATTATTATTTATTAAATAATGTTGAACCCAATTATGTATGTATCGAAATAAAAAAATTATTAATTTATGTTAAAAACTTGTATTTGATTTTGTTTCTTATATAATAAGACTTCATTTCAAGAACTATTTCGGTTAGTTAAAATCTCTTGATCCCACATAATTGTTGTCCGATTAATCTTCGCATAGACCTGACTATATCTAATTAATTCTTGATTTTTAAAATATTACTTGATTTTTGCATGCAAAATATACATTTTTACATGAATAAAATGTATCTACAATAATGAGAAATTATTGTTCTAAAAGTAATTATTAAAACTAGCGTTCTACCCGTGTTACGCACCGAATGGTAAAATTTATTAATTAATTAATATAAACATATTATTTTAATCATTATTTAGAAGAAAAAAAGATAATTTCCTTCAAATTTAAGTATAAAATTATCGTCAATTTATACTAATTGCATTAATATTAATATTATCAAACAATTGTCATAACATTCACATCCCCGCTCAAACATTCAAAGCCCCTCTTTATTATTTTTTCTCAATTTTATTTTTCATTTGATTTCTCTCATTTTTTAGAATCTTTCAATCAAGTTCATAAGTGTTTTTATCCATATTTTAAGTTTTGTTCTTTTGGAAATTTGGTATATTTAAATGTGTAGTATTGTGGGTTTCTACAATTTTTATTAAATTAATACATTCAAAATATTTGAATGGGCCGCGATCAATTTTTCGAATACATATTAAAAATTCATAAACACTTATTTCTAACTACCGTTATAAATAATTAGATTGTCTCTCAAAAAATGTTGCATGTTTCAGCGATATGAAAAAGGATCAATACTGTGCAAGATCCATTAAACGAACGTAGTTATGATAAAGGAAAATTTTCATCTAATCTAGTTTCCTATTTGTTTATCCAATATCATTTTTACAACTTTTTTGTACTTTTATTAGTGAATTGTATAGAAATAAGACATTATCAATCAACCAAACAAATCTAATATATCACGTTCTTAGAGTAAGATATGACTGTTAGAGTTTCTGGTGATTGCCCTCAGCTTGTTTTTAGTGATAACTTAAAATGTTTATATTCAGTTTGGTAGTTTGTACGTTGAATTTTTATTCTTTTCTATTACAATATGATATATTTAATATTAGTTTTCTTTTACCCAAAAATAAGGAAGGAAAATTAATTCGATCTGATGGTACCCGATCTGAAATCCGAAATTTTGGATATACCATACCAGAATTTCTGGATTTAGGTTTAGATATAAAATTTAAACCCAGAATAATTTTGATTTGCATTTGGATTTAAGTTGTACTGAACCGATATCCGATCCGAAACTCAATCCACTATCGAAACCCGGTACATAAAAATATATTTTAGATGTAAGATATATAATTTATTTAATATTATTCAAATATTTCATTAGAAATAGTAAATACTAATTTAGTAATTAGAACTTCTATTTCTGAATCACAAATTTTATTGATATATTTAAAATGTAATTTTCTTTACTTTACATAAAATTTTCATTTGTATTATACACAAAGAATTTTAAATTTACTTTAAAATATAATTTGTATTACTTTACTTTATCATATTTTAAATTTTACTTACTACGTCAATTCGTATAACATTTTACATTTGACTACTTAATTTAATCATTTTAATTTTTAATTATTGTATAAATATAATTAATATTGTTTATGTATAGCAATTATTTTAATTTTAACTAAATTATTACTAATTTTGGATACAAAAATAAAATCCGACGAATTTGATTTTGAATATTGAGTTTTGGATTTATTTTTAAAACCCAAAAATATTTGGATATGAGTTTGGATTTTACAAAATTCGGATCAAACCCAACTCATTGTCATCTCTACGCATAAAATAAGACATTTGAAAATGAGTATTACCTATCTTTTATCTATTTGACTAACATGTTAAAATAGAAAAATTGTTGGATTATCTCGTCTGAAAGGCTATATATTTCAGTGATAAAAGCAAGGATGTACCACAATATAAGATCTGATCAACGATTATAGTTTGGATGAAGGAAATTTTGTTACCTTGATATGATCTATTTTAAAATGTGTTTGTCCAATCTTGGTTGAATCTACCTTTTTTTATAATTGATTAATTTAAAAAATTATATAACTTAAATTTTGATCGTGTATTTAGAATAGTTTAGTGAATATTTTTTAATGTTTAAAATATTTAATTGAATAAGAGTAGATTTATTGATAGCATCTTATGGTTGTAGATCGAGTGTTTGAGATATTAAAATATTCTATTATATAATACAAATAAAATAGATCAATGCATTAAAATAATATATCTGTATTAAAATCAATTAATAAATACACAATTTTGGAAAATTGCTCTATACTTAGAGAGGGGCGTAAAGAACAGATATGCTGGTATATAATAATATAATTATGATTGATTTTAAATTATGAATTGTGATTAATTAGTAAATAAGTATTTATGAAAATTAATCAATAATATAAAACTATGTTTTACAGTATGATTGTAGTTGATATTTATGAAAATTACCATGTAATATATGATATAATTGTGATTGACTTTGAATTAAAAGATTGTTAAGTTAGTAAATATTTTATCACTTGAAAAAACATGTAATTTATGCATGTACTAAATAAAAAGATTTGTATTTCAAAAAAATTGTTAAGTAACCACGATAAGTAAATTAGAATGAGAATGATATGATTAATTTAAGAGTATTTACCAAAAATATTAGGTTTAAAGTTTCTATCTGCAAAAATACTATCTCCTTTATTTAATTGCATATTTACTACCTTATACTTTTACTAACCCTCACCCCTCCCCCTTCTTTCCCAGCCGACTTCAACAGACTTCAACACTTTTTTTTAAGGTGGGGTGCTATTTTGGTGGATTTGAGTTGTAACTGAATGCAACCACATTCAACCGAATGCAACCTGTTAGGTCCGGAATAACGTAGAAAGGGGGTTGAATGCATTATTCTAAAAATATTTCGATTTTTGATGTGGATATGAGATCAAAAATACTGAATCGAAATAACACAACTGTTTGGAAATATCTTTGAATAGATAAAACCCGGAGGTTTATTACACAATCTAATCCTATGGATCAGCTACAAAATCAAACACTCCTAAGGATAGTTTAGGCATGAGGACCTTCTACCCGACACTTCCTGAAAGCGGGCTAAGCCGGCTTTCCTACTAGATGGACTGTCTAGCAGCTTACACAGAGAAGATATATAAGAGAGAGAAGAGAAAGTTGTGTGTTGAGGTGTGTTTTGAAATGAAATACAACAGGCCTATTTACAGTTTATAGAAAGTTACTATGTTGTACTATTCACGTGGCCCCACCTGCATAGTAACCGCTATTTCACCAACCAAACCGTGTCTGCAAAAAAAAAAAATCTTCCGTGGGCCCACCTGCATAGTAACCACTATTTGCATAGTAACTACTATTTGCATAGTAACCACTATTTGCACAGTAACCACTATTTGCATAGTAACCACTATTTACACAGTAACCTGTGTAAGAACCCAATTTTCGGTAGAATTAAAACTTTTCTTATTAAGAATAAGTATATGCGTGAATAGTAATTTATGGATGAATAGTGATTTTGAGGACCAAGAAAATTTTCACGCCACCCTATGTACAAGACATGGTATGGATATTTCGAAGTCATATTAGTGATTCACGGAGCAAATAAGTGTATGTAAAGACGATCAGAATTCAAAAATTCCAATTTGTATTCTGGTGTAATATTTGACCGGGCAGTGAATTATATATTATTATATTCAAGAAATGAGATATTAATTTTGAGGAATTAAGGATTTAATATGTTAGGATTTTATTCGAGGATTTAGAACGAAAACACTGAGACTTTACAACGAGATTAAGCGATTGAGCGAACGGAGCATGGATTAAGGATAGGGTATATTAAGAGTCCAAGGAAGGATATATTATGAGAAAGAAAGTGGATTGAGAATAAACGCCTAGAATTGAGAAATATAGAATGCTTGAGAAATCGGGAGAACGTTTTCTGAGATAAAGAGAAATAAACAAGGGGTTTTATATCAAACGGGCCACTGATCTCATTAAAAAGTATCAAGTAGCTCCCCAGTCTCCACGGGGACTCATTTAAGCCACTAAACTAAGAAATATATCATTTGCCCCCCTGCATTCACAAAAATAATACAATTTATGGTGGCCTAAGTGTCTTGGATAAAATTTATGGTGGCCAAAAAAAGTTCAATCTTGGATAAATCGTATTATTCTCACTTAGGCCACCATAAATTGTATTATTTTTGTGAATGCAGTGGGGGCAAATGATATATTTCTTAGTTTAGTGGCTTAAATGAGTCCCCGTGGAGACTGGGGAGCTACTTGATACTTTTTAGTGAGATCAGTGGCCCGTTTGATATAAAACCCAATAAACAAGGGATGTTGGAATTAATATTCGTTCGAGGTATTGTGCCATATTAGAGTAATAATATGCAAAGTATAAGTTGTAACGTATTAATTTTATTCACGAGACAACAAGGGAATCCAATTGGTGGGAAAGAAAACAAAGCCAAGGGACTTAAGTGCAAGAAACAAGAGATAAGGACTTAGGTGCAAAAGGAGGAAGGACTTGGTTGCATTTTAAGTGGATAAGAATCCAAGGGAGCCAATGGGAGTGTGACACCTAGCAAGGATAAGGATGCATCCAAAATATCTAGATATATATTACATGTGTAAGCATTGTTGGAGATAAATAACAAAAGGCAAAAATCAAGAAACTCCATTTTCTCTCCATTCTGCCCAGCAGAACATCCTCTCAGTAAAACGGGCCTAGAGCCTTCATTACTCAATGAAATTTCGTGTTCTTTATATGGTCAGAAAAGCTCGGTAAGGGCCTCGTTTTCCATGATCTTTCAGTCGGGTTCTAATAACTCCGAATTACTAACTTTGTTTTCTTCATTTCTTTTGATCATCCAAGCTTACCCAAGGCTATACAAGGATTATACAAGGTTTAGAAAGCTATTGCACACATCAAGGAAGGTATAAACTCTCTCAACCCTTAGCATGACTTGTTTATAGTTTATATTGTTAGATCTATAAGTTTTGGAGTGAATCTTGGTGATTTGAGTTGTAGATGATGAAATCTTGAAGTTATGTGCTTGTTATGATGGTTGTAAGGCTTGTACTTAGAGTATGTAACCCCATGTATGCTATAGAGACAAGTCTTGGTGGTTTTGATGGTAGATGTGATGTATAAAGTGAGTTCTTGAATGTTTAAGAAAAGATGTGTGCTGTGTTAAATCCTGGGAGCATGTAATGTCTTGTGAGAGGGTTTTGAACCCCTAAATCTTGTCACCCGAGGACCTAATTTATATGGTTGGAAAGATAATTGAATGTAGTTTCTAGAAATATAAGGTTCATACCCAGGAGATGTGTAGGTCTTGAGTTATGGCCGGATTAGTGCAGTGTGGTTCTGGAATTCGGACTGCATTGTGTTGTCCACTTGTGAACTGAGTTAGGACCCTTTAAAATTATGCTAGTATTATGAAAATTTGAGGGTAGTCAGATTATACAGTTGTGAAGGCTGTCCAAAAAGAATTGGAGTAAAATTTGTATTTTTCAATTTTATAAAAATGTTAAAGCGAAGTGCGCGCGAGTGAAAAATCACCTAGGAGGTTAGTTTAACGTAGTTTTACGAGTACTCACTTGTGTTTCAAGTTTGAGGAATGGATTCGAGCCGAATGGGTAACGAATGTGATAAAGTGATGACATGGTCATATGGGAGGGTTAGTTGTCACAAATTGGAGTCGTTAAGTTGGTCTAACATCATTTAAAACCTTACGATTAAGTAGTGTTGTTAAGGTACTAACGTACGAATATTGATTATGTATAGATCTTCGTTGCACGTCGCAAGCTCGACCACCCCACCCTAACCAAGGCAAGTTTACTTTTAAAAACTTATATATAAGGATTTTCACTGTTGTGTTTGTAGCTTCCAAACGTATTATATGCTTATGCTTTACGAGATTATGTTGAAGTTTGAGATTTATGCATATGTGTTTGTACACCCTTTAACTTAGAATGAAAGTGTTTCTGTGACGCCCCTAGATCCGGGATCAAGGATCCAGGTCATCACGATCCAATTTCCGATCAATATCAATATCTCTGTAGTCTTTTTTTTTATAAATAAATAAGCACTTGACCCCACACTAATACACACACACACACCAGTCATATGCTCATAGAACAACAACCACAATATTTAAAAGTTTTAAAGTTAACAGTTATTACAAGCCCAGAATTTACTAAGTACATTGTTGAACAAAGCTTCTACAGGAAGCACTTCAACAACTAAAGTTTATTACAACTTACACACTTAATTTACATAAGTATACTAAGCCCCTTCGCTTGTCACTACCTCGGGGATGGTCGCCAGCACACGCTCAAAAGGTCGCCTTTCCCTTACCCTCTTGCGGGGTGTGGTACGTAGTATCGGCATGGGACCTAGCTGCTATATACATAAGTAGCAAGAGTGAGCTATAATAGCTCAGCAAGATCATACTGTAACTAAAATTTAAAATGTGAACGAGTATACATATATGTATATGCATATATGATAACAGGAAACAATTAAAATCCTTAAGGAAGAATAGAGCTCTTATTTAATAATACATCATCCACTTACTATTATAAGAAAGAAATCTGAATTAATATAATATCAGTTTTTCTTCATCTGTAACCATAATTCCATCATCTCATATCATTATTCTGTTTTCAGTATAGAAATCTGAAAACCATTGTCTACACTTTCTTTTCAAAACATTGGGGATATCTGCTGTCGCCTGATACGTTAGGACGATGATCAGTCGCCTAATCGTACCTGCTCTCTTTTTACTACCGGTAGAAGGAATGAAGATCATCCCTGGAGGAAGGCCACCTGCTAACATCCTCCCTTGGCATCTTCGTGCCGTAATAAAAATAATAAATGCTGGACTGTGTCGCACACAGCCCTGACACAGCCACTTACGCAAGTCTGTTGCAATCCCCCTCTTTATCACATCGTTATTCTCTTTTCAAAATATCATTCCACATTTCCATTTTCTCACTTTCATTTCCACATATCATTCTCTCATATCATTTCCATTCTTGCACATTACTTCAATAAAATATATATATCATAATGCTTTGATTATGATTCAGACCTCTCTTTCATATTCAGAAATCAAATATACTTTTATATTCGTAAAATATTCCATCTATTTTAAGAGTAATGCATGATAATCAAATAATGTTTATTAAACCACTGATACTCAAAAAGAACATTTTTAATATAATATTATAACCATATAACCCTCGATAACAACTGATACCATTCTCTCTTATTCTCATAATCATAAGGCATGTTCAATTCATGCATAATCATCTCTATACATATCCATCTCATACTCTTATTCATATTCATATACATCTTATACTCATATCCATATTCGTATACATCTTCGTATATCTTTCTTTTCAATATTAATACTCAAGGAAGACAATTTCTTCACAATATAGTAATTATAGCATCACATATATATTCCACGAAATCAAGTTTCTTTGTGAAGATAAGTAGTTTTACAAATAGGGATAGAAGAAATCTTGCCTCGGTTTCGATATCCTGACGGTATGGCTCGTCCCTCTTCCGGAGTTTCTATAAACACAAAAGGACCGTCGTTAGAACCACATCTCTTACTTACTACACTCTTGTATAACATTACCTTTTGAAACTTTAATATATGTTTAACGTATTCTTATTACCCCAAAGGTTCAAGAACTTAGCCATTTAAAACCTTAATCGAAGTTTCAGGGGTTTTCACCATTTCCCTTAACGACCACACTCGACTGCAGAATTTCTTATAATTTTTAAATTTCGAATTTTATTGTAAGGTCAACTGGAAATAGTTCTTTGACCACACTACTACCATATCCCAAAATTTCGTGACTTTTAACAATGTTAAAGTATGGTAATTGTAATCTCAAGTTTGATACATTTACGGTTTCTCGGTTTCTGAACCGCTTTCACTAAAACTGACTTTTCTCCTAAACCGTTCATCAGATTTTAACGCACCTTATATCAAAACGATCTATGAACTAAGCTCTATCATTTCATAGTTAATTAGGAACCTGGACAGTAGGGTAACTTACGGATGCAGGGGGTCCAAAACAGGGCAACTTACATCCTAACGAAAATCGGGCATTATAACGGCTATAATTTCGTACTTTCCATAAATCCAACTCCTCCAAATCAATTATCAAACACCATAATCATCACCTACACCATGTGGTCTTCTTCACCAGCCATGGTTACAATCCCAAACACTTCCATATTTAACTCAAACCACTTACAAACACATATAACATCATAATCTTAACATTTACACTACTTAATCACTAAACCAAACAATATCCACCATAAATATAAAAGAGCAAGCATGATTATACCTTCTTGAAGCTTTGATAACCCTTAAAAATCCTTGATATATCCTTAATCAACCTTATACTAGCTTGAATCACTAAAAGAAACCATTAAAACAAAGTTAACACTTGAAAACACTATTCATCATCTTTTCTAACAACTTCCATGATTTTATTACCTTGCTAAATGATGATGGTTGGCCTTGAAACTTTGTAAATGATCCTTCCTAACCTCCAAGAAGCTCCATGATTTTTCCCTTGAATTGTTATTGAAGAGAGCTAGGGTTTTGAATTTTTTTTTTCTTTTTTCTACAAAAATTCGAATGGAAGAAAGGTGGAGAAGTGGAGAGATTTTTTTGTGTTTGCTTGCTAGTCTTATCTCATCTCATCCTAATCCATCAAGAGTTCTAGAGTTTAGTAGAAAATCCATGGTTAAATGACTAATTTGTCCTAAATTTTGAGTTAGTGGAAGATGATGTAAGGTGTGATGTCATGGATGAGTATTTTGTAAGCTTGTTCTTTTAATCTTAAGTATTTACTAATAACCTTATAAATATTAATGTGGTAAATATCTTTATCACTTACTAACCTTGGTTACTTAGTCTCCATACTCGTCTAATTGTGATTCGTTTCGAATGTATCTCACTATCCAGTGGTTTTCGAAATCCTTTACAAATCCAATTTCCTTTGGTATTCTCTTAACTTAATAATCCCCTGGTTTAACTTAAATTCACTAATTCCTCAATATATAATTCTTTTAGTATTTCTATACTCCTTGATATCCAAGATATAGAAGTTCGTTCGAGCTCAAAATCCTCGAAATCAAAATTCAGGAATTTCTAAAATCCATCGTCATTTCGAGTCACTTATTTTCAATGTACAATACTAATATGGTTTCTGTTCACTCATTTTCCATCCCTAATATAGAGTACCTACACACCATTTCCCTGGATTCCTCAAGATCACTATTCATTTGGGCACTGTAGCCTTTCTAAAGTTAGGGTTATTACAGTTTCCTTCGGACAACGACTCTAGCAATAGAGGTCGTAGCGGTCCAAATATCCTATTGACCGGGGAGCGGTATATTATTGTATCATGATTAAATTGCGAAAACCTTAAGAGTCATTCGGGAAGTATCGTATACTTAAGTATTTATTATTTTACGTTGTTAAAAATACTCAAAAATATCTATCTTGGATTAAAAGCTTATTTTAATTAACTAATTATTTTATCAATTGTTTATATTAAATATCAAAATATCATTTATTAATTATTGTTCATCACTTTAAAGACAAAACTAATCCAAGGTACCTTTAGCGTTTTCAAACTCGAACTCTTTCGAACCCAAAACATTTTCTAAACCCCCGATCAGGTTTTACTTCTTGTACGTATTTCAAGAATTATCAGTCGACTGAGGTCGAACTTCAACTACTCGAATTTTCTATCAAAATGATTTTTGAAAAGAAAAGAAAAAGGGGACTCTGGCAGGTGTGGGAATCGTTGACGAACGATTCCCGGGATGTGTAAGCGGCCGTGAGCCAGGCAGTCCATCAATTATTCCGGCCCAGGTGTTGCCGAAGGATGATTACGGATGTAGTTTTCATCGAGGGTGATTACGGATGTAGTTTTCACCCGAGGATAGTTATGGATGTAGTTTCTATCCTTCTACCGGTAGAGAAGACCCGCGGATTGTTGGACTTGGTTGTGGCGACTGATCATCGTCAATCCTTGTCAGGTTTTTATGTTTTCTTCCAGTCCCATCCTCCACTCTGGAAAAATACTCAAACACTGCTTCTTGGGCCTAAGTGCCAAGTTGCGGATAGTGTGGTTTTTGATAAGAAAAATATTGACATCGTGCAGTATCTAGAACTGCAAGATTTTCTATAAAGATTGGCACGTGTTATTGCACTCTTGCAATTATTTCAAAACTGAAATGTTTTTGAATGAGAAACCTTCTAAGCTAATGGAATGAAAGAGGTTTGCAATGATGTATTCCCTGTACAGTATGTTAACCGTAGAGTGTTTTGCCGAAAATGATATACTCATATGTATATATATTTTCAAACTTGAGATATATTGAAATGGGAACCTTATAAAGGGTTCATATGTTATTCTTAAAGCTCCTTAGTGAGTATAAATGTTTTATTCAAACTCGGACATATATATTGTCCAATTATGTTTTGAAATCTGAAATATATACCCATACAGTTGGGAATGTTTTCGAAATAAACCACATTATTATTTTTCAAAATGGTGAACTTGCTGAGCATTATGTAGCTCATTCTTGCTTTATAAAAACTTTTCAGAAAGAGAAGAATTTGGTCAGTTAACTCCGCACCAGCAGAAGAGGAGTAGAAGATTTACCCCTGAGATGATTTAGTTCCTGATAAATACTACAGAGTAAGTCTGATAGGTTTTCAACTGTAATAGTAAGACTTGTCTTTAAGTGTAGTTGTATAAGTGGAAGTGCGTAAGATTCTGGATTGTACAGATGAATTGTAATATTTAGTGTTACTTTTGATTATCGTTTCTGAGGCTCTAACTTGTTTGTGCGTAAGATTGAGGTCTGGATGGATGTATTGTTGAGTTGTAAAGTTAATACAGGTATGATATGGTTGGATGGTGATATGACGACCTGAATCTTTGACCTCGGATTTGGGGGCGTCACAGATATGGTATCAAAGCGATAAGTTACAGTACTCAGAAACGAGAGTGTTAAGAGTTAAGTCTAAGTAGGAGAATGACATACGAGATCGTAGTAAACTTATTATTGGACTACCGGAAGAGGTACCGGTGAGTAGAATGGACTGGAGTGTTTACTGGAGGTATTATACTAGGGTCGATAGAATCCTTAGAGACCTTCAGAATGATGAATAGAGGTTTGAGAGTCGTACATGACCTATCATAGGTAATGATATAGGAAGCAGAGCGAAATCTCAAGAGCAGCTGAGGTAGAGGCGATATTGCAAATATGATCGGATGACTAGGCTGGCATAAATTTTGTGGCCCATAGTCCTCCACAGTTTAGGAGGCGGCATTTTAAGAATCAAGAAGTTTAGACTTCCCTACATAATTAAGGGTACTTAGTACTTGGAATAATGAAAGTCTTTTACTTTGGCTATAAGATCCGATTTTCGATAAGTAACGGGTTTACCTGAAAGTTGGTCACTATGTCGTTGTGGATTTCATTACCCTTGATGGCGAATTTTACATGTGTTATACGAGAATGTTATCATAAGACGAGCGTGCTAGATAATTCCACGCATGATTCGGACGCTAGAGCATGATAGTTTAACTTAGAGAACAAACCAGTAGAATTAACAAAGGGACTCAAGAGAAGTTGAATATGGTTAAAACGAGCGATACAGTGATCTCAGAGTCTACCAAAAGAAAAGACCAGTGGGTCTAGAGTGGGATCCTTTGATAAAGATGTTATCAGGGACTACGTATATATGTATTGTAGACCTCAATATTTTTGGTATATGTTCACATACACACACCCGCCACTGAACCTATGGACTGCACTGAGATCCCTGAGAGATCTCTTTGATCTGTTCCCAGGGGGAACTGGCCACTTCTGATTCATGTCGGAAGGCATGAAATAGGACCCTATGGACTTAGCAGGTGTCCCCGGAATGATGTGAAGCTTGGTCTTCAAGATAAAGCACGGAAATGACAAATATATTTGTGAAACCCCAACTCAATAAATGACTTTAAGATGATGATTGAGAGACGTACTAGTTGGTGTCTTGTATTACGAAGACGAAGAGATGGAGTTACCCTCATAATGGTGATAATGAGATGCACGAATGATTATTAACTTATTTTGGTAACTACCGGCAGGTGCACTACTTCATTTTAAACTGTTCACTATCTCTGTTACCTCGATTAGTTTATATCAGGTAACCCTTCTAGCTTTCTACTTCAAACTTGTGGAATAACAACCAGTGAGATACTTTCCCTAAAGCAGGACTTATCCGAAGTAATTTTATTTGATCCATGAACATTCTATTCAAAAATTTATGATGATCTTGTTCGGCTCAGGCCTATTTACACTTTCTTTCAATTATCCAAGGAATGTTCAACAAATATTTCCTTAATTAATCGACGAATATTACTTAACGAATATTGATATTTGATTGCTTCTTTCATACTTGCACTCTTCAGTTGAGCTCATAAATATTTAACAAATTACTGAGGACATGGATGATCTAATGTCCAGACATCCCTCGTGAATTCTTTTCTTCTATTCAAGATGAGATTGCACATCGTACATTGAAATCATAGTAAGGATATCATTTTGATATTGGTATTCTGAATTTAATTCTATTGTAGGATCTGATAAAGCATGTGTACATAGGCACCCTTGGGTGGACCGTTTCACTGGCAAGTAATATTTGATGAGAGGTTATCGATTGTTCCGATACCTAGAACATTCTCTTCAGATTTTATAGTTTTCTTTTTCAAACTTAATAACTTCTTATTTCCATTCGTCGTCCGAGTAGCCTAAAGTTTCTTCAGTGGCTACGATGTTGAAATTTCGTTCTAGCCAATTGAAACTGGCTAGTCGATATGTCAATATGAATGACTAGTTGATTGTTCTAACTAGTCAAAATTGTAATGTTGTGAAGAACACCTAGCTAATTGTCCTAGCTAGTGGTGATGTCTTAAACAGGTGAACTAGCAAATTTTGTCTAGCTAGTTGCTAGTGTTTCTTGAAAAGAACTAGTTATTGTTTCACTGGTCCAACTCCTAATTGAATTCATTCAGCAATTCCGCAATGCATTTTTCATGTGGTAAAGTATGATGATGAAAGTTTTGACGAATAATTGATTGAGACCTAGTGAGGTCGCCCACTCAACTTGAATTCTACCCATCTTCGTATCAGACTTTATGTCACTTGAATATTCTGTTCTTTCATTCATATAATGAAGATTCATTTGAAACCATAGATTACTTAAATGATAAACTACTTCATTTTTTTTTATTCTCATAGAGTAGAATTGCTTTCGATCGGTTGACCTTTATCAATGGGACTTTTTATATCCTCTATTTTTTTGAGGAAAAGTATTCACCAGATGTAAGAATGGTATAAAGACCGTCTTTATGACTTTTGTATCCAACAATCATTGCCCTCGTGCAATACTCTCTATGATATCACATTACAAAATTATCAGGACTTGAAGGAATAAACCTTGTTGTATTCTTTCTGTCCATCCTTACATCTCCAAAAATCGAGACTCCTAGTATTTGGAACCATCAACATTCTTGGAACATCCAATGTGGAATTCTTATTGAAATTATCTATTGGACCTTGTTATTTTGAAACCATTCCTTTCAAAAGTGATTACTCTAAGGTGAACGGGAGGTACAATTGTGAACCGTTGCACCAATATGAGATCAAAAAAACCAAATGTTGTAATTGTGCAGCAAGAGCGTTATGCCGAGTAATTATTTAAAGTAGGAATAACATGTCGGGGCATACCACAAGGACCTTTAATATTAGTTTGAGGAAGGTTATAAGAAATGATGAGGTGGTTGGGAGTACGCTCCTACCAACCGTTGTCAGGATGTTATATTAATGAATTCTGGAGTTACCAAGCCTTTTCCTGATCCAAGAAATGCAAATCGATTGCGATGTAAGACATATCCTTAGAGGAAACTAACATGGAAGTGAGATGGACAAGAAAGGAAGAAATATCGTGGAAAGAATGTGAAGCTTTACTTAGTTTAAAGGGATTGATGCACATAGAGAGACATAAAGTTTAAAAGGCCCCTAATAGCAAATGGATGCATGGATATATCCCAATGATCCTTTGAGATTACCACCTAATCAAGTTTATTGGGAATCGCAGCAGCATGCAGGCCTCAGGCTAATTGGCGCCAGTTGTGAAGGAGGACGAGCGTATGACATCTTACATATACCATCGAGAAATGATACCCTTATCGGGAATGGAGGAATTGTTGACTAGTTAAAATGCGTAGTTGTTTTTCAAAGATAAGGTTGAAGAGAAGGTTTCACCAACTCAAGATCGACCTCTGTACTGCACCAAAGTCGGCATTTCACATTAATATAAACATTATAAATTTTGGTAGTATCATGTGGATTGACTAGTGAATCAGAAGCCCATGTGGGTTAATAAATAAAGTTTTAAGAATGATATGAAAGATTAGTAACAACCTCATTGTTAGCTATACTTTATAATGAGAAGAGGACTTTGAGGGTCACGATGATGCGTCTTTCAAGAGTTTAAGAGGTGTGCTGATGCAGTAGAAAGGGGATGATAGCCTATACTTCTAAACAACATAAAGGTTATGGGATATGATATACTAACCATGAGTCGGGGATTAGTCATGATAGCGTTCACGCATAAAACTGAGACGTTAACCTTATGAGAAAATTGTGAAATTTTTCCACAAGTGCCATAAGTATATCTTCATATTAGAACTATACATAAGAAAGAGAAGGTGACGAAAGGGAGCAGGGAGTATAATGGAGAAATTTGTTATTACCTAGGAAAGGCCAGTGTGGTGGCCGATACCTATAGAAGGGATTATTTGAAACTAGAATTCAGTCAGTATTGACCAAGAAAATAGAGTATATACAATAAAGAATAATGTTAGAGGAAAATGACTAAATTATGGGGAAGGACAAAGATGTATAGAGAATTAAGAGAATGTTTGGCAAACGGATATGAAGAATGGTATTGGAAAACTATTAAGTACAAACGTGACATGTCAAAAGCAGAATGATAGAGATCTAGTGGATTAATTCCACCTATAGAAAATCTTGAACGTGGACAAAATTATAATGAATTTCATAAGTAGGTCGCCGAAGACCGAGCCAAGAGATGGCCCTAGTTGATTTATAATTGTTGGACCAAGTGATTGACCTACGAGAGACTTTCCATTTAGAAGATTATCGAATTATATACGGAAGAGATGGTGGTGCAATATAAAACTTCTGCAGCGATTACGTCAGATAAAGACTTAAGGTTAAACTTCAAATATTGAAGGTGCTTTCAAGTATATTTAATAAAGAGATTGAGCGTATGTACTAATTTGATCTGTGGCTGACGGACAGGGAAGAAGAATTGTCCAGACGATCGAATTTATATTTAGTGTCGTGCCTTAGGTTTCACGGGGCAGTCGAGAATAAAAACTTATCCATGAAATGAATGTTGTTATCACGATCGTCACCATGCAAACGTAAGGACGTCTCTTGTAAAGCGTACTGCGAAAGAAGAAGTTTCGCTTTTCTTGCGTTACGAAGAAGTCAATGAACGAGGGACATAGTAGCTGAACTGGTTTGACGTATACCGAAGACTATACAGTATCCATAGCAAGTGGTAACGGCTAACGGGAGGCAACACCTGCGTGCTAATCAGGCCAAGGAATATGAGGAATACCATGCGTATTGACGTTGTCTCAGATTATAAAACACGACCACAAAGTATTCACGGGCCAACAATACAAGGACTCAACACGGATACTATGAACAAGGTAGTAGAGGAATGTATAAGTATTAGGATAGAAATTTTCAGGCATTGAACAACCGATAAGGAATACAGGTCGAGGAGAGTATGCGTTGAGAAACAACATTAAAGCGTTGGTGAGACCAAGGTGAGAGAACAAAAGGGTTGAAGTGTCAACCTGAGAGTTGGAAAGGGTAAAGTTGGAATTGTATCCACAACTATTTTCCTTAGGTTCTTAAGATAGAATCCTTTTAAGGAGATGAGACTGCAATAGCCCTAATTTTCGTGAATATTCGAAACCTGGATGAATAGTAATTTTATGGGTGGATGAGAAAATTTTGCAATCACGATATGTACGAATTATTAAATGAAGATTTTGAATTGATATTACGTCTTTACGGTACAGACGAGTGTATGTAAAAGTCATTAGTTTTTTTTTACGCAACCTATTATTTCGAATGGTCAAATTTTATGAGATATCAAAGGAGTATGAGGTGGGAGACTTCGTGATGCTAAAGGTATCCCCTGGAAAGGATTGATGCGGTTTGTTAAGAAAGAGAAGCAAAGTTTGAGGTTTATTGGACCTTTTGAGATTTTGAGGCGTATTGGGAAGTTACCCTACGAGTTAGCCTCGCCCCAAGCTTGAAGCAAATTCATAATGTGTTTCATATGTCTATGTTACGACCCTACCACACCGACTATCGGCATGTGATAGAGTACGACCAAGTGGACCTACAACCAGACTTGACCTATGTGGAGCAACTCGTGGAAATCATGGATAGAAAAGGACAAGTGCTGAGGAACAAGGTTTTCAAACTAATAAGGAATTGTGAGAAAATCAAGATGTGGAAGAATCCACCTGGAAGTTGAAAGAGTGAAACAAAGGAGTAACCCCAGTGATTCCTAAACTGATTCCGGGACGGAATCCTTTTAAGGAGGGGAGACTGTAAGAACCCAGTTTTCGGTAGAATTAAAACTTTTCTTATTAAGAATAAGTATATGCGTGAATAGTAATTTATGGATGAATGGTGATTTTGAGGACCAAGAAAATTTTCACGCCACCCTATGTACAAGACATGGTATGGATATTTCGAAGTCATATTAGTGATTCACGGAGCAAATAAGTGTATGTAAAGATGATCAGAATTCAAAAATTCCAATTTGTATTCTGGTGTAATATTTGACCGGGCAGTGAATTATATATTATTATATTCAAGAAATGAGATATTAATTTTGAGGAATTAAGGATTTAATATGTTAGGATTTTATTCGAGGATTTAGAACGAAAACACTGAGACTTTACAACGAGATTAAGCGATTGAGCGAATGGAGCATGGATTAAGGATAGGGTATATTAAGAGTCCAAGGAAGGATATATTATGAGAAAGAAAGAGGATTGAGAATAAATGCCTAGAATTGAGAAATATAGAATGCTTGAGAAATCGGGAGAACGTTTTCTGAGATAAAGAGAAATGAACAAGGGATGTTGGAATTAATATTCGTTCGAGGTATTGTGCCATATTAGAGTAATAATATGCAAAGTATAAGTTGTAACGTATTAATTTTATTCACGAGACAACAAGGGAATCCAATTGGTGGGAAAGAAAACAAAGCCAAGGGACTTAATTGCAAGAAACAAGAGATAAGGACTTAGGTGCAAAAGAAGGAAGGACTTGGTTGCATTTTAAGTGGATAAGATTCCAAGGGAGCCAATGGGAGTGTGACACCTAGCAAGGATAAGGATGCATCCAAAATATCTAGGTATATATTACATGTGTAAGCATTATTGGAGATAAAGAACAAAAAGCAAAAACCAAGAAACTCCATTTTCTCTCCATTCTGCCCAGCAGAACATCCTCTCAGTAAAACGGGCCTAGAGCATTCATTACTCAATGAAATTTCGTGTTCTTTATGTGGTTAGAAAGTTGTTAAGATGCTCTACAACCCTCCTTTAGAAGCCTCGATCAGAAAAGCTCGGTAAGGGCCTCGTTTTCCATGATCTTTCAGTTGGGTTCTAATAACTCCGAATTACTAACTTTGTTTTCTTCATTTCTTTTGATCATCCAAGCTTACCCAAGGCTATACAAGGATTATACAAGGTTTAGAAAGCTATTACACACATCAAGGAAGGTATAAACTCTTTCAACCCTTAGCATGACTTGTTTATAGTTTATATTGTTAGATCTATAAGTTTTGGAGGGAATCTTGGTGATTTGAGTTGTAGATGATGAAATCTTGAAGTTATGTGCTTGTTATGATGGTTGTAAGTCTTGTACTTAGAGTATGTAACCCCATGTATGCTATAGAGACAAGTCTTGGTGGTTTTGATGGTAGATGTGATGTATAAAGTGAGTTTTTGAATGTTTAAGAAAAGATGTGTGCTGTGTTAAATCATGGGAGCATGTACTGTCTTGTGAGAGGGTTTTGAACCCCTAAATCTTGTCACCCGAGGACCTAATTTATATGGTTGAAAAGATAATTGAATGTAGTTTCTAGAAATATAAGGTTCATACCCAGTAGATGTGTAGGTCTTGAGTAATGGCCGGATTAGTGCAGTGTGGTTCTGGAATTCGGACTGCACTGTGTTGTCCACTTGTGAACTGAGTTAGGACCCCTTAAAATTATGCTAGTGTTATGAAAATTTGAGGGTAGTCAGATTATACAGTTGTGAAGGCTGTCCAAAAAGAATTGGAGTAAAATTTGTATTTTTCAATTTTATAAAAATGTTAAAGCGAAGTGCGCGCGAGTGAAAAATCACCTAGGAGGTTAGTTTAACATAGTTTTAAGAGTACTCACTTGTGTTTCAAGTTTGAGGAATGGATTCGAGTCGAATGGGTAACGAATGTGATAAAGTGATGACATGGTCATATGGGAGGGTTAGTTGTCACAAATTGGAGTCGTTAAGTTGGTCTAACATCCTTTAAAACCTTACGATTAAGTAGTGTTTTAAGGTACTAACGTACGAATATTGATTATGTATAGATCTTCGTTGCACGTCGCAAGCTCGACCACCCCACCCTAACCAAGGCAAGTTTACTTTTCAAAACTTATATATAAGGATTTTCACTGTTGTGTTTGTAGCTTCCAAATGTATTATATGCCTATGCTTTACGAGATTATGTTGAAGTTTGAGATTTATGCATATGTGTTTGTACACCCTTTAACTTAGAATGAAAGTGTTTCCTTCGGACAACGACTCTAGCAATAGAGGTCGTAGCGGTCCAAATATACTATTGACCGGGGAGCGGTATATTATTGTATCATGATTAAATTGCGAAAACCTGAAGAGTCATTCGGGAAGTATCGTATACTTAAGTATTTATTATTTTACGTTGTTAAAAATACTCAAAAATATCTATCTTGGATTAAAAGCTTATTTTAATTAAATAATTATTTTATTAATTGTTTATATTAAATCTCAAAATATCATTTATTAATTATTGTTCATCATTTTAAAGACAAAACTAATCCAAGGTACCTTTAGCTTTTTCAAACTCGAATTTTTTCGAACCCAAAACATTTTCGAAAACCCACGATCAGGTTTTACTTCTTGTACGTATTTCAAGAATTATCGGTCGACTGAGGTCGAACTTCAACTACTCGAATTTTCTATCAAAATGATTTTTGAAAAGAAAAGAAAAAGGGGACTCTGGCAGGTGTGGGAATCGTTGACGAACGATTCCCGGGATGTGTAAGCGGCCGTGAGCCAGGCGGTCCATCAATTATTCCGGCCCAGGTTTTGCCGAAGGATGATTACGGATGTAGTTTTCATCGAGGGTGATTACGGATGTAGTTTTCACCCGAGGATAGTTACAGATGTAGTTTCTATCCTTCTACCGGTAGAGAAGACCCGCGGATTGTTGGACTTGGTTGTGGCGACTGATCATCGTCAATCCTTGTCAGGTTTTTATGTTTTCTTCTAGTCCCATCCTCCACTCTGGAAAAATACTCAAACACTGCTTCTTGGGCCTAAGTGCCAAGTTGCGGATAGTGTGGTTTTTGATAAGAAAAATATTGACATCGTGCAGTATCTAGAACTGCAAGATTTTCTATAAAGATTGGCACGTGTTATTGCACTCTTGCAATTATTTCAAAACTGAAATGTTTTTGAATGAGAAACCTTCTAAGCTAATGGAATGAAAGAGGTTTGCAATGATGTATTCCCTGTACAGTATGTTAACCGTAGAGTGTTTTGCCGAAAATGATATACTCATATGTATATATATTTTCAAACTTGAGATATATTGAAATGGGAACTTTATAAAGGGTTCATATGTTATTCTTAAAGCTCCTTAGTGAGTATAAATGTTTTATTCAAACTCGGACATATATATTGTCCAATTATGTTTTGAAATCTGAAATATATACCCATACAGTTGGGAATGTTTTCGAAATAAACCACATTATTATTTTTCAAAATGGTGAACTTGCTGAGCATTATGTAGCTCATTCTTGCTTTATAAAAACTTTTCAGAAAGAGAAGAATTTGGTCAGTTAACTCCGCACCAGCAGAAGAGGAGTAGAAGATTTACCCTGAGATGATTTAGTTCCTGATAAATACTGCAGAGTAAGTCTGATAGGTTTTCAACTGTAATAGTAAGACTTGTCTTCAAGTGTAGTTGTATAAGTAGAAGTGCATAAGATTCTGGATTGTACAGATGAATTGTAATATTTAGTGTTACTTTTGATTATCGTTTCTGAGGATCTAACTTGTTTGTGCGTAAGATTGAGGTCTGGATGGATGTATTGTTGAGTTGTAAAGTTAATACAGGTATGATATGGTTGAATGGTGATTGACGACCTGAATAGCGTCACAACCTGCATAGTAACCATGCATAGTAATCTTGCATGGTAACCTTGCATAGTAATCATGCATAGTAACTTTGCATAGTATTACTATTTTTGGCTGCTTCTTTTGGGCTTCTCTCTTCTGTTTCAAATATTCTGCTTGAGATATTATGTCTGTCCTTGATCGTCAATAGGCTTTGGCAATTCTTCTGTGAATTAATGTGTTGATCCTTCTCGTATTTGCTGACACTTAGTGCACTGGTCTGGTTCACAAGTGACTAGCACTGATCTTGATCTTCACACCTTCGTTACATTCCAATTGATTAGCCTGCAGCAGTATCTTCAAATAATATAAGTACATGGAATCTTTTGGCCCTTCAACTGAATCATCTGTACATTTTATTCTGTCACTGAGGCTTGATCATGTTAATGAACTTCTTTCAGTGACTTGATCCTTGTCGGTGCCTGTTCTTCAAATTTCACGATCCCTGTATCGAGTTAATATTATTTATCTTTTATCTTAGTTGAGTTATATATGTCCTCTATTACATATTACATTACATTATGCTTTACACAACCACATGCAACTTTTTTTTTAAGGTGGGATGATTTCGGTGGATTTGGGTTGCAAGGCCCCGCCAGGGGCCATATTCAACTGAATGCAACCACATTCAACTGAATGCAACCACATGCAACCTTTTTTTTAAGGTGGGTGATTTTGGTGGATTTGGGTTGCAAGGCCCCGCTAGGGGCCATATTCAACTGAATGCAACTGAAAAATGAAAGTTTCATTCATTTGCATGTGGTTGTAGTCAGAAATTTAGTTGCATGTGGTTACATTCAGTTGCATAAGAAAGTTCCATTTTTCAATTGTCATTTTCGACCTCTTTTTTGAACTCTATATATATATATAGAGTTCAAAAAAGAGGTCGAAAATGACAATTGAAAAATGGAACTTGAAATCAGAAATTTAGTTGCATGTGGTTGCATTCAGTTGAATATGCTCATGCGGGGCCTTGCAACCCAAATCCACCAAAATAGCACCCCACCTTAAAAAAAAAAGAGTCAAACTGGGCAGGCTGGGCAGGGGGGTAGTGGTGCCCGTATTTTTGCAATTTAGAAACTTAGTTTAGTAAAATTGCAAATAGCTATTCTTAACAAAAGTAAATGTGCAAAAATTTACTTTTCCCTATTTATTTATGAAAAAAGCCCTTAATTTAATCAAGTTATTACTATATTTAAATTAGAATTGTTAACTAACCATGATTAGTATAATAGAATGAGAATGGTAAATAACGAAAACTTTTGGTACAATATGATTGGTCTAAAATTTAGGAATGATCTCTAATTGGTCCTAAAATAATTCTTAATTTTTTGATTGGTTAACTGCATCTAACTGTATACCTGGATAGACTCAGGTATTATAATAAGGGATAAGGCAATTCAATAGAATATTTCCATCTATGGGGCTAAAAAGAAAGGTTACCAATTAGCCATCTAATCAATTGGATATTATTTTGAAAATTAAAGATTGAAAAAATTATAACAAATATTATTGGTTAATTAATATAAACATATGATCATAAAACTACTTAATTTTAATTGTTACTTTATGAAATTTGTTTACGGTTAATTATATAAAGATAATGACCAAAATGCCTCAAAATGAGGTACCCATGACCCGAAATACTTGTTTTCAATTTGGTCCGTATTACCCACGAGATACGGCGTTACTAGTAGTGTATCCCACGTTACTGTAGCAAGCTAGCAGCCCAGCTCTCTCGCCTATCGTCGGTGACGAAATCGATTTTGAGGATTTCAAATCCGGCACATAAAATGGTATGAAATTGGTATAAGAGTGTAGAGAATGAAGAGGCGATTCGAATCGTATGTAGAAGATGACTGAAAAAGTACGAGAGAGGGGTGAACGGAGTGAAAGAAAAACAGTCGTCAGAATCGTGACTTGATTGGAAGTCGCAAGATCTCGAATTCCAGCATTAGAAACAGAATAAAACTGGTATAAGATTGTAGAGGAGAGGAAGACGATTTGATTGTTGTGTAGATTGTGAGTGAAAAACGAAGGGAGAGGTGAACGGGGAGAGGGAGAGAGAAAGAGAGCGCCGCCGACGTTGCCACAGCAAGAGCTCGTCTCTCGTTTTCCTATAAATGAAATGAAGGATATGGTGGATACGCCATAACTAGTTGTGTATCCCAAGATGCGTTGATGACAGTGGCTTATCTTAGGTGATACCCCTTTCCCAGTAACGTCTCCAAAACAAATACTCCACTACCTGTAAGCGTGAATCAAGCAATACTCTATCACCAGTGGCGTGATCCAAGAAACGGCACTAGTAGTAGCGTATCCTGTGGGTATTTAGGGCCGTCCGAGCTGGGCGAGGGTATTTTGGTTACTCCTATTTAATTTGTGGGTAGATAGGGTCTTCTACATTTTATTTATTCTTTTAACTACACGCAACATCCATAAATCGTTCGTTTAAATTGATTTTGTAAACATTGTTTAGTGATGTAGGTTTAATAGTTACACATAATATAATCTTAGGATATTTACCATATATACGGGTATTTTCAATAGTTATTGCAAATTTATGACCTTCTTTAAGTTATTGCATATTTACAATTTGTTTTAACCTTTTTTCAAAAAAACACATTCTTTTCTGTTTTCTCTCGCATCATTCCTTAAATCCATCCATCTTGGTTATTTTGTTCTTCAATTCCAACTTCCTCATCTTCTTAATCAGTTTGTGCAAAACAAATTTGATATGTATATATAAGTATGTATGCATTTATGTATCTATATCTGTTTGATTATAAACGACATAAATTGTTTAGTAGTAGATTGACGAAAATTCTTCAATGAGAAAGGAATCGCCCAGAGTTAAATTTGAAGGTTAGTCTGCAACAAATCGATGGAAATCAAGACAATTGAAGCTAGTTTTGGTTAATTTTTGTGTTTTTTTAGATTTAATGTTGTTTCCAATTTCTCTAGGGTACATTTAAATTATAAACATTGATTTTGATGATTTTGGTTGCATATGTTGCTACGCAGCAGGTTGCAAGCAGTTGCATTTCAATTGCTTTAGTTTGTAAAGTTACATTTGTGATTGATTTGGTTGAATATAGTTGAATTGCATACATATGCAACCTGTGCAACTTGTTAGAACATGTAACAAGATCAAAGCAACCTACTATGCAACTAAATACAATTTCAAGTATTTTAAATTTTAAAGCTGCATCCATAGTTGATTTTGATTGATTTCAGTTGCAAAAATGGTTGCAAAGTTGCAAACCGTATTTTCGCTAATTATTTTTAAAAAAATTCATAATTTTGTAAAAAAAATTAAAAAAAAAACGTAATTTTTAAATTATTTCAGGAAAATTGTATTTTTGCAAAAATGAAAAGGTATTTTTGCAAAAATTCTTTCCATCATGAGTATTTTTGAAAAATCCTCTATATCTTATTAGTGGTGTAAATGAATCACATTCGGATAAATTTTAAATAAACTAGAGTAAAATTTTTACGAATCGCATAATATTCTATAATTTTATTGAACAAATTCCCTTTTCCGAATTCGAGTTAAGTCTCTTTAGACATGACCAACTTTGCAGTGAGACAAACGTATCTAAATAATTGTTATTTTGTAAAACCACAATGAAGAATAGTTGAAGGAAAGAGACAAAAATTGAAGGCAAATCTAACTTTCTGACAAGTTAGGGCATGGATCGAGACGATCAATGAGATTTCGGAATTAGTTGGTATGTCTAAAGAATTAAAAGAGGTTTGGTCTCTTTCTTTATCGGATTTAATCCATTCGGGTAATATTTTCAAAAGGGGTTGCAAATGGATCTGCTGGATGCGTCAGTTGCATACATCACTGTACTTCCGCTTGACACTTATTGTAATGATAAATGGCTAGTCGACCTTCTCTTGAATTCTCAAACTTTTGTCGCTCCATCTCCGTAGGGGTTGAAAACCCGAAAAAGGAAGAGAATCATAGAATGGCAAAGGCAAATAGAGTTTTTGCATTTTTTTGTTAATCCATGAACATGATCTATATTTCTCGATCAGAAAAGAATCAAACCTTTGTAATCTCATTGTTAGGTTCTATCATAGTGGAGGTTATTGTAAGGTCAGCTGACTGAGGAGTTAGTATTTGATACATATAAAGATGCTTCAAGTTAGAACATCTGCTTTTCTTCGCTCGCAACCTAGGAAGTTGGCAAAGTCAAGAAAAAGAAGCGATTTTTCGCACAACTTACTCATAGTATAGATCCCATTTGTATATCGTGTTTAGCCGAAGATTTTTTCTTTATGAAGAAAACGAGTAGGAAAGTGGGGTCCTCCGAACTTAGCAGTGAATTGTCGTCCCCTTTCCATTGTCATCCCCATTCCTGCCCGAAAGCAAGAACCAATTGATGACCACCTATTCACAAGTGCTCGTCGCTCTGATTATATCTGCCGGATCACAAACTTTAAAAATTTTTAAATCGAATATTCTGTTCACGAACATATCAAATTGAACCGAACACGAACACTTTGTTAACACTATATGTTTACAAATAATTCATAGGTTAATTTTAATTTGATTTAATGCAAAAATCTATCCCAACTATTAATTAAAAATTTTAAACTCACATAATATTTATTAAAAAAAATTACTATCGTAAAATAAAATTAAGGTATAAATTGTGAATACTATATATTATACACATATGTAATATTGTATATTCTGAAACAAATTCGATCAAAATTCGAGTTGAACATCAAGTTAGATTTTTAGGACATATGATAAATCAAGGAAAAATTATTCCAATAGATAGAAGTATTTTCCATTTACAAGAAGAAGCAACTGCAATCAAAGTACGAACCGTTGTCATCTTTGCAACAGGAGTAAAGGTTTCTTCATAATCCAGGACAAACTCCTGGGAGCAGCCTTTAGCAACAAGTCGAGCATTATAACGCTCAACGGATCCATCAGATTTGGTCTTAATTTTATAGACCCAACGACAACCAATAGCATATTTTCTTGGTGGTGATGGAACTAAATCTCATGTATGAGTTTGGTATAGAGCAGTAAGTTCCTCAGCCATAGCATTCTGCCAAAGAGGATCAGGAACAACCTCTCTATATGATGCAGGCTCAGACAGACGCCGAACAGAAGTAACAAATGAAGCAAACAAATGAGAATAAGATGAATAAGCAAAATCAGGAAGTTGAGTGGACTTATGTATACGAGTGGACTTATGAATGGCTGGAGGACTCGGAATCTCTTGAGACGATGGAGTGGGGGAAGAATCTAAAATCTCTGGTGACGATTGAGTGGTTGGAGAAGCAGGTGGAGATGTGGGAGTTTGATCCGAAATCTCTGGTGATGACTGAGTGTTTGGAGAAGCAGGTGGAGATGCGGATGTCTCGGGAACTGAAGTATTATTTGTGATTGAAGCTTCCTTAATGTCCATGCCAAAAGGATCAATATGAATAAGATCCGCCTTCGTCATATGATGTGAACTAGCAGGAACAGAGAAAAATGGAATATGCTCCAGAAAGTAAACATGTCGAGAAAGATACAATTTCGGACTAACCGGGTCAAAACAACGATATCCTTTCTGAGTTACACCTTAGCCCAAAAAGACACATAAAGCAGACTTAGCAGACAATTTAGTACGCTCAACCTGAGGCTTGAGAACAAAACAGGTATAACCAAAGACACGCAGCGAAGCATAATCAGGCACTTCTTCATATAATTTCTCAAAAGGCGACATACATGAATTTTAAGTAGTTGGAATTATGTTAATCACATAAACAGCAGTAAGAAATGCTTCACCCCAGAATACACTAGGAACATCAGCTGACAACAAAAATGAGCGAGTTGTTTCAACATGATGACGATGTTTTCTTTCAGCAATACCGTTTTGTTGAGGAGTGTCGGTACATGAACTTTGACGTATAGTCCCATCCGAAGCAAGCAATCGACAAAAAGCATTAGAAGTGTATTCACCTCCAAATCACAACAAAAACATTTAATGACAGCATTGTGTTTAGTTTTTATATGAGCTCTAAAATCTTTATACATATCTAGAAAATCAGACCTGCACTTCATAAGATAAATCCACGTATAACCAGTGAAATCATCAATAAACGAAACATAATATCTAGATCCTCCTTTTGTAGGCATAGGAGCAGGTCCCCACACATCAAATGGAGCAAGAGAATATGTAACACTCTTATGAAAAGGTAAAGCATCAAATTTCGCTAATTTACAACCGCTACAATCAGAACTATCATGAGATTTCAACTGTCCCAAGGCTCCAGTTGAAACGAAAAACTTTAAGCGAGTGTTAACACTAAAACACGCAGGCGTACGTGGTCACAAGTAATATAGATAGAAGTCAAGTTCGTTCCAACAGAGATCTGGTTATGTTTCAATTCAGTTCATGCACCTATGTAACAATGTATGATTATTATTCACTGCTAAGACAATTAACAACTTTAAGTTTTTACTAATTATAATTAACTAGGATACAAATTAACAAACTACAAATTACTAACTAATGAGAATTAAAATTGAATTACTTATATGCAAGAAAACATGGAATCCTAACTTCATTAAATACTTCGCTTAGATCAGACGCCTTCATTCACTATATGCAATGGTTATGATATCTGATCGGATAACACGAAACAAGTACACGCTACATGTCAGCATACGTATACCAAACTAAACATACATCCACAAAAGAGATAGAAGATGAATAGACACCAATTATGCTTAGACCCTATATGTCTATAGAATTTGAAAACATAACGGTTGAAGAGCAAGTTATCCATAAAGATCACACAGGGCAATATAAGTATTCTCATCTCATACTACGAATCATGTTGATAAACAATCATGAACCTATGCTAGCATGGCAAGTTCTAAATCTCAAGATCCACTTTCACTTCACAAGAGATTAACAAATTAGATGTTCATGACGTATCTATCAATTAAGCATAACCATACGAGGATATCAAATATACATCACACACAGATCTTTAAGCAATCAAGATACTAAGCTCAATAAATAAATCCGTTAGAATCCCATGACAACGATTAGTTCATAATCGAACCGCTCGTCATCATGGGATCTAATGAAACCATGATAGAAGACAAGATATGAAAGAAAGTAATAATATTAATAAAACAAAGAGTTGAGAAAACAAATCTATGATACAAAAGATGAAGTAGATCTAAATCCGTTGCTTGTCACGAGCGTTGAATCTTTCTCCCCTTTTCTCCCTTGCAAATCTAAACTATATTATGTACAAGATATCTAATTGTCTAATTCTCTAATTCTAATTGTCTAATTTACAAGGGGTTGGATGTGTTTAAATAGGCACTCCAAGTCTTGCCCAACAAGAAATTGCCTTCTATTACAATTAGAATTCGATTTAGGTACCAAAAACTGCCCAAAATACAATTAGAACTTGAAAAGGGCAAAACAGTAAATTCTCTGCTCCCATCAGTCTGCTTGTCGCGCAAATTGTGCCCACCACACGCAACTTGCACGCGTGAATCTTGTCCTAAGTTGTAGAAAATCTTCCAGGCTTCGCGTGAGCTGTAAGATCGCTAAAAACGGACTTCTAGAACTCCAGATATGGCCAAAACAGTGTAGACTGCGCAACCTTCCCGGAAAATCCGAATTTTAATCAATTAATCCTCCAAACACGATAGAAGCATCGCCCATAATCGACATTCTTGTAAATCTGCACAACTAAGCAAAAAACATCAAAGCTACAATAAACTTGAGTCCAAGACAATCAATTTAAGCCGAATTGAAGCGATCCAAGTGGATATAAATTCACTTATCACACCCCCAAACTTAAACCGATGCTTGTCCTCAAGCATAAAAAATTACAACTAACTAACTAACTAGTACCACTTCCGTAGGTGATCACGGTTGCATTTGGCATATGTAACAAGCTCTTTAAACTCCTAGGCAGCCCTAGTGGACGAGTAAGGTCTCGTGAGGGCCTATAGTGAATGTACCCACAAAATCCAATGCAATGCATGAATGCAACTAATATGAAAATGCAATTAATCTAATAATAATATCCTACCATACCTTCAAATCCTCTCATGCCATATCAACTTAAGAATCAAAGTAAATACGCAATGTCTTGGTGTCGAAAGTGCAAGTATTCACATAGTCTACTCAATGAACATGCATAAGTTCTCACAAGTCCATGTCAAGTGTAAGAATAAGTTAGTAAACATGCTAAGCCTACATGAGTACATCTTTGAGACAAAACTCGGAATCTCATACGCAAAAACAAGCAAACACTCACAATCCACTCTCAAAAGAATATTCACTCAAGAACAAGGGTAAGTGTATCACTCAATTCCAACAAAATCATAAGCATGCTTGACATTTGGAATCAATCTAACTCTTAACACAACATACATCAATGACGATAATCAAAAGGTCTTTATTTGGGTTGTAACGGGGCTAGGGACAAGGTATGTCAAATAAGCCAAAACAGGTGAAGTGCCAACAGCTAGTAAGTACCATGATGAATCATACACAACACCCTATTTTCCCCCCCACATAATTTATTATTTTTCTTCCAACAAAAACGCTCGACTAGTCGACTAAAGTAGGATCACAATAACACAAATATGCTCTCATAATATAACTTTTTTTCTCTCTTTTTTTTCTTTTTTTTCTGTTTTTTTTTCGAGAGCTAAAGCAACAATAATATAGACAATAACAATGATCCCACGATTTTATTACACATGCCGACTATCAAGCAACAACCAAACCCAAATTTCAATATTTCCCCCAAAATTATGACCAACAATAAACCCCTCCTTGCACACCTTATTACTCCCTTAAGCACCCTACTAGCCTTTGACAATGTGGGTTCAAATTAATGTAAGGCCAATACAAGAAAAAGGTCTAGGCAAGTAATGTGGTATGTCACCGAAAAAATAGGATTAAGCTCAACGGGTTAACTAATTGATCATGTAAACATGGTGTGGTAATATGGGAAAATATGTGGTTATTCCTAAATGCCTTTATCATTTTAACCGTCAAATAATGTCATGCGTTTCAAGAAAGACCTCAAACAACTGCTAGCAATGCAAACAATCCGTGGACGCTCAAGCAAACGAATAAAATTGCAACAAATCCAATATGGCTCAAAAGCTCACTTGGCGGGAAAAACATACTCAATCCCAAGCAAAAATCTCTCTAATGCACCTACTTGTATTCAAAGAATGCAAACTAAATCAACTTGCACATATTCATGTCCTTCTAATTACTCACAACATTCAATAAGTCTACTAGCTTCAACTTACTAGTGTATGTGTGTGTACAAGAACAAAGCATATCACTTCTCAATCAAAAGCGTCAACAACACAAAATTCCTATCAAGCATGGATGCAAATGCAAACTACTATGGACTCACAAACATGCATGAATTACAACTAAAATGCAAACATGATATCCTACATCAACACAATGACTAACAATCACATATAACTACATATACACTACTTATCCCTCAAACCACCCCCAAACTTAAAATATTCAATGTCCTCATTGAATGGAAGTAAATACGAGGGAAAGTAGAAAACATACCAGTATACAACAATGCTTGGGTTGCCTCCCAAGAAGCGCTTCTTTAACGTCAATAGCTTGACGTTACTTCCAAGCCTCCATTAAGGATGATAATAGTTTGCTTGGTCCTCTCTTCGTGAGACTTCATCGTCATTACGGCGGCACACTTTCTGCCCCTTCTCCTCGCTTGGCCTATTCGTATAACAACTATGTCCTATTCCAATGCCTTCATCGGTTGACCCAAAATCTGTCAATTTGTAGAACAACACACATTCGCAGGCTTCGCTTGAATATAATGGAGGAGGGTAAATGTAAGTTGCTGAAGCCTTTGGTTCCTCAAAGAGAACTTCCTCTATTGGCTCTAACGCGCTACCTCCATCTTTAAACTCTGAGACAAGTAGAAGACCTGCATCTTTCCCATGTTCATCAGCCTCTTGGTACGCACATACCAATTCTTGAAATTTGTGCAGCTCATCAGTGTCTGTCTCAAATAGTGCCTTTTCAAACTCATCCACCTCACTAGCTTGATCAAATTCCTCACATGGCTTGTGAACGCTCACCTCACCTTGGAATTTGTCTTCTTCAATTAAGCATGAAGTACCTTGCTCCAAGTCACCGTTATTTTCTGGAATTGCCTCTGGTATGAATTGATGTTTCTCTTGTTCCAATGATCTCACGGCTTGAGCAACTAGAATCTCCAAAGATTTGATAGACTCCTCTCTACTCTTTTCAAGCATCCTCAGCTCCTCCATAGTAACAATCTCATCTGACTGAAAAGTAGGAGTAGGTTGCTGATGTTGAAACTCTTCACTTCCAAAGAAATATGACATATCTGGAACATCTTGCTGGTACTGTAGAGGATGGTATTGAAAATATGGTTGTTCCTCATAAGTGACATATGGATCAACTCCTTCGTAGTAACAATATTGTGAGGGATCATGAACGTCCAAACACCGCTCACATTGCTGAGGCATGGATGTCCTCGAATATGCCCACCATGGCAACTCCTCGCATGCCATCTTCAAACACTCAAGTACCTGAAACACACCAAACTAAACAAGATAGGTAAGAAAAATCTGAGTCAGTGAACTCTAACGACCACTATTGACAAGCATATAAACCAAAAATAAAACACCAATGATCCCCAGCAGCGACGCCAAAAACTTGTTAACACTAAAACACGCAAGCGTACGTGGTCACAAGTAATATAGATAGAAGTCAAGTTCGTTCCCACAGAGATCTGGTTATGTTTCAATTCAGTTCATGCACCTATGCAACAATGTATGATTATTATTCACTGCTAAGACAATTAACAACTTTATGTTTTTACTAATTATAATTAACTAGGATACAAATTAACAAACTACAAATTACTAACTAATGAGAATTAAAATTGAATTACTTATATGCAAGAAAACATGGAATCCTAACTTCATTAAATACTTCGCTTAGATCTGATGCCTTCATTCAATATATGTAATGGTTATGATATCTGATCGGATAACACGAAACAAGTACACGCTACCTGTCAACATACGTATACCAAACTAAACATACACCACAAAAGAGATAGAAGATGAATAGACACAATTATGCTTAGACCCTATATGTCTATAGAATTTGAAAACATAACGGTTGAACAGCAAGTTATCCATAAAGATCACACAAGAAAATATAAGTATTCTCATCTCATACTACGAATCATGTTGATAAACAATCATGAACCTATGCTAGCATGGCAAGTTCTAAATCTCAAGATCCACTTTCACTTCACAAGAGATTAATAAATTAGATGTTCATGACGCATCTATCAATTAAGCATAACCATACGAGGATATCAAATATACATCACACACAGATCTTTAAGCAATCAAGATACTAAGCTCCATAAATAAATCCGTTAGAATCCCATGACAACGATTAGTTCATAATCGAACCGCTTGTCATCATGGGATCTAATGAAACCATGATAGAAGACAAGATATGAAAGAAAGTAATAATATTAATAAAACAAAGAGTTGAGGAAACAAATCTATGATACAAAAGATGAAGTAGATCTAGATCCGTTTCTTGTCACGAGCGTTGAATCTTTCTCCCCTTTTCTCCCTTGCAAATCTAAACTATATTATGTACAAGATATCTAATTGTCTAATTCTCTAATTCTGATTGTCTAATTTACAAGGGGTTGGATGTGTTTAAATAGGCACTCCAAGTCTTGCCCAGCAAGAAATTGCCTTCTATTACAATTAGAATTCGATTTAGGTACCAAAAACTGCCCAAAATACAATTAGAACTTGAAAAGGGCAAAACAGTAAATTCTCTGCTCCCATCAGTCTGCTTGTCGCGCAAATTGCACCCACCACATGCAACTCACGCGCGCGAATCCTATCCTAAGTTGTAGAAAATATTCCAGGCTTCGCGTGAGCTGTAAGATCGCTGAAAACGGACTTCTAGAACTCCAGATATGGCCAAAACAGTGTAGACTGCGCAACCTTCTCGGAAAATCCAAATTTTAATCAATTAATCCTCCAAACACGATAGAAGCATCGCCCATAATCGACATTCTTGTAAATCTGCACAACTAAGCAAAACACATCAAAACTACAATAAACTTGAGTCCAAGACAATCAATTTAAGCCGAATTGAAGCGATCCAAGTGGATATAAATCCACTTATCAGCGAGACTGAGAAACATGACCTAAACGAGCATGCCATAGGTAAAAGTCAGAAGATGAATTACTCAAACGAAAAGAGGACAAATGAACACTAGGAGTTCCAACAGCAAATATATTAAGTTCATCCAAAACATAAAGTCCCACTGTTTACGACCTTTCCCGATAACCTTTTGAGATCTTGGATCCGTAACACAACAAGTAGTAGGAGAAAAAGAGACAAAGTAACCAGACTCACATAATTGACTAACCGAAACAAGATTTATCTTAAGATCCGGAATAAAATAAAAATCAAAGTGCGACACAGTTGGAGTAACAACAGAACCAACACCTTCCAATGGCATAGGAGTGCCATCAGCAGTCATGATGGATAAAGATGTATGATCAGAAAATGAAACGAAAGATGACCAATGCGGAGACATATGATGAGATGCACCCGAATCCAAAATCCATAAAGAAGAAAACATACTTGAACTACCCGTTGACAAAAGTCCTGTTGACGATGAGACATACATGGCAAAACAATTGCTGAAAACAAATTCGAATCCAGATATGAAACTAAACCCGAAACCAAATCCAAAGTCAAAAGAAACAATTCTCCAATCCAAAATAGAATCCGAAAACAAATCCAAATCCAAAATGTAATTCCAATTCTGAATCCAAATCCAAAGCCAATACCAAATCTAAATCAAATAAACCAAATAACTACAACTATAATATCTCGATAATCAAGTAATAAAGATATCAATCAATCAACAACACCCAACTTATAAGATCAAGAACGACGTAAAGAAGTAATTAGAAGCAATCTGTTTTAACCCTTAACATCTGACCTTCCGGAACTCCAAATACGATTGATAATTGCATATTTTTGCATATTTTTATTACCTATTTATTGCTTGAACTCGTATTTTAATAATTTATTTTGTTGCATTTCAGGAAATTCGTGAATAAATAAAGAAATGACAAAATAAAGAAATAAAGAGCAAGGAAGGGAAAAAGAGGAAGAAAAAGGACTTACATGAAAAAAAGGAAAAAGAATTAGGAGCTTGGTGAAAAAGGAATCTTTGAAGACATGTGAAAGATGGAGATCATCCCAACACACTAAATAAGTGTATGGTCAAGATTCAGTCATCAAAGCTTAAGGGGGAAGGAAACAAATAGATGACCAGGATTTCACCACCACACACCACAAATGTATGGTGGGGATTGAAAGGTATATGATGTAGCCTATTTGTATTTCGAGGATACAACTCAACTTAAACAAGATTGTAATAGTAAATAGTATATAGGCTGTCACAAGGAATCTCTGATAGTATTATCTGTCAGAAGAAAAAGATCAAGGTCAATCTACAGACTTGAAGAATTACTACATTGAAAGAAGTTCAGACATCTGATCAAGCCTCAGTGAAGTATTCGTTAAAGAAGTGGATTCATTTAAAGTGACAGAGATTTCGACAGTGACAGAGACAGTACAGAAGAATTAATAGAGAGAGGAGAAAAGAAAAGGAACCAGATTTTAAAGTCAATATATGAAGAACAGTCATTGCGGTTAGTCACTCATGAACCAGACAGTACATCGAGTGTCAACATTAAACAGTGGGTGTTTATCATTAACTTCAGTGGTTCAAGCTGTCAAGACTGGTATGTTAAGAAAAGAAAGGAACCAAATCATAGAGTCAAAAATAAAGAAAAGCCGTTGGAGTTAGTCGCTCATGAACCAGACCGTGCATCGAGCGTCAACGAAACTTCGGTGGTAATTCTTTATTACTTTCAGTGGTTCAAGAAAAAGATTTGAGCTGTCAAAAGATTTATATTAATTCTCTTTTAATTAATATAATTATGTAATTGATTTAATTTAATAAATTAATTCATTCTGAATTAATTTATTTATTAAATTAATTATCATGTTAATTAATTTTGAATTATTATATTAGTCTAATTGATTTAATTAATTAACTTATTAATTAATTAATCATTATTCGTTTAAATGATTAATTGATTAATTAAGTTAATTAAATTAGATACAATATAAAAGAAATGGAGAAACAAAAGAAAAAAAAAAGAGGAAGTAACAGGTTGCAGCTTGTACATGTTGTTGTCGACAAAAGGAGATAAAAAGAAAAAAAAAAACAAGACAGCAAACAAAAGTTGACAAGCATGCATAAAGGAAAAGGAAACAACAGACCTGTCAAACTGCAGTTGCTGTCGGCCTACACGCCTTTACCGCGCGTGTTGTTCACGTGCCCGCCAAAACAAAAGGATTTTGCGCGCGTGCTGCACACCTTCCCTTCCTACAACTGTGATTCATTTAAACAGCATATTTCATAAATCTTTTTGTTTACAGACAATCATTCAGCCGAGTTTTTTTATTTGTTAAAGACAATTTTGATTGTCTTACCGATTGTTTTGGTAAACCTTGATTGTCTTGCCTATTGTATTGCCTATTGTCTTGGCAGTACAAGTTGATTGTCTTGGAGGTTTTGGATTGTCTTGCCGATTGTCTTGGCAGTACAAAACTGATTGTCTTGGAAGAACATATTGTCTTGCCGATTGTCTTGGCAGTACAAATGAAAAAGAAAAGAGGCAGAAGACTATATTAAATCAAGACAAGCGGCCAGAACACAACAACACACAGAACATAACATACACAAAAACAAACCCAGCTCCATTCTCTCTCATTGAAGAACAACACATCAAGAGAAATAAATTTGTATAAATTCAAGTTCTTAGCCTTTGTAATATCTGATCCGATAGAACTTGATTACTTGATATTCTTGTACTATTAGCGAGTTTTTACTCCTAATCTATATCTCGATTTTTATTAACAAATCTAGAAAAATTCATGTCGAATTTTCTAATTTGTTTTTATTAACTAGATATAATTTTTGTACTGTATTTGTAACAAACCCCTCAAGTTAATATAATTTTATATTCAACTTGAATTTTGTTTCATTTAATTCCGCTCAAATTTGTCAAAATATAAATTAAATTTATCCGGACAAATTTCGATTAAACAGTACTGTTTGTATTCAACCCCCCTTCTACAAACATATTGGACCTAACAATTGGTATCAGAGCCTATTGATTGATACACAAATCAAGATCCTATTTTTATTCAGTCAAAAATCAATCTCGAATTTTTAACTCTCTTAAAAATTCATCATATCTTCAAAAATTGGAGCTGTTTAGATACCCATATTTGACAAGGAGAATTATGAACTATGGAAAAAGAAAATGATCCTTTTTCTACAAGTAGCCAATCCTAAATATTTAGGAATATTGAAAACCGGGCCAATAGTTCCTATGATTACTGAAGAGGAAATAATCGTGGAAGGAGTTGTTGTAGTTCCCGCAAGGACATATCCAAAGGACATTAGTGTTTATACAAATGATGATAAAGTGGATATTTCCCTTGATCTTAATGTACAATTAATTTTGGTGGAATCCCTAGATGTGATCATGTGCAACCATGTCGTTAACTGTAAAGATGCCAAGCATATATGGGACACCATTATAACAATAAACGAGGGAACTAAGAAAGTCAGGGAAAATAGATTGGAAGCTAAGATTGTTCAACCTTACAGCTCTGAAGAGGAAGTGATTGTAGCAGAGTATGGGAAGACAGCTACAAGTCAGGGTTGTAGAGAATTTTATTCATCAGAGGAGCTGGAGCAGTTGGAGGATCAATCAATGGCACTGGTTGTAAGACAGTTTAATCATTTCAGATTTAGAAGAAATCCTACTTTCAGACTCAGGTCTACTGAGAATAGATTCCATCAAGGAGGTTCGTCCTCAAGTAGCATAAGGGTTGGCTACGAGACTGGAATGGTAGACAGAAGCAAGATCAGGTGCTTCAATTGTAATGAAATAGGACATTTTGCAAGTGTCATCGACATGAACAAGATGCAAGGAGAGAGTATGCATCTGGTAAGAAGAAAGCAGACGCAGCATATCTTGCCCAAGATAAAAGCTGGGATGAGACAGACAGTGAAGATGAAGAAGTTGGAAATCTTGCGCTGGTGGCAAATGATGGAGCATCTGATCATCATAATAAACCGGTAATGTAACACCCCTAGATCCGGGGTCAGGGATCTGGTCGTTACCGTCTCAATTCCCATCCACAGTTCAACATAAATATTAAATTACAACCTTGTGACCCAAAACAATAACATAAAACACACCCGTTATAGTCCCAGAGATGAAATCAGAGTAACAACCAAATTTTATTAAACACATTATGAGTTCTTACAACCCAAAAGAATTTTAATATAAATACATACTCTTTGCCATCCATTTACATGAGTCATACTAGACCATATACTTGGTACTGAAAGAATAAATCTATCCTACCAATAGCTTTCTCTTCGGCTCTGGTAGTCTCATCGTCCTCGCCAGCATCGAGTGCGCCTTGTGCGAGTCATCTGGTCTAGCTGTTGTTGTGATATAATAATAAAGCAAGGGTGAGCAATAGCCCACCAACAATAATATTTAACTGAACGATAATATATAACAGTTCAAAAGTATCTTTCAAACCATATGCCATGCATTTACGGAAATGATGCCAGTATAATATGAACGATGAAGTTACAAGGTAACTCAAAATGTAAATATATGAGGGAATATCTGCTATGTCGAAAATAAGCAAGATATTATAAAGAGGAACTTGCAAGGAAAATATTGCAATTCCAGTTACGAACACTTTTCCAGCTCTGCCAACAGTAATCATGTTGCAGGAAATAAATAAGTTTGGATGATGAACCAATGATGGAGTATTCACCGCGCCCGCTGTTCCAATCTTGATGATCAGTCAAGATCGTACAGCTCAAATTAGATTTACTACCGGTAGAAGGAAGAACTGACGACTTTACTTGTCTACCGCCTTACTAGCTCTCCCAGGCCAACGATTGGGCCAAAGGGGATGGACCGGCGCTACTCGGCCTCTTACACGACTCCTAGTTCCAATAGAATTCATGATTCTGAATGTAACGTTCGTCCCCCTTTCCCCAAGTATAATACTTGTTGATAAGACTCTACAAAGTAGTCGTATCTAATTGGAAAGGAAAATTCACCAATAACTTCCAAGCTATTGCTTGGTAACGAACATCAACTTGTTCCAACAATCTTACCCCTCGAAAGATGAGAAGGTAAACATAGACTTAATGAGTCCATAGCAACCAAGTTGCGAGTGAAGAGGATAAATTATGACCGGGAAGTCAACAAGATAAATAACATTGCTCAAGTAGGTTCCCCTATAATATGGAAGTTTGAGCGAGCATTTAAATCCTTTTAAGATAGATTTAAATGAAAAAGAAAGAGTTGGGAACCTTTCCTTGATAAAATAGTCGTAAAAAGACTCCGAAATATTTTACATAATATCTGGAGGTGGAAGGTAATCTCCGAATAATATAAATTATTTTAAAAAGAATTTTAAAAGGATTAAATAAATATTCCAAGAATATTTATTTACTCAATAATAATTATGGAATATTATTAACTCATAATATTGCTCGTAAGTAATCCTCGAATGAATATATGGAATTATTTAATAAATAAATCCCTCTTAAATGAATATTCGAAATAATATTCATTAAATAATTAAACTCCAATAAATATTTAAAATAGTATTCAATAAATAAGTCGAACCTTAAATGAATATTCGAAAATAATGTTCATTTAATATTTACTCTTTTAAATGAAAATCCAAATAGCATTCATTTAATAAATAATCTTCTAAATGAATATCCAAATAATATTCATTTAGTAATCAAAACTTTAAAGGAATAATCGAAATAATATTCCTTAAGTAAATAGAACTTCCAATGAATATTTTAAAATAATATTCATTAAGTACATAAAACCTTAAATGAATATTCGAAAGTAATATTCATTTAATAAATAACATTCTAAAGAATATCAAATATTCATTAAATATCAACTCTAAATGAATATTCAAAATTAACATTCATTTATTATCTCTCGACTAAGATAATACTCGAATAACATTCCTCGAAATATTTCCAAGTAATTGATACTTTATGGAATATAATAACGTTTAACAATAACCTTCCTCAGATAAATAATAATCTGTCGTTGGAATCCCTCCGGGTTTCCACGACTATCTATAACTCAAAATATCGACTCCCGGTCTATATTTAGAATGAATATCATATGCCCTTCGCTAAAGGTCTTACCAAAATAATCCGGCTTATTACTGATAAATCGTATCTAGTCTATAAGCCAATATCAATTCAGGGAACAAGTATCACAAAAAAACCAGAGTCACAATATAATTGGAAACAGGCATGCATGCGATGGCATATGTAAAATAGAAATCATATACATATATTATCACAACAACAGGTTCAAAGGTTTGAACACTTGCCTGGTAGTCGGGTGTGGGTAGAGGTAGCGTGTCCCGGTTCAGCTCGGTGATCTATAAACAATCAGAATATTCGAGATTAATCACCTAACACTTCTTTAGAAGGTTACGTATAACTTTACTTAAGTCGAAACACGCTTTCAAGTTATCTCGTTATGCACCCTTTTGTATAACTCTTTTTATTACCGATACGATCCGACTTTTGTTCGTTATTAAGACATGTCATTGTACTTACACTTGACATATACTTAAGCAGGGTAAGTCCTAAGGTCGGTCGTTTATGAACCAAGATTATACCTCGAGTTTTATCGCCCATTTTCTAAGTGTTTTACCAAAGTTATAACCAAGTATCCATTTTAGGGGTTCGTTTATATTTAACCTCGACTTGAACATTTTTATAAAATCGAAAAACGATCCAAATGACATGTGGTTTTCTTTCAAATCTTCCTCATGACCTCTAATATTTAATTACCATGATTCGTCACAAACTTTCATATTTTACCGAGGTTCAATTTTAATAACGAACTTGTAGTTACGGTTTCGAACAACTTTTACTAAGTCGGCCATAACTCCTAAACCGTAAGTCGGAATGCTTCGATTCTTTCGCCAAAGAGATCTATGACTCGAGATCTACAAGGTTAGGTCATGTATCCATTAAGGTCAGAAATTTAACCTAACTGTTATGCACGAATTACTAAGGTCTAATGAAAATCGGGCATTACGACGGCTATAAATCGAACATTTCAAAATTGTTTTCAACATAACCAAGCCACACCGGGCATCCATACATCTTATACACATGTTATACATCTCAACAAGTCCAGGAATATTACTCTTCACCATCATAATCATCATATGGTCAAACCAACTACAAGATCATGCTCATGATAACACTAATGTCATAACTATGCTAAAATCCACCAAAAACATACATAATCTTAAAATAAGATCTAGGGTTCTTAAGGATTATACCTTCCTTGGAGAGTGTCCTAGCCTTACTAAGCTTGTTATAGTCCTTGTATAGCCTCAACAAAGCTTAGATCATCCAAACAAAACAAGAAATCAAAGTTAGTTTCTAAGGGTTACTATTCATCATCACTTTTGTAAAAATCATAGAAAATCGAAAAATAAGAGTTTGGCTCTCAAATTTTTACCACATCTTGGCCTCTTCATAAGCTTTGTTTTGAGTCCTATATCATCTAATTTGAAGCTTCGTAGCTATGGTTTTGAACCCGTTTTTCCCACTGGACAGAAACTGGTCAGATTTGTTGCCCCAACTTTGAGCATGGATTTGACTAGGCTATACTACTTTGTTGGCCATGAAATTTTGAACGAACCTTACACATGGTGTGGAGAGGCTATGGTCAAAATTTGGTGATTTTAGAATCTCTAGATTTTGAGATATGAATTTTTCTTTCATGGTTATTCTTGCTGGGCAGTTTTGAAGAAATGGAGAGAATGGAGTTTGCTTGGCTTGTCTTTGATCTCATCTAGTCTAAATGAATTATTGTTGATAATATCTTGTATAAAGCCACTTTAATAAAGTGCTTTGGTCATGGATGAGCTAATCAAGTGGACAAGTGTTGCATTCTTGTGGCAAGGTGTGTGTTGTAAGCTAAGTGCTTGGTTGGTTTTCTAATGATGCTAGTTAACTTGTAACTAGCTTGGTTACTTGATGTTATCCACTAGCACATGCATGTATCTTGATTCCTTGCTTGTTTCCTTGTCCGTTTATTACTCAATTCATTGATCGTTCGGAGGAATAACTCATTCGTTTCTAGTTAGGGTTTTACTGACAACCTTCTTAACATTTATAATACCATTCTCCATCTTTCTTGGTAACTCTCGAATTTAAATTCCTTAAATCCTCTCATTAAATCCTTAAGTCTATCAGTGTCCAGGGAATTCTCGGAGAAAATAAAAATGCTGTTTTTCAGAATCCGACAGCTTTTACATACACTTATTTTCCCTTCGAATCACTAATACGAATTCAAAAATCCATTCCGGGTACTTCTATATAGTGTCGTCTCATAATATTCTCATTCCCACCAAAAACTCTATTCATCCATTTTTCTTTACTTACTCTCTCGGTTTATACAAATGTCCCGATTCTCTTTCGAACATTCCTTAACCCTTTTACGGAACCACCAGACTAATAACAGATATCGATTTGGATGACATAAGAATAATCTTCTTCATTGGAATTGCGATTGGAATTGCCACTTCTTAATTTCCTAGGAGATAGATAATTCTTATATAAGTTGTCAACCAATACCATTCTTCATGGCATATCATAATTGAATCCGAATCCATTCAATATCCATCTATTAACCCATTGATACATTCATACTCCAATACATAATAAAAAGTTTTAATTAGTACCAAAAATCTGGGTTCTTACAAATTATATCCAAAATTTGGGGTTCTTACAGTCTCCCCTCCTTAAAAGGATTCCGTCCCGGAATCAGGTAGGAAACAATCGGGTTCTTGTTTGTCATCTAGCTTTCCAGTCCTCGGTTGAACCTTAATCATTTCAACCCGTTTACAGCACATCTCCGTAGTGCTACAGTACTCTCTTTTTCCTTTTTATCAACTTTTCTACTTTTACACATCACACTATCCTGGTTCTGCTCTTACTCATTCATATAATATCACCCTTATCGGTATCTACAGTGACATCGGTATCACTATCGCATTGCGAATTCGGAGATAACCTCACTCGCACTATGCATTTCCTGATCGCCTTAATCTTCGTAATCTCGATCAATATAGAGAAGTGGAAAGATTTATTGAGAGATCACTATGATCAATTGAACATTTGTTATATTGCATAGTTAGTACAGAAGGGGGCCAGCCTTTAGTACTTGACAAGCAATTAAACAAGTTATGGTATTCCACTTAGACTTCTATCACATAGACAGATAGTCACGTAGCAGTACCTCCCCTCCTTAAAGGGTTGTTCTTCTCAATTCATAAAGAAGATGAATAAGAGAGAAGAAAAGAAAAGAATTCTAAAGGATTATAGATTTTTTTTTTGTAAAATATCATACTCAGAATTTACCTCTGAACTATAAAGGTTCATCAAAGAAGAAAATAATCATGATTATATCCAATACCATTTGATCGCAATTTCACGTGTCAACATATCTTGCTGTTTTGTCCATTATTCTATGGACCTATACTCTGGTTCAATCTTAGCAACACTTTTGGAAAAATCTTTCAACCTCTCAGGTTAAATCTTAGGTTTCTCGCTGGACATCATTGTTACTGACATTCCATGTCACGCTACTAGCTTTTCATATCTATTATATTAACACTATCAGGTTGTCATCCCGATAATTCATCAGAAACCCATTTATTAATCCATTCATAACATTCCTTACTTCACATTCCATAGATGCTTTCCCAGTCTTTTCTTTATCAATCACATCCTTCTTATTATCTGATATTTATTTACCTCTGTTATTTACTTCCACCTTCATCTCTTTATTGAGGCATCTTTTGCACTTGGCACCTCCTTATTGGTATCCCGTCACATTTACTCTATAATCATCACATTATTTCAAATTTAAAACCTCCGAAATGAATCTGGCCGATTTCTTTAGCTAGATCCAATATAATCTACTTCTGTCAACTTGTTTCTCATCACTTATTCTTTTCTACCCGTGGTTTTTCACAGGTTGTCTTTCGTAAGTCAGACCAGGTCGTACACCTACCTGCTCGCACTCTTATCATCTATTGAGCATCTGCATTTTACTGGTGTAGCTTTGCCACAAGAAACACGTTACTACCATGCTATAAGCTTTGGGGGTAAAACTGGCTCGAATGCCACCTTCCGAACACTTTAAACCCTCAGGTGGCCTAATAAGTCTCGGGCTCAACTGCCCTTCTCTCTAAGTCTCATTAATTTTTTCCACGGGAATACATTTAGCATCATGAATCATCAACCTCATATTCTCTATCTTGTTTGCGCAGAAGTACACTAACACAAACTTGCTTGTCATTCATCAACATGCCATTTAGCTTATCAATAGCAGCACTTTCTTTATCTTTACGTTGTCATCTACTTTCTTAGAAGAATCACCATCGCTTGTTGCTTACGTAGTGCCTTAATTGCTAACCGTACGGGTTTCAATCCTTTAGGGAGACAAAGTAATCACTATTCCTTATCCATAAGGAACACTTCCTGAACTTGATGTAGATATTACATGAAGTAGATAAAATTGCAGAATAGTTTCAAGCATCGCAGCTAAGTCAGGTTGATGAAACTATCACTCATGCATCTTCCATAAAAGACTGGAAACTTAATGGTTTACTTCGTCAATTTTTTTTTTGTATCATGGACCTGGTTTGCCTCAAAACGGGACCTTCTAAGGTATGTAATATGCTTAAGACCCATCAGGAATCAAATCTTTACTTAAACTACTATTACCGTCGATTCTTGCACAATCATCAGAAGGAATGTAAATTCCTCCATCCCGATATGACCTTCAAGGTCCTTCCAAATATTATTCTGTTTCTTCGGTATGAATATTTGTAATTATTCTTTTATACTTAGACTGTCGGCCACCTCATTGGCCTTTCCTAATAATAGTAATTTCTGGTAATCCTTGTTCTCCGGATACATTTCAATTCAAATTTTTTTTTACCTCATTCTCATCACTGTTGGGTGAAAGCATTCTCCCTTAAGCTCTGCTGAAGGAGAAAAATATATCTATCAGTCTTTTTCCATAAGTCATTCCTTCCAACTACCCGTGGGAACTTTATCACGTTTATTCCCAATCCTACTTAGGATACTACTTTTCTTAGTTCTTTCTTTATCTTAGGATAATCTCAACCTTTATAGGTTCAATCCATACTCCCTCAGGGTTTCATACATGCATCATCTGGTATATTGTTATTGTGTCTTACATTCTCTTTCAAACTTCTAGTTGAAAACTCAGAATATTAGCTTTTCCTTGTAAGGTTTCTTAGGTCGTCCTCATCATTCCTCCTGTATTTTCTAGGTACAGGGTACATCAAAACGTCTTTGATCAATACCCTAATAATTCTATCTCTGTTCTTTCCAGAACTCTTTTTAATAATCTGTACAGGTCATTGTTGCCTTAGCAAATCCAACTCATATCATCTGAATTCACAATGTCTTTATTAGGGTTAGTGCCATCCCTTGTACATTCCCCAGGGTTTGCCTTACTTTATGGATATCTTATCCTTAATTCAACTGCCAAGGAATTCCTGCATCCTATAATTGGCAATCAAATCATGTATCCTTAATAAGGGTCTCTTTTCAATCATTCTTATTTGATAATCGATCGGTAGCTTACTGCTAATTTCTTCTTTCAGATAGTGGTCAACCTATTTGACCTTCCAAAACACAACGTAGGTCTATCTGCTCTTTTACAGAACTTGTTAATGGTAGCAAGGATGTTCTGAAAGATATTGGTCGAGTTCAACGTGAATTTCCTAGTGCTTATCGTTCTTCGCAAAGGTACTTGCCTCAGAGAAAGTTCCTACAGCATACTGTTCAATTTCTGACCATTTCTATACTCTCTTCATATACCTTCATTGTTTACTTTCCTCCGTCATAATATATTCATGGTATTCACGATACCCTAACATCATACATCTCAAGTCACTATACTTCCATTTTACTCGTAATCTTGGACAACCATATACACATGAGTCACTTTCGTACGGGTGACCCCATCCCAAAAAGGTCTAGTGAATTCCCAATCAAAACATGGGCTGTTCAGCAGAAGATTCCTACGATCTCATTAATGTTTCCTTTATATCAGAAGGCCTTGCAGTCGGTGCTTTCTTAGAAGCAACCCTGCTTTGTTCTTTCATTGCTGGTCTAGTCACTTGATAATCCTTTGTGACTTGCCCTCAACTGGCCACACTAAAATTATATATGATTTTAGGGGTTGGCTAATTTAGCATTACTTTTCTAGCAATTGCTGGCATAGTGCCTTCTACTTTGATACCTTTCTACCTTTCCAAAACTTTACTCCATATAAGTCTTAATCGACTTCTCGGCACCGTCTCTGGTCACCTTTCCTCTATTTTTATCTTTTCAACTATTCTTATCACTACCACGTGCCACGCAAGCTTACCATTCCTGGCATAACAGCCTTTTCACTTAAGTCAATCTCGGAGTTTCTCAGTCCGGCTGGTTTCTTACTTACATTTCCTGTTTTCGTCCAATCTCACTTCATCATTGTATTTCTACAATCAATCGCGATAACCGGGGTCTGTCCACCAACCCATGTAGCGGCTACCTTACCCAATTCACGGGGTTTTCCCCAGTTTCTACTCTCTTCCATGATGTTCTCTGATAATCAGAAAGACAAGGTTTGCCAAAATTCGTTGAAGTTCTTCCCAGAATTAGGGAAATTTTGGTCAATCTATCCATCGATTGGTAACACTAAGGAGACCAGTTTCGAAACCTGAAGAATAGTTCTATGAACCTCCTAGTAGGTAGAACCGTAAGCAGTCATAATTAACGAAATAATCGTCATCGGGTTGGAAATTTAACCCCTGGAGAGGAACCAATTATATACATCCCTTAGAAGGGAATTAACAGTTTTAAACTGAAACTTGTCACAACGTCCTGATACCTATACGTCCTGATATTCAATATTACCAAATGTCAGTCTACCTGACTACCAGTCTCAGAAGGAACATTACCGTCGGAGTTGGTTGTTCCACAAAATTGGCACTACTAAGGCCATCCGAACCTGGTGAACCATGCTGTCCGAATGCATCCGTAAGTACTTTGTCGTGCTGCGCAAGCACACATCCTAATCTTTTATGCGAAGCGTCGTTGGAAGCACAAAGTCTCCCTTTTTCCATTAAACAATGCCAACTCTTGATCATTACCAATTTCATCTTTTAGCTCCAGGAAGATTTTCTCACATTTTTCTCTTTAACTGCTGATCGTATTACTTGATCCGTTATAATTCCGTGTCGGAGTAAACTTAAGGTAACTACTATAATCCATTCAAAGAAAAGAAAGAATTTAATATTCCTCTGAGTCACATGCATCTAACATTTCTGGTTCATCATTTCACTGAGTTAAATTAACCCTATACTTAGTCTCTGACAATAGTCTCATTACGAGTTCGTCTTGACTCACTGGTCTTATCTTCCGGTAGGTTCTGAGATTATTGTCTTGCTTACTACTTCCTTATATAACTTTATCGAATCATGCTGTCACTTCCCAATGTTTTCACTTTCTAACTGATTCATTCATAAAATGGACATTTTCTTGAATAAAACAACTTCATCAACCTCAATTTGGTTCCATAAATTACAACCTACGACATCTGCCTTCTCATGGCGAATTATTACTGACAATATTCATACTTATTCATTTATCAAATGATATGGCACTTACTGCCTCTTCTCAACTATTCCTAGGGACTCTGCTCCTCGCCTTATATCGATGCCTTTGATAATCATACATCCTTCTAGCACTCTTTTCGTTAATATGAAAGTCTCTAATGATTCTCATCTATTCCCGTATAAGATCTCAAGTAATTCTTCCAATCCGTCTTACTTGCTGGTACTACCTCCAGTAGTCCAGCCACGAATCCAACATGAATCTTCAGTTCTCTTGCTAATAGCTTAGTTCTTTATGCCCACTTTTCTGAGCTCTATAACTTAATCATCACAGTCTTTCTGGCTACAGCCCTCATTCTTCGAGGGTAAGCTCCTTATCATAACAAGATTTTCCTTATCTGCTGGAACCTCTTCCGGGTCTCCAGTAGGGTACTCTATTGAATTTACCCGCTGATCTTCAACATATAATAAAGCATCATCGCGCTGCTGCTCGTATGCCTCAAGGTCTGTTGCCTTACTTGTCGATGGGATATCGAGCTAAGTTACTATCATGATACTTAATAGTTCCCATAAGAGTTTTATAGGTCATCACTACATTAAGTAGTCCGACTATGAACTTGGCAAGAGTTCTTGTTATCTTAGTGAATTTATTGTTTTAACGTCACCTCATCTCTGGGGTTTATAACATACGCTCTGATACCACTTCTGTAACACCCCTAGATCCGGGGTCAGGGATCTGGTCGTTACCGTCTCAATTCCCATCCACAGTTCAACATAAATATTAAATTACAACCTTGTGACCCAAAACAATAACATAAAACACACCCGTTATAGTCCCAGAGATGAAATCAGAGTAACAAACAAATTTTATTAAACACATTATGAGTTCTTACAACCCAAAAGAATTTTAATATAAATACATACTCTTTGCCATCCATTTACATGAGTCATACTAGACCATATACTTGGTACTGAAAGAATAAATCTATCCTACCAATAGCTTTCTCTTCGGCTCTGGTAGTCTCATCGTCCTCGCCAGCATCGAGTGCGCCTTGTGCGAGTCATCTGGTCTAGCTGTTGTTGTGATATAATAATAAAGCAAGGGTGAGCAATAGCCCACCAACAATAATATTTAACTGAACGATAATATATAACAGTTCAAAAGTATCTTTCAAACCATATGCCATGCATTTACGGAAATGATGCCAGTATAATATGAACGATGAAGTTACAAGGTAACTCAAAATGTAAATATATGAGGGAATATCTGCTATGTCGAAAATAAGCAAGATATTATAAAGAGGAACTTGCAAGGAAAATATTGCAATTCCAGTTACGAACACTTTTCCAGCTCTGCCAACAGTAATCATGTTGCAGGAAATAAATAAGTTTGGATGATGAACCAATGATGGAGTATTCACCGCGCCCGCTGTTCCAATCTTGATGATCAGTCAAGATCGTACAGCTCAAATTAGATTTACTACCGGTAGAAGGAAGAACTGACGACTTTACTTGTCTACCGCCTTACTAGCTCTCCCAGGCCAACGATTGGGCCAAAGGGGATGGACCGGCGCTACTCGGCCTCTTACACGACTCCTAGTTCCAATAGAATTCATGATTCTGAATGTAACGTTCGTCCCCCTTTCCCCAAGTATAATACTTGTTGATAAGACTCTACAAAGTAGTCGTATCTAGTTGGAAAGGAAAATTCACCAATAACTTCCAAGCTATTGCTTGGTAACGAACATCAACTTGTTCCAACAATCTTACCCCTCGAAAGATGAGAAGGTAAACATAGACTTAATGAGTCCATAGCAACCAAGTTGCGAGTGAAGAGGATAAATTATGACCGGGAAGTCAACAAGATAAATAACATTGCTCAAGTAGGTTCCCCTATAATATGGAAGTTTGAGCGAGCATTTAAATCCTTTTAAGATAGATTTAAATGAAAAAGAAAGAGTTGGGAACCTTTCCTTGATAAAATAGTCGTAAAAAGACTCCGAAATATTTTACATAATATCTGGAGGTGGAAGGTAATCTCCGGATAATATAAATTATTTTAAAAAGAATTTTAAAAGGATTAAATAAATATTCCAAGAATATTTATTTACTCAATAATAATTATGGAATATTATTAACTCATAATATTGCTCGTAAGTAATCCTCGAATGAATATATGGAATTATTTAATAAATAAATCCCTCCTTAAATGAATATTCGAAATAATATTCATTAAATAATTAAACTCCAATAAATATTTAAAATAGTATTCAATAAATAAGTCGAACCATAAATGAATATTCGAAAATAATGTTCATTTAATATTTACTCTTTTAAATGAAAATCCAAATAGCATTCATTTAATAAATAATCTTCTAAATGAATATCCAAATAATATTCATTTAGTAATCAAAACTTTAAAGGAATAATCGAAATAATATTCCTTAAGTAAATAGAACTTCCAATGAATATTTTAAAATAATATTCATTAAGTACATAAAACCTTAAATGAATATTCGAAAGTAATATTCATTTAATAAATAACATTCTAAAGAATATCAAATATTCATTAAATATCAACTCTAAATGAATATTCAAAATTAACATTCATTTATTATCTCTCGACTAAGATAATACTCGAATAACATTCCTCGAAATATTTCCAAGTAATTGATACTTTATGGAATATAATAACGTTTAACAATAACCTTCCTCAGATAAATAATAATCTGTCGTTGGAATCCCTCCGGGTTTCCACGACTATCTATAACTCAAAATATCGACTCCCGGTCTATATTTAGAATGAATATCATATGCCCTTCGCTAAAGGTCTTACCAAAATAATCCGGCTTATTACTGATAAATCGTATCTAGTCTATAAGCCAATATCAATTCAGGGAACAAGTATCACAAAAAAACCAGAGTCACAATATAATTGGAAACAGGCATGCATGCGATGGCATATGTAAAATAGAAATCATATACATATATTATCACAACAACAGGTTCAAAGGTTTGAACACTTGCCTGGTAGTCGGGTGTGGGTAGAGGTAGCGTGTCCCGGTTCAGCTCGGTGATCTATAAACAATCAGAATATTCGAGATTAATCACCTAACACTTCTTTAGAAGGTTACGTATAACTTTACTTAAGTCGAAACACGCTTTCAAGTTATCTCGTTATGCACCCTTTTGTATAACTCTTTTTATTACCGATACGATCCGACTTTTGTTCGTTATTAAGACATGTCATTGTACTTACACTTGACATATACTTAAGCCGGGTAAGTCCTAAGGTCGGTCGTTTATGAACCAAGATTATACCTCGAGTTTTATCGCCCATTTTCTAAGTGTTTTACCAAAGTTATAACCAAGTATCCATTTTAGGGGTTCGTTTATATTTAACCTCGACTTGAACATTTTTATAAAATCGAAAAACGATCCAAATGACATGTGGTTTTCTTTCAAATCTTCCTCATGACCTCTAATATTTAATTACCATGATTCGTCACAAACTTTCATATTTTACCGAGGTTCAATTTTAATAACGAACATGTAGTTACGGTTTCGAACAACTTTTACTAAGTCGGCCATAACTCCTAAACCGTAAGTCGGAATGCTTCGATTCTTTCGCCAAAGCGATCTATGACTCGAGATCTACAAGGTTAGGTCATGTATCCATTAAGGTCAGAAATTTAACCTAACTGTTATGCACGAATTACTAAGGTCTAATGAAAATCGGGCATTACGACGGCTATAAATCGAACATTTCAAAATTGTTTTCAACACAACCAAGCCACACCGGGCATCCATACATCTTATACACATGTTATACATCTCAACAAGTCCAGGAATATTACTCTTCTCCATCATAATCATCATATGGTCAAACCAACTACAAGATCATGCTCATGATAACACTAATGTCATAACTATGCTAAAATCCACCAAAAACATACATAATCTTAAAATAAGATCTAGGGTTCTTAAGGATTATACCTTCCTTGGAGAGTGTCCTAGCCTTACTAAGCTTGTTATAGTCCTTGTATAGCCTCAACAAATCTTAGATCATCCAAACAAAACAAGAAATCAAAGTTAGTTTCTAAGGGTTACTATTCATCATCACTTTTGTAAAAATCATAGAAAATCGAAAAATAAGAGTTTGGCTCTCAAATTTTTACCACATCTTGGCCTCTTCATAAGCTTTGTTTTGAGTCCTATATCATTTAATTTGAAGCTTCGTAGCTATGGTTTTGAACCCGTTTTTCCCACTGGACAGAAACTGGTCAGATTTGTTGCCCCAACTTTGAGCATGGATTTGACTAGGCTATACTACTTTGTTGGCCATGAAATTTTGAACGAACCTTACACATGGTGTGGAGAGGCTATGGTCAAAATTTGGTGATTTTAGAATCTCTAGATTTTGAGATATGAATTTTTCTTTCATGGTTATTCTTGCTGGGCAGTTTTGAAGAAATGGAGAGAATGGAGTTTGCTTGGCTTGTCTTTGATCTCATCTAGTCTAAATGAATTATTGTTGATAATATCTTGCATAAAGCCACTTTAATAAAGTGCTTTGGTCATGGATGAGCTAATCAAGTGGACAAGTGTTGCATTCTTGTGGCAAGGTGTGTGTTGTAAGCTAAGTGCTTGGTTGGTTTTCTAATGATGCTAGTTAACTTGTAACTAGCTTGGTTACTTGATGTTATCCACTAGCACATGCATGTATCTTGATTCCTTGCTTGTTTCCTTGTCCGTTTATTACTCAATTCATTGATCGTTCGGAGGAATAACTCATTCGTTTCTAGTTAGGGTTTTACTGACAACCTTCTTAACATTTATAATACCATTCTCCATCTTTCTTGGTAACTCTCGAATTTAAATTCCTTAAATCCTCTCATTAAATCCTTAAGTCTATCAGTTTCCAGGGAATTCTCGGAGAAAATAAAAATGCTGTTTTTCAGAATCCGACAGCTTTTACATACACTTATTTTCCCCTCGAATCACTAATACGAATTCAAAAATCCATTCCGGGTACTTCTATATAGTGTCGTCTCATAATATTCTCATTCCCACCAAAAACACTATTCATCCATTTTTCTTTACTTACTCTCTCGGTTTATACAAATGTCCCGATTCTCTTTCGAACATTCCTTAACCCTTTTACGGAACCACCAGACTAATAACAGATATCGATTTGGATGACATAAGAATAATCTTCTTCATTGGAATTGCCACTTCTTAATTTCCTAGGAGATAGATAATTCTTATATAAGTTGTCAACAAATACCATTCTTCATGGCATATCATAATTGAATCCGAATCCATTCAATATCCATCTATTAACCCATTGATACATTCATACTCCAATACATAATAAAAAGTTTTAATTAGTACCAAAAATCTGGGTTCTTACAAATTATATCCAAAATTTGGGGTTCTTACAGGTAATTCCTGCTGACCCTGAATTGATTCGTAGTCTTTATAATTCCTTAGATAATGCACAAACTGAATATAGAAGACTAGATCTGCTAAGCACTAAACTTGGCAATGAAGTGTCAGAATTGAAAAAGGTGCATATTAATCAAGATCAACAAAGAGATGAAATAACAATGCTTCATAAAAGGGAGAAAGCTATTCTAGAAGTTGTAGGCAAACAAATGGCTAGAATTATTGAACTTGAAACACAGGTCAGGGCTTGTTATAATTCTTTTAAAGTTTCCAAAGAGTTTTTTAACAATCAAGTTGTAGAACGAACAACAGGTATAGGGTATGGCTACAATGAAGCTGTTGGATCATTGGGCATAAATTCCCCTAACCTTGTTAGTGCTAAAGAAAGGGGAATACCACATGTGCTCAAGAATGTTAAAGAACCTCTATTTAAAAAATCTGATGCTGGACCACCAGATATTCTTTCTATGGTTATCCAGGAAGAAATGAGAAATGAGGACAGTGCAAATGGCACAGTCTGTGTTAAGGCTAAAACTGTTAAGGACGCTAATCCAAAGAATGTTTCATCCAAGAAAGATGTCACAGTCTTTGTTAAGGTCAAATCTGTTGAGGACACTAATCCAGAAAATGTTTCATCCAAGAAAGATGTACCTAAAGTGCCAGTCAAGATTGTTGAAACAACTAGTTCTTCTAAGACTGGATTAGGTGGTAATAAGTTGAAGCAGAATAATAACATGTCTAACATGAGTAACATGCCTATCATTGATTCTAATCATAAAGCATGTGGTGTTGTCAACTGTATGTCTTGTGCTTTTAATGTGATGTCTGCTTACTTTAATGGTAATCATGCATGTGATAATAAGACTGCTCCTCGACAATATATGAACAGAAATAAAAATGTTAGATCAAAGACTGCTAGTCCTCCTCATGTTAGGAGAGAGACATTTGTACCAAAGCCTAAACAAAGTTTTACTAAGGCTGTTTACAAGGTCAAATGTCCAGTCAGTGAAACAAATGTTATTGCTGCTAAAAAGACATGGATACCCAAGATGAAATCAAAGATTGTCAAAGCTGTTTATAGGGTTAAATGTCCAGTCCCCTTGAAAAATGTTGTTATGAAGATTAAGAATGTTGTTTTGCCTGACAAAGGCCAATACTTCAAGTATTCCGGACCCAATCAAATTTGGGTCCCAAAAAGGGTTTAACTGTTTTGGCATTGCAGGGTGTGTAACAGGTACATCGTGTTATGTGGATTCTGGACAGTGGATGTTCAAGGCATATGACCAAAGATAGAGCCCTGCTATCAAGAGTGGTGACGGTAACTGGCCAAGTGGTTAATCCCTTGGAGACAACAGCAAGGGTATGACCTAGGGTCAAGGCTATTCAACAGCTAAGGAATTTTGTCAGTAATAAAGCATCTTTTACAAGATGAAGAGCCTACTGTTCGAGGATTAAGGAAAGAGAACTTATCTGTAGCTGACATGGAATCTCAGTCAAAGGTGAAGTCAACAAGGTCAAATCTAAAGCTTCATCAGACAGGAGTTCAGCTATGACATAAGGAGCTCTCTCACCTGAATGTCATATCAAGAGATTCTTTCCTGGAAATCGAATCAGTAAAGGAGACTGCCTCATCTGGAATTAAAGTAAAATAAAATCATGAGGCATGTCATAAAGGGAAGTCAAAACGAATCACACAGAAGTTCTACATCAAAGAAAAATATACTTAAGTGGTGATGACTAATGACTTCTCTCCACAAACAAGTTGTTGTTCAAATAATCTGAAGACAAGACACCACTGATGGTTATTGATCATATCTAGAAGAGTGTCAGGAAGCAAAATTGACTATGACAACTTGGAGACCAGATTACAGGACCTAACAATTAGTGTTCTGGATGATTTCTGCACCTTCAAGAGTATTATTGCTGAAGCAGTCGATAGTTTGCTACTGACATGATTAAAACCTGATCAGTAAGAAATATAGGAAGACCCCACAAGTTATGAAGGAAATTGTTTTGCAATGTTAAATGAAAGTGAGCATCCTAGCAATCAGCTAATGCTCAAGAGGATAATTTCCTTGGTTACTCAGTGGAGTCAACAGCCTACAGGGTGATTGTTATTAATCAACAGAAGGTGATTGAAAGTCTTAGTGATGTTCATCAACTTCTAGCTCCCAGCTGTCAATGGTAATGATGATTAAGATCCAAGCAATGTAAACATTGAGAATCTTCATGTAAACCCAACAACAGCTTAGGGGGATCAAAAGAAGGATCATCTAGTCAACTCAACACCACACTGAAAGTCAAAGGACACTATGAGAACATGTCTGCCAAGACAAAGAGTGTTGACTCAATTAACTCTTTGTTCTAGTTCTTAGTGTTTCTAATGGTGGAAGTAAAAGACTAACAGAGCTTCAAGTACTAATGATTATTTCTTTAGTCTTCTTTTAGAAGAAACTAAGAAAGCTACAAAAGCTCTGAAAGATCCAGGTTGAGTGATTGCAATGCAAGATGATCTCAATCAGTACAAAAGGCAGATTGAAGGGAAGCTGGTATCTAGACCAAACAACAAGGCTGTATTTGGTACAAGGATAACCAGAAGTCTACCTGGATGATGTCAAGGCATTGTTATGAGGGACAAAACCAAACTGGATGCTAGGTTACAATTTGATCAAACAGTATATTTGACAAGAAGCACCAGTGACAAGACTTGAGGATATCAGGCACCTGCTGCACATTCAAGATTATAATGGACATCTAGACCTACTGAATCTGGATGCTAGAGGAATATGAACAAGTGCACTCCTGGTTGGTGAGATAACTGAAGATCTCTACAGGTTAGTATAAACTGGTATCATCACTCAAGCAAGCATGGAAGACATGGTATGACACCCTAACTATAATTTAATATTTGGTATCAATCTTTAACAGTTGGTATCTTTTAATAATTGGTGTCATATTCATAGAACTCTCTACATATTTAGGCACAAACATAAATGATATATATGTGCAATGATATCTTGATTATATTACATGTTGGTCTACTAGCTATAAATTGATATCAAGATATTTGCTGTTTTGATGTTGGTAAAGTTGCAATTCTTTTGATTTACTTCAGTAAGCCAAAAGAATGATGACAATAAAAATAAGTCAAGGATCTTTTGTTTCTATTCAGAAGATTCTAGACCTGTCAAGACTACATGCCAACACCTCACTATAGCTGGCTTTTGACCTGTTAGTTTGGATCTAACAAGTTGGTTATCAAAAATCTTAAGATGGACTCGGATATGAGGAAATGGTATTCTAGAGATATTTGACCCAACAAGTTCAGGATCTACTAATTAGGACCTAATCAGGCTATAGAGGAATCATCAGCTCATTATCTTATTCAATTGCTAATAGATCATTTACACACATATTTTATTCTCGATTATGCAAATGTGCATGGTCCCAAGTGGATTCTTTAGAATCTATTCTTGTAGTTATTACAATTGATTTTCAGATGTCTTAAGTTGGACCCAAATCTAAGGAGATGGTACCCTAGAGACATCAGTTCTGACATGTTTTGCTACATAGAGACAGATCAAATGAGTTGTACAAAAGCAGGAGAACACAAGGAATCAATTTCATCTCCAACAACTCTGTGGAACACTCAAGGACTAAGCAACTTGCATAAGGTATCAATTCTTTTGAGAGAACATGTCTTTAATTAAGAACAACTTGCAGACACATTTGTTGAATCACTTGATGAAATTAATTTTTCAAGATTGGTTTGTGAACTTGGGATTTTATTAATGCCATATGATTGTAAATCCCATCTGCAGTGGCGGAGGGAGCATAAGGGCTGGGGGGTCAAATGCCCCTGCTTAGCTGCCAAATTTTTTTTTTCTTTGTTTTCAAAATATCCTTGTATTTTGCCCCTCCTTAAATAAAAAAAAATCTATATTATATATACCCATCCACTTCAATAAGTAAATAAAATAAAGAAGTAATCAAAAGTAACAAAACACGTTAAACTACAAAAGTCACAGACTCACAAATTCACAATACACACACTGACACAGAAAACACTACCCTAAACAAGACACACATAAACTAAAAAACCCAAACCCAACCAAACTTAATCGGAAGAGCTGAAAGCAAGACAAGAGAAAAGATTAATTGAAGACTGAAGAAACCTATTACCTATCATCATTTGGGTAAGTTTTACATTTTAACTTTAAAATATCAATTTTTCAATTGATGAATTGGGTATCTATTTATATCTATAAATATTTGATTTTGTTTTAAATCTGAATGATTGTTGGGTTGAAAGTTTATTATTGATTGAATTGGGTATCTCTATTGTTTGAATGATTGTTTGTTTGGTTCAATTTATTATAGGAAAAATGGATAAATACTTAATTAAAAGACCAAGGAATTCAATTGAAACAGTACTTCCACTCCGGCTACTACTTCCACTACAACTCCAACTTCAAGTCCTACTCCAATTTCAAGTCCCACTCCTAATCCTACTCCTCCTCCAATTAATGATATAGAAAGTGATCCGGGAGATCGTAAACAAATATATGAGTTCGATGTTGGTAGTAGAGACCGTATTCGAAGAGAGTACATATCTAAAGGTCCTTGTCAACCAAAGGGATTTTGTGTTTATATTTCACTTAATGAAACAGATACTTGGCTATACAAATGATTTGTCAAATTTGCTACAACAAAGAGATCAAAATATTGTCCAAGCTATGCATTTGATTGTGAATGTGAAAGAACGAATGCAACACTTTCGAGAGAGCGGATGGGAAATATTTTTGAAGGAAGTTGACTCCTTTTGTGTGGCAAATAATATTGAGGTTGTTATTCCCAGATTACACACTTGTATAATTGTAGAAGGGGGGGTTGAATACAATTCTTGATATTTATAAATTTCTGATAAGAACTTCAGAAACTTATGAAGAGATAATTGCAATGTAAGATTTAAACACAAACACATATAAAATCAGGTGGTTAATATGCACCACCTGAAGCTTTTATTTGAAGAAAACTCTGTGATACAAAATGTACACAGCTGCCGTTTTACAACTCTTTGCTTCTAAGGATATTCAAGAAACCCTAAGCAAATATGTCTGTTTTCTTAACCTACAAAGAGTTGCTACACTTGGTTATATATCCCAAGTTTTACAAGTACTACTGGAATAAGATAATACTAATCTAATTCTAGTTGACTTGCTACTACACTCCAAATACACATGTAGCCGAAAGGTTGTCCTGGTGTTTAGACATGTCTCCTGCACCTTTCTTGTATTCATAGTGTAAATGGAATGCTTCTTTCTTCTGTGTTTCCAAAGTATGGCTGCCATACTGCTTTTTGTATCTACTATAAACTCATGTGATCTTTCAGTCAAACATGTCCTTATCAACTGCTAATCTCCAGCTAATCATAGAAAATAGTGTCAATGATTATCCGTTGATGATGTATACTGACATCCGTTGATGATGTATAGAGCAGTATCCGTTGATATTGGGACTTGAGCTGTATCCGTTGATAGAGTGGATTTGAGTTGTATCCGTTGATAGAGTTTAGTCTTCATCCGTTGATACACTTTCACTTAGACAGAATTACATAGCATAGCTTATTTACAATTGGCTACCCTATTCTGCCTATCCGTTGATAGTCAACATGACTGTGGATAAAAACACTATCAATTGATAACATAGAGATACTGCAGTGTGCTACAAAACCTCATCCGTTGATGAGCTACCTGTCAACGGATAGAGTTATAAATCCTCATCCGTTGACAGCTACAAAACCTTAAACAATTTGATTGATTGTGAAGTTATCATCAAGTACAACATATTCCTAACAATCTCCCCCAATTTATACTTGATGGCAATAAAGCATAAATTCAGGACCTTGATGATAACAAAACATTCCTAAAGATATATAAAGAACAATACATAAATTGTATTAAGCTACAATAATTAAAAAATGAAAGTTTGAGAAATTTACAGAGAAGTGCTCCTCTAGACTGAGCAGATTAGGACTGTTTCTTTCCTCTTGTTGGCATCACCCTTGATTTTCCTTCCTTGGCAGAGTTGGACTCAATCTGTATTTGGAGTTGCCTATAGAAGGCATCTTCTTCATCTACCTTTGGATTTAGCTTCTGTTGTAGCCATCTCAGGTATTGAGAACTAGCCTTTGGTAGTTGGTCTTCTAACCTGAAGAATCTCCTGTTACCATCTTCATCCCTGAACTCCATCATCCAGAAAGGTTGGAGGTGGATTTTCTGTCCATTGTATGGGATCTTCATTTTCCTTGGTAGACTTGATGGTGAGTTCCAATCCCTCCTTATTTGTTCTATTTTGTCCAGTATCTCCCCTTTTGCTATCTTGGAGAACCCTGTGTATCTCTTGATTGCAGAGAACACTTTGGTTAAGGTATGATAATTTTCTCCAAGAACCCTTTGTAGTGGCCATGTCCTTTCCGTTCCTCCCTTGTATACAAAGACCAATCTTTCAGGCAAATGTCTATATTTGTCAATTCCTCTTACTTCTGACAATTCATCCAGATAAAGATTCATGTCAGAGTATTCTTCAATATCTGCCTGATAGATAAAATCATCCTTGTTTTCCAAGATTGGCTGCCTGACAATTGCAGGTACCCTAGCAACTTGAATTGGTTCCTTTGAAGGTTGCTTCCTTGGTTTCCTTTTCTTCTGTGTAGGCTTCTGTTGAGGCTTCAGCAAGAATGAAGGAACCTCAATGGAGTCAAGATTCATTGGTTCCTCTTTAGGTACTATAGGCTCACCATGGAAATTTACATCTGGGTTGAATACTTTTACATCAATAGGTTGTGATGAACCAACTGTCTCTTTGTTTTCAGTTTCTGGAGAGACAGGCCTCCTTGCATGTGATTTTAATCTCTTGGATTTGGGGACTGATTTCCCTTTCTTTTTGAATTTGGAGACTTCCTCAGGTTCCCTCAATTCATCCTCTACCTCATCCAATAACTCTTGAGCCAGCCTTGCTTGCTTCTCATCTGAGTTTTCATATTGATATTCAGTGCTTGGTTGAGATTCTCTTAGCAGCCTTGAAGTCTCTTCTCTCTTGGCTTCAACAAATCTAGGATGGCTGTTGGATATGTTTAGAACTTTTCCATTCCTTATGATTACAGCCATCCATTCTCTTACACAACTGTTAGTCTTCTCCTTGAATTCCTTGATTGCCTTACCCATCAACTTCTCTTCATCATCCTTGGGAAATGGAAAGTCCAGTTGTAACTTGTTCTTCCCATTTGCTTTTGGTGGTGAGAAGGGTCTTGATTTGATGTAGGGTTCAAATTCCTTAACATGAGAAGGCTCAGCATCATAGAATGTAGGAGCCACAATTGCTGGAGTGAGCACCTTCAGAATTGTTGTAGATATTGTTGGAGCTGAGGTTTGGCTAGAGAACAGAGTTGATGCAATAGATTGATTGATCAATCTTTCTGTCCTCATTATCCTTTCATAGTTTTCTTCTTTCATCTTTTGGAGAGCTTCAATTTTGGCTAGCTTTTCTTCTTCTGTCAAGTTTGAAAGATCAAACTCTTCAGATAGAGGTTTGGATTTGCTGGGGGAAGCTGTGACAATGAATTCTTGTGGATTGACCACTATGGTAGGCTGCTGCTCCCCCTCACTTGCTGCTTCCCTTCTTTCAGAAATTAAGATTTGACTTGTAGTTGCCACAGCCTCTTCCACTTTCTCCCCCTTTTTGTTAGCATCAAGGGTTTGACTAGAAGTTGGGGCTGCAACTAACTTTTCTAGCAGTTGGGTTTGCAGTTTCTGATGTTGAAGAAATTGCTCCATCTGGGATTCCATCTTTTCCACTCTTGAATTGAGAAGTTGCACAGATTTAGCCAGGTTGTCTTCTTTGAGAAACCTTTGTTGCAACACCCTCTGAGTGGCTGTAGGAGCTAGTTGCTCTAGCTTGGAATCCACAGAGATCTTCACATCCTTGATTTCTTGTTTGACCTCCTCTAAATTGGATCTCTGAATCACCATTTGCATCTTTTGTAACTTTAGGGAGTCAATTGCCTGTTGAAGAACAACCTTTCTCTGTGGATCTGCTTCTGGGTGCTCAGCCAGGGCAGATTTATATTGCCTTATGATTTCCATATCAAGTTGATGATAGGTGTAGTTTTGAGCAAATGCAAAATCATGAATACTGCTACCACCTTCATCTTCAGAGCTCTGGCTGTCTTCATCTTCAGAATTGTCAAATTCATCACTCTCAGCAGTGGTTGGCAGAGCTGCTATAGATTCCTTAGCTCTAAGTAGAGATTGTGAGGTGTGCACTAGGTGCATTGCCTCCTCTGCTTCCACATTACCCTGTTGTGCCAGAATTTGATAGGCAGGAACAGGGTGAGTAAAGGTTTCAGCATCCAAAGAAATGGAGTCAATCATGGACTGATATTCTCTTTGAAATTCCATTTCCTTGGATGCATCCTCAACCCCCATTGACTCACTAGCAATGGCTGCTTCTTCCATCCTTATCTCTCCAGTAGTCCCTTCTCTCCCCTCATCTCTCTTTTCTTGCATCAAGGGCTCCCCTTAGCTCACACCTCTCACACCCTCACCTTCACCTACTAAGGTGGAACTCTCAAACTCTCCTTTTGCCTGACCGGAAGAAATGGCCAGCCTCTCATTATTTATCTCTCCTTTTGCCTGCTCACAAGGCAGCCTCTCACTCCCTTCCCTCAAACCTAAAAGTGTTTCAACTACTGAGAACTCCTCTACACTTGACACTGGAATGTCAGATATAGCAGTGGTAGAGTGAGTTATCAACGGATAAGGAATATCCGTTGATGGAGTAGTTATAGCTGTCAACGGATGGCTAGATAGAGGCGCATCCGTTGATGGAGAAACACTTGTCAACGGATGAAGGATATTCGTTGAGGAAGGAATAATTATATCCGTTGAAGAGAAAACCAACACTGAATCTGTGGAGATTGATTTTAAGTTCGAGGCCACAGTCTGTGTTGAGAATTCTGGAAGGGAAGATTGATGGTCCAACAAATCATCTAAAAGATGATGACCACCAATTACAGAGTGGGGCTTCTCCAAGAATCTTAAAGATGGAGAATCAGGAATTGATGTAGATATCATATCCACATCCAGAGAAGGAGTTGGTGATGGTGGATTGTCATGTGTGTCGATTTGAAGATTAAGATCAAGGGGCTGTGACTCCACATTTATTGAAGCCACATCAAACTGAGTTTGAGAAGGTACAGTTTCCTGTACAGTGTGTGCACCTTGTGATTCCCCTGTGGTTTTAGATTTCACTCTTCTTCCATAGGTTTTTGAGATTGGGCTATATGTGTCCCTAACCCTCTTGTGCAGTGTTCCTTGTGGGGAACTTGATTCAGTAGTCACACTCTTTTGGGAGAGTGTAACTAGAATTTGGCCTGTAGTTACATTAGCAGTCTTTTGAGAGACTGAAATGGTGGTTGCACTCATATCTCCTTCCTTATCCTTAGGGCTTCTTTGATGTTCACCCTGTCCCTCACCACTCACTACCACCTTCACACTCCCCTCAAGAGGTTTGGTAGATTTTATAACAGGTGTCTTTTGAGAGACACTTGAGGTTTGCCTTTTAGAATGTGGTTTTGGAACTCTGGATTTGGTCACTTTGGTAGGAGCCTGTTTGGTCACAACTACAGACTCCATTGTGACACTAGAAGGCAAAGAAATTTGGGGGTTGGAGATAGGGGTTTCAAAGTTAGAGATAGTTACCTGAACAATTGGTAGATATACCAACTGTACTCCTGCATTGAGGTTCATTCGAATCAGGTCACTTAAGACTCTCTTCTCCTGAACAAAACATTGGAACTTGCTATCCGGGTTAGCAATGGATAGCTTATTCTCAGACACATGCAGTGCTAAGAGCATTAAAAATCTAGCAAAGTAGATATTCTTGCTCCTAGTTTCCTTTTTACCCAACTTTGCAGCTATCTCATACATAACTAATGTGCCAAAATTATAGAATTTATCATTTAAAAGCATACACATCATTGTTAGCATGGACTGGGTAACAGCATCAAAATTACTAATTTTTCCTGAAAAAGTTTTAATGAAGGCATCACAGAAGTAGCTCCATTCTTTAACCATTCCTTTTCTAGCAATTTTCCCTAAGTTTTCAGTACTAAGGGCACAATTAATAGAATTAAGCATGGCAACAATTTCAGCATCAGTAGGTACTTTCAGACAGTTATTCTCAGGCAATTTTAAACAAGCAGTTATTACATCAGAATTAACCACATAGTTTTTACCCTTTAAAGAAAAAGCAATTGTACCGTCTGTGCCATTGTACTCAGCAGATGTCCACATTTCTTCAATTACCTCGTGGATTAAGGGAGTGGTAGCCGTCATAGCATATGACAGTTTGCATTTCTTCACGAAACTCATCAAAGTGTGGTAAGCTTCTGGAGCATTCACTGTGTCAACAAAGGCCGCGAAATTGTTCTTCTCATAGGTAAACCCAGTGGAGGACATCATCTTAACAATAGGCGCCATTGAAGTGATTGAACTTTGGTTACAGAGAGTTTTAGGGAAGAAGATGCAGTTAACTTTTGATATGCTTGAAAATGAATAAAAGTGAGATGTGAGAGTACAAGTCCGCCTTTTATATTTTTCAAGAATTAAAAATGAAATAATTAAAAGTAATTACTCCATTGGTCAAAAGTAACTGTCAGATAATAAATAAAAAGAGAATAAGTACAGCCATGATTAGATATACATGGTTACCAACGGTTAAAAAAAATGTATATCAACGGATATAGAATGAACGGTTGAGATACAGTTTATCCGTTGATGACGTGGATAGCCTGTTACCCGTTGACATGCAAAAATCTAGTAATGTGTTTATACTATCAACGGATAAAAGGATATCCGTTGATAAGCTAATTTTGCCTTAGGCAAAATTTCTGCAGAAAATTTTTCTGAAAGTTTTAACTTTCAAGTAAATCAAAACACATTTCCAGCTTCAATTCATTGAAATCAAATATCACTAGAAATTATGACAAGTTAAGCATACCTAGCTCACCTACCAATCTTGTGAATGTGGATTCATCAAGAGGCTTGGTGAAGATATCTGCAAGCTGCATTTCACTTGGCACAAAGTGCATTTCTACTGTACCATTCATCACATGTTCTCTAATGAAGTGGTATTTGATGTCAATGTGCTTGGTTCTCGAATGTTGCACTGGATTCCCTGTGATGGCAATAGCACTTGTGTTGTCACAGAAAATTGGAATCTTCTCAACTTTTAGACCATAGTCAATGAGTTGGTTTCTCATCCATAGAATCTGTGCACAACAGCTTCCAGCCGCAATGTACTCAGCTTCAGCTGTAGAAGTGGAGACTGAGTTTTGTTTCTTACTGAACCATGACACAAGCCTGTTTCCTAGGAATTGACAGGAACCTGTAGTACTTTTCCTATCAACTCTGCAACCTGCATAATCTGCATCTGAATAGCCAGTTAGATCAAAACCAGATTCTCTTGGGTACCAAATGCCAAGATTTGGTGTTCCCTTGAGATACCTGAAAATTCTTTTAATAGCTATTAAGTGAGACTCTCTAGGATCAGCTTGAAATCTAGCACAAAGACAAGTAGAAAACATTATATCAGGTCTACTAGCTGTTAGGTATAAAAGTGAACCTACCATGCCTCTATAACTTGAGATGTCCACAGACTTTTCCTTAGTATTCAACTCAAGCTTAGTTGCAGTGGCCATAGGTGTTTTAGCAGATGTACAATCCATTAAGTCAAATTTCTTTAAGAGATCATAAATATATTTTGTTTGACTTATGAAAATGCCCTCATTAACTTGCTTTACTTGTAGGCCAAGAAAGTAAGTTAATTCACCCATCATACTCATTTCATACCTACTTTGCATAAGTTTGGCAAACTTTTTGCAAAGCTTCTCATCTGTAGACCCAAAAATAATATCATCTACATAGATTTGAACAAGTATCGAAGAGCCATTAATATCCCTATGAAATAAGGTTTTATCTACTGTACCTCTAGTGAAGTGGTTCTCCAAAAGAAATTGAGATAAAGTGTCATACCAGGCTCTTGGTGCTTGCTTCAAACCATAAAGTGCTTTCATGAGAAGATATACATATTCTGGAAATTCTGGATCCTCAAAACCAGGAGGTTGATGGACATAGACCTCTTCTTCCAGTTCCCCATTTAGAAAGGCACTTTTGACATCCATCTGATAGACTTTGAAATTGGCATGTGCTGCATAGGCTAGAAAGATTCTTATTGCCTCAAGTCTTGCTACTGGAGCAAAAGTTTCATCAAAATCTATTCCTTCTTCTTGAGAATAGCCCTTTGCCACTAATCTAGCTTTATTCCTCACAATTATGCCATTTTCATCTGTCTTATTCTTGAGAACCCATTTAGTACCTATGACACTTCTATCATCAGGTTTGGGCACAAGTTTCCATACTTTATTTCTTTCAAATTGGTTTAGCTCTTCTTGCATTGCTAACACCCAATCTGGATCTAGAAGGGCATCTTCCACTTTCTTAGGTTCCTCTTGAGACAGGAAGCTACTGTATAGACATTCTGCTTGAGTGGCCCTTCTAGTTTGGACTCTTGAATTTGATTCACCAATGATTAACTCAAATGGATGATTTCTAGTCCATTTTCTTGCAGGTGGAAGATTTGATCTTGATGAGGTTGCTTCATTTCCATGATCATGTTGATTTAGCATTGAATTTTGACCTTGAGAAACTCCCCCTGAGTTTGTTGTCCTTGCTGAGTTATGAAGTTGACTGTCAATGGATGCATCATTTTGCCTGTCGACGGATGCTTGAGAATTTCTGTCAACGGATGCATCTCTAATAGTGTCAACGGATGTTGCAGAATGACTATCAACGGATGCTCCAGAATGACTATCAACGGATGCTTCATTTTCAGTGTAAACATCACTTCTAGTTGGTATAACAGCTCTAGGTGGATCTCTGTGGTCATGATCTTCATTCTCCTCATCATCATCATAGTACATTCTTCCTTCACCTTTATTCTCAAATTCCAACTTTTCATGGTAACCTTCATCATTTAGGCCTAGAATCTTTTGATCATCAAACACAACATGTACAGCTTCCATAACAATGTTGGTTCTTAGATTGTAGACCTTGTAGGCTTTCCCTGCTGCATATCCAACGAAAATAGCTTCATCTGCCTTTGCTTCAAATTTGCCTAAATTATCTCCATGATTCCTTAGCACAAAACACTTACATCCAAAGACATGTGGAAAAGCTAAAGTTGGTTTCTTGTTGGTTAATAACTGATAAGGAGTCATTCCTCTAGCTTGATTGACCAAGGAAATATTCTGAGTGAAGCATGCAGTGTTGACAGCTTCAGCCCAGAAATATGTTGGTAATCTTGATTCACTTAACATTGTTCTAGCTGCTTCAATGAGAGTTCTGTTTTTCCTTTCAACAACCCCATTTTGTTGAGGTGTTCTGGCAGCAGAAAACTCATGGACAATTCCATTCTCTTCACAGAAAATCTTCATTGTGGAATTCTTGAATTCAGTACCATTGTCACTCCTGATCCTTTGTACTCTGTCTTCAGAACCATTGTTTAGCATTCTGAGGTGATTGATAATGATTTCACTTGCACAATCCTTGGAGTGCAGGAAGAAAGTCCATGTGAACTTAGAAAAATCATCTACACTCACCAGACAGTATTTCTTCTTTGAAATAGACATGACATTTACTGGACCAAATAAATCCATATGCAGCAATTGAAGAGGCTTAACAATGGATGACTCTGTTTTGCTTTTGAAAGATAATTTCTTTTGTTTCCCTAATTGGCAGGCATCACATAGCCCATCTTTGACAAACTCCAAATGAGGGATTCCTCTAGCAAGATCCTTTCTTACCAAATCATTCATAACTTTAAAATTCAAATGTGACAGCTTCTTATGCCATAGCCAACTCTCATCCTTACTTGCTTTGCTGAAGAGACAAGTAATGGATTTTGAGCATGCTGAATTGAAGTCAGCTATGTAAACATTTCCTTTTCTAAAGCCTGTCAATACCACATTGTTGTCTTCCTTGGCAGAAACAACACAGGCTTCTTTTGTGAACTTTACTTCATAGTCTTTGTCACAAATCTGACTGATACTCAGCAAATTGTGCTTTAAACCTTCAACTAAAGCCACTTCTTCAATGATGACATTGTCTTTTGAAATCAGGCCATATCCCTTAGTATATCCTTTGTTGTCATCTCCAAAGGTAATTCTAGGGCTAGCTCCTTCCTTGAACTCTGTGAGCAGGGTTGAATCTCCTGTCATGTGCCTAGAACATCCACTGTCTAGGTACCATAGATTCCTTCTGTTTCCCTGCACACATTTCAAAAACAAATCAAGTTGATTTTGGTACCCAAGCTTCCTTGGGTCCTTTCTTGTTAGCCTTTGACTTTGCACTCTTAGCATTCTTCATCTTAGGTGTAGATGCTTAAGTAATGGGGTTTGACAAATGCTCATTTGCATGAATATTGGATGCATGCATGTGTGGAAAATTGGCATACATATTATTCATGTTAGGTAGGTTCCATGACATTTGTGGCACATTCATAGATTGAAAGTATGGATTAGACACATATGGCATGTTCACATATGGATTTGAAAAACTAGCATTTTGATACAAACCAGGCATTGCAGGCATACATGGCATTGGTTGAGGTACATGAACAGGAGCCTTGTTGACAATCTTGCAATTAGAAGATAAATGATTGACACTATTACAATTACTACAAGTTTTCCTAGGAGCAAACTTGTCAGGAGAGTAATTGTTTTTCTTGTTGATGCCTATCTTACTATTTCTGTTCTTTTTCTTTTTGCCCTCAATTTCTACCTTTTCATTGTCTGATTTACCAACAGCCTTTTTGTTGTGTAAATCACCTGTCTTAGCCTTCCCACTGGATTTGGTTTTGCTGCACTCACCACTAACAAAATTCTTGTTTACTGGACCATACTTGATATCCAGTTTCCTAAGTTCCTTCTTACTAACAGACTTTTTGTTAGTCGACGGATACCTTTCATCCGTTGACGGTTCATCTGTCAACGGATGATCACTATCCGTTGATTCACAAATAGTCTCTAGATCCTCAAGGCCAGGTTCTAGCTCCTTTTTCCTTTGAGTCCAGGTATCCTTCACAAATGATTCTATTCCCTGAACTTCTATTATGTTTTGAGAAATATTCCTACAACTTTGAAATTTAGCAATTATCCCTTGTTCTTTTTCAAGCTGGTCTTTTAAAATCAGTTCTCTTTTTAACACAGCTTCAAGTTCACTTTTAGCATTATTGCATTCAACTCTCATTTTCTCAAATTCTAGAAATTGAGATTCTAGAGGAGCATTTCTATCACCTAAAAATAGATTAGACTCTTTAATTCTATTGTTCTCTTTAGTAAGTGATTTAAGAGTAACACTTAAGTGATATAGTTCAGTAGACATTTCATCTATAACACTATTGCATTCCTCTTTAGTGAGCTCAGAGAGATTAGTAGAAAATACCTGATTGCTAGCTGAACTTGCTTCCTGCTCTCCAGAATCAGCCATTAAAGCAAGGTCGACTAACTCAGCATCATCATCAGAATGATTGTCATCAACAGCCCAGTCATACTCTTGGGTCAAGAATGCCTTTCCTTTCTGCCTGAGAAGATCAAAATATTTCTTCTTATAGTCAACAACCTCAGTTGGCTTTCCCTTGTTCTCAGATCTAGGTTTCCTGCATTCACTTATCATATGACCAGCAATCCCACAATTGTAGCATTTAATTTTGGATTTATCCACATAGTTGTTTGTGGAAAAATCCTTGTTAAATGGCTTGGCCATCCCAGAGTTTCTCTTGAATTTCAGCTTAGAGAATCTCCTAGATAGAAAAGCTAAGTGCTCATCTATCTCATCCAATTCATCCTGCTGAAGGGCATTCAATTCCTCAGACACCTTTTCCTTGCTCCTGCTTGATTCTGCTCTACCTTTACAAACCTCCCTGTTTGGTGTAGAACTAGCAGTTTCTGTCCTTTCCTCCTTTTGCTCCAAATTGGCAACGAGTGCAACTGACCCACTTTTCTTTTGAGACTTCTCAATCTCTTCATCCTGCTCCATTTCCAGCTCATAGGTCTTTAAAGTTCCATAGAGCCTTTCAAGAGTAAATGTCTTGTACTCTTGAGTGTTTCTTAGAGAAACAGTCATTGGCTTCCATTCCTTGGGCAGTGATCTCAGAAATTTGAGATTAGAGTCTTTAACTTGATAGACTCTTCCATACAGTTTCAAACCATTTAGTAGCTTTTGAAATCTACTAAATGTATCATTCAATGTTTCTCCACTCATAAAGTGAAAATGTTCATACTGTTGGATTAGTAGTTGCATCTTGTTTTCCCTTACCTGTTCTGTTCCTTCACACAGGGTTTGAACAATGTCCCATACTTCCTTGGCGGTAGTGCAGTTAATAACATTGTCAACCATGTCTGTTTCTAGACCATTGAACAGAATATTCATGGCCTTTTTGTCTTTGTGGACTTCTGCAATATCTTCAAGACTCCACTCAGAAACAGGTTTGGGAATGAAAGTGTCAGGTACATCATCAGCCAGGCCAACTCTTGTTGCTGTCTTCATTGGAACGTGAGGACCCTTGTCAATGCAATCCACAAAACCCTCATCAATAGACGAGAGATGTAGACGCATTTTTACTTTCCAATGAAAGTAATTTTCTCTATCAAGAACTGGAATCTTCACTCCATAATCCTTCTTAGACATGTTGGAAGTGTGTTGATCTTTAAACTTCAAATATGTTAGAAGCTTGCTCTGATACCAATTGTTATTCCCAGATTACACACTTGTATAATTGTAGAAGGGGGGTTGAATACAATTCTTGATATTTATAAATTTCTGATAAGAACTTCAGAAACTTATGAAGAGATAATTGCAATGTAAGATTTAAACACAAACATATATAAAATCAGGTGGTTAATATGCACCACCTGAAGCTTTTATTTGAAGAAAACTCTGTGATACAAAATGTACACAGCTGCCGTTTTACAACTCTTTGCTTCTAAGGATATTCAAGAAACCCTAAGCAAATATGTCTGTTTTCTTAACCTACAAAGAGTTGCTACACTTGGTTATATATCCCAAGTTTTACAAGTACTACTGGAAAAAGATAATACTAATCTAATTCTAGTTGACTTGCTACTACACTCCAAATACACATGTAGCCGAAAGGTTGTCCTTGTGTTCAGACATGTCTCCTGCACCTTTCTTGTATTCATAGTGTAAATGGAATGCTTCTTTCTTCTGTGTTTCCAAAGTATGGCTGCCATACTGCTTTTTGTATCTACTATAAACTCATGTGATCTGTCAGTCAAACATGTCCTTATCAACTGCTAATCTCCAGCTAATCATAGAAAACAGTGTCAATGATTATCCGTTGATGATGTATACTGACATCCGTTGATGATGTATAGAGCAGTATCCGTTGATATTGGGACTTGAGCTGTATCCGTTGATAGAGTGGATTTGAGTTGTATCCGTTGATAGAGTTTAGTCATCATCCGTTGATACACTTTCACTTAGACAGAATTACATAGCATAGCTTATTTACAATTGGCTACCCTATTCTGCCTATCCGTTGATAGTCAACATGACTGTGGATAAAAACACTATCAACTGATAACATAGAGATACTGCAGTGTGCTACAAAACCTCATCCGTTGATGAGCTACCTGTCAACGGATAGAGTTATAAATCCTCATCCGTTGACAGCTACAAAACCTTAAACAATTTGATTGATTGTGAAGTTATCATCAAGTACAACATATTCCTAACAGAGGTTCCTAACATGGATGATATCATAAAGTCTCGTATCCGAATGAAGCGAGATGGACAAAGTATCACTAACTATCATCATTATCTGGTTGAAGTTTTTTGTGAGGTAACTAATCTATTTTTATTTTACTTTCAATCTAGTCATGCTTGATTCATTATCTCGTTATCTCTCTATTTCTCTTATAGCTTTATCTCATTTTCCTTTCTTATGAACTAGGTTGTTGATTTAATTTCCCAAGAATTGGATGCTCGTTTTCCGGAAGTTAGCACCGACTTACTTCTTTCCGTAGCATGTCCTGATCCGAGAAACTCATATTCTAACTATAATGTTGATAAGTTAATACACCTTGCTGAACTTTATCACGAAGATTTTTCATGGACCGAGGTTTTGATGCTTCGAACACAGCTTCACATGTATATTTATGATGTGAGAAGGGCAAAAGAATTTTCTGAAATTGAAGATTTGGGGAGTCTTGCAAAGAAGATGGTTGCAACTAGGAAATCTCAAACATATCCATTGGTGTACTGCTTAATTGAACTTGCCTTGCTACTTCCCGTTGCAACTGCTTCCGTTGAGAGAGTCTTTTCAGCAATGAATATTATTAAGACGGATTTACGAAATCGAATGGGAGATGAGTGGATGAATGATAGTTTGGTAGTATATATTGAGAAAGAAGTATTTGCAACAATTGAAAATGATGTGATTTTACGTCGTTTTCAAAACATGTCTTCTCGTAGGATTCAATTACCCCCTTCTAACAGGAAATAATCAAGTGTTAGAAATTTGTGATTGCGTCTTATGCATCAAGTTATATTTTTGAATTTCAAGACAATTTTTTTAAGTGATGCCCCCCCTTTTATGAAATCCTGCTTCCGCCACTGCCCATCTGTTAAGTAATTCTTAAGTAAGCTTACAAGTTTTCAATTGTCTGTATTTAAAGGACTTGTGAACTTATTTACATCCAGACCTCACACTGAAAATTATCTGTTGAATGATTGCCATGTGTATAATTGCAATATATTTTAGTGGTGATTATTTAAGGATAATTTAAATACTTAAATGCTAAAATCTAACTCATAGAGATTTAGTATTTAATTATTTAATTATTTATTTTGATTTATATGGGTTACGGACTTGAAGCAATTCAATTAGTATTTGCTCTGTACCTTATATTTATTAAAATAAATAAACAACATAACTAATTTGGACCTAATCTGTATTGGTCTTCAATTAGTTGTGAGATGTTAATTCTAGTGAATTTTATCAATGCTCCATTTTCAGAAATTCACTATAATTAATATCATGGTTCTAACAATTGGTTGTATTGAAATTTTGACTTATATCAGTTAATGATATTTAGTTAGAATTCTATTTACTAACTAATTGTGAGATGTATTGGTATGTGTGAAATTACTTAGAACTCCTCTAAGTAATGATTTTTATATCTTTTACAATTCACTCATATTATTATACATGGTATGAAAAATTATCTAAGTAGAACTATGGATATTGTAATATCTAAAGTTACCATTGTTCAAATACTTTGAATAATTTTTATGCTTATTTGCAAGATTCTAATCACTTTGATAATAAATGTTATATACTATGGATCAAGGTGTATTGGACTTAGAAAATTATTTCTAAGATTGCAGACAAGACAGTCTTGGTAATCAAGTTTTATTTTAAGAACCAAGATTGTCTACTAACAAACAGTTGTTAGGAGTTAACAATTGTTGTTATCGAGGAGTTGCCTTGAAGTCATAAGATTAAAATGTTAATGATGATAATTATCCAAGTGATAGTGGTAGAAACAATTTTGTTATTGGCAATACCAATGTCAGTGGAAAATAATCATCAAGTCATTCTCGCAATAACTCGAGGGAAGTAAACAAAGGATTCACTAGTCAAACACAACATCACAATGAAGAACAAGGTGATTCATCAAGATCCAACTTTCTCAGACAGTGTGTTAGGAATAGAGCTGATCATTGGTGATCCAGATGTTGTAGTAAGAACTAAAAGGGCTTCTCAGAATCAAGGTATAGAATCTAAGGAATCTGAGAAAGCACTTGCGAATCTGGAACAACAAGAAACGTGGAAGTTGGTGCCAAGGTTTGATGACATTCTTTTCGAATTCTATCTTGTCATCTTTCTAATAAGAATTGTCATAATCATTCTAATGCGTTAATCCATATTTCTTTATTTTAGAATAATAATTTTATCTAATAATAATTTTCTCTAATTCTCTAGTTAGAATTTTTGAGGAAGCTATTTTTATTTAAAATTTCATTATTTAAAATAGCTGTCATATTTATGATAGTTTATTAAATCATATTTTCTCTCTAAATAATTTTCTAGTAGAAAGTTGTTTTGTCAGAAAATATACGGATTTGCTAACCTATATAAATACTCTTGTATATACTTATGTATATATGGATTTGCTAACCTATGTAAATACTCTTGTATACTCTTGTATATACTCTTGTATTCTTATAGTTTTTATTTTGTATAATTATTATATATATTATTTCTTATTTTTGTATATTCTTTTTCATGTATATATAAATAGTTTGTATAGTTTTTACAGTTTAGTCACTATACTTGCAAAACTAACAAATAGGTCACTGTATTTGGTTCTTTTGTTGTTCTTCTTCTTAACACACACAAAACCTGCAATTTAAGTATAAATCTTTGTTTTGTGATTGCTGTAAACAGATCTTCGTGTTAAGGACTTAACAATTGACCAATGTTGGTATCAAATTGATATGTGTCTATACAATTGGTTAGGAACTAATGTTTGATTTTCAGGATCTAACAATTGGAAGACAAGACCTATCAAGTGCTAACAATTTCTAATAGTTGGTATCTATCTTACATAATAGTTGGTATCTATCTTACAGGACCTAAAACATGATAAAATAGTTTTGTTTGTATTGGTTTAAACATTAACATACATTGATTCGATTAATATTTATTAATTGGATTTTTGCCTATGTTCTTGTTTTGTAAAACCAGCTCAGGATCTTTATCTTCCTAAATTCAAAATCTCTTTCTACAACTGTGATTGCTTACATTGTAAATCTTTTGAAATCACAACTGTACATCATTTCACTTAAGATAAATGCAATATTTTCTCAGAAAACTTTTCAATGTTAAAAATGCATTCTATCTCTATGTTGCTCATATTCTGTGATGCAGGTTCATCTACATGGAATTTTGTATTCTCACATGTTTAGTCATAAGATTGTAAACCCAACAACTTTGATCCCAGACTACAGTTAAACTCAAACACATTCTGACTTACCCCCTAAAAGGAAGTAACCTATCAGACTAGAGGTCACCAGGGAGTAAATGCACTTGATGCAGTAAATAAGAATGTGTGGGATATTAAGTTGGAGAGTCAATACCTTATACACTAACCAAAATATTTCATATGCACAAGTGAGATTGCACACACTAAGGATGAATTGACGGAAACCTGTAATCCAACCATTTTACGGTTAGGATTATAAGGTTCTTTAATGAACTAAGAGTCTTCACAGACCTCGAGAGAAGGTATTGATCTCAAATGCAAAATTCAACAAGATCATTATCTAACTCCCCAGAGAGAACATCTCTTGATCCTGCGGGTAACGGATCCGACATAGGTGCGGATCGGAACTTGTGAACTATGATTCAGATTTTACCTGATGAGTTTAACAAGGTGATGTCTTCACAGACATTAGAAGGGAACCTTGATCTCAATGCTAAATTTATAGATCACTGTTTACCTTCTCAGAATTCAAGTCTGAAAATCGTAAAAGGGAAATTAGCAACTTGTAGATTATGACTCAGATTCGTCTGACGAATCCACCGAGGATTTGGGATTTGCGAACTCCCATTGCACCACCACTGACCTCTCTAGAAGGGGCTATGGTGATTTTTCCTTGCAGGTACACTAACGGATGTTGGAGCTATGAGTGATATGAGTGAAACACTAGTGAGCAAGAGTGTAAACTCAGAGAGAAGTGAGACACTCAATACAAATGAGTAGAGAGAAGAGTGAAACACTTGTGAGGTACACTAAACACTATCACACACTCACAGTGAGGAAGAAAATGAAACTTCCTTTCTAACAAAGTTTTATCAATTGATTTCAATGTACTCTAACGATTGGTATAAATTGGTAACAATTTGGTATCAACTACTTTGTCAATTAGTTGAATGGATGATTCCTCAACTAAGGGGGAGAGATATATTGAAAAAGATATATTCAAGCTTAAAGCTTACCTTAGTAGGATATACTCAACTAAGGGGGAGAAGTATGGGGTATAAGTAAAAGAAGAGTGAGTTAGAAAGGGTGAGCAGTAAAGACTGTGCTTAGTATGAGAAGCAAGTCTAGTTACTAAGGGGGAGCCTTAGATGGGAGATATAAGGAGAATTACATCACAATACTATTCTATCAGTCTTTCAATGTACTATGTATAAAGGCTAAGTGGAAGAGTAGTAAATTCACCAGAAGTTATAGAAATGGTATTGATTCACCATTGTCTACATAGTAGGAACAGCTATTTTTCTTTAGTGAGAAAAGCTGTGTCAGAAATGGGAAGTGATTGTAAATCAAGAACTGCTGATAATCACCAATGTAAGATGTGAAAGATTATCGGGCAGAGATATGAAGAATCAGAAATGAAGATGAGTTATCATTTGAAGATCAGTTCAGTACTATAGGAACAATCATCTATCATTTCATCAACTGAAGATTCTGGAATTGTTAAATCTAAACCAGAGATTTTTTTTTGTATTATTTACTTAATTCTTAAAAGTTTTATCTTTTTCTTGTTTAAGTGAGTTAGTTGAGTTATCCTCTAGGTATTTGCTTGTTATTGTCTAACAAACAAATAGGGGGAGATTGAAAGGTATATGATGTAGCCTATTTGTATTTCGAGGATACAACTCAACTTAAACAAGATTGTAATAGTAAATAGTATATAGGCTGTCACAAGGAATCTCAGATAGTATTATCTGTCAGAAGAAAAAGATCAAGGTCAATCTACAGACTTGAAGAATTACTACATTGAAAGAAGTTCAGACATCTGATCAAGCCTCGGTGAAGTATTCGTTAAAGAAGTGGATTCATTTAAAGTGACAGAGATTTCGACAGTGACAGAGACAGTACAGAAGAATTAATAGAGAGAGGAGAAAAGAAAGGGAACCAGATTTTAAAGTCAATATATGAAGAACAGTCATTGCGGTTTGTCACTCATGAACCAGACAGTACATCGAGTGTCAACATTAAACAGTGGGTGTTTATCATTAACTTCAGTGGTTCAAGCTGTCAAGACTGGTATGTTAAGAAAAGAAAGGAACCAAATCATAGAGTCAAAAATAAAGAAAAGCCGTTGGAGTTAGTCGCTCATGAACCAGACCGTGCATCGAGCATCAACGAAAATTCGGTGGTAATTCTTTATTACTTTCAGTGGTTCAAGAAAAAGATTTGAGCTGTCAAAAGATTTATATTAATTCTCTTTTAATTAATATAATTATGTAATTGATTTAATTTAATAAATTAATTCATTCTGAATTAATTTATTTATTAAATTAATTATCATGTTAATTAATTTTGAATTATTATATTAGTCTAATTGATTTAATTAATTAACTTATTAATTAATTAATCATTATTCGTTTAAATGATTAATTGATTAATTAAGTTAATTAAATTAGATACAATATAAAAGAAATGGAGAAACAAAAGAAAAAAAAAAGAGGAAGTAACAGGTTGCAGCTTGTACATGTTGTTGTCGACAAAAGGAGATAAAAAGAAAAAAAAAACAAGACAGCAAACAAAAGTTGACAAGCATGCATAAAGGAAAAGGAAACAACAGACCTGTCAAACTGCAGTTGCTGTCGGCCTACGCGCCTTTACCGCGCGTGTTGTTCACGCGCCCGCCAAAACAAAAGGATTTTGCGCGCGTGTATTACACCTTCCCTTCCTGCAACTGTGATTCGTTTAAACAGCATATTTCATAAATTTTTTGTTTACAGACAATCATTCAGCCGAGTTTTTTTATTTGTTAAAGACAATTTTGATTGTCTTACCGATTGTCTTGGTAAGCCTTGATTGTCTTGCCTATTGTATTGCCTATTGTCTTGGTAGTACAAGTTTATTGTCTTGGAGGTTTTGGATTGTCTTGCCGATTGTCTTGGCAGTACAAAACTGATTGTCTTGGAAGAACAGATTGTCTTGCCGATTGTCTTGGCAGTACAAATGAAAAAGAAAAAAGGCAGAAGACTATATTAAATCAAGACAAGCGGCCAGAACACAACAACACACAGAACATAACATACACAAAAACAAACCCAGCTCCATTCTCTCTCATTGAAGAACAACACAGCAAGAGAAATAAATTTGTATAAATTCAAGTTCTTAGCCTTTGTAATATCTGATCCGATAGAACTTGATTACTTGATACTCTTGTACTATTAGCGAGTTTTTACTCCTAATCTATATCTCGATTTTTATTAACAAATCTAGAAAAATTCATGTCGAATTTTCTAATATGTTTTTATTAACTAGATATAATTTCTGTACTGTATTTGTAACAAACCCCTCAAGTTAATATAATTTTATATTCAACTTGAATTTAGTTTCATTTAATTCCGCTCAAATTTGTCAAAATATAAATTAAATTTATCCGGACAAATTTTGATTAAACAGTACTGTTTGTATTCAACCCCCCCTTCTACAAACATATTGGACCTAACATGGATTTACCCAACACCCCCTTAACCCTAATTCTTTTCCTATAAATACCCCCTCACCCCTTGTAATGAGGAACCTAGATTTTAGGGTAGCTTTAATTTTTTTTAGTTTCAAATCTTGTAAACACTTTTTATTTTATTGCAAAAGTTCCATTTCCTTTAATTTCCCGTCTTGTTCTTTCGTTTTTATTGCCTCGTTCTCGTTATTTTCGTAAATCCGTTAAGTGGACAAAGTAGCAAAATGCTAACCACTTGGGGTTGAAAGTAACGATTTTTAATTTCTTGTTCGTAGTGATAATTTTTAATTTGAGCCCCTTTAAATCTCCATTTTTTTGTGGGTTTTATAATTGTTGATTGTAGATCTAAATTTCTTGTTTTATTTGTTAGTGTAATAAATAAAAAAAATACAAAAAAAAATTATTATTACAAAATTTCAATTCGTAATTTTCTGTTTCTTTCGTGTTAATTCGAAGCTCTATCTCCTTTATCTGTTTATTCGAGGATTAGTAGCTGCCTTCCCTGTTTTAATCAATCCAAAACCCATTTCTTTCCTCTTTTTATTTTATTTCGAATGAAACAAACTTCTCCCCTGTTCCTCTATCAAAATCGATAAAAAAAATCTCAAATCCCAGCTCTCTGTTAATTAAATCACAAATATCCCTCCCCTTTATTCTTTTATTCAAACACCCATCTTCTACATCAAACCACTCCCCTCACCCTCCTCTTTTCCCCACGGAATCCACCCCACACCCATTTCCTTTTCTTCGATTGGTTCTTCGAATTAACTAGTTTTTGTGCTGAATTTATATACTGTGTTTCATTTTTACTGTTGCTGAGTTCTGAGTCCCTATTCGAGTTTACTGATAAGCTGGGTCATTCAACAGCCGAGTTGAGTCGTGTGCTGTTTGCGTCCGAGTTTTGTTTTGTTCTTGAGTTTTCACTTAGTCGCTGTTTTTAGTGAGTTATAGAGTCTGTGAGTTTGTATCGTTTCTGCGATTGTACTAATGTGTTTGTCCAAGTTTGTTTAATTTTGTTGAGTCTGTTTGTAGAATGTTCGCTGATGAGTCAAATTGCTGAATTCTTGCTGTTGTTTGCAGTTTCTCTTTGCAGTGTTCGAACGAGTCAAGACTCATTTTATTTTGCTGTCATTGTTGATGGTCGTGTCGTTCTGTTTTTACCGAGCTGTATTGAGTTCTTCGAGTTGCTGTTCCGAGTTGTAGTTGTTGTTTAGCCGAGTCCATGAGTCTATGATTTCTTAGTTCTCTTTTTTATTTTGTTGCGTTTTATTAATTGTCTAGTTTTGTAGTTGTAGTTCTTTTGTTGGTTGTTTCGGTCTTGTTTACAGTGCTGTTTGGGTTGTACGTATTGAATTTCTTTGGCTTGCTTTTGCTTCCTGATTCTGCTGTTGCCATGAATTCGAGTCTGTCTATTTTTATCGAGTTAAAATATTCTGAGTTATATGTGGAGTTATGTTATATGTAAGTTTTGTGTGGAGTTAAGTCGATTTAAAGTTGCCTTGTTTGTAGTTGTTGGCTGAGTTCGAGTTGTTTTCTGTTTCTTCAATTTGGTTTTCCATTTTCTGAGTTCATTTTTGCTGTTTTTGTTATGAGTTTTCGATGTTGAATTTATGAGTCTGCATTTAAATCATTTTGTTAGTTTTCGTTGTTTGTTCTGTGTTAGCTTTGCACTGTTTTGTTTGTCTGAGAGTCGAAATTTTGTTTTGCTGGAATTTTCAAATTGTGGAATGTGTTTTAGATTTGGAATTTGTTTGATGGAACTTGTTGAAATTGTTTGAGTTTATTGTTTGTTTAGAAGTCTATTAAAATGGTTATGTTGGTTAATTTAGTTCGGTAATTTTTGGTTTTGTTAGTTTTTGGGCTAATTGAATTTACGAATGATTCACGTCGAATTTTTTTTAAATTTTCTATAAATAAATTTAGTTTAATTTAAATTTCTACTTTTAATAATTGTTAGAATAATTTTACTCATTTTACTTTTTATTAAATAGTATAGATTTATAATAAAATTTAGTTTTCTTCTAAAATTAGATTAAATTTCCTTTTTGGAATTAATTAGTATAAAATCCAATCCAAATTCTCAAAAATCAAATTTGTTCTAATTCGATTAAATTAAAAAATAAGTTTGCGAAAATGTTAGTCTCCGAGGAACGAACCTAAAATAATTCAACGATTGAACCGTGCGCTTGCGGTTTAAAATTGTCATTTATTTTAGTAAAACAAGTTTTTGGCGCCGCTGCCGGGGACTAATTATTTTTCGCACCTTAGTTTTTAATTTTTTGGATTAGCTCTTTTCTCACCCTTTTTCTTGTTTGCATTTTTTCGAAGAAATTGGAGGAAAATTCGGGAAACTTGGAATAAAGCGGAAGAATTTTCTCGGAATTTTGGAAGCTTTGCTTTGGTAACTCGTATCTCTCTCCTCTTTCATTTTTTTTATTTAGAAAATCACAAAAAAAAATCAAAAAATCAAAAAAAAATTAAAAAAAATTGAAAATTTAAAATCCAAAAAAATTAGTTAGTAAATACATAATTGTTGCATCATGCATTTAATCACTTAGGGCACATCATCTAGATTTTTTTTCTTTTTTTCATTTTTCGTACTTTATAATTGTGGTGATCGCTGGAGGACCCCAAGGTACGTTAAATTCTTTTTTTTCTTTAGTTAGAGCACGTAGTTAAGCATCCATAAATGTTTATAGTTTTTTTTATACCTCTTTGTTTGTTGCATCATTTTGTAAATAAATCTTAAGGGCAAGTCCACTTACAAGATAAGGGGAGAGATTTCATCACTCTTTCCTTGGCCCAAAAACAATTTAATCCCTCATTTTGCATACCCTAGCATTTAATAAAATTAATTAGACGTTTGCCCCTAGGAATTTCGCGCTCAATTAGGAAGGTACCTAAGAAACGAAGTAATCATTAATTATTCCGACTCTTTGGTGTCTAGGCAAGCGAAAGCTTACCTGGCCAATTAAGATTTGGTGTCTAGGCTGGTGTTTAGCCTCTTGGCAATGCTTGCACCTACCTGGCCAAATCGGTTCGAATAAATTCTGATTTACCGAGTTTTTGGTGGTCCTTGCAGTTAGGAGCAAGGTCTAGTTATTTTATTAAGGAACCCTAGGGTTAGATTTTTTTTTTCTTTTAATTTTTTACCCTTGCTTTTTGTGTGTTTATTTTATAGCACTTATTTGCTACATGGTTTGTGCGAACTATTTGGATTAGGGATAATTCTTCTAGACTAGTGAGATCGTTTAGATTACTTCCTCTTCTGATTCCGAGTCTTTAGATAAATCCGAACCAATAGTAAACATAGCCATGTCTCTTAAGGACCGTTGCTGCCCCACCCGTTCTGCCCAACCCTCGTGTATCACTCTTCCTCCCGTAAATGGTAATAATTTCGAAATCAAAGCTCAACACATTAGCATGTTACCTAAATTTACTGGGAGTGAAGGTGAGGACCCGTATCTTTTCATCCATGAATTCGAGGAGGTTTGTGCCTTACAAAAACTCCAACAATTAACCGAGGACTCGATTATGCTTAGACTCATTAATTTTGCGCTTAAAGAAAATGCTAAAAAATGGTTGTATAACCTACCGGTTAATTCTATTTCCACGTGGGAGGGATTTGTGGTAATTTTTCTTAAGAAATATTTTCCAAACCATAAGACTACGAGAATTACAAACGAGATAAATCGATTTCATCAAAAGGAAAATGAGTCTTTTTGGAAATATTTCGATCGTTTCAAAAATCTTTTATCACAATGCCCCCACCACGGAATAGAAAAATGGAGACTTTGTAAGATCGTTTACGAGGCCTTAGATAGTCCAACAACCGCGTTGTTAGAGTCTATGTGCCAAGGTAAATTCATGGAAAAAGATGAGGACGAAGGGTGGGCATTTTTCGAAGAATTAGCCGAGAAGACCATGTTGTGGGAGTCTACTTGGGAGCCTCATAAGTCCAACGAGTCGTCTAGTTCTTCTAGGGGTATGCATTCAATTGGAAACAATATTGCTACTGATGCCAAGTTAGCCACCCATACTAGAAGACTCGAAGCCCTAGAAACTAGTAAGGCCCCCTCAAATGTGTCTATGTGCTCTAATTTTAATCAAGGTTTTTCAGACTTTCCCGGCTATGATCAAATTAATGCGGTGTTTCAACCAACCCCTAGGAATGATCCGGTTGCACCTACTTATAATCCTGGTTGGAGGAATCACCCTAATTTCTCATGGAACCAAGGCCAAAACTACCAATCTCCGCCACCTTCTTTTCAACCTCCTTGTTTTCAAAAGCCCAATCAAAACTTGTACCCGATTCAAAATCAAGTTCCTTATCCAAACTCGATTCAAGCCCCGAATCAAGCACCCGCCCACCCTCCCGGCTTTCACGAGTCGGATAAGAGAATTAATTCCTTGGAAAAGACTCTTGATGCGCTTTTGAAATCAACAACTAATTTGGTTCAATCTCAACAAACCTTCATGCAAACCATGATTCAAGATAGGCAACTATTGAATGATAGTACTCAAGCCATATCTAAGTTAGAGGTTCAAGTGAGTCAATTAGCCAACGCCATGTGTGAGCGAGAGAAGAATAAGTTCCCGAGCCAACCCGAGGTCAACCCTAAATTTCCTCTCAACCAAAGACCTCCCGAAAATGTTAATGCTATCATTTCTTTAAGGTCGGGAAAACAAGTTGATAATCAAGTACGAATCGAGTCTCTCGAAGACGAAGAAGAGTCAATTATTGAACTAAACCCTAAAATCGATCCTTCAAACCATCTTCCAAATCCTGAGCCTTTCGAGTCATCTAGTCATACACCTTCACCACTTGAACCTTCATATTCAAAATCTACTCCCGAGTCATCAGAATCCTCTTATAAATCATCATCATCTAGCGAGCCTTCATCGACTCAAAGACCACCTTCACCTAACGAATCTTCGATTGTTGTTCCACTTTCCAATTCCATTCCTGATGTGTCTAGCGAACGAGTCTTTAAGCCTAAAGCTCCTTATCCTCAAAGACTCCTTTCCGACAAACAATCGCCTCAAATAGAAAAGATTTTGGAAGTTTTCAAAAAAGTCGAGATCAATATTCCTCTTTTAGATGCCATTCAACAAATTCCCTCTTATGCTAAGTGTCTAAAAGATTTGTGTACTCATAAACGTTCCACTCACGTCCCTAATAAAGCCTTTTTGACTTCTCATGTTAGGTCAATTCTTTCGAATCAAATTCCCGTGAAATATAAGGACCCCGGTTGTCCTACAATTTCATGTGTCATAGGCAATACTTTTGTGGACAAGGCATTACTTGACTTAGGAGCGAGTGTGAATCTTCTTCCATTTTCGGTCTATCAAGGCCTAGGTTTAGGCGAACTTCAAAAGACGAACATGACAATTCAATTAGACGATCGTTCTGTCAAAATGCCTAAGGGAATAATTGAAGATGTGCTAATTAAGGTTGGTGAATTCATCTTTCCAGTTGATTTTGTTGTCCTCTAGACTCAACTTGTCACGAATCCTAAGAACCAAATCCCGATCATTCTAGGATGACCTTTTCTTGCTACATCCAATGCCTTCATTAATTGTAGGGATGGTTCGATGAAACTCACTTTTTGTAATATGACAATTAACCTTAACATCTTTAATGTCAAAGAACCCAATGAGCTTTATGAACAAACAATAGGGGTTAATCTTGTTGATGACATTGTTAATTGGTCAAACCTTGAGGATAGTGAGATTGAGTCTCTTCTCAAAGAGGATTTCAAAGTCAACCATGAGTCTAACCGAGAGTATGTTGATTCGTTAAGGGATATGACCTCGGAAGAAATGTTGAGCGAGTTGGGCGACATTTGTTCCAAATGGGAGACTCCACCCGAGGATGTTAATGTTGAAGCTGTTGTCAAAAATCCCGTTGGTGAACCACCTACTTTCGATGAGTTGTTAGGGGCTTTAAATCACATTTATTCTAAATGGGAAGCTGAATCTAATACTGACCATGTCAACCCTAGTGCCATTGTTACAACTCCCGTTGGTGAGCCACCTCCACTTGATTTCGTAACACACCCCTCCACTTTCGATCACATTTTCTTGCAAAAAGACAAACTTCTCTCTGCTGTTATCAATAGTGATTTAAACCCGGACCAAGAAATCCAATTAATTAATTTGCTTAAACAACATAAAGATGCCTTACTTTGATCTGTGGAAAACACTAGTGGTTACAATGCTTTTACTTTGAAAGAATATTTTTGTCTTTTTGCAAGAGTCACTAAGGTGTTAGAGCTTCAACGGCATCTTGAGCTCTTCTCGGAAATTCACTCCAATTTTCCTATCGGCATCGGCTAATTCGATTTTATTCCTTTGCCTCCCCTCGTGAAATTCGGGTATGGGGGAGGATTTGTGTGCGTGTGTGAGTTGTTTTCTTTCGTAATTTTTTTAGAAGTTTTCAGTCTCCGTCATCCTTTATCAGGTATTTCCTCATCCTTCTCCTTTACTCATTTCTCTTGCATTTGCATACATTGAGGACAATGCATGATTTAGGTATGGGGGAGGTTTTTAGTGTAAATACATAAAATCAGAAAATCCAAAAAAAATTAAAAATGAAAAAAATCACAAAAAGAGTTGTAGAATTGTAAATAGTAGAGTTTTAATCTTATTCTAGTCTTGTTAATTGATTTCTAGTTGCTTGATGCACCCTTACATGCTATGGTAATCTTGTGTTCCTTTAGCTTTTGATTGAGAAGTGATTTGCTAAGTTCTTGTCCACACACTTACACTAGCAAGGTGAAACTAGTAGACTTATTTGATTTGTGCAGGAAATTAGAAGGTCATGATTAGGTGTAAGACGATTTGGTTTTCATGCTTTGAGTACAAGTAGGTGCATTGAGGATACCTTTACTTAAGATTGATTATGTTCTACCACACCAAGTGAGTTTTGAGCCTATATGCACATCTTTTGCATTTATATTCTTTTGCTTGAGTGTCCACTTGTCATTTGCATTGCTAGCACTTGTTTGAGTTCTTTCTTGAAACACATGACATTGATTGATGATAAGATGATAAAGGCATTTAGGAATAACCAATATTTCCAAAATATCCACACCATTCTTATGTGATTAATTAGTTACTCCTTTGAGCTAAATCAAATTCTTTCGGTGACACACCACATTACTCGCCTAAGACCTTTTTCTTGTACAGCCTTACGTATACTTGATCCCAATTTGTCAAAGGCTAGTAGGAACTTAAGGGAGCAATAAGGTGTGTGAAATGGGTTTACTTTTGTTCATAACTTTTGAGGAAATATATGTTTCATTGGTTACCTTGTTAGTCGATTTTTCAAGTTAAATCTAAAGGAGGATTATGGTTTCTTACAGCTCTCATAAAAAAAATAATAAAATAAAAAAAAGAAGAATAAAGAAAATAATAATAATAATAATAATAACAATAATAATAATAATAATAATAATAATAATAATAATAATAATAATAATAATATATTTATATATGAGAGCATACTTATGTTTTTGTAATTCTCCTTCATTCGGCTAGTCAAGTCTTTTTGTTGAAAGTAGAAAAATAATTGTGTGGGGGGGGGGGGAAGTTTGGTGTTGTGCATGATTTCCATAGTGACTACTAGCTTTTGACACTTCACCTTGTTTTGGCCTTACTTGACATACCTTGTCCCTAGCCCCATTATAACCCAAATAAAGACCTTTTGATTGTCATCATTGATGTATGTTGTGTTTAAGTTAGAATGATACCAAATGTCAAGCATGCTTTTGATTTTGTTGGAATTGAGTGATACACTTACCCTTATTCTTGAGTGAATGTTCTTTTATGAGTGAAATGTGAGGTATTGCTTGTTTCTTTTGTATATGAGATCTCAAGTTTTGACTCTAAGGTGTGCTCTTGTAGACTTAGCATGGTTTCCAATAATTTGTGCACTTGACATGAGCTTGTAATCACTCGTGCATGCTTCTTTAAGTAGACTATGTGAATCCTTGCACGTTCCACACCAAGACTTTGCAATTTTATTTTGATTCATAAGTTGATGTATCATGAGAGGACATGTATGTGTGGTGTTGCATTGCCATGTAATCTTTTACGAACTATATCGATTTTGTGGGTACATTCACTATAGGCCCTCGCGAGACCTCACTCGTCCACTAGGGCTGACTAGGGGTTTAAAGGGCTTGTTGCATATGCCAAATGCAACCGTCACACCTACGAAAAGGAGTATAGGACTTTTTATCTAGTTTTCTTTTTGTTTTTGTTTTACTCGAGGACGAACAAAAGATAGGTATGGGGGCATTTGATAAGTGCATATTTTTGCATATTTTTATTACCTATTTATTGCTTGAACTCGTATTTTAATAATTTATTTTGTTGCATTTCAGAAAATTCGTGAATAAATAAAGAAATGGCAAAATAAAGAAATAAAGAGCAAGGAAGGGAAAAAAAGGAAGAAAAAGTACTTCAATGAAAAAAAGGAAAAAGAATTAGGAGCTTGGTGGAAAAGGAATCTTTGAAGACATGTGAAAGGTGGAGATCATCCCAACACACTAAATAAGTGTATGGCTAAGATTCACTCATCAAAGCTTAAGGGGGAAGGAAACAAATAAATGGCTAGGATTTCACCACCACACACCACAAATGTATGGTGGGGATTTACCCAACACCCCCCTTAACCCTAATTCTTGTCCTATAAATACCCCCTCACCCCCTTGTAATGAGGAACTTAGATTTTAGGGTAGCTTTAATTTTTTTTTAGTTTCAAATCTTGTAAACACTTTTTATTTTAATGCAAAAGTTCCGTTTTCTTTAATTTCCCGTCTTGTTCTTTCATTTTTATTGCCTGGTTCTCTTTATTTTCGTAAATCCGTTATGTGGACAAAGTAGCGAAATGCTAACCACTTGGGGTTGAAAGTAACGATTTTTAATTTCTTGTTCGTAGTGACAATTTTTAATTTGAGTCCCTTTAAATCTCCATTTTATTGTGGGTTTTATAATTGTTGATTGTAGATCTAAATTTCTTCTTTTATTTGTTAGTGTAATAAATACAAAAAAAATTATTATTACAAAATTTCAATTCGTAATTTTCTGTTTCTTTCGTGTTAATTCGAAGCTCTATCTCCTTTATCTGTTTATTCGAGGCTTAGTAGCTGCCTTCCCTGTTTTAATCAATCCAAAACCCATTTCTTTCCTCTTTTTATTTTATTTCGAATGAAACAAACTTCTCCCCTGTTCCACTATCAAAATCGGTAAAAAAAAAAATCTCAAATCCCAGCTCTCTGTTAATTAAATCACAAATATCCCTCCCCTTTCTTCTTTTATTCAAACACCCATCTTCTACATCAAACCACTCCCCTCACCCTCCTCTTTTCTCAACGGAATCCACCCCACACCCATTTCCTTTTCTTCGATTGGTTCTTCGAATTAACTAGTTTTTGTGCTGAATTTATATACTGTGTTTCATTTTTACTGTTGCTGAGTTCTGAGTCCCTATTCGAGTTTACTGATATGCTGGGTCATTCAACAGCCGAGTTGAGTCGTGTGCTGTTTGCGTCCGAGTTTTGTTTTGTTCTTGAGTTTTCACTTAGTCGCTGTTTTTAGTGAGTTATAGAGTCTGTGAGTTTGTATCGTTTCTGCGATTGTACTAATGTGTTTGTCCAAGTTTGTTTAATTTTGTTGATTCTGTTTGTGGAATGTTCACTGATGAGTCAAATTGCTGAATTCCTGCTGTTGTTTGCAGTTTCTCTTTGCAGTGTTCGAACGAGTCAAGACTCGTTTTATTTTGTTGTCATTGTTGATGGTCGTGTCGTTCTATTTTTACCGATCTGTATTGAGTTCTTCGAGTTGTTGTTCCGAGTTGTAGTTGTTGTTTAGCCGAGTCCATGATTTCTTAGTTCTCTTTTGTTCTTTTGTTGAGTTTTGTTAATTGTCCAATTTTGTAGTTGTAGTTCTTTTGTTGGTTGTTTCGGTCTTGTTTACAGTGCTGTTTGGGTTCTAGGTATTGAATTTCTTTGGCTTGCTTTTGCTTCCTGATTCTGCTGTTGCCATGAATTCGAGTCTGTCTATTTTTGTCGAGTTAAAATGTTCCGAGTTATATGTGGAGTTATGTTTTATGTAAGTTTTGTGTGGAGTTAAGTCGAGTTAAAGTTGCCTTGATTGTAGTCGCTGGCTGAGTTCGAGTTGTTTTTTGTTTCTGCATTTTGGTTTTCCATTTTCTGAGTTCATTTTTGCTGTTTTTGTTGTTAGTTTTCGGTGTTGAATTTGTGAGTCTGTTTTTGAATCATTTTGTTAGTTTTGATTGTTTGTTCTGTGTTAGCTTTGCACTGTTTTGTTTGCTTGAGAGTCGAAATTTTGTTTTTCTGGAATTTTCGAATTGTGGTATGTGTTTTAGATTTGGAATTTGTTTGATGGAACTTGTTGAAATTGTTTGAGTTTATTGTTTGTTTAGAAGTCTATTAAAATGGTTGTGTTGGTTAATTTAATTCGGTAATTTTTGGTTTTGTTAGTTTTTGGGCTAGTTGAATTTACGAATGATTCACGTCGAATTTTTTTTTAATTTTCTGTAAATAAATTTAGTTTAATTTAAATTTCTACTTTTAATAATTGTTAGAATACTTTTACTCATTTTACTTTTTATTAATAAGTTTAGATTTAGAATAAAATTTAGTTTTCTTTTAAAATTAGATTTAATTTCCTTTTTGAAATTAATTAGTATAAAATCCAATCCAAATTCTCAAAAATCAAACTTGTTCTAATTTGATTAAATTAAAAATTAAGTTTGCGAAAATATTAGTCTCCGAGGAATGAACCTAAAGTAATTCAACGATTGAATCGTGCGCTTGCGGTTTAAAATTATCATTTATTTTAGTACATCAACGTTCTCTACCGTTCAAAACTTAGATACTGATGCAAAGAAGACTCAGTCCAAATTTCAGGCCCATCCAACGGTTGAAACTCCGTGAATTACAAAAAGAAGTTGGCAAATCTGGGCAGAAAAATTCGTACGAATTTTTAAAATAAATTTATTTTTGTAACGTAACTCTACCTCTCTAAAGATTCGGTTAAACACCCACGATTATTCCTCAATAAATGATGAATTTGTTTATCATCTCCCTCGAAACCTACTTTGATACCATGTTAGAATAAAGAGAAAAGCCAAATATTATTATAATCAAGCCAAAGTTTATAATACATGTATCAATACTTATATATTAAACCTATATAAGATAAAATACCAAAAATACCCTTATACCAAAAATACCCTTAAAACAATAATACGTATATATTCTAACAAATAGATGGAGTATTTTGCGCCTTGAGACGCATCTCAGCACTCAAAAGTAGGGAAACGAGGTCATCATAGGAAATAGGCTTATCACGTGCTTGGGCAGAACTAACAGTGGCTTCATAAGTAGATCCAACTTTGTTCATGATAATGGTAACAAGGTCATCATCATCAATGAGTTTCCTGGCCAAAGCTGTAATAACCCTAACTTTAAAAAGGCTACAGTGCCCAAATGAATAGTGATCTTGAGGAATCCAGGGAAATGGTGTGTAGGTACTCTATATTAGGGATGGAAAATGGGTAAACAGAAACCATATTAGTGTTGTACATTGAAAATAAGTGACTCGAAATGACGATGGATTTTAGAAATTCCTGAATTTTGATTTTTCGGATTTTGAGCTCGAACGAACTTCTATATCTTGGATATTAAGGAGTATAGAAATACTAAAGGAATTATATATTGAGAAATTAGTGTATTAGGGTAAACTAAAGGATTATTAAGTTAAGGACTTATCAAAGGAATTTGGATTGTTAAACGATTTCAGAACCACTGAGATAATGAGGTATATTCGAACCGAATCACAATTAGACGAGTATGGAAACCAAACAACCAAGATTATAACATAACAAGGATATATACCACATTATTATTACCAAGAGTGCTAGCAAATTACTTAGGAAAATCAAGAAAAAGATTAAAGGATGCATCGAATGACATCATGAGTGACATCATCATCCACTAACTTGTTTTAAGGGGTAGATTAGTCCTTTAACCTTGTAAAATTCCACAAGCTTCCACAAGACACTAGATTAAACAAGATTAAGATGAGATAAGAGCAAAAACCAAGAAAAAAACCTCTCCCCCATCCTCTTCATTGCATTCGGCCATTGAAGAAAAAAAGGAGAAAATAGAAAATCAAAACCCTAGTTCCAAGTCATCTAAATTCAAGGAAAAATTCATGAAGGTTGCTTACATATAGACTAAGGCATGCTATGAATTCTAGCCTCTAACTCCATTCCATGTTTGAGAAATAAATCATGAAGGTGATGATGAATAGTGCATAAATAGTAACTTTAAGAAACTAACTTGTTTTTCATGGCTCCTTTAGTTGGTCCAAGCTATTGTAAGGTTGTTAAGGATTATACAAGGCTTTTTGAGTGTTGTTAGAGCTTCAAGAAGGTATAACTACTCTTGCCCTCTTTGTATTTATGGTGTAAACTAAGTTGGTTAGTAGTTAAGTGAAGTTAATGTTTAGTTTATAATGAGTATGTGTTATAAGTGGTTTGTTTTGATGTGGAAATTGTGTGTTGTGGACTTGTAACCATGGCTGGTAATGAAGACCACATGGTGTAGGTGATGATTATGGTGTTTGATAATTGATTTGGAGGAGTTGGATTTATGGAAATTACGAATTATAGCCGTTATAATGCCCGATTTTCGTTAGGATGTAAGTTGCCCTGTTTTGGACCCCCTGCATCCGTATGGTACCCTACTGTCCAGGTTCCTAATTAACTATGAAATGATAGAGCTTAGTTCATAGATCGTTTTGATATAAGGTGCGTTAAAATCTGATGAACGGTTTAGGAGAAAAGTCAGTTTTAGTGAAAGCGGTTCAGAAACCGAGAAACTGTAAATGTATCAAACTTGAGGTTACAATTACCATACCTTAACATTGTTAAAAGTCACGAAATTTTGGGATATGATAGTAGTGTGGTCAAAGAACTATTTCCAGTTGACCTTACATTAAAATTCGAAATTTAAAAATTATAAGAAATTCTACAGTCGAGTGTGGTCGTTAAGGGAAATGGTGAAAAACCCTGAAACTTCGACTTAGGTTATAAATGGTTAAGTTCTTGAACCTTTGGGGTAATAAGAATACGTTAAACATATATTAAAGTTTCAAAAGGTAATTTTATACAAGAGTGTAGTGAGTAAGAGATGTGGTTCTAACGACGGTCCTTTTGTGTTTATAGAAACTCCGGAAGAGGGACGAGCCATACCGTCAGGATATCGAAACCGAGGCAAGATTTCTTCTATCCCTATTTGTAAAACTACTTATCTTCACAAAGAAACTTGATTTTGTGAAATATATATGTGATGCTATTATTACTATATTGTGAAGAAATTGTCTTCCTTGAGTATTAATATTGAAAAGAAAGATATACGAAGATGTATATGAATATGGATATGAGTATAAGATGTATATGAATATGAATGAGAGTATGAGATGGATATGTATAGAGATGATTATGCATGAATTGAACATGCCTTATGATTAAGAGAATAAGAGAGAATGGTATCAGTTGTTATCGAGGGTTATATGGTTATAATATTATATTAAAAATGTTCTTATTGAGTATCAGTGGTTTAATAAACATTATTTGATTATCATGCATTACTCTTAAAATAGATGGAATATTTTACGAATATAAAAGTATATTTGATTTCTGAATTTGAAAGAGAGGTCTGAATCATAATCAAAGCCTTATGATATATATATATTTTATAGAAGTAATGTGCGAGAATGGAAATGATATGAGAGAATGATATGTGAAAATGAAAGTGAGAAAATGGAAATGTGGAATGATATTTTAAAAAGAGAATAATGATGTGATAAAGAGGGGGATTGCAACAGACTTGCGTAAGTGGCTGTGTCAGGGCTGTGTGCGACACAGTCCAGCATTTATTATTTTTATTACGGCACGAAGATGCCAAGGGAGGATGTTAGCAGGTGGCCTTCCTCCAGGGATGATTTTCATTCCTTCTACCGGTAGTAAAAAGAGAGCAGGTACGATTAGGCGACTGATCATCGTCCTAACGTATCAGGCGACAGCAGATATCCCCAATGTTTTTGAAAAGAAAGTGTAGACAATGGTTTTCAGATTTCTATACTGAAAACAGAATAATGATATGAGATGATGGAATGATAGTTACAGATGAAGAAAAACTGATATTATATTATTTCAGCTTTCTATACTGAAAACAGAATAATGATATGAGATGATTGTATTATGGATACAGATGAAGAAAAACTGATATTATATTAATTTAGAATTTCTTTCTTATAATAGTGAGTGGATGATGTATTATTAAATAAGAGCTTTACTCTTCCTTAAGGATTTTAATTGTTCCTGCTATTACATATGTATACTTGTTCACATTTTAAATTTTAGTTACAGTATGATCTTGCTGAGCTATTATAGCTCACTCTTGCTACTTATGTATATAGCAGCTAGGTCCCATGTCGATACTACGTACCACACCCCGCAAGAGGGTAAGGGAAAGGCGACCTTTTGAGCGAGTGCTGGCGACCATCCCCGAGGTAGTGACAAGCGAAGGGGCTTAGTATACTTATGTAAATTAAGTGTGTAAATTGTAATAAACTTTAGTTGTTGAAGTGCTTCCTGTAGAAGCTTTGTTCAACAATGTACTTAGTAAATTCTGGGCTTGTAATAACTGTTAACTTTAAAACTTTTAAATATTGTGGTTGTTGTTCTATGAGCATATGACTGGTGTGTGTGTGTGTATTAGTGTGGGGTCAACTGCTTATTTATTTAATTATTTATTTATATAAAAAAAAGGATTACAGAGATATTGATATTGATCGGAAATTGGATCTTGACGGCCCGGATCCCTGACCCCGGATCCCGGGGCGTCACAAAAGCAAGATTATCTGCAATCTGGTTAATCTTGTCCACGAAATCAGAAAAGGAAAGTCCATCTCCTTTGGTAGTAAAAAGATCATTGCGTAGTTGAAGTATACGATTCTGAGATTGGGAAGCATACCTTCCTCAAGTGACATCCATGTGTCACGGGAATAAGTAAATCGAGCAACAGTAGATAGGACGGACGGTGTGAGCGAATTGTTAATCCAACTCAAGATCATTTGATCTTTTTGTTGCCAAGGAGCATAACCTGGATCTTCCTTAGTGGTTTCCTTACCAAGATCATCACATTTAAATTTAGCAGGACAAGGAGTTGTTCCATCGACGAACCCCATCAAATTCTTACTCTTCAGAACTTGAGCAATCTATGCAAGCCTTAAAGGATAGTTAGTTCTATCAAGTTTGATAGACATGAATCCAGAGATGCCAGCGGAGAAATTGTTTGTTTCCATGGTCCTAAGAGTGAAAAAGAAAAATGAAGAAAATAATACACTACGCCATAGATGGCCTACAGTAACACCATGACTATGTTACCTTAGACCCTATATTCTGTTACAAAAGGCCCAAAAAAGGTTAAGGTAACACCTTAGCTGGGTTAGTTTTGTTCTAAGCAGCCTTTGGAGTCTAAGGCAACACGTCGACATGCCTAAGCTAACATAGCCATATTTGTTACAAGAGACCTATATAGCAACATACTAAGCGTTCTATAGCAACAGCAAATCTATGTTACAATAGGTGTTATAATTTTGTAAAATTAATAATCAATTATCTGGGTCCCACTTGTGGGTCCCACGTTAGTGGGGTCCCACCTGTGGGTCCCACATGTGTTTCACATTTTAAATTTTATTGACAAAATAAAAATATAACATTTAAATATTGCATTTTCCAGGAAAAAAATTAAAAAATGAATTCAATTCATGTTTTCATTCACCAAAAATGTCATCCAACATCATTCCAATACCATCATCTACTACTAAACCAACCATATCATCTATAAATATTCACTAACACTAACTATTGAATATAACTTAAAACATACAAGTACTAGAATAAATAACATGGTTGTTTTTAAAGTATAACCAGTATCCTGGTACTCCTTTGCTAATGGACTAATCATAAGGCGATCAAGCTTAACCGCGCTTTTGACCAAAAACTTCAGGAGCTCCACTTGTTGCAGACTACCATGATATCCATTTATCTCTAGTTCTCTGAGATTTCCATGAGTGACTTCAGGTAAATGACTATCATTCATCTCTGATTGTCTTATTGAGCTTGAGATGAACAGTTGAAATCCAAGTAGAAGCAAGGTTACATTAACATTTTCACAAGTCAATCCACTAAAAGACGTATATAATTCAGTCATAACATGAGAATAGATACAACAAAATTAGGATTTTTGACAATCTACACTGCTGAACTACCAATAACACAAAACACAACAATAAACTGATGTTAGACATGTCACACTATCTCAAGTTTTCAAAACCACTAGTTGCTGCCTAAACAACTTTCCCTAGGTGAATTCGGATACTCTACCCTAGGTAGATAGCTAATTCTTTTGTTATAAACTGAAAGTATCACAAGACTCCCCAATAGCTAATGCATCACTACGCTATTCTGAATATATTATAGTTCAGCTAACAATTATTAGACTACTGTTGCATGGCATTATGAAAAACTTACAGGATGGATATCAGCGAAGGACATGTTTATATATTCTTTCTGTCTACAGTTAGAGTAAAACCAGTATGATAATTGTGTCATAATTGCATAGTCCATTGTATAGTAAAGTGAAATGCAAGCTCACACCAGCTAGTTGTAAACTAAAGCAAGGAAAACTCTACTACTGAAATAGAAATTTCAAACTTGTTAGGAATATTCATAAGTTGTGATGTTGAGAATAGAATTTTGCTAATACTTCTTGTATATCCTGATCTTATAAAGGATTTAGCACTTTGTATAGGATATATGTGTTAGATAGTAATCTGTAGAGTTTAGTCAGGAACAGTGTGTCAGAGACTACATTTCAGGAACTAAGAGCAGATCCTGATACTGCAAGTTAGATCCAGATCAAATACAGATGGGATGATCAGATCCTGATGCAATGGGAAATCCTGATATCAGTCGTGTTACTGATGATGTCATTATGGATGCTACAGAAACTGGCAAGTGCTATAAAACAGGATCGTTGTTTTGAAAAACAAGCAAGATGATATCGTGAAGGAAACGAATTCTCTATTGATGGAAACTATCAACTGGACGGCAGAACATTATCATAGATAGATTATAATTCTGTTATTATTTGATAGGTAGCATTATAAATACTCTCTCAATATTATTGTAAAAAGAGCAGAATTGAGAATTATAGAGTGCATATCGTGTGAAGCTCTGTATAAGGTTTGTATTCGAGAGTTCGAAACAAATAGAGAGAGAGAGAGAGATTTATATTGTAAGCAGCTGCTAAAGGTATTGTACACCTTTGGTAGAGTTTGTATTTGATTTATTTTAATACAAACAAAGTTTGATTCATTCGTTGTTCTTGTTCATCTAATCAAGCAAAAATCAGACACGATTATATAACTTGTATTCAACCCCCCTTCTACAAGTTATTCGAGTTAACAATTAGTATCAGAGCAGGTTGATTTCGAATAATCATAAAGATCTGCAATCATGTCTGGTTACAAGGATGGTGATAATGTGTATTTTATACACGTTTTGTCTTTTATTCTCTTGCATTTTTGTTCGTTTCGAATGTAGTTTTATCGATATTAATTATGTTTTTCATCTTTCAGTGTCTCATGCTTAATTGTTGAAAAGATGGATTATTTTGGGCTTGAAAGCAAAGATTATTCAAGAGGGAAGTTAGAAGATGAAAGCTCGCGATGTCGGGAGGTGTTTAATGTATTATCTTGAAGATTTTATCTCGTACGGGCTGAGGTACGGCCGTTCGACAGGCCGTTCAAAGGAGCAGATTTTCTGTACGGGCAGCTGTACGGCCGTTCGACAGGCCGTACGACCCCTGCTGTGTATTAAAAAGAGATGTAACCAAACACAACCTTATCTAACAACTTATAATCTAACAACTTCATCTTCATCTAACCTAGCCTCTTCAAGGAAAAATTAGGGTTAGTAGAGTAGATAGAAAAACATCAATTACTCATAATCTAGCATTGATTATGAGTAACTAACTCCATATATTTGGCTCAAGGAGAAATTCTTGTACTAAACCCACTTCAATTTAAGTAAGATCTATTTCACTCTATCTTGAATTCTTGAGTTGTATTGTTTATGATTTTGCTTGGAGAATTGTAAGTTGCTTCAATTTGCTCTTCTTGTAATATCAATTGCAAATTGTTTGTGCTAATCCGTAATTGTTAGTACATTCATTATAGTAGCACAAGTTTAGTGTAATCTTGCTAATTCACTCATTGTGTTGTATTGGTAAATTTGGATGTTTGTCATTAACATTGTTGTATTTTTGTAGCAATTTAGTTATTGTATGCAAGGTGTTTGATAAAAAACCTTAACCAAACTCAAAACCCCCCATTTACACACTTCTAGATTGTAAGAGATAATCCACTCGAAATCGATATTGATAGTCCTTCCCTGTGAACGAACTACGAAAACACTACCTTCAAATTGGCGCCGCTGCCGGGGAAGGCAGCAATATTAATTTTGAGTTAATTGTTTCTTATATTTTAGATTTTATCTTTGTATATAATTTTTTTCTTTCTTTCTTTCTTGTTTTTATTGGTGTGTCTTCATGTTTATTGGATATAGACATGAACTAACTCTTTCAGGAGACGATGGATAACTATTTTGGTTGGAATAACGCTCAAGATTTCACCTATGATCAAGAACGATATCAAGATTTTAATTCTTTTCAGAATTTTAATGCGTATCAGGTGAATTCTTTATATTTTACAAATTCATGCTATGCTCCTTACCCTCCTAGCATCGATTATTCATATGCTTGTGAAAATCAATGTTATGATCCGCAATATAATTCCCAAGACCATCAAGGGTCTTCTTCATCTTCCTTATCATCATTAGAGGGGATGATAAACCAAATGGTGGCAAACAACCTCCAACTTGATTTTGAGAATCGATGCTATGATCCGCAATATAATTCCCAAGACCATCAAGGGTCTTCTTCATCTACATTGTCATCACTTGAAGAAATGATGAAGCAAATGGCGGCAAACAACCTCCAATTTCAAAATACCACTTTTCAAAGTATATCCAACTTGGAAAAGATAACTTCTCAAATGGAAAAGAACACTTCTAAAAGCATATCCAACTTAGAAAAGCAAATGAGCCAACTAGCCGAAACCGTGAATCGATTAGAGGAGGTCAATTCTCCTACTAATCACGATTCTTGTTTTGTAATTGTTGAAAATGTTGTGCATGATGAATTTGCTTGTTTAGTTGATGATTGCCCTAGGCTTAACAATGATAAATTGGATGCAGTTGAGGATCTACCAAATTTAGAAAATACTTTTGTGCTTAATGAATTGGTAGATGAGATAAAAATTGATGAATGTCCAATTAAAATTGAGAAGGAATTTGAGCTTAAGATTAATGAGGTTGAAATTTTTGCTTGGGTATATACGGATCCAATTTGGGAACAATTTTTGAGTCGTAGTTATAATGATTATTCTGACGATTTTTCTAACTACTTTTCTTTTTCAAAGTCTCTTGAAGATGTGAAGATCATAAAAATATTTTTATATTTTTATGGATCAAAGGTATATTTGCACACCTTGTTCTTATTATTGATTCGTAGGTATGTGCATTTATTTGCTTTTTCACCTCATTAGTTAGAATAGTTGTATAAATAAGTCGAGCCAACGACAATAAACAAAGCGCTTTTGGGAGGCAACCCAAGGTACGCATGTATTTATATATTTTTATGCGTGTGTTAGATTTTGTTCCTCACTTGCATTTATGTAGGGTGTTATGCATATTGTGGGTTTGATGATTGATCTAAATATTAGTGAGTGGGGATTCCATTTTTCATCTATTTTAATTCTCAGGAAATAACCAAAAAAATGTATTTTTGTGGTGTGATTAATGAATTTTATAATAGATTTTCAAAAAAAAATTGTAATAATAATGTCCCGCTCAATAATATTTAGTATCGTTAATTATAGTTTTTATAATTTTTAAATTTGTTCCACTCGTGCCTTGATGTGTTTGTTTCATGTTTTCAGGAATTAGTATTTTATTCAAGCATTCAAGGATTTGTGGGAATTTTCTGTAAAAAAAATATATAGTTTTTGTGAAATTTCAGGGCTGCACGGGCTGTTGTACGGGGTGCAGTTGAGGATCTACCAAATTTAGAAAATACTTTTGTGCTTAATGAATTGGTAGATGAGATAAAAATTGATGAATGTCCAATTAAAATTGAGAAGGAATTTGAGCTTAAGATTAATGAGGTTGAAATTTTTGCTTGGGTATATACGGATCCAATTTGGGAACAATTTTTGAGTCGTAGTTATAATGATTATTCTGACGATTTTTCTAACTACTTTTCTTTTTCAAAGTCTCTTGAAGATGTGAAGATCATAAAAATATTTTTATATTTTTATGGATCAAAGGTATATTTGCACACCTTGTTCTTATTATTGATTCGTAGGTATGTGCATTTATTTGCTTTTTCACCTCATTAGTTAGAATAGTTGTATAAATAAGTCGAGCCAACGACAATAAACAAAGCACTTTTGGGAGGCAACCCAAGGTACGCATGTATTTATATATTTTTATGCGTGTGTTAGATTTTGTTCCTCACTTGCATTTATGTAGGGTGTTATGCATATTGTGGGTTTGATGATTGATCTAAATATTAGTGAGTGGGGATTCCATTTTTCATCTATTTTAATTCTCAGGAAATAACCAAAAAAATGTATTTTTGTGGTGTGATTAATGAATTTTATAATAGATTTTCAAAAAAAAAATTGTAATAATAATGTCCCGCTCAATAATATTTAGTATCGTTAATTATAGTTTTTATAATTTTTAAATTTGTTCCACTCGTGCCTTGATGTGTTTGTTTCATGTTTTCAGGAATTAGTATTTTATTCAAGCATTCAAGGATTTGTGGGAATTTTCTGTAAAAAAAATATATAGTTTTTGTGAAATTTCAGGGCTGCACGGGCTGTTGTACGGGGTGCAGTTGAGGATCTACCAAATTTAGAAAATACTTTTGTGCTTAATGAATTGGTAGATGAGATAAAAATTGATGAATGTCCAATTAAAATTGAGAAGGAATTTGAGCTTAAGATTAATGAGGTTGGAATTTTTGCTTGGGTATATACGAATCCAATTTGGGAACAATTTTTGAGTCGTAGTTATAATGATTATTCTGACGATTTTTCTAACTACTTTTCTTTTTCAAAGTCTCTTGAAGATGTGAAGATCATAAAAATATTTTTATATTTTTATGGATCAAAGGTATATTTGCACACCTTGTTCTTATTATTGATTCGTAGGTATGTGCATTTATTTGCTTTTTCACCTCATTAGTTAAAATAGTTGTATAAATAAGTCGAGCCAACGACAATAAACAAAGCGCTTTTGGGAGGCAACCCAAGGTACGCATGTATTTATATATTTTTATGCGTGTGTTAGATTTTGTTCCTCACTTGCATTTATGTAGGGTGTTATGCATATTGTGGGTTTGATGATTGATCTAAATATTAGTGAGTGGGGATTCCATTTTTCATCTATTTTAATTCTCAGGAAATAACCAAAAAAATGTATTTTTGTGGTGTGATTAATGAATTTTATAATAGATTTTCAAAAAAAAAATTGTAATAATAATGTCCCGCTCAATAATATTTAGTATCGTTAATTATAGTTTTTATAATTTTTAAATTTGTTCCACTCGTGCCTTGATGTGTTTGTTTCATGTTTTCAGGAATTAGTATTTTATTCAAGCATTCAAGGATTTGTGGGAATTTTCTGTAAAAAAAATATATAGTTTTTGTGAAATTTCAGGGCTGCACGGGCTGTTGTACGGGGTGCAGACCGTGCAACAAGCCGTGCAACAAGGTGTGCAAGAATTTTCAGCGTCTATCCAAAATATACTACAAATTGAGGGGGTCCTAAATTTCTACCCACTTATTGCACGGCCGTGCATAGCTCTTAAAAAAAATAGAAATTCAAAAACAGAGCATAAACAATTCCAAACAATCCATCTGCTAGCATCTTCCCATCTCCTTCACACTCTCATCTCAATTCGATTTCACCACTCCCCTTCGCCAACTGCGGTTCGCCCTCCGCCTTCAACTCAGTTCCTACTTCCCTGCACCACCCATCAGCAGCTCGCCCCACGCTGCACTCCATCCCCTCAATCTCTCCACCTGCCCAGCCAATTTCTCCGTTCCACCGTCTTCCACCCGACTACACAGCACCACCCCTCTTTCGTTCAACCAACCTGCAGCCTCCATTGCTTCACCGCCATTCCCCTCTGTTCCATTTCCTCCCAATTCGCCTCACACGGCACTACCAGACCTCCACTCCCCACTCCAACCCACCAGCCTCTCCCTCACACCACCAACAACGTCACCAACACTGCTATCTCCCCCATTCGCCAACTCATCACGCGACTTCCCTTCGACCCCACCCTTTCTTCCGCCTCAACTTCCCTTCGACTCCTCTTTCTCCATTCCACACTACCTGCAACCCATCTCTTATCTCCCCTGCTTCTTCCACAATTCCAGCGCACGCAACCTCACCAGTCACCACCACTCCAATTCAACCACTGCCAGCACCCCCCCTTTTTTCCCCTCCTTTCACAACACCAGCCCCCCGTTCCCTGTTTTTCTTTTTTTAGTTAGTTTAGTTTTTTTGTTTTTTTGTATTTTTTGTTTTTGTATTTTTTGTTTTGTATTTTTTTTTTGTTTCTTTTTATTCATTTTTTTTAATTTTTATTTTGATTTTCAATTTTAATTTTCTAAACTTAAATTTTTTTATAAATTCAGAAATCAATTTAAATTTACTTTATTTTGATTTTATTATTAATTAGTTAGTTCTTTTTGTTTTATTTTATTTTATTTTGTTTTATTTACTTTTATTCACTACTTCTTTCATTTTAGAGAGAATTACCAAAATGCCTATTTTTCACAAGTTTTTGCCCAAAATACCGACGGGATATGGAGAATCGTCCTCCGTGTTAGCATGATGCGGAGAATCGTCCTCCGTATTACGTAGATACGGAGCTGCGTCTTCCGTGTTATGCATGATGCGGTGGACGGTGTTCCGTGTTAGGTGGGTGCGCAGCACAGTCACGGAGCATGGTCTTCCGTATCATGCATAACACGGAAGAATCAGTTCCGTATCATGCCCTGTTACGGAAGATCGTGTTCCGCAACACCCCTCATATCACGGTACACGATGTACCGTGTCCCGTCAGTAAAAAGGGCCAGCCAGTTTCCCAGATGAATATTTTGGGCCATCACCCTTCATTTTAATTTTGATTTTAATTTTTTTAATTTTCTAAACTAAAATTTTTTTAAAATTCAGAAATGAATTTAAATTTATTTTGATTTTGATTTTATTTTTAATAGGTTATTGATTTATTTTCTTTTATTTTAATTTATCTTTTATTTTTTTTAAAAAAAATCAAAAACCAAAATTTAATTCTTTTTAATTTTTATTTTTGTTTTTCATTTTCTAAAACTAAGTAATTTATATAAATTCAAGAATAAATTTTATTTCACTTTAGAATTTGATTTTAATTTTATTATTAATTTGTTAGTATTTTTTTTAATTTATTTTTTCTTTTTCTTTTTTTTTTTAAAAAAATCAAAAACCAAAATTTAATTCTTTTTAATTTTGATTTTAGTTTTTAATTTTCTAAAACTAAGTAATTATTTTATTTTAGTTTTACTTTTAAATTTGATTTTTGATTTTATTTTAGTTTTAGTTTTTAATTTGATTTTTGCTTTTATTATTATTTCAGTTTTAAATTTGATTTAATTTTTTTTATTTTATTTTAATTGGTCAGTTATTTTATTTTATTTTATTTTATTTTATTTTATTTATTTAGTTTTTTTTTTAAAAAAAATATTTTTATTATTTATATATCCTTAATAAGTGTTGAAGTGGCTTTGGCTTGGTTATTTTCGTTGGATGATTGTGGTTGGTGGCATTGATTCAATTCATGGCTTGCAATATCGGAGTTGGAATTCGATAAATATGAGTGGTGCCCCCGGTCCCTGTTGCTTATTTTAAGGGGAGCTTCTTTCACTTTTGTTTCTACTTCGTTTTTTTTTATTATTTATCATGCATGAGGACATGCCATGTTTTAAGTGGGGGAAGGTTTGCTTATTTTGATGTCCGTTTTGTTTGCATTTAGGAAATAAGTTTTGTCATAAAGTTAAGCTCGTTTACTTGTTTGTAAAATTTATGACATTGTGAGCTTGTAGTCTTGTTTTCTCCTATTTCGTGCCTAGCATTACCAATTTGATGTGAATCTATAAGTTTGATGCACCTCTTTTGCACACACACACACACACACTTAAACTGGCATGAAAAGTCAAGATTGTTGGAATTAAATTGTGAATATGACGATTATCTCTTAGCATGCATGGAATCAAATCGAGAAGATGTTATTACAAATTAAACCTTGTGAGGCCTTGAACGATGATTCTTTTGCTTGTGTGTTGCTCCCTCTTTATGTGTGTTTGTTGCTCTAGGGGTTGCATTAAACCTTCATTCATGGATGCACCATAATAAGGAAATTCTATTTAGGATAACATTTTTGGCCATTTTAGCTTGTGAACCATGAAAATAATCCCTAGTTACCCCTTTTGAAGCTTATATCCATATTTTTCTTCGTCAATCTCCCCTTTTATACATTAGTCATAGCCAAATACTTCACTCTCGACCTAGTTGAGCTAGTTGAGTCTTGGAAAGAATTGATTGTTGAGCATGAGAATTTGGAGAAATTGTGAAGAGGAAGAATTCTATTTATTGCAAGTGGGAACTAGTTTGATGTGTATATCTAGATGTGGTTCAAAGTTCTTTGTAGTATTTATTTATGTTATGCATTCCCTTTGCTAAAAAAATAATAATAAAGGGGATGTAAAAAAAAAGAAAAAAAAACAATAAATCTTTGTACTTTATTTTGTTTCAATTTTCTTGGTAAATGTGGTTGTGTTTTGTAATTGTAAATGAGTGAAGACATTCTTTAGTTTGAGAATTTGGTGGATGAAGGGAGCAAGCGTCATTTTGACTCAACTAGCGAGACTTTTACACCTTCCTTGAACTTAAATTTTCACACCTTCACCCAAGCCTCATTACAACCCATTTTAGGAATTCCTTGTTTTTGGTGCAATCCGAAATTTAGGTGAACATGCAAGGTCAAGTAGAGCGCATGCATTTAGACTTGGAGTTGAGTGAAATCTCTAGCCCATACTTGTGTGATACATAATTGAGAGATGTGAGATTTTTCACCATACAATTTCATCTTTTTAATGCGAGGCCATGTATGCTTTGTGATCATCTTGTCTAGTGTTCACGATTGAAGTGCATTCATTCTATCTTTAATTTCTTGGTTACATCTTGCACGAGGTGTGTTATCTTGATTCTTGAATTGGTTGTTAGCTCGTTTTAGTGGATGACAAGGTGAATAGCTCTATATGTTTGATTTTAGTTACAAGTAGACGGCTCGGGCATGTGAGTGTAGTAGGTAGTTTAATTAGTAGGTATTGTTAGTTCTTTTTTGTTTGTTGGTGATTTTTGTGATTTTGTGGGTACATCATCTATAAACCCTCACGAGACCTCACTCGTCCACTAGGGCTACCTAGGGGTTCCAAGGGCTTGTTGCATATGCCAAATGCAACCGTGATCACCTACGGAAGTGGTACTAGTTAGGAGTATATGGTTATGTTAATTTTAGTTTGCTCGGGACTAGAAAAGTTTAAGTGGGGGAAGATTTGATAATGTGTATTTTATACACGTTTTGTCTTTTATTCTCTTGCATTTTTGTTCGTTTCGAATGTAGTTTTATCGATATTAATTATGTTTTTCATCTTTCAGTGTCTCATGCTTAATTGTTGAAAAGATGGATTATTTTGGGCTTGAAAGCAATGATTTTTCAAGAGGGAAGTTAGAAGATGAAAGCTCGCGATGTCGGGAGGTGTTTAATGTATTATCTTGAAGATTTTATCTCGTACGGGCTGAGGTACGGCCGTTCGACAGGCCGTTCAAAGGAGCAGATTTTCTGTACGGGCAGCTGTACGGCCGTTCGACAGGCCGTACGACCCCTTCTGTGTATTAAAAAGAGATGTAACCAAACACAACCTTATCTAACAACTTATAATCTAACAACTTCATCTTCATCTAACCTAGCCTCTTCAAGGAAAAATTAGGGTTAGTGGAGTAGATAGAAAAACATCAATTACTCATAATCTAGCATTGATTATGAGTAACTAACTCCATATATTTGGCTCAAGGAGGAATTCTTGTACTAAACCCACTTCAATTTAAGTAAGATCTATTTCACTCTATCTTGAATTCTTGAGTTGTATTGTTTATGATTTTGCTTGGAGAATTGTAAGTTGCTTCAATTTGCTCTTGTTGTAATATCAATTGCTAGTTGTTTGTGCTAATCCATAATTGTTAGTACATTCATTATAGTAGCACAAGTTTAGTGTACCTAAATTCTCAAGCTTTAAGTGCAAATACCTAGGTTGAGCTTCTCATCCTTGGGTTTGTCCTAACCTCTCTTTGATTGATTCCTTGATTTGGTTAAATTGGTAGTGCTTCACTATTGGTTGCTAGTATCAAGAGAACTAATTTATGTGCTTCACTAAATTAGTGTTTATAATAGAAGAGAAATAAGTGATTGTGTGCTTCACCAATTATCTTGGTTAGGTAGAGTTGGATATATTTGCTTGTTGTTGGGTTGAAGTGCTTGAGTTGCCATTATCCTTGGGTCGAATATCCCTATATCTTGCTAATTCACTCATTGGGTTGTGTTGGTAAATTGGGATAGTTGCCATTAACTTAGTTGTATTTTTGTAGCAATTTAGTTATTGTATGCAAGGTGTTTGATAAAACACCTTAACCAAACTCAAAACCCCCCATTTACACACTTCTAGATTGTAAGAGATAATCCACTCGAAATCGATATTGATAGTCCTTCCCTGTGAACGAACTATGAAAACACTACCTTCAGATGGTAATACTAAGATCCCTATGCTCAAGAGAAACGAATATACTCTATGGGAAGTGAAGATGTTGCATCACCTGGAAGCAACAGATCCTGATTATCTTGACAGAATCAGAGATGGGCCTTTTGTTCCAACAAGGCTTGTTCCTCAAGCAACTGTCGAAGGAAAAGTTGTTCCAGAACATACAGCAGAGAAGCTTAAATCTGAATGGACAGATAAGGAAAAGGAGAAGGTTCTTAAGGATGCTAAAGTGAGAAACATACTATTCAACAGTCTTGATTCTGTTCTCACTAACTATGTTCTCTCTTGTAAAACTGCTAAGGAGATATGGGACAATCTAAAGGTTCACTGTGAAGGAACAAAACCTGTCAGGAAGAATATGAGGACACTTCTCATACAACAGTATGAGTACTTTGAATCCAAGTCTGGTGAGTCACTTACTGACACCTTTGATAGGTTTACTAAACTCATCAATGAGATGGCCATGCATGGTAAATATTATGACTTGGAGGATATGAATACTAAGTTCATGAAAGCTCTTCCTGATTTCTACAATGAGAAGATATCTGCAATTGAGGAAGCTAATGATCTGGATGAAATATCATTAGAAGCAGTTTATGGAAAATTGAGAGCTTATGAACTTGACAGGCAGCAGAAAAAGAGCAGGAGTGAAGGAAAGATGAAAAATGTTGCACTCACTGCTCAATCAGAATCAAAGAAGCTTCCAGAAGAAAAGTCTGAATCTACTGAAAGAGACTTGAGGAAGAAGAAGAGCAAAGAAAGTTCTGAGTCAGAGACTACAGATATAGACTCTGAAGATAATGATTCTGAATCAGAGATGCAAGAACTCTTTGCTATGTTTGCTAAAGCTTTCAAGAAAGGAAGATTCGACAGGAGAAGATTTAACAAAGGCACTTTTCAGAAGAAAGAGGAGAAGAAGAGTGACAAAGGCAAAAGTACAATTATCAAGCTTGATAAAGCCAAGATCAAGTGCTTTAACTGCAGTGAGCTTGGACACTTTGCTAGTGAGTGCAAGAAGCCTAGGAATTCAGGGAAGGGTAATGCACTCATGGTCACACAGAAGGATTGGGCAGACTCCAGTGATTCTGAAGATGAATTGGATTATGACAACATTGCATTGATGGCAAGTGCTTCAGACAAGCCTGGATCTCCAAAGAAAACTTCTTCATCTTCTGTTAAGGTATCACTTCACTCTCTTGATTCATTTGATAGCTTAGATTCTGATGATATTAGATCAATTCATGTTGAGTTTAAGAATCTTATGACTAATTTCAAAATTCTTGCTAGTGAAAAAGATGAACTCAAGGCTAAGAATGATGAATTAGTTAGTAGAAATAATTTTCTTGAATCTGAGTTAATTCAAATGGAAGAATATAAGTTAAGTTCTGATAAAGCTAAGCATGATTATGGTGTTATTCTTGAAGCTTATGACTATGTCAGAAAAGAACTAGAGGAAGAGAGAGATGTGATTAAAACCATTAACAATTCTGGTAAAAAGACTCAAGAAATCATTGAAAATCAAATTCTTGGTAAAGTTAATGGTTTAGGTTTTGATAAGGCTAGGCAAGAAGATACTGTAGCTATTGTCAATGATGATAGTAAAACTGAAGCTAGCACATCTAAGTCTGAAGGTAAGAAGATAGTTTCTAAACCTAAACATGTTAAATTTGTTGATTCTAAAGGTACCCCAGTTGTGCACAAAAGAATTAACAATAGCATTCAGATGAGAGAGTGTTAGAAAAACCTAAGAATGTCAACATAGGTTTTCTGTCTAAGTCTCAGTTGAAACAGAGACTAGAAAGTATTTCAGAGTCTAGCAAGATCAGAAGAAATAGGAATGGAAAAGTAGGTATTAATAAAGAGAATAATTACAAGAATGTACCTGATGCACCTAGGAAAAAATGCTATAAATGTGGAAATCATAATCATTTGGCCCTAGATTGCAATCAAAAACCTTATTGGAAAACTGAGTCCAGATTCCCCAAGACTCAGAGAATTCAATACCAACCACAAGAACCCTGTTATCATTGTGGTAGTTTACTTCATTCCATTTATATGTGTAAGGAATATCATGAACTGTATTATGACTATTATTCTCTGAAATCTGAAACTCCTAGTCACAAACAGTTTATGAAATCTAAGTCTAAGGTTGACTCTGCAATAGGTAAATCAAAAGCAAAATCTTCAAAGCTTGTTGGTCCAAAAGTTAGTAAGAAAGGATCCAATCAAAGTTGTGTCCTAAAAAATTCTAACTAGCTACTTTTTGTTTGCAGGGCTCTGGAAAGAAGCATTCAATTATCTTGGACAGTGGATGCTCTGGACATATGATTGGAAAGAAGTCCCTGTTTACAAAGTTTGAGAGGAAAGCTGGCCCAGTAATATCCTTTGGAGATGGCAACAAAGGAGAAACTCTGGGATATGGCTCAATTATTTTGGGGAATGTCATCATAGAAAACGTAGCACTGGTTGAAGGCTTGAAACACACACTTTTAAGCATAAGTCAACTGGGTGATAAGGGTTACCAATCAATCTTTGACAGTAAAGGATGCAAAATCTTGAATATGAAGAATGGAGACATTGTTCTGACTGGTCAGAGACATGGTAACATATATGAAGCCAGCTTGAGTGACACATCTAAAGGAACTATCAGATGTCTTTACAGCAAGGTATCAAATGATGAAAGCTGGAACTGGCACAAGAAGCTCTCACATCTCAACTTCAAGAAGCTTAATTAACTTGTTAAGCATCATCTGGTGAGAGGCCTACCTCAGGCAAACTATGTGCAAGATGGACTTTGTGATGCTTGTCAGCTTGGTAAACAAAGAAGAACCACTTTCAAGAGCAAGGCAGAATTCAATTACTGAACCATTTCACATGCTGCATCTTGATTTATTTGGTCCAGTAAACATTATGTCTATCAACAAGAAAAGATATGCTCTAATTATAGTGGATGATTACACAAGGTTCACATGGGTATTCTTTCTACACAACAAGGATGAAGCTCCTCAGCAAATCATTGAACTTGTCAAGAATATTCAAAATAGCTCTGAGTACAAGGTCAAAGTGCTCAGGAGTGACAATGGTACAGAATTTAAGAATTCTACAATGGAGGAGTATTGTGCAGACAATGGAATTACTCAACAGTTTTCTGCACCTGGAACACCTCAACAGAATGGTGTAGTAGAAAGAAAGAACAGAACTCTCATAGAGGCAGCAAGAACCATGCTTGCAGATGCAAAGCTTCCAACCTATTTCTGGGCAGAAGCTATCAACACTGCATGTTTCACTCAAAACTATACCTTGGTAAATGCTCATGGTAAGACTCCCTATGAGATGATCAAAGGAAAGAAACCAAGTGTGAAATATTTTCACATCTTTGGATGCAAATGCTATGTCCTGAAAGATCATCCAGAACAACTTGGGAAATTTGAAGCCAAATCGGATGAAACAATCTTTCTAGGATATTCAGCATCAAAGGCCTTCAAAGTATACAATCTCAGAACTCACATTGTTATGGAATCAATTCATGTTGCATTTGATGATAAGAAGTTTGGAATTTTGCAAACTGATGAAAGTCATGACAATCTGGAATTTGAAAATCTTAAGTATTCTGAGATTCTCTCCAGTGATGATGAAGGTTCTCCAGAGGAAATCTCTATTGCTTCTCAAAGGAATGCTACTATTGAGGGGGAGCAATTCAATCAAGGAGAACACAGTACTGGTCAGGATCAGACTAGTCTTTCAGAGTCTACTTCATCAGGAACTGATCCTTCAGAGTCTAATGAAGGAAGATCAGAAACTAGCAGCAGTATTGAATCCACTGATTCTACTGATCAAGGGGGAGATTTTGAAGGAAATGAACTCTCTTCTACAAGAAATACCACTAACTTAGGGGGAGAGTCTAGCAGGAACAATATACCACCTATTAGAAAATGGACAAGGGATCATACTGAAGATTTGATTATTGGTGATCCAAATAGTGGTGTTCGAACTAGAAGATCAATTCAAAATGAATGCTTGTACAGTTGTTTTCTCTCAAAGAATGAACCTAAGAAGGTTGAAGAAGCCTTACAGGATCCTGATTGGGTAATAGCAATGCAGGAAGAATTGAATGAGTTTGAGAGGAACAAAGTTTAGAAACTGGTACCAAGACCTAAAGATAGATCTATTGTTGGTGCTAAATGGGTTTTCAGAAACAAGCTAGATGAATCTGGTATGATTGTAAGAAACAAAGCAAAACTGGTGGCCAAGGGTTATTCTCAAGAAGAAGGAATTGACTATGATGAAACCTTTGCACCTGTAGCAAGATTGGAAGCAATCAGAATGCTTCTTGCATTTGCAGCTCATTCAAAATTCAAGGTATACCAGATGGATGTAAAGAGTGCTTTTCTAAATGGCAAGCTTGATGAGGAAGTGTATGTGGAACAACCACCTGGTTTTGCTGATCCAAATTTTCCAAATCATGTCTACAAACTTGACAAGGCACTCTATGGACTAAAGCAGGCACCAAGAGCATGATATGAGACTTTGTCTAAATTTCTTCTTGAAAATGGCTTCACAAGAGGTACAATTGACAAAACTCTATTCTTTAGAAAGATAAAAGGTGATTTGCTTTTAGTTCAAGTGTATGTTGATGATATTATATTTGGTTCTACTAATGAAAAGTTATGTGCTAAGTTTAGCAAGCTTATGCAGTCTAAGTATCAGATGAGCATGATGGATGAACTAAATTACTTTTTAGGCTTGCAGGTCAAACAGACTGAGACTCGTATTTTCATTAATCAGTCAAAGTATATCAAAGATCTTTTAAAAAGGTTTGACTTTCAAAATTGTGCAATTGCAAAGACACCCATGGCAACAGCCACTAAGCTAGACTCTGATCCTAAGGGAAAGAGTGTTGACAATACTAGCTATAGAGGCAAGATAGGTTCACTGTTATATCTAACTGCAAGTAGACCAGATATAATGTTCTCTACCTGTTTATGTGCTAGATTCCAAAGTGATCCTAGGGAATCTCATTTAATTGCTGTGAAGAGAATTTTTAGATATCTCAAGGGAACTCCAAATCTTGGTTTGTGGTATCCAAGAGAATCTGATTTCTCCCTAATTGGCTATTCAGACTCTGATTATGCAGGGTGTAAAATAGACAGGAAAAGCACTATAGGTACATGTCAATTCTTGGGAAACAGATTGATTTCTTGGGCAAGCAAGAAGCAGCAATCAGTTTCAACCTCAACTGCAGAAGCTGAATACATTGCAGCAGGCAGTTGTTGTGCTCAACTCCTTTGGATAAGAAATCAGTTGATGGATTATGGTATGACACTTAGTAATATTCCTATGTTTTGTGATAATACTAGTGCTATCAAAATTGCAAAAAATCCAGTTCAACACTCAAGGACTAAGCACATTGATGTCAGGTATCATTTTATTAGAGAACATATTTAAAATGGTACTGTGGAACTTCATTTTGTTCCTACTGACAAACAGCTTGCAGATATTCTAACTAAACCACTTGATGAGGCTACATTCATTAGATTGGTTAGTGAGTTAGGAATGTTAAATTTTTAGATCTTTAACATCTGCACAAGTAGCAAGGCATGTTGTTTCAGCTTATAGACTTGATATTTTTGTCAGGATCCATACTTGATTGTTAAATGCTTAAGCTGTAACACTTTACTTTGATAAATTATAGTATGATAGACTTGTTAATAAACATCAGGATTGCTATCAGTATGCTAACGTCATAAGTATTGACATCAGGATTGTATCGTCAATATCAGGATTGTGAAATTTGTGTGTCTTACTGTTTCAAATTCTGAATTTCATGTTATTTAGTGGTTTAATTCTGAGTTTTGTTAAGTCTATGTTAGCAAGTTTTATTACATGCATACTGATAATTTATATCATTATTCATGACAGTCAATAAACAACGATAGACAAGTAGATATTAAGAAAACTTGTATTTTCATTAATCAAAAGCATTACATACATGAAAATGAAATACAATTCTTCTTTTTGTCTAACTACTACTGATAATTCTATTCTTGTCTAAAGTTGTTGCTACTTCAATCCTCAACGATTGACTTCAGGACAAGGAGCATCTCAAGATTGGATTCCTTGTCTGGGCGACTTGAATGAAAGCAGCTGACTCATCTTCATGCTTATTGAAGAAGATGAATAGCATCTCCATCAAGATCAACCTCAGACTCTTCACCAAATTCTTCATCCTTAAGGTGTGAAAAGATTAGAGGAGGATTGTATCCAACTGGTAGATGTTTTAGAGGAGATTCGTGGAAATCATCTGGGTTAAGATCAACCATATCTGACTTGATGAGAAAAGTCATCTCTTCTAAGAGATTGTTCACTTGCTCCTGATCATCAAGAGTAAAGAACTTCTCAGTGGTAATGAACCAAAAGCTAGGGTTCATATGAAGATTTGGGTTGAAAGCCATGATGGAAAGGGAAAAGAATGAAAAGGTTTTTGAGAATGGCATAAGACGTCGGTTTCTTTTATAGAAAGAAGTGAGAAGCTGAACAGTCATTTGGGAGATATCATTGCATTCAGTCATAATTATGTGTGACTGTATTTCTTGTATTTTCAAGAAATATTGAATGAATTTAATCAATTGATTTTGTTATTTCTTTTACAGGAAAAAGAAAATGCCATGTGGAAACTTCATTTAGTCTCTGGAATCAGGATGATATTGATCAGGAATACAAGTGTGTTCACATCAGGATTAGTAATTCTTTTTATTCAGAAATCACATTGAATCGTGTGATTATCCTGATGAGAAGATCACATCAGGAAAAGGTAGCTGATCAGTATTGATTTTTATCTTGATTTTACCTTGATTTATTTACTTGAAGTTATTTTTGGATTTTATTTTCCTAAAGTCATGGTTAACTGCATTTTTCAGGGACTGACACCTGTCAACCAACGTGTCAACGTGGGATAATGGGTCTGAAGGATTTTTGAAATATAATTATTTTGACACTCTAATCGTGTAATTGCTTTCTCTAATTTCATTCTCTAAAGCAAAAACACTCTCGAGTTCTCAAAATCACTAATCAATTTCAAAGATTTCTTAAGTTCTTTTCAGATCAAAATGGCAACTCAAAGAAGACTACCCAAATCAGTAGCTTTCAAGTTTGGTGACTTTGATTTTATGATGAATAATCATGTTGCAGCTATCACCAATAAGGAAGGGGTGTCAACTGATTTTCACCCGATAATGGACTTTATGGCGAAAGGACCATTAAGCTATGCCTTGACAGCATCTCCACAAATTAATCAAGTAGCTATTTCACAAGCTTGGGAGAATGCTGCAGTAATTGATTCTACTCAGAGTCAATTAGGTAAGATTGTTCTATACTTAGGACAAGACTCATTTGATATTACTGAATCTGTTGTTAATTCAGTACTTCGCTTACCTGTTAGTACGAATTTTGAGAATGTACCATCTGATGATGATGTGAGAACTATGTTATCTAAATTAGGTTATGATGGACCTCTAGATAACATGATCCAGTTAAATAGATTTTTTCTTAGGAAAGAATGGTCTTTCTTCTTTGATCAAATTGCTAAATGTTTTACTGGTAAATGTAGTTCTTTTCAACAAATTACTGCTGTTACATCACATATTGCATATGCCTTGCTTTATAACAGAGAAATTAATTTTGGTCACATTATCTTAAGTCAGATGGGTATTAAACTTGGGTCAAGAGATCATGACAGGAATATGGTTTATTATCACAGATTCATGCAACTGTTTATTAACCATTTCATTCCTGATGTTAAAGCTAGATTTGGTAGAGAATATTGTGTTTCTTCTTATGTACAGCAAAAGAGAATTTTCTCTGACATTACAAAGAAGGACAGTGAAAAGAATCTAGATGAAATATCTGCATTACACTATCCAAATCATGTTCAGGTACTTCTAAGAACTCATCTTCCTACTATCTATAATTCTTCTTTCTTTGGTGGTGAAATGACTCAGGAATCTCAATTGGAGGAGAACCCCCCTTTGTCTACCCAAGTAGCCAAAAACATTACAGTCCCTGAAATAATTCTAGAACCAAATTTTGATCCACAGCCTATTGTTTCAAAGAAGCCAACCTCTGGTGTTTCTCAAAAGACATCAGTTGTAAGGAAGAGAAGATTTGTTATTTCAAGTAGTAGTTCTAGTGAAGATGATGATAATATATCTCTTGCTGAGAGAGCAGAATTGAAGGCTGCAATTCAACTTTCTAAGCTAGGACAAAGAGATGGAACACCTAGTCACAGCCAGGCTGCAGTCTCCCAAAAGGCTGTAGTTCTTAAAAAGGGAAAACAGTCACTGGATACTATCTCTCAAAAGACCGTGTCTATTGAAAAAAGATCTCATCCCAAGATCACTTCTGTGTCTACAACTCTTGAGTCTTCTCAAGACAAATCTGTTGCTCACTATACTAGGAGAACAAGGAGAAAGATTCATTTGTCACCTACACACACAGTGTCAAGTCCAACTAACATTATGCAGGTCTCTACAAATAATGCTATATCCATGTCAGTATCCGGCAAGAGAGATCTGGATCATGATTCTTCATGGGAAACTACATTGACATACAGACTGGCTATGGAACTTATTTCTCTGAAAGTGAAGCTTTCCAGGCCTGTTCTAGATTTTCTGATTGAAAGAGTTCCCACACTTTCATTTCCTGAAGAATATGGACTGTTACATCAAAGACTTGATTTAATGAAGACGTATTTCTATGTATCAGTCAGAAAGGAGTTACACAAGAAATTTGGACTTCCTAAGCATGTTGCACTTCAATCACTTCATGCATATCTATTTGACAAGGATGTCATTGTTGAAGATGCTTCAGCTCAAGGTGAACAAGAGGAGGTAGTTGATAGAGGGAAGCAGTCAACAGAAGATACTATTGCACTAGTGGTGAATAGTGGAATAGATCAGATCACAGTCACTGCAACACAAGAACCATCTAGTCAGAGGTTGGATGACTCAGGAACTGTGATGGATGATGCTGAAAGGTCTTCTGTGATGACTGAAATTGCAAATGAGAGACCCTATGATATGGGAGGAATGACTTTGATTGATTTTCCTGAAGATCAAACCAATATTGTTCTTTCAGAGTCTATCCACCTTGAGGGTGTGTCTCAGCAACCAACACTTAAAGATGGTGACATACTAGCTATGGTGTCTAATGAAGTATTACTGAAGACATCAGAGTCTAGTGTAAAACCTAAAAGTGGTATACTGGAGCCTGTAGTCTCTGGAAAGAAAGTAGATGTTTGTAAGGGTTCAGAGACTATATCAGCTCACTCCTTGGAGAAAACCTCAAGCCCCATGCCATATGAGGAACCCTCTCTCCATGTGAGTTCAGGTATAAAAACTTCTTCTAACCCCTATTTTTCTGTAGGTCATGAGAGCACTTATCCAAATTTGAGTGATACACATGAAAAGATGGATATAGATCCACACACAGAGAGGCTGGCTCCTGACCAGGCAAAAGAAGAGGTAGAAAGAGTGTTGACTTTAGATAGTCAAAGTGAGAATGGGGGTATGGATGATCAACTCCATAGTGAGGGAGAGAAATTAGGAAACCACCATCGTTTGATTTCTGGGATCAGGTTTTTCCTGAATCTTGGTCTGAAAATCTTGGTATGGATGCTGGTACTTATTCTTTTATCAAGATGTATGAGAAGCATGACTTAGCACATCACAATGCAAAACCAGAAGTTAAAGCTCAGAAACAGAAAGAAAGGCTTACAGGAATCATTAACAGAAGAGGTGAAAGGCTAAGACAAACTTCTACTCAACCAGTACCAGAAGATATTCCTAATGATCCTAGTATTCCTTTGTTTGTACTTCCAATATCAGCTAGATTTGAGACATCAACAATATCTGATCAATCTAAGGAGGAGTCAGGATTTGTAGATGTTAGTACACAGAATACTGTTGAAGGAAAGGATGATCATACTTCAACTCCAGATCAGAGAGATGAAGAAGTTTGTACTTCTACTCAAGTATTATTACTTGAATATCATTCTAAACATGCAACTTCTTCTACAAGGCTTGAAGATAAAGTTCTTTCTGCATCTAAATCTGAAGATACAACAAGCACTTCCAACATTGAAGTCAATTCTGAACTTCTTAAGGACATTCAGAAATCTCAAAGTGATATTAAATCGAGACTTCAAATTCTTGAAAATAACCAAGTCACTATTATGGACAATCAAGCAGTTCTGATAAATCTCATTTGTTCTGTTACTGAATCTCTTGGAATTAATGTTGCTGATGTCAAAAAGGGGGAGATAAAGACAATTAAAAAACAACAACAACAACAACAACAACAACAACAACAACAGACTGGGGGAGATAAACAGACTAGGACCAGAATCAAGGGTGACAGAGTTGGTAAATTTCATCATGGAAGTGGTAAAGGAAAAGAAGCATCAAATAGTTGAATTCTTTCTTCTAAGTACTAGATACATGTCTACATCTGAAGAATGAGGTACTTAACTTCATGATCTTAAATTCATAAATTCTATTCTGGTTGTATTGTTATATGTTTTGACATCTATAACTTAGATTTACGCTTCAGATTCTAAAGCATAAATAGGGGGAGATTGTTAGGAATAATTCATAAGTTGTGATGTTGAGAATAGAATTTTGCTAATATGTAAGAACCCCAAATTTTGGATATAATTAAAACTTTTTATTATGTACTGAGATAATGGTGAATAGTGATTACGACTACGATGTAACGATTGAGATAATGAATGAAAGGAATAGATTTGGATTCAAATGTTTTTATGCCATGAAGAATGCTAATGGTTGACAACTTAGGTAAGAATAATCTATCTCCTAGGGGAATAAGATATGGCAATTCCAAGCAGGAGAATATTCTCATGTCATCCGGATCGATAACGATTAGTCCAGTAGTTCCGTGAAAGGGTTAAGGACCGTCCGAGAAAGAACAAGGACATTGTCATAAATATAGGGAATAAAGGAAAAATAAAGAATGAATAGTTTTTTTGGTGGAAGTAAGAATATTATGAGACGACACTATATAGAAGTATTCGGAACGGATTTCTGAGTTCGTATTAGTGATCCAGGGGGAAAAAGAGTGTGTAAAAGCTGTCGGATTCTGAAAAATAGCATTTTTATTTTCCCCGAGATTTCCCTGGACACTGAAAGACCTAAGAGATTATTAAAAGGATTTAAGGAATATGGATCCGAGAGTTATTAAGAATGATGGAGTATAGTATTATAAATATTAAGAAGGTTTCCGGTAAAACCCTAACTAGAAATCCTTGGGATATTCTTTCGAACGGTCAATGAATTGAGCAATAACCGGACAACAGAGAAAGCAGAGAGCAAGGTGCATGCATAAGCAAGTAAGAAATATCTAGTAACCAAACTAGTACCAAGGAACTAGAACACTTAGAGATTAAACCAAGTACTTAGAATTCTTTACTATCTTACCACACAAAAACCAACACATGTCTCTTATAACACCTCATGCATGATATATTAGCTTTATTAAAGCTACTTTATGGTCTAGATATTATTTTAACATCAACAATAATTCATTTCATCACAATCAAACCAAGAGACAAGCCAAGCAAACACCACCACTCTCCATTTTCTTTCCATTCGACTTCTTGCATAATTCAAGATCCAAAGTCCAACTTCCAACCATTGTTAAATCTAAAGAAAATTAAGGTGAGTCCTATATTTCATCTTCAAATTCCATACCAATCTTGAGATATAAAATCAAGAAGATGATGATGAATAGTAACTTTTAAGTATTAACTTTGTGTTCTTGTTTTCTTTTGATTGATTCAAGTATACTAAGGATACTTAAGGATCATTCAAGGCTTAACAAGTGTTATTCACTCTCCAAGGAAGGTATAAAGCTCAAGAACCCTTAGTACTACTTTGAGTTTATTGATCTTTTTGGATGGATATATGATGGAGAGGTGTTAGTATGCTTAGATCCATGTATGCATAATTGGTTGTTATAGATATTTCAAACATGTTGGATTTGAGTTGTTCTTGAGATATCATGACTTAGAATAGATGAGAAACTTTAGGTCTTGAATTGGTTGTTGTTGGAGGATGATTTGATGATGATAAAAATTTGGAAAAGCGTGTAAACATTGCCGTCGTAATGCCGAATTTTCGATAATCTTTAAAAACCGTGCATCATAGTAGCATGAACTCACTGTCCAGGGTTGTATTTTGCCATGATAAGATAGATAATGTTCCAAGCTTCGTTTTTATATAAAGAACGTGTGAAACGGACTTACGGTTTAGGAGTTATGGCCGATATAGTAAAAGTAGTTCGAAACCGTAAACGAGAATTCGTAACTGAAATTGAACCCTCGTAAAATACGTAAGTCAGTGGCGAATCTTGGTAATTAAATACTAGAGGTAAAAAGGAAGGTGTGAGAGAAAAACACATATCAAACGGATCGTTTTCTGGTTTTATAAAAATGTTGGAATCGAAGTTAAACGCGAACGAACCCCTAAAAACCCGCTTGGTTATAACTTTGGTAAAACACTTAGAAAACGAACGATAAAACTCGAAGTATAATCTCGGTTCGTAATCGATCGACTTTAGAACTTATACGACTTAAGTATATACCGAGTGTGGGTACGATGACATGTTGTAATAACGAACAAATGTCGGATCGTATCAGTAATAAAAAGAGTTACACTAAAAGGTGTATAACGAGATAATTCGAAAACGTGTTTCGATTTAAGTGAAGTTATACTTAGACTTTTAAAACGTGTTAAGTGCTTAATCTCGAATGTTCTAATTGTTTATAGATCATCGAGCAGACCCAGGACACGCTATCTCCACCCACACCTGAGTACCAGGCAAGTGTTCAAACCTTTGAACCTGTTGTTGTGAAAATATATGTATATGATTTCTGTTTTACATATGCCATCGCATGCATGCCTGTTTCCAATTATATTGTGACTCTGGTTTTTGTGATACTTGTTCCCTGAATTGATATTGGCTTATAGACTAGATACGAATTATCAGTTATAAGCCGGATTATTTTGGTAAGACCCTTAGCGAAGCGCATATGATATTCATTCATAAATATAGACCGGGAGTCGGTATTTTGAGATATATAAATAGTCGTGGAAACCCGGAGGGATTCCAACGGTAGATTATTATTTATTTTGAGAAATATTATTCGAGTATTATCTCAGTCGAAAGATATTAAATGAATGTAGTTTCGAATATTCATTTAGAGTTGATTATTTAATGAATATTATTTTGATATTCATTGGAATTTTATTTATTAAATGAATATTACTTTCGAATATTCATTTAAGGTTTTATGTACTTGATGAATATTATTTTAAAATATCATTGGAAGTTCTATTTACTTAAGGAATATTATTTCGAATATTCCTTTAAAGTTTTGATTACTAAATGAATATTATTTGGATATTCATTAGAAGATTATTTATTAAATGAATGTTATTTAGATATTCATTTAGAAGATTAAATATTAGATGAAAATTATTTTCAAATATTCATTTAAGGTTTGACTTATTTATTGAATATTATTTTAAATATTTATTGGAGTTTAATTATTTAATGAATATTATTTCGAATATTCATTTAAGGAGGGATTTATTTAGTAAATAATTCCATATATTCATTCGAGGATTACTTACGAGCAATATTATGAGTTAATAATATTCCGTAATTATTATTGAGTAAATAAATATTCTTGGAATATTTATTTAATTCTTTTAAATTCTTTTTAAAATGATTTATATTATTCGGAGATTATCTTTCAGCTCAGATATTATGTAAAATATTTCGGAGTCTTTTTACGACTATTTTATCAAGGAAAGGTTCCCAACTCTTTATTTTTCATTTAAATCTATCTTAAAAGGATTTAAATGCTCGCTCAAACTTCCATATTATAGGGGAACCTACTTGAGCAATGTTATTTATCTTGTTGACTTCCCGGTCATAATTTATCCTTTTCACTCGCAACTTGGTTGCTATGGACTCATTAAGTCTGTGTGTACCTTCTCATCATTCGAGGGGTAAGATTGTTGGAACAAGTTGATATCCATTAACAAGCAAAAGCTTGGGAAATGTTGGTGAATTTTCCTTTCCGACTAGATACGACTACTTTGTGGAGTCTTATCAACAAGTATTTCACTTGGGGAAGGGAGGACAAACTCTACGTTTCAATGTTGTGGATTTATTCGAACTAGGAGTCGTGTGTAAGAGGCCGAGTCGCGCGGTCCATCACAAGGCCTAACCAGTGGCCAGGGAGTTACTATTAAGGCAATCTACAAGTGGAGCCGTCAGTTCTTCCTTCTACCGGTAGTAAACTATATTGGGCTGTACCATCCCCGACTGATCATCAGGGAGTGGGACAGCTGGCGCGTAATAACTCCAGTATTGGTTCATCTCCCAAATTGGGAATTCCCTGCAACACGTATCGAAGAGACTTCTTTCAGGTTGACGGTGTCTTCCGCAACACGTATCGAAGAGACTTCTTTCAGGTTGTAGGACTTCGAAAAATGTTAATAACTGGAATTGCAATATTTTCCTGCAAGTTCCTCTTTTATGATAAATGATGATATATGGCTTATCTTTGACATAGCAGATATTCCCACCTATATATGCATTTTGAGTTACCTCGTAACTTCATCGTTCATGTTATTCTGGCATCATTTCCGTAAATGCATGGCATATGGTTTGAAATATATTTTTGAACTGTTATATATTATCATTCAGTTACATATTATTGTTGGTGGGCTATTGCTCACCCTTGCTTTATTATTATATCACAACAACAGCTAGACCCGATGACTCGCACAAGGCGCACTCGATGCTGGCGAGAACGATGAGACTACCAGAGCCGAAGAGACAGCTATTGGTAGGATAGATTTATTCTTTCAGTACCAAGTGTATGGTCTAGTATGATGTGACGCCCCCAGATCCGGGGTCGGAGATCTAGGCGCTCACGGTCCATTTTCCATTAATAACATACCTGTTCTTGCACATAATATACATAACACAGCCATCGACCCCACAATAAACTCACACCACACTCACACACACAGGTTAGAGCCTCAGAAACGTCACACATTGATTAAACAGTAATAAAGTTATCAGAGTTATTACAGACCGAATTAAATAGTATTTATGCTACCAGCAACACTCCGATATGAAGCGAAGCTGGCGGCTTGAAAGTTGGTTACGATACACTGCCTTGCACAGGTCATGCTGATAAATAAAACGTACTAACAAAAGCTGCCAACCAATCCGGCTAATGGGGCCTACCAGTGGAATCTCAAGTGGAGGCTCGGGCCTAGTCACCTGCTTTCGAGCAGTCTGCCTGGGTCTTGCCATTTCGCCTAGCTGTTGTGTTTGTAAAGTTTGAAAACAAGCAAGAGTGAGCAACTATAGCTCAGCAAGAAATATATATATAAGATAAGCAATATACATCTCATATGATTGGCAGTTGATATATTTGTTTGTATCAATCAGTTATAAAATCACTTGTCATAGTTGATAAATCTCGAAGGTGCAACAATATGTGCCCTTGTTTTCAAAATAAACTTGCAGTTCTAGATACTGCATTGAATCAACATCTTTCTCATCAAAGTAGAACACTATCAGCAACTTGGCACAAAAGCCTAAGAAGCAGTGTCAAAGCATTTTTCCAAAATGGAGGAATGGGACTTAAAGAAAACATAAAAACCTAACAAAGATTGACGATGATCAGTCGCCACATCCAAGTCCAATAATCCGCGGGTCTTCTCTACCGGTAGAAGGATAGAAACTACATCCGTAACTATCCCTCGGGTGAAAACTACATCCGTAATCACCCTCGATGAAAACTACATCCGTAATCATCCTTCGGCAACACCTGGGCCGGAATAATAAGTGATGGACCGCCTGGCTCACGGCCGCTTACACATCCCGGGAATCGTTCGTCAACGGTTCCCACACCTGCCAGAGTCCCTTTTTCTTTTCTTTTAAAACTTGATTTTGATTGAAAGCAGAGTAGTTGAGGTCCGACATCAGTCGATCGATGATTCTTGAAATCATACAAGAAGCAGAATCTGACCGGGGGTTTTCGAAAATGTTTCGAGTTCGAAAGAGTTCGAATTTGAAAGAATTAAAAAGTATCTTGGATTAACTTGTCTTTAAATGATGAACAGTAATTAATAAATAATATTTTAAGATTTAATATTAATAATTAATAAAATAATTATTCGATAAAATAAACTCTCAATCCAAGATAGGGTTTCGAGTATTTACGAAGATATAATAATAGTTATTTGAATATACGATACCACCCGAATGACCCTTCGGGTTTTCGCAATATAGATACGATATAATAATATACCGCTCCCCGGTCAATAGTATATACGGACCGCTACGACCTCTATTGCTAGAGTCGTTGTCCGAAGAAAACATTTCAATATAATTTCAAGGGGTAAAAGCATACATGTACTTGTTCAATCTCAATTGCATCAATACTTCGATAAACATAGCATTTGATATCATTTGAAAACTACAAACACAACAGTAAAAGTCCTTGTATATGGATAAGTTTTGAAAAGTAAACTTGCCTTGGTTTGGTTGGGGTGGTCGAGCGTGCGAATTCGAACGATCTATACATAAACAATAATCGTTCGTTAGTACCTTAACAATTTCTCTCTAATTACGGGGTTTTAAGGGGGTACGAAATTAACTTAACGACTTCGTCTTATGACTCCCTAGCCCCACTATAGGTCCATGACATCACTTGTTTACGCTCGTCACTTACTCGACTTAATTTAGTTACCACGTTCGAACCATAACCACTAACCCTAGAATAATGTTCCACTAATCGACCTTTTTCCATTGCGCGAATTTTACTCTAGCATTTTTATAAAATCCAAAAATTCATATTTTAATCCAATTCCTTTTGGGTGGTCTTCACCACTGCATTACGTACATTCTCAAAGTTTTCCATGATCCCAAATATATTTTAAGGTGTTTAAACAAGGTTCACAAGGGGGTCACTTAATGCAGTCCATAGTCCAGAAACAAAATTCACTCCTCCGGCCATAACTAAAAATCCACACATCACCTAGCTATGAATCTTACATATCCAGAAACTACATTCAATTATCTTTCCAACAATATAAGGTAGGACATCAGGGGACATCATTTGGGTGTTCAAAATCGTGATACAACACAGATCAAAGTTCCTGGACAAACTCAGCAAGCTCAAATCACTTAGATCAACCATTTTTCATGCTTCCATAACAGAAACACCACTTAAAACACTTAGATCATGACTCATAACACTCATGGAGATATATATACTAACCATAGTCATAAAATTCACAATCTCAACATCAAAACCCAAGATCCATGCTATCCAATACATATACATTCAAGATAACCCCTAAAATACATGGATCTACTACCATACTATATGAACAACACATAACCAAGGGTGGTTTGAGATTTCATACCTTCTTGAGTAGCTAAGGACCTTGAATGAGCTTTACAACAACTAAGAATACTTGGATGAGCCCTCACACACCTTAATCCTTCAAGATCTAAAAGATAATAAACTTATGTTAACACTTTTCTAACTTTCAACAATTTATAACTCAAGAACCAATGGATGGAAGGCCATGTAATTGATACCATACCTCTAATATGATGCAAGGAAGCCCTAGGAAGGTTGTAGATGAAGAAATCTTGGAGAGAAAATCTCTCCCTCTCTCCCAAGGTGGTTCGGCCGAGAGCTTTACTAAAGGGGGGGGGTGTTTTTGCTTTTGTTTTGTTTGGAATGGTAAAAAATGCTAAGTATGATATGTATTATTGTGGTTAATAAAGAGTAGTCACATGTTGCCAAGTCTATAGCCTAGGTTGCCTCCATGCCCTATTGTCCCCTAAGTACACCATCCATCATGCTAGTCACTATTCACTTTTACTTTTATGTTTTCTAGTTCCTTTTTCTAACTAGCTAGTTACATGGCACTTGCATGTAATTCCTTTCCTTGTAATATTATTCTCCCACCAATGCTTGTTATTCAATCCTTACTTCGTATCGTAACTTAATTATTCTCTCGTAATAATATTTCGTCACGTAGAGATTTCCCCTATAATTCCTTAAGTACTTATTGTGTAAATCCTCGAATGTTCATAATTCCTCGTCATAACTCTTAATAAATTCTTTAATATTCTAACCATTCTCAAATCCCAAGTTTTATAAATATTACTAACAATAAGGCTCTTGCCTTCACAATCTCTCTGTATATCTTACATAATAAATGCAACAACGCAGTTTCTCAGACAATCAATTCTATAAATCAACAGGGATGACTAGAAAGGTTCCATAATGATAATGTCACAAGATATTAAATAAAAGGAAATATTACCAAAAATTAGGGTTCTTACATATGACTTATGTAAATGGATGTCAAAGAGTATGTATTTATATTGAAATTCTTTTGGATTGTAAGAACTCATAATGTGATTAATAAAATTTGATTGTTACTCTGATTTCATCTCTGGGACTATAACGGGTACGTTTTATATTGTTGTGTTGGGTCATAGAGATGTAATTTATTTTATGTTGAGGTAACTTCAAGTGTTGTGGACAGAATTGGAGACCGTAACGACCGGATCCCGGACCCCGGATCTGGGGGTGTTACAGAAGTAGTATCAGAGCGTATGTTATAAACCCCAGAGATGAGGCGACGTTAAAATAATAAATTCACTAAGATAATAAGAACTCTTGCCAAGTTCATAGTCGGACTACTTAATGTAGTGATGACATATAAAACCCTTATGGGAACTCTTAAGTATCATGATAGTAACTTAGCTCGATATCGTATCAACGAGGAAGGCGACAGACCTTGAGGCATACGAGCAGCAGCGCGATGATGCTTTATATGCTGAAGATCAGCGGGTAAATTCGATGGAGTACCCTACTGGAGACCCGGAAGAGGTTCCAGCAGATAATGAAAATCCTGTTAGGATAAGGAGCTTAACCTGAGGAATGAGGGCTGCAGCCAGAAAGACTGTGATGATTAAGACATGGTGCTCAGAAAAGTGAGCATAAAGAACTGAGCTATTAGCAAGAGAACTGAAGATTCATGTTGGATTCATAGCCGGACTACTGGATGTAGTACCAATAAGTAAGACGGATTGGAAGAATTACTCAAGATCTTATACGAAAATAGATGAGAATCCTTAGAGACTTTCATATTAACGAAGAAAGAGCTAGAGGGATGTATGATTATCAAAGACATCGATATAGGACGAGGAGCAGAGTCCCTAGGAATAGTTGAGAAAGAGGCAGTAAGTGCCATATCATTTGATAAATGAATTAGTATGAATATTGTCAGTAATAATTCGCCATGAGAAGGCAGATGTCATAGGTTATAATTTATAGAACCAAATTGAGGTTGATGAAGTTGTTTTATTCAGGAAAATGTCCATTTTATGAATGAATCGGTTAGAAAGTGAAAACATTGGGAAGTGACAGCATGATTGGATAAAGTTATATAAGGAAGTAGTAAGCAAGACAATGATCTCAGAACCTACCGGAAGATAAGACCAGTGAGTCAAGATGAACTCGTAATGAGACTATTGTCAGAAACTAAGTATAGGGTTAATTTAACTCAGTGAAATGATGAACCATAAATGTTAGATGCATATGATTCAGAGGAATATTAAATTCCTTCTTTTCTTTGAATGGATTATAGTAGTTATCTTAGGTTTACTCCGACGCGGAATTATAATGGATCAAGTAATACGATCAGCAGTTAAAGAGAAAAATGTGAGAAAATCTTCCTGGAGCTAAAAGATGAAATTGGTAATGACCAAGAGTTGGCATTGCTTAATGGAAAAAGGAGACTTTGTGCTTCCAACGACGCTTCGCATAAAGGATTAAAATGTGTGCTTGCACAGCACGACAAAGTACTTGCGGATGTGTTCGGACAGCACAGTTCACCAGGTTCGGATGGCCTTAGTAGTGCCAATTTTGTGGAACAACCAACTCCGACGGTAATGTTCCTTCTGAGACTAGTGGTTAGATAGACTGACATTTGGCAATATTGAATATCAGGACGTATAGGTATCAGGACGTTGTGACAGGTTTCAATTTGAAACTGTTGATTCCCTTCTAAGGGATGTATATAATTTGTTCCTCTCCAATGGTTAAACTTCCAATCTAATGACGATTATTTCGTAAATTATGGCTGCCTATGGTTCTACCTGCTTGGAGGTGCATAGAACCATTCTTCGGGTTTCGAAACTGGTCTCCTTAATTTTACCAGTAGGTGGATAGATTGACCAAAATTTCCCTGATTCTGGAAAGAAATCCGGAGAATTTTGGCAAACCTTGTCTTTCTGATTATCAGAGAACATCATTGAAAAGAATGGAAACTGGAGCGAACCCTGTGGATTGGGTAAGGTTGCTGTCATATGGGTTAGTAGACGGACCCTGAGTATTACAATCGATGGCAGAGATAAAATGATGAAGTGAGATTGGACGGAAATATGAAATGTAAGTAAGAAACCAGCCGGACTAAGAAACTCCGGGATTGACTTAAGTGAAAAGGCTGTTATGCCAGGAATTGTAAGCTTGCGTGGCACGCGGGATTGACAAGAATAGTTGAAAAGATAAAAGTAGAGGAAAGGTGGCCGGAGATGGGCCGAGTAGTCAATTAAGACTTATATGAAGTAAAGTTTTGGAAAGGTAGAAAGGTATCAAAGTAGGAGGCACTATGCCAGCAATTGCTAGAAAAGTAATGCTAATTAGTCAACCCCTAAAATCATATATTTTTATTTTAGTGTGGTCAGTTGAGGCCAAGTCACAAAGGATTATCAAGTGACTAGACTAGCAATGAAAGGACAAAGCAGGGTTGCTTCTAAGTAAGCACCGACTGCAAGGGCTTCTGATATAAAGGAAATATTAATGAGATCGTAGGAATCTTCTACTGAACCCTTTGCAACCCATGTTTGGATTGGGAATTTACTAGACTTTTTGGAATGGGGTCACCCGTACTAAAGTGATTCATGTGTATATGGTTGTCCAAGATTACGAGTAAAAATGGAAGTATAACGACTTGAGATGTATGATGTTAGGGTATTATAAATACCATGAATATATTATGACTAAGGGAAGTAAACAATGAAGGTTTATGAAGAGAGTATAGAAATGGTCAGAAATGGATCAGTATGCTGTAGAAATTTTGTCTAAGGCAAGAACCTTTGAGAAGAACGATAAGTACTAAGAGATTCACGTTGAACTCGACCAATATCTTCCAAAACATCCTTCCTACCATTACCAAGTTCTGTAAGAGAGCAGATAGGCATACGTTGCCTTTTGGAAGGCCAAATAGGCTGACAACTATCTGAAAGAAGAGGGTGGCATTAAGTTACCAATTGATTATGAAATGAGAACAGTTGAAAAGAGACCCTTATTAAGGATACATGACCTGATTGCTAATTATAGGATGCAAGAATTCCTTGGCAGTTGAATTAAGGATAGGATATCCATAAATTAAGACAAACCCTGGGGAATGCACAAGGGATGGCATTAACCATAATAACGACATTATGAATTCAGATGATATGAGTTGGACTTACTAAGGCAACAATGACCGGTAAGGATTATTAAAAAGAGTTCTGGAAAGAACATAGACAGAATTATTAAAGTATTTATCAATGACGTTTTGATATACCCTGTACCCAGAAAGTACAGGAGGAATGATAAGGATGACCTAAGAAACCTTACAAGGAATTATTATTATCAGGAAAGGCCAATGAGGTGGCCGACAGTCTAAGTATAAAGGAATAATTACAAATGTTCATACCGAAGAAACCAAATGATATTTGGAAAGACCTTGAAGGTCATATCAGAGTGGAGGAATTTACATTCCTTCTGATGATTGTGCAAGAATCGAGGTAATAATAGTTTAAGTAAAGATTCGATTCCTGATGGAGTCTTAAGCATATTACGTACCTTAGAAGGTCCCGTTTTGAGGCAAACCAGGACCATGATACAAAATTGACGAAGTAAACCGTTAAGTTTCCATTCTTTTATGGAAAATGCATGAGTGATAGTTTTGTCAACCGGACATAGCTGCGATGCTTGAAACTCTTCTGCAATTTTATCTACTTCATGTAATATCTACATCAAGTTCAGGAAGTGTTCCTCATGGATAAGGAATAGTGATTACCTTGTCTCCCTAAAGGATTGAAACCCGTATGGTTAGCTATTAACGCACTACGTAAGCAACAAGCGATGGTGATTCTTCCAAGAAAGTAGATGACAATGTAAAGATAAAGAAAGTGCTGCTATTGATAAGCTAAATGGCATGTTGATGAATGACAAGCAAGTTTGTGTTAGTGTACTTCTGCGCAAACAAGATAGAGAATATGAGGTTGATGATTCATGATGCTAAATGTATTCCCGAAGAAAGAATTAATGAGACTTAGAGAGAAGGGTAGTTGAGCCCGAGACTTATTAGGCCACCTGAGAGTTTAAAAGTGTTCGGAAGGTGGCATTCGAGCCAGTTTTACCCCCAAAGCTTATAGCACGATAGTGATACCAAAGCCACTGCGGATATCAATAGGGATAATAGTATAGGACTGAGTAAGAGCATAAGTCGGATAGTGTGTTGTACGAAAAGTAGCAACGTTGATGGAAAAAGAATAAAGTATGGATTGTAGCATTAGAAGATGTGCTGAGAAAGGGTAGAACGACTAAGAATTGACCGGGAAGCTAAAAAGTGAACGACAGGCAAACGACTCTTTGCTTCCTACCTGATTCTGGGACGGAATCCTTTTAAGGAGGGGAGACTGTAAGAACCACAAATTTTGGATATAATTAAAACTTTTTATTATGTACTGAGATAATGGTGAATAGTGATTACGACTACGATGTAACGATTGAGATAATGAATGAAAGGAATAGATTTGGATTCAAATGTTTTTATGCCATGAAGAATGCTAATGGTTGACAACTTAGGTAAGAATAATCTATCTCCTAGGGGAATAAGATATGGCAATTCCAAGCAGGAGAATATTCTAATGTCATCCGGATCGATAACGATTAGTCCAGTAGTTCCGTGAAAGGGTTAAGGACCGCCCGAGAAAGAACAAGAACATTGTCATAAATATAGGGAATAAAGGAAGAATAAAGAATGAATAGTGTTTTTGGTGGAAGTAAGAATATTATGAGACGACACTATACAGAAGTATTCGGAACGGATTTCTGAGTTCGTATTAGTGATCCAGGGGGGAAAAAGAGTGTATGTAAAAGCTGTCGGATTCTGAAAAATAGCACTTTTATTTTCCCCGAGATTTCCCTGGACACTGAAAGACCTAAGAGATTATTAAAAGGATTTAAGGAATATGGATCCGAGAGTTATTAAGAATGATGGAGTATAGTATTATAAATATTAAGAAGGTTTCCAGTAAAACCATAACTAGAAATCCTTGGGATATTCTTTCGAACGGTCAATGAATTGAGCAATAACCGGACAAAAGAGCAAGCAGAGAGCAAGGTTCATGCATGAGCAAGTAAGAAATATCTAGTAACCAAACTAGTACCAAGGAACTAGAACACTTAGAGATTAAACCAAGTACTTAGCATTCTTTACTATCTTACCACACAAAAACCAACCCATGTCTCTTATAACACCTCATGCATGACATATTAGCTTTATTAAAGCTACTTTCTGGTCTAGATATTATTTTAACATCAACAATAATTCATTTCATCACAATCAAACCAAGAGACAAGCCAAGCAAACACCACCACTCTCCATTTTCTTTCCATTCGACTTCTTGCATAATTCAAGATCCAAAGTCCAACTTCCAACCATTGTTAAATCTCAAGAAAATTAAGGTGAGTCCTATATTTCATAACTAAGATATCCTATGAATTTCATCTTCAAATTCCATACCAATCTTGAGATATAAAATCAAGAAGATGATGATGAATAGTAACTTTTAAGTATTAACTTTGTGTTCTTGTTTTCTTTTGATTGATTCAAGTATACTAAGGCTACTTAAGGATCATTCAAGGCTTAACAAGTGTTATTCACTCTCCAAGGAAGGTATAAAGCTCAAGAACCCTTAGTACTACTTTGAGTTTATGGATCTTTTTGGATGGATATATGATGGAGAGGTGTTAGTATGCTTAGATCCATGTATGCATAATTGGTTGTTATTGATATTTCATACTTGTTGGATTTGAGTTGTTCTTGAGATATCATGACTTAGAATAGATGAGAAACTTTAGGTCTTGAATTGGTTGTTGTTGGAGGATGATTTGATGATGATAAAAATTTGGAAAAGCGTGTAAACATTGCCGTCGTAATGCCGAATTTTTGATAATCTTTAAAAACCGTGCATCACAGTAGCATGAACTCACTGTCCAGGGTTGTATTTTTCCATGATAAGATAGATAATGTTCCAAGCTTCGTTTTGATATAAAGAACGTGTGAAACGGACTTACGGTTTAGGAGTTATGGCCGATATACTAAAAGTAGTTCGAAACCGTAAACGAGAATTCGTAACTGAAATTGAACCCTCGTAAAATACGTAAGTCAGTGGCGAATCTTGGTAATTAAATACTAGAGGTAAAAAGGAAGGTGTGAGAGAAAACCACATATCAAACGGATCGTTTTCCGGTTTTATAAAAATGTTGGAATCGAAGTTAAACGCGAACGAACCCCTAAAAACCCGCTTGGTTATAACTTTGGTAAAACACTTAGAAAACGAACGATAAAACTCGAAGTATAATCTCGGTTCGTAATCGATCGACTTTAGAACTTATATGACTTAAGTATATACCGAGTGTGGGTACGATGACATGTTGTAATAATGAAAAAATGTCGGATCGTATCAGTAATAAAAAGAGTTACACTAAAAGGTGTATAACGAGATAATTCGAAAACGTGTTTCGATTTAAGTGAAGTTATACTTAGACTTTTAAAACGTGTTAAGTGGTTAATCTCGAATGTTCTAATTGTTTATAGATCATCGAGCAGACCCAGGACACGCTATCTCCACCCACACCTGAGTACCAGGCAAGTGTTCAAACCTTTGAACCTGTTGTTGTGATAATATATGTATATGATTTCTGTTTTACATATGCCATCGCATGCATGCCTGTTTCCAATTATATTGTGACTCTGGTTTTTGTGATACTTGTTCCCTGAATTGATATTGGCTTATAGACTAGATACGAATTATCCGTTATAAGCCGGATTGTTTTGGTAAGACCCTTAGCGAAGGGCATATGATATTCATTCTTAAATATAGACCGGGAGTCGGTATTTTGAGATATATAAATAGTCGTGGAAACCCGGAGGGATTCCAACGGCAGATTATTATTTATTTTGAGGAATGTTATTCGAGTATTATCTCAGTCAAGAGATATTAAATGAATGTAGTTTCGAATATTCATTTAGAGTTGATTATTTAATGAATATTATTTTGATATTCATTGGAATTTTATTTATTAAATGAATATTACTTTCGAATATTCATTTAAGGTTTTATGTACTTGATGAATATTATTTTAAAATATTCATTGGAAGTTCTGTTTACTTAAGGGATATTATTTCGAATATTCCTTTAAAGTTTTGATTACTAAATGAATATTATTTGGATATTCATTTAGAAGATTATTTATTAAATGAATGTTATTTGGATATTCATTTAGAAGATTAAATATTAGATGAACATTATTTTCAAATATTCATTTAAGGTTTGACTTATTTATTGAATATTATTTTAAATATTTATTGGAGTTTAATTATTTAATGAATATTATTTCGAATATTCATTTAAGGAGGGATTTATTTAGTAAATAATTCCATATATTCATTCGAGGATTACTTACGAGCAATATTATGAGTTAATGATATTCCGTAATTATTATTGAGTAAATAAATATTCTTGGAATATTTATTTAATTCTTTTAAATTCTTTTTAAAATGATTTATATTATTCGGAGATTATCTTTCACCTCAGATATTATGTAAAATATTTCGGAGTCTTTTTACGACTATTTTATCAAGGAAAGGTTCCCAACTCTTTATTTTTCATTTAAGTCTATCTTAAAAGGATTTAAATGCTCGCTCAAACTTCCATATTATAGGGGAACCTACTTGAGCAATGTAATTTATCTTGTTGACTTCCCGGTCATAATTTATCCTTTTCACTCGCAACTTGGTTGCTGTGGACTCATTAAGTCTGTGTGTACCTTCTCATCATTCGAGGGGTAAGATTGTTGGAACAAGTTGATATCCATTAACAAGCAAAAGCTTGGGAAATGTTGGTGAATTTTCCTTTCCAACTAGATACGACTACTTTGTGGGGTCTTATTAACAAGTATTTCACTTGGGGAAGGGAGGACAAACTCTACGTTTCAATGCTATGGATTTATTCGAACTAGGAGTCGTGTGTAAGAGGCCGAGTCGCGCGGTCCATCACAAGGCCTAACCAGTGGCCAGGGAGTTACTATTAAGGCAATGTACAAGTGGAGCCGTTAGTTCTTCCTTCTACCGGTAGTAAACTATATTGGGCTGTACCATCCCCGACTGATCATCAGGGAGTGGGACAGCTGGCGCATAATAACTCCAGTATTGGTTCATCTCCCAAATTGGGAATTCCCTGCAACACGTATCGAAGAGACTCCTTTCAGGTTGACTGTGTCTTCCGCAACACGTATCGAAGAGACTTCTTTCAGGTTGTAGGACTTCCAAAAATGTTAATAACTAGAATTGCAATATTTTCCTGCAAGTTCCTCTTTTATGATAAATGATAATATCTGGCTTATCTTTGACATAGCAGATATTCCCACCTATATATGCATTTTGAGTTACCTCGTAACTTCATCGTTCATGTTATTCTGGCATCATTTCCGTAAATGCATGGCATATGGTTTGAAAGATACTTTTGAACTGTTATATATTATCATTCAGTTATATATTATTGTTGGTGGGCTATTGCTCACCCTTGCTTTATTATTATATCACAACAACAGCTAGACCAGATGACTCGCACAAGGCGCACTCGACACTGGCGAGAACGATGAGACTACCAGAGCCGAAGAGATAGCTATTGGTAGGATAGATTTATTCTTTCAGTACCAAGTGTATGGTCTAGTATGACTTATGTAAATGGATGGCAAAGAGTATGTATTTATATTGAAATTATTTTGGATTGTAAGAACTCATAATGTGATTAATAAAATTTGATTGTTACTCTGATTTCATCCCTGGGACTATAACGGGTATGTTTTATATTGTTGTGTTGGGTCATAGAGATGTAATTTATTTTATGTTGAGGTAACTTCAAGTGTTGTGGACAGAATTGGAGACCATAACGACCGGATCCTGGACCCCGGATCTGGGGGTGTTACATAATACTTATTGTATATCCTGATCTTATAAAGGATTTAGCACTTTGTATAGGATATATGTGTTAGACAGTAATCTGTAGAGTTTAGTCAGGAACAGTGTGTCAGAGACTACATTTCAGGAACTAAGAGCAGATCCTGATACAGCAAGTCAGATCCTGATCAAATACTGATGGGATGATCAGATCCTGATGCAATGGGAAATCCTGATATCAGTCGTGTTACTAATGATGTCATTATGGATGCTACAGAAACTGGCAAGTGATATAAAACAGGATCGTTGTTTTGAAAAACAAGCAAGATGATATCGTGAAGGAAACGAATTCTCTATTGATGGAAACTATCAACTGGACGGCAGAACATTGTCATAGATAGATTATAATTCTGTTATTAGTTGATAGTTAACATTATAAATACTCTCTCAATATTATTGTAAAAAGAGCGGAATTGAGAATTATATACGCCTGGGGAGTACGGTCGCAAGACCGAAACGGGCTTGGGGATGATCTAAAACGATTCTACATGAGTTCGAGGGAAGACCCCAGAACCCGATCTACAGCCGAATAGCAAGTCGTATGTAAGCATACAAACGGACCGTATTGAAGAGGTTCCTGAGACACAGCATGGAAGAGTCACAATATTAAGAAACGAGGTCCAAGAATGAAGAAGGGGTAGAATTACTGAATGAATACGAGCTGTGGCTAATACCCGAGGCATAAAAGAAGCATTTTCTACGGGGTCCCGAAACCACCAGCCACCCCGACTTAAGTGTAACTTCGCCTACTTAGTGGAAAAAAAAATTGGAAAAAGCAGTCTGCTCTTTAACAAGATTCTCTCTTGTTTCGGAGAAATAAGTGGCTCACCAAAGATCGGCTCACAGATGGGTGTGAGCTGGGCAATGAATATCTCTGTCTACCTTTCTTGCTTGTTTAGTAAAGTCTCGCAGCTCTTCTCCCTTGGTGGATAAGGGCGAGTTCATCCGCACTCTTATGCAAGAAATCTCTTTGAATCACTTTACTTTCTTCTTTCGAACTAAGGTCAGAATGCCTCTTCAAGAAAGCTTTGCTTGGTAGGCGCTGCCTACTAACTCTTCTCGGCTTCAGAAGGACCGAAGGTTGCACCATGATTTGACCCGAAGAAAGCATAGTTAAATATCCCATTCACTCTAGTCATAAAGGATCGTAGGCGATCTAAGGTTACCGACTCTCCGACCCCATTTCGATCTGCTTACTTGCACTCATATGCAAGAGTGTCCCACACTCCTTTTTCCTTCTCGCGAACCACGGGAGCGCCTAGCGCCCAGAGGAGGTCCTGCTATACCCAAACCTACCTTACTATACTATGAGTAAGGATGCTCGTCCATGAGGAGCATGCCAAGCGAGAAAAGCACCTGGAACAGGGCTAGCCTGACAAGCAATAATAAGCACTCCAACATCGGAACTTTCTATTAGTAACTGTTAACGTCATCACGGTGGGGTCTTCGACTGGGGTGAAGTCGTAACAAGGTAGCCGTAGGGGAACAGGCTTTCTTACTTTTCTGCCTTTCAGGTTAGTAACAGGCTTTACGGACAAGACAGGAGGAAAAAGCTCAAAGCAAAAGAAGCATGTCCAAAAGTTTTGACCTAGTTCAGCTACTCGAGGGCAAATTTGCTGCTTTCTTTTCCCTCAGTGCCGCAAGTGTGTCCACACCCCCCAAACTTACTTAACGAGGAACCCGTTCTCGCGAACAAACACAACCCCGAATGGTAAGAACCTTTGAGGCATGGGGAAGAAACAGGCCAGCCTCCAATCTTGCATACTTTTAAGATAAATTACTTTTTCTTTCCCAAGCTAACACGGAAGCGATGAGAGCATGCCCGCTCTCGCCGGCTAACACCGTACTCGCGTGATCAATCGATGGGCGGGGGAATTGCGTGAATGACGAGACCGGCCTAACCTAAAGTAAAGGCGTTTCAGTTCGCTAAGTTTGAAAAGTCCAAAGAGCGCAGACTAGCCACCTGCTTCCCAACGACTATGACTCTCGCTGACAGGATTGTGAGACCACACCACTGGAACAAGGAAGAGGCAGAACGAGGAGAGAGCCCGACAATCATACCGCCGGTAGAAGCGATTTGCCGCTTCCGCCTTTCTAGGCTTCACAATAGCTCGTCAGTCCTGCTCGTGAGATCTTCGACGTCAGAGAGTTTTTATCGAATTAGGCTTCAGCTCCAGCTCTAGCTTAGGCCTTAGCTGTTGAACTCTTTTTGGACCTTTGAGTTACCATATAATATATTTGTTGTTTTTGGCATCTCTCGCGGTAACAGTGATGAGCTGTTGAGCGAAAGACGTTAGGGCTTGGAGCACACTCGATTGAACTCACACAGGGAGCAGTCTTACCCAACAACGGTGTTACAGGACGTCGACTCCGGAGCCTCGCGGGTATATTATAAAACAAAAATGACAAGGCGATAATGTCTTACGATCTGGAGATCCCCGCGGAGACTAGAGTCTGAATCACTACCATCACTAGTCTCTAAACGAGGCGTAGTTTCAGAGTCTGAATGATTGCCTGAGCAGCTCTGAAAAGCGAGGCCTACTTAAAAGGTGCATATCGTGTGAAGCTCTGTATAAGGTTTGTATTCGAGAGTTCGAAACAAACAGAGAGAGAGATTTATATTGTAAGCAGCTGCTAAAGGTATTGTACACCTTTGGTAGAGTTTGTATTTGATTTATTTTAATATAAACAAAGTTTGATTCATTCGTTATTCGTTGTTCTTGTTCATCTAATCAAGCAAAATCAGACACGATTATATAACTTGTATTCAACCCCCCTTCTACAAGTTATTCGAGTTAACAAAACTGAACTCAGTAAACAATTACTACCAAGTCTGACTATAACGCCCTAGAAAAATATTGTATTTATTATTTAATTATTTATTATTAATGTGGTTAATAGGGTGTGAAATTTTTTTAGGTTAAATATATGTGACATCATGTTTACATGTTTATATAGTGATGGATGTGCGATGTGAGTCCGTTATTTTTATTTCAATTTTCATGATTAAAATCTATTTTAATTATGCATTATTGATCTTTAGAAATTTTATAAAATCATCGGAGTATTTAAAAATCCCAAAATCTTTTACGATATCATATTTGTAGATTTATTTAGTTTTTTAAAATTATTGGGTGAATTATTTGAGTGTTTCGGTATTTTTAAAATGATTTTAAGAGTTCAGTTTATTTAAATGATCAAAACTTGTAAAATTCATATTTAATTCGTTTTTGATCCTAAAAATATTTTAAAAATATGGGGAGATAGGTAATATCATTCTCTAAAATTTAAAAATATTATCTTAATTTCTATGAGCTGTTTCAGAGTATTTTATTATTTATTAATGAGGGAAATATTGATTTTATAAAACAAAATCAATTCATACAAATATTAAAACCTATTTCTACCCTTATCCCACCCCATTCCCCTATTTTTTCTAGAAAAGCCGAGACCATTTCCCTTTCCTTTCAATCGCTCTCTACTCCTCCCTTAAGCTCTCCCTTGTTCTTCTTCTTTTATTAAAATCAAACCCCTAATTATATGGATTTTCTTCACCACTCCTTAAGTGTTAGTAGCCAAAACACTTTTCTTTTAACCCTCTATCTATATATATGTAAGATTCTGAGTTTTAAGTATTTCTTTGAATTAGTTGCTTTCGAAAAATTAGGATTTTTAGATGTTAACTGTATGTAGTGGGTGATGGTGCTAGTGGGAGTTCATTCTCAAGGCAACCCACGATTTTTGGGGCTCCTTGATGAAGGACTCGACCTCGGAAATGACCCAATGGGAGCAACTGGTCTTGTTTTGTATATGCAGGGCTTAAGTATATGAGTAAGTTGTATGAAATATAGAGTTGTATGTAGTTGTTTTAAGAATTCTGAATGTTAAATGTTATGGGTGTTGATGAGTTATATGTAAGCATTGTATTGTTATTGTTTTGAAGGGTTGATGTGGGTGTTAAGGTGGAAGGGTTTGGTGATGATGGGAGGAGCAGAGAGAGAGAGATATGAGAAGAGAGAATTTGAGAGTTAAATAAGGAAAAGAGGAAGAAGGAAGTGGGTGTGTACATATGTAAGTGTGTACGTGAGGTTCGAGTAGGCCTGGTAGTTTGTGTTTAGGTGGTGCCGTATTGCAAGATTGAAAAAGAGAACAGAGAGGGAAAGGGATTGTGTGGTCGTGGGCTGTATTTTTTGAAGGGAAGCAGGAGTTGGCGTGGTGTGTGATTGTGTTGAATTTTATGTTTGTATGTTGAAGTGGTGAACGAATAAGAGCTGGAGTGGTATTAGTGTGCCCATGGGTGTGTGTTTATGGTGCAAAAAAAAAAAAAGAAAAGCTGAGAGAGACAGCTGACTAAAGGGTGGGGAAGCCACCACCTTTGTGTAAGACTATATTTTTATTTTATTATTGAATGTTTTGAGTAAATTTTGGGAATTTTAGTTGATAATTGGAGAAGAGTTTGTGTTTGAGAATTTGTGGATAAATTGAGAAAATGACATAGTATTTGATTAGTTTATTAGGTGATGAAATGGATTTTGGGATGTTAGTTTAAAAAATTTGGTAAAATGAATAAAAGATGGGACTTGGGATGATTTTATAAAATAGTAGTGAAGTTGGATTTTGGAATTTATGATTTTATTTGGCTAGAGGATTTTATGAGGAACATTATGGTAATATTTGGATAAATTTATGAGAAGTGGAAATGGAGATATGAATTTTATTCTAAGATTAGAATAAAATGATTTATTAAGTTATTTTGTGGAATTTGGAGACTTGGTTGAATTATATTAAATAATGGACATGGTGAAAAATTATGAAATTTGGTTATTAAATCTAGGAGGAAATGTAGTAATTTTTAAGATATTTAGGAGTGGTAGGAGTAATCGGATGAATTAGTTATTAAATTCGGAAAATGATTAAAATGTAAACTTTGAGGAATTCTTATAAATGGTGGGAGGTTTGATTTTGGAGGAATTAATTTTATTTGGCTTTGGGATAATATTAGAAGGTTTATGGAGAATTTTATTTTGATTAATGATGAAGATCAATGGAGTTATGGATTTTACTAGAAAATGGAGTATTTAATGGTCATTTCTAAGGAGCCAAGAGTATTTTAATTAATTAAAATACTTCATAAACTCGGAAATTTACGTATAATATATGGACACGACTGTATCGAGATGTACTATCTACTCAGATGGATTTCATTCAGAGATTCTGAAGAGAATACCCTATTTTAAAGGAGAGAACAAATTAAAATGTTAGTTATCGACGACAACAATTTTAATTTGGATATTCACTATGTTAGTTGTCTATATTACATAGATATTGATTCGATAATTCTTAATTGAAGCATGGTTAATACGTTCGAGTTGATTTTATAAGCGTTTATAGAATATTAAAATTGTCGTCTGGAGACTGAAGTCTTGTCTTATGTTTGATATTGAAGTTGACGCGCGGGCTCGATATCGGCGGATCAGACTCGTGACAACCGCAAGAGCAATAAACCGAAGAATGGTTATAATAGAAGATTGTGATGCCATAAGATAGAAGAAGAAAGTAGTATTACTGCGACGTTACATAATAGCTAAGGACCAGAGGCAAGTGACTATATCCTTTCACTTATTGTTCAAGTGAAATACTTTGTGCAACTATTATGTTGATGATTTGATTATTCCCCAAATTTTCCTTGCAAGTATACTATCCCTCACCTATCATTCAAGTGATGTAAAACTGTTTTTGTTATTTGTACGATGTTCTTTCAAATTATTTTGCTTGTGTTTATACCCTTCCTTTTGTTCCAAGTGACTCGAACTCTGTATTGAAATTCAGATTGCTTGAACTGCTTATGAATTTTCGTTTAAATTTTTATATCTTACTGTTACTCCTTTTTAATTATTGTTGAACCTTTTATACCTTATTGTTTCTTATAAATTAATATTGAAACACCCGTACCTTGCTCACCCTTATGAATCATTATTTAAATTTATGTACCCTATCATTTACCCTGTTTCTTGTTAATCCATAAACCTTGACCTATAATTTATGCCTTGCTTAATCTTAATCTTTTCCTTATGCTTATTCCTTTAAACCATACCAGCAAAACCAGATTTCATAACCTTTGAATTAAATTCTAGAGCCTAACCCTTGTTTTATTCTTTATTAACCAACGACTCTTTATTGTTTATAACCAATGCATTACTCAAATCTTTCCTTGAATTTCAGATTCCTTTATTCCAGGATTATCACATAAATTGCTGTTAAATTTCTAGAATCCTAACAATTACTTTGCTCCTAAATTGATAGATGTTTCCTTGTTGATATATGATTCTATCTTGCCGAACCTTGCCATGTTTAGGTTAATCTTATTACTTTGCTGATTATGATTCCCTATATCAATTGCTTCCATGATTCTGAATCTTTTAATGCTGCTCCCTAAAATGGTTTAATTAATTAAAGATGTTTTGTTTTAAAAATTCCTTATACTGGGTTGATCTGTTATCAGTGAGTTTAAGGACTGAAAAGTGAAATATTTTAAATCATTAATAATAAATTTATTTATAAATTGAAAAAGCGTAAGAGGCTAGGGTGGTCCTAGTCCAGCACTTTTATATAGCGTAAGAGGCTAGGGTGGTCCTAGTCCAGCATTAAAGGCCAATGTGTTGCCTACTTGGGAACCCAATTTCAAAGGAATGGGACTTTACGTGGCTGATCACCCGTATTGTCCATAATCAGGAGAATAATAAAAATCAACTTAAGTGTTTTTAAAAAGTTTTATGAAAAATATGTTTCAAAGATGAAAGGGTTTTAAAGGAAGGAATGTTTTGATAGAATTTATATATATATTCCAAGGTAAATTGTTTCTTGTTTCGAAATTGTGGATATCAGAGTTAGTCATTTTCTACAGGATAAAATTTGGAACTCAGTAAAATAATGGGATTAAGGATGGATAGAAGTTTCCCAGTTATTCCCTTCGCAAGTAACATTGTACGTTGAAAGTGGAGTAAGAATGATTGGGGAATTTCTTGACATTCTTTTTCTCAAAGTTTTATCTGAGATCGTATAGTTGAAGAAAATGGAAAAGTTTTACTCTGTGATTGAAATTGAATGATCTCTTGAGACAAATTATTCTTTGATATTGTTCATCAACGAATTATCGTAATATCATTGCTTCACTATATTAACTTGTTGAGCGTTCTTTGGCTCACTCTTGCTTTGTTTTTACCTAACCCTTTGCAGTTAGGTTTAAAGATGATCTACCTACATTTCCTTTTGAACGAGAGCGATGAGGCACTCTATTCAGGACAGATTTCAGAGCTAGCGCGGACAAGCACGGATTCGGTATGAGCTTAAGATTAGATGATACAGTGGTTGAGATTAGATTAGAAATAGAAGTTGTAAAAATTTGTATAGTATAGTTTCTTGTTTCATATCATAACCTGGAATCGATCCTTGGAGAGGAATCATTGGTGTATTAAGTTTTATTTGTATTTGTTAAATTGGAATTTGGATTGGGTTGTATTACAGGTGGATAGTCCGATTTACGAATACTTCATGCCGAAATTTTTTAAAATTCCCCTGTATCAAAGTCTATTTTATTATAAAAAGTATATTTTCAATTTTGGGAAGTCGGGGTGTTACACTGACTTTTCAAGCAAGCTCGAGACGAATAGTGCAATCCAAATTAACCTTTCATTTAATGTTAGGCACACTGATAGCCATTACTCAAGTCTACGCAACTAAACTAACTATAAAACATCTACATAGTTCCCAACAGATAACAAGCTTTTTCTAAAAATATTCATACTAAATAACTAGGGGAGTACAACAAAAACCTATCAACCACCTGTATAACAAATACATATTCAGAAACTGCAGTTGTGAAATACTGGGGAATTAAATGCACACTATAACTCAACTGGATGCTGGAACTGTCTCGTGCATCAATTACCTTTTCCAGTAATAACAACTAGCAAAATTAACCAGAACATATTCATATTAGACATAGCAAAATTATTCAATAGATATAGATACATAAAGAGAGGTAAGAAACTTATAAATCTCTGGCACATAATAATAATAATAATAATAATAATAATAATAATAATAATAATAATAATAATAATAATAATAATAATAATAATAATAATAATAATAATAATAATAATAACAATAATAATAATAATAATAATAAAACATGAAAATAGTACCAAACTAATCCTCAAAATAAACTATAATAATAATGATTGTTGACGCTCTTGCTCTTGAAACACACCACAAACTGATCACATGCTACTATCATGTTTTCATCTTACATTACTGATCAGAGAAGACCAGTAGCCATTAGGAAGTCAATGTAATTAAGTTTAGAACTTATATTAATTTTAAGTTATATCTCACTTCAATTAACCTAAAGGTCTTGCACTTTTTTCTATGTTGGCATGTAGGATGTTATCCAAGAACAAATCCTCCGCATTTGAATTTTGTCACCTGTAAAATCCATTTATATACTGGTTAGCATTGATACGCTTTAGCGAATATTAAAACTCTCCCTCTGTTTCACGTCATTACTTTCAACATTGAGTATGAGACAATTAACGGTGTTTGATCATTAATATGTAATAGATCACGACATAAAAGAAAAACTAACTGACCTGAGCTACAAGAGGAGGAATCTCCAGTATGTTTTTAGCCCCAGAAACATTATAAACTAACTTTCTAAGAGTGACAGGATCCGGCTTTGTATTGTCACCAATCACCTCTACAGCACTCTCATTTCCTTTCTCGTGTATATGTTAGGAACAATTACTGCAATGGACTTGAAGCAGTAAATTTTACGAACAACACACAGACATTCATACAAGCTCATATAATGGACAAACCAGACGTAAAATGCAACAAACCTCAATTGAATTGCTGCTGAATCGAACAAATAATGATATACCTGATGAAGCCTGACCCGAAATACTTTGGTATTGAAGCGTACCATGAAAACTGAAACCATCGTTTTGAGAGATGAGATCCCACAAAGAATTAGTTTAGGTACAAGTCGTAGCAAAGGGGAGATAGGGTTGTAAAAGAAAGAAATGCAAAGGAAATATCAAGACCAACACTTTCAGTTGCTTTTGATAACTCTACTACAATATCTCTCGAACCGTTGAAACGAAATACAAGTACAAATTAAACATACAGAGAGACTAAGAGAGACATAGTAGGAGAGGGAGAGAGGAGGAGAGAACAAATCGAGAGATAGAGAGAGGGAAATATACAAATACAATTACAAATCGAAAACATAGAGAGAGAGAGAGAGAGAGAGAGAGAGAGATACAAATATAAGTACAAATCGAAGAACTTTTATTGATATGGATCACTCCACGAATAAAGAAAATAAGAAGAAAAGGTATTTCAAAAGAACACGATCAATCCAGAAACGTGAACTTTGAATCTCAAATAACTTAGATCAATCCAGAAACTAAGTAATTTGAATCTAACCTTCAAAACAATCCAGTAATTGAAGTTTAGAGAAAAGAAAAACTAATCATAGTTTATCTCAAAACAAAAGTTTATATCATTCATTATCTACTTTAAAACATTACATGATATAGGTATTTATAGGCTTAGATAATAACCTATACCCAACAGGAATCCATGAGAAATCCAATACCAGCTTGAAGATTAGCCAATATCTGAATCCTTCCAGGAAACACATTTAAATACCCAATCCAAATAGAAAACAGATAAAAACAGATAAAACAGAATCCAAATAGGAAAATAAAACCCTAACTGCTTAAAACAAGAAAAACCCTTTCAAGTGAAAGGTAAAAACTTGCAAGCAAAATATCTACTTAATAATTATATAATAATCAGCCCATGTTAGTTATTGAGCTGAGTGTCAAAGCTTTATTTGTCCCTCCATCATTCCTTGTTGTCCAAGTAAGCTTTGTGACCCATGCTTGTCTCTTGCCCATGTCAAAGCCCATTGTATTGAGTAGTAGATTGATAGGTGATCAACTAAAGTTCCTTTCGAATTCACATCATTCTCCCCCTCGTCAAAATAATTTGTCCTCAAATTCACGTCATCAAAGTATGGAGAAAGGTCACCCACATTAAAAGTTGCACTAACACCTCCATAGTCACTTGGCAGATCTATCTTGTAACCGCTATCTCCGTAAGCATCAAGTACTTCAAATGGACCATCTTCCCTTGGCATAAGTTTGTTCTTCCTTTCGCTTGGAAACCTCTTTTTCCTCAAATGAACCCAAACAAGATCGCCGGGCTTGAAAATAGGTTGTTTACGCCTCTTATTAGCTCGTTCCCTATAAATACGTTCATCTTCTCAATCCTCTCTTTTACTTGCTCACAAGTCTTTTAAAACACCTCCAAACGTTTCTTTGCGTCAACGTGAATATCATTTTTGTGTAATGAAAGTAAATCAATCGGAAGAAATGGATTTATACCATAAACCACCTCAAAGGAGAACGAGAAGTAGTAGAAGAATGAGAGCGATTGTAAACGAATACTGCATGACACAACTTTACATCCCAATCTTTTTTAGTCTTACTTACTAAACCACGGAGTAAGGTACCCAAAGTCCTATTAGTGACCTCAGTTTGTCCATCTGTTTGAGGGTGATGAGATGTGCAAACATCAACTTAGTTCCAAGCCATCGCCACAAACACTTCCAAAAGTGACTCAAAAACTTTGAATCTCGATCTGACACAGTGCTTCTTGGAATACCATGCAAGCGAACAATCTTCTTAAAATAGGGATCAGTAACATGTTGTGCATCATCTGTCTTATTCATAGCAATAAAGTGAGCCATCTTCGAAAAATGATCAACTACAACCATGATAGAATCTTTCCCTCATTGTGTTCTTGGCAAACCAATGATAAAATCCATACTCACACTATCCCAAGGAATTTCAACAACTGGAAGTGGAGTATATAAACCCTTAGAAAATGTACTTTTGGCCTTTTGACAAGTTGCACATCTTGAAACCACATATTGGACATCTCTAATCATTCTTGGCCAGAAAAAACTTTCATTCAACAAATCCATTGTCTTATGCACCCCAAAGTGACCAGAAATAGCACCACTATGCACTTCACGAACTAGTAACTCGCGCACACCACATTTAGGATTACAAAGCTTATTCCCCTTAAACAGAAACCCATCTTGAATGGTATAATTGCGAGTTGGAGACTTGAATTCCTGTGCAAAATCATCATCAGATTCATATAAACCTTTAATATGCTCAAAACCAATAACTCGAGCATCAACAATAGCCAACAAATATGCCCTCCTTGAAAGAGCATCTGCAATGACATTAGACTGTCCCTCCTTATACTTCGAGGAAAACGTGAAAGATTGAAGAAATTCCACCCATTTAGCATGACGATAACTCAACTTTTGTTGCCCATTAATGAATTTTAATGCTTCATGATCAGAATGTAGCATAAACGGTTTGGGACACAAATAATGCGACCAATGATCCAACGATCTAACAATGGCATAAAACTCACGATCATAATTTGAATAATTATGTTTGGCACCAGTTAGCTTTTCACTAAGAAATGAAATAGGTTTCATTCCTTGAATCAAAACAGCACCTATACCAACCCCACTTGCATCACACTCCACCTCGAACAATTGATTGAAATCTGGTAGGGCTAAAACTTGAGCATTACAAAGCCTTTCTTTAATCTCTTCAAATGCCATTTGAGCTGTACAAGACCATTCAAACACATCATTCTTGAGTAGTTCTGTAAGAGGACCATAATAGAAGAAAAGTTCTTGATAGACATAAACAAATACAAGTACAAATCGAGATATAGAGAGGGAGCAAATACCTAAATCGAAGTTGGAACACATAATTAAACCCGAAATCAAACACTCAATTTGTACGAAGAACTCCAAATCGAAGCCCAATTGAACCTTAATTCTGTTGAACCCCAATTGAATCCGTGCCCCAATTGAACCCTAAAGCAGCTTGTAATGAGAGAGAGGGAGAGAGAGAGAGAGAGAGAGAGAGAGAGAGAGAGAGAGAGAGAGAGAGAGAGAGAGAGAGAGAGAGAGAGTGTGTGTGTGTGCGTGTGTGTTTGTTGACAAAGTGTGTTTCCCGAACCATGTGACTAAGTGCGAGACTGAGACTGAGTGTGAGATTGAGTGAGCGTGAGCGAAGCTTTTCCCCAATTGAGCGAGAGAGAGAGACAGAGAGGTGAGTGAGGTTCCAGAGAGAGGTGAGTGAGTGAGGTGAGAGAGAGTGAGTGACCTAATTGTTTTTCCCAAATTTTGATTTGCCCACTTTTTCCCGACTTAACCAATTTTGATTTGCCCGCTTTCATTTTTGTTTACCGCCAGCCAATCCCCATTTTCTTTTCAATTTTTCATTCGTTCCTCTTCTTTTTTTCATTTTCTAATATTACAAAATTTATTAATTTTTTTATAAAAAATGTATGACAATAAAGTTTATTATTTTAATTATTGTCATTTAAATCTATTATACCCTGATATTTTTTCCAATAATTTTATTAATGAATTTAATCAAATTTTAAATTTTTTTGAATATTACTTTATTTTAAGATATTTTAAATAAAATTATTAAAAAATATATTAATATTGTAAAAATATAAATAATTCAATTATTTGATAGAATATTATTTTATAATAATAAATTCAGTGACTTGATTAAAATTATTGATATTCAAAATTTAATAATTATTAAATCGTTGATTTTAAATAAATTTCAAAAATATGTTAATTATACTCTAAGGTAACACAGTCCATGGTGTTACTAAGTTTAACACCTTCCACAGCTATGGTAACATACCTTTAAGGATATGGTAATACCAAAACTAGAGTGTTGTGGTAGATCCAAAATTTCATACCTATGGTAACATCCCAGAAGGTAACACCCCCCCTAAGTGTTGTAGAAAGTCATCTATGGCGTACTGATATGTGTCATTAGTGATAATGAAGAAAAATGAAGAAAACTGAAGAAAATAATGAAGAAAAATGAAGAAAATTGTAGCTCTGATACCATAAAGTATAATATATTTTGACTGTAAAGCTTGTTTTTCATTAGTGATAATCACATCCTCTTTATAGGATGATGTACAAAATAAATCCCTTATATTCTGGGATATATAATCAGTGATTTGCTAGAAGTATAGATCTACCAAGATTATACAACAATGTACCATGTCTATAGAAGGACTAAATACATTTACAACATCTAACATCATCTCCTAAACTTCAAGAACTTTAATCTTACTAATACATATAAACAAAGAATGGAGCAACTCAAGATTTTGCACCGTAGTGCAGGAATATTTCTTAGATAATTCTCCTGTCAAAATTGTTTTCTGCATTTTTATGCATCAGTGGTATAAACCTTAATATGTGGTTTTAAGTCAAACTCTTTAAACTTGATATATTTTAAAAATGACATACTAATTTATGTGATAGTACCGCCAATGGGGAACAAACAGGCTTTAAACTAGTAATCATTGTTTCACAAAAGAGTTCATGCGTGCAGGTGCACATACTTAAACGCACAAATAAAATCTGTAAACGACTTTCCACATAGTAGATCGTTATCTCAAATTTTCTCATGCCCTTAAGATACCCACAGGTATTGCCCCTGGAAGAAAAAACATTAATAATATAGGATGCTAAATAGTTCTCGAGTACATGATAATTCAGAGAAAGTTTATCAATGGTGGTAAGTCATGGATAGAACCCAGGGATTGCATGACAGCTTGTGAAATAAAAGTTTCAGACATCACACTTTTACTATTGGGACCTCCAAGCTTATTCACTCCATTTTAATTACTCCTTTCCAGAATCATCAGATCATCTAGAACTCATGTTGGAACGGCAAATCCTAGCCTGCTTGCATGTAAAGTGGCCTGACTATGTAGAAGACTTGTGGAAACACTAAGAAAAGCTGTCAAAAAAGTAAGACTAGTGCAAGCGAGGACAAAGCTAGTGTGTTGAGTAGGGTTGTAAAACTGATATTTGGGATCCGGATATGACTATATCCATATTCGTATCCGAAATTATCGGATACGGATAATATCCTATTTATTTTGGATACGGATAATATCCTATTTTTTTTGGAATACGAATACAGATATTTCGGACATATATCGGATTTTTCGAATTTTTTTAATATCCAATTGATAATATTTTAAAAAAAGACTTATATTATGACATATTTTTAATATAATATATTAATATATTATATTTTTATCATATATATGTTTAAAAAATGTCTACACTTAAATATATCTTTGAAAAATATATTAAATAATGAACAAAAACATATATTGTTAATTATAAATATATTATAAATTATAAATATATATTAATTTTTCCATTTTCGGATTCGAATATGTCGGATTCGGATACGGATAATATCTTATTTATTTCTGATGCGGATAATATCCTATTTTTTCGAATACGAATACAGATATTTCGGACGAATATCAAATTTTTCGAATTTTTTTGACAACCCGTCAAAGGTGTTATATGTTGCATACAAATGTGATAATGCAAGGAAATGAGATCAAGTTATACAATCCAAAGCCCTACTTAGGGCATGTTTGGCTCCACTTATAATTTGGATTTATGAACTTATTTTCGGGTAAAATTTTTATATTTTGATAATTTTTTTTATACAAGTATTTAATGTATGTTTGAGATTCAATAAGTTGCAAAAATAAATTGGGAAATAAGTTGGAAAGTTAGGAATTTTTTCAACTTAAAATAAGTTGACTTATTCTGGAAAAATAAGTTTTCCCAAACACCCCCTTAGTGTCAATAGGTAAAGAAAATTACGTTCTTGGATATATTATAAAAAATGGTAGCTGTGACATAAGAAGCCCTTCCAGGTTAATTTAGGTCATCGAAGTGACTCCCTATCAGGTTAATTTAGGTCATCGAAGTGACTCCCTATCACCAGTGGCTCATACAATGAATCTGTCAGTCTGTCACGGAAGAATAAGTTTACATGATATCGTAGGATAAGAGGTATTCAATCAACAATCTAAATCATATAAACTCATTCATCAGAGTAAATTAAAAGAATCATCTAAATAGGCAAGCAGTAAAGCTATAATTCAATAGGGAAGAATTCACTTCGGCCCATTTGGAGAAATGTTACATACACACATGATAACAACAAATTCATTACAGAAATTTCAGAGGTGATATAGCTAAACTACTCTGTTAGCCACAAATATGAACCATTAACCCTCGTATACTGCTTTTACTGCTAGCGTTACTGTCTTCCACGCTTCATGCAAGATGGGCATTTGTATTGTTTTATGCTCTCGGCTTTCACAGGTGTTATTTTTACACACTTCCCATGGTACCACCTCTCGCATATGTCACAGCCGATCCAGAATTCATCTGCATTATAATTTCCACCGCAGCTTCCACATAAGGTTTCGCTATGTTCGTCTTCATCCTCCTCGAAATTTTCATCAGCCATTAATGGGATGCTTTTCACCTGTCCATCACTTGACCTCTACATATAAAGATGTCAAAATTCATTACATTCAAACAACCAATAATACTCCAAATGTATACACATTACACAGGGACAACAAGGTTGAATCCTTAAGCATGACATTCAGAAAGCATCATGCTTATCATTTAAGATTCTTCACCTCAAGCTTCTTTTTACTTAAAATTGTTAAACAAAGCAGGCAATCACCGTACAGTATATATCTATAAAAAGTTTGTATTGTCCTAAAACCTCTCTTGACTCTCCAATATTCCTCTTAACAAAAAAAAACCCAAACCACAAGATATCTTTATAGAGAAAACAATATCAACTCAATATCTTCCCATCTCACCTTTGTGCTGCCCCGAGATTTGCTTCCACTATCCGCACTGGGCTTCTCTTTTACAGCCTTCCTTTCTGTTACAACTTCAAATACAGTAGGCAGATCATTGATCAAGCTAAACAGACGCTTCCTGTCCAACAGAAACAAAACAGGTGCTTCAGAACAGCTCCCATAACAAAATTCAATATAAGAACTCTAAATACACATAATAAATATAACATCCGGAAATGAATTAAATTAAGGATACAGTTCCAGCCATCTGGCATACAGTTTCCAACCTATGCAATATCTTCAGAACGTTTAAAAATTTTCAACTGATGAAATGTAACTAGGAATAAGGAGTATAAATTAATACTACTGCTGCCATTACAGCTTTTCCAGTTCTTTTTGCATTCTTCTTGGTCACATAAAAATCATGAGCCATAATTAATATGTTAAACAATCATGGTATGTATTCTGAGCCATACCGTTGCCCAGTAGTGATTTTTACACTTGCACATCAAATCAACTTAAGACTCCATTTAACAAATATTACATCTTAAGGAGTTTAAGAATGTAGCATTTTTCAGAATTTTGAGAGAAAATACAAGTCATTCATCAAGAACCACTAATTATTGCATAACTTTCTTCATTTCATCCATTGAGAAAACAAGGTCGCTAAGGGAAGAAAATTTCCTAGATCAACTCCATAAGACTTTGTTTCATGCATGTAACTCAATGCATAAATGAAATAAGAATCTTAATAAAGTATGACTTCTGAAGCAACCTATCTGCAGTCTCATGAACATGAAATTTGCACAGATTGAAGCAAGGAAAACTGCACACAGGCCTACAGCATACAAAATCGTTCAACAATCCACCAAAGGCCGATCCATATAGCAACTTTGGTACACATTACTGTAGTTGTAATCTTGTGCTTGTAAAGGCATTCAAACAAACTTAACTCGATAACTGACAAACACCCACACTTTATTGGGTCCTCGTCGAGCCCACAAACTAAGAAGTTTTAGTAGATGCGTAACACTTCTGGTCGGTGGAACTTTTATGCTGATACCATTTGTAACAACCTTCACCCGAAGCAATAGGCCTAACTCGTACAGAACCTTCAACAACCCATCACAGGCCGTTTGAAAAGAGCTAACAACTTTCGTACACATTAGTTGTAAGATTGCGCTTACAAGGCACTCAAACTTGGTTAACTAACCGGCATGGGATGTTACATGTAAAATATTAGTTCTTGACAAATTAGTAAGGTTGTAGAATTGTTTACAAAAGAAGTGAAGTGAATCATTTATGTTTTGTTCTAAATGAGCTATGATTTGCTTCATTTAGCCAAAATAAATAATCCACAACCAATGTGCAACGAATCTTTAACATATGAACAATTCATCATAAGCCCATTCAGTTTCATTCGCTGTCCAAATGAAATGGACCCTTATGGGTCATCTTAGATGGTTCATGTTTAATGGTTAAGAGTTCAAAACCGTCTGTGATAATATTGGAGTGACTCATTTAAGTACTTTCTGTGTTGGTTAATGTATAATTTATTATAAATCAAACCAGTATATTTGGCCCAAGTAAATAGGTAAGTAGAGAACTTTAATAAGTAATTTATTCAATAAAGTCTGTTCAGCTTCAGTTGCAAATAAACAAATGAGCCCTTTGTCTTATCTAATTCCCCATCCTCTCACTCCATTTCTTGTGTCAATGACTTGAGGTCATAGGGACTAAACAACTTATGTTGTTCATTAGTCTTTTTTTCGTTAGCACCTCTTGCTCCGTCGCATTATGACTTGGGGTTTGTGGAATAGTCAACAGTATGCTTCAGTTGAAAATCGCACGCTCAACCAAGAAACACAAACAATCATAACCTCATGCCCAGTTCTTATCATTTAGGGGTTCTTTTTCCTACACATGGGTATGTCACTCAAGCATGTTTTCTAACACGCTATCATTGAGGATTATAATTACCCGAACCCTTTTGCATCCTTCTCCTCCACGTGTCATCTATAGCATCATGACTATCAATATAAATATTCTTAGTATTTATAATCAAAACCTCCAAGTCAATAAGTATTAAAAAAAAATTATCATGTTTCCTTATGTTAAGATATTCTTTTCTTTTTTTTTTTTGTTATGGTATTAGTATGCATAGTACGAGGAATGATGAGGAAAAGTTAATTAACCAAAGGCCTAAATTACTATTCCAAAAGACAAGGGGGTCGACAACATAGCGGCAACCACTGACTCTGCCTGGCCCCCTTTATGACAATATAATATGTCCTAACATCATAATAAAGGCAGCCCCATGAGCTAAAGTTATCCTTCAAAAAGAGCAAATAACTACAATACCGAACTTATAGAATTCAAAATTTAAGTACCTTTCATTTCGATTAAGACGAGCTCCAAGATAGAAAGCCACAGAGAGCAGCCAGCAATCACTGTGCACAGCAACTAGCGAGAGCCAGTCTTTACGGTTCATGCCGTCTCTTGCAAAGTTGATCCCAAGGGCTGGCTCAGGAAGCTCTGGAGGAACTTCTTCGGCGGGTAAACTGACTTCCCACGTTTCGTTTGGATGTCCATACAGACAAAGATTTTCCTTCTCTGAACCCCTCAAAAAGTACAGAGAGAACGAGAATTGAAGGGAAGAAAATGGGATATTTGGATTATTCAGAAAAAAAACATATAAATGAGATTATAGCGACAGAGGTGGACTCGGGTGAGTGACAAGAATGCCCCAATTCTGAACAAAATTGACAGAAATACCTCTTTTTGAAAAGTTGAGCAAAAATACCCGATGGGTTACGCATTTACCAAAGGGGTATCCATTTTTACAAAGGATACGCATTTGGTGAAGGGGTATCCCAAAAAAAAAAAATCTGAATACCCCAACACAGAATGCGTATTCTTTGTAAAATGGGATACCCCATTGTGAAATGCGTAACCGAGCGGGTAAAGTTGGCCACTTTTTCAGAACTGGTTATTCTTTGTCAAGTTGTTCAGAAAAGGAGGCATTTTTGTCATTCTTTCGGTGGACTCTGTCTACCCTATCAGCTCAAAGCATCAATGAAAAGAAAGATAAAACAAATTACTACCAATTAATAAAATGAAGCCGTGTGTCACATTAACTTCGCTACATCTTCCCGGTAAACATTAAAGACTTCACATCTAAAATCTTCTTTCCAAATTTAAATTTCCACAAGATAGTGGCAGTACTCCTAAAGGTCCATAATTATGATCTACATTTTTTCTTATAGTTCCAACAAAAAACGACTAAATTTAATAATGATTACGGGTCACGAAAAACGGGGAACACAACCAATTATACTACATTTAATCCATTACATACACTCATAAACATACATATCAAAATCAATCTTGCCCCAGGACACGGAAAAAAGAGAAAAAATTACCTAAAAAGATTGAATTATTAAGTAATAACATTCAGCAAACTGATCTGAGAGTAGAGAACAGAATAGAAACAAGTAAATTATACCTGGATCACAGACTGCATAGAATTGATCAACATCTGAGTAAAACCAAAACACAAGATTAAGAAATATTTGTACAATTTTAAAAAAAAAAAAAAAAAAGATTGTAGTAATAATTTATGATACATGAAATTTAAAAGAAAGAAAAAAGGAACAGTACCAAGAGACAGAGCTCGAACAATTCCAGCACGACGACCACTGTAATCTTTAAAGATCTCTTCAACACTTCGTGGGGTTGAAGCCATTTCCATTAAGATCTGAAACACCCACCCACTTTACTTTACCTAAGTATGTATATGTGTCTGTGTGTGTGAATATATTACTTATGTTTTGTATTTACAGATCGAGATGGGGTTTCATAGATTACGATTTGTACATGACGAGGTCTGCCCTTCCTAGTTTTACCTCTCTCTCTCTCTCTCTTTATTATTACACACTCCTTCTTTTGCTATCACCACATTATTGTTTTTTCTTGAAATATTAGACTCTATTACAAATTAGTATTTTTTCACAAAAAAATTCAGGATGAACGTGAGCGAAACATAAAATCTAGAATAATAAAAAATATTTTTTATTGATTCAAAATAGTAATATTAATTTTATATATTTGTAAAATATATAAGATTATTTTTAAAAATTAATTAATTATTTAAATTTATTTATTTTCTAATATTACTATTTTCCCGAAATTTAATATTGTATTTTTCATTGACTTTTGGTGTTAGTCAATATTAGTATATGTATTTTATAATTATAGATGTTATTCTTTTATTTATATAATATTATTAAAATTATAACTATATTAATTATTTATTTATATTTATTATATTAAAATATATATATATATATATATATATATGTATATAGGTCATTGCTCCATGAAGAACACCCTTACATAAAGAACAATAAAGAACACCGTAAAATCTTACATAAAATTGCTTTTAGATTCTAATTCACATCGTTAAAGAGAGGTCATCTCACCTCTTGGTCACAGGTTCGACTCCCATGGGAGGCGAATTTGTGATTATGTCATTCTGGGGCAGAGCCTGTCGCACTTGTGCGGTTTGCCTTGGATCACGTGGTTTGCAGGCTATTACGTGAGCCCATGGGTTTACCCAGAGCGCACCCGAGGGGTAGCGGCTGCGGGTTCCCATGTTAAAAAAAAATGGTTTTTTATGAATAAAAATAGAACCTAATAAAAAATTAGGATCAAATATAACATGATTACATAAAATTTTATTGTTACAATAATATATATAAGATACTATACTGGATTCTATTTAACATTTGATTCTTAAATTGAGATGAGATTCTACATTGGATTGGATATGTTAAAATTAATTGTTGTTAAAATTTGTGATTGTTATCATAACAAATCATTTTTTATGAAAAATAAAGTATTATGGGTGTTCTTTATTGTTCTTTATATAAGGTGTTTTTTCTAGAGTGCATATATATATATATATATATATATATATATATATATATAGGAAATGGGTCAGCAGCCACAGTTGGATATTTTGTAATATCCAACCAACCCATCTTGTACCGTTAACACATCCAATCAACGGTCAGGATGAGGGGACTTACGCTATATAATATAGCGTATTACGCTATATAATATAGCGTAAGTTAAAGTTTTCAAAAACCCCCATTTAAATTGTGTCGAAATATATCAAATATGGTATGCAAAATGATCGTTGTGAGATGTAGAAAAATACAGTGAAGTCGGATTTCAAAAATATCTCACCAATTGACGGAAAAAATCAAATTAGAAACGGAGGGATTTTGGTATAAACTTACGCTATATTATATAGCGTAATACGCTATATAATGTAGCGTAAGCTTTTCAAATCCTAGCCGTGCATTAGCTTACTGGATGGTCACAGATGGGTTGGTTGGATATTAGATTATATCCAACTTTGGCTGTAGAAGGCGTCCCATATAGGAAATATATATATATATATATATATATATATATATATATATATATATATATATATATATATACATATATATATATATATATGTGTGTGTGTATGTGTGTAAAAAATACATTTTTTATATTAATTATATTTTTAAACATGCAATTAATGTAAAAAATGTTATTTATTTCAAGTTGTAATGTTTTTCAATTATTCTATTAAATTCTCTACAAATAATTAAAATAGTTTCTAAATATTTTTCATGTGAAATAATTTTTTTTTAATTATACAAAACCCCGTAATGCCATACCATACATATCATTTAATGGTCTTATATATAGGTGTATAATTTTGTAAAATAAAGTGACAGTATGGATATGGAGTGTATTTACTTAAACTGAGCTTGAGTGGTAATAGCAAAAGCGGGAGGAGCCTAATCATGATGCTGCTGCTTTTTTTTTTTTTCCCGTGAAATCCTTAATATCCACGAAATTGTTGTACGTAATAATTTCAAACTTCTTATTTATTATTTGTTAGAAGAAAAAAAAAAACGAATGTACTACCTTCTCAATCGAAAGGAGTGTAGTATAACGTCAAGATATGATTTTTCTTAACTTGCAAAATCCCCAGGTATCTAATTTTAATAAATAAAAAATTATATATAAAAAAAGGTTAGATAAAAACTCATGATTGTTATGTCGGTAGGTCGAGTCGAGTTAAGTTGAATCATTCGACCTTCGACGCATTCGATAAGTCGAGTCGTGACTAATCGAGATTAATCATAGACTAGTCGACATGATATAAAATTAAAAAAAAATATTATATATTTTATATACTTATTTCCATCCCGATCAGTGGATTTGGCTTTCCGTTTAGGGTTGGTAAACGAATCATTGGCAACCTTATTCATTGGATCATCAGACATCTGCAGAGCAAACAGAGTGTTAAACACAAATTGATTATAAACAGAATGTTAAGCATAAAGAGTGTTTTGCATTATATAAGCAGAATAGAAAAGGAAAAGCACTTAACACAAACACAAACAGAACCGAACAAACAAATTTACAGAGTATAAACTATAAAGTGGATGAAGAATAGTTAAACAACATAAAATAGAGTAACAAAGTAAAATAAAGATTAGAACAGAATTTTAAAAAAATAAAACGGAGAAAAAATAAAAATTTCAACAAAGAAGAAAAGTAGAGAACAAGCTCAACAAAATGTATGAACGGGGAAGAGAATTAGAGAAGAGAGTGTGTGATTAGTGATTAGTGTTTAGTCATTAGTGATTAATGTTACTAACTTGTAAGTTATTGTTAGCAGTTGTCCCACATCGTTTGTGACAGGAGCAGATAGCTAGTTTATAAGCAGTCAGATAATTCCATTAGTATGAGTCCTTTTGGGATTTACCAAAAAACAAATTTATGCGGACTCGGTCCAAAGCGGACAATATCATACTAATGTGGAGTTAAGCCCTACTTGGCAAGCCCAACAAGTGGTATCAGAGTTATGTTATGATGGTCCATAACAATCTTAGATGGGCTCCCAAATGGATCAAGGAAGAGGCAAGTGGGGTAGTCCAGGATGGGCTTCAGGAGAAGGCAGATGGGCTTCCAATATACATTGGCCTGGGGGGAGTCAGATAAGTCAGATAGGCAGGAGCTTCCAGTATGGTTTGATGGGAGAGACAGATAGGAAGCAGATTCGACAGGTGTCGAGCCCGATGTGTGAAGGGTGAGGTGGGAGACAGATCACAGATTAGGAAGCAGATTCGACAGGTGTCGAGCCCGATGTGTAAAGGGGGAGATTGTTAGGCGTTGTCTCACATCGTTTGTGGAAGGGGCAAATAGCTAGTTTATAAGCAGTCAGATAACTCCATTAATATGAGGCCTTTTTGGGAGTTACCAAAAAACAATCTGTGCGGCTTCGGCCAACAGCGGATAATATCGTATTAATGTGGAGTTAAGGCCTGCTTAGCAAGCCCAACAATTGTAAGTATATAAAATATACATACATTGTTTGTGTATAACTATATATACATTATGTGTTTATAAATAGAGAAGAGAAGATTAATATTACCTGTAATCAAAGTTGGATGAAAAGAGGATGATTGTAGACGATTGGAGGCATTTTGAGGCGTTTGTAGGTGACTGAAGGCTTTTGAGACGCGATTGTAGACGTGTAACTTATATATTGCTTAATGGGCCTACAAGGCTTTTATGTTTTTTGATTTTTAACATCAGTCGTTTGATTGGTCGACCCAAACATCTCGACTAGTCGACCTAGTCAAAGCAAGTCGCTCGAAATCTGCATAAACAGCAAATCGAACATTCAAATCGAGGTTTGTATACCGACTGCTCGACGACTAATCACGATTAGTCGAGGGAAGTAACAACAAAAAACTTCTAATTATGCTTTGTAAAAAATAATATATTGTATCACCTTTACTTTTCATAGCATAGTATTGGTCGCTTTATTACTCAAATAAATAGATTTAACAAATAATATATTATTATCACGTATCTTTTGTTTACGAGATAGTATTTGTTTTTGTAAGTAGTATATTAGTTGCAGTATTTGTTTTTTCAAGTACTCCCTCCGTCCCATCCATTTGTTTATATTTCTAAAGAAATGTCTGACACGTATTTTAAGATGCATATAAAATATAGTTACAAAACTTATTTTATAATTTTATGATTTTGAATAAAAGTAGCATGTTTATATTTTTATTAAAAAAAGAAAAATTCAAAAATAAGTTATAAAACTATATTTTATATGCATCTTAAAATACGTGTCAAACACTCTCTCAAAAACGTAAACAATTAGGTAGGACTGAGGGAGTAATATATTAGTTCTGAACAACTGAAAATAATCCGTACAATTTTTTAAAAGATGATCAACAATGATTAATTAGACATGTTGATACAATTATCATCATTTAACCATCCTTACATCAACTTTATAAGAAATATATCTAAATATTCTAACTCTCACACCATTTAGTCACAAACCAATTTTCAGAATAAATACCCACCATGAACATAACTCACTATGAACGTACACCCTGAAAGAAATGGAATATTTGAGTACTAATATCTAGAAGATATAAAAGAAGAAAAATGGTTTGGGATTCCAGAAGAAGATTGAACAAGCTCCTCTTTATCTTTTGTTTTCTAGAGTGCTTCTTTCTTGCAGGTGTTAACCTCTATTTATAGGCCATTCTTCTACTTCTTCCACCCCATAAAAAGTAACGGCCCAATAACATTTAATACATAATCAATACAGACGTTACATAAGAATGTAACTCCCACATTTATCAAATATATATAACTCACCTGGGTGCTGTTAAGTTTATAAAGGATGATTCAGACCGAGTGTTACTAAATGAAAACGCTATTAAGGAGAGGTGGAGTTCGTACTTCCATAACCTTTTCAATGAGAATAGGAGGAGTTGGGCTGGTGGGGAACTAGAGATCCCCCCATCGTCTCCTTGTGAGCGTATCAGCGAGGACGAGGTCAAGGGGGCCATTTGTAAGATGGCGAAAGGGAAGGCGGTGGGTCCGGATCAGATCCCAATCGAGGTGTGGATTTGTCTTGGCGAAGTTGGCGTTCAATGGCTTGTTAAGCTGTTCAATGATCTCCTCTTGGGTGCTAAGATGCCAGCTGAATGGAGGCGTAGTGTTGTAGTTCCTTTTTCAAGAACAAAGGAGATGCTCAGAGTTGTAGTAACTATCGGGGTATTAAATTACTCAGCCATACTATGAAACTCTGGGAGAGAGTGGTAGAAGGCCGGATTAGAAGAGAAGTTGAAATCTCAGAGAATCAATTTGGTTTTATGCCGGGGAGATCGACGACCGAGGCCATTCATCTCGTCAGACGCCTTATGGAGAAGTTCAGGGAGCACCGCAAAGACCTCCATATGGTGTTCATTGATCTCGAGAAGGCATATGACAGTATCCCCCGGGAGGCGATTTGGAAGACCCTTGTGGAGCGGAGTGTATCGTCGTCGTACGTAAGAGTGATTCAAGACATGTACTCCCAAGCTAGTTCTTGCGTCCGGACCCCAGTGGGTGACTCTCGTTTCTTCCCTGTGGAGATTGGGCTTCATCAGGGATTGGCCCTTAGTCCTCTTCTTTTCGCACTTATCCTGGATGTCATGTCACGCGGGATCCTAGACGCCGTCCCGTGGTGCTTGCTCTTCGCTGACGATATTGTGCTAGTGGCGGAGTCAAGGGGGGGGTCAACGAGAAGTTGGAACTATGGAGATCAACTTTGGAGTCACAGGGCTTGCGGGTGAGTAGAACTAAAACCGAGTATCTCTGCTGCAACTTCAGTGGCGAGGACATCGACGAATGGATGGAGGTTAAGATCGAAGATCAGATCGTCCCGCGTACGGATAAGTTCAAGTATCTGGGATCGATCATCCAGAAGGAAGGTGAGGCTGAAGACGATGTCAAGCATCGTATCAATGCTGGGTGGCTAAGGTGGAGGGCAGCGGCAGGGGTGATGTGCGACAAGAAGGTTCCTTTAAAGTTGAAAGGGAGATTCTATAGAGCGGCTATCCGGCCTGCGTTGTTATATTGTTCTGAGTGCTGGGCAGCGAAGAAGACCCACGAAAGCACGTTGGAAGCAGCTGAAATGAGAATGTTAAGGTGGTCGTGTGGCCGCACGATGCTAGATAGAATCCCTAATAGGGTGTTCAGGACAGAGCTCGAAGTGGCGCCTCTTTCTGTGAAATTTAGGGAAGGGAGGTTGAGATGGTTCGGCCTCGTCCGTAGGAGGCGGCCGGAAGCCCCAGTGCGAAGGGTCGAGAGTCTTTCGGTTGTTGGGGTGAGGAGGAGAGGCAGGCCGAGGAGGTCATGGGAAGAGCAGCTTAGGTTGGATTTGAAGGCTATGAACCTAAGTGAGACCATGACCGCTGATAGGTGTTCGTGGAGGCGGCAAATCAGAGTGGTGGACTCTCTTCTAGGGGACGGCGCTGTAGTGGAGAACCTCAGAGTTGGGTTGTCTCGGATGACCTTATCATAGGAGTTTGCCTTTTTCTGCTATCTTTTTCCATTATCATTTAGTATTTTTATTATCATATGTTTCCCGGTTGTGCAGGTGCAGGGAGCTTAGCTTGGTGGTAGCTAGGGGCATGGTAGGTAAGTCCCGTGTGGAGAAAGCCATGGGCTCAGGTATTGCTGTGAACTTTGTCACGTATCCTTTAGATTCCTTTGTATATATCACACACCGTATATGTCGTGCGCTCAGCCGAGGGTCTTCACGGAAACAGCCTCCCTACCCTAAAAATTGGGGGCATGGTCTGCGTACAACCTACCCTCCCCAGACCCTGCTCTGAGCGGGATATACTGGGTATGTTTGGTTTGGTTTGGTTTTTTATTTAGCAAATATGTAACTCCATAATATTGCACAATTTTAACTTATAAATCAATAATTACACAATGAGTATATCTACTAAATACATTATTCATGTATCAATTCTTTTATTATATTTGACAAAATAAGTCAAATACAACATCTCCCACTTGACGATTTTGTCAAATTTTTTTCAATACTCCCACTTTTCGTTGGAGCTATATCTATAACTATTAAATATATGTCAAATGCGCACTCTTATTATTGGTCATAGTGCACTTATAATTGCCACAACTTACATTATGATATCCAATCAAACCAACATCTTCCATGTGACGTCTTTGCCAAATACTTCTAGTGACCATCACTTGAAATCAATCTATGTTACCACTCTTACCATTTTCAACACATTTAAATAAGTTTCTTATTTTTCCAACTTCAACTTCACCAAAATTAAACAAATATCCCGAAATTGAATTCTTATTACCAATGTCACCTTTGATAATTATATCGTAATAAACAATAACTCCAAGCACATCTGCTTAATTCACCAATTTGTTACAAAACCTACTCTTCAAGTACATGATCATGATTCTCCTTACAAACTCTCACTAGTCTCAAGCAAAATTTCTTCACAATCCACTTACAAAACTAACCAAAAAAAAATGTCAAGTCAATAGATTACAAAACATAAAATATATCGAACTTTTGATTACTTGCACATAATTCATTCAGTGGTTCCATTTTCTGCATTAATCATTTTCCCGTTACCAATAGGGTTGGTGTCGGACTGCAATTCTGTATCCTAAAACAATTAAGCATTTTACTCAAATACCATTCTAAGTTCGAACCGAACATTCTAGTGTTTTCATTCCTTAATACAAATTTTCTATACATGCAAGATATTTCACACATATCTTCGATCTCAATATTTTCAACTAAGTTCCAACTTAATTTTGTTCCACACATATTCGGTATCTTTCACTTATAATATATCAATGATAAACAAACTCCCACTTTCCAAAAATACAGGCATAATTGTCTACTTCCATTATCGATTTTCATAAAACCTTTACAACTAGCAAATATCAAAATTTATTAAACATACCAACAACTTTATTTTTCTTTTCAAAATTCATTTACAACCAACGAATTTTCTATATTTTGGTGGATCACACAACTTCCACTTTTATTCATTTTCATGAACTCAAATTTTGTCGATTACATTTCGAAAATTCTAATTTTTGTACTCGCTATTCTGAGTATCACAAAAAAAACACTTTTTCCTTTCCACTCTCTATTCTAAAAGCCACTATAATCTCTTCGATTACATTATTATCCTTTTCAACAACGATTTCCAATCACCACGTATACCAACGGATTCCAATCAAACAAAATATTTTAAATAAATACACACATTTTCTGGTTCACAAGATATATCAGCTCAACCACACCTTGCTAGGCGTTATTTTTCAAAATACATTTTAAAATTCTTTAAACTCTTATTTCAATAAAACCAATAAATTCTGGTTTATTTAATTCCGGACACTTGTCCCAATTTTTCGATATGAAAAATGAATTATTTCGAAAATAATCACTCATTTATGTTCATCATAAATTTCCTTTTTAAACCGATATATTTTCAGATTGTTTCCAAACAATCTTTATTCCCCCCGTTTTTTTTTTATAATAAAATATTAAACACAATTATTTCCGTACATTTTATTTTCCGTTCCCCTTTCTAAGAGCCATAAAATTTTCTTCTTTCCATTTGTTTTTCCAAACAACCCAATTGAACAAAAATTGGGCCATTCGATTTTCACAATCAATAAATTTAACTGTCTTTCTCAATAAGTGAGACTAGCATGCAAGATTAACATTCCAACAAATATATAAAATTCCAGATCAGCCAAATTTTTTATTATTATTATCCAACAACACGCTATATCTGATGTCATTTTTTCACTCTATACCAATTCATACACACATGACTTATAAATCATCTTTAAAATATCACCAAGATTTACGTAAGATTTAACAATAATATTTAAGAGAACAAGGACCCTGAGATATATCTCAGGGAACTTTTCCTAAGATATATGCAAAATATCCTTTAAATTTTGCTGGGCCCGCAAGGCTAATTAAAAATCTCTGAATTTACTAAAATACCCATCCTATTTTTACATACAAATCCCATATATCTCAGGTAATTTACCCGAGATACATCTCAGGTTCCCTATCCTCAATATTTAAAATTAAAAATACATAAAACAAGTCATGGCAAAGAAACGGTATAAATAGCAGTTAAAACAAAATTAATATGCAAAGGCAAAAAATTGTGCAAACGTAATTTCAAATAAGGACTCATGATACATGTAATTTAAAATATAAAAACGGAACCAACAAATTGATCACACAAAATTAGCAAAGACATAAAAGGAGGCTCCTGGGGTAAGAATTAAGATACTAAGTACGTACCCAACAACAATACTAATTAAATAATAAAAAATAGCAACAAGTAAAATGCACAAGGAGAAAGCAACTAGTCAGCAGGCTACCAAAAACAAATGAACAAACAACAGAAACATGTATCCATGAGGGCATGAAGGTAAAAACAGAAAGTTTAAGGCCTAAACTACAACTCTACAAGTAACGAATTAAACAATTAAAAACAAAATGCACACATGTCAAAATATAGAGACAAAGGTAGTAGCATGTGATAAAAGAACTAGAAGTAACAGAGTCAGTAAAAAAGTTAGAACAAGCAAACAAAAGAAAATGGTGAAGCGAAAAATGGCAACAAGAAACGCGAATCAAGACAGCAAAAAACAAAGATACAAAATTGTGAAAAGAATCTGACGAAGCAGTCGATGATCGTGTACGCTCTGATACCAATGAAAGAAATGGAATATTTGAGTACTAATATCTATAAGATATAAAAGAAGAAAAATGGTTTGGGATTCCAGAAGAAGATTGAACAAGCTCCTCTTTATTTTTTGTTTTCTCGAGTGCTTCTTTCTTGCAGGTGTTAACCTCTATTTATAGGCCATTCTTCTACTTCTTCCACCCCATAAAAAGTAACGGCCCAATAACATTTAATACATAATCAATACAGACGTTACATAAGAATGTAACTCCCACATTTATCAACTATATATAACTCACATTTAGCAAATATGTAACTCCATAATATTGCACAATTTTAACTTATAAATCAATAATTACACAATGAGTATATCTACTAAATACATTATTCATATATCAATTCTTTTATTATATTTGACAAAATAAGTCAAATACAACACACCCATCACAAAAAACAAATAAAGCTAACATGTAAAATGACAAGCAAGTCGACAATAAGAAATTACAATCCGCTTTCAACATTTTAATGTTGGAGAGGAGATCGAATCCTCCATCTCTCTTATATCACAACCATCTATTATAAATCCGTGCAACGCACGATTACTTTTCTAATATTTGTAATTATATTATTTTTTAATATTTATATCTTATTAATTTACATATCAAATTTTATTAACAATTGATATATATATATATATATATATATATATATATATATATAAAAGCTTTTACACGTTTAATTTAATATTTGTACTCTATCTTGAATTCTTAAAATTTGATTTGGATGATTTTACAGCCCACATGAAATTAACTAAATAATCATTAATTTAGTGATGATTTAACAATTTTTCTCCAATTAAAACTACCTAAAAACAAAAGAGAGATGAAATTGACGATTTTTTATATTGAAAATTATATTCTATTTAGGAAATCTACTTATATTTTATTTTGATTATCAAAATAAACTTCTTATTAATTGAAGATAGTTGTACTAACAACCAAATACAGTTTTAATGATAAGTGTTAGATGAATTTTGTCCAAGTCTGGTCCTCAGTACGACAAAATAAATGAATGAAAAACGTTGGATCTAACATAAAAATATTTTTATATTTTAACATGTAAACTAAAAATGTATTTATATTGAAATACGAAAAAGTGCATGTCAATGATTTAAATCATATATAATTAGGTTTTTTCTATTGAATATGATTATCAATGTAGGTATTCTACACTGAATAGTATTAATGTAAAAATTCGTAATTAAATTTTTTCTTGAGATTCTGAGTGTTTCCATTTGGATAATAATTGTTAAATCATAACTAAATTAAAGGTAATTTTATAAGTTTCGCGTGGGTTGTAAAATTATCCAAATCTGATTTTTAGATCTCGAGATAGAGCATAAATAGTAAATATGAACTATTTTAATATTAATAAATAAATATATTTCAGTTCTAATACTACCTTTTATATCCTTTTCAGATTTCTTTTTAAAATTCAATTCTAATACAATCTTTTTAATTATATCCAATAATATTTAATTTAGTAATGGTTTAACAATTATTTTTCAATTAAAACTACGCAAAAACAAAAGAGAGAAGAAATTGACAGTATTTTATGCTGAAAATTCTATTTGATTTATGAAATTTACTTATATTTATATTGAAATACGAAATAGTGTATGTCAATGATTTAAATCACATATAATTTGGTTTTCTACATTGAATGTAGGTCTTCTACACTGAATAGGATTAATGTAAAATTCGTAATTATATTATCTCCTGAAATTCTGAGTGTTTCCATTTTGATAATAATTGTCAAATCATCACTAAATTAAAGATAATTTTATGAGCTCTGCGTGGACAGTGAAATCACCCAAGTCTGCTTTCTAGATCTCGAGATAGAGTCCAAATAATAAATATGAACTTTTTTAATATTAATAAAAAAATTCAATTGTATCCTTTTTAATTATATTTTTCATATTATAATTTTCTTTTTAAAATTCGATTCTAATACAACTTTTTTTATTCTATCCTTTTTAGATTATAATTTTCTTTTTAATAAGATATAATCTTGATCGTCTATTTTTAAAAATATTTGATTTGACGGTTGAAATTATTTTGGTAGTACAGCGACCAAACCAAAATTATGGATAAGATCCCTCTTACGCTTATTATATATAAGGATATAATAATAGGTCAACACAAGAAAAAAAATGGTGAGACTTTTTAATGTACATAAAAAGTCCAGTTTGCCCCTCATCTCAATTTTTTGAAAAAATTGTGTTTGGTGGGAATTGAACTTGGGTCTCCAAGTTAATTCATGCATCCTTTTACCATTACACCACTCAATCACATTTGTTTTAAATCAAACACAATATAGATCCATATGTGTGTGAATATTTTAATTAGTGCGACACACTAATAATTTTTTGTCCTGATTTTACTTTTACATTTATTGATTTGGACTATAATATATTATATCAAAATATTAGTTATTGGTACATAATATATGATTTGATTATATTATAAAATTGTAATAACAATAACAATAACAATCAACATAATAATAATAATAATAATAAATTACTACATACCTGTTATTCTCTTAAACAATCTAAGCACTCATCTATACGTGTTTTCAATAATACAAATGATATCCCTATGTGTACCGCACAAGCGAGACAATATTTGGTTTTATATAAAGAAAAAAAAATGAAATGCATATTGTATTTTTATGATTTGTCCTGATTTTACTTTTACATTTATTGATTTGGAATATAATATATTATATCAAAATATTAATTATTGGTACATAATATATGATTTGATTATATTATAAAATTGTAATAACAATAACAATCAACATAATAATAATAATAATAATAATAATAATAATAATAATAATAATAATAATAATAATAATAATAATAATAAATTACTATATACCTATTATTCTCTTAAACAACCTAAGCACTAATCTATACGTGTTTCCAATAGTACACATGATATCTCTATGTGTACCGCACAAGCTGGGCAATATTTTGTTTTATATAAAGAAAAAAAATGAAATGCATATTGTATTTTTATGAAAAATATTAAATATAAGACTAAGTCAATAACTAAAGTACTTTATTCATGATTTAAAACCACCAATTTACCCCTAAGTTCCTATTTATATATAGAAGTATTATTTTCAATTCTAATTGAACTTGAAACACCGAGTTAAATTGTGCATCTTCATACCATTATGCCACACATTCACATGTATTTTAAATCATACACACAATATGTATGTGTGTGATATTGATGAAATATTGTTAATTAAATATTAATGGATTTTAAATGAATTTTGGACTCTTTTATCATTTATCAATTAAAGAATTACGTAAAATACACTATTGGGCTATAAAACGACATTATAATTAATATAATGGATATTATTCAACAATATATTAGAGAAATAGGTATTAACATAAAATGAAAATTCTATATTAATACACAACATACAATAATTTATTAGTCAAACAATTCGGGTCGTAAAAATATTTGGCTTTACACAAACGAATCCTATAAATAACACATTACCTTTTACATACAAATTTGCTAATGTTTAATTTAAAATATGACATTATGTAGAAAGAAAGGATCGTATATTATATATGTTATTTTAATTATGGAGGTGACTCGATGAAAGTCAAACGAACATTGGAAGAGAAACAAAGGCAAGAAATTAGATGAAAACAAATAAAACAGTTAGAAATGTGGTTTTAAGAAGTAAGCATAAGACTTGAGAAGCATTTTAGAAGATTTACGAAGATTTTTTATTAGGATCAGGACAGAAACCTACATTCTCGAAATGCAACATCTTGAAGAGTATTTAGTTTTTACCTTGAATATTATTGGAGATCAGCTAAATGGATGCATCATTTTTGAAGAATATTTAGGATTGTAGGTGCTCTGAAAAATCATCTTAATTAGACACACCCACATAACACTGAAATTATATTCTATGACCCACAACAAAATTAAAAACTGACATGATTGCTATTAATATTACTCGTTTTAGTTTCTAAAGTACAAACTTGAACATATTTAAGTAAGTACACAATAATCACATATGCCACTAACAAGAAAAACTCTATGAAAAACAATCACATATTTCAACCAATATTGATCATGAATAATTTGATTAAAAATTACCGTTTAAATAGCAAACCCGTGCCTCGCACGGGTTTTAATGCTAGTTGCATCAAAAATTTTGACATGGATATGATGCAAGTTTCTTTTTCCTTTCTCTAATAACGAAAGAGACAAAATTATTTTCATAACATATTCATTTCCAACTTTCAAAACAAATACGTGAATATTTCAAATTATTTTTTTGGAAAATTATATAACAATTAATAACGAGTAAACAAGAGTTCAAAATAATTAATGTTTCTACAAAATTAATGCTTTTATGATGATTACAAGTGGAAATGTATCTTCAAATTAATATTTTTCTAATAAGCGTAAAATATAAAAAGAAATTGCAATTATGACACGAACGAAGTGTGAATTTAATTTTATTGCATATCAAACTTTCGATTATACAGCATGAATTCTTGTGTTCCAAGCTCTTCTGTCTTTTTGAGTTTCAATTTGGCCTGGGAAATCATGTCGTTTCGTGTACTTTCGTGTCGTGTACTTTTATGTTTTTGTGTACTCATAGCTAAAATCAAAATCGATCTGAAATCATTTCGTGTATTCATAGTTAAAACAGAACCCGAAACATTTTGTTTCGTGTCAATGTGAAAATACACTAAATTTTCGTGTACTTTTTATTTACACCAAACGACCCGAAATAACACGAAACGATTATATCTGAATACACGAAATATACATGAAATACTACTGAATATGTAAAATGAGTGATTAAAAATACACGAAATACTAATGAATACGTAAAATAAAATACATATATAACATTTATTATGATATATAAAAAAATAAAAAATATATATATAATATTCGTGTACTTTCGTATACTTTCATGTATCCAAAATGAAAATTTATATCCGACACTAAATATTTCGTGTAACTTCGTGTTCGTATACTTTCATGTTTTGTGTACCAAAAATCAAAATCCAAAACCGTATTTTTCATGTCATGTTCACGTACGTGTTAAAGTGGCAAGCCTAATTTCATTATAACAAATTATGTGTCCTTATATGAGTTTTTTTAAATACTAAATTATGACACTCTGCAAGAAAATAATATATGATTAATGCTATGACTAATGTTATACCATATGAAATCAAAGGAGTTTTCTATGACCCATCGAGATTTGTAGCCCAAAACATCATCAGCTCTGGGATAACATTTGGGAATCTAACATTTCTTTTACAAATACAAAAAGATGTTGAAAACTCTAAACTTCCCTGTAATGTTCTTTGACAAAGGTGAAGGGAGGTTCCATCACAGATATAATACAAACATAATGCACCATAACTCAAACAAAAGGAGAGAAACTTGTCTGTCAAACACAAGAAATTTGCATCTCAAAACTGGCAGTTCAGAATCTCTTTTTAAAATAGACAAAATACCTGAAATAGACAAGCACAACACGGTATAAAACTGATAATTTAATGTCAAGAACCATAAGGATTACCAATGTACCAGCACAGTAACTTCTTCTGTAGGTGCCCAAAATGAAAATAAAGAAAAAAAAAATATCAAGAAGAAGAAAATATATGAACTCTAGCATACATGAGTTTTTGGGGAGCTCTATAGGAGTCATCAAGAAGTCAATAACCACTTAATTCCAGTTTTCTGCTCTGCACTGAGCCTCGTAGGGAACTTGATGTTGAACTTGATTCGCATGTTCCCTTTTCTAGTAGGTTCCTTAGGAATAGGCATTCCTTCCCCTTTGATAACTTCTTCATGGGTTGGACTAATGACAGAAGTAATGGATGCCGTCAAGGTACGGCCATCAAGGGTGGTAACCTGTGCAGTGTAACCTGTCAATGCTTCTGCCAGAGAGATCTTTTGGGTGACAATGAGATCATTTCCGTCCCTCTTGAAGACGTTGTGGGGCTTTTCATCAATAATGAAGACAAGGTCAGAAGGTATAACACCGCGTTGCTCATTCCCTTTCTCTGGAAAAGTAATTTTTGTTCCCTTTTTCCAACCAGGCTTGATCTCAATTGTCAGGATCTCCTCCATTGTAGTTGGTCTCCTACATAGAAAATTATGATGTTAAATACAACCATGAGTTTAAAAAATGCATCTAACTATACATGGCAAATCATGGAATTCATTTCACATGAATAGTAAAGAAATGCAAGTTGATACGGAAAAGCCAAGCCAATGATTCGATACATCCTTTGACCTCAAAAGATTGTTAACAGATTTCAATTTTAAATTTCTATTATATATTGGACTGACTAGTAATAATTAGGAAATATTAAACCATCAAAGACTCATTATAAACTACGTGAGATCTACTAATAATCTAGGGGAGAAAAGTGATAAGGTGTTTGGTGTGATGTCTAAGTTAAGCCATTTCAGTATTTCGAAAGTGATAATACTTGACAGAGAATGCTCCTTGTCCTCTACTGCCTTAGTATATGGCTAGGTGCCCATGCTACGGCAGACCCAGTGATACAAGAACTGCACTATAAATAATGTAATTAGCCAACAGAGACACCCTAATATCTGCAACACAGTCCATCCACTCTGCATTCCTTCGGCAGACAACAATATATGAATCTTGATGGAAAACAAAAAATGAGTTAATTGTGACAATAAACTACCCAAGCTCATATCACATTTATGCACAAAACACACTAAAAAATCTTGAGAGGATAAACCAACCATGATTTGTAGATAGAAAGGTAAATCAAACTGATGGAAATGCTACATCAAAATAGAGTAAGAGAGATGTGATACACCTCAAAAAAAGAGGGACATAGTAAAGAAACTAAAAACAAAGCTATGGAATAAAACAGAAAGATAAACTTGGGTGGATTGAACACAGAAAATTGACTATTAACAAGTACTTACATGTTGAAGAGTGGAATCTGTATGGCCCGTGACCCATAACCCATTTAAAATAGAAAATCTCAATAGTTTTTAATAATTCCAATGCAAGGAACATTTATGTAGGACCTGAAAACCATAACGAATTCATGCAAGGGATTTGACATGTATAATATCTTTAGTATTGTTCCTTGTCAGAGGATGAAAACAGAAGCATATAGAGTGATATTATTATATTTGTGACTAAGATTTTTGTTATGTTTGATATGGAAAGATAACACGCATTATAATATCTAACTTTTCTATATTAACATCTAGTATTAAATTTCAAGTTGGATACTCTATATATATAACAATATAAACAAGAATATATAGGGGGTGTTTGGGGGAACTTATTTCCAGAATAAGTCAACTTATTTTAAGACAAAGTTAGAGATTCCTAACTTTCCAACTTATTTTCCAACTTATTTTTGCAACTTATTGAATCTTAAACATACATTAAATACTTGTACAAAAAAAGATTATCAAAATATAAAATTTTTACCCGAAAATAAGTCAATAAGTCCATAAAAAAAGGAGAGCCAAACACCCCCATAGTTCAATGTTTCTATCCTACACAGATACAAAGAACCACATTTTTTGCTGACATATATACAAATTTTACTAAATTTACTTAGTGTCCTGTAATATGCAGAAAATTTAAGTCATTACGGAATTACATTTTTAAAAACCGATTATGTAATAACATCCTAATCAACAAAAATTTGTGGCTCACATCAGAAAATTTAGTTTTAATTTCTAACCTTACACTATGCCTTAAAAAATTGAGTTTTAATTTCTAACCATACACTATGCCTTGAGCTGAAAACTTAGTTTTAATATTTAAAATTTTCTGGATATGAGTGAACTGTACTATTATAGATATAATTATAACTATTCTTATAAATTCTGTAAAGTAAAAGGTTTGCTAACAGATCATTAAACTAAATAAAACTTGCAATCTAGTAACTGAACATAATAAAAGTTTGCACAACCGTTAACTCTCCTTTGACTTTAACAGAATCCGTTAATTTCCTACACATTAGCTTCCATCTAGGCATCCAGCTCGATATCCATCTAGTCAAACCTAATTCTTCTCATGAAAAAGTTCAGTCCATTATCTTCATCACTCACAATTATACTTTTTTCTTCATAACAAACACACATGGATATTTCCATCATTGTCTATACATAATAACATATTCACACGCACACACACACACACACACACACACAAACCGAGTTCTTGATTGGTGTAAATTTTAAGCTCTGATGAGTGAGGTCAAGCAAACTGAAAAATAGAATTGTTCTAATAGAGAAAGAACGTAAATCAATCTATGAATAAGCAGGAGAAAAATGTTACCCCTCATCCATTAAACCTAAATATGCAGTGAAAAGAATACTTTCCTTCTCCCTGTATATGCCTATATATGTAAGTTTATATATCACTTGATAATTAGATATGTTTAGTCTAACATTCAGCACAATAACGTACTCCCCTCCATACAAATTGATAACTGAATCAAAAGAGGTAAAGGAAGAAGATGGTTTGTGTTAGTATAATTGAATGGGTTACATAGGTTAAATCGCGCCGATCCTATTCTGATCGCGTAAAGCCAAGCTAAATATAATCTTAGACATATCATCACTCCAGGTCATATTTCCGTCTATATTTTTTAACGTTTTTAACGGTTGAAACTTATTTGCAAGTTTTTATTAGTTAAATGAGTTGACTGCAAGCTTTTTTAATTCAATGGTTCACCTGCAAGTTGGTCATGAGTTAAGTGATGATTTAGCCTACTAACCCCAATTTTGTTCTAACAGCAGATATATATGTACTTAAATAAAAATTTGGTGCCCCTTAATCGAGTGGTGCCCTAGGCGTTCACCTTGGTTGTCTTACCCAAGGACCGGCCCTGTAAATAACAACCAACATATCAGGTACACAAAGACCAAATATCTAACAAATACAATGTTAATGTCAAATAAAATAAAATATATAATAGATCAAATCGTTGTGTGGTTGCCAAACTTAACCTGCTCTAGCATTTTGGCGGCTTTAATTCCAAATTTGCAATATGGTGGCTAAATATGCCTTCCACTTTCACTGTAGGAAAATTAGAAATATTTTATATAAAATTACAAATTCGCTCTTTGTAATTCGTTTATCATGTTTGGCCATCCGATTTGACAGACCAACATTATAAATCCTCCGCAGTTCCTATCTTCATCAGTAGCTTAGGGTCATTAATCGCCGACAACGCCCAAACCCGATTCACCGTTATTTCTTAACTTCCTTCAATCAGATGAGTTCTCCTATGCAGGGCCATGAAAATCTCAACAACGTTTATATTTGCGATTTCTTACATACTTGGATCGATATCATCAGACCCCCACATTTCAAATTTGGAAAACCTTGGATATATATTGGGGTTCTCTCCACAACTAATTTCTAAACTGATTTCAGTTGAAGCTGAAACTTCAAGATTGGTTTCTTAAGAAAGGACAGGACGACTTGTACAAAATGTGCTCTTCACTTTGATTTCGTGCCAGAACGCGAAACCCTTCAGCAAAAGCATATTTAATTCTAGATAAAATAAAAAGGAAGGATATATATATATATAGGCTTTTGCTCAAATACAAACCAATCCTTAAATACAAACTACAAACTAACACTAGATTAATTATATTTCATTTATTCTAAGGTTCCCGCCAAGGGTACCTTCACAAAAAATGCTTAAAATAATTGGCTCTATCCAACAAAAAAAAAACTTGCCGCGAAAATGCGAAGCATTTAAGACAGTAAACGGATGAGTTAGGTAGTCATGAGGGCCGCAGGCCCTCGACACACCCGTCTGCCTTTACCATTGATTGCCATTCCTTACAACTTTAGAATGATAAAGGCGCGAAGCGCCGTACAAGAAGGTGCGAAGCACCGTTAACCAGTGAAATCCACTGCCACGTCATCACGTTAACAGTGATTTTTTTTTTTTTGCTGAATGGAGCCAATTATTTTAAACACTTTTTGTATTGGGGTACCCCTAGTTTGATCATTAGATTAGCATGAAATATTGAATTACTGTTTAGTTTGTAGTTTGTAGTTAATTTTAGTTTGTAGTAGAGTAGGACCCTATATATATATATATATATATATTTTCTGGGTTTTATTTATGTTTGTGGTTAAAGCTCTGAATATTAAAGATGACCATACGAGCCCAAGACAAGAGAAAAATGAAGCAGCAATATAGCCTGCCTAAGTAATAGATAAAGTGTTGAACTGGATAGGTTAAATTAAATTAAATCACCTGGGTTCTTTAACTCCCATGTTTAGTTCATCTTCAACATAAATTACTTTCTTATAACCACATCTTACTAGTTACTAACTAAAAATTACAAGGTGTGTTACTGGGATGAAGGGATCCCTTCTATATAACCAACTGTGACTGTTCAAACACTGACACCTGCTGCATAAGCGACGACGGTGAATTAAACACAAATGTCCTTCACTAAAAAATCATTCATGAGAACTGACCAATTCTTGATAAGCTATGGATCTTGTAAGAGCCGAAGAACTGACACATTCCCTCTTAAATTGGTTCTCAATAGTACAGTTAGAAAAACTGTTAAAACTTTTGATGGTGAAACTGAATATTAGTAACTGATTTTTCGCCAATAAGGAATGCTAGCTGCCTACCAATAGGAAGCAGGCGACTGACACCCTAGAAGGCAAATATGGAAAGTTAAGTCGCACCCGGTCAGTTCATGGGTTATGGGTTGTGTGTATAGCGGGTCAGACAATTAAATGTAATTATACTTGTAATTTTAGTATATTTGTTTAATTATCTCTAATCAGTTACCATTAATGAAATATTGAAGCCAACCACTTAGATAGAAAGCATGGACTGTTAGTTGATCCACCATTTGCGACTTAAAAAAATCGACCACTAAATTGCTTGGGTGGGTTTTTCAGGCCACCACTCTGCAATTCACTCAATAGAATATATAAAGAGGTATTAAAGGGGACAAGCCTTTAACCAGTTAAAGCCAGTTGATGAGGGAGGTAGGGGCAATCAGGGTTAGGGCAGAACTCCTCTCGCAAGAGAAAGTCAGAAAACGCGATATATTGATTCTCAAAATAATAAACTCTAATGAATTACAATGACTAAACTCCTATATAAAATAAAACTAAACTACTTTCCTAATTAAAATCAAAATCTAATAAAATAATATCCTACTAATTTGATTGGGCTTCCAAAGCCTTTTACATTTTTCCCAACCAGTCGCTTTGAGCTTTTACACAAGTTATCCTGCATCACTAGGGTTTAGTCTTTATATATATTCTGTAATCCCTCCTAAACATTTATGAGGCTGCTGTACTTTAAAACTGTTCTTTCCTAGTATATTTTGATCAATATTTTTGTCTCTTCAACCACTATATTCAATCCTTTTATGTTACTTGAGTTTAATATGGTCTCAACAAATGGAAGGTGTATCCGCAAAAGGAGAGATACCAGCCTTAGTGTGATACAGACATATAATGTTGAACCACGTCAGTTTTAATCTATGTTACTCTCTGAGTAACATAGGTTTTAATTGTTCAATAACATCAATGTTTCCATAGACGAGTAGTGATGGAGACAAAGGGGTCCAGCAGGGTCCATGACCCCCTAAAATTTTGTGTTTGCGGATACGGCTAGTGATGTACTCTCTCTGTTTGCTTTGCTAACTCTGCTGGAATGCTGGTGTATAAATGTTTGGTTTAGAGGTTATAGGTTTGAACCTGCATGTATGCATTATTTTCTTAAACAGGACAAAGAGTAAACAGAAAATTAAAAAGTGGTAGGCAGCATTTGAACCTGTACCCTTAAAATTTCTAACCTCCGAGATAACTCCGGAGTCCAGACAACTCACTGTACAGGAGCGCACATGGGCAGAGACTCAAGTTCACATGGCCAGACACAAAAGTGTTAAATTAGCATAGAGAAAAGTAAACCACTTCTCTAAGCGGTGCAGATTAGTATTTGGAGGTGTACTTGTGACAGTGGTTCACAAGTTGATGCAGCACCGAAACCGCAGAAATTCCAATAATCCAAGATTAGAAAATCTGATGGATTGCTACCCATAAAAGTATGGAATATCAAAACTCAATTATATCTATGTGTTTATTTAAGTGGGGAATTTAATACTTGCTAGCTTAGAACCTGTGCCATGCACAAATTTTTTTAATATGATATAATTTTATATAATTTGTCATCAAAAATTTTAAGATATGAATTTTGTAGGCTTAAAATTTTTAACTAATATGATTTAATTATAATATATATATATATATATATATATATATATATTGCCCGTGATATTTTTAGAAAAGGAGATATTTTAGTTAAAAATATAGAAAAGATATTACGTTTTAAAATTTGCTGAAAAAGGTAATTAGTTAGTTATTAGTAATTGTAATATTATTAGTTTATTTCATTAAATAAAACGATTCGTGATATTTTTAGAAAAGGAGAGGTTTTAGTTAGCAAAGTTAGAGAATATACTGTGTTTTAGTTGATAAAGATATCTGATTAGTTATTATGAACTATGATATTGTTATTTTGTTTTATAGAATAGAAGTGCCCGCAATGACTACAAAATAAATGTGTACCAAAATAAAGAAAATTAAGTAAAGAATAACTAACTAAGGGTAATTAAGTAAAAACATAAAGTACGACCAAACTTTCAATGTTTCGGCTATTATATAATAGTAGTATAGATATGTTACCTATGATATTTTTAGAAAAGAAGATATTTTAGTTATAAAATACTGAAAAGATATTACGTGTTAAAGTTTACTGAAAAAGTAACCTGTTAGTTATCAGTAATTATAATATTATTAGTTTATTTCATCAAATAAAACGATTTGTGATATTTTTGGAAAATCAGAGATTTTAATTAGAAAAGGTAATGTGTTTTAGTTGAAAAAGGTAACTGATTAGTTATTAGAAACTACAATATTGTTATTTTGTTATATAAAATAGAACTAGAATGATAGCCCGTGCAAAGCACGGGCCATATAATAATTCATAGAATTTTATCGTATTAGTATACTTTACGTATTTCGATCTATTTAAGATGTTATAGTTTCAAAATATTATTAGATTCTGAACCGCGAAAGTTATATTTTTAGTTATGTTTGGTCAGTGTAAGAAAAATGACCGACCGAAAGCTATAAGTAAGAGTTAATTAAATGCCAAGTATTACCACAATAATCTTGTTGTATTTTGTTGTATTGAAATACATGAGAAAACAGTTGGCTTATTTATTTGGGCTGGATAAAGAATTAAATATTATATTATTTCTAATTTAATATTGTAAGAAATAATGTAATGTGACGAAAAAATAAAAGTAATAGAGTCATATAGTTCTGCTAATAAAATCTCAGCGCATATTTCCAATTTTGGATTTCAGCGCACATTTCCAATTTTGGATCCTTTTCTCCGACCAATTTCGGAGAATAAGGAGAATAACAAATTTATTCTAATAGTTGTGCACGTTCAAAATAAATATGTGATGTGTGTTTTTCTAAGATCATGGTATTTGACCATCGCAGATGTATCCTTTCAAAAGCAAATTGACCATAACAAAATCTTTTCTTCAAATACATTGTACTATATATCTATTCTCAGAAGTGAACTTTCAAAACCCCAAGGTAAAATCTCAAATTTCAAGACAATTCATATTTAGACATGTATAAATTCAACAAAATACACGAGTAACTAAAATTAAAGTGTCATAACTCATAACGGGTTTCTAAAATGAGATGTGTTAATGTATGCACCAAATGAATTATGTTGTAAAAGTTCACATGTACAATAAAATTCAATCTATGAAAATAAGATAGACATAACTACGATAATGAAGCATCCCGAATATCATTTTAATTTGAGGTAACAGCAAAATGATAGCCGAAAAATAAAAAATACACATACCACATCCGTGATCATAAGACATTGTATATATCAGCAATTTTCGAGTTTATTAGTCTCACACCGAGTTGAAACTCGCATTGGAGTTTAAAATTCAAGTGAAATTGGTATATTACTATCTTATATATGGTTGTAAAACTCATTTTGTATGAAGTTAATAACATTAGCATATTACGAAAATGCTGCAAAAATAAAGTGCGAGGGACAATAGATATCAAAACCATATTGACATTTTTTTACCAAATCCAAATCCCATATGTAAATAACTTCTTATTTTTAATATTTTAATCTATTTTGTTAATCAGTCTATAAATTACCCGATAATAATAGGATTAACCGATATAGTGCAAATATACTTAAAATAAAATATTACACTGATATCGAGTATAAATATGTTTTACACCTTATTTATCATTTTTTGTGTTCTGGCCATTTGACTAATATAACATAATTGTTAAAAGAGAGAAATATTATAATAAATTTTTATATATCTATTTTTACTTCCGCCCGTTTACCTACTTGAGATAACTTCTACTAATTTTCCGTCACCTACCGCCTCACTTCGATTTTTTTTTTTTTTACCAATTTTCGGCCACCGCAGGACCTTTCATACATAAAATAAAATATTATAATGATACCGAGTAAAAATATATTATACACTTCATTCATCAATGTAACAATTTAATAATAAACATAATCTGGCCATTTGACTAATATATAGATATAATTGTTAAAAAAGAGAAATATTATAATAAAATTTTATAGATCTATTTTCACTTCCGCCTGTTTACCTACTTGACATAGACGTCTATTTATTTTTCGTCATCTACCTCCTCACTTTGATTTTTTTTGACCAATTTTCAGCCACTGAATACCTTTCTTAATTCTGACTTAGACGACATCATATTTGTCAATTTATATTTTCCCTCCCCGACTATCATTTTTTACTATTATATGTGAAAATATTTTAATGATTTTATCCCTAATAAATCATAAAAATAAACGCGAGCATAAATTTATGAGTATATGAATGGCATAAATTATTAAAATTAGTAAAAATTACTATCTTATATATGGTTGCAAAACTCATTTTGTATGAAGTTAATAATATTAGCATATTACGAAAATGCTGCAAAAATAAAGTGCGAGGGACAATAGATATCAAAACCATATTGACATTTTTTTACCAAATCCAAATCCCATATGTAAATTATTTCTTATTTTTAATATTTTAATCTATTTTGTTAATCAATCTATAAATTACCCGATGATAATAGGATTAACCGATATAGTGCAAATATACTTAAAATAAAATATTATACTGATATCGAGTATAAATATGTTTTACACCTTATTTAACATTTTTTGTATTCTGGCCATTCGACTAATATATACATAATTGTTAAAAGAGAGAAATATTATAATAAATTTTTATATATCTATTTTCACTTCCGCCCGTTTACCTACTTCAGATAACTTCTACTAATTTTCTGTCACCTACCTCCTCACTTCGATTTTTTTTTTACCAATTTTCGGCCACCTCAGGACCTTTCATAGATAAAATAAAATATTATAATGATACCGAGTAAAAATATGTTATACATTTCATTCATCAATGTAACAATTTAATAATAAACATAATCTGGCCATTTGACTAATATATAGATATAATTGTTAAAAAAGAGAAATATTATAATAAAATTTTATAGATCTATTTTCACTTCCGCCCGTTTACCTACTTGACATAGACGTCTGCTTATTTTCCGTCACCTACCTCCTCACTTTGGTTTTTTTTTTGACCAATTTTCAGCCACTCGGTACCTTTCTTAATTCTGACTTCGACGACATCATATTTGTCAATTTATATTATCCCTCCCCGACTACCATTTTTTACTATTATATGTGCAAATATTTTAATGATTTTATCCCTAATAAATCATAAAAATAAACGTGAGCATAAATTTATGAGTATATGAATGGCATAGTTTTAATTATCAAAATTCAAATTATTAAAATTAATAAAAATTATGTGGGCAATTTTATCTTGAATAAATTATAAAATAAATATTGCTAATAGGTGAGTTATTTGAGCATGTAGTGAATGAGTTTAAAAAGTTGCACAAAGAAGTGATTTGGTTTAGTGGTTGAACATGTGAACACAAAGTTACAAGTGTTGGCAGGTCATGGGTTCAATTCCTTCCAACTTCAAAATTTTTAACATTTATTTAAATCTAAGGACAAATTAGTAATTTACTAAATAAACACAAAACCCATGTTGGCCTATAATAGATATAAAGGATTGCCCGCAATTACTACAAAATAAATGTGTACCAAAATAAAGGAAATTGAGTAAAGAATAGCTAAGTAAGGGTAATTAAGTAAAAACACAAAGTACCGTACCGACCGACCAAACTTTCAATGTTTCGGCTACTATATAATAGTATAGATAGATATAGAAAGTAAAATCTAACCTAGCTTGAAAAATAAAACCATATATACCATTGCATATTCCTAAATAATAAGATATACTCTAAATCATAACTCAAGTAATAATAATCAGATAACTCAAGTGGTAGGGCTTATCTCTTGTCGTCCCAGATTCATGGGTTCGATTCTCGCTGACCCCGAAATTTGTCGGAACAGATAATCATTTGTAAGGCATCTAAGCCTAATTATTCAAAAAAAAAAATCATTAATACTTTCCTAAATACCCACAATTGCCTAAAATCATACCGTTCCCCGTAATAATTAATAATTCAAATAGGAGGCACAACTAAAGTAACCTAATTCTAATATGAGGATGCACAACTAAAGTAACCTTTTATATGCACATTAACTATTTATAAGATAATACCATGACAAGAATAATAATTACAATTAGAACATAACAAACAGAGGCATGAATATATTAAGAGGTCGGTCGAGCAACTTAGCCCTAGCTACCAGAATACTGAAATTAATTTTTATAATAGCAACAAAGAGACTAGAAAATAATAACTAAACCAACAAGAGATGAAAAACAAAGACAGTTGAGTCAAGATGTAGAGCATCACAGCCAAAATTTTGGATAGAGCATCAAATATAAAGGTGGTTACACGAACACAACTAAACTCCACTAACATTGTCATTCCGACAGGCTCTAACTTCACCAATTAAATATTAAAAACTAGAACATCTTTAAATGGCAGGTGATAAATACAGCTACATTTGGTAGACTAATTTGTTCGGACAGCTCAACTTAAATATGTAATATTCATATATAAAACACGTGAAGCAATTTGATCCATTAAAACAGAAAAAAAATAACATGAAAGAATTATAAATTAACTGCTGATTCCAACAAAAGAAGCATTTAAACCTGTGAGCAAAGTCAGCTCATAGTAAATTCGCAATTGCATTCATAAGCAAACAATGTAAATCAATGTCAAATTCAATCCCACAACCATAGTCATGACATTACGCAAACATAAGAACCTATAAAAGATCAAGCACGCTATAATTGCAGACATCCATACAAAAAAACAGATTTACCAACAAACATCATAAATCTTACCCAGTAGCATCTGTGGCATCCCTTGAAATCTTCATCTTCTTAGTAGTTCCCTTGTACAAATCCTCTAGACTACACGGCAATGTCCGCTCTATCGCCACCCCTTTTCGAGGTGGCATACTCGCAGAACCCTCTCCAGCACTATTCCTGAAAGAAGCAAATATATCATCCCCAAACATACTCCTCTGAAACCCCTGACCACCACCGCGAGCCCCTCCCATATCTCCCATTCCACCAAATGGGCTCGAAAACCCAAAAAACTCGGAGAAGATATCATCAGCACTACGAGGATTAAAACGATACATATTAGGTCCATCAGAACCACTAGAAGAAAACCCACCAGTACCTGGTGGAGGCACCTGACCCTTCAAACCTTCCTCGCCATACTGGTCATATACAGCTCTTTTTTGGGGATCACTCAAAACCTGGAAAAAGAGAACATATACGCACATGATATATATGAATTATCATCAAAGCAGTCAATTACTAAAATATCAGAATTGGGGCTTTAAAAAGATGGGAACTTACATACATATACTATGCATAAGGGCCACGATTAAATAATTTATAAAATGAAATTGGGCTTTAATAAAGATATGAACTTGCACATACACAAATATATATAAGGGTCCTGATTAAATCAATGAATCAACTTAAAACTCCAGTCGGGGTTTAAAACAGATGTGAACTTGGAAACATATACACAAATATAATCAAGGGTCATGATCTTAAATAAAAGAAAATCGTTTAAAAAAGATGTGAACTTGAACACAGATAAGCACATGAACACAGACACAAAAATAAGGGTCATGACTAAATGAATGAAATGAGTAACAAATTGGAATTGGGGTTGATGTAAACTTGGATACATTTACACACACAAATATACAAGGGTCATGATAAAATCAATGAATTACCTAAAAATCCATACATGGGTTAAAAAAAAATGTGAACTTCCATACACATACATACATACATATACACACATAATATACAAAAAGAAGGATAAAGAAAGCGAAAAAAGGATGTATAATTGGGGTTTAGAGAGAGTAGAGGGTAACGATACATCATAAGCTTCAGAAATGGTTTTAAATTTAGCTTCAGCATCTTTCTTGTTGTTGGGGTTTTTATCAGGATGCCACTTCATAGCAAGTTTTCGATAAGCTTTCTTGAGATCATCATCTTTAGCACTCCGATCCACTCCAAGAATCTTGTAGTAATCAACCCCCATGTTGTTTCTCAATCGCTTCTTTCTTCTTTGCTCCACTGTGAAATGTTTGTTTGTTGGGTTTACAAAAACTACTACTCTACTAGTATATGTATCAATGTAATGTATCTATCTATCTGTTGTCTTCGGTATCTTCTGCTACCTTAAGCATCTGCAAAGTATCTTAGCTCACTCCTGAATATATTATAAACAATTAAATTCTTAGCAAGTTATTACATTGATTTGTGTGTCAACTCCAACAATGCTCTCTATTATGGTTCTTTATTTTATATTTTATTCATATTTCAATTCCACTTGGACAAACAATCAATAGATGAGAGAGAAGAACCACTATTTTACTAATAAAATATTAAGTTAAGAGCTACTAGTTGCTCCTAAAATAGAGGAGAGAAGAAGCTCTTAACTTTTTAAAGAGCCTCTAAGAGTCTCTTGGAGTTTGATTTTTATTCTCTCTCCTCATTTTTTGAGTTAAGAGCTACAATAGAGAGCCTCTTGGAGATGCTCTTAGTTCAAGTCAATCTTTATCTTTGAAAAATGGGATTTTTGGCACGTCCTTTAATATGCATTTTATCGGTAGTTTCATAATTTATTTTTAAATTTTTTTTATAAATATATATATATATATATATTTATTTATTTATTTATTTATTTATATAAAAAAAAATTTAAAAAATAAGTTATGAAACAATCATTAAAATAAATCTTAAAATGCGTGTCAAAAAGTGTAAAGAAAAAGGTAAAGAATCAAGTGGATGGAGGGAGTAATATCTGTCTATCCTTCATTTTTATTTTTATTTTATATTAGCAATATGACCGTGCTTTGCGCATGCTGATTTTTAATTTTCAATAATTTTAGATAATTCATTTGTCAAATTTGGTATTTAGTAAATTCAAGTAATATACGTGCATAAATAATATAAATTAAAGAAAGATTTATTGTTTAAAATCCTAAGTTAAATATTAAGTGAAATTAACTTAATGATCAAATTATATATTTTAAGCATTGTTCTAAAAATCGGTGATTAATAGAGATTAACCATCAATTAATCTTTTTCCATGGGTTACCGCACTGATGAATAACCCGAATGATTAATCACTAATTAATTCTGTTTCATGGGTTAACACACTGATTAATAACTCGAATATTCGATTAATCATTCTGATTAGTTCCCAAATAACCGATTTATTCTTGGACAGTGCCTTTACTGATTAAGTCTGATTCCCGCTTTTTACAACACTGATTGTAAGAGGCGACGCCTCATGTTCGTATTAATAAAGATAATAATTTTTTTTTTGTAAAGATAGCATTTTAAAACATATTTTTATTTTTTGGTAAATACTTCAGTTCAAGATTGAAAATAAAAAAATTTATAACTTATTTTAAATAACTTATGATTGTTACTTCTTGATACTATTTATTTTGACATATATTATCAGACTGTGGAAGCTAAAAGCTAAAAAATTTACAATACTCACCTAATTATGACTCTTACAAATTCGCTCCAAGTTGTAACTTTATTTTCCTAAACTTGTAATGCTGGGCAAGAAGCAACCTGGGTGGCAAATGTCATTACTGCTTTTTTTACATGATGCAATATACTTACCAATAGCTACTATAGTTGTAACATGTACACCTACACATATCTCTCTGTCATTGCCGGTAATAGTCCAATATAACCAAGTACCAAATAATGCTTAACTTTGCAGAACTATTGAGACTTATTGGTACGAAATTACACACTAATTTCATATGGGTTCACTTGCATCATTTGATATTTTTGTTTGTAGACATGAATGTATGACTTCTATTTGATCTTCATGTACACCTACATTACAAACCACTGATATATGTGTTTCCTTGGAATTAGATTTTAAATCCACTTCCTTCTCATTAACAAAAGAGATGAAGGTCTGAAGATGTGCTAAACGTGATCTTCTACCAGCTGAGTCATGCTCCTTGGCTGATGTCAGGTGAACTTACGCATTATAAACATGAAATATATAATAGGAGCAAGCCCATATGTCAATCCACATATTACAAAAAGAACAGAAAAGATTTTCCGTTCAATCTTGCCCACTTCAAATTTCATGGTTTGTGAAGTGCAAGCACTAGCTTATTACATGAATAAGCGTAGAAACAACATCTTTTAAAAGTCTTACCATGATGTTTACTTTTATAGACGCAATGCCAAGAAAAATTTTCTGTCCAATTTTTCAATACTCTTAGTATTGTAAATCATCAATACTATACCACAACTAAAACATAAGAAAATTACCACAACTGAAAAAGTTAACAGCAAAACATAAGATATACCCTTCCTGCGATTTCTTTTGTAGTCAAAGGTCCACAATTCATCTATACTATACTATAATAAGCGAAAGAGGGTATAATTTGTAGTTTGGTTAACCCCTATTTTTGGTTATCTCCTCCTTTTGGTTATTCTCATTTATAACCGTTAGATTTTCAACTCAAATAGATCATGATCGTAGGATACATCAATACTAGAAGTTATTATATATAGAGGTCCAAGGTTCGATTCCCGCCAACAACTTATTAATTTATATTTAATACAAAAAATTATTATATACAAAGATATAAGGTTCAAATTTTTCTAATAACATACTAAAATTAATATTTATTATATTATATTCTACTTTAAACAAATTATAAAAAAACTAAAAGTAATCCGTGCTTTGCACGGGTTATAAACAAGTATAATTAATTATCAACCTTAAGTAATGTAAGAACCCCGATTTTTGGTAGGAATTAAAACTTTTATTATGGAATGGATATGGATTCAAATACTTATATGTCATGAAGAATGCTATGGGTTGACAATCTAGATAAGAATTATCTATCTCCTAGGAAATTAAGATTTGATAATTCCAAGGGGGAAGGTTATTCTTATGTCATCCAAATCGATATTTGTTATCAGTCCAGTGGTTCCGTAAAAGGGTTAAGGAACGATCGAAAGAGAACCGGGACATCTATATAACCCTAAAAGAATAAGTAAAGAATAAGAGGTGAATAGTTATTTTGGTGGACGTAGGAATATTATTAGACGACGCTATATAGAAGTACCCGGAACGAAATTCTGAGTTCGTATTAGTGATCCAGGGGGAAAAAGAGTGTATGTAAAAGCTGTCGGATTCTGAAAAATAGCACTTTTATTTTCCCCGAGATTTCCCTGGACACTGAAAGACTTAAGGAATTATTGAAGGGATTTAAGGAAAATAGGTTCAAGAATTATTAAAGAGAATGGAGGATGATAGTATAAATATTAAGAAGGTTTCCAGTAAAACCCTAACTAGAAACGATTGAGTTATTCCTCCAAACGATGAATGAATTGAGCAATAAACGAACAAGGAAACAAGTAGAGGAAGCAAGGTGCATGCATGAGTTATTAGAAAATATCTAGTAACCAATTAGTTACATAAGTAATTAGCACACTTAACATCAAACCAAGTCTTTAGCAATTCCTTCTCATCCAACCACAAAAATCTAAGACTTGTCCATGCAAAAGACCTCATCCATGACATAATCCCTTTATTCAAGTCACTTTACACAAGATATTATCTAAACACATATCAATAATCCATTTTGGATGAGATCAAGGCAAGAGAAACCAAGCAAAAGCACACCACTCTCCCATTCTTCATCCATTCGAATTTTCAAGAAATTCCAAGGAAGAAATCCACCTTCCACTCCTCGTTTGATCTTGTAATTTTTAAGGTTAGTTCTATATTTCAAGAAACTAATCTCCTAGAAATTTCAAGTCCAAACGCCTTTGTTTCCATTTTCAAATAAATCAAGAAAGAGGAGGGTGAATAGTGTTCTTATGAACTAATCTTTGATTTTCTTATTTCTTTGGTTGATCTAAGGTGTGTTAAGGCTAGACAAGGACCATACCAAGCTTAATAAGGCTATTACATACTCCAAGGAAGGTAGACCTCTTGAAACCCTAGATCTTGTTTTGAGATTTATGCATGTTCTTGATGGATTTAAGCTTGGTGATGATGTTAGTATGATTATAAGCATGTTAGCATGGGTTGTAATTGGTTTAATCATATGATGATTGTGATGGTAAAGTAGATGTTCTTGGACAGATTTGGGATGAGAAATATGTGTATAAGTTGTGTTGATGACCGGTGTGGCTTGGTTGTGTTGTTATGATTTTTAGAACGTTCGATTTATAACCGTCGTAATGCCGAATTTTTGTTAACACTTAGAAACCGAGCATGACAGTTAATATAATTTCCTGACCTTGGTAATATTATGACTGGTCCTTGTAGATCTCGAGCCATAGATCATTTTTGGCGTTAGAACCGAAACATTCCGACTTACGGTTTAGGAGTTATGGTCAAATTACTAAAATTGGTAAAAACCGTAAGTAAAAGTTCGTAACTTCAATTGAACCCTCGTAAAGCATGTTACTCAGTGGTAAATCTTGGTAAATAAATACTAGGGGTCATAAGAAGGTATGAAAGAAAACCACATATCAAACGGATCATTTTCCGATTTTATAAAAATGTTTGAATCGAAGTTAAACGCGAACGAACCCTTAAAAACCCGCTTGGTTATAACTTTGGTAAAACACTTAGAAAACGGACGATAAAACTCGAGGTATAATCTTGATTCGTAAACGACCTACTTTAGCACTTACATGGCTTAAGTATACACCAAGTGTGAGTATGATGACATGTCTTAATAACGAACAAATGTCGGATCGTATTGGTGATAAAGAGAGTTACACTAAAAGGTGTATAACGAGATAATTCAAAAACATGTTTCGACTTAAGTGAAGTTTATACTTAGACTTTTAAAAGGTGTTAAGTGGTTAATCTCGAATGTTCTAATTGTTTATAGATCATCGAGCAGACCCAGGACACGCTATCTCCACCCACACCCGATTACCAGGCAAGTTTCCAATACCTTGGAACTGTTGTTGTGATAATATGTATATCTATTGCTTCTGATACATATGCCATAGCATGCATGCCTATTGTCAAAATTATATTATGATACTTGTTCCATGAATTGATATTGGCTTATAGACTAGATATGAATTATCAGTTATAAGCCGGACTATTTTGGTAAGATCCTTAGCGAAGGGCATATGATATTCATTCTTAAATATAGACCGGGAGTCGGTATTTTGAGATATATAGATAGTCGTGGAAACCCGGAGGGATTCCAACGGCAGATTATTATTTATCTTGAGGAATGTTATTATTAAACATTATTTATATTTCATAAATTATCAATTACTTGTAAATCTTTCGACGAATGTTATTCGATTATTATCTCAGTCGAAAGATATTAAATGAATGTTAGTTTCGAATATTCATTTAGATTTGATTATTTAATGAATATTATTTTGATATTCATTGGAATTTTATTTATTAAATGAATATTACTTTCGAAAATTCATTTAAGGTTTTATGTACTTAATGAATATTATTTTAAAATATTCATTGGAAGTTCTATTTACTTAAGGGATATTATTTCGAATATTCCTCTAAAGTTTTAATTACTAAATGAATATTATTTGGATATTCATTTAGAAGATTATTTATTAAATGAATATTATTTTCAAATATTCATTTAAGGTTTGACTTGTTTATTGAATTTTATTTTAAATAATTATTGGAGTTTAATTATTTATTGAAGATTATTTTGAATATTCATTTAAGGAGGGATTTATTTAGTAAATAATTTTATATATTCATTCGAGGATTACTTACGAGCAATATTATGATTTAATAATATTCCGTAATTATTATTGAGTTAATAAATATTCTTCGAATATTTATTTAATTCTTTTAAATTCTTTTTAAAATGATTTATATTATTCGAGGATTATCCTTCACCTCCAGATATTATGTAAAATATTTCGGAGTCTTTTTACGACTATTTTATCTAGAAAAGGTTCCCAACTCTTTATTTTTCATTTAAATCTATCTTAAAAGGATTTAAATGCTCGCTCAAACTTCCATATTATAGGGGAACCTACTTGAGCAATGTTATTTATCTAGTTGACTTCCCGGTCATAAATCTTGTAAAACTATTCTTTTCACTCGCAACTTGGTTGCTGTTTATCAATTGAATCTTTGAGTAACCTTCTCATCATTCGAGGGGTAATATTATTGGAACAAGATGGTATCCTCTAACAAGCAGCAGCTTGGGAGATATGATGTTGAATTTTCCTTTCAACTAGATACGACTACTTTGTGGAGTCTTATCAACAAGTATCACACTTGGGGAAAGGGGGACGAACTTTACGTTCAGAGTCGTGAACTTCTTTTCGAACTTGGAGTCGTGTAAGAGGCCGAGTAGTGCCGGTCCATCCCATTGGCCCAACCGTTGGCCGGGGAGATCTAACAGGGCGGTAGACAAGTAAATCCGTCAGTTCTTCCTTCTACCGGTAGTAAATCTAAATTGAGCTGTACAATCTGCGACTGATCATCGTAAGGATTGGAATAGCGGGCGCGGTGAATACTCCAACATTAGTTCATCATTCAAATTCATTTATTTTCTGCAACATTATCATTGTTGGCAGTATTGGAAAAGTATTCATAATTGGAATTGCAATATTTTTCCTGCAAGTTCCTCTTTTATGATAAAAGATAATATCTTGATTATCTTTGACATAGCAGGTATTTCCACCTATATATACATTTTGAGTTACCTTGTAACTTCAACGTTTATGTGATAGTGGCATCATTTCCGTAAATGCATGGCATATGGTTTGAAAGATACTTTTGAATTGTTATATGTTATCGTTCAGTTATACATTATTGTTGGTGGGCTATTGCTGACCCTTGGTTTATTATTATATCACAACAACAGCTAGACCAGATGACTCGCACAAGGTGCACTCGACGCTGACGAGGACGATGAGACTACCAGAGCTGAAGAAGAAGCTATTGGTAAGATAGATTCATTCTTTCAGTACCAAGTATATGGGCTGGTATGACTTATGAAAATGGATGTCAAAAAGTATGTATTCATGTTGAAATTCTTTTGGATTGTAAGAACTCATAATATGATTAATAAAATTTGATTATTACTCTGATTTCATCTCTGGGACTATAACGGGTGTGTTTTATGTTGTGGTGTTGGGTCATAAAGATGTAATTTATTTTATGTTGAAGTAAGTTCAAGTATTGTGGACAGAAATGGAGACCGTAACGACTAGATCCCGGACCCTGGATCTGGGGGTGTTACAGAAATGGTATCAGAGCGTACGTTATAAACCCCAGAGGAGGCAGTAAGTGCCATATCATTTGATAAATGAACAAGTATGAATATTGTTAGTAATAATTCGCCATGAGAAGGCAGATGTCATAGGTTGTAATTTATGGAACCAAATTGAGGTTAATGAGGTGGTTTTATTCAGGGAAATGTTCATTTTATGAGCGAATCAGTTAGAAAGTAAAGACATTGGGAAGTGACAGCATGATTGGATAAAGTTATATAAGGAAGTAGTAAGCAAGACAATGATCTCAGAACCTACCGGAAGATAAGACCAGTGAGTCAAGATGAACTCGTAATGAGACTACTGTCAGAGACTGAGTATAGGGTTATTTCAACACAATTAAATGATGAACCAGAAACGTTAGATGCATGTGATTCAGAGGAATATTAAATTCCTTCTTTTCTTTGAATGGATTATAGTAGTCACCTTAAGTTTACTCCGACGCGGAATTATAATGGATCAAGTAATACGATCAGCATTTAAAGAGAAAAATGTGAGAAAATCTTCCTGGAGCTAAAAGATGAAATTGGTAATGACCAATAGTTGGCATTGCATAATGGAAAAAGGAGACTTTGTGCTTCCAACGACGCTTCGCATAAAGGATTAGGATGTGTGCTTGCGCAGCATGATAAAATACTTGCGGATGCATTCGGACAGCACGGTTCACCAGGTTTGGATGGCCTTAGTAGTGCCAATTTTGTGGAACAACCAACTCCGACGATAATGTTCCTTCTGAGACTAGTGGTTAGGTAGACTGACATTTGGTAATATTGAATATCAGGACGTATAGGTATCAGGACGTTGTGACAGGTTTCAGTTTGAAACTGTTGAGTCCCTTCTAAAGGATGTATATAATTGGTTCCTCTCCAGAGGTTAAACTTCCAATCTGATGACGATTATTTCATTAACTATGACTGCTTATGTTTCTACCTGCTTGGAGGTTCATAGAATTATTCTTCAGGTTTCGAAACTGGTCTCCTTAATGTTACCAGTAGGTGGATAGATTGACCAAAATTTCCCTGATTCTGGAAAGAACTTCAACGAATTTTGGCAAACCTTGTCTTTCTGATTATCAGAGAACGTCATGGAAGGGAGTAGAAACTGGGGCGAACCCCGTGAATTGGGTAAGGTAGCCGCTATATGGGTTGGTGGACAGACCCCGATTATCGCGATTGATTGTAGAAATATAATGATGAAGTTGAGATTGGACGGAAACAGGAAATGTAAGTAAGAAACCAGCCGGACTGAGAAATTCCGAGATTGACTTAAATGAAAAGGCTGTTATGCCAGGAATGGTAAGCTTGTGTGGCACGCGGGATTGATAAGAATAGTTGAAAAGATAAAAGTAGAGGAAAGGTGATCGGAGACGGTGCCGAGTAGTCGATTAATACTTATATGGAGTAAAGTTTTGGAAAGGTATCAAAGAAGAAGGCACTATGCCGGAAATTGCTAGAAAAGTAATGCTATTAGCCAACCCCTAAAATTATATATTTTTATTTTAGTGTGGCCAGTTGAGGCCAAGTCACAAAGGAGTATCAAGTTACTAGACCAGCAATGAAAGGACAAAGCAGGGTTGCTTCTAAGTAAACACCGACTGCAAGGGCTTCTGATATAAAGGAAACATTAATGAGATCGTAGGAATCTTCTACTGAACCCTTGCAACCCAAGTTTTGATTGAGAATTTACTAGATTTTTTTGAAATGGGGTCACCCGTACTAAAGTGATTCATGTGTATACGATTGTCCAAGATTACGAGTAAAAATAGAAGTATAGTGACTTGAGATGTATGATGTTAGGGTATTATGAATACCATGAATATATTATGACGGAGGAAAGTAAACAATGAAGGTTTATGAAGAGAGTATAGAAATGGTCAGAGATTGATCAGTATGCTGTAGAAATTTTGCCTAAGGTAATTACCTTTGAGAAGAACGATAAGTACTAAGAGATTCACGTTGAACTCGACCAATATCTTCCAAAACATCCTTGCTACCATTACCAAGTTCTGTAAGAGAGCTGATAGACATACGTTGTCTTTTGGAAGGTCAAATATGCTGACAACTATCTGAAAGAAGAGGTTAGCATTAAGCTACCGATCGATTATCAAATGAGAACAATTGAAAAGAGACCTTTATTAAGGATACATGATTTGATTGCCAATTATAGGATGCAAGAATTCCTTGGCAGTTGAATTAAGGATAGGATATCCATAAATTAAGACAAACCCTGGGGAATGCACAAGGGGTGGCCTTAACCTTAATAAAGACATTGTGAATTCAGATGATATGAGTTGGATTTGCTAAGGCAACAATGACCTGTAAGGATTATTAAAAAAAAAAGTTCTGGGAAGAACATAGATAGAATTATTAGAGTATTGATCAATGACGTGTTGCTATACCCTGTACCTAGAAAATACAGGAGGAATGATGAGGACGACCTAAGGAACCTTACAAGGAAAAAGTTAAAATACTGAGTTTCAAAATAGAAGTTTGGTAGAAAATGTAAGACCTAATAACAATAATGCCAGATGAGGCATGTATGAACCATGATGAGGTATGGATGGAACCAAAGAAGGTTGAGATTATCCTAGAACAAGAAAGAACTAAGAGAACAAATATCCTAGGTATGATCGAGGGTAACTTTGATGAAGTTCCCACGGGAAGGTGGAAGCAATGACTTATGGAAAAAGACTGATATATATATATATATATATATATATATATATATATATATATATATATTTTCTCTTTCAACACAGCTTAAGGGAGGATGCTTTCACCCAACAGCGATGAGAATGAGGTAGAAAAATTTGAGTTGGAATGTATCCAGAGAACATGGATTACATGAAATCATTATCATCAGGAAAGGCCAATGAGGTGGCCGACAGTCTAAGTATAGACGAATAATTACAAATGTTCATACCAAAGAAACAGAATGATATTTGGAAGGACCTTGAAGGTCATATCGGAGTGGAGGAATTTACATTCCTTCTGACGATTGTGTAAGAATCGACGGTAATAATAGTTTAAGTAAAGATTCGATTCCCGATATCGTCTTAAGCAAACTACACACCTTAGAAGGTCCCGTTTTGAGGCAAACCAGGACCATGATACAAAATTGACGAAGTAAACCATTAAGTTTCCAGTCTTTTAAGGAAGCTGCATGAGTGATAGTTTCATCAACCGGACATAGCTGCGATGCTTGAAACTCTTCTGCAATTTTATCTACTTCATGTAATATCTACATCAAGTTCAGGAAGTGTTCCTTATGGATAAGGAATAGTGATTACTTTGTCTCCCTAAAGGATTTGAAACCCGTATGGTTAGCTATTAATGCACTACGTAAACAGCAAATGTGGGTGATTCAACTAAGGGCTACATTAATGTGGTGGCGATTCTTCTAAGAAATTAGATGACATAGATAAAAGATAGTGCTGCTATTGATAAGCTAAATGGCCTGTTGATGAATGACAAGCAAGTTTATGTTAGTGTGTTTCTGCGCAAACAAGACAGAGAATATGAGGTTGGAGATTCATGATGCTAAATGTATTCCCGTAGAAAGAATTAATGAGACTTGGAGAGAAGGGCAGTTGAGACCGAGATTTATTGGGCCACCTGAGAGTTTAGAAGTGTTCGGAAGGTGGCATTCGAGCCAGTTTTACCCCCCAAACTTATAGCATGATCGTAACGTGTTTCATGTGGCAAGGCTACGCCAGTAAAATGCAGATGCTCGATAGATGATAAGAGTACGAGCAGGTAGATATACGACCTGGTCTGACTTACGAAGAACAACCTGTGGAAAATCACGGGTAGAAAAGAACAAGTGATGAGAAACAAGTTTGGCAGAAGAAGATTATATTGGATCTAAGTTAAAGAAATCGGCCAGATTCATTTCGGAGGGTTTAAATTGGAATAATGTGATGATTATAGAGTAAATGTGATGGAATACCAATAAGGAGGTGCCAAGTGCAAAAGATGTCTCAATAAAGAGATGAAGGTGGAAGTAAATAAGAATCAGATAATAAGAAGGATGTGATTGATAAAGAAAAGACTGGGAAAGCAACTATGGAATGTGAAGCAAGGAATGTTATGAATGGATTAATAAATGGGTTTTCTGATGAATTCCCGGGATGACAACCTGACAGTGTTAGTATTGTGAATATGATAGAGTTAGTATCGTGGGATGGGATGTCGGTAACAATGATGTCAAGCGAGAAACCTAAGATTTAACCTAAAAGGTTGAAGGAATTTTCTGAAGTGAGCGTTGCTAAGATTAAACAAGAGTATAGGTCCATAGAATAATGGACAAAGCAGCAAGATATGTTGACACGTGAGATTGTGATCAAATAGTATTGGATATAATTATGATTATTTTCTTCTTTGATGAACCTCTATAGTTCAGAGGTAAATTCCGAGTATGATATTTTACAATCATGAAAACTTTCTATAATTCTTTATAATTCTTTTCTTCTCTCTTATTCATCTTCTTTATGAATTGAGAAGAACAACCCTTAAGGAGGGGAGGTACTGTTACGTGACTATCTGTCTGTGTGATAGAAGTCTAAGTGGAATACCATAACTTGTTTAATTGCTTGTCAAGTACTAACTGGCCCCCTTCTGTACTAACTATGCAATATAACAAATGTTCATTGATCATAGTGATCTTTCAATAAATCTTTCCACTTCTCTATGTTGATCGAGATTTCAAAGATTATGGCGATTAGGAAATGCATAGTGCGAGGTAAGAGCATAACCCGGATAATGTGTTGTACGAAAAGTAGCAAAGTTGGTGGAAAAAGGATAAAGTACGTAGTGTAGCACCAGTAGATGTGCTGAGAAAGGGTAGAACGACTAATAATCGACCGGGAAGCTGAAAGGTGAAATGACAGACAAACGACTCTTGTTTCCAACCTGATTCCGGGACCGAATCCTTTTAAGGAGGGGAGACTGTAAAAACCCCGATTTTTGGTAGGAATTAAAACTTTTATTATGGAATGGATATGGATTCAAATACTTATATGTCATGAAGAATGCTATGGGTTGACAATCTAGATAAGAATTATCTATCTCCTAGGAAATTAAGATTTGATAATTCCAAGGGGGAAGGTTATTCTTATGTCATCCAAATCGATATCTGTTATCAGTCCAGTGGTTCCGTAAAAGGGTTAAGGAACGATCGAAAGAGAACCGGGACATCTATATAACCCTAAAAGAATAAGTAAAGAATAAGAGGTGAATAGTGATTTTGGTGGACGTAGGAATATTATTAGACGACGCTATATAGAAGTACCCAGAACGAAATTCTGAGTTCGTATTTGTGATCCAGGGGGAAAAAGAGTGTATGTAAAAGCTGTCGGATTCTGAAAAATAGCACTTTTATTTTCCCCGAGATTTCCCTCGACACTGAAAGACTTAAGGAATTATTGAAGGGATTTAAGGAAAATAGGTTCAAGAATTATTAAAGAGAATGGAGGATGATAGTATAAATATTAAGAAGGTTTCCAGTAAAACCCTAACTAGAAACGATTGAGTTATTCCTCCAAACGATGAATGAATTGAGCAATAAACGAACAAGGAAACAGGCAGAGGAAGCAAGGTGCATGCATGAGTTATTAGAAAATATCTAGTAACCAATTAGTTACATAAGTAACTAGCACACCTAACATCAAACCAAGTCTTTAGCAATTCCTTCTCATCCAACCACAAAAATCTAACACTTGTCCATGCAAAAGACCTCATCCATGACATAATCCCTTTATTAAAGTCACTTTACACAAGATATTATCTAAACACATATCAATAATTCATTTTGGATGAGATCAAGGCAAGAGAAACCAAGCAAAAGCACACCACTCTCCCATTCTTCATCCATTCGAATTTTCAAGAAATTCCAAGGAAGAAATCCACCTTCCACTCCTTGTTTGATCTTGTAATTTTTAAGGTTAGTTCTATATTTCAAGAAACTAATCTCCTAGAAATTTCAAGTCCAAACGCCTTTGTTTCCATTTTCAAATAAATCAAGAAAGAGGAGGGTGAATAGTGTTCTTATGAACTAATCTTTGATTTTCTTATTTCTTTGGTTGATCTAAGGTGTGTTAAGGCTAGACAAGGACCATACCAAGCTTAATAAGGCTACTAAATACTCTAAGGAAGGTAGACCTCTTGAAACCCTAGATCTTGTTTTGAGATTTATGCATGTTCTTGATGGATTTTAGCTTGGTGATGATGTTAGTATGATTATAAGCATGTTAGCATGGGTTGTAGTTGGTTTAATCATATGATGATTATGATGGTAAAGTAGATGTTCTTGGACAGATTTGGGATGAGAAATATGTGTATAATTTATGTTGATGCCCGGTGTGTCTTGGTTGTTTTGTTATGATTTTTAGAACGTTCGATTTATACCCGTCGTAATGCCGAATTTTTGTTAACACTTAGAAACCGAGCATGACAGTTAATATAATTTCCTGACCCTGGTAATATTATGATTGGTCCTTGTAGATCTCGAGCCATAGATCGTTTTAGCATGAGAATCGAAACATTCCGACTTACGGTTTAGGAGTTATGGTCAAATTACTAAAATTGGTTCGAAACCGTAAGTAAAAGTTCGTAACTTCAATTGAACCCTCGTAATCCATGTTACTCAGTGGCGAATCTTGGTAAATAAATACTAGGGGTCATAAGGAAGGTATGAAATAAAACCACATATCAAACGGATCATTTTCCGATTTTATAAAAATGTTTGAATCGAAGTTAAACGCGAACGAACCCCTAAAAACCCGCTTGGTTATAACTTTGGTAAAACACTTAGAAAACGGACGATAAAACACGAGGTATAATCTTGGTTCGTAAACGACCGACTTTAGCACTTACATGGCTTAAGTATATACCAAGTGTGAGTATGATGACATGTCTTAATAACGAACAAATGTCGGATCGTATCAGTGATAAAGAGAGTTACACTAAAAGGTGTATTACGAGATAATTCGAAAACGTGTTTCGACTTAATTGAAGTTTATAGACTTTTAAAAGGTGTTAATTGGTTAATCTCGAATGTTCTAATTGTTTATAGATCATCGAGCAGACCCAGGAGATGCTATCTCCACCCACACCCGATTACCAGGCAAGTTTCCAATACCTTGGAACTGTTGTTGTGATAATATGTATATCTATTGCTTCTGATACATATGTCATAGTATGCATGCCTATTGTCAAAATTAAATTATGATACTTGTTCCCTGAATTGATATTGGCTTATAGACTAGATACGAATTATCAGTTATAAGCCGGACTATTTTGGTAAGATCCTTAGCGAAGGGCATATGATATTCATTCTTAAATATAGACCGGGAGTCGGTATTTTGAGATATATAGATAGTCGTGGAACCCAGAGGGATTCCAACGGCAGATTATTATTTATCTTGAGGAATGTTATTATTAAACATTATTTATATTCCATAAATTATCAATTACTTGGAAATCTTTCGAGGAATGTTATTCGATTATTATCTCAGTCGAAAGATATTAAATGAATGTTAGTTTCGAATATTCATTTAGATTTGATTATTTAATGAATATTATTTTGATATTCATTGAAATTTTATTTATTAAATGAATATTACTTTCGAAAATTCATTTAAGGTTTTATGTACTTAATGAATATTATTTTAAAATATTCATTGGAAGTTCTATTTACTTAAGGGATATTATTTCGAATATTCCTTTAAAGTTTTAATTACTAAATGAATATTATTTGGATATTCATTTAGAAGATTATTTATTAAATGAATATTATTTTCAAATATTCATTTAAGGTTTGACTTATTTATTGAATTTTATTTTAAATAATTATTGGAGTTTAATTATTTATTGAAGATTATTTTGAATATTCATTTAAGGAGGGATTTATTTAGTAAATAATTTTATATATTCATTCGAGGATTACTTACGAGCAATATTATGATTTAATAATATTCCGTAATTATTATTGAGTTAATAAATATTCTTGGAATATTTATTTAATTCTTTTAAATTCTTTTTAAAATAATTTATATTATTCGAGGATTATCCTTCACCTCCAGATATTATGTAAAATATTTCGGAGTCTTTTTACGACTATTTTATCTAGAAAAGGTTCCCAACTCTTTATTTTTCATTTAAATCTATCTTAAAAGGAGTTAAATGCTCGCTCAAACTTCCATATTATAGGGGAACCTACTTGAGCAATGTTATTTATCTTGTTGACTTCCCGGTCATAAATCTTGTAAAACTATTCTTTTCACTCGCAACTTGGTTGCTGTTTATCAATTGAATCTTTGAGTAACCTTCTCATCATTCGAGGGGTAAGATTATTGGAACAAGATGGTATCCTCTAACAAGCAGCAGCTTGGGAGATATGATGTTGAATTTTCCTTTCAACTAGATACGACTACTTTGTGGAGTCTTATCAACAACTATCACACTTGGGGAAAGGGGGACGAACTTTACGTTCAGAGTCGTGAACTTCTTTTCGAACTTGGAGTCGTGTAAGAGGCCGAGTAGTGCCGGTCCATCCCATTGGCCCAACCGTTGGCCGGGGAGATCTAACAGGGCGGTAGACAAGTAAATCCGTCAGTTCTTCCTTCTACCGGTAGTAAATCTAAATTGAGCTGTACAATCTCCGACTGATCATCGTAAGGATTGGAATAGCGGGCGCGGTGAATACTCCAACATTAGTTCATCATTCAAATTCATTTATTTTCTGCAACATTATCATTGTTGGCAGTATTGGAAAAGTATTCATAATTGGAATTGCAATATTTTTCCTGCAAGTTCCTCTTTTATGATAAAAGATAATATCTTGCTTATCTTTGACATAGCAGGTATTTCCACCAATATATACATTTTGAGTTACCTTGTAACTTCAACGTTTATGTGATACTTGCATCATTTCCGTAAATGCATGGCATTTGGTTTGAAAGATACTTTTGAACTGTTATATATTATCGTTCAGTTATACATTATTGTTGGTGGGTTATTGCTCACCCTTGCTTTATTATTATATCACAACAACAGCTAGACCAGATGACTTGCACAAGGCATACTTGACGCTGACGAGGACGATGAGACTACCAGAGCTGAAGAAGAAGCTATTGGTAGGATAGATTCATTCTTTCAGTACCAAGTATATGGGCTGGTATGACTTATGAAAATGGATGGCAAAGAGTATGTATTCATGTTGAAATTCTTTTGGATTGTAAGAACTCATAATGTGATTAATAAAATTTTATTGTTACTGAACTCTGGGACTACAACGGGTGTGTTTTATGTTGTGGTGTTGGGTCATAAAGATGTAATTTATTTTATGTTGAAGTAAGTTCAAGTATTGTGGACAGAAATAGAGACCGTAACGACCAGATCCCGGACCCCGGATCTGGGGGTGTTACAAGTAACCTTCTCAAGACCTTAATGAAAGTGATAACATGTGTTATACATTAAGAAACCGTGAAGATGTAAATTGTCAGTAGCACAAAAAAGATAAAAGCACACTCATAAAAATAACAATTAAATATTGTTAAGCATGATACTAGTACAAAACTGGCCTTTTACGTCGGTTAAATAGGCCTTATACGTCGGCATTTTGGCGACGTAAGGAGGGGCGTCGTATAAAGTCACCACTCTTTTACGTTGGTTAAAAAGGCGACGTATAAAGTCTAAATATACGTCGCTAAAAAGCCGACGTATAATGTTGATGAAAGCCGACGTATAATGTCCAAAAAGGACCGACGTATAATGTAGTAAAAAGCCGACGTATAATGTCGACAAAGGCCTGACGTATAAAGTCCAAAAGACCGACGTATATTGTCGAAAGAGACCCGATGTAAATGAAAAAAACCCGACGTATATTGTCTTTTGAAAAATGGCAATTTTCCCCATTTTATATTTATATATGTACCAAAATTCCTGTTATTACAAACCAAAAAAAATAATAAAACTTGCAATCCAAATTTCTGAACAAAGTGATTAATTAAATTGAAATAATTATTATTACATAAATTCTTGATCCAAATAACCATGTCATACATTTAATTTCTCAACAGAGTTCTGATAATTATACATATATGGAGGAATCTGGTTTTGCCAAAGTAGATGCACTTGAACTTTGGCTGGAGTGGATGGTGTCTGGTCAGCCACATGCAATCCAGTAGACTTTCGGTAGTGTTGAACACCATGCAAAGATGATTCTGAGCCATACTATTCACTGACATCCCTCAGGCATTTCTGCAATTTGCAAAATTTGCTCACAAAAAACCTTTAAGACATAATGTAACAAAACTTGAACTACAAACTATAACTCTTTGACATTAACTATATATTGGTTCATGTGTAAGCTTTTGCAGAGCAGTAAAAGATTCAGGGTTTCTTCTACTTATATGGTCATGAATCCCGATTCTACATTTTTTTTAATAGAACTCTACAAGATGGTCTGTGATCCTTATTATGGACAAACTGCTAAAGGTTACTATTTTTTGTCAAAAACCAATATAAAGATTGGTGTAAGCTTCTCATGACAGTTCAATTAATTTAATGTTTTCCTTTTACAAGATAATGAAGAATGTTGAGAAAAAGAACTCATAATTTAACAGCAAGAACTCTCATAAATAAACAAATAAAAATAGGAAGATGCAAGCTCCATATTTAAAAAAAACAGAGCACGGTTCTCTGATAAATCTATTCAAATAAATCTATATTTTCACCTAACCCCATTTTCATTATTTTCTTAGTATTATTTTTGTTCAATAAATCTCTATTTTTATTGAGAGTTTTTCTACCTAATTTTGGATTTTATCTACTTGGTTAGTTCTCCAATGTTCAATCTAACTTGTCAAAACTATTTAAAAAACTTTAGTAGTTTTATTTGCCATTGAAGACTACTAAACGCTAAATATGAGTATTCACTTTTCACAGTTAAAAAGGGACAACACATTCAATCAAGGCCATTAAACATCTCACAGGAACACAGAATAATCCATCAACTCATTATGGATTTGCAGTCTGTACACAGGCAAAATGGACTAATCATTTTTGTGTGCTGAAGAGTGCCCGAATAATACTAATACCACATGAGATTGACTATACCTTATGAATGCAACATTACAAAAAGTGAAAATCATGAACATTGTTTCAAGACAGAGGGCTGTGAAAGAATTCAAAAAATGGAAAAATTAATTGGTTTACCGCATAAGCATATGCGCCATTTAATTGTTTAACCTGGTCCCTTTATTATCACAGAATGCCTAGGTAACTTGTCTATAATTATCAGAGAATAGCTTTTGCCTACATATATTGTCTCTAAATTCGAATTACTATTGTGCTATAAGAGTAATACCTTTTCTCCAGCAGCAAGAAGAAAACCGGCAAGATTATAAGCATAGCCCACATAGTGAGTCCTGCAATCAAAGAATGTATAAATATAAATCTGAATCAGAGACCTTCTAACCCAATAAAATACTCTAAGTAACGTTCATCTTGTCGTGATGACATCAGATTTCACACCCAAGTATAAATCCCATGACATTTTATTTGTAGTAAAACCATCAATAACACAAAATCGGAGACACTGGTCAACAAAATGCACTAAGAAGTTTATGTTACAATAATTTAGTGGTCAAAATTTAAACATAAATTTAACACTTAACAAGTTTTAAATATTTATTAATTTCTTTCAAGTTTAGCAATACACACCCACACAAACAAATTACTATATAGTTGAAATTCGATACTAATAATCCAAGAACATCAATTTTTTATAAAGGGTCCAAAGCACACCTGGATTCAATACTCTTATGCACCTTGTTATGAAATTCAACATTCAAATTAGGCCTTGAAATCCCATAAGAAGCTGCCCATAATCAAGAAAACTCAATAAAAACAAAATTTTTGCCAATAAAGAGATACCCATGATATGAAATACAGAAAAAAGATAGAAAAAGAGTAAAAGATACAAACTTGGGGATTGTAGCCTCAAACCCACAAAAACCTTGGTTGCACAGCGGCCAAATACACAAAAGTGTACACAATTAAACCAAAATCTTTACAGTAACATAAAAGATGATTTTAGAGAGAGAGGGGGTACCTTAAAGAAGAGTGAGAAGGTGTAGAGCGAGAGTAGAGACATGAAGAAGAAGTTGTTGTCTGGAGAGAGAGAGAGCGCCATTTAATCGATCTCCAACTGAAGATCGAGCTTCGCTTCGACGATTCCTGCATAATCTAACAAAACAGATTAGGGTTTGAGTACGAAAAACTAGATCGAGAAAAATCTCGACTGACTTGAATCAAATACATATATTTATACATATATAGGAGTTTAAATATATATATATATATGTCAATTTTGAAGATAATCTCTTAATCATTTGATCGATTAAGAGAATCGATCCCCAAAAATCTTTCGATTTTACCAACCCAGCACAATATACATCAGTATGATCCTTGAACGATGAATAGAACAGATTTAAGTGTATGTGAATCTTAGAAGAGAGGCCGAAATCACTCATCTTCGAAATAGTGTGTAGAAGGAGGCGCCGCAAAGAGAGAGGCGAGAGAGATTAGGGTAGATTGGAGTGTGTGAATGAGCACAGTAGACGCTCCAAAACTATATATATTAAAGAGTATAGACGGTGTAGATTAGAAGTTATATTTTAAAGGTTTTATACGTCGGTTATATTAAGAGCGACGTATATAATAGTATTATATACGTCGCCTTTTCCTCAACCGACGTATAATGTCGTCATATACGTCGCATTCTCCTTAACCGACGTATATAGTATCATTATATATGTCATCTTTTCCTCAACCGACATATATAGTAGCATTATATACGTCACCTTTTCACCAACCGACGTATAATATAACCTTATACGTCGGCTTTTTCTTGAACCGACGTAAAAAAGGTTTAAAAATGTACATACACGTCACCTTTAGGCGAAACCGACGTATATAAGTACTTTATACGTCGCCTTTGGCCAGAACCGACGTATAAGAGGCGACGTAAAAGATCAGTTTTGTACTAGTGTGAGCAAGAAGTACATGCTAGTGTTTTCAGAAGAATTGATTGATCATATTGTTGTTGATCAATCTCTTATAAATGCATTTATAGTTTGAAGTCCAATAACATCAATATTGTTGAACTGCTTTAAAGAAATGGTATATTGAATATAAAAGTTTTATATAGACAGAAAATATAGAAAATACTCACAAATCAAGGGAATTAGACGCTAAGATCAAGAATTCAAGATGTTGTGGTTTAATCCATCATTGCTGCAACACCTTTTCTGATTCAGTGGAGCCCTAGGCCGAGTTAGATGCTCCAAGTTAGTTCCTCAAGTATACAGGTTTTTAACATGGATTATATTGCACCAAAGAGTAACACGGCTTAAGAAGCTTCCCAAGGAAACAAATTGTGTTCTTTACATTTGACTTTGGATTATAAGTTGGGTACTTTTATTGTGCTGCAGGAGGGCAAGTTATACTAATATTTTCTTCACACATTTGCAATTTACAGGAAACGATGATATGAATTATTAAACACACCACAACTGAAGCAAAAACCGAATAGCACTGCTTAAGTACTTCAAATAAAATAAATTGCATTGAAGCTGTATATTACATTAATCACTGGTAAGTGTTCAAGATATTTTGTTGTCTACAGGTGTAAAGCATAAGTTATATATTTACTCTAATATAAATCATGATGTGGCAGGCAATAAGTTACTCAAGTCCTACTAACGAACAAATCAATTAGACGTGGTCAAATATGATAGCTCTGCTAGCTTAATAGCCAATTTATGAATATTAACAACTTGCTTATCATATTCTTTACTATAATAATTAAACAACTAATAATGTACATATCAATGATATACTTGGTCACTCTATCAACAAAGTTATAAGTATTTAAAAGATCACCTGCAATAATACAATTCTTCAGATGCTGATAGACAAATTCTGTTGGAGTAACATAGATAGATGTAGATAGAAGATGAACAAAAATCATCTGGATTACTGCTTGACACTGCAGCTTTAGGAAGTACACAACAAAAATCATGAACGAAACCTTAATTGGAGGATAAAAAGATTCATGGTGCTTAAAAGAACTATACAATAGTATAATAATCAAGAGCACTAAGAGTTTCCAAGAGAAGGTACATAAGTACACTGCCAATCGATGTCAACATAAAAAGGTAAATTGTGAATATAAAAAACTGATATTCAACAATGTCAACCAATAATATCGTAAATCTATAAAAGTGCATTGGAAGGTAGAAAGGTAAAAATCATCAAAAGCCATTACAAAACATCAATGTATTTATGTAACTCAAGTTCATACCTACAATTTCTTTTAGGATGATCAAAATTTGACTCAAATTTAATGATCTGGTGGTCACAGCTACTTCTTCCAATTCATCTTCTTCTTCGTCCCCTTCGCCGCTTGCATCTCCATCCTTACAGAGTTATTATAGTCCTTTCCTTTTTCTTATCTTTTTTTGGGCAAACTAATCTTACATTTAAATATTTTCTTCTTTTGCTATAATTAGTTTACATAAAATATTTGAAATTTTGAGTCTAACCCATATTTTTGTATTGATTTGTGATTATTGTGGGTTCGGACAGAGGTTTATTTGTTCGCCGGATTTCTTAAAGTGTTTGGTCATTTTTGTTCATTTTAGTTGGTTAAGATTTTTTGTTTGAAATTAATTGCCTATTGTTATGATGATAGTGTACCTTAGTGGAGTTTTCTGTTGATAATTTGAGTTGGTCAAATTCTGGTGATAATTACCGGATTATGCACTTGGTGATCGGATTTGTAATTGTTTAATGGTTATGTTAGCTTGCTGGTTAAAAATCGAGTTCATAGCATGTTTGAACTGAATTTTTGGTATAAAATTAATGACAATCAGGGTTATGTTTGAGGTTGCAGGAAGTATTCAACTTTCTGGTTATTAGTATGTTGGTTCTTCTTGTGCTGATTATGATAATATGTTGGTTCTTGTAGCCGGATATTGGAGAGATGGCCGGAGCCTGTATTTAGGTTTAATAGCATGAATTAGGAAATTGAAATTAGTTATTAGTATTAAATGTTAATTGATTCTTGTTTTTTGATTGAGGTTTTTGAATAAGCAGTGGTTAATTGATTGTGTTTATATTTTTGATTTGATTCGTATTTTGGTTAATCTTAAATTTGTTTTGATTGAGGTTAAATGTCATATAAATTATTATTTTTAAAATTTTATTGGTATATTAATTAACATTTATTGGTTGCCATAATTGATGGGTTTTTTGGTTTTGACTAGTGTACCATTTTATATGGATTTTGTAGAGGTTAAATGTTTTTAATTTTGAATTTTCTTGTAATAATTGATTTCTTTTAACAGGTTCAATGCTAATTATGCCTTAATTGATGGCTATTTTGTACCATTTATGGATGGCCAGAAATGATGGCATATATTTTGGCCTTGTAGAGGCAAATCAAGTGCCATTTTGTTGGTGTTGTGGAATAAAAACGAGGGTTTGTATGTATTTAATGCTAGGGTTCGTGAGCTTCGTGCTTTAATGGCTGTGTCTGCGTTCGAGACTAATCGATCCTCACAGAGTGCCTACGTATCTCAAGGTCGAGAATCAAGCCAAAAATGTAGTTTTTGGTGTTCGCCCTCGGGGCTATGGCGGCTAGGGCACACCAAGGACGTAGTTGCTTGTATGTCCTTATTCGAGGATCAAGCCTGAAAAGTAAGTGACGTATTGAGCTCTGCCCAAAAATGTAGTTCTGAGAATGAGGGGTTAGGCCCTTTATATAGGCTGAGAAGCCTTAGAATTATGGTAGGATTTGGAGACTTGGTGGGCAAGCCACCACCTTGAGGACGGTTCTAGACTCCTTCCTTGTAGGAGTCTGTTTCCATATCGAATTGGATGCCTTGGAGGCTAAGTCTAGCAGGAGTAGTATCCTTATTTGACTCTTGTTTGCTGAGCTGTTTATCACCCTTAATATTAATTACGAATTTAATATCTAATCAGGGTTTTGGGCCTCGTAAATGGGCTTCATATCTGGACCAAGCTAGGTCTAATTAATGCAACATTAATTGTGTCTTTAGGGCATATTTTTAGCCCATATCATTTGCCCTCCAACTTCTAGGAAAACTGATCAGGTTTTCCTTGAAGTTTTAACGGCCTTTTTCAAGACTTGGGTCAGGGTTTATCGTTGTACACTAGTGTTTCACGAGTATCGTCTTTTGATGTAAAGCGTGGAGCGATCGACGCATTTACGACGATATTTTAAATGATGCTAAACGGCACTAAACGACACTGAACGATGCTAACTAGCCTTAAATGACGTTTAAGCAATGCTAAACGGCGTTAAATGGCATAAAACGGCGATAAACGGTGCTTAACGGCATTAAACGATGCTTAATGGCACTAAACGACACTGAATGGTGCTAACTAGCCTTAAACGACGTTTAAACAATGCTAAACGGCGTTAAATGGCTTAAAACGGTGCTAAACGGTGCTATAACCGCACTAAGCGGTGCTAAACGGCACTCAACGCCTGGCGGGGTCAAGGGGCGGCAACCCCTGGCGGGGTCCAAGGGGCGGCAGCCCCTGGCGGGGTCAAAGGGGCAGAGCCCCTAGCTGGGGTTGAGCTACCGGGGTCCGAAGACCAGTGCTGTTCAAAAATTATCGTTTCAGCTTGAAAATCAGCGCTAAACGACCCCGGGTTCAACTTCTGGTTCAACTTATTTTTCATATTCGAAACGAAGTCGGGACCTAATTTCGACATCGAAACAATGTCGGGACCCTCAACATCGTAACGAAGGCCGGTCGGCCGAAGCCTCTCGGGTGCCCCGGTCGGCTAGCCTCCGATCGGTTGAACCCCGGTCAGTCGAAGCCTTCCGGGTGCCCCGATCGGCTGGCCTCCGGTCGGCTGTGCCCCGGTTGGCTGGCCTCCGGTCGGCTGTGCCCCAGTCGGCTGAAGCCTTCGGGGTGCCCCGGTCGGCTGGCCTCCGGTTGTCAGGTCCTCGGTTGGCTGGTCCTCGGTTGACTGGTGCCTTTCGGGATTGCCTTCATGACCACCTTGACTCCAGGACTTCAATTTCCATCTTGAATACCAGTCTTTCATATTGATAGTAGAACATCAACATCAACACTTGAATATCGAAACGAAGACCAATAATATGGTCATTCATGATTTTTGTTTAAGGCTCCCCTAATTTTTGATTAGCACTGCTAATCCCATACTTTGCATTAACTTCTTTATTAGGCTTCCTTAAACATAATCAGCTTCCAAAGCTCCTTTTGTCGTGCCTCCATAGCTCTGTTGTGATGCTTGTATCTTGTTTAACAGCATTTGAACACCCTATCTGAACACTTGTACATTGATAAACAAACATCCTTAGTTGATTGTTAAGGGTCTCAGACCTTCCATGAAGAAGCTTCAAACTCCTTTCAAGGGCTTCATGCTTGCCTGATCTTAAATAGAATTACTTCGAACCTTTCAACCACCATGTTGGAATGTTGATTCAGTGGCTCATTCATGAGCTGTTCTTGAATCTCTTAATCCAAGGTTGGCTCTGATAGCTTCGCTGGCCTTCAATGGCTTCAACTTAGTTCCTTAGTCCTTGATTTAGAGCATAAGGCTAGGATTCTAAGTTTTCTTAACGTTATTAACCCACAATTCAAAGTTCACATTTGAACGTTCAAGGTTGATGTTGGTGTTCTAGACCACCAACACGAGGTTTCAGGCCAATAGGAGGTGTTTTCTATGCCTTGAATGGTTTCGTGAACCTTGAATTCAAGTGATTTGCTTCTTAGTCCTCGCGACCTTCCGGGCCTTAACTTATTTGCTGAATCCTTGGTTTTAAGGTTATTATCAACCCTTGCTTCTCATTCTAAGATGTAAAAATGATGAAGTCTCTTAGTTCTTGCCCCCTTGCTTCATATAGTCGAGGTCTTGGTTCTCGGCTGATTGTTCAGGAAATCCACTTGCTCCTTAGCACTTGACCTCAGGTCTGGTGTGCCTTGGTTGGTTTCCAACCCTTTATCTTGATTCTAGGTTTCCAACCTTCTTCTTATGCTCATAGAACCTTAATTAGGTTTTATTTTGACTGACGACTCTTAATTCAAGGCCTTGAATTCAAGCGACAAGCTCGATTGGAGGTAGACAGCCTTATTGGCCATCAAGGCTTAAATTTTGAGTTGAGATTTGAGGTTCAAGCCTTCAATCCTTAGCCTTAGAATGTATTCTCCATGCTATTCTTTGTAATAAGATTTTGTTTTTGACGCTCCGTCAAAATAGAGCACCCACTATTCTTTCAGGGTCATGTTTTCATCTTCATTCTTGTTTTCTAGTACTTTACCCTTTTGGGTTAATACCTCTTGCCCCCCGACTTCTTGGTTGTTAATGGCACGTTCAACCACGAAGTCAGCTAAGGCTTGGGCTTCGATGGCCGTCCTTGGCTTATACTTGATATCAAATTCCCCTAACTCGATTGCCCACTTGATGAGCCTACAAATGGTTTTCGGGCCATGGAGTATGTTCCTCAAAGGCTGGTCCACCAGGACTTCAATCTTATGTGCCTGAAAGTACGGTCGTAGCTTTCTCGAGGTTGTTACCAATACCAACGCAAACTTCTTGATGGGAGAGTAATTCAATTCACCTCCATGTTGCTCGTGTAGTAGATAGGTTTCTGAACTTTGTTCTCTTCTCGAATGAGGACGACACTCAGTGTTTGTTCAGACACCACCAAATATAGGTAAAGAGTCTCTCCGGGACTAGGTTTGGCCAACAACGGGACTTTAGTCATGTATTTCTTTAATTGCTCAAAGGCCTCCTGGCTCTCAGGAGTCCACTCAAAGTTATTCATCTTCTTCAATGCTTGAAAGAAAGGTAAGCACTTATCACCAGATTCGAAGATAAATCTCCCTAAGGCTGCAACTCGACCTGTCAACTTCTATACGTCTCGTATAGAGTGAGGTGGTTCTTATCAGGGTTGGCCTCTATGTATCTTTTTGAAACCATCAGACCCACAAATTTTCTTGATCCAACGCCAAAAGCACACTTGGCTGGATTCAACATCATCTTGTGGTGCCTCAGCACTTCGAATGCCTCTCTGAGGTGATTAATGTGTTCTGCCGTAAACAAGCTTTTGACTAACATATCATCAACATAGACCTCCATGGTTTTTCCAATCAGATGGGCGAATATCTTATTCACCAATCGTTGGTAAGTAGCTCCTGCATTCTTTAGTCCAAAAGCCATGACAAGACAACAGAAAACACCAAAATCGGTTATGAAGGATACCTTAGGGATGTCATCCTTGTGCATCTTAATCTGGTTGTAACCACTGAACCCGTCCATGGAGCTCAACATCTCATGCCCAGCTGTGGCATCTATCAATGTATCTATCCTTGGTGGAGGGAAACAATCCTTAGAACACGCATCATTCAAATCAGTGAAGTCTATACACATCCTCCACTTTCCATTTGCCTTCTTGACCATCACAGGGTTAGCCAACCATTTGGGGAACTGAATCTCCTCGATGAACCCAGCTTTTAAGAGCTTGTCAACTTCTTGCTTAATGGCCTCTTGCCTTTCAGGAGCAAAATTTCTCTTCTTCTGCTTTATCATCTTCCGCTTTGGATCGACATTCAACTTGTGAGTTATGAGTTGGGGATCAATCCCTGGCATGTCGGCCGTTGTCCAAGCAAACACATCACTGTTCTCTAGTAAGAATGCTATCAACCTGCCCTTCAAGGGTTCCTTCAAAGAAGCTCCAATATATGTAACCTTTTCAAAGGTGGAGTAGTTTGATAAGGGAGTTAAAGGCACTTTGGCTTAGCTCTTCATGGGAACAAGGGCATCGTGCCTTGCTCAGGGATATGAATACAAGTTTCAAAGTTACTTTTCGGACCTTCTTGGTTTTCTTGGACTCCCTGGTCTTGATCAAGGATGCCCTTGGATTCCCTGATTCTTGGTTGAGATTCAAGGTCTGTTGTTAGCCTTGCATGGCTTAAGCGGCCACATGTGGTGTAATTGTTCATCTTATCTTGTATCCAGGGTCCTTTATGGACTTGAATTTTGATTGTATTGTAATCCAACTGTTGATCTTTTGAGACCTTTTCTATGCGTGTGCTTGTTTTCATTCATATATTCTTTTATTTTCGGTACTTGGTCATCTTTGACTTACACACATCGGGTGCTTGGTACATAAATAAAATCACATAATCAATGAATGGAAAACAAACTTGCATTAATAACTTGAAATGGGTTCAACCCTTACATATAGTACTACTATCCTACTCGGAGCAACATGCTCTGCGATGGTTTCATCGAACCTTATTTCTACTTCTACAAGATAATTACGAAGCTAAGTCCTACTAGGATAATTTGAGCCCATCGGGGCTTTGCAAGACTAGGCCTGCACCACTTGATTTTGTTTTTGATGCTCCATCAAAATAGAGCACCCACTACTCCTTTTGGTCTCCTTATTCTTATTCTGAAGTTCACTTCCTGCTTGGGGTACTATCTCCTGCCCCCCAACTTCTTGGTTGCCAATGGTACATTCAACCACGAAGTCAGTTGACGCCTTAGCCTTAATGGCTATCCGAAGTCAGTTGCCAATGGTGCTCCTTATCACTGCGGACATCCATGTCTTCAATCGGAAGGACCTGCCCCCGACTCCATCAGGCCTTAACGCGGCTACATAACAGCTCCTAGCCATTTTCTGGTCACCTTTTTGTTCTCCTACACCATTCCTGGTTGGAAACTTGATCTTCATGTGATAGGTTGAGGCCACAGCCTTAAAAGCGTGGAGTCCAGTCCTCCCGAGGATGGCATTGTAAGTAGAAGATGCTTTGATAACCAAAAAGTTCAACATCTGAGTGGCCTCTATCGGCTTCTGTCCGATGGTGACGGGCAACTGAATAGTTTCCTTAACTTTAGATTCTACTCCATTAAACCCATATATAGGCATGTTGGAGGGGGTTAATTGAGAGTCATTATACCCCATCTTTATAAATGCGTCACGAAACAAGATATCCACAGAAGCTCCATTGTCTATCAAGACTCGCTTCACCTCTGAATTTCCAATCACCGGCATTATGACCAGTGGGTCATCATGGGGAACTTCACCCCTTCAAGGTCTGAATCATCAAATCTGATTGTTACCTCGGTTTTCGCACGTTTTGGTGTTTCTCCAATAATATGCATTATTTCTCTAGCATAAGCCTTTCGGGAATCCTTTGTTGTCCCGGCCGCAGTTGGGTCTCCTGAGATCATGTTGATTACTGGCCCTCGGGGCTGCGGGGTGCGATCTTGATCATCATCGCTCCTATAATACTCTCTTCTTTGATCACCATGTTTGCACTAAATCACGCAAGCGTACGTGGTCACAAGTAATATAATTGAAGTTCGTTCCGCAGAGATCTGGTTAAGTTTTAATCAGTAAATATGCCTATGCAACAATGTTTGGTTTTAATCCACTGCTAAGACAAATAACAATTTTGGTATTGATTATCTAAATTAACTAGGATGCAAATATTAAGCTAAGAATTAAATTAACTAATGAGATTGAAATCGAATTACTATTATGAGAATAAACATGGGATCCTAACTTCATTAAATACTTCCCTTAGATCTGACGCCTTTAATCTCTATATGCAATGGTTTTGATATCTGATCGGATAACACGAAACTGTTGACAGTATTTTTGTGAATATAAGTTCGTTCGCAGGGAAGGAATTTTAATACAAGTCTAAGTTTAATTTCTTATAATCTAGAAGTATGAGAAATAAGTGGTGTAATTTGTTATTAACTAGAGTAAAGCAATTAAAACTAAGATTTACTGATGAGGAAAAACAACCCGAGAACTAGGTTTCTTCAATTGGTTCAATAATGATGATGTGATGCAATATAAATGTTTCTCAAATTTTGCTAAAAACAATTCTTCTCACCTTTATAATGTTCTCTCCCAAGATACAATATAATGTCTACGATTATACCTCAAAAGTCACTCCCATGATCAATTAAAATATAATTATAAACTATTAAAAACCAAGAATTATAAGTTTCATAGTTCTATTATTAATCTCCCGATTTAATAATTGAACTATGTCTATCAAATCATGAACAAGAATTATGACTCCTCTCCCAATTTGTCGTAATACCTGTGAATACAATTAAAGGTTAGCTACTCCCTTAATTGGGTTAAGCCCTCAATGATAGATTAGCAAAAGTAGAGAATTAGCATCACAATCAAACAATTATATCACCAATGAATACTACCTAATTCTCGGATTATAGAATTAGCTACGCATGCTGGATAAATAAAATAAGCATATATTAAGGGGTAGAATCATAATAAAAAGAGTGTAGAGTGAAGAAAATGCAACTTGAAAAATTTAATTCTTCCGAAATAGTAGCCACTAAAATGAAAGAGCCCTCCAAGTAATTCCCTTAAAATCTTCAATCGAAAAAGAATTTTGCCGAAAATTAAACTGTATGAATTAAAACTAAATTTTACAAAGAAAAAGAGAGAGAGATTACAAGAGAGGAATTTGCTCTCTAAGAATTGGTCTGTTTTCAAGCTCAAGAACTACACCTATTTATAGCAAAAATTAGCACACCAATAATAATAAAAAAAATAAAAAGAAAAGAAAAAGAAAATAAAAACAAAAGAAAAGAAATCAAATAAAAAAAAAAGCAGCCGAAAGCAGCTGCACTACAAAACCCACTTGCTTTACAAACCGGCCACTTTTGTTGGTAGTATTATACTGGGTTCCGTAGAAATGTTTTTTAACCCGCACAGCTTATAATCGTTAATTAATAAATAATTAAATAAATCCAGAAATTATAAAAATAAATATCTAATATTTTTAGATATTTATAAATATAATTTTCTAAATAAATTAAATATTTATTAATATAAATAAGTCCTTAAGTCCTAAGCTGCGGTCAATTGAGGACCTGGAACCGGACTCCTTTCGCTTAACAAAAATTATATTAATTCCAACCGGGATTCCTGCTTTAAGAATATATCACTTTCCATTTTTTTGTGACAATTCTTATTTCCTCATTGCTCGTCCAGGTTTAATCTACGGTCTCTTGATGATCTAAAATCGGGCTCCTTTTGCTTCCAAAATTATCCTATAAACATAAAAAAATATCTTAGCATCAAATTCAAATTAAAATGCTACTAACAATGCTAACAAACACAAAATTAAGGATAAATGAGAGATAACATGCTATAAAATATATACAAAATTAGCATGTATCAGAAACAAGTATACGCTACCTGTCAGCATACGCATACCAAACTAAACATACATCCACAAAAGAGATAGAAGATGAATAGACACCAATTATGCTTAGACCCTATATGTCTATAGAATTTGAAAACATAACGGTTGAAGAGCAGGTTATCCATTAAGATCACATAGGGTAGTATAAGTATTTTCATCTCACACCACGAATCATATTGATAAACAATTATGAACCTATGCTAGCATGGCAAGTTCTAAATCTCAAGATCCACTTTCACTTCACAAGAGATTAAAAATTCAATTTAGATGTTAGCTACGCATCTAAAAGCATTAAGATTAACCATACGAGGATATCAATTTCACATCACACATAGATCTTTACAGTATCAAGATACTAAGTTCCATAAGTAAATCCGTTAGAATCCCATGACAACGATTAGCCCATAATTGAACTATTCATCGTCATGGGATTTGATGAAAACATGATAATTAGCAAGATATAAAAGAAAGAAGTAATAATATTAATAAAAACAAGAGTTGAGAGAACAAATCTATAAACCAAAGTATACAAAAGATGAAGTAGATCTAGATCTGTGCTTGTCACCGAGCTTGAATCCTTCTCCACTTTTCTCTCTTGCAAGTCTACGTTACAATAATAAAAAGCTGATACAAATTACATGGTAGGATGTGTTTAAATAGACTCTAGAAGTCTTGCCCAATAAGCAATTACCTTCTACTACAATTAGAATTCGATTAAGGTGCCAAAAGCTGCCCAAAATACAATTAGAATTAGAAAAAGGGCAAAACTGGAATTTTTCTGCATGGCTTATCATAGAATACGTGCGCGATTTTATTCAGAACGTCCCCTGCACCTGATATCTATCCCAAGTTGTAGAAAATCTCTCAAGCTTCGTGTGAGCTGTAAGATCGCTGAAAACGGACTTCTAGAACTCCAGATATGACCAAAACAGTGTAGACTGCGCAACCTTCCCGGAAAATCCGAATTTAAATCAATTAATCCTCCAAACACGATAGAAGCAACACCCATAATCGACATTCTTGTAAGTCTGCACAACTAAGCAAAACACATCAAAACTACGATAAACTTGAGGCCAAGACAATCAATTTAAGCTGAATTTAAGCGATCCAAGTGGATATAAAATCCACTTATCACACCCCCAAACTTAAACCGATGCTTGTCCTCAAGCATAAACAATTACAACTAACTAACTAACTAGTACCACTTCCGTAGGTGATCACGGTTGCATTTGGAATATGCAACAAGCCCTTTAAACCCCTAGGCAGCCCTAGTGGACGAGTAAGGTCTCGTGAGGGCCTATAGCGAATGATCCCACAAAATCCATTTAACCTAATGCAATGCAATGCATGAATGCAACTAGAATGAAAATGCAACGATCCCCTTCAAACTAACCAAAACCAACTAACAAGCAAATATCTTATAGAATGCAACTAAATCCAAATAGAGCTCGACCAAGTTCCCGTATACTAACAATACATGAACAGAAACGTGCGTGTGTGCAATGCTCATCAGAAATACTCCCAAAACTAGGTCAAAGATCATACATGCTCTTCGTCAAGACAATCACAGGTTTATAAATAGAATAGACTGTAGACACTTCATAACCTAGAAACACCTCCATCCTTATCCAAGGTAGACAGAAATTCATGCTTTATTATTAACTACTACGACACATATATACAATCATGCTTATTTAACCGTGCAATGGATAAGACCCCGAAAGGCTTATACAATAATACCCATGTAGCGAGCGTTGGGTTAGTGGATCCCAGACTATAAAAGCCTTAGGTCACTAGGCACAAAGTCCCCGCGAACTTAATAACCCGAGTATTAAAGAGCTCACCCTGTATTTCCCGAGTATTAAAGATCCCGTACGTGCATAGTATTTCCCGTACGTGCATAGTGTTTCCTGTACATGCATAGTAATTTGGTGGATGAATAGTGATTTTGTAAGTGGGAAAACTTTTCACTCCACCCTATGTACGGGACGTGATATGGATGTTTCGAAGTCATATTAGTAATACGCGGAGGAAATAAGTGAATGCAGAGACGATCGGAATTCAGAAATTCCAAATTCTTTTTCGGTATAATATTTGACCGGACAGTGGATTAAATATTATTATAATCCAAGAATTGAGATATTAACTTTGAGGATTTGATATTTTGGGATGTTATTATATTTGATTTAAGAATGAAGGTAGGAAACCACTGAGGAGTGGTTATGGCTACAATGTAATAATTGATATTTGGAAAGAATGAATGGAATTCGACTTTATTATTTCTATGTCTTGAAGAATGCTAAAGGGTAACAACATAGGTAAGAATAATCTATCTTCTAAGGGAATAAGATATGGCACTTTCAAGCAGGAGAATATTCTCATGTCATCCAGATCGGTAACGATTAATCCAGTAGTTCCGTAAAAAGGATAAGGAACGATCGAAAGAGAATACGGACAATTGTACCACCCTAAGAGAACAAGTAAAGAATACAGAATGAATAGTGTTTTGGTGGGAGTATATAATAATATGAGACGACACTATATAGAAGCATTCGGGACGGATTTCCGAGTTCGTATTAGTGATCCAGGGGGAAAATAAGTGTATGTAAAAGCTGTCGGATTCTGAAAACCGCACTTTTATTTTCTCCGAGAGTTCCCTGGACACTGATAGCCTTAAGTATTTAACGAATGGATTTAAGGAATATAAATTGGAAAGTTAGAATGAAAGATGGAGAATGAAAGTATTGATATTAAAAAGGATTCCCGGTAAACCCTAATTAGAAATCCGTGAAATATTCCTACGAACGATCAATCGAAACGGGCAATAACCGGACACAGAAACAAGCAGAGGAAGCAAGAGTCTTGTGTAAGCTACTAGAATAAATATCTAGCAACCAAGTGGCTTAAAGTAACTAGCATACTTGGAGATGGAAGTAGTACTTAGATATCAAACCAATACTTAGCATGAAAACCATTCAAAATGCAACACATGTCTCTTGATTGCATCATGGATGACCTAGGCACTTTAATAAAGCTACTTTAGCAAGATATTATCCAAGGCAACACAATAATACAAGGAAAAGATCAAGAACAAGCAAGCAACTCTCTCCCCCTCCAAAACTTTCCATTCGACTTCCTCCCTAAATTCCAAATCCAAAGTCCAAGCTTCCACCATTGTTTGATCTCCAAATTTTTATGGTAAGTCCTATAATTCATAAAAGTGATACCCTAGAAATCTTGGCTTCAAACTCCATGTTTTCCATTTTCAAATAAATCATCCAAGCCTAGGGTGAATAGTGATTTTAAGAAACTAACTTTGATTTCTTGTTTTGTTTGGATGATCCAAGCTTTGTTAAGGTAATCTAAGGACTAGACAAGGCTTACCAAGTGTTATTCACTCTCCAAGGAAGGTAACAAGCTCCAAAAATCCTTGGTACCATTTTGAGATTTCATGAGTTTTATGGATGATTTAGTGTTAGTATGCTATGTTATGCTTAGATCTATGTTATTAGTTGATTATGGTTGTTGTTTGGATTGTGATCCATGAGATGGTTGAGATGAGTTGTTGATAGACTAGTCATGATGATTATCATGCGTTTGTGTGGTTGGATTGATCTTTGTTAGATCGAGATAAAGTGTAAAAACTTTGGAAAACGCGTAAACATAGCCGTTATAATGCCCGATTTTACAATATCATGTTTTGTATGCCATTTTTCACATCAAGACCCTACTGACCAGAAACCTTCCTGCCATTTTAGGATAGCTTATGTTATAAGCTTCGTTTTGATATAAAGATCACGTGAAACGGACTTACGGTTTAGGAGTTACGGCCGGTTTACTAAAAGTATTTCGAAACTGTAACCGAGAATTCGTAACTGAATTTGAACCCTCGTAAAATATGTAAAGTCATGGCGAATCTTGGTAAATAAATACTAGAGGTAAAAAGGAAGGCGTGAAAGAAAACCGTATGTCAAAAGGATCATTTTTCGATTTATTAAAAATGTTCGAGTCGAGGTTAAACGCGAACGAACCCCTAAAAGACGACTCTTTTATAACTTCGGTAAAACACTTAGAAAACGGGCGATAAAACTCGGAGTATAGTATTGGTTCGTAACGATCGACTTTAGAACTCATATGACTTAAGTATGTCCCAAGTATATGCACAATGACATGTCGTATTAACGAACGAATGTCGGATCGGATCAGTGATAAAAGTAATCCACTAAAAGGGGTATAGCGAGATAACTCGAGAACGTGTTTCGAATTAAGTATAACTTAACTTTTAATATGTTAAGTGATTAATCCCGAATGCCTTGGCTATTTATAGATCACCAAGCTGAACCGGGACCCGCTACCACTACCCCTTACCGTACTCGACTACCAGGCAAGTTTCAATTCCCTTCTTTTAGGCTGTTGTTGTGATTGAATAAATATATATATATGATTGCTGATATACATATGCCATTGCATGCATGCCTACTTTCAAGTTGAATTGATATACTTGTTCCCTGAATGTTATTGTTGGCTTATAAGCTAGATAGTTATATATCAGTTATAAGCCGGTTATTGTAAGACCCTCATAGAAGGGCGTATACATCTTATTAATAAAAAAAAATAGACCGGGAGTCAATATTCCTTGATATATCGAGATTACCTCGGAGGAAAATATTTAAGTAAATATTTTCTATTATTCAGGCGACGAATATTATTTGAATATTCGTTCGAGATTATTTATTTTAATGATCCTTACTTCAAATAATTATTTGAACGTGATCATTCGACGAATAATATTTGTCAATATTCATTCAGAGTCGAATTGATTATCGATTATTATTTCGAATACTCTTCTAAAGATGAGACTACTAAATGAATATTATGTGGACATTCATTTAGAATATTATTTTATTAAATAAATATTACTTTTGAATATTCATTTAAGATATTAAATACTTGATGAATATTATTTTAATATTCATCTGAAGCTTGATTTAATTATCGAATATTATCTCGAATATTCCTTAAAGCTTGGATTACTAAATGAATATTACTTGATATTCATTTAGAATATTATTCATTAAATGAATATTACTTTATCAATATTCATTTAAATTCCTAATTAATTATGAATATTATTTTGAATATTCATCAGGGTTCTATTTAATCACCGAATATTATTTTAAATATTTTAAATATTCCTTTCAGGACTTATCAAGTAATGAATATTACTTTGAATATTCATTTGATTATTTAATTATGCAATAAATATTCTCCTGATATTTCTTCAGGGATTATTTTGAGAAATACTCTGATTAAAAATATTCTTTCATATTCCCAAATATTCCTTAAATATTTTAACTCAATAAATATTCTCTGAATATTTATTCCATACTTAGAATAACCTCGATAAGGTTTATCTTCTTCGATTATTACAGAAAATATTTCGGAGTCATATTATTATTAATCTTATATCAAGAAAGGTTCTCAGATATCATTCTTCTTTGAGTCTATCCCCTTAATAATAAGGGAACCTTACTTGGAAAATGTTATTTATCTTGTCGACTTCCCGGTCATAAAGTATTCCCTTCATTCGCAACTCGGGTGCTGTTGACTTATTGAGTCGTTGCTTACCTTCTCATCTTTCAAGGGGTAAGATTACTGGAACAAGTGGATATCCGTTACCAAGTAATAGCTTGGGAGTTATTGGTAAATTTTCCTTTCCAACTAGATACGACTACTTTGTGGAGTCTTATCAACAAGTATTATACTTGGGGAAAGGGGGACGAACGTTACATTCAGAATCATTAATTCTATTTGAACTAGGAGTCGTGTTAGAGGCCGAGTAGCGCCGGTCCATCCCCTTTGGCCCAACCGTTGGCCGGGGAGAGCTAGTAAGGCGGTATACAAGTAAAGCCGTCAGTTCTTCCTTCTACCGGTAGTAAATCTAAATTGAGCTGTACGATCTCGACTGATCATCAAGATTGGAACAGCGGGCGCGGTGAATACTCCATCATTGGTTCATCATCCAAATTTATTTATTTCCTGCAACATGATTACTGTTGGCAGAGTTGGAAAAGGGTCATAACTGGAATTGCAACCTTTTCTTGCAAGTTCCTCTTCTTAATAACAATAAGAATATCTCGCTTACTTTGATGTAGCAGATATTTCTACAAACAAATACTTTAAGTTACCTTGTAACTTCATCGTTCATATTATACTAGCATCATTTCCGTAAATGCATGGCATATGGTTTGAAAGATACTTTTGAACTGTTATACATTATCGTTCAGTTATATATTATTGTTGGTGGGCTATTGCTCACCCTTGCTTTATTATTATATCACAACAACAGCTAGACCAGATGACTCGCACAAGGCGCACTCGACGCGGGCGAGGACGATGAGACTACCAGAGCTGAAGAAGAAGCTATTGGTAGGGTATATTTATTCTTTCAGTACCAAGAATATGGTCTAGTATGACTTATGTAAATGGATGGCAAAGAGTATGTATTTATATTGAAATTCTTTTGGATTGTAAGAACTCATAATGTGATTAATAAAAATTTGATTGTTACTCTGATTTCATCTCTGGGACTATAACGGGTGTGTTTTATATTGTTGTGTTGGGTTATAGAGACGTAATTTATTTTATGTTAAGGAAAGTTCAATTGTTGTGGACAGAATTGGAAACCGTAACCACCGGATCCCGGACCCCGGATCTGGGGGTGTTACAGAAGTGGTATCAGAGCGTACGTTATAAACCCCAGAGATGAGGTGGCATTAAAACAATAAATTCAATAAGATAATAAGAACTCTTGCCAAGTTCATAGTCGGACTACTTAATGTAGTGATGACATATAAAACCCTTAAGGGAACTCGTAAGTATAATGATAGTAACTTAGCTCGATATCGTATCGACGAGTAAGGCGACTGACCTTGAGGCATACGAGCAACAGCGCGATGATGCTTTATATGCTGAAGATCAGCGGGTAATTCGATGGAGTACCCTACTGGAGACCCGGAAGAGGTTCCAGCAGATAACGAAAATCCTGTTAGGATAAGGAGCTTACCCATGGGTAATGAGGGTCGCAGCCAGAATGACTGTGATGATTAAGATATGGTGCTCAGAAAAGTGAGTATAAAGAACCGAAATCTTATTAAGAGATCTGAAGATGCATGTTGAATTCATAGCCGGACTACCAGATGTAGTACCAGCAAGAAAAAAAAGGATTGGAAGAATTACTTGAGATCTTATACGGAAATAGATGAGAATCCTTAGAGATTTTCATCTTAACAAAGAAAGAGCTAGAGGGATGTATGATTATCAAAGACATCGATTTAGGGCGAGTAGCAGAGTCCCTAGGAATAGTTGAGAAGGAGGCAGTAAGTGCCATATCATTTGATAAATGAATTAGTATGAATATGGTCAGTAATAATTCGCCATGAGAAGGCAGGTGTCGTAGGTTGTAAATTATGGAACCAAATTGAGGTTAATAAGGTGGTTTTATTAAGGAAAATGTTCATTTTATGAATGAATCATTTAGAAAGTAAAGACATTGGGAAGTGATAGCATGATTGGGTAAAGTTATATAAGGAAGTAGTAAGCAAGACAATGATCTCAGAACCTACCGGAAGATAAGACCAGTGAGTCAAGATGAACTCGTAATGAGACTACTGCTAGAGACTGAGTATAGAGTTAATTCAACTCAGTTAAATGATGAACCAGAAACGTTAGATGCATGTGATTCAGAGGAATATTAAATTCCTTCTTCTCTTTGAATGGATTATAGTAGTTACCTTAAGTTTACTCCGACACGGAATTATAATAGATCAAGTAATACGATCAGCAGTTAAAGAGAAAAATGTGAGAAAATCTTCCTGGAGCTAAAAGGTGAAATTGGTAATGACCAAGAGCTGGCATTGCTTAATGGAAAAAGGAGACTTTGTGCTTCCAATGACTCTTCGCATAAAGGGTTAGGTAGACCAACATTTGGTAGCATTGAATATCAGGACGTTGTGACAGGTTTCAGTTTGAAACTGTTGATTCCCTTCTAAGGGATGGATATAATTGATTCCTCTCCAGTAGGTAAACTTCCAATCTGATGATGATTATTTCGTTAACTATGACTGCTTATGATTCCACCTGCTTGGAGGTTCATAGAACTATTCTTCAGGTTTCGAAACTGGTCTCCTTAATGTTACTAGTAGGTGCGTAGATTGATCAAAATTTCCCTGAGTCTGGAAAGGAATTCGGTGAATTTTGGCAAACCTTGTCTCTCTGATTATCAGAGAATGTCATGGAAGAGAGTAGAAACTGGAGCAAACCCTGTGATTTGGGTAAGGATGCTGTAATATGGGTTAGTAAGCGGACCCTGAGCATTACAATCGACGGTAGTGATAAAATGATGAAGTGAGATTGGACGAAAACAGGAAATGTAAGTAAGAAATTAGCCGGACGGAGAAACTCCGGGATTGACTTAAGTGAAAAGGCTGTTATGCCCGGAATGGTAAGCTTGCGTGGCACGCGGGATTGATAAGAATAGTTGAAAAAAAAAAAAAGAGGAAAGGCGACCGGAGACGGCGCTGAGTAGCCGATTAAGACTTATATGAAGTAAAGTTTTGGAAAGGTAGAAAGGTATCAAAGAAGAAGGCACTATGCCGGCAATTGCTAGAAAAGTAATGCTAATTAGCCAACCCTTAAAATCATATATATTTTTATTTTAGTGTGGCCAGTTGAGGCCAAGTCACAACGGACTATAAAGTGACTAGACCAGCAATGAAAAGACAAAGCAGGGTTGCTTATAAGTAAGCACCGACTGCAAGGGCTTCTGATATAAAGGAAATAGTAATGAGATCGTAGGAATCTTCTACTAAACCCTTTGCAACCCATGTTTTGATGGGGAATTTACTAGACCTTTTTGGGATGGGGTAACCCGTGCTAAAGTGACTCATGTGTATATGGTTGTCCAAGATTACGAGAAAAATGGAAGTATATGTATGATGTTAGGGTATCATGAATACCATGAACATATTAAGACTAAGGGAAGTAAACAACGAAGGTTTATGAAGAGAGTATGGAAATGGTCAGAGATGGATCAGTATGCTGTAGAAATTTTGTCTAAGGCAAGTACATTTGAGAAGAACGATAAGTACTAAGAGATTCACGTTGAACTCGACCAATGTCTTCCAAAACATCCTTGCTACCATTACCAAGTTCTGTAAGAGAGCAGATAGGCATACGTTGCCTTTTGGAAGGCCAAATAGGCTGACAACTATCTGAAAGAAGAGGGTGGCATTAAGCCACCGATCGATTATCAAATGAGAATGATTGAAAAGAGACCTTTATTAAGGGTACATGATCTGATTGCCAATTATAAGATGCAAGAATTCCTTGGCAGTTGAATTAAGGATAGGATATCCATAAATTAAGACAAACCCTGGGGAATGCACAAGGGGTGGCATTAACCCTAATAACGACATTATGACTTCAGATGATATGAGTTGGACTTGCTAAGGCAACAATGACCGGTAAGGATTATTAAAAAGAGTTCTGGAAAGAACATAGATAGAAATATTAGAGTATTGATCAATGACATTTTGATATACCCTGTACCCAGAAAATACAGGAGGAAGGATGAGGATGACCTATGAAACCTTACAAGGAAAAGGGTAATATTCCGAACTTCAAAATGGAAGTTTGGTAAGGAATGCATGACATAGTAACAATAATGCCAGATGAGGCATGTATGAAACCCTGAGGAAGTATGGATTGAACCTATAAAGGTTGAGATTATCCTAATATAAGGAAAGAACTAAGAAAAGAAGTATCCTAAGTAGGATTGGGAATAAACGTGATAAAGTTCCCACGGGTAGGTGGAAGCAATGACTTATGGAGAAAGACCGATAAATATACTTTTCTCCATCAGCAGAGCTTAAGGGAGAATGCTTTCACCCAACAATGATGGGAATGAGGTAGAAATGTTTGAATTGGAATATATCCAGAGAACAAGGATTACCAGAAATTATTATCAGGGAAGGCCAATGAGGTGGCCGACAGTCTAATTATAAAGGAATAATTATAAATGTTCATACCGAAGAAACAAAATGATATTTGGAAAAACCTTGAAGGTCATATTGGAGTGGAGGAAGTTACATTCCTTTTGATGATTGTGCAAGCATCGAAGGTGATAATAGTTTAAGTAAAGATTCGATTCCCGATATTGTCTTAAGCAAACTACACACCTTAGAAGGTCCCGTTTTGAGGCAAACCAGGACCATGGTACAAAATTGATGAAGTAAACCGTTAAGTTTCCAGTCTTTTATGGAAGATGCATAAGTGATAGTTTCATCAACCGGACCTAGCTGCGATGCTTGAAACTCTTCTGCAATTCTATCTGCTTCACGTTATATCTACATCAAGTTCAGGAAGTGTTCCTTATGGATAAGGAATAATGATTACTTTGTCTCCCTAAGGGATTTGAAACCCGTAGGGTTATCTATTAACGCACTACGTAAACAACAAGCGATGGTGATTCTTCTAAGAAAGGAGATGACAACGTAAAGATAAAGAAAGTGCTGCTATTGATAAGCTAAATGGCATGTTGATGAATGACAAGCAAGTTTGTGTTAGTGTACTTCTGCACAAACAAGATAGAGAATATGAGGTTGATAATTCGTGATGCTAAACGTATTCCCGTAGAAAGAATTAATGAGACTTGGAGGGAAGGGCGGTTGAGCCCAAGACTTATTGGGCCACCTGAGAGTTTAAAGTGTTTGGACGGCGGTATTCGAGCCAGCCTTACCCCCAAAATTATAGCACGGTCATAACGGGTTTTCATGTGGCCAGGCTACGCCAGTAAAATGCAGTTGTTCAACAGATGATAGGAGTACGAGCATGTAGATATACGACCTGGTCTGACTTACGAAATACAACCTGTGGAAAACCACGGATAGAAAAGAACAAGTAATGAGAAACAAGGTTGGCAGAAGTAGATTATATGAATCTAAGTTAAAGGAATCGGGCCGGATTCATTTCGGAAAGTTTAAATTGAAATAACGTGATGATTATGGAATAAATGAGACGGAATACCGATAAGGAGGTACCAAGTGCAAAAAGGTGTCTCAATAAAGAGGTGAAGGTGAAAGTAAATAATAGAAATGAGTAAGAATCAGCTAATAAGAAGGATGTGATTGATAAAGAAAAGGCTGGGGAAGCAACTATGGAATGAGAAGCAAGGAATGTTATGAATGGGTTTTCTAATGAATTCTCAGGATGACAACCTGATAGTGTCAATATTATAGTTATGAAAAAGCTAGTAACATGATATGGGATGTCAGTAATAATGATGTCAAGTGAGAAATCTAAGATTTAACCTGAAAGGTTGAAGGATTTCCCGAATGTGAGTATCGCTAAGATTGAACAAGAGTATTTGTCCATAGAATAATGGACAAAGCAGCAAGATATGTTGACACGTGAGATTGCGATCAAATAGTATTGGATATAATTATGATTAATTTCTTCTTTGATAAACCTCTATAGTTCAGAGGTAAATTCTGAGTATGATTTTCTACAACCATGAAAGCTTTCTATAATCCTTTAGAACTCTTTTCTCTTCTTCTCTCTTATTCATCTTCTTTATGAATTGAGAAGAACAACCCTTTTAGGAGGGGAGGTACTGCTACGTGACTATCTGTCTATGTGATAGAAGTCTAAATGGAATGCCATGACTTGTTTAATTGCTTGTCAAGTACTAAAGGCTGGCCCCCTTCTGTACTAACTATGCAATATAACAAATGTTCAATTGATCATAGTGATCTCTCAATAAATCTTTCCACTTCTCTATATTGATCGAGATTGCGAAGATTAAAGCGATCAGGAAATGCACAGTACGAGCGAGGTTACCTCCGAATCATGGGGTGATAGTGATACCAATGTTACTGCAGGTATCAATAAGGATAAGACTGAGTAAGAGTATAACCCGGATAGTGAGTTGTACGAAAAGTAGCAACGTTGATGGAAAAAGGATAAAGTATGGATTGTAGCACTAGAAGATGTGCTGAGGAAGGGTAGAACGACTAAGAATTGATCGGGAAGCTAAAGAGTGAACGGCAGGCAAACGACTCTTTGCTTCCTACCTGATTCCGGGACGGAATCCTTTTAAGGAGGGGAGACTGTAAGAACCCCAAATTTTGGATATAATTAAAACTTTTTATTAAGTAATGATAAAATGAGGAACAATGATTCCGACAACAAGGTCACCAGCTCTAATGAATGGTGGTTTCAAAGAACAATGATTGTAATGAATGGATATTGCTTTGGACAATGATCCTGATGCATTGGTATATTGTCAGAATAGAGTAATTCGATGGTTAAGGACCTAGATAAGAATAATCTACCATCCAGGAAGGAGCTAATGGATCCTTGAAGGGAAATGAGTACGTGCATAGTGTTTTCCATACGTGCATAGTATTTCCCGTACGTGCATAGTATTTCCCGTACGTGCATATTGTTTCCTGTACGTGCATAGTAATTTGGTGGATGAATAGTGATTTTGTAAGTGGGAAAACTTTTCACTCCACCCTATGTACGGGACGTGATATGGATGTTTCGAAGTCATATTAGTAATACGCGGAGGAAATAAGTGAATGCAGAGACGATCGGAATTCAGAAATTCCAAATTCTTTTTCGGTATAATATTTGACCGGACAGTGGATTAAATATTATTATAATCCAAGAATTGAGATATTAACTTTGAGGATTTGATATTTTGGGATGTTATTATATTTGATTTAAGAATGAAGGTAAGAAAGCACTGAGGAGTGGTTATGGCTACAATGTAATAATTGATATTTGGAAAGAATGAATGGAATTCGACTTTATTATTTCTATGTCTTGAAGAATGCTAAAGGGTAACAACATAGGTAAGAATAATCTATCTTCTAAGGGAATAAGATATGGCACTTTCAAGCAGGAGAATATTCTCATGTCATCCAGATCGGTAACGATTAATCCAGTAGTTCCGTAAAAAGGATAAGGAACGATCGAAAGAGAATACGGACAATTGTACCACCCTAAGAGAACAAGTAAAGAATACAGAATGAATAGTGTTTTGGTGGGAGTATATAATAATATGAGACGACACTATATAGAAGCATTCGGGACGGATTTCCGAGTTCGTATTAGTGATCCAGGGGGAAAATAAGTGTATGTAAAAGCTGTCGGATTCTGAAAACCGCACTTTTATTTTCTCCGAGAGTTCCCTGGACACTGATAGCCTTAAGTATTTAACGAATGGATTTAAGGAATATAAATTGGAAAGTTAGAATGAAAGATGGAGAATGAAAGTATTGATATTAAAAAAGATTCCCGGTAAACCCTAATTAGAAATCCGTGAAATATTCCTACGAACGATCAATCGAAACGGGCAATAACCGGACACAGAAACAAGCAGAGGAAGCAAGAGTCTTGTGTAAGCTACTAGAATAAATATCTAGCAACCAAGTTGCTTAAAGTAACTAGCATACTTGGAGATGGAAGTAGTACTTAGATATCAAACCAATACTTAGCATGAAAACCATTCAAAATGCAACACATGTCTCTTGATTGCATCATGGATGACCTAGGCACTTTAATAAAGCTACTTTAGCAAGATATTATCCAAGGCAACACAATAATACAAGGAAAAGATCAAGAACAAGCAAGCAACTCTCTCCCCCTCCAAAACATTCCATTCGACTTCCTCCCTAAATTCCAAATCCAAAGTCCAAGCTTCCACCATTGTTTGATCTCCAAATTTTTATGGTAAGTCCTATAATTCATAAAAGTGATACCCTAGAAATCTTGGCTTCAAACTCCATGTTTTCCATTTTCAAATAAATCATCCAAGCCTAGGGTGAATAGTGATTTTAAGAAACTAACTTTGATTTCTTGTTTTGTTTGGATGATCCAAGCTTTGTTAAGGTAATCTAAGGACTAGACAAGGCTTACCAAGTGTTATTCACTCTCCAAGGAAGGTAACAAGCTCCAAAAACCCTTGGTACCATTTTGAGATTTCATGAGTTTTATGGATGATTTAGTGTTAGTATGCTATGTTATGCTTAGATCTATGTTATTAGTTGATTATGGTTGTTGTTTGGATTGTGATCCATGAGATGGTTGAGATGAGTTGTTGATAGACTAGTCATGATGATTATCATGCGTTTGTGTGGTTGGATTGATCTTTGTTAGATCGAGATAAAGTGTAAAAACTTTGGAAAACGCGTAAACATAGCCGTTATAATGCCCGATTTTACAATATCATGTTTTGTATGCCATTTTTCACATCAAGACCCTACTGACCAGAAACTTTCCTGCCATTTTAGGATAGCTTATGTTATAAGCTTCGTTTTGATATAAAGATCACGTGAAACGGACTTACGGTTTAGGAGTTACGGCCGGTTTACTAAAAGTATTTCGAAACTGTAACCGAGAATTCGTAACTGAATTTGAACCCTCGTAAAATATGTAAAGTCATGGCGAATCTTGGTAAATAAATACTAGAGGTAAAAAGGAAGGCATGAAAGAAAACCGTATGTCAAAAGGATCACTTTTCGATTTATTAAAAATGTTCGAGTCGAGGTTAAACGCGAACGAACCCCTAAAAGACGACTCTTTTATAACTTCGGTAAAACACTTAGAAAACGGGCGATAAAACTCGGAGTATAGTATTGGTTCGTAACGATCGACTTTAGAACTCATATGACTTAAGTATGTCCCAAGTATATGCATAATGACATGTCGTATTAACGAACGAATGTCGGGTCGGATCAGTGATAAAAGTAATCCACTAAAAGGGGTATAGCGAGATAACTCGAGAACGTGTTTCGAATTAAGTATAACTTAACTTTTAATATGTTAAGTGATTAATCCCGAATGCCTTGGCTATTTATAGATCACCAAGCTGAACCGGGACCCGCTACCACTACCCCTTACCGTACTCGACTACCAGGCAAGTTTCAATTCCCTTCTTTTAGGCTGTTGTTGTGATTGAATAAATATATATATATATATGATTGCTGATATACATATGCCATTGCATGCATGCCTACTTTCAAGTTGAATTGATATACTTGTTCCCTGAATGTTATTGTTGGCTTATAAGCTAGATAGTTATATATCAGTTATAAGCCGGTTATTGTAAGACCCTCATAGAAGGGCGTATACATCTTATTAATCAAAAAAAATAGACCGGGAGTCAATATTCCTTGATATATCGAGATTACCTCGGAGGAAAATATTTAAGTAAATATTTTCTATTATTCAGGCGACGAATATTATTTGAATATTCGTTCGAGATTATTTATTTTAATGATCCTTACTTCAAATAATTATTTGAACGTGATCATTCGACGAATAATATTTGTCAATATTCATTCAGAGTCGAATTGATTATCGATTATTATTTCGAATACTCTTCTAAAGATGAGACTACTAAATGAATATTATGTGGACATTCATTTAGAATATTATTTTATTAAATAAATATTACTTTTGAATATTCATTTAAGATATTAAATACTTGATGAATATTATTTTAATATTCATCTGAAGCTTGATTTAATTATCGAATATTATCTCGAATATTCCTTAAAGCTTGGATTACTAAATGAATATTACTTGATATTCATTTAAAATATTATTCATTAAATGAATATTACTTTATCAATATTCATTTAAATTCCTAATTAATTATGAATATTATTTTGAATATTCATCAGGGTTCTATTTAATCACCGAATATTATTTTAAATATTTTAAATATTCCTTTCAGGACTTATTAAGTAATGAATATTACTTTGAATACTCATTTGATTATTTAATTATGCAATAAATATTCTCCTGATATTTCTTCAGGGATTATTTTGAGAAATACTCTGATTAAAAATATTCTTTCATATTCCCAAATATTCCTTAAATATTTTAACTCAATAAATATTCTCTGAATATTTATTCCATACTTAGAATAACCTCGATAAGGTTTATCTTCTTCGATTATTACAGAAAATATTTCGGAGTCATATTATTATTAATCTTATATCAAGAAAGGTTCTCAGATAACATTCTTCTTTGAGTCTATCCCCTTAATAATAAGGGAACCTTACTTGGAAAATGTTATTTATCTTGTCGACTTCCCGGTCATAAAGTATTCCCTTCACCCGCAACTCGGGTGCTGTTGACTTATTGAGTCGTTGCTTACCTTCTCATCTTTCGAGGGGTAAGATTACTGGAACAAGTTGATATCCGTTACCAAGTAATAGCTTGGGAGTTATTGGTAAATTTTCCTTTCCAACTAGATACGACTACTTTGTGGAGTCTTATCAACAAGTATTATACTTGGGGAAAGGGGGACGAACGTTACATTCAGAATCATGAATTCTATTTGAACTAGGAGTCGTGTAAGAGGCCGAGTAGCGCCGGTCCATCCCCTTTGGCCCAACCGTTGGCCGGGGAGAGCTAGTAAGGCGGTATACAAGTAAAGCCGTCAGTTCTTCCTTCTACCGGTAGTAAATCTAAATTGAGCTGTACGATCTCGACTGATCATCAAGATTGGAACAGCGGGCGCGGTGAATACTCCATCATTGGTTCATCATCCAAATTTATTTATTTCCTGCAACATGATTACTGTTGGCAGAGTTGGAAAAGGGTCATAACTGGAATTGCAACCTTTTCTTGCAAGTTCCTCTTCTTAATAACAATAAGAATATCTCGCTTACTTTGATGTAGCAGATATTTCTACAAACAAATACTTTAAGTTACCTTGTAACTTCATCGTTCATATTATACTGGAATCATTTCCGTAAATGCATGGCATATGGTTTGAAAGATACTTTTGAACTGTTATACATTATCGTTCAGTTATATATTATTGTTGGTGGGCTATTGCTCACCCTTGCTTTATTATTATATCACAACAACAGCTAGACCAGATGACTCGCACAAGGCGCACTCGACGCGGGCGAGGACGATGAGACTACCAGAGCTGAAGAAAAGCTATTGGTAGGGTATATTTATTCTTTCAGTACCAAGAATATGGTCTAGTATGACTTATGTAAATGGATGGCAAAGAGTATGTATTTATATTGAAATTCTTTTGGATTGTAAGAACTCATAATGTGATTAATAAAAATTTGATTGTTACTCTGATTTCATCTCTGGGACTATAACGGGTGTGTTTTATATTGTTGTGTTGGGTTATAGAGACGTAATTTATTTTATGTTAAGGAAAGTTCAATTGTTGTGGACAGAATTGGAAACCGTAACCACCGGATCCCGGACCCCGGATCTGGGGGTGTTACACATTTGACGCCTAGCCATTATTGACAATTATTTGCAATTTAAGCATGGAATCCCTGTTTTCCCCCAAACTTAGACGTAAGTGTTCTAGGCCATCAAGGGAATAACGAAAATTCTAACTATAATCAAGTGATTAAATCTCAAAACATCCAAACAAGCATGACCTCAACCTAGCCCAAAAGCACCCAATGAGACTGTGAAAAGATTTTGTTTCCGAAACACATAAGTCAATTTCATAGAAACTATAAGTCAACCCTCTATTCATCATTACCACACTCAATTAGACACCTACCTACCAATCAGAATTAGCTCGTTCTAAGGGATCATGAAATATGCATGTCATGCAAATGCAACTAATATGAACTCACATGGTATACGAAACAAAAAAACAAAATGCCCTATATGAAACAAACCTAATTAATACGAACATAACATGAATGAATTACTACTAAGCATGCAAAACATGATATCCTATATGAACAAATAATACAACAACAACTACTAATCCCTCAAACCACCCCCAAACTTAAAATATTCAATGTCCGCATTGAATGGAAGTAATTACGAGGGATAGCAGAAAACATACCTACTCGTCCTCATCCTCGGATGAATCAGTATCTGGCGGTGGATAAGGTGTACGAGCTCCATAAACGGGCCACCGAGCCTGAATACCCGCATCTCTCAAAGCTGTAGCCATATCCTCAGCATACTCCCGGTTACTAGCATGTATAGCATCCATACGCCTATACAAACGTCTAAAGTGAGCATCCAAAACCCTTGGTACTCTCGAAACCCGTGGCTGAGCGCCCGCTCCCTGACCACTAGTACCAGCACCACGAACATCATACCCGAGCCCCCTAGGATGTGGGATTCCACCTTGCCATTCCGGCATCCGATCAATAGACACGTCAACAATGGAAGGCAAAGGTGACTGCAACTCCTCATCCACACCCCAGGTAACACCACTAACCATACACAACCCAACTATGATAGAAGCATGGGGCATCGATGACAGTGCACTAGACTTTAAACACCTGCGAATATTCTGCTGAACAATATGAGCGACATCAATGTATTTTCCATTTAGAATGCCCCAAAGAATAATCGCTCTATCAGCTGTGACCTCACCCGTATGAGAAGTAGGCATAATATTGGCACAAAGAAATAGATACCATGCTCGTGCAAACTTATTCATAGCAGAAGACAGAAAAGAAAGAGGCTCATTAGTTCCCAATTTATACTTCCAACTTGTATCGGGAACACAAAGTTCACGAACAATCGCCTCCATATCCACATCATCACTAGTCTTCAGTGCCCAATTTTCATCCCCCACAAGCTTAGATGGTTGTCCCAAAATTGGACGAATAGCATCTGATCTGTAATCCACCCGTTTACCACGAACCATACACACACCATTCTGCTCATCTTTAGCATTCGCATAAAACTCCCTAACCAAATTCACCGGAACCGGAGTAGGTGCCTTACAAATCTCTCCCCAACGTAACTCACTAATCACCTCAACCAACCCATAATGACGAGATGGCAAAAACCCCCTTTCCTTCGCCACCGGCCTTGACAACAATCGATTATACTCAACCTTCGCCTCCGGAGAAGAAAATCTCTCCACCCTACTAGAACCACCCCTCATTCGTTTAGGAGCCATAATAATCAAAATCCCACTCAACAATAATTCCACCAACAACCACCAAGCAAAAATCACACCAAAAACACCCAAATAACAAGACTAATATAAACCCCCAATTTACAAGAACACAAATTCATAGTAAAAATAAAATTAGAATAGAGAATTACCCACTATGAATCAAAGAGGTGAACTTGTACAACTTCCCCCAAACTTAAATCCTTCTTGAGCTTGAATTTTTAGAGATATAGATATGGAGAGAGTGAATTGGGTTTGTATGTATAGGTGTATATATATAATGGAGTGATAGGATGAATTTAAATTTGATTGTGGAAAGGAGAAATTGGAATGGGTTTGAATTTGATATAGGATAGAATTAAGAATTAATAGAAAAAGAATTTGAAAAGAATTGGGTGTAGAAATTTAGAAGAGATTTGGGAGGTTTTGGAATTAATATAGGAATAGGATTGGGTTAGGAGATGATAGTATAAAAAGGGAGAAAAGAAATTTGGGGAGAAGAAATTTTTTTATTTATTTTTATATAGGAACAGCTGAAACAATCGAGCTAAACACACTGCATACAAAGCAGTCTGCGCGCGGCTGGCGCAGCCTGCGTCACGCAGGCGCAGCCTGCGCGTTTTACAGAAATGCAGGCGCAGCCTGCGTTACGCAGGCGCAGCCTGCGCGACCCGTATTATTATTATTATTATTATTATTATTATTATATTATTATTATTATTATTATTATTATTATTATTATTATTATTATTATTATTATTATTTTTTGAGAGAAAGGTATACAACAACATACACAATACTTGGGTTGCCTCCCAAGAAGCGCTCCTTTTACGTCATTAGCTTGACGTTCTTCTCCCGAGTCAAGTAGACGCCAAAACGGCGGAAACCTTATCGCGTTGAAACGACCCGCCATAGTAATGCTTCAACCGCTGTCCATTCACTTTAAAAGCATGATCCGGTGTTGTTTCATAAATTTCAATAGCTCCATGAGGATACACCGTCTTAACAATAAATGAACCCGACCACCTCGACTTGAGTTTCCCCGGAAAAAGCTTGAGGCGAGAATTAAATAGCAACACTTGTTGACCTGGCAAAAATGCTTTTGGTACCAACCTTTTATCATGCCACCTCTTAACCTTCTCCTTATACATCTTGTTATTTTCGTAAGCTTGCTCACGAAATTCCTCAAGTTCATTCAACTGAAGCAACCGTTTTGCACCCGCAGCCGTGATATCTAAATTCAATTTCTTCAACGCTCAATATGCCTTATGTTCCAACTCCGCAGGCAAATGACATGCTTTTCCATAAACTAACTACCTAGAGGAGTTTTGTAGGCAGTTCTGTACGCCCACACAGCTTCATCCAACTTCAATGACCAATCCTTACGAGACGGATTCACCACTTTCTCTAGAATTCTCTTGATCTCCCTGTTAGAAACTTCAGCTTAGCCATTCGTTTGAGGGTGATAAGCAGTGGCAACACGATGCGTCACATTATATTTCGCCATCAACGTAGTAAACTGGCGATTGCAAAAGTGAGTTCCCTCATCACTTATTATAGCACGTGGAGTTCCGAAACGCGTAAAAATTTGCTTATGCAAGAAATTCAATACCACCTTTGCATCATTGGTCGGTAACACCTTAACCTCGACCCATTTAGACACGTAATCCATAGCTAGCAAGATGTACTGATTATTGTATGAAGAAACAAAAGGTCCCATGAAGTCAATTCCCCAAATATCAAAGATCTCCACCTCAAGAAGCATGTTAAGAGGCATCTCGTTCCTTCTAGAAATATTGCCAACCCTTTGACAATGATCACATCTCAACACGAACTGATGAGCATCTTTAAACAAGGTAGGCCAATAGAAACCTGCTTGAAGCACACGAGCCGCTGTCTTTTCTCCACCATAATGACCACCATAAACAGTTGAGTGGCAATCTCGCAACACACCCTCCGTCTCACTATACGGAATACATCGTCTGATCATCTGATCTGCTCCTTGTCTAAACAGAAACGGTTCATCCCAATGGTACCACTTCACATCATGTAGAAACTTCTTCCTTTGAGCACTCGAAAGATCTGGAGGAATAACATTGCTAACCAAATAGTTCACATAATCTGCAAACCATGGCTCTTCATCTTGCACTCCAAAAAGCTGCTCATCTGGAAAAGATTCATTAATAAAAGATTTGTTATGCGAATCCTTACCGTGGTCCTCTAAGCGTGAAAGATGATCCGCTACTTGATTTTCCGTGCCTTTCCTATCCTTGATTTCCACATCAAATTCTTGCAAAAGAAGCACCCAACGAATCAATCTAGGCTTTGAATCCTTCTTCGACATGAGATATCGAATAGCAGCATGATCCGTGTACACAATCACCTTCGTACCAAGCAGATAAGACCTGAATTTCTCGAAACCATAGACAACTGCTAGCAACTCCTTTTCCGTAGTAGTGTAGTTCAGCTGTGCATCATTGAGGGTTTTACTAGCATAGTAAACCACATGAAAAATTCTTTCCTTCCTTTGAACAAGCACAGCTCCAACAGCATAGTCACTAGCATCACACATAAGTTCGAACGGTTCCTCCCAATTAGGTGCGGTAATGACTGGTGTAGTAGTCAACTTCTTCTTCAAGAGCTCAAAAGCTGCAAGACACTCATCATCAAACTTGAAAGGAACATCCTTCTCCAAGAGATTGCATAAGGGTTTAGAAATTTTTGAGAAGTCTTTGATGAATCGCCGATAGAAACCCGCATGACCAAGAAAACTGCGAATTCCTTTAACAGAGATAGGCGGAGGAAGATTTTCGATTGTTTCCACCTTAGCCCTATCCACCTCAAGTCCTCTACCAAATACCTTGTGCCCAAGAATAATTCCCTCTCACACCATGAAGTGACACTTCTCCCAATTAAGCACCAAGTTAGTCTCCACACAACGTTTCAAAACCAAGCCAAGATTATGCAAGCACTCGTCATATGAAGTACCAAAAACTGAGAAGTCATCCATAAAAACCTCCACATTCGAGCCAATCATGTCTGAGAAAATAGCCATCATGCACCTTTGAAAAGTGGCAGGAGCACCATAAAGTCCGAAAGAAACCCGTCGGAAAGCAAAGGTACCAAAAGGACACGTGAATGTGGTCTTCTCTTGATCTTCCGGAGCAATGCAAATCTGATTGTAGCCTGAATAACCATCAAGGAGGCAATAGTACTCATGTCCCGCCAACCTGTCTAGCATCTGATCAATGAATGGCAGAGGAAAGTGATCTTTTCTCGTGGCTTTGTTGAGCTTTCTATAGTCCATACAAACTCTCCACCCCGTGACTGTTCGAGTAGGGATGAGCTCATTCTTTTCATTAGCAACAACTGTCATGCCTCCTTTCTTTGGCACACATTGAACCGGACTCACCCAAGAACTGTCTGAGATAGGATATATAATACCCGCATCAAGCCACTTTAAGATTTCCTTCTTCACCACCTCTTTCATAATCAGATTAAGTCTCTGCTGATGCTCAACAGTAGGCTTAGCTCCCTCCTCTAACAGAATTTTGTGCATACAATAAGAAGGGCTGATTCCCTTGATATCTGCTATAGTCCAACCAATGGCTGATTTGAACTCTCTCAGAATTCACAAAAGCTTTTCTTCCGCACTAGCTGACAAGTTAGAGGCAATAATAACAGGTAATGTAGATGCATCACCAAGAAAAACATACCTCAAGTGTTCCGGAAGTGGTTTGAGTTCAAGTGTAGGAGCTTCCTCAATAGATGGTTTCAGGCGCCCCTCCGAATTTTTAAGTTCTGCTAACCCAAGAGATTCAAAAGGCAAATCAAATCTCCTTTTCCAAGGAGCTGAATTTAGCTGCTGAAGTTGCTCGGCTATTTCCTCATCTTTAAAATCAGAGTCACCAACTAAAACTTTTTCCAAAGAATCTGACTTAAGCAACTGCTCCATTTCCATATTAACTGCAGAATCAACCCAATCCACCTTCAAACATTCTTCTTCATCTGAGGGAAATTTCATTGCATTAAAGACATTAAAAGTGACATTCTGGTCTTGCACCCTCATGGTGAGCTCCCCTTTCTGCACATCAATCAAAGTCTTTCCCGTAGCCAAGAATGGTCTTCCCAAGATTATGGGAATCTTCTTATCTTCCTCGAAATCCAAGATAACAAAATCAGCAGGAAATATGAGTTTGTCAACTTTCACCAACACATCCTCCACTATGCCTCTAGGATATGTAACTGAACGATCAGCCAACTGCAAAGAGATGTTGGTTGGCTTTGGTTCCGGTAGACCAAGTTGCATATAGACTGACAAGGGCATGAGATTGATGCTAGCTCCCAAGTCACACAAGCACTTCGCAAAAGACAAATTACCAATAGTGCATGGAATAGTAAAGCTACTAGGATCCTTTAGTTTTGGAGGCAATTTCTGTTGCAGCACAGCACTGCACTCTTCCGTTAGAGCAACGGTCTCTAATTCCTCGAGCTTCAACTTACGAGAAAGAATCCCCTTCATGAACTTAGCATAGCTCGACATCTGTTCAAGAGCTTCGGCAAAGGGAATGTTAATCTGCAACTTCTTGAACACCTCTAAGAACTTAGCAAATTTCTTATCCAACTGCTGCTTCTGGAGTCTTCTAGGATAAGGAGGAGGAGGATAGATCTGAGTGTTCTTCGTAGACTGCTCCATAGAATTTTTAACAGGTTCCTTGCTCTTCTCTACTTCACCACCTTACTGATCAGCCACCAAATCAGATTGAGCATTGTAAGTAGAAGATGCTTTGATAACCAAAAAGTTCAACATCTGAGTGGCCTCTATCGGCTTCTGTCCGATGGTGACGGGCAACTGAATAGTTTCCTTAACTTTAGATTCTACTCCATTAAACCCATATATAGGCATGTTGGGGGGGGTTAATTGAGAGTCATTATACCCCATCTTTATAAATGCGTCACGAAACAAGATATCCACAGAAGCTCCATTGTCTATCAAGACTCGCTTCACCTCTGAATTTCCAATCACCGGCGTTATGACCAGTGGGTCATCATGGGGAACTTCACCCCTTCAAGGTCTGAATCATCAAATCTGATTGTTACCTCGGTTTTTGCACGTTTTGGTGTTTCTCCAATAATATGCATTATTTCTCTAGCATAAGCCTTTCGGGAATCCTTTGTTGTCCCGGCCGCAGTTGGGTCTCCTGAGATCATGTTGATTACTGGCCCTTGGGGCTGCGGGGTGCGATCTTGATCATCATCGCTCCTATAATACTCTCTTCTTTGATCACCATGTTTGCACTAAATCACGCAAGCGTACGTGGTCACAAGTAATATAATTAAAGTTCGTTCCGCAGAGATCTGGTTAAGTTTTAATCAGTAAATATGCCTATGCAACAATGTTTGGTTTTAATCCACTGCTAAGACAAATAACAATTTTGGTATTGATTATCTAAATTAACTAGGATGCAAATATTAAGCTAAGAATTAAATTAACTAATGAGATTGAAATCGAATTACTATTATGAGAATAAACATGGGATCCTAACTTCATTAAATACTTCCCTTAGATCTGACGCCTTTAATCTCTATATGCAATGGTTTTGATATCTGATCGGATAACACGAAACAAGTATACGCTACCTGTCAGCATACGCATACCAAACTAAACATACCTCCACAAAAGAGATAGAAGATGAATAGACACCAATTATGATTAGACCCTATATGTCTATAGAATTTGAAAACATAACGGTTGAAGAGCAGGTTATCCATTAAGATCACATAGGGTAGTATAAGTATTTTCATCTCACACCACGAATCATATTGATAAACAATTATGAACCTATGCTAGCATGGCAAGTTCTAAATCTCAAGATCCACTTTCACTTCACAAGAGATTAACAATTCAATTTATATGTTAGCTACGCATCTAAAAGCATTAAGATTAACCATACGAGGATATCAATTTCACATCACACACAGATCTTTACAGTATCAAGATACTAAGTTCCATAAGTAAATCCGTTAGAATCCCATGACAACGATTAGCCCATAATTGAACTATTCATCGTCATGGGATTTGATGAAAACATGATAATTAACAAGATATAAAAAAAAGAAGTAATAATATTAATAAAAACAAGAGTTGAGAGAACAAATCTATAATCCAAAGTATACAAAAGATGAAGTAGATCTAGATCTGTGCTTGTCACCGAGCTTGAATCCTTCTCCACTTTTCTCTCTTGCAAGTCTACGTTACAATAATAAAAAGCTGATACAAATTACATGGTAGGATGTGTTTAAATAGACTCTAGAAGTCTTGCCCAATAAGAAATTACCTTCTATTACAATTAGAATTCGATTAAGGTGCCAAAAGCTGCCCAAAATACAATTAGAATTAGAAAAAGGGCAAAACTGGAATTTTTCTGCATGGCTTATCATAGAATACGTGCGCGATTTTATTCAGAACGTCCCCTGCACCTGCTATCTATCCCAAGTTGTAGAAAATCTCTCAAGCTTCGCGTGAGCTGTAAGATCACTGAAAACGGACTTCTAGAACTCCAGATATGGCCAAAACAGTGTAGACTGCGCAACCTTCCCGGAAAATCCGAATTTAAATCAATTAATCCTCCAAACACGATAGAACCAACACCCATAATCGACATTCTTGTAAGTCTGCACAACTAAACAAAACACATCAAAACTACGATAAACTTGAGGCCAAGACAATCAATTTAAGCCGAATTTAAGCGATCCAAGTGGATATAAAATCCACTTATCACACCACGATCTTCACCCTTAGTGAAGTGGCTCAGTTTCCCTCTACGGATCAAAAACTCGATCTCATCTTTGAGTTGCTTGCAATCATCAGTGTCATGCCCCACATCTCTGTGGAATCTGCAATACTGATTCTTGTTTCTCCTTGCGGGATCACCCCTGAGTGGCTTTGGCCATCGTAAATCCTTATCCTTCTGAATGTCCAGCAAGATTCGACTCCTAGGAGTATTCAATCTTGCATACTCAGTGAACCTTGGTCCTTGGTTCTTCTTAGGGGCAGAGTCGGAGTCCTCACTAGTTCGGGGATACTTGTCCCTAGCATCATACTCCTGCTCTTACTTTCGCTTCCTAGAGTCGTTGTCATTACCTACCGTGGCCTCTTTCTTCATGCTATCCTCAACTTTAATATACTTATCAGCCCTTCGTTGAAGCTCAACCATGTTCTCAGGGGGATGCTTTGCCAACGACCTTTTAAAGAAGGGGTCAGTAGTTCCGTGCTCCAGGGCTACCATGGCCACCTTATTGTCCAAGTCGGTGATATTTAGAGTCTCCTTGGTGAATCGCTTGAGGTAATCTCTCAGATTTTCATTCTTTCCTTATACCAGATACATAAGAGATGCAGAGCTTTTCTTATGAGTTCTTCCGCTAATGAATTGGCTGACAAAAGCGGCACTCAACTCCTTAAAGGAGCTAATCGAATTTGCAGGTAATCGGATATACCATCTTTGAGCCATGCCCGACAGGGTTTGAGGAAACGCTCTGCACTGTAGAGCATCACTTGCAGGCTGCAACAACAGTGCGTTTGAGAATGTCCTGACGTGATTTGCGGGATCACCCATTCCATCATAAGCCTAAATTGTTGGCATCTTGAACTTCCTGGAAATACCAGCATTCATCACCTCCTCAGTAAACGGGGGTGTGGGATCATCAGGATCTCCAAAAGGCATTAGATCTTTAAGGTTTCCCTTGGGGGTTTCCACCCTTGTTGTTCTTCCAGTAGGGGCATCGGCCGTTCTTTGCCTCCTTGAAGACCTTTCCAAATCAATAAGGGGAATCCCTCCTGCAGTTGGAGGAGGTTGATTTTGATTTTGTCTCGCCTGCTCTCTTGCCATGTCGTCCTTCAGCTTTAAGATCTCGGCCTCGTGAGCCCTTATCCTCTCAGCAGTTGTCAAAGGGGGTCCATCATGGATAGTTTGTGTCCTCCCTCGAGGTTCTGCTAGCACGTCGCCTCCTTGGGGCTTCATCATGATCATCATCCTCAGATGACGAGTCGTCAGTATAGGGGCAAGAGTAGTCATCATATTCCTGATCTCGGCCCAACCCCCTATTATAAGGAGGCTCTCAAATTAGCAAAGCATGACCGCTTGTTCCAATGCCTCGAGTAGCAGGAGGGTAGTTAGGCAGACCATACATCGGGTTGGTATTTGCGGGGAGATCCGTAGTATGGACCCGTACCCATGGGGGTAGCGTGCGATTAACATTATCAAGAGGAAAAACCACCATCTGAAGAGGGTTAGCTTCTTGGCTTTGATGGATGACTACCGGTAGAGGTCCCTCAACATGGGGAGTCATCGCTGGGGGTTGAGAAACTAGAGGTTGAATGATCGCCCCTGTTGATGGGGGTAATTTGTCCTTCTTCAGTAGTGATAGGCGGATCAGAAGTGGCAGGTGGAGCAGAGCTAAGGGGTATGGCCTCAGTCGAGGTTGATGTTGTTCTTCGTGTTTGAACCATGGTTGATGTTGTCTTCCTACAGACGGTGCCAAATGTGTGGAATAAAAATGAGGGTTTGTATGTATTTAATGCTAGGGTTCGTGAGCTTCGTGCTTTAATGGCTGTGTCTGCGTTCAAAACTGATCGGTCCTCACAGAGTGCCTACGTATCTCAAGGTCGAGAATCAAGCCAAAAACGTAGTTCTTGGTGTTCGCCCTCGGGGCTTTGGCGGCTAGGGCACACCAAGGACGTAGTGGCTTGTATGTCCTTATTCGAGGATTAAGCCTGAAATGTAAGTGACGTATTGAGCTCTGCCCAAAAACGTAATTCTAAGAATGAGGGGTCAGACCCTTTATATAGGGTGAGAAGCCTTAGAATTATGGTAGGATTTGGAGACTTGGTGGACAAGCCACCGTCTTGAGGAAGGTTCTAGACTCCTTCCTTGTAGGAGTCTGTTTCCATATCGAATTGGATGCCTTGGAGGCTAAGTCTAGCAGGAGTAGTATCCTTATTTGACTCTTATTTGCTGAGCTGTTTATCATCCTTAATATTAATTATGAAATTAATATCTAATCAGGGTTTTGGGCCTCGTAAATGGGCTTCATATCTGGACCAAGCTAGGTCTAATTAATGCAACATTAATTGTGTCTTTAGGCCTTATTTTTAGCCCATATCAGTTGGCTTGTCTATTTCTTTAAGTCATATTTTCTATATATGATTTACTTTAGTGTCTAACCAAAGATTTCATTGGTTAGACTTTATTTTATTTCCTTTTCTTATGGAATATATACACACACACACACGTTTTCAATAATAATTTATTATTTGATATATTTTCCTTTATTATTTTTATAACATATATAATCTTTTTATATATCGACTTATTTTCTCTTTGTTTCGTTTGTTCTTTTTTTCAGGATTTTATGGATGTTCTATTACAAGACATTAAAGTCTTATTCTAAATAGTATGCTACAAAGGAAAAGGTGGTGACCTGCAGTAATGGAGCAGTCAAGATGAAGAGGAAAATAAAGCAAGTATGCGGCAATAACTGATGGCAATGGGGACTCACATAAGCAACAATTAGTTCTGATGATTTTTTGGAAAATTTGTAAAATGATGTATTTATATATTTTGAGGGCACTCTTTTTCTCCCTTGAGTTTTTTTCCACATAATTTTGCTCTTGAGGGTTTTTTAACGAGGCCTTTCTATTGTGGGGTTCTTCCTTTCAGACTTGAAGGTGTTATTGTCTAAACGTTTGGAGGCAACATGCGTGCTTTTCGGTTAGATGATGAATTTTATTGAATGAATAAATTCCCTTGTACGATTATTGTATTTCGATACAATTCATGAATGAGAAATTCACCGACCACCGTGGCCACTTGACCATTTTCAAAAAAAAAAAATTGATACCTACAATTGCGATATAAATATCCAAACTCAAATCTTCCATTGTAATATCTGTTGATATTCAAAAAACTTTATTCAGACCTTTTAACAAACACATAGTACGCTCTTTTATTAACATTCCACAGAACAATGCCAAACACAATTACGAATCCATATATTAAAAAAATATAGTAAAATCAAATTTAGAATCTGTTAACAGAGGAATTTGGTGATAACAAATTTCGGAGGTTACTGGAATAACGAAACTATGAAAATAGGGGGATTTGGGATTTGAATGTTTGGGGCTGGACTTGAGAGGTGTCTCGACTTTTTAGATGTGTCGGATCCTTTTCCAAGATGCCTGCGTACTCTATATTTATAGAGATCAAGCCAACGCAGTTCTATTTAGGATCGGTTTTTAATCCCAATGATTGTTAAGGGATGTATTTTGGGAATTAGTAGATTTTATCTCTTGAAATCATATTCGCGTTGGGGTACCTTCCTGATTTGAAGGATATCGTTTGGAGATATTTTCTACCATAAATTGGAGATAATTCCTCGTTTCAGAGAGAGGAAATAATTAACTTGGGGATTAAATTAATTATTATTAGATTTGTATTTGGAAATTTGGGATATATTAGAGGCAACCGAAAATATTGCGTAATAACTACCCCCAGTTCTTCAGTGCAGCTTGATGGACTGGAGAACTAAGCATGCTTCGATCTTCCAAATTTCCTGAGTCATTGAAATAGCTAGGAGAGGACGATTAGTAAAAAATATGGAGCACATGAGGTGCCCGTAATATGCATGTGGATGTAAACGAGACAATATGAGAGATGTAAATAATAAATTTTGTAGGTGTGAGAGAATGTATCTTGGAGGATCATCTAAGCATTATCCCGAAGAGTCATTCAAAGCATTTTGAGCGATATCCTGAAAAGCAAACATTCAAAGAAATACCTTCTTTCAAGGAGATCATATTCCTAAAAACCTGAAAAATATCTTCTTAATATATCTCGGAATACCCTCCTCACGGGAGGTCGTATTCCCCTTTCAAGAAAAACCCTCCTCTCGGGAGGTCATGTTCCTAGAGATTGTACCTTGATGAGGCACCGGAAGTACGGACATCCCCCCCGGAAGTACGGTTTTTGCAAGGATTTTATAATTTGGGATACCCTCCTCAAAGGAGGTCTTTCCCCATATCAGAAATATCTTCCTCTCAGACGGTCAATTTTCCGAAGATCGTACCTTGATGAGGTTTCGGAAGTACGGACATCCCCCCCGGAAGTACGGTTTTTGCAAGGATTTTATAATTCGGGATACCCTCCTCACAAGAGCTCGCTCCCCATATCAGAAATATCCTCCTCTCAGGAGGTCAATTTTCCGAAGATCGCTTCATTTTTACTAAGACTCTCCTTAGAAGAAATCATCTTTTAAATAAATCACAAAGACCCTCCTTAGAGGAGGTCGTCTATTACAAAAAATAATGGAGACCCTCCTTAGAGGAGGTCATCTTCCCAAAGCCATATCAATATCCCAAGATTCTTCCAAAAAAAATATCAGCAACACTTGAAGGGTCTTTCAAAAAAAATATCAGCAGCCCCCGAATGGTCTTTCAAAAATATCAGCAACACCCCAAGGGTCTTCTAAAAAATATCAGCAGCACCCGAAGGGTCTTCTAAAAAATATCAGCAGCACCCAAAGGGTTTTCTAAAAAATATCAGCAACACCCAAAGGGTTCTCTAAAAAATATCAGCAACACCCAAAGGGTCTTCTTGTGTAATTTTGAACAAAAACTCAATTTTTGCTTCCGTTAAATTCAAAATTTCCCAAGCTTCTATTTGTTCTTCATGTACCACGAAATTGCATCTCAAATCTGGAACATCTTCACGATTCAGATTCTGCGCAAATCTATTTTTAGCCTTTTTGACCATCTAAACGATTTTTTCTTGGAAAACACAAAACACGAAAGTTGTAGATAACGAAAAGATATTTCCGACAATATATGGCTCATCAAAAACGGACTTATAACGAATCGGGAATCTGCTGATTGATTTCTAGATGCTGAAAAACGAGATCTGATTGTTTTTTTTAATTTCGAGAATAGATCAAGATATAATCTGAGAAAACTCAAAGAACGAAAGTTATAGGCAATTTAAAAAGCTTTTCGAATCATAAAAAATATCAAAATCCGACATGTATTGAATTTACTACGAATTTTATAAGATAACAGATTTATATATACAGAATCATAAGAAAACTTATCTTAATTCATAATAGATCCACCGCGCTCCCACCGTTTACCTCCTCTATTAAAGCAGCTCCAGATCCATAATAACCCCCCATGCGTATGAATTGATTGTCCTCCACAATCAAAAAATATATTCTCTCCTTCTAGCGCCAATTGTTAACGGAGGAATTTGGCGATAACAAATTTCGGAGGTTACTGTAATAACGAAACTATGAAAATAGGGGGATTTGGGATTTGAATGTTTGGGGCTGGACTTGAGAGGTGTCTCGACTTGTTAAATGTGTCGGATCCTTTTCCAAGATGCCTGTGTACTCTATATTTATGGAGATCAAGCCAACGCAGTTCTGTTCAGGATTGGTTTTTAATCCCTATGATTGTTAAGGGATGTATTTTGGGAATTAGTAGACTTTATCTATTTAAATCATATTCGCGTTGAGATACCTTCCTGATTTGAAGGATATCGTTTGGAGATATTTTCTATCATAAATTGGAGATAATTTCTCGTTTCAGATAGAGGAAATAATTAACTTAGAAATTAAATTAATTATTATTAGATTCGTATTTGAAAATTTAGGAGATATTAGTGACAACCGAAAATATGGCGTAACAGAATCAAAATCAATATCTATATACAACAATTCGAACTATAATAAATCTAATCACATTGTGTATAAACTACAACAATCAACAATAATATCAATAAAGATATACACCGTAAGAAAATGAACTCTATCGATAAGATTGTTAACGTGGACTGATTAAAGAATTCAACATGGGTGTATTTAAATATCAAGAACACACATGAAATCATAAATTTGAATTTGAGAAAATGAGCGTATAATATAATTTAGTCTAATTCAAATAATAAATTACATAAGTTTTGGCTGAGAATGTGGATTTTTAAGAATTTGAAATGGCATGGCAGCTGTATGCAAAGTTAGCAGCAATATTCCCAATCCAACCCGATATCACTAGAAGGAATTTAGTTTTATGCTTGCTTGTGGGATGAAACTGTGCCCACATTACTTATCTCACTTGCTGTACGATTTGGGCCTGTACGAGTTCATTGGCCCATCATGTATTGGATTGTTGGAACTAACACTGAGACCATCTCCAATCCAAGATATCAAAATTGGTGATAAAATTACACCATTTACAAAATGCATTTCAACTCACTTGACAATAAAAAGAATCTTTCACCAATAAAATAGAATATTCTAACTTTATTCAAATTTTACATTATTAATATCTATTATATTTTAAATTGTAATATTATGGTCGCATAATATTACATTTATTAATATAAAAAATTATTTATAAAAAAAATCGATATCCAAATTTTGTTAAAATTTAGTCTTCAAACAAGGAGCTGTTGATAGACAAAAGCTTTACGAACTACAAATAGTAAGAGCTCAAAATGAGTCGAGAAAGTTGGCACTCCAGGAACTTCTTATTTATCATTATGATGTTATTTTTATAATTAAATTTGGTGTGTTGTTTATAATTCATGATTAAGAATTTTTTTCAAGGTTTTGTGTGAAAATTTAAAGTTAAAAAATAATATTTTATAATTAACAAGAGCTAAGAAGAAAAGAAGTTTCAATTGATAAAAATTTAAAGTTAAAAATTACAAGAACAAATAAGTTGGAAAAAAAATCACAAGAACAAATAGTAGGTCATAGATGGAAAAAAGTAGTTTTGTTAACAACTATAGGGGCATTGTTGGAATTTTGAAAGTCACCAAATTTGGTGACCAAGGATCACCAAATGTACTTTTGTCACCAAATTTGGTGACTCAAATCTCATTTGATGATCTTGGATCACTATTTTAATGTTGCATTGGAGTGAATTTGTCACTATATCCATCACTACTGTTTAGGAATTATTTTTTTATTTTTTTATCCAAATGAGCTACCATCCAAATTATAAAAGAGGGGAAATTGGACCTGCAAGACCTCAGTCTTTTCTACCAAATCTACTACAACAGGACCTGATCGGTACTGGTACTGTTTACACATTATGATTACACACTAATTATAATCTACTCTTTTCAACTAAATTTTGTAGAGAAATCCTGACAAAAAAAAAGTTGTAGAGAAATAAAATATTACGGCAATAGGTAAGAATTTATATTCTGTTCCAAAATTTTTAGTTGAAGAAAAATAAATAAAAGAAGTTGAAATTAGACCCATAAAATTTTATATGATATAAAAAATAACACGAAAACGATACAAAAATTTAATATTTGAATATATATTTTAAATATACGAACAAAAGAATACACGACCCCAGTTTATTGTCATGTTTGGATTAATATACGATACAAAAGTGAAAAATAAATAAAAGAAATTGAAATTAGACCCATAAAATTTTATATGATATAAAAAATAACACGAAACCCATAAAATTTTATATGATATAAAAAATAACACGAAAACGATACAAAAGTTTAATATTTAAATATATATTTTAAATATACGAACAAAAGAATACACGACCCCAGTTTATTGTCATGTTTGGATTTTTTTTTTTTGACAACCAAAAGCAACTTTCCATTAAAATGAAGCATCAAGCAAAACAGCCTCCACCAAATGAGTAGGAGGAGACATGAAAATATTACAGCAGTTAACGCTACAAGACATTTTAGCTAAACCATGAGCTACCTTATTAGCCTGCCTACGAATGTGTTTGACACTAGTCCCTGGCAGTGAATGGAGTAACATCTTACATTGATCGATTACATGACCCACTTCTAACACATACTCATGATCACCAGTAATCGCTTCAATCGTCATCTTCGAATCAGACTCCACCACCACATCTCTATCAGTTCGATTCTTCACCCACGAGAGAGCTTCCCGAACACCAATGCATTCAACCTCAAAAGCGTTTGCTGCCTTACCCATAGCTGCTGTACGTCCTTATAAAAAGACACCTGCATTATCTCTTAAAACCATCCCAATCTTAAAAATTTCAGCACCTGGGATCCATGACGCATCGACATTCACCTTGTAGGAACCATGAGGAGGAGGCACCCACTTCGTGTCATCTAGCTTGGCCCCTGAGATCTGCCCACCAACTCCCCTCTGTTTCGACTGTCTAGCCTCTTTCCACTCCTGCACATTCCTGAACGCCAGTTGCATTGCTACAATTCCTGTTAAGTCCACATTGTCCCAAACCTTTCTGTTTCGAGCCATCCAGATGCCATACAATGTGGAACAAATCTTAGCTGTTTCCTCGACAGAAGCTACTTCCAACTTATTAAGAAGCCAATCATTCGCTGAGAAAATCTCATCCCAATTATATTGCAATCCCACATAATGCCAGCAGCTCCTCGCAAAAGTACAGTCAGGAAATACATGCATCAGATGCTCCACATCAACACCACACATAGGACAGAGTAAAGGACAACCCACCCCTTTCGATTTCAATCTGTTCCTTACTGGCAGATTATTTCGACAGAATCACCATAAGAAGATTTTCATCTTATGAGGAAGAATCAAACGCCAAATTCTACTCCATCCTGATGACTGAGAAGAGACAGCAGTAACTGTATTGTTTTCGTACCAAAACCTGTAGCCCGTCTTAACATCATATTGACCATCTTTAGTAATGGACCACGCTATTCGATCACAAGTAACGTGACTTGGCAACCTAGTTGCCAAAATAGCAGAGGCATCAACAGTACTAAACAAATGCTGAATCTTTCCTTCATCCCACACTTTAGTTTCTGGCAAAAACAACTCAGAAACCTTCTCATTCCTACCCTCATACATTGCTAGATTATCAACACGAAAATTACTCTTGTCCCTCAGCCACTGATCTTTCGTAGCTGTAATCTCTTTCCCATCGCTAACCACCCATCTATACCCATTCTTCAAAAATTCCTTTGCTTGCCAGACACCAGCCCAAATAAAACTTGGACTGCGACCCTTACCAGCATTAAGGATATTCGTGTCTGGAAAATACCTAGCCTTCAACATTCTTGAAACCAGTAGATTCGGATCTGTGACACATTTCCAGATATGCTTCCCTAATAAAGCAACATTAAAACCATACAAGCTTCTAAACCCCAACCCCCCTTTGCACTTAGACATACTCATTGCTTGCCAAGAATGCCAATTTATGCCCTTTCGTTGATCCTTTCCAGATTTCCACCAATAATTATTAAACATCCTCTCGATTTCTTGACAAAGCGATCTAGGCAACAGGAAACAAAACATACAAAACGAAGGGATAGATTGAGCTACATTCTTAAGAAGAATGGTTTTACCAGCCCTAGAAATCGGCTTAGCACTCCATGCTTGAATCTTCTTGCTAACTCTGTCTTTCAAAAAACCAAACACCCTCTTTTTTGATCGACCAATCAAAGATGGTTATCCTAGATAATTGCTCGAACTGATATCATTATGAACACCCAGCATATCTGAGTATTCCAACTGCTTATCCATCCTCACATTCGAACTATAAAAAATGCCAGACTTTTGAAAATTAATTGCCTGACCTGACTTATCTGCATAACTCGACAGCAGAGACTTAACTCGCAAAACCTCCTCTTTATTTGCTTTAAAGAACAGAAAACTATCGTCAGCAAACAAGAGGTGAGTAATCTCTGGTGCCCTTGGGCTAATCTTACATCCAGTAATCTCACCATTAACTGCAGCCGCATCCAAGGCATTCGAAAGTCCTTCCACGCAGAAAAGAAACAAAAGTTGACAACATAATTAACCAAAAAAAATAATGATTCATAATATATACTAATATATTATAATAATATATTTTATATACAATTTAATGTTAGTAATAGATTTTATAAATAAATTAAATGTTTATCAATTTAAATGTAGTATTATATTTTATGTATTGTATTTTCATGTACGTCATTCCATTTTTTTTTGTTGTATTTATATTTAAATTTTAGGTCCACAAATCTATTTGGGTGAAGGCCCTATCTACCCCAAAATGGGGGAGGGTATACCAAAATGGTGTAAGCCCGAGTATTTTTTAATTATATTTTTGGGGATTTATCCCTATTTAATCATGTTAAATTCACCTTCTGTGAATTTTATAAAATCTCCAGGATTAGCAGAAATCCTGAAATCTTTTGCATTATTAACTTTATTAGTTTATATGACTTTTAAAAATATTTGATGAATTATTTTGGTTTTAAAGATTTTAAAATGATTTTTTTTAATTGATTTGTGTTTATGGATTAAATATTGTAAAATCCATATTTGGTTCGTTTTCGATCCTAAAAATATTTTAAAAATATCGGGGTGTTTTTAATTTCATGCTCTTCATTTTCAAATTTTAAGGTTTAATGTTTCACCAATTCCTTATTTTAGTATGATTTTACAAGTGATTTAAATTGGTTTCTTTTATTGGTTTTTTGAATATGAAATGATCATTTTAATTCCCCAAAGTTTTCCCCCAAATCCTTAAAATACCTAGGTCACCTGGTATTTTTCCCAATTGCATTCCTTTGTTCGGTTTTTACAGAAGTCTCTCGACTTCTCTCTCAAATACATGATCTCTCTCCCTCTTTCAAACATCTCTCACACCACTCTTCCAATCTCTTCCATTTCTATTCTTTTTGTTATGCCCAAATCTGGCATAATGGCTAAATCGATTTGATTAGCTAAATTGATGGTTCATAATCTATGATGGGCCTAGAAGATGAAGATTGGGTCACTAAAGCCCATTATTGGAATCAGCCCAGCATGCCTTGGCAGTAATATTTCTATCACAGGAGCACCTCGCTTGCTTCATAATTGCGCCTCGCTTATGTTCGCCTCGCTGTGTGATGCCTCGCTTCTGCATCACATCTGTCACTGACAGCGAGGTCATCATTTCTTCTCTGGAAGGCTCATGGCCAGACTCAAGGTCGCATGAGTAGCTGAGCACAGGGGTCGCTTCGCGTGGCCAGGCCTCTCATGGTCGCATGTAAGGGCCCTGTTGGATCTTTCATTCCAAACCTATCCATTCGAGGCCATGGGTTTCTACAGCTAGACCATGGATCATGGATAGGATTGATGGTTCATTGCCACGTCAGCCCTAGCTACATGGGCTTGGACTTTGGCTTATCTCCTAAAACCCTAGCCCGCCTAGGTAACTTGTGGCCCAAGAACTATGTCAGGCTTGATCCCTATAAATAGGGTACGTAGGCATCTTGATACGGATGAGAAACAGTTTACCTGAAAAACACCTATCAAGCTCAGCCACATTCATACACACAAACCCTAAGCCTTTGTTCTTCTTTTGTTAGCAAAATATCCGTATTTTGCTCCGATAATCCAGCAAACCTCCAAAATATTGTTATACAATATTCTCCCTATAACATTTGGCGCTAGAAGGAGGGGCTAGTAGTCATTGAATTGGGAGAACGATGACTAAATCACAAAAAAAGAGGAACGATGGTGAGACCCCGGGATCGCATAAGGTGAACAAGGACGATCCCCTGACGAGAGACCCCTGAGAGGACGAGGCGTCCAAGGACAACTCTAAGACTGGGAACAGGGAGGAGCACACCCCCCAGCACAGAGGGTGACATTGAACAGCAAGGTCATGTCTTTTCTAAAAGGCCTCGATGAGCAGGTGACCGCTGTGCATGAAAGGGTCGCAAAGGTAGAGAGGCGCTATAGTTCTAGAGGATCGAAGAGGAATGCAAGGACAGGCGGTAGAACACCTGGGGAAGGAAGCAAACTCCCCCCTAAGAAACTCGTTGATGACTTCGAGGACGTCTTAACAGATCAAACCAACCCTGACTGGAATGAGGGGGAGGACTCGCTCGGACAGAAAGGGGGATCGCATGACAAGGTCGCCTCATCTGAGGGGAGATCGGTCAGTGTTTTTGACCGTCTCGGAAAGAAGCTGACTGAGCATGACCTTCGTCTAAAATTGGAAAAGTTTAATGCGCCTCATCATGAGGGATCTAAGAACAGAAGTAAAGGTACACATCGACAATTGTCTCCTCGAGATCGCGAGCGGTCATATCGTCGCGATGACAGACCCCCCTCTCCCCGTAGAGAGCGTGAGCGGTCCCATCGTCGCGATGACAGACCCCCGTCTCATCGAGACCAGGAACGATCTCAATATCTTGAAGAGGATCGTAGAAAGAAGGATCGCAGGAATGACCAGGAGGAATCCAGTGTCCTAAAAAAGACCCAGTCTCATCATTGAAGTACTGGAGGTAAAAAGGAGGCTGAAAAGGAGGTCAAGGTAGGAGACTATAAGCTGGAGGAGTTGAAGAAGGCCCTGGACGCGATGAACAATGAGAAAGGAATCTTTAGCACCATGGGCTCGTCATCGCCCTTTACTCATGAAATTCGAACCGCTCCGCTTCCTGCAGTGTTTCGAGGCCATCAGCATGATATGACATATAATGGCGACACTGATCCAGCGGAGTTCGTGATTCGATTCAACAATGAGATGGATGTTTATCAGGTCTCATTACTGGCAAGGTGCAGACTATTCGCGGCCTCGTTGAGGGGAAGTGCTCAGCAGTGGTTTTCGAAGCTGGGGGCATTGATTGTCATCGATTCTTGGGAACAATTCGTGGACATCTTCATCAAACAGTTCCAGTCCTCGATGCTCTATGCACCCCCTGTGTCCACCTTGGCAAACATAAAACAGAAGGAAGGTGAAACCCTTCATGATTACTTCAAGAGATTCAATGCTGAGGTGCCTCGCGTGCGAGGTGCAAATGACGAAGCTGTGAAAAATTTCCTCATCGCTGGAGTGAGGGAAGGTACGGAATTTTGGATGAAGCTACAAGAATAGACCCCTAGCACTCTCTCTGAATTGCACAAGGTCGCTGAGCCTTTCAAGCGTGTTGAGAAGTCACTCGCAGATTTGAAGAAGAATAATGAAAGGAGTGGCAGTTGGAATAGGAATCGGGGGGTAAAAAGAAAGGACTCCAGGAGTCCAAGGCGAAGACGGGATCGAAGTCGAAGCCCCAGCCCAAAAAGGAGAGACCGCGATCCTTTGAGGCGATCCCCACCGAGACCTCGCCCCGCGAGGGATGAAGACAAGTATATCCCTCTGGTCGCCCCAATTGATCACATTTATGCAGTCAATGAAAACAAGGGGATATTCAGGAAGCCTACACCGATGGGTCTGAAAGGGACCGCAAACACTAGCAGGTATTGTGCCTTTCACGAACAAACAGGGCATGATACATCAACCTGTCGAGAGCTGAAGCAACAAGTGGATCAGTTAATTCGTGAAGGAAAGTTAACTGAGTGGGCAGTTCGCGAGGTGAAGAAGCATAATCCCAAGTCTGGCCTTGGGTATAATCAAGCCCCCCCACCAGAACAGAACCCTGTCATTAAGGAAAGGGAAGCGCGAGGCGGAAGTATTCATGTGATAATTGGGGGACCCCACATTGGGGGAGACAGCAATAAAGCCAGAGAGAGGTATGCTCGCGAGGCCAGGGAGCGACCCCTCACTAATGTACATCACTTGCAAGAGCGACCCCCAAAGCTCTTTAAGGGGGAAGATACAAACATCATGTTCACTGAGGAAGATGCGAAGTGGGTTCATCACCCTCATTCTGATGCCCTCGTTGTTCGAATTCGTATTGGATCGCAGAATGTCTACAGAGTTCTGGTTGATAATGGGAGTGCTGTGAATCTCCTGACATACGAGGTCTACCAAAAGATGGGCTACGTGGACAAAGATCTTATCCCAACTGTGGGACACTTGTATGGTTTTACTGGAGCCTCAGTGAGTGTCAAGGGCCTCATACGACTTCCTGTGACTTTAGGAGACGAGCCCTGCATCACTACCCAGATTGCGGACTTCATGGTAGTGGATCAACCTTCAGCATACAATGCTATTGTAGGGAGGCCCATACTTAAGGAAATGAGGGTGGTTACTTCTATATATCATCTTTCCATGAAGTTTCCTACCCCAAATGGAGTGGGATGTGTCAAGGGGGTGCAGCATGAATCACGAGAATGTTACAACAAGGCCCTTAAGTCCGCTGAAAAGGGTGGCATATCTATGGTAGACAGGATGGAAAGCGAGGAGGAAGATAGGGCTCGCAAATCGGCCTCGCGACCCTCAAATGAATGCAACATTATATCAATTGAGGAACTCCCAGCTGGTTATTTTGATAATTTGGGGATTCAGGTAGAACCAATACCAGGTGCTTTGATGATGGGAACCTCGCAGCCAGTAATGATTCTCCAGGAAGGGATTGTTGAAGAGGCTGCAGATAGTGATAGAGAGGAGAGCCCAGAGCAGACCGCTGTGCGAGCCCGAAAGGGTAAATGGGTGCGCAAAGAAACATCTACACTGACAGAACTGCCAAATGGTATCACACAGACAACAACTGTTGTTAAAGAGTATGGGCACGCAGGTGTCAACCCCTGCGAGGTAGAATCGAGTCAGGCTCGTGAACATGATCTAGACCTGGATCCTCGCATCCCAGAGCATGTAGAGCGAGCTGGGGCAGCTGAAGACACGATCCCTATTCTTGTTGATGTGCAGGACCCTTCAAAGGTTTTGAAAATAGGGTCGCAACTCAACCTTGATCTGAGAGAGAAATTTGTCACTTTTCTGAAGGCCAACCTTGACGTGTTCGCCTGGTCCCATGAAGACATGATTGGGATCGATCCTAATGTGATGTGTCATAGGCTCAACTTGGATCCAAGCAAAAAAGGTGTTAGGCAGAAAAGGCGACCCATAAGTGGAGAGCGAGCCGAGGCTCTCAAAGAAGAGGTGGATAGATTACTTAAGGCCGGGCTCGTTAGGGAATCTTTCTACCCTGACTGGCTCGTGAACCCTGTCCTCGTAAAGAAGCCAAACGGGAAATGGAGAACATGTGTGGATTTCACTGATCTCAATATGCATTGCCCAAAAGATAGTTTCCCATTGCCAAGGATCGATCAGTTAGTGGATGCAACAGCAGGACATGCACTTCTCTCCTTCATGGATGCTTATTCTGGGTACAATCAGATACCCATGTACGGTCCTGATCAAGAGCATACCTCGTTTATCACAGATAGAGGTCTCTATTGCTACATAGGGATGCCCTTCGGTCTCCTTAATGCTGGGGCTACCTACCAACGGCTCGTTAATATGATGTTTGAGAATCAGATTGGGAAGACAATGGAAGTTTATGTAGATGACATGCTGGTAAAGTCCAAAGAGGCTGGGGATCACATCGCCCACCTCGCTGAAATGTTTGGCATACTGAGGAAGTACAAAATGAAGCTCAATCCACAGAAGTGTGTCTTTGGAGTTGAGTCTGGAAAGTTCTTGGGGTTCATTGTCAATCACAGGGGAATTGAAGCGAACCCTGCAAAAATAAAGGCCTTGGTGGACATGCGATCCCCAAGAAGTGTGAAGGAAGTTCAGAGTTTAACGGGACGGATCGCAGCCCTTAACCGGTTTGTCTCTAAATCATCAGATAAATGCCATGAATTCTTCAAGGCAATTAAGAAGGTTGGAAAAAACTTTGAGTGGACCCCTCAATGCGAGGAGGCTTTTCAAAACATCAAGGAGCAACTTGGCTCGCCACCAGTATTATCTAAGCCCAAGGACGGGGAGACGCTCATTGTCTACCTCGCAGTGTCAGAACATGCGGTCAGTGCAGTGCTAGTTCGCGAGGAGGGGAAAGTTCAGTATCCTGTGTACTATGTTAGCAAAAGGATGTTAGATGCTGAGACTCGCTACACAAACATGGAGAAGCTAGCCTATGCCCTGGTGCTGGCCTCGCGGAAATTGAGGCCCTACTTTCAGGCCCATAGCATTGAGGTTCGCACAGCCTACCCATTGAGGCAGGTAATGCATAAGCCAGAATCGTCAGGAAGATTGTTGAAGTGGACAGTGGAACTCAGTCAATTTGATATCGAGTTCAAGCCTCGTGGTCCTATTAAAGGTCAGGCCCTTGCAGACTTCATTCTGGAATTCCCTCCTCAGTCTGAGGAAGATAAGTTGGCTATCATAGCAATCCCAGAGACCGCATCTAGCGAGGCAAAGAAAGAAGGAGCTGGGGCTGGTATCGAGTTGGTAACACCAGAGGAAGGAGCTGGGGCTGGTATCGAGTTGGTAACACCAGAGGGTCATAAAATAAAAAGTGCCGTGCATTTTTCTTTTGAAGCCTCTAATAATGCAGCAGAATACGAGGCCCTCATCATTGGTCTTAAACTTGCATTGGAGATGAAGGTGGAGAATCTGACTGCATACAGCGATTCTATGTTGGTAGCATATCAGCTATGGTGTGGATGGCAAGCTAGGGGTGAGCAGATTTAGCTGTATCTGCGATGTGCACAAAGATTGGTTAAAAAATTCAACAATATCAAAGTGGTTCACATCAGGAGAGAAAAGAATCAGGGGGCTGATGCACTAGCAAAGTTGGGATCGCGTCGCGAGGCCACCTTACTTGGAATTATTCCACTGGAAATTCAAACAAAGCCCAGTGTGCCAGAGGAGTTTGTTATGGAGGTAGCGACCCCAGGATCGACCTGGATGACCCCTATATGGGAGTATGTGAAAAGTGGAGCCCTGCCTCAAGACAAAAAAGAGGCAAGAAAAATCAAATATCAGGCAGCTCGCTATGTCATCTATGACGAGGTCCTATATAGAAGAGGGTTCAACACCCCGCTCCTAAGATGTGTGGATGGAGAAGAATGCAACTACATTCTCAGAGAAGTTCATGAAGGAATATGTGGCAATCACTCGGGTGGTAGTTCTCTAGCCCAAAAGATTCTTCGCCAGGGGTATTACTGGCCTACTTTGAAGAGAGATGCTTTTGAGTTCGCAAGGAAGTGTGACAATTGCCAAAGGATCGCTAATTACAGCAACGCTCCTGTCTCCCACCTCACCTCGCTAACGAGCCCATGGCCCTTTGCTATGTGGGGCATTGACTTAATTGGGGAGCTACCCAAAGCTAAAGGAGGTGTCAAGTACGCAGTTGTGGCTGTTGATTACTTCACCAAGTGGGCCGAGGCTGAGCCACTTGCCACTATTACTGCAAAGAAACTCAAGGACTTTGTGTACAGGGCAATTGTGTGTCGCTATGGGATTCCTTATCAGCTCATATCAGATAATGGAAAACAATTTGATAGCAAGGACATGAAAGAATTCTGTGAGAACTTGGGGATCAAGAAGAGTTTTTCAGCTGTGAGTCACCCCCAGACAAATGGTCAAACTGAGGCCATCAACAAAATCATCAAACATACTTTGAAGGCCAAGTTAGAGGAGAGCAAAGGTAATTGGCCTGAAGAATTACCAAGGGTCTTGTGGTCATACAACACGACCCCAAGGACCACAACTAGAAAGACTCCATTTTCCCTAACATATGGCTGCGAGGCCATGGTCCCTGTCGAAGTGGGCTCCGGGTCGTTTAGAAGGGAACACTACGATCCCGATGCAAACGAGGTGAATCATAGATTGTACCTAGACATGATAGAAGAAACAAGAAGCGAGGCTCAGCTTCGCCTCGCGGCTTACCAACAGAGGACAGCGAGGTACTATAATGGAAAGGTCAAAGCAAGTTCTTTAAAGACAGGTGACCTCGTGCTTAGGAGAGTCATGCCTAACACTAAGGTCCCGGGCCATGGTGTCTTTGGTGCTAATTGGGAAGGGCCTTACAAAGTCTATGCTACTCTCTCAGAGGGAACTTATTACCTCACAGACATGAAGGATAAGGTCATTCCGTGAGCTTGGAATGCGGAACATTTGCGCAAATACTATCAGTGAAGGCATCGCTCTTGGTAGTTTCTATCTATTTCGCATGAATAAATTCATACAAAATACTGGGGGGTAGTGGTCGTATTGACACCCTCCCTTTATGATGTAATGACATTGGGCCTCGCCCCACTTATCAATTTTTGGGCCTCGCCCCACTTATCACTTTTTGGGCCTCGCCCCACTTATCACTTTTTGGGCCTCGCCCCACTTATCATTTATCGGGCCTCGCCCCATGTATCAACTATTGGGCCTCGCCCCGCTTATCAACTTGTTTGGGCTTCGCCCCGTTTATCAATATAAAAGTTCAATTTCTTTACGAATTACTTTTTATTGTGCACTTAAAATGTACTTGTTTGTTTGTTAACATTAACATACTAAGGTCCAAGCCATCTCAACGATGCAAGGATCGCATTTGAAGTTACTGCTACAACAATCTAAGGAATCCAAGCAAAGGCATTCTAATCTAGCACTATTCAAGACAACTTAACATGCAAAGATGGAATAAAGATATGATCTCGAAGTCAAAATGTTAAGGAAGCGAAGCTAAATTACTCAGGCAAATATGTTATGTGCAAAAATAAACAACACAGGATGGAAAAGTAAAAAGCTATTTCAATCCATAAATTAGAGGGTCGCCACGCGATCCCAATGCAGTTGGCAGAGTTAAGGTGTTATCAAAGTTAAACAAAAATAATATTACACGTTGCGAGACATTCAAAGGGTGTCCGCATCCCCGGTTCAATATTCAAAAACAAAGAAATAATTTAAGGCTTGGTGGCTTCAGCTGTTTTGGCTTGTGTGGCTTCGCTAGCGAGCCTGGCTGCCTCCTTTGCATCCTCTTCTTCGATTTCCTTACGAAGAGACTCTGCGAACTCAGCATTTCCAGGCCCGAGCTTCTCCCAGTCGAAGTCAGGAACTCTTCGGATAAAAGTCTTCATAAATTCAACCTGGGCGGCCTCCACTACAGCATCATGGTCAAGCTTGGCAGCCTCGAGCTCCTTCTTCAACTTGCCAATCTCTTCCCCATGCTCTCTCCTAAGCGTCTCTTCGAGCTCCTCTGCCTCCTTCAAGGATTTGCTGAACATATTCCTCTCATCAGTGATTTTCTTGAGCTCGGATCGCAGAGACGCGGTTTCTGTCTCGAGGGCGAGTCTATGAGTCTTCATCAGCGATCTCTTATCCTCTTCCTTCTGAAACTTAAGGACTGAGACCTCCTTCTCAAGCTTGGCTTTGGCGGATGCAAGGGTCTTCAACTCCTTGAGATGAGAAGTTTGACGGATAAATGCTTCAGACAGACATTTGGAGAGAGATTCGGCATTATCAATCAGCTCGGCCCCCACCCAGCTCGTACACTCCTCCTCGGTAGCATGGTTATACCCATGCTTCGCGAAGAGGTGATGAACAGGGGTAGCAGTGGCTGGGTGCTTGGGAGCAGGAAGCACAGATTCATCCTTCCTGGCCTTTTTGGAGATGTGATCCTCAGGGGTACCCTGGGTTCGCTGAACGATCTCGGTGTTCTGCGACAAAGGTGGAGGAGGTGGCAGTTCAGCAGTTTTTGGTTTTGGAGGGATTGGAGCAGTCTTCGCAACGGGGATGGCCCCGCTTTTTTGGAGAAAAGGGGGTCTGCGGCCGCTTTTACCCGACATGCCTGAAAAATGGAAGTAAAATAACATTAGAAGCATAATAATACAAGTTATACAAATGTGAGAACAGTAAGGATGAATGCAGTGTTAAAGTTAGCGAGGATGGAGTAATGATCATGTTATGACGAGGAGAATACCCTCGCTTGTGGTAACAACAACTCGAGAGGACGAGGCCTCCTCGCGAGCCTTTCTTTTTAAGGAGGTCTTCTTCGCTCCTGAGGGCCTCGTTTTCGAAGGAAGACCGACCCCTTCTTTCAAAAAACCGTACTCGATTAGGTTCTCGAGGGAAAGAAGAGTTCTAATGTTGCGGGCCTCCCGTGGGGTTTTCAGCACGTCATCAGCACGTTGCTTTTCTTCGCCCTTCAGGACGGTTCGCACTTGACCAACTGCGATCTCAGGAAGGACGAGTTAGCGCAAGGATCGAATGAAAGGAGGAAGAAATTAAGAGGTTAAGTTCCATACCTGGAAGATAGTTAAAAGAAGTCTTGACTCTAGGCACGTCGTGGACATAGAAATAAGGACCTTTCCACGAGCCGGCATTACTTGGGGCACTGTGGTATAGTTCCTTCTTGTTGAACTCTGGCCACATGGAGAAATAAACGTAGCTAAAGTCTGATGCCCCGCATTGCTTCAATTGCAAAAAATAGCCCATGGTCCTCGCATCCAACTCAGGATAGCCGAGCTTGTGGTAAAGGATGTAAAGGGCAATCATGGCTCTGTAGCCATTGGGATTTATTTGGATTGGGGCAAGATGGTACGTTTCACAAACATCCCTAATAAAAGGGTGAAGGGGAGAAGATACGCCTATCTTCATCATTGCAGAGGTCAGAACCATACGAGGCACTCTGCCACCATTCTCTTGATAATCGAAGCGGTAGCATCGCATCGCAGACTTAGGGAGAATAATTTTGCCTTCTGGCCTGAAAATGTCGACCGCCTTAGATAAAGATTCTGTATCTAGGGTCGTTGACAGATCCCTGCAGCCTAGGACGCGAGGTTGGCCAGGTTTCACTTTCGAGCCTGGCTCGATGTCTTCAGGACGAGGACCGCCAACATATATGGTCCCTTCTAGCTCAGGCTGGGGAGTTGGTTTGTAAGGCTCAGGAGAAGCTTCTGGAATGTAATTGTAGTCAGTAAAATTGACGACCTTGGCTACTTCATCGAAGCCGCCATCATCAGAGGAAGGCTCTTCGTAGTCAGAGTCATCAGAGTTGGCTTCGTTATCAGCACCTCCCTCGATGTCGTAATAGGCATCGCCTAATGAATCTGTTGGAGAATCACTTATGTGAATGGGCGACGCGGTTTATGATGGAGGCATGGTTCGTGGTGGAGGCGCTTTGGAGAGAATTTCCGCTGCCCTAGCGCTGAATTCATCTCCTTTCTTTGTCAAAGTTGCGATGTCATGTTCGATGTCAGTCATGGTGTGAGGCTCGTTCTCAGCTGGGAGTACATCCAGAGATTGATCCCGCGAGCTTGAAGGGTGCTTTGTTCTCCATGAAATCAGAGGCACTTCACGGGTATATTCTTCGTTAGACCATAAAGGATCGAAGTATAGTTTGAACGAGCTTTCGCTGGTGCTCGTAGCTTTCGCGATGTTGGCTGCGGCAGCATCGCTGATTTGTATATGAGGCATGGGAGAAGGTGTCCTTGAACTATCGTCTTGAGACATATGAAAAGGGTGAAATGATTAAGTGTGTGCTCTTACAGAAAACAAATGAAGGAGGAAAGAAACAAGCGAACAGAAAGGCTCTATGTGTTCTCGCATCGTTCACAGAGAATATGAGGGGTCGCAATCCTAAGGGGAAGGCTAACGTTCTTAACCTATGTTTCTATCTAAGTAATTACGGATCGCACTCCTACAATAGCGAGGACGGGTCGCATCATAAAATTGGCATTTTGGGATCGCAGTTATTTGGGTTCGCATCGCATGCAATTTAAGCTATTTAATCATGCAATTATAATGAAGAACAGTAATTTAAATGCAGAAGAGAAAAAAGACTTACTTTTTCTTGAAGAAGGTTGAAGAAATCGAAAGAAACTCGGGATCGCTGGTGAAAGAGCTTGAAAATTCTTTGCGTTTGATCTGGGAGCAAACTGACAGCACTTCGACAATGTGTTTGTGAGAATAAAAAAGGAAATGATAGTGACAGGGGTATATATAGCCATCAGGAGAGAGAAAGACATGGGACACGTGTTGAAATCTCGTCCGTTGGACACACATCTTGAGACACAACAGCTGTCAAAACCTTTCAAATTCTTGGGGTCGCGACCACTCCAACGGTTATATCTGTTCTTGGGCTCGCTTCGCGGTGACAACTCGTATTCTTTGAGTCCACATCGCATCACCAATGACAATATGGACTCGGGGGGTAGTTGTTATGCCCAAATCTGGCATAATGGCTAAATCGATTTGATTAGCTAAATTGATGGTTCATAATCTATGATGGGCCTAGAAGATGAAGATTGGGTCACTAAAGACCATTATTGGAATCAGCCCAGCATGCCTTGGCAGTAATATTTCTATCACAGGAGCACCTCGCTTGCTTCATAATTGCGCCTCGCTGTGTGATGCCTCGCTTCTGCATCACATCTGTCACTGACAGCAAGGTCATCATTTCTTCTCTGGAAGGCTCATGGCCAGACTCAAGGTCGCATGAGTAGCTGAGCACAGGGGTCGCTTCGCATGGCCAGGCCTCTCATGGTCGCATGCAAGGGCCCTGTTGGATCTTTCATTCCAAACCTATCCATTCGAGGCCATGGGTTTCTATAGCTAGACCATGGATCATGGATAGGATTGATGGTTCATTGCCACGTCAGCCCTAGCTACATGGGCTTGGACTTTGGCTTATCTCCTAAAACCCTAGCCCGCCTAGGTAACTTGTGGCCCAAGAACTACGTCAGGCTTGATCCCTATAAATAGGGTACGTAGGCATCTTGATACGGATGAGAAACAGTTTACCTGAAAAACACCTATCAAGCTCAGCCACATTCATACACACAAACCCTAATCCTTTGTTCTTCTTTTGTTAGCAAAATATCCGTATTTTGCTCCGATAATCCAGCAAACCTCCAAAATATTGTTATACAATATTCTCCCTATAACACTTTTTATCACTTAAAAATCTCTCTCAATCTCGACTTCTTCCCCCATTTCCGTTATGTGTTGGCCTGGTAAGCCTTGGTTACGGCTGTTGTTGACAGTACTGTTACGAGTTGGATTCCCTCCCTTCTATTGTGCCCTGTATCTGCGTGTGGGCTGCGATTGATCGTGGCTGTGTGGGTGTTTTCTGGCTGCGTGTGTGTCTTTGTGAGTGTGTGTGTGTGTGTGACTTTGTGAGTGTGTGCGTAAAGCTTGTATTGGGTGTCGGAATTGCTGTGTTGTTGCCGAACTGCTGTGCTTCGATTATTGGGGCTTCTTGTTGTTTGGTTTCGACTTAGTAATTGTGTTGGTTGTGACTGGGTATATGAATGCATATCTGTACACGAGTTGTATAAAAAAAAGAAGAAGAAATCCTTGCTGCTAGTTTGATTATACTGTTGTTGTAATTCGACTATGGTAGTTTGGTACTTCGAATTTTTATGATTTAATTAGCTGTGGTTGACTGCTTCTGTGGTATTACTTTTTAAATTGTCCGTAAATTATTTCGTGCGAAGTTTCGAGTTGGAAATCCGATACGGGCACCCTCGAAATTTTGCCCCATCGATAATGATATTAAAAATAAATTGAGTCGATGGTAATTGGCAATGATGATTCTTCTGAGCCAAAATTTAAATTTTAACAATTACATTATAATTTTAATTTCTTGTTTTAAATTCTGAGTTTATATAATTGCTTAGTAATATTATCAAGATGGATTATTGGATTGTGATTGTATTGCAAATGATGATTGTGTTGGTTGTGTTGGTTGTATCCCGACTGGCAGTCACCCATATAAAGGGGATGCCGTCAAAATTTTCTAAAATCCTAAATTACTTTTCGAATATATATATATATATATATATGTATATGATTATACTACTAGTATAAGTATTAATTGCACTATATTTAATTATTTGTTGATGACTTGATAAGTGTTTGTTGGTTATGGATAAGGCTTATATTATAGGTTATAAATTGATGTTATATGATTAAATAAATGAATTTAAGGGATTATGCGCAAGGGTAGGTTAAGGTTAAGTAGTGGTAATGAACAACGAACGTCGAATAGAATTCTAAAATAGTGTTTATATTGTGTGTAGATCCCAAGGACAAAGGAAAGGCGAAAGTTGAGGACGTAGGGAACCAGCGACTTTAGTAAATACCTGGTTAAGGCAAGTAAATTATTTCACTTATCTTTCAAGTGAAACATGCTTATCATAACTTGTTCAGTATATTAGTCTGATTTACTATCGATACTATTGTTCAGTTATTTTTCAATGAATATGCATACCTGTTTGTCCTGTCCCAGAACAATAAAATTTAATTGTTGATTCTTTCTAGTGACATATTACAAAACAGTACCCTTCTTTATATCGAACTTGTCGATATCTAGGTCAGATGTTACTAGACCTCATTTATTCTTGGAATTTGAGTTGTTGACCTGGAACGTGATATTCCAATATGTTTGGCTGGTCGAGGTGATCGATTGTTCCGACACCTGGCATTCAGATTATAGGATTGGACTGTTGTTTTTTTTAAAATGAAGACCCTTCGGGGAGGACCAGACTCGTGGTCAGATGTTAAGACCAATGTGTGACGTGGATCCATTAAAGGACATTGCTGTGTGCGTTTGTCCGGGGTTAGTGCGTGACTGATCAGCAGCCTAACCTTATTATTGTTTTATTTATAAAATACTTAATAGTCCAATTCTATCCCATTTCTTGATTTAAATGAGATATTATATTTTTTCAATTTCCCTGAGCACCTGAAATTGTTGGTAGTCATTTATCTTAATCAGACTTGCAGATTTAATTCTAGTTTATGCTTCCATTTATATATATATATATATATATATATATTTACTTGCTGAGCATCATTGGCTCACTTTTGTGTTAACCCTGTTTTCTTCAGTTAAATTCGAAGATGTCTAGAAGGAGCGGACAGTCTCATAGAGGCAGCCAGCGAGTTGAGGTTCTAGGACGGGTAGTCCGCTGTCAGCTCTATTTTATATTATATTGTTGTAATATCAGTTTAGACAGTTCACTTGGCTTTTGGGTTGTAAAATATTAATATGTAGTTTGGATTTGGTTTGTAATAGCTAGTTGGATGTTGTTTCATACTGTGTCCTGTGAGCGGACTTGGATAGTAGTATTTATATGTAGTTATTTGGTTTGAACTTTATTATGCATGTGGACAAGATGATTAGAAGTAGTGATGGTTTGGTTGGATTCAGGTGGTTAGTTCGATTTACGAACACATCATGCCAAATTTTCTAAAATTTCTCCTATGTTAATTTTTAATTCATTATAAAAAGTATATAATTTTAATAATGGTTAGTGAGGGTGTTACAATCATCATTTTTCATAGAAAAACGCGATTCTCTCCGTCCAAAGGCGATTTTTGGGCGATTCCCGACCAAAGGTCCGGCGAACTCCGTTCACCCTCATCCAGTCATTTTCCAGTCGAGATCTATATACCATTCGACTAGTCATTGCATCCTTTATAGCCCTATATCCTTTTTTTATAGATTTTTAATGTCGGATTGTAAACGCCTAAATTGAACCCTAATCGCGATTGAATTTTTCGGCGAGTTTCAACACGCCCCAACGGGGCCATAAAATGAGAAAGTGATAATGAGAAAGGGAGAAAGAGATGTGTTGGTCACGTTGCTGAGTTCATATACAGATATGGATGAGAGACGCGACGGGAAAAGAGGTATGATGACAACGGCGAGCTTCGAGCTTCGAGAGAGACGACAGAGATGAAGAAAAGTCTGGAAAAAACTAAGGCTTAGGATACGTGAAAGGCATATGACTCAGCCTATTTGTAGTTAGAGGATCCTAATCAACTTAAACCAAATTGTAATAAGTAAATATACATATGAACTGTCACAGGAATCTCAAGAAGTATTATCTGTCAGAAGAAAGAAGAAAAGTCAATCTATAGTTTTGATGTCATACACTGGAAGACGATTCAGTTATCTGATCAAGCCCCAGTACAGCATTGAAGTTAATGGATTCATTTGAACAGTGACAGAGATTTTTCAAGTGATAGTTTGAAGATCAGTTACAGTACAAGAGAATTGAGAGAAGAAATAAACCACAACCTAAAGTCAAAAGTGAAGAAGCGTCATTGAAGTTAGTCGTTCATGAACCAGACAGTACATCGAACGTCAACACAAATCAGTGGTAATTCTTTACTACCTTTAGTGGTTTGTAAGAATTAAATTAATTATTTATTGATTTAATTAAATTCATTTATAATTGATATAAATTAATTTAGTTTATTTAATTAAATGAATTAATTCTGGAAGAATTAATTTATTAATTAAATTAATTATTGTATCAATTAAATATGAATTAGTTAAAACATTAACTAATTAATTGGATCAATAAGACTTAAAGTAAGAAAATTGATTAAGTCTTGGAGGAGGTAAAATTCGGTAAAACTTAATTTAAGTCTTACTGACTGAAGCCTTTTCAGGATTAAGTCTTACCGACCTGATTTAAGTCCTACCGACCTCTGTCAGCTGTTATAAGTCTTACCGAAATTCTGGTAAGTCTTACCGACACATTTTAGGTCTTAATGGAGGTTTGTGTAAGTCTTAATGAAGGAAAATCAAGTCTTGGAAGCTGTTTAAGTCATGCTGGAGCATTTAAATATCCTACAGAAAGCCAGCAAGACCTGTTGTTGATATAAAAGATCAGAACAGACCAGATTAAGTCATAACGGAGAAAACACAGCAGAAAACATTTCATCAAGACCAGAATTCTCTCTCTCAAGAACACCAAGAACACCAAAGCTTAAATAATTCCCAGAAAATCAAGTTCTTCATCTTTGTGATATTCTATCCGATAGAACTTGCTTATTTGTGATTCTTGTACTACTAGCGAATTAAGTTTCCTAGTTCTTATCTTGATTATTATTAACTAAATTAGAAAAGTTCATGTCGAATTTTCTAATTAGTTATTAACATCTTGATAAGTTGTTATACTGATTTTGTAACACCACATCAAGTTAATATACAGTTATATTCAACTTGAAAAATTGTGTTAAATAATTCCGCAGATAAATTTGTCTTTATCAAATTTAATTTAAAGAACAAATTTCGATAAAAAGGTAAAGATTGTATTCAACCCCCCCTTCTACAATCTTATCGGACCTAACAATTGGTATCAGAGCCGGTTGATTGATACACAAATCAACGATCCCATTTTACTCGATTAAAAATCATCCCCGAATTTTTTAACTCTCTTAAAAAATTCATCATGTCTTCTAAAGTCGGAACTGTGAAAATTCCCATATATGACAAAAACAGTTATGATATTTGGAAGAACAAAATGTTAATGTTCCTCGAGGTTGCAAATCCTAAATACATGAAAGTCTTATCAGAAGGACCAATAATACCTTTTGGATTAACTCCTGAAGTTGTTACTGATGGAAAAGTTGTTACCCCTGCAAAGCTTGTACAAAAAGATTCTTCTGAATTCACTCTTGCTGAAAGAGAGGAAGCTGGACTTGACATTAATTTAAGACTGATTTTAATAGATTCTCTAGACTCTGTGATGTACAGTCATGTGATTAACTGCAAGACAGCAAAGCACATGTGGGAAACCATTGAAACTGTGAATGAAGGAACAGAGGAAGTTAGGGAGAATCGTCTAGAAATTCTGACATTTGAGTATGAACACTTTCGATCAGCATACAATGAAAGTATTCAAGATGTATTTGAAAGATATAACAAACTTGTCAATAATTTACAGATGCATGGCAAGTACTACACTCAGAAAGAGATCAACAGAAAATTTCTACTGTCAATGCCTGTTCATCTAGAACATAGAATTACAGCTATCAGAGAGTCAAGGAATCTAAGTGAAATTACTGTAGAAAGACTCTTTAGTGTTTTAAAAACCTATGAACTGGAACAATCTCAACAAAAGGAGATTTATGGAAAAGGAAGAGTTGCTAATACTTCTACAGCTCTTATTGTTGAGAACAAACAGGAAGTGGAAGATAAGGTTATTCAACCTTGTAATGTTGACAGTGGTAAGCTGGAAGTTGAAGTTGGTCAAACGAATGCTAGTCCAGATGAAGGAGACTTCTATTCGTTAGAAGAGCTAGATCAGTTGGAAGATGAGTCCATGGCTTTATTGGTAAGGAAATTCAGCAACTTCAGATTCAGGAAGAATCCCAAGTTCAGATACAAATCTAACAACAACAGGTTTCAGAGAGGAGGTTCTTCATCCTCAAGTAACAGAGGAGGTTACAAAACTGGAACAGTTGAAAGAAGTAAAATTAGATGCTACAACTGTAATGAACTTGGACATTTTGCTACTGAATGTCAGAAGCCAAAACAAAACCAAAGAAAAGACTTTGGATCTGAGAAGAAGAAGACAGGTAGAGCCTATGTGGCTGCTGGAAAGAGTTGGGATGATACAGACTCTGAAGATGAAGAGTATGGCAATCTTGCCCTGATGGCAAAATCTGATAACTCCAGTGGTACATCATCTGAGGTATCATGTACTGAAAGTCAATATATTTATCAACTTACTGATACACTGGGTAATGCTAATAGAGAGATTGAAAGGATCAATTTGTTAAATACAGATCTTAGAAATCAATTATCAGAATTACATGATGTACAAAATTGCCATGTTATACAAAAATCAGAAATAAGAATGCTAAAAGAACTTGAGAGGTCTCTAGCAGAGATAGTGGTTCAACAACGTGAAACAATAGCTGAACTAGAAATAAGAGTCAGTGCTACTTCTAATTCATGTAAAATAGCTAAAGAGTTGTTTAACCAACAAGCTATTAATCAAACTGTAGGAATTGGGTTTGATTATAATGAAGCTATTGGACGGAAAAGCATTATTACCCCTTATCGTGTCAGTGCTATAGATAGGGGTATACCATCAGTGCTTAAGAGTGTTAGTAACCCATTCTTTAAGACATCCATAGCAGAACCTTTGGATACATCATCTTTAATCATTAAGGAAGAGATGCGCATTGAGGATATAGCTAATGGCGTAGTCTTAGAAAGTAATCAAGTTGTTAAAAATGATAAAGATAGAAAGACTGTGTTTATAAAAGCAGAAAGAGTTGGTGAGTCTACTAGTTCATTGAAAACTAGTAGCAGAAGTAACAACATGAGTAAATGCAATAACATATCTACCATGCATGCTATTCCTGTTATTGATACTGCTCATAAGAAATGCGATGCTGTTAATTGCATGTCTTGTGCTTTTAATATAATGTCTGCTTACTTTAACAGTAATCATGCATGTGTTGATAAGAATGCTCCTAGACAGCAAATGAGCAGAAATATACATGTAAGATCCAGGACTGAAAAATCACCTAATTCTAAGATTAGGACCCCAAGTCCTTCTCAGGATATGGTGAAGACATGGTTACCCAATCTGAAACCAAAACAAGTTAAAGCTGTTTACAAGGTTAAATGTCCAGTACCTAAAGAAAATGTTGTTAAAATAAAAAGTGTTGCTTTGCCTGATAAAGGTCAATTCTTTAAGTACTCCGGACCCAAACAAATTTGGGTTCCGAAGAAAGTCTAACCAATTTGTCATTGCAGGGTTTGAAACAGGTTGAACGAGTCATGTGGATTCTGGACAGTGGATGTTCAAGGCATATGACCGGAGATAGAGCCCTGCTGACAGATGTGGTGGAGAAGGCCGGCCCAGTCGTTACCTTTGGAGATAACAGCAAAGGTAAAACTGATGGATATGGCAGATTAGAAGCTGGAAATGTTATCGTTGAAGATGTCTCTTATGTGAACGGCCTTGAGCACAATTTGCTCAGTATTAGTCAATTCTGTGACAAAGGTTATGAAGTTCATTTCAACAAGAAGAATTGTCTAATATCACACAAGAGAAATGAAAGGCCACAGTTGACTGGAGTAAGAAAAGGAAACTTGTACATAGCCAATATGAATTCTGGAAGCACAGAAGAAATTAGATGTTTTTATTCAAAGGCATCCACTGATGAAAGTTGGTTATGGCACAAGAAACTTTCTCACCTTAACTTCAAAACAATGAATTCTCTAGTGAAAAGAGAGTTGGTGAGAGGTTTACCTTCGATTGAATTTACTCAGGAAGGTCTATGTGATGCTTGTCAAAAAGGGAAGTTAAAAAGGGCAACTCACAGGAGCACTAACATATCATCAATAACTGAACCATTACAACTTCTCCATATGGATTTGTTTGGTCCAGTTAGTGTGATGTCTATGTCAAGGAAAAGATATGCTCTAGTGATTGTTGATGATTTCTCAAAATTCACATGGGTACTATTTCTGAACTCAAAAGATGAAACTCCACAACTGGTAGTTGATCACATTAAGTTAATTGAGCTGGATTCTAATCGTCCAGTAAGAGCTATAAGGTCAGACAACGGAACTGAATTCAAGAATGCAGTTCTGAATGACTTTTGCATTGAAAAGGGTATAACTAGACAGTACTCGGCTCCCAGAACTCCTCAGCAAAATGGGGTAGTTGAAAGAAAGAATAAAACCTTGATTGAAGCTGCACGTACAATGCTAAGTGAGTCAAGGCTTCCATTGAGCTTTTGGGCTGAAGCTGTCAACACTGCATGCTATACCCAGAATCGAACACTTATCAATAAAGACTTAATGAAGACACCTTATGAAGCTCTACATGACAAGAAACCAACTCTCAAGTACTTCCATGTATTTGGGACAAAATGCTTTGTGCTGAAAGAAGGAGATGATCAAGGTGGTAAATTTGAAGAAAAAGCACATGAAGCAATATTTATTGGTTATACTAGAAGAGCCTACAAGGTGTATCTTATTGATCAACAGAAAACTTTGGAAAGTGTCAATGTTACATTTGATGACACAAAACTCCCAAATATCCAAAATGAAGATCCATCTGAAAAGCTTAAGTTTGATGATATGTCAGACTCAGATTCAGATGATGACAATCAACCTGACGTTGTTGCTGATAATAATAATCCAAATGTTGGTGGTAATGATCAAGGTGATGCTGGTGAAAACAATGATAATTTTCAAGACACCACTGATACTCTTGAACCATCAACAAGTCAAACTGACAACAACTCAGGGGGAGATAATGAAGGGTCAACAAGTCATATTCAACATCATACTGAAGAACAAGGCGAATCGTCAAGATCAATTCTTCCCAGACAAACTGTTTGGAATAGAGCTCATCCTTTTGAGCTGATTCTTGGTGATCCAGATGTTGGTGTGAAAACAAGAAGTGCTTATCAGAATCAATGTAATTATTCTGGGTTCCTGTCTGTCATGGAACCTAAGAAAGTAGAAGAAGCTCTATCTGATCCTGATTGGGTGATTGCTATGCAAGATGAACTCAATCAATTTAAACAACTAGAAGTATGGAAGCTGGTACCCAGACCTAAAGATAGAAAAGTGGTGGACACAAGATGGGTATTCAGAAACAAACTAGATGAAGATGGCACGGTGATAAGAAACAAAGCAAGACTGGTAGCTAAAGGTTATTCTCAAGCTGAAGGCATTGATTATGACGAGACCTATGCTCCAGTGGCAAGATTTGAGGCCATCAGAATATTCTTGGCATATGCATCCTATTCAAGATTCAAAGTTTATCAAATGGATGTCAAGAGTGCCTTTCTGAATGGTAAGCTAGATGAAGAAGTGTATGTAGAACAACCTCCTGGTTTTGAAGATCAAAATCATCTGGACTATGTCTACTTTCTTTACAAAGCCATCTATGGTCTTAAGCAAGCCCCAAGAAAATGGTATGACACTCTTTCTGAATTTCTATTAGAAAATGGTTTTATAAGAGGTGTCATAGACAAAACGCTCTTCACTAAAAGACATAAGAATGATATAATACTAGTCCAAGTCTATGTGGACGATATTATATTTGGGTCTACTAATGAGCTTCTGTGCAAGAAGTTTTCTAAGTTAATGCAGGGTAGGTTTGAAATGAGCATGATGGGAGAACTGAAATTCTTTCTTGGATTACAAATAAGTCAGAGACAAGATGGAATATTTATTTGTCAATCTAAGTACATCAAGGAGCTCCTCAAGAAATATCACATGGAGGAGTGCTCATCAGCAAAGACACCATCAACTATAGCTGTCAAAATTGGTTTATGTGAAAGTTCTGCCAAGGTAGATATCACAGGCTATAGAGGTATGATTGGCTCATTGCTTTACCTAACTGCTAGTAGACCAGATATAATGTTTGCCACATGCTTGTGTGCAAGGTTCCAAGCGAACCCTAAAGAAATCCATCTCACTGCTGTCAAAAGAATCTTAAGATATCTAAAGGGTACGCCTAATTTAGGCATCTGGTACCCTAATGAATCTGGTTTTACTTTAATTGGATATACAGATTCTGACTATGCAGGAAGTGTTGTAGACAGGAAAAGTACATCTGGGAGTTGTCAATACCTAGGTGGAAGGTTGGTATCCTGGTTCAGTAAGAAACAGCAAACAGTTTCCAACTCTACAGCCGAAGCTGAATATATAGCTGCTGGAAGCTGTTGTGCTCAGATCTTATGGATAAGGAATCAATTAATGGACTATGGCATTGTATTGGAAAATATTCCTATTTTATGTGATAATACAAGTGCCATAGCAATCGCAAGCAATCCTGTGCAGCACTCAAGGACAAAGCACATTGACATAAGGTATCATTTTATAAGAGAGCATGTAATGAATGGTACAGTGGAACTACTATTTGTACGATCTGGAGATCAAACTGCAGATATTTTTACTAAGTCGCTTAATGAATCCTCATTCACTAGAATTGTTAGTGAATTGGGTATGTTAAACAGTCCTAGTAATTAATAATGTTAATATCTGAAATTTGATCTTTAATAATTTTACAAGTGATTATTCTGTGAATATTTGTTGTTTGAAATCACTTGTATAATTATTTTACCATCTGATTTTCTTGTTTGTTTAATTATGTTTCACTTTGTTTATTCATATTATTTAATATTTCATACTTCTATATTTTTAGAATATTTGTAAATATTAATTTCTATTTTATTAATTAATTTATCATATGTTTTGTAATGTTTGTCCTGTTAATATTGCTTTGTTTTCGTTAATAGGTTAGCATATGGTATGTATAATTATTTTTATTATTTGTTTAATTTTATATAATATTTTTATTATTTTTTATAAGTTAGTTGTATATTTTATAGTGTTTTTAATGTTTATTTAAAGTTAATATGACTTAAAAATAGGAAAAACAGTCAATATGACTTAATTTAAAATCGGTATGACTTAAACAGGTTAAGTCTTACCGAGATTTTAAATTTAAGTCATATTCGCAGGTTAGTATATATTAAGTCTTAATCACCTGTTTTTAAGTTAAGTCTTATTCTCCTGTTTTTAGATTAAGTCTTATTCACATTAAGTCTTATTCATCTTAATTTTTATTAGTTTAGTCTTATTCAAGTTTTTAGTTTAAGTCTTTTCAGTAATTTTTTAATTTAAGTCTTATTCATAACAGTTAGGTATGTCTTGTTAATATTAAGTCATATTCGAATATATATACATAATCAGTTATGTCTTAATGTTAGTTTTAAGTCTTATTCGGTCTACTAGTATATATATATCAGTTAGGTTGTTTTAAGTCTTAATTTATTTTAAGTCTCTATCAAGTTAAGTCTTATAGAACCTCTGAGATACACACATATATACACACGTATATACACGAGTTCATGCCCATTTTTCGTCACGATTCTTGCTGATAATCACGAATTGATTACATAACTCGATTCCTTGGTTGATTATCTACATTTTGATTGTTTAGAATCGAGTTTTCATCCGTTTTTGAAGAATTTTTGTTCTAAAAATTTCGAAAATTCGATCTGTTTTTCAGAAAAATTGGCTTTGATTCTTGAAAAACTAAAAATACATGTGTGTTTGTGTGTGTAAGGAGATCATTGTGTGAATTTTTCAGAATTTTTGAAGAACTTTTAATTTTTTCGAATTTTTAATTAATTATTAATTCGAAAAATTAAATTTTAAATTAAAAAATTTGTAAAATCTGAAATTTTCAAGGAAATTAAATCTTTATTAAAATGGCTGATCGATTTGAAATTATTAAACATAATTTAATCGGTTATTTTGATCCAGAAAAATGTTCAGTTGAACGTTTTCGACCGTGGATTCGGTTTTTAAATGAAAATTCACTGGTTCGCAATGCTTTGAGATTAGATGCTCCTCTGAAAATTGAACCTTTGCGAATCATGTGTACTACTGCTGTCATTTCTAATGATAACAGATCTTTTGTCTTCTCTGTAGGAGATAATCAGTACACAGTGAATGAAAATACAATAAATACGGTCTTAAATTTTCCAACTGACAATTTCGAAGAATTACCATCAGATCAAGAAATGATAAATTTTTTAAATGGTGTATTCTATCAAGACAGTCCTGATCAAACTGTCTGGAATAAAAAGAACTTCGTTCAGGAATGGGATTATCTGTTTGACACACTAGGTAGAGTCTTTGCCAACACTACAAAAGGGAACTTCGGGGTATTACCATCCTTCTTGCAGCATATTGGATATGCAGTTGCACACAACCGAAGGATTAATATTGGCAGACTACTGTGTGTTCCGATGGTTAGAAGAATCATTAATGCAAAGAAGAATTTTGATAATGGACATAAAGTTTCATGTTATTATCCAAGATTCTTCTCATTGATTTTTAATCATCTTGTGGAACTAGAAAACCAAGCCCAATTTCTGAATGGAGAGTCACTGGCGTCAGGTAAACCTACTACCAGATTGTTCACTGAGTACAGCAACAAGCCAAAATTCACAAATATACCTGTAGTTGTCACCCAATATATGTCAAACTATATACAACTACCTGTTATTGAACCTGTACCAGAACCTGAACAACCAGAACAAAACCCTGAACCACCAGTGGAAAACATACTTGTTGATAATCAAAATCAAGGCAATCAACAAGTTGAACCTGCTCAGCAAATTGTTCATCAGCCAGCTGCTCTTGCTGTTGAACATCCAGTGCAAGAAACTGCATCTGTCCCTGAACCTGAATTGGATCAACCCATCTTATCAGAGACTGTTGCGGAATCAGCTGACCAGGTATTGCCTTCTGTTCCTCAAACTATTGCTTCTCAATCTATTTCTGGAACCCAAGTGGTTGGTAGTTCTGACCAAGGGGCTGTAGTACCACAACCTCTAACCAAGGTCGTAGAGCCAAACACTCAACCACCAAAACTCATATCTTTTCACTCCAGAAAGAAATTGCAAGTAAAAAGAAGTCGAATCAGTAGTGGCAGTATGAGTGAACCCACAGCTCTGCCTCTAGAAAAGAAAAGTAGAACTCAACCTGAGGCAACTGTAAGCCCGTCTGTATCCTCCCAAAAGGATATGGAAATTGATATGGCCGTTACACAGTTACTAGAATCATCTTCTCAACAGGATAATTCTATTGAAATTCGCCATAGGGCCGTGGCACCTTGTAGTGAGTCAAGCACACCTCCTCTATTACTCACAATGGGGGAAGACATACCTTTAAATGAGTCTCAGGACACACTGCAAGGAGAGCACGTAGAAAATGTGACAGTGCCTACCATAGTTACGGTAGAAGAGTCTTCACAGGCTTTAGAGGGAAATCTTGGTTCTCAGCCAACTTTAATAGAACCATCATCTCCCCTCCCAGGACAAACACTCCTGGCTCCCACAAGGGATTTTCCACTCGCAGTTTCGACTGGAGAAGGTGGAAGGCAACTTGATCAATCTACTACTGAAGCAATTCAGTCAACAATTTCAAATGTTCAAGTAGATTTGATTAAGGACAGGGATTTGCGAACTCCCATTGCACCACCACTGACCTTCCCAGAGGAGGCTAGGGTGATTTTACATGCAGGTACAAATCTGGAAGCAGCTAAGGAATCTGAGAGGAGTGATGTGAGGAATACCATAAAATTGAGTGAAACACATGCACTTCAGGTGAGTGGATCTCAAAGTGAACGTCAGGTGAGCGCACACACTGACACATACACTCTCTCATTATTAGAAAAGATAACTGCTTTAGAGAAAGAACTTGCAGTCAGCAAGGCTGAAACAGAAATCCTGAGAGCACAAGTGGGTGAGCGGTCTTCTACATCCACCTCTGTCAACAGTCAGCTTGCTGTAATGAAGAAGGACATAAACTACTTAAAGACATCATTCACCAAGAAGATAGAATCTCTCGAACTCTCTCATGAAAAGGCACTTGATGACTCTGGAGATATTACTGTTGCTCAAGACATGTTAATTTCTGAGATTTCCTTGAAAGTTGATAATCTACAGTCAGAGGTACAGCACAATCAAGAATCTACTGATTCTCGTATGGACCAGATCGAAAAGCAGAATGCACACCAGGCTAAAGGGTTAAGACATTTGTTTAATCTTGTAAGTCAAAGTCGCAAACCTACAAATGAAGAAATTGAAATCTTTACAAGTAAGGGTGGTGATGATGATGAACAGGATCCTGAAGCTGGGGCAACTGATAAGTCTGTAGAGGATTCCTCAACTAAGGGGGAGAAATCAAAGGGGTCACAAGATAAATCTAAAGAAAGAGAGGGAGGAGAAGGAAAATCTGGTAAATCTGACCAAGGTGAAGATAAGAGGAAGAAAGTAGTTGAAGAAAGTGAAGAAGATATTCAAGACAAGAACACAGGTTATTATTACACGGGTGAACCGGATAACTTCGATGTTTTTGCTGATCTTGAATTCCCTGATCAAGGTGAAGAACTTCCTGAACCTGATCTTAGTCACTGGGAAGATGAAGGACCAGTGATATCTGAATTTGAAGCTCAACAAGCTGAGAAAGAATCTGAAGAATTATTTGCTCAAAGGGAAGCTAATTTGCAACTGAGAGAACAAAAACTTCAAAAATCTCTAGAGCAAATTGCACGAAATGAAGAACTTCAGAAAGCTGAACAGCAAGCATTACAAAGACTACATGCTATAAATGTTGAGAAGAGAAAAACATACATCAGACTAAAGAGTGGTGACAAATGGGAACGTGCTCAAAGAGCAATTGATTCACCTCAGAGTTCTGATTATGAAGATCGTCGTCTTGGACAAATTCTCAAAGAATTCAAACTGGTAAATCCAATTCACGAAATGTATATAAAGGCCTTACAGGTAGAAGTCATCAGGATAACTACTGCATTTGAACCCAAATCTGATGAGCTAGTAATATTTGTAGATTGTCATAAAGTTGGAACATTCAGAGTATCTATTCAGTTCTTTTATGACAGATCACTGACAGAGATATGGGTACTTAGGCCTAAGGTAAGAACATCTTCTGAGCTAGGTGTATTGTTACATGAAAAGTTCAAAGAATTTGCTGAAAGAGCTGGACCTGAAGTGATTAAGGAACCTCCACAAGTAAAATTTCTTAAGGGAGAGGTACTTCACACAATCAATCTTCAGACAGATGAGCTATACGAACATCATGCAAAGCACTTGGTATATGCTGAATATGCTCTCAGAAATCATGGATACTTGACTGAAGAAAAGGTAATAGCTGCAGATCACATCCGTTCCTATGCACAAACGAACATAAAAGATTACAAGAAATTTCAAGGTGAACTGAGAAAGAAGCTTGGAATTCCTTTAGTCTTACCTCAAGGATTGTCATCTAGAAGAGAACGTCTTGTTGATTCTGATCTACATATGAAACTTCAAGTCACAGATGAGCCAGAAGAAGGAGAATTCAGAAGGGAAGACAATTGAAGATAAAGAATTGCTCTACATGTTAGATCTTTGGAGCCTAGATAAATCTTGATAGGAATTTATATAATATGATCAGTCTAAAGGATCATCTATCTTGTATTTATCTTTCATGTTTGAATCTGGCAAATGTTAAATATAAACCAGAACGTTTTTTTTATATTTACTTAGTATTTAAAGTTTTATCTTTCATTTGGTTAAGTTGGATTAGTTGAGGTATCCTCTAGGAATTTGCTTGTTATTGTCTAACAAACAAATAGGGGGAGATTGAAAGGCATATGACTCAGCCTATTTGTAGTTAGAGGATCCTAATCAACTTAAACCAAATTGTAATAAGTAAATATACATATGAACTGTCACAGGAATCTCAAGAAGTATTATCTGTCAGAAGAAAGAAGAAAAGTCAATCTATAGTTTTGATGTCATACACTGGAAGACGATTCAGTTATCTGATCAAGCCCCAGTACAGCATTGAAGTTAATGGATTCATTTGAACAGTGACAGAGATTTTTCAAGTGATAGTTTGAAGATCAGTTACAGTACAAGAGAATTGAGAGAAGAAATAAACCACAACCTAAAGTCAAAAGTGAAGAAGCGTCATTGAAGTTAGTCGTTCATGAACCAGACAGTACATCGAACGTCAACACAAATCAGTGGTAATTCTTTACTACCTTTAGTGGTTTGTAAGAATTAAATTAATTATTTATTGATTTAATTAAATTCATTTATAATTGATATAAATTAATTTAGTTTATTTAATTAAATGAATTAATTCTGGAAGAATTAATTTATTAATTAAATTAATTATTGTATCAATTAAATATGAATTAGTTAAAACATTAACTAATTAATTGGATCAATAAGACTTAAAGTAAGAAAATTGATTAATTCTTGGAGGAGGTAAAATTCGGTAAGACTTAATTTAAGTCTTACTGACTGAAGCCTTTTCAGGATTAAGTCTTACCGACCTGATTTAAGTCCTACCGACCTCTGCCAGCTGTTATAAGTCTTACCGAAATTCTGGTAAGTCTTACCGACACATTTTAGGTCTTAATGGAGGTTTGTGTAAGTCTTAATGAAGGAAAATCAAGTCTTGGAAGCTGTTTAAGTCATGCTGGAGCATTTAAATATCCTACAGAAAGCCAGCAAGACCTGTTGTTGATATAAAAGATCAGAACAGACCAGATTAAGTCATAACCGAGAAAACACAGCAGAAAACATTTCATCAAGACCAGAATTCTCTCTCTCAAGAACACCAAGAACACCAAAGCTTAAATAATTCCCAGAAAATCAAGTTCTTCATCTTTGTGATATTCTATCCGATAGAACTTGCTTATTTGTGATTCTTGTACTACTAGCGAATTAAGTTTCCTAGTTCTTATCTTGATTATTATTAACTAAATTAGAAAAGTTCATGTCGAATTTTCTAATTAGTTATTAACATCTTGATAAGTTGTTATACTGATTTTGTAACACCACATCAAGTTAATATACAGTTATATTCAACTTGAAAAATTGTGTTAAATAATTCCGCAGATAAATTTGTCTTTATCAAATTTAATTTAAAGAACAAATTTCGATAAAAAAGGTAAAGATTGTATTCAACCCCCCCTTCTACAATCTTATCGGACCTAACAATACGCCTCTCCCAACGGCGTATCCCATGGGTAGATAAGGTCAACTTCCCCGCCCGTAGGTATATAGGGCCATGGGGGGCTGAAAATCAGGTAAATCGGTCATTTGAGAAAATGAAGTACCATACCCACTGACCAAAGTTTTAATATTTCGACTATTATAATATAGTTTAGATATATATTAAATATTTAAATACATCATAATTTGACAATTTAAATTAGTAGATAATAAATTGATGAAATAGTAGAAATCAATTATAAAATTTGGTTGAAACGAAAAACAACAAATTAAAGAATGAAAAATAAGAAGGAGAAGGTGGAAGCAAAGATTCGAAAAATGAGTATATAGTAGTAAGATATTAAAAAAAATGTGGGAGTTTTCTTTCCGATTCCATTTTAGGAAAGATATTTAGGGTAAAAAACAATTATCACAATTTTCTATTGCATCCTCGTTCTTCTCTGCTGGAAAATTCAGGATTTAAAGAAAAAAATTAAATAAAAAATCTTTGATTTGAAATTAATATTGATTTCTTTATGAACACATCTTAATTGATATATATATATATATATATATATATATATATATTTATTTATTTATTTATTTATTTCTTCAAATAATCACTTTCATTTATCTACTTTATGAAATTTATTTTTATACTCAATTTGTGCCCGAATTATAAAAAGTGAATAAAGTAAATAATGTATTTCTATTCAAATACTGAGTTTTGTCTAAAAATATAATTAAGTGGAAAAGAGTAAATTTTTGAGAAATTATCAAAAAATTACTTTTTATAATTTTTTTTTCAATTTTACTATCTTTTAAAAATAGGTGCAAAATTACGATTTACAATCAAAACAACCAAATGCTCATTAAAATTCAATTGAAAAATCTAAGAGCATTCCAAGAGACTCTTAATATGACTCTTAAGATTTGAGGAGAGAGATGAAATTTTTTCACTTCAAGAGACTCCTAGTGACTCTTAAATTACTAAAATTCTATTCTTCCTCCTCAATTTTAAAAGCTACTAGCAATTCTTAACTAATATTATATTATAAATTTATAAGATAATATTATCTCTCTATCCACTTGCTTTTAGACTTTTATGGATGTAGCTTACTTTTAATAATATAAAATGAAATTTAAGAAACGGTTGGACATGCTCTAATACTACAGATGAAGCTGGCATATTCAAATTCTTTTTAAGTTCTAACATAATATATAATAACCAGAAACCCAACACACATGTGGTCGTGCCGGAGTGGTTATCGGGCATGACTAGAAATCATGTGGGTTCGCCCGCGCAGGTTCGAATCCTGCCGACAACGCTTTTCTGTTTTACCATTTCATTTTTAAATTTTCAAAGACACTTTTGTCGGAACGGAGAAAGTAATATTAAAATTAAAATAAATATTCACAACAATAATAGTATAGACTAATAACTATAAAGCTTCCCCACAAGATAACAAGGAAAGAAAAGATAATGGCAATTCAACTGAACCATATTCATCCGTATACATTCCATCAATTCAAAATCAATGGGCCCACTACTCATTTCCGGTCATCGTCTTTCAGAGTGCATGCAATTTCCGGCAAGGAACTTATCCAGTCCGGTAAGGTGCGTGCAGTGGACCCCAAAGAAGCAGCCATGGTCATGAAAATTGAAGAGTACATGATGTTGGATATAAGACCAGAGTGGGAGAGAGAGAAGGCACGTGTTTCTGGGTCATTGCACGTGCCACTCTTTGTTCAGGACAGGGATAATAGCATTTTAACTCTTTTGAAGAAGTGGGTTCATTTTGGGTACATTGGTCTTTGGACTGGTCAGTATTTTACTATGATTAATCCTCAGTTTGCAAATGAAGTTGAGAGGATGGTTAGTGATAAGGATAGTAAGGTTCTTGTGTCTTGTGGAGAAGGCTTGAGGTAATTATTTTCAAGATTTAATTGTACATTTTTCATATTTTTGTGACGTTTGTTCAACAAGATTTTATTTATCACCGTCACCAAAAGCCAAAAGCGGGTGAGATGTATGTGCACCTTATCATATTATTTCTAGAAGTAGTACCAAGTTATATAGCTAGTGTCAATTCAACTGAAATTCTCCTTGGGAAGGGGCGATCATGCAGGGCTGATCTTTTAGTATACCAGTGACCAGTGAGCTGTTTCACCTATATTGTTGTTCGTATATGTATGTGTGTATGTTTAGTTAAGATTTGTGGATGTTAAGATGAGCAATTGGCTACACTGAGAATGGGGCACTCAGTTTGAGATGAAAGGGTACTCGTTCAGGAATTAAATAGAATCTTTGTTAATACTTGTGCAACTGCAGAACCTCATTTTGGGAACTATAAAACCGGTGCAAAGTCATAATTCTAGTTGGTTATTGTTCAAACAACCTTAAAGTGGCTTTACTATGTTGGAACTCTAATTTCGTAGAGCACCAAGCATATCTCACACTTACTCCCTGAGAATACAGTGATCTCACTAGTACTTTGACACAGGGTTAATGTCTTCTTTGTGATATGTGCAGGTCATTGATGGCTGTTTCGAAGCTTCATGGGGCAGGATACATGAATTTAGGGTGGTTGGTTGGAGGATTCAATCGTTCAGTAGATGGAGATTTTGCAGATATTGAGGGGACTGAGAAGTTGCAGTATGCTACTATAGGCGGTGTTTCATACTACTTCCTTCAAATTCTTATTCTACTGCAAGCTGTTGGCAAAGACAACTAAATTAACAACGATTCAACGAAATTGTTAAGCTCATTCGTTTTAGTAGTTTTTTGGTGAAGTTTTTATTTTTTGCAGCTTGCTTTACGTAGATCAGTCATTCTTCCTACTGCATCCCAAAAAAATAGCATCATACAACATTCTTTCGCTGGCCTGTTCATGTCTATTTCCTTTGAAGTCACAACTAATCTGTGAAATACCTCTAAAAGCTCTTGTAAAACTCTACAAAGAAGAACTCGGCATTCTGAGGCAGTACTGGAATTAAGAGTGCCAACGGCACAACATGCTTATTTATATTAAATATTCAGTTGCAGTTCATAGAGTTTGTGCATTGTAGTTCTCGATTTACAGTGCTGATAAAGAACCAAAAATGAAAATAGAAAATACGAAAATGCACCCAAGAGCACACAAACTGTCTTGTCGAAAATTAATAACCAAAAACACAAATGATGGTAATGAAGGATTTATATCAGACGTAATCAAAACGGGCGAGTAGCTTCACGGATTTGTATTTGCCCCCCTTCTCGTCATGAAGAGGTACAGCTCGAATTCCCGTTTTCAATTCTGACATAGGGAGACATGTCTGCCCTCCGAAATCATCCTTCTCTGACATGTCATACTCATGTACTTCAATTCGAAGCAATGCCATCTCTGGAACTGTTAAAGGAAACTCAAACTCCTCATTCCATGTTGGTATCCAGTTGTCTTCTATTATCTTTGTTTTCTTCATAAGTGTATCAGCAGGAACTCCAGCAATTCCAACCTGCTTGTGTCAATTTCTACAATTATACCTTCTAGTAACAAACAACCAGTAACTTAAATATCCCCCTAGACCTGCTTAAATTTGTCAAAGCACTTGACGATATCTAATAAAAAGATAAACAGGTCCCTTAAAACAAAGAAATAATACACAGCCAGACATTAGACAGCCCGTGTATCTTTTCGGCCACTTGGTGATATATAGACAAATTTAACAAAACAAACTAGGAAAGGTGCATTGCTAGTACCTTCACATAGAAATCTGGTGGCGAATATAGGTCAAAGTGGGTGCGCTTGAAGTCTAGATGCCAGCCTTCTCCCATGAATAGTTTTACCTGACCGATACATATTAAAGAACATTTAGTCGCAGTAAATGTGGCAAATTTCAAAGATAAAAGAAACAAAATATGATTGAAATGTGTTTTCTCGGAAGGTTTCACCCACCTTCAGAGTTTGTTTTACTTGTAATTTCCTTTTAGGGTCAAAAACCTCATTGTCTGTACCATCCTTCAGTAAAATATCTGGTTTTTTCACATAACCACACCCGCCGTTGGCTCGAAACAACCCCTGCATCAGCCAAAGTGGCCTCCCATGCCCCTGTTACAGAGTACACTAGTGTTTAGTCTCACTCATTTTGCACAAGGTCAGATTTTCTTGTGTTTGAGACAGATGACACAAGATATTAAAAACAGGGACAATCAAGACAAGTACTATGATCTCTTTAAGTGGCGTAGTTATATGTCATGTAAAACAAGATATCTAAAAAGATGGTTTTGATTAGTTGAAGTATAGGCAAACCTGCATGTTGAATGCAACCATTTGTGTTCCATGCATCCATCCTATTAGTGGGTTGTAATTTGATGAATCTACCCGTGAACCTTTTGGAAATATTCTAAGCAGATTTCTTCGAGTAAACCTGAAAGAAACTCATAAAAATAAAATTATGAGTAAACTTCAAAGTGATGGCCAGATTTTACACTCATTTTCAAAAAATTGGCCAGACTTTCAATTTTGCAAAATGGTGGCCAAACTTGTCTTTTTCCTTTCAAAAAGGTGGCCGTAGGCGATTTTCAACTTTTTTGGCAGGGGTAAAATGGAAAAAAATGTTATTTTACTAAAAATAAATGCTAAAAATCACAAAAATTATCCAAAAAATCCCCAAATTAATATGTATCACCATATGATTGGTTATATTCGTAATAATAATAATAATAATGCCCCCCATGCATGCACATAAATTGACTAATTAAATCTTGACAACTCATATTTGTGGATTTTTTGGTGAATTGATGTACATACATGGGGGGCATTATTATTATTATTACGAATATAATCAATCATATGGTGACACATATTAATTTGGGAATTTTTGTGGACAATTTTTGGGATTTCTAGCATTTTTTTCCCATTTTACCCTTGTCAAAAAGCTGAAAATCGTCTGCAGCCACCTTTTTAAAAGGAAAAAGGTAAGTTTGGCCACCATTTTGCAAAATTGAAAGTCTGGCCATTTTTTTGAAAATGAGTGTAAAATCTGGCCACCACTCTAAAATTATTAATAGTATAGAATAGATTTTTGTTTGAAGAAGCATGTATACACAATATCAGATAGGTAAAATTGTTCCAAATAGAAGCCTATAGTTACCTGATAACATCTGCTCCATGATTTATAACAGCGTGTTCCAAATTGTGTTCCCTCAAACTGATCCGTGTGGCTGAAGAAGGATCGTCGTGGAACCAATCCTTGATTCCTCCTTTTCGCTTCCTTGCGCGGATTGCAATCAAATGTTTATATTCAGGATCAGCATTTTGCGACATGTTGGCATTCCCATCTTTCAAATCATCCTCCAATGGACTTTCTGCATCCTCTGCTTCATACTTTTGCTGTCATATTTGCAGTTGATTTGATTGCAGGAAAGAAAAATGACTAATTACCGAAATACAACTACATAGCTAAAAGGACATATATACCGTATCAAAACCTTCAAATTTAGATTTCATATCCGACACTTCTGTACCCCAGCCTTTTTCCTCGAAAGAATTATTATTACCCTTCTGAATATCAATTGGTGCAACTTTTACACTATCACTCGCAAGATACTCCTTTGGTGGTTTAGTGGAAATAATAATCCGTTTCTTCAATGATTCCGGGGAAGGAAACTCTGGAAAGCTTTCTGACTTGGATGTAAACAGTAAATCTCCAAATGTTTCAGTGACCATCTGAAATCAGGCTGATATCAGGTTACAAGCACAAAAGAACAGATGTACATATGATTCGAATGTTATTCCAAACCAGCAAAACGTGTTGTCATGCCGCATACTTTCTCATAGATTTCTAATATTTCATACTGCAAGAACTTACCTTGGCAACTATAGCTTGAAGTTTTGGAGTAAGATGATCTTCTAGAGTTAGTACGACGGGATACTCAGATGTGACAAAAGCATGTTCCTTGATAGATTTTAGACATTTCAGTAGTTCCACTGGCGTTGTCAGTGTCCTACATGTATAACACAATTAATGAATAATCACTACATCAGATTGTTTGAGTGAATTGACTAAAATATCACATTTTGGAAAACCTTGAGCGACAATGCAACAATTCCAAATTAAGACGATACGAGTGCGTACCCTCCATGCAGAACGTGGACATTGTCTTTGGTAGAATTAGGCCACATATCAAGTTCAATCACTCGTACACCTCTGTGTAGTGCATCTATGATTGGGGCATCACTGCAATTGCTGCTCAGCTGATTCCCTGTTAGATATGAATTATGGCCGGTATATATGTAATAGTGTGACAGGGGAGCTGTCATATCATGATGTACCTGTGTCGTTTAGAAACAAAACATTACTTGACCTTTAATTGAAATCGCCAGAAACATATACTCTCAAGTCCTATCCCAAAGTCTCTCTCGTATTTCATGTGTAGATTAAATTAGAGTGCCTCTTTTTAAGTTACTGGAATTTACCTGGACGAACAGCTGCTGTAAAGTGCCTAATTTTATGAGAACAGGTAAGGTTAAGTCAAGTGGTTAACAACCAAAAAGTCAACAAAAAACAGATACAATTAAAATCATGCAATAATAGAGTACTAACAACAAAGTGGAAAATGGTCACACATTAAATAGCCAGTTTGTACACTTACTTTATGTTTTGTGCATACGGTAAAGTTGGGTGGAGCCTAGAGATGAATTGATGTATCGTTATCACTATGTACACTACTCCTATCACTTTTCAATTTTTAATTCCGAATTATTCACACACATAAACTGTAAACTGTAGTGATTAAAACCTGTTAGGAATCTACCCGATTCCCGGCGAATGCAGAAGCGATTTGGTAAATATGTGTGTTTAGATCCCACAAATATACGTGATAGTAATAAAGCAATAAACCAACAATACAGTAAAAGAGACAAGAGATTTAACGTGGTTCGGCCCAGCCTACATCCACAAGAGTAACAACTTCACACTAGATAAAAGAGATTACAATATCCGGGTATCCGGCCCCTGAATTTTATACACAAATTCAGCCCTACGACACCTATTATGTATATCCCCAACTCACTGAAGTGTTTATCTCAAAACCTCCCCTATCACTGTTTCCCGACAACCTTTCCTTCTCTCCCTCTCCCAACCCGGACAGTGCCACACAACCTGATAGAAAGACCTCTGCAGCGGGACCACCTCCGATGGCTGCAGTCAGACCCAAGTACCCTAAGGAATAGTTTAGGCACGAGGACCTTCTATCCCGACACTTCCTGAAAGCGGGCTAAACCGGCTTTCCTACTAGACGGACTATCTAGCAACTATATAGAGAGAGAAGAGAGAATTTGGTGTAGTTTTAGTAATGAAGGGGAGGGGTATTTATAGGAAATATGTGGTAGGTATATATGGTAGGTGTAGTGTGAATTTGGGAATATTTGTATAAAAATTGTAGGCTACCTAATAGTAGGCTACCTAACAATCTCCCCCTATTTCCAAACTCACAACTAATCACTTGCACTCCATACATGCGCCTTGTTGGCACAACTCCAACTTTTCCTCGATCCGTATCATTCCCTACGACAAAACTCCCCTCGAGTCCAAGACTCCAAACTATACCCTAGTTTGCACATTCATTCTCGAATGCCCACTTGCTATACGCACAAGTGTACCATTGACCTCTATTTGTCCAACTACATACATGTGAAGCAATCTGTTGTATACACACATACTCACTTGATTCACGTCGGCCAATCCCATATGTAGTCCATCACACACGCAAGTGTGACCATCACACACACAAGTGTGACCATCGATCTTTCATTTACTCCCCAACTGCATATCAAACAAATCAATCTGTTGCATGGTTCACTGCTCACTTGATTCGTGTTGATCGATGCCCATATGCAGCTGCAACACACCAACTACTCGTTGATGTCGTGGAAGCCCTTCGACCAAGCATCCATCCCAGCAGTCTTTGCACCATCGTCTAGACTGGAAGGCAATACAACCGCAGCAGTATCCTTCAAGTCAATCTTCCCTCGTGCACGAGATAACCAGATTTTCGAAGTTCCAGTACGTTCTGGCCACGTACTATTCAGACGATATATTCCCCCACGTAGTTCTCCCTTCATCCGAACCACACGGCCTCTCTTGATATTCATAGCTCCCCCTACTACAGAGCATCTGTAGCCTTCTGAAGCTAACCGACCGATAGATATTAGATTCTTCCTCAGCTTAGGCACTTATCTTACCCCGTTCAAGCTGCGAACTATTTCATCGAACATTTTGATTTTCACAATTCCAATCCCCTTGATCTCACAAGTAGATCCATCAGCCAAAGAAACTGTTTCATTCTTTGTATCTTGGAATTTGTCAAAATGCCCCCTCTCGGAACATACATGGTAAGATGACCCTGAGTCTAATATCCATTCTCCTGGAGAACTAGTGCCTCGATTGAAGACTGTGCAAACATCTTCACAATCGAGAGTAACCACAGCCAATGATGCATCTGGATCCTTTTTATTAAGCGGACAATTCGACCTAATATGACCCCACTCCTTGCAACCAAAGCACTGCATGCCCTTTTCACTGTATCTGGATTTACCCCTGCTATTGGTAGATCCTCTCACAGCACCCCTTCCTCTATTATTTTGACTACGCAAAGCCAAAACTGTCATTCCGTCCTTGTCACCATCCTGGTTCTTCCTTCTAGCATTTGACAAAAGTGCTGACTGAACCTCCTCCATTTTTAACGTGTCCTTTCCGTACCAAATGGTTGTGACCAAATGATCGAATGACTCCGGAAGCGAAGTAAGAAGAATAAGGGCCTTATCTTCTTCCTCCAATTTTACATCAACCTTTTCAAGTTGATCAACAATACCATTAAACACATTCATGTGCTCAATAACATTGCCTTGAGCTGCCATCTTCAACTTGTATAACTCGCGCTTCAGATTTAACTTTGTAGTCAAGTTCTTCCCGAGATACAATGTCTCCAACTTTGACCATAATTCCTTCGGCGTGCTTTCGTCAACAATATTATTGATAATATTATCTGCAATGCATAGTCTGATGGTACTCATGCATTGCGACTCAGCATCCTCCCAATCTTCAGCGCTCATCGTTGTTGGCTTTCCCTCCTTCCCCTTCAAAGCCCTTGCTAGCTTCTGTTGGGTTAGGATATCCTTTACCCTTCTCTGCCAAAGAGTAAAACTTCCTTTACCATCATATGGAGTCACATTGAATCCTCTAATACTTGTCATGATCTCCGTTTGTACATACAAACCAATCCAAACAACTAAATCAATTGGCCAGGTAAGTGTAAGAAACAATGGGAGCACTTCCGTCAAAACGACGCCTTATTAGACAACCACTTTTCTTAACGACTTTCCTTCGGCACCAATAATTTAGACACAACTAGCTCTGATGCCAACTGTTAGGAATCTACCCGATTCCCGGGGAATGCGGAAGCGATTTGGTAAATATGTGTGCTTAGATCCCACAAATATACGTGATAGTAATAAAGCAATAAACCAACAATACAGTAAAAGAGACAAGAGATTTAACGTGGTTCGGCCCAGCCTACATCCACAAGAGTAACAACTTCACACTAGATAAAAGAGATTACAATATCCGGGTATCCGACCCCTGAATTTTATACACAAATTCAGCCCTACGACACCTATTATGTATATCCCCAACTCACTGAAGTGTTTATCTCAAAACCTCCCCTATCACTGTTTCCCGACAACCTTTCCTTCTCTCCCTCTCCCAACCCGGACAGTGCCACACAACCTGATAGAAAGACCTCTGCAGCGGGACCACCTCCGATGGCTGCAGTCAGACCCAAGTACCCTAAGGAATAGTTTAGGCACGAGGACCTTCTATCCCGACACTTCCTGAAAGCAGGCTAAACCGGCTTTCCTACTAGACGGACTATCTAGCAGCTATATAGAGAGAGAAGAGAGAATTTGATGTAGTTTTAGTAATGAAGGGGAGGGATATTTATAGAAAATATGTGGTAGGTATATATGGTAGGTGTAGTGTGAATTTGGGAATATTTGTATAAAAATTGTAGGCTACCTAATAGTAGGCTACCTAACAAAACCAAGTTCCTAAATTTTGTCAGAATAATTTAATTTATGGCGTCTTTGGTTCATGCTTAGCCAATTCTTTTTATTTTACAACTAAGCTTCTGGCAAACCAAAAGTTTTGGCTAAATATATATTATATTTTACGATATCATAGAGTTGACATTCCACTAAATACTCAAACTTGGATACTAACTTTGTATCAAAAATACATAATTTTTTAAGTATTATCAAATTGATCTATACTTGAACACGTATTCATATTTAACATTTCTAATCCAATATGGAGAAATATAGTAGTACCAGAAATTAAAGAATTTAGGCACACATCTCATCAAACTACTTTGGTACACTCCATATATATTTGTATGCTTAACACACACTCGTATACATATATGTATGTGATATGCATGCCCTGATAAATTTGTCAAAGTTGTTACAGTTTGTAACACAGTAAAAAATAGAAACAAACTATTAATGAAGATTGTCCATATATACAATAGTAAATAACCATCAAAGATCACTGATGAAAACAACATATTGAGTATTGTTTAGATCATCACTGATTGTAACTTGGTTCATCAAAAAAAAAATATTGAAATTAAATATAATGAATTTATGTAGTAGAAATTGATCGAGGATGTAACGTGCCTTGGGAGGAGGGAGAGGAGAGTTGTTGTCACTGAGAAGATAGCGGAAAAAAGCATCAAGAGTGAGAGTTTTTCGGTGATGAAGATGAAGGTGGTGGTGTTTGTGAGTTGCTTTCTCCATTACAGCTTCCACTTGGTCAATTGTGATGTTATCTTCTCCCTGAACCTCCTTGATGAACTTTTGTAAATTATCAACACTCATCATACCATTTTCTGAGTAAACCTCAAACAACTCTTTGATTTCTGGTGGTGGCTCCGCGGTGCCAAACTTGAACTTTCGCCGGAAACACCAGCATACTCCATAACTTTCCTTTGACATCTTATAATATGCCAGAGAGAGAGACAGAGAGAGTTTTCTTGTGAAATTGTGCGACTATATAGCTAGTGTGTTACTACTAGTATGTTGTGTTACTAGTATGTTATATACACACGTTGTATGCCGTGGGGTAACTGAAAATGAATGGTAATGTGGAAGATGATTCATTGGCTATGTAATTAAATATGTTGGTCATTAATGTGAGCTGTGACATGAAAATTCAAAGGTTTATTTCATCATTTCACAAAGTAATGTGGTAGCTACATTATTATTATTGCGGGTTAAATATTAAATTAAATTGATTAATGAAGTGAAAGACATATATTAATTCATTCATTCATAGTGTATTATTTGAATTATTAAAATTATAATAAATATTAAATGAATATCTTTAAAACCTATTTGATAAGTAAAAATATTTTTTTCATTGATTTTTACACATTTTTCATGAATACTGCCATAATAAAACGAAAGGTTAATAATTCTAGTATTTATGATAATATATTTAGATTTTAAGAAAATTTTATACTATTTATTTTTAATTATACAATTATTTTCTTTGATTTAATTAAAAGTATTTAATAAATAAATTTTTTAAAATATAAATATATTTTCAAAAATACTAGAATTCATAATCTATTTCATTTGGTCATAGTTGCATTTAAGAAAAATACTTACCTGGATTGCATCTACCCAAGTGGTGGAGTCTACATCATTTAAGAAAAATGTGTAAAATTTAATAAAAAATTCCTTTTACTTTCAAGGTACATATATAGAAATATTTATTTGATATTTAATATAATTTTAAAAATTTAAATTATATCTCATTAAAATCAATGAATGAATTGATGTATGATGTTCACTTCAATATCAATTTGATATTTAACACAACACCGAAAGACCTCCTGTCTTGCAACAGATTTGGAAATACAAAAAATCAGCAGTGGTGTCTCTTTGTCAAGTAATATGGGGTGTTTGGAAGTTATAAATTTAATAAAAAATTAGAGATTTTAGTTAAATTAGAGATTTGATCATTTGAAACTTCTAATTTTAATATTTGGTAGTTAGATTTTTGGAATCAAAAAAATAATTTTCAAAAAACCACTTAACGGGATTTTTTCAATTAGAGATTTGCTATATGTCTAATTAATATACAAAAAGTTAACTCAAACAACTAATTACCAACAGTTTAATGTAAAACAACTAACTCAATCTACTAATCAAAATATCTAACTCAATCCATTAATCAAAACAATTAATTCAATCAATTAATCGCTAACCGAGAGCAATCTACTATATATATAATAGCACAACATGTCACATTTTATTCAATCTAATTTACGTTTTTGCCCTCTGATATATTTTAATTTTACTATTAAGTCCCTTATAATAAAATTTTATAAAAAAAACTTAAAATATCTAAGCAATGCTAAAAATTGAACCATGACATATAAAATCAACTAAACTTAAGTTCCGCACCATAATAAGTGCTTTGGCAAATAGTAGAATTCGTTATCTATATCCCTCATTGTTCTTATTTATTAATTTGATTTTTCTTTATTCAAGATGTAATGAATGTTTCATTTATCATGCTATTCTTTATTGATTGTCTTTTTGTTATTTTATGTCTCTTTATATACCTAAATTCACATGTCTACCCTATTAATAACTTATTATTTTATTTCATATGAATGGTTAAAATTTCACATATTTTCTTAACTCTTGTGTCCTACTCTAGGTACTGATTATTCAACAATTTCAAATACAATAAATTACTTGATTCCAAGTACTTAAGAAATTTTTTGTTTGAGAAAATTAAAATTAAAAGGTTCATCGGAATGCGTCACATTAAATTTCATAATTTATTATTTATATGCGTGCATGTATTCAAAATAAATTTTTTTGATACATTAGTATATGAGTATATAAACGATGAATAATAATTATACATACTAGCTTATAGCCCGTGCAAAGCACGGTTATTTTTAATTTTTTATAATTTGTTCATATTATAAATATTAATTTTAATATGTTATTAAAAGAATTTAAACTTTACATCTTTGTATATAATAATTTTTAATATTAAATGTAAATTAATATGTTGTTGGCGGGAATCGAACCATGGACCTCTGTATATAACAACTTTTAGTATTATTGTAATTATTCACGTATATACTTATTCTTAATAAGAAAAAATTTTAATTCTATCGAAAATTTGGGTTCTTACAAAAATAAAGTTAGAGATGATTAATGGTTTATGACTAGGAATTTTTAATGATTTAGGGAATCAATAATAAACTGTTGGAGATTTATTTTATATCAATTCCCTAAATTCTAAGTTTAGAATCTAGATAGTGAAACTGTTGTATTTGCTCTATGGCTAGAGCAACTTCAAATCAAGACTATAACATTATTATAGTTTAATTTATGATATAAAACTAACTCCAATGTAATATTATATTAATATAAAAATTATACCAAATTTTGTATTAAAATATATTTGATATAATTTTTATATCAAATTTTATATTTTTCATAATTCCTACAATTGAAACTCCTAGGTTTTGATGATAACAAACAGTAAGCTATTTGGCGCTTACAGATATAAAACAGCATACCATTGTGTTAGTTCTAACTTGGTTTTGCAGGTTAAAACAACATGCCATTTGTGTGTGCTCTAACTTGTTTCTGCAGGGCAAAACAGCTTACTGATTTCATAATTAGTATACCTCAAACAGCAAGCCAATTGTCACAAACAGCATACCAATTGTACAATCAGCAAGCTGATTGTGTCTGATGGAATTAAAGATCCATTCGGGAAATTCAAAGGGCATCAAGAGGAAATGTTATATAGATTATGTGTAAAGGTCCTCAGAATATATGATGAACATTCCCACCTCTCAAGCTTTTGGAGACAAGCAAATATTCCTTTTGGTTAAATAAGGTTACTTTACCTTATTTTAATACACCACCTTATCTCCACTCAAAATATATCACATGGGACTCATCATAACATTGTTCCCTGCATATTCTTATCTCCATACACGCTCCAGATTTCAGCTTTGCACATTATCAAAGTATATCTTCTTGCTCAAAAGCATTGCTTCTCTCTAACGGATTAAATTCATACCGTTGGAAATTTTTATCAAGCAAATTCAAACCCTTCTTGTTCACCTATATAAGAACTGAGTATTATCAGTTCTTGGTACTGAATACAACGTGCATAAAACAAGAAATACTCAAACAACTTCTGAGCTTACATTGCTAAACCCTTCCAAACCTTCAAATCTCTTCATACACGCATATTCATTATTTTGAGGATTTATAGGTTGAGTTGTATTCTTTCAAAACATTTGTATTGTTCAAAGTGTATTGTTTTTGTTGCTGTACAAGATTGGCTTCAGGTTTTAGGGTGAGTCGAACTAGACTAGAGAAGTATACTTGGGAAGTAGTACTTAGAGGGTTGGTTCAGCACAGGTAAACAGCAAGCCGTTTGTAAGCAGCAAGGGTTAAGGGAGATATATTGTTGTATCTTGTAATTGGATTATAGTTGATCAATAATATATTCTCTTACCAAGTTTGGTAAGGGACCAGGACGTAGACCATAGGGGATTAGGGGTCGAACCTGGCTAAAAGATTGTGTGTCTCTTTTACTTACTGTTTATACTCTTTCTGCATTGCATTTTAGATACAAACAGCGTGCTGTTTGTGAACTGTGTTATTACAAACAGCAAGCTGTTTTCAGTTATTTTCAAAACAGTTCATAAATTTCCATTAATAACCATAAACACCTATTCACCCCCCTCTAGGTGTTGTTTTTCAACAATATCTTTGTATTTGTTAACAAAATAAATTTGTTCTCTATATTGTCTACTAAAATCAATTCTTTAGTAATTTTTAACTTTAAATTTTATTAATTTTGAATATTCCTTTCTTTTCTTTTAATACTAATTTTGTTATTAATTATACATTATCTTTTAAATTTCTGATTCTAATTTTCTATTTTTTTTTATCGTTTGATTCTAAATTTTACAAAAATTATTATAGTTACATGGTCATGCAGACAGAATTAATTTTTTGTATTCATACTATTAGAATTTAAAATGTAGTAAATATTATAATAGTAGTAAAGTCAAAAAAAAAATTAAAATATTTCTTTTTACATGTGAAAAAATTCTTTTAGTATAAAATATAATGTCAATATATTGAAGTTTATTTTGTGAATTGTGTGATTTTGATATCAAAATGATATAAAAATTACATCATTTTGATATTATAGAATGGAGAAGGTCTTAAAACATTGAGAGATAAAGCTAGGCCTCGACAAAAACCAACTTATAACTAGAAGATAATTACTGGGGAAATAGTAGAAACATAAGGGGAAGCTTGAGCTACTTCGCTTCCGGCCTGTTTGGCAAGAGCTCCTTAAAGGAGTTTTGACCTTTAAGTCGGTTTTGTCATGATTGGTAACAAGGGCTTTAAGCCCGTTTTAAGTTAAAAAATTGCTTTAAGCCTTAAGTTCCATTTAGGTATTTTTGACTTATGACTTACTAGCTTATAGCCCGTGCAAAGCACGGGTTATTTTTATTTTTTTTAAATTTGTTTATAGTTTAGTATATATAATATTTTAAAGATTACTTTTAGTTTATTATTAAATCTAAATTAATATGTTGTTGGTGGGAATCGAACCTTCAACCATTCTATATAACATAATCTAGTATTAATTTTATATTAAAATGTTGTTGGTGGGATTCGAACCTTAGACCTTCAACTTTTAGTATTGTTGTATCTAACGGTCATGATCTATTTGAATTGAAGATCTAACGGTTGTGAATGAAGATAGGGGAGAGCACGGTTCGGTTCGGTTCGGTTTTGCCCCGAAACCGAACCCGAAACCGCATGCCTTCGGTTTTTAAAATTGAAAACCGCAACCGCAACCGAACCGTCGGTTTCGGTTTCGGTTTTAAAAAGCTCGGTTCGGTTTTTAACGGTTCGGTTTCGGTTATAAAACCGAACGAAAAAATCATAAATATATTACAAGACTTTAAATTTATAAATTACAACGTTCTCGATTTTTAAACAAAGTAACTGAGTTTTTGAAAGAATACACTGTGTGTATATATTGGTGGTAATCTTATATGACAATATCATATGACATTAGTAAGCTAATAAGTTATACATGGCTCACAATATATTTTAACAAAATTTATACATGCATGTGTGATAATGTGCAATGTATATGAGTAAATGACAAAATGTACTCTCACTTGCTAATACAAAAGCAAATTAGAACTTTCTCATGTAATATGTAAATTGATTGCAATATAATCTTAGTTTTAATACAATTTACATGATAGTACAAACCTATATATATAGTTTACGAAAATGAGAAGTTACCAACCGGAGCAGTCACCAGAAAGTTTTATAAATTTATATAAATTATATATTTATTTTAATAATCGGTTCGGTTCGGTTTTAGTCGGTTCGGTTTTAACCTAAAACCGAAACCGAAACCGAAAATTTCGGTTTTTAAAAATCAAAAACCGCAACCGCCGGTTCGGCTTCGGTTTCGGTTTTTTCGGTTCGGTTTTGGTCGGTTTCGGTTCGGTTTCGGTTTCATTTCGGTTTTTTGCTCACCCCTAAATGAGGATAACCAAAAATTAGGGGATAACCAAAAATAAGGGGGTAACCAACTACAAATTATACCCCCTTTCGCTTATTATAATATAGTATAGATGACTTATGGTTTTTTTTTTCACAATTCTTGTAAAGTTAAATATCATGAATTTAAATTTTTTTAAAGTCAAATTTCAGTTTAAGCCAAAATTATTAAACCCCCATTTAACTTTAAGTAAAATTACCCAAACAATTTCATTCAACTTAAAGTAAACAACTTTACTTTCTCCTTTAAATTAAAAATACCCCTATTAAGTGCCTGTTTGGCTGAACTTTTTTTAAGGACTTACGGACTTATTTTCGGGTAAAAATTTTATATTTTGATAATTTTTTTGTATATAAGTATTTAATGTATGTTTGAGATTCAATAAGTTACAAAAATAAGTTGGAAAATAAGTTGGAAAGTTAGGAATCTTTAACTTTGTCTTAAAATAAGTTGACTTATTCTGGAAAAAAGTTCCCCAAACATTCCCTAAGTCAAAAGTAACTTATTTTAAGCAATCCCAAACACCTTCTTCCTCTCCTCTCATCTGGTTCTTCTCCTTTGAGTTTTGACATTTGAATTTTTTTTTTTTTGAAATAGACATTTGAAATTCATTCAACAGTGCCATTTCAGTAAGTACCTCGTCAGTATACATGAAAAGATTTTAAATTTATAAGTTTCTTTCGAACACCCAAAAAGGCGAGCACGATATTACTGAAAAAACGTTGTGCTATTATTATTACTGTCCGTGCTCCCTATTGTTTTCTACTAAGGTCTATCTCGTAATTACAACAATTTGTGTAACTTATGTAGATTTTAAACAAGTCCAACCTTTGTCCCATTTATCAATATGTAAAATGACACCTTACCTAACAAAACATACCCCTTAAATTAAAACTGCAAGATCACAGCATAAATTCACGTGGCCGACTTAGAGTTTTTTTTTTGAAACTTAGCCGACTTAGAGTTAAGTTTAAATTTTTGGAAAATTCTATTCTTAATGTTAGTTATGGTTTATTAGGAAAAAATCTAAATTTTATATTATAATTTTTTTCAAATGAAGTTTTAAAAATACTTGTAATTAATCTCCCTCTAAGCCCAAGATACAAGATGTTTTCTTAACTAATCTTATATGATTAACAAAATTATATATAATTTTAATATGATAATAAATGACACGAAATTTAACATTCATATTTATTATATGAATGTATGACACGAGAATCATGAACACCAAGGTATACTAACTATGAGCTTGTTTAAAATATCTTAAAACAATTAACTTTTATTTTATATGAATTAAGTGTCATATAAGTATAAGTGATAAGTAAATTAACACTATTTATAAGTTATTTAAGTGATTAGATAAATTAACTTAAAAATTAATAACATATTTGGTATATATTATTTATAAGACATTAATTTACCAAGTCGTACTTCACGATAATTTTTATAATATTTTTAAAAAAAATCAAAAGTATGAAATATTATTTAAATATTATAAATAGTCCGCATTCATATTTTTAAAATCGATCGCCTAATTAATTATAGATCTCATATAAGATAATATAAAATATTTAAATATTTTTGTCCATTGATGTTGTTAAATACTACACAAAAGTTAAAATCGGACCAATTCAATCCTTACATAAGATAATCTAGTACAATTTTATTATGTAATTTTATTAAAACCTAGTGTTCTAGCATCAAATAGATCTAGTGTAATTTTATTTATTTATGTTTCCCTCAAGATAATTAAAATATTATCCAAAATTATTCATATAATTTTGAAATCCTTGTCCTTCATCTTCATTTTCTCAATTTTAAGATATTGATTTTTGTTATTGTGTCCTTTTTTGCATAATTCTAATCTATCCATCACGAACAAATTCACGTAAATTTGGATTAGATATAGAGTTCAAATCTTTCAACAAAATTTTATTTTATTCGTTATCTTCTGCTAAATGTAAATTCCGTTCAACATCATCATTTATCTTTTTTATATTTTGCTAGATGTCGAGTGGTTGTTGAGATATTTGGTAAACAATATCTTCGTTCACCTAATGCCAGTGATGCCACTAGACTTCTTTACGTTGGTAAGATTCGAGATTTTCCTAAAATGTTGGGTAGTTTAGATTGTATAATTGAAAATGGAAAAATTGTCCAATAAGTTGGGCAGGACAATATGCTAGTCATAGTGCATCTCCTATATTATTCTCGAAGTTGTAGCTGATGATCTATGGATATGGCATGCATATTTTGGTCTACCAGGATCCAATAATAACATCAATGTGTTAAAGTCATCCCATCTTTTCGTAAATCTAATTCAAGATATTGCTACTCCAGCATGTTATGTTATTCAACATGTTATGTTATTCAAGGAAAAGAGTATAACATGGGATATTATCTAGCCGATGCCATGTATCCGAAACAGTCCACATTGGTACAAACTATTCATGATCCGCGTGATTTAAAGAAAAAGTTCTTCGCAATGAAAGCGTGTCGGAATTACGTTGAACGTGCATTTGGAGTACTCAAATCACCTTTTGCAATTGTTGCCGGACCATCACGTTTTTTGATCAAAAATGTACTACATGATATAATGATTCCATGCATTATTATGCATAATATGACAATCGAAGATGTACGTGATTTAAGTGCACCAATTTAGGAACGATTATAAGTGCCGGATCCAGAAATTGAGGCGATTCTGATTGATGAAAATTGAAAATATTCAATTCTAAGAATTTTTGAACCGTCATAGAAAAATAAAAAATAAAGAGGCTCATACTACACGTTGAAATGCATTAATTGAGCATTTGTCGGAATAATATACTAATATGAAAAATTAGCATGTATCAGTGATATTTTATATGTTCATTAATAACATGACAGGGTTATTTGTTAATTAAGTAAACAATATTATTTTTCTTATATTAAAAGTTTAATATAAATTTAGGTAATTTGATGTAAATCGTAATTTGGATCAAAATTTAGATCACGATGCTGGAGTTGGTCAAAAAATTGGATAAGAATTTTGATCAGTTGGTGATCTAAATTTGGATGGCCTCTGTAATACATATTTGGTTATGCTTCGATTATTAAACCTTGATTTTAAATTAAATTGTAATTGATGTTTAACTATAATTTTATTGTCGTTTAGTTTAGAGTAATGCTAAACAATCCAAAAATATTTTTCAAAAATTCTACAAAATATGCTAAATTGTAGCATATTTGATGAAATAATATCAACCGTTAGATTGACATAAAATCAATGGATAAGAAAAATACCTACTTTTCTCCTAAAAAGAGTTTTCTCTGCTATGGGAGTTGCTCAAGAGAAAACTCTTTTACGAGAAAACTAGGTACTTTTCTTATCCATTGATTTTATGTCAATCTTGATATTATTTCATCAAATATGCTACAATTTAATGAAAATGACATAAAAGGAAACCCTGTTACTCATCAAATTTGAAATAATTCCTAAATCATGCATTGACTTTACCTACCAATTTTAACAAGATTGTCCATATATATTTTTTAATAACAAAATCTTTCCATATATAATTTTAATAAATGTAATTTTAGCTAAGGATACAAAACACCTTGTATAAAACACTTAATATATAGAATTGTAAATTTATTATTTAATAAAATTTAATATATTAAATCTTAATAAAAATAATCAAAGAATATTTTAATTATAAAACTATTAGTGAAATATTTAATATAATTTTAGTTGAAAATATAGAACACCTAGTAGAATATATCTATGCATTGCATCTTTTTCTAATCAATGAATTATTTAATGATATATCCAATGTAATTTTAACTAAAGATAAAGAACACCTCGTAGAACACCTAATATAATTAGTAGAACACTTAATAGAATTATTAATTTATTATTTAGTAAAATTAACTATATTATATCTTATTAAAAAATTAATTTTATTCTAAAGTATTAGTGAAAAATTTAATATAATTTTAGTTGAATATAGAGAACACTAGTAGAACAACTACTATAATAGTATATTTCTACATTAAATCTTTTTCTATTTAATGAAATATTTAATGTAATTTCAGCTAAAGATATTGAACACCTATTAGAACACTTATTGTAATTAGTAGAACACGTAATAGAATTATAAATTTATTATTTAATAAAATTTAATATATGAAATCATATTAAAAATAATCAAAGAATATTTTTGTTCTAAAAATAATAGTGAAATATTTAATATAATTTTAGTTGAATATATAGAACACCTAGTAAAACATCTAGTGTAATTTCTATGTAGTAGTTTAATATATAGAACACTAGTAGAACACCTACTATAATAGCATATCTCTACATTAAATCTTTTTCTATTTAATGAAATATTTAATGTAATTTTAGCTAAAGTTACAGAACACCTAATAGAACACTTATTGTAATTAGTAGAACACATAATAGAATTGTAAATTTATTATTTAATAAAATTTAATATATGAAATCTTATTAAAAATAATCAAAGAATATTTTTGTTCTAAAAGTAATAGTGAAATATTTAATATAATTTTAGTTAAATATATAGAACACCTAGTAAAACATCTAGTGTAATTAGAAGAACACTTAATAAAATTGTAAATTTATTATTTAATGAAATTTAATATATTAAATCTTATAAAAAATAATCAAAGAATATTTTTGTTCTAAAAGTAATAATAAATATTTAATATAATTTTAATCGAATATATAGAACACCTAGTACAAAACTTACTAGAATATATCTATGCATTATGCATTGAATCTTTTTCTAATCAACGAAATACTTAATGAAATATTTATTGTAATTTTAGCTAAAGATATAGAACTGAGAAGACAGAGTAGAACACCTATTGTAATTACTACAACACTTAATAGAATTGTAAATTTATTATTTAATAATAATAAATATATTAAACCTCATTAAAAAATAATTAAAAAATAATTTTGTTCTAAAAGTATTAGTGAAATTTTAATATAATTTTAGTTGAATATAGTAGTAGAACACCTACAAAAATATATCTCGATATTTAATCTTTTTCTAGTCAATGAAATATTTAATGTAATTCTAGCTAAAATTAGAGAATACCTAGTAGAACACCTAATGTAATTAGTAGAACACTTAATAGAATTATAATTTTATAAATTAATTAAATTAATTATATTTTAATAATTACAGAAATGACTTTATTATAAAAAAAATTAGTGAAATATTTAATATAATTTTACTTAGAACAACTAGTAGAATACCTAGAATCTTTGTAGAAACATTTTATAGATTCAAATTGCACCACGTACTAATCTTAGAATAAGTGTGCACGTTAGCGGGATCTTATTTGAAATCAGAATATATATTAAATTGAATGCCATTATAATATCTTAGAATAAGTGTGCAAGTTAGCGAGATCTTATTTGAAATCAGAATATATCTTAAATTGAATGCCATTATACAGTTACCATTATTAAATATTGACTTAAATGTAATTACATGATTTGGATGAGATAATTACCTTATTTGTATTTGTTCATTAATAACACAATCCAAATTTATCATTATAATCAAATTATATATTTTAGTAATGAACAGTATAGATGAAGGTCTCTGAGTTTTCCATCAAATAAGGTTTTCCCTAGATCCTTACTTTATATATATATATATATATATATATATATATATATATATATATATATATATATATATATATATATATATATATATATATATATATACTCGCGATGTTACATGTTTTTATTAGAAAGGTTACCAATTAAACGAGCACACATAAATATTAAAAAAAAAAATTGGGACAATTTTTTGGGTTCTAAAAGACTAAAACATCTTTCTTTAGTGTATTATAGTTTCTCGGAAGCCTACGATCATGGCTAATGTCGTTTGCTTGTTTTTAAATATATATTTGTTAAATAATAGTGGAGCCTTCTTTTTTTTAGATAAGCAGCAATATATTAATATGAAACAGGCGAATTACATAGGCAGGGAGAATGTCTTCGCCAAAACATTCTCTGCTAGAAAATAGAACAACCTAACCTAGAAGATAGACCTGGGAACTGCAATAACCTTAAAAAACAACATGAAATAAAATTGAAACTGAAACTGAACTACTGCTGAACCTAAATTAAGTCATTGCATCTGTCATCACTTCTGGCATCACCTCCTCTTCATCCATATCATCTTCTTGGAAGACCACTTCAGCGTTCACTTGAGGAATGAATCCTTGATCGCCTTCTGCTCCTGGAACACCTCTTTCTGCTGCTAAAACTGCTTGGTGGAGGACAAAAAGCTCGTCCCCTTCAAGATTCACTTCGTTGAATGGGTGCCCATGTAGTCCAAAACCAAGGTCAAGGTCAATCAATTCTCCCATTTTCCCAATGGGTTCTTCAATTGCTACCATTCCATTGAGGTGATGACCTCCAATCCTAACCATTTACGAAGCTATGTTGCTCCTTTTCGAAAACACATACATGATTTTACACTTCCATCGCTCATCCTGCTTCCTAGTGATGATTTGTTGCATTGTACTCACCACCTCAGCTGGAACACCATGCTTGTAGAACTTCAGGGTAGTGAAAGCTTCGAGATTGTCTGTTTCCACGATGACTCTCCTGCCTCCTTCTAAAAACGCCCTTCTCATACCCATAAAGATCGCCCAGAGTTGGTTATGAAGAGGAGATAGGTTGGGGATGGTACCAAGTAAACCTCTGATCAAGAACCCATTAGAGCCCCTGATGACTACAGCCAGCCCAGAACCATTACCATTAGCTAGAGGAGTTTGGAAATGAACTCCATGAGTGTTGACCTTGAGAACACCCTGAGGTGGCATTTCCCAGTGAATATCCATGGCAGCCATACAAATAAAAAGCTCAGAGAAAAGAAAAGGGATTGGATTATAGCAATTTAGGTGAGCAAGAGGGCAATGCAGAAGTTGCAATTTAAAATAGGCCAAGGATCCAAACGCATGCTACATGTTCTGTGATTTCCAAGTTATTCATTATTGCTCTTACATAGGAAATTGCAGAAAATATTTCCCTTCTGATATTGGTAAAACTGAGAGATGGGAGAGAGAGTTTTGCATGGGAGAGGTATAGCTGTAGGTGTAATGATAGCCGAACTGCATGAATTATCCCCTGGATTTGCATTGGAAGCGCACCTTCAATAGATAATGGCAGACAATAAAGTAGTAATCCCCATAAAAATATTTGTTTAAGAAAACTAAATCCATCCTGATATCAAATTGGTTCGCTTATCACCTTCTTTAGCGAGATTATCAGCTAAGAAATTCAACTCTCTATTAATCCATTTGAATTGAACATTTAAAGAGTTAAAAAAACCATGTTGAGGGGCCCCATTTGAGATTGGATTTGTGTATAAGATCAGCTTGCATGATTTGAACGTCTTTGAACATTACTAGAGAATCCATGCAAAAAACCTTGAGCTGTCAACTTTTAGCCTAATGGAGTCGTAAAGAAACTGTAAAGCTCCCATTTCTGCATCCAAAGGAGATGAACATGGCCATGGTCCAGAAAAATGAACTCAAGATTTTTGGTTTGATTGAGAATTATCCCACCTATGCCTCCAGAAGTAGGGTTATTTGAATTTCCATTCCAGGCCCCGTCTACAAATGTAATAAACTTATAGTGAACTAAGAATTCATCTAAGAAAAGATGCCAGCTTTTCGAAAACATATGTTGAATTGCTGCACTGGGGTCACGGTTCCATAAGTTATCTGATAGGTCCCGTATGTGGGTTAGATAAGCTAGAGGAGGGGTTGAATAGCTTATCACCTTTTAAATATTAGAGCATGGCTTTTTGAAAATTCTTTCACATTTTTAAACTTTGTTACTTGTGAACAAGTAAATAAAGTGTGGAAAATAAAGAGCAAAAGAAAAGAGAGTAGCACACGGTCGATTTTATCCTGGTTCGCGATGCCCGCAACCCCTAATAGATTCGAACACCCCTACTCCAGTCCCCGAGCTCCTCCCCGGACTCGAGCTTTTCACTACTACAAAGATACTCCTTTATAGTAGGCGGAGAAGCCTTTACAACTCCTTAGACCACTATATAATTATCTTGGAGCAATACACACACGTATCCTCCTCAAATTAAATAGCTAAATACAAACTACAAAACTTGTCTTGGAGCGTAACTCCCCGTCACCTCCTCAAAGACTTTGTAGTAACCCCTAGAAGACCATGTACTTCTACAACTTTGCCGGTCTTGGATATTAGGTCTTAGATCTTGGGTCTTAGATCTTGGGTCTTCCCTTTTCTTCACGGTGCAAAGGCTACTAACTCCCCGTTAATACGCCTAAGACTTGGGTCTTAGAACAAGAGTCACCTCACTTCACTTCAACTCACTCCATAGGTTAGAATACAAGTCCAACAACAACCAACCAATTTATATTAAGAGATATAAATCCGTGCAAGCTAGTATGTTACGGTACTAGTCACGGGGATGCTACTATGCATTAAATTAAATATATAACGGCAAGGGATAAGTCACAATAATGGACTTGTAACACAAGCGGTACACACACTTACACGCAACACACAAACAATTAAAACACAACTCACACGTGCATAAAAGTAACTCGCTTATCTATAGGATAAAACGAGGGCCGCTATTATGCGTTAAAATATTACACACACCACACAAGCAAGAATATTAAACAAACAAGCAAGCAAGCAAGCAAGCAAGCAAAAGACATAAGTGCTAAAAGCACTTCGGCCGAATGTAAACAAAGTGGTATGGCCGGATTTTTCAAAGTCCTAAAACAAGTGCAAGTAGTCTTGTTTCTTAAATCCTTGTTCAAGATATCAAGATAAGACAAGTGAGTAACCAATTTGAACAAGATAGACTACTAATAGTAGTTAGGGCCGAATGTAACAAAATGGAAAGGCCAACAATAACTACTAAATTGTTTTAAAGAGCTAGCTTGTATAGTCTTGATTCTTTAAGTCCTTGTTTGAAAGTAAACCATAAAAAGAACAAAGGACTTGGTTATACAAGACTAACAAGCAACTTATCTTTTGATTTTTAAATATCAAGTTTAAACCACTTAAGGTAAAAACAAGATGTAAGTTTTTTGTTTGTAAATCAAAAGATAGTTAACTAGCCTTTTTAATCGAAATACTCAACTTGGATTAAAGGACTTAAATAAGGTGAATCTCAACTTTCAACCTCAAGAACACACCTTACAAGATGTCAAATATACACTACACGAATATACTTCAAGAACAAGTGTATATTAGTGACAAAATGCAAGAATGTTGAATATTAGTGTTTATAAGTGTAGATCTAAACCAAACAATTACTAAACACTAAATATTCAAGCCACTCACCACCACTTCTACTATATATACTCGACTTATATATAGAAGAGTGAGGAAATATAGAAACCAACTTGTAACCCTTGAGATCTAGAGAGAAAACAAGAGAAAAAGCTAGTAACGAAGCCAAAAACACACAAAAAGAGTCACCGGAAAAGTCACCGGAAAATGGCCGGAATATGGCTTTATGGCCGGAATTTTGGAGGCTAAAAAGGTCACTTACCAACTGTTAAAACAAGGTCCAAAGACCACAAAAAGGTTGGTGACCAAAGGTTTGTTTAGGAGAGCAAGAATAAGTGAAGAAAACAAGCCAAAATGATGTAAAATCAAGATGTAAAAATGGCTTAACACCAAGAAACGTTTTTGCAACTTTTGGGCAGTAGAGAGAGTGTTTATAGGAGTGTTTCTTCAGCTTGTGTTTGGCTCTCAAAGCTTGGGAAAAGAAGTGGGGGGTAAGGGGCTATTTATAGCAAAAAAATAAGGCTTTTAGCTTTATTTAAAATGGTAAAAGCATATGTCATAAAGGCAAGTGGGAGGGATATCATCCATGACATCATATCAGCTGTGCAAGATTCAAATTTGATGATGTGGACGTGCATAGGTGTCATTCCAATTGACGAATCGATTAAAAAGCGAGAAACGCGCGTACCGACGAGCCGAAATGGGTTTAATCGCAATAAATCGAAAAGTCATCCAAAAATTATGAAATTTTGGGAATCCCCTAGAAATGTGCCCAGAGGATTGTGGTCAAAATTTCACCTTGAAATGAGTTGACCTACTATGACTTTTAAGCGACCAATAAATCAATTACGTATCGATTTAAGGGGTCCCGGAAAAGAGTCATCCAAAATTTATAAAATTTATTATACAATGTCCTATGGGGAAACTAAGGACACATTCAAAGTTTCAAGTCAAAAAGATGAGTGGAGGTATTTTTACGAATTTTTCGATTGTTAAAACAGCCTTCCGGAGCGACCGAAAAATTCATTTGTCTTTACCGACAACTTAGACAAAAATTTTGACTTGATAAGTATTCAAACATAATATTCCTTATGAAATAATGACTATGAGGTCCAAGGAATATTTTTAACACCCCCAGATCCAGGGTCCGGGATCCGGTCGTTACGGTCTCCATTTCTGTCCACAATACTTGAACTTACTTCAACATGAAATAAATTACATCTTTATGACCCAACACAACAATATAAAACACACCCGTTATAGTCCCAGAGATGAAATCAGAGTAACAATCAAATTTTATTAATCACATTATGAGTTCTTACAATCCAAAAGAATTTTAATATAAATACATACTCTTTGCCATCCATTTGCATAAGTCATATTAGACCGTATACTTGGTACTGAAAGAATGAATCTATCCTACCGATAGCTTCTCTTCGGCTTTGGTAGTCTCATTATCCTCGCCAGCGTCGAGTGCGCCTTGTGCGAGTCATCTGGTCTAGCTGTTGTTGTGATATAATAATAAAGCAAGGGTGAGCAATAGCCCACCAACAATAATATATAACTGAACGATAATATATAACAGTTCAAAAGTATCTTTCAAACCATATGCCATGCATTTACGGAAATGATGCCAGTATAATATGAACGATGAAGTTACAAGGTAACTCAAAATGCAAATATAGGTTGGAATATCTGCTATGTCGAAGATAAGCAAGATATTATCATTTATCATAAAAGAGGAACTTGCAGGAAAATATTGCAATTCCAATTATGAATACTTTCCAATACTGCCAACAATGATAATGTTGCAGAAAATAAATGAATTTAAATGATGAACTTTTGCTGGAGTATTCACCGCGCCCACTGTTCCAATCCTTACGATGATCAGTCGCAGATTGTACAGCTCAATTTAGATTTACTACCGGTAGAAGGAAGAGCTGACGGATTTACTTGTCTACCGCCCTGTTAGATCTCTCCGGCCAACGGTTGGGCCAATTGGGATGGACCGGCGCTACTCGGCCTCTTACACGACTCCAAGTTCGAAAAGAAGTTCTTGACTCTGAACGTAAAGTTCGTCCCCCTTTCCCCAAGTATAATACTTGTTGATAAGACTCCACAAAGTAGTCGTATCTAGTTGGAAAGGAAAATTCAACATCATATCTCCCAAGCTGCTGCTTGTTAGAGGATACCATCTTGTTCCAATAATCTCACCCCTCGAATGATGAGAAGGTTTACTCAAAGATTCAATTGATAAACAGCAACCAAGTTGCGAGTGAAAAGAATAGTTTTACAAGATTTATGACCAGGAAGTCAACAAGATAAATAACATTGCTCAAGAAGGTTCCCCTATAATATGGAAGTTTGAGCGAGCATTTAAATCCTTTTAAGATAGGTTTAAATGAAAAAAAATAAAGAGTTGGGAACCTTTCCTTGATAAAATAGTCGTAAAAAGACTCCGAAATATTTTACATAATATCTGGAGGTGAAAGATAATCTCCAAATAATATAAATCATTTTTAAAAGAATTTTAAAGAATTAAATAAATATTCCAAGAATATTTATTAACTCGATAATAATTACGAAATATTATTCAATCATAATGTTGCTCGTAAGTAATCCTCGAATGAATACATAGAATTATTTACTAAATAAATCCCTCCTTAAATGAATATTCAAAATAATATTCATTAAGTAATTAAACTCCAATAATTATTTAAAATAATATTCAATAAATAAGTCAAACCTTAAATGAATATTTGAAAATAATATTCATTTAATAAATAATTTTCTAAATGAATATCCAAATAATATTCATTTAGTAATCAAAACTTTTAAAGGAATATTCGAAATAATATTCCTTAAGTAAATAGAACTTCCAATGAATATTTAAAATAATATTCATCAAGTACATAAGACCTTAAATGAATATTCGAAAGTAATATTCATTTAATAAATAAAATTCCAATGAATATCAAAATAATATTCATTAAATAATCAACTCTAATGAATATTCGAAACTAACATTCATTTAATATCTCTCAACTGAGATAATACTCGAATAACATTCCTCAAGTAAATAATAATCTGCCGTTGAAATCCCTCCGGGTTTCCACGACTATCTATATCTCAAAATACCGACTCCCGGTCTATATTTAAGAATGAATATCATATGCCCTTCGCTAAGGGTCTTACCGAAACAATCCGGCTTATAGCTGATAATTCGTATCTAGTCTATAAGCCAATATCAATTTAGGGAACAGGTATCATAATATAATTTGACAATAGGCATGCATGCTATGACATATGTAAAATGGCAATCATATATATATATTATCACAACAACAGGTTCAAAGTTTTGAACACTTGCCTGGTAATCGGGTGTGGGTAGAGATAGCGTGTCCTGGGTCTGCTCGATGATCTATAAACAATCAGAACATTCGAAATTAACCACTTAACACCTTTTAAAAGTCTAAGTATAAACTTCACTTAAGTCGAAACACGTTTTCGAATTATCTCGTTATACACATTTTAGTGTAGCTCCTTTTATCACCAATACGATCCGACATTTTTTCGTTATTAAGACATGTCATCATACTCACATTAAAAATTACAAGATCAAATGATGGTGGAAGCTTGGACTTTGGATTTTGAATTAAGGAAAGGCCGAATGGAATGTTTTGGAAGGGGGGAGAGAGTTGCTTGCTTGTTCTTGATCTTATCCTTGTATTATTGTGTTGCCTTGGATAATATCTTACTAAAGTAGCTTTATTAAAGTGCCTAGGTCATCCATGATGCAATCAAGAGACATGTGTTGCATTTTTGTGGTAATGGGATGAGATGGGACTAAGTACTTGGTTGATCTTCTAATCTTGTTAGTTACTCTTGTAACTAGTTGGTTGCTTGATGTTTATCCATTAGTACATGCATGTATCTTGATCCACTACTCATTCCTTTGTCCGGTTATTGCTCAATTCATTGATCGTTCGGAAGAATAACTCATTCGTTTCTAGTTAGGGTTTTACCGGAATCCGTCTTAATATTAATACTTATCATACTCCATCTTTCTTACTAACTTTCGAATTTAAATTCCTTAAATCCCTTCGTTCAATCCTTAAGTCTATCAGTGTCCAGGGAACTCTCGGAGAAAATAAAAGTGCGGTTTTTCAGAATCCGACAGCTTTTACATACACTTATTTTCCCCCTGGATCACTAATACGAACTCGGAAATCCGTTCCGAATACTTCTATATAGTGTCGTCTCATAATATTCTTACTTCCACCAAAACACTATTCATTCTTTATTCTTCCTTTATTCCCTATATTTATGACAATGTCCTTGTTCTTTCTCGGGCATTCCTTAACCCTTTCACGGAACCACTGGACTAATCGTTATCGATATAGATGACATGAGAATATTCTCCTGCTTGGAATTGCCATAACTTATTCCCCTAGGAGATAGATTATTCTTATCTAAAGTGTCAACCAATAGTATTCGTCATGGCATAAAAACATTTGAATCCAAATCTATTCCTTTCATTCATTATCTCAATCGTTACATTGTAGTCGTAATCACTATTCACCATTACCTCAGTACATAATAAAAAAAGTTTTAATCATATCCAAAATTTGGGGTTCTTACAGTCTCCCCTCCTTAAAAGGATTCCGTCCCGGAATCAGGTAAGAACAAGAGTCATTTGTCTGTCATTTCATCTTTCAGCTTCCGGGTCAATTCTTAGTCGTTCTACCCTTTCTCAGCACACCTACTGGTGCTACAATACGTACTTTATCCTTTTCCATCAACTTTGCTACTTTTCGTACAACACATTATTCGGGTTATGCGCTTACTCATTTCTATACTATTATCTTTATTGATATCCGCAGTGGCTTTGGTATTACTATCGTGCTGCGAATTCGGAGATAACCTCGCTCGCACTGTGCATTTCCTGATCGCTTTAATCTTCGCAAACTCGATCAATATAGAGAAGTGGAAATATTTATTGAGAGATCACTATGATCAATTGAACATTTGTTATATTGCATAGTTAGTACAGAAGGGGGCCAGCCTTTAGTTCTTGACAAGCAATTAAACAAGTTAGGGTATTCCACTTAGACTTTTATCACATAGATAGATAGTCACGTAGCAGTACCTCCCCTCCTTAAAGGGTTGTTCTTCTCAATTCATAAAGAAGATGAATAAGAGAGAAAAAAAGAAAAGAATTCTAAAGGATTATAGAAAGTTTTCATGATTATAACATATCATACTCAGAATTTACCTCTGAACTATAGAGGTTCATCAAAGAAGAAATTAATCATAATTATATCCAATACCATTTGATCGCAATCTCATGTGTCAACATATCTTGCTGCTTTGTCCACGATTCTATGGACCTATACTCTGGTTCAACATTAGCACACTTACTTTTGGAAAGTCTTTGAACCTCTCAGGTTAAATCTTAGTTTCTCGCTTGACACCATTGTTACTGACATTCCATGTCACGCTACTAGCTTTTTCATATCTATAATATTAACACTATCAGGTTGTCATCCCGAGAATTCATCAAAAAACCCATTTATTAATCCATTCATAACATTCCCTACTTCGCACTCCATAGTTGCTTTCCCAGCCTTTTCTTTATCAATCACATCCTTCTTATTATATGATTCTTATTCACTTCTATTATTTACCTCCACCGTCATCTCTTTATTGAGGCATCTTTTGCACTTGACACTTCCTTATTGGTATCCCGTCACCTTTACTCTATAATCGCCACATTATTCCAATTTAAATCCTTCGAAATGATTCTGGTCGATTCCTTTAACTTAGATCCAATATAATCTTCTTCTGCCAAACTTGTTTCTCATTACTTGTTCTTTTCTACCCGTGATTTTCCACAGGTTGTTCTTCGTAAGTCAAACCAGGTCGTATATCTACTTGCTCGTACTCTTATCATCTATCGAGTATCTACATTTTACTGGCGTAGCCTTGCCGCATGAAAACCCGTTATGACCGTGCTATAAGTTTTGGGGGTAAGGCTGGCTCGAATACCACCTTCCGAACACTTTTAAACTCTCAGGTGGCCCAAGAAGTCTCGGGCTCAACTGCCCTTCCCTCCAAGTTTCATTAATTCTTTCCACGGGAATACCTTTAGCACCATGAATCATCAACATCATATTCTCTATCTTGTTTGCGCAGAAGTACACTAACACAACTTGCTTGTCATTCATCAACATGCCATTTAGTTTATCAATGGCAACACTTTCTTTATCTTTACATTGTCATCTACTTTCTTAGAAGAATCACCATCGCTTGTTGTTTACGTAGTGCATTAATAGCTAATCCTACGGGTTTCAAATCCCTTAGGAGGACAAAGTAATCACTATTCCTTATCCATAAGGAACACTTCCTGAACTTGATGTAGATATTACATGAAGTAGATAAAATTGCAGAAGAGTTTCAAGCATCGCAGCTATATCAGGTTGATGAAATATCACTCATGCAGCTTCCATAAAAAACTGGAAACTTAATGGTTTACTTCGTCAATTTTGTATCATAGTCCTGGTTTGCCTCAAAACGGGACCTTCTAAGGTGTGTAGTTTGCTTAAGATAATATCGGGAATCGAATCTTTACTTAAACTATTATTACCGTCGATTCTTGCACAGTCATCAGAAGGAATGTAAATTCCTCCACTCCGATATGACCTTCAAGATCCTTCCAAATATCATTCTGTTCCTTCGGTATGCACATTTGTAATTATTCCTTTATACTTAGACTGTCGGCCACCTCATTGGCCTTTCCTGATAATAATAATTTCTTGAAATCAATGTTCTCTGGATACATTCCAACTCAAATTTTTCTACCTAATTCCCATCACTGTTGGGTGAAAGCATCTTTCCTTAAGCTCTGCTGAAGGAGAAAAATATATCTATCATTCTTTTCCATAAGTCATTGCTTCCACCTTCCCGTGGGAACTTTATCAAAGTTACTCTCGATCATACCTAAGATATTTGTTCTCTTAGTTCTTTCTTGTTCTAGGATAATCTCAACCTTCTTTGGTTCCATCCATACCTCATCATGGTTTCATACATGCCTCATCTGGCATTATTGTTATCGTGTCTTACATTCTCTACCAAGCTTCTATTTTGAAACTCAGAATGTTAACTTTTTCCTTGTAAGGTTTCTTATGTCGTCCTCATCATTCCTCCTGTATTTTCTAGGTACAGGATATATCAAAACGTCATTGATCAATACTCTAATAATTCTATCTATGTTCTTTCCAGAACTCTTTTTAACAATCCTTACAGGTAATTGTTGCCTTAGCAAATCCAACTCATATCATCTGAATTCACAATGTCTTTATTAGGGTTAATGCCATCCCTTGTGCATTCCCCAGGGTTTGTCTTAATTTATGAATATCCTATCCTTAATTCAACTGCCAAGGAATTCTTGCATCCTATAATTGGCAATCAGATCATGTATCCTTAATAAGGGTCTCTTTCCAATCATTCTCATTTGATATGTTAGGCCGAATACACAATTAATAATCAAATTCGTATGAGAGTTTAACAAGTAAGACGTTTATGCACTTAAAAACTTCTGGTATTAAGCCTCTTCGTGATGTAAACTATCACAAAGAGCTGCTAGGTTACAATAAAGATAATTCGTTGCACGATTCCTTTCTAGGGTTAACCTAACTGTATTTATAAAATATACAGCTTCGATACAATCTCTAATTGATATTCATAATAATCAGCTATACATTGATATCAATTACAGATTGTCACATGTCTCCTAAGTCAACTCGATCTCTTTGATAGCTATCCAATCTTCAAAGATATCGCTTCCATAATAAATCTTCAATTGATCTTTAATATCTTCTGTTGACTCTGTACGCGCTGCTACCAGACAGACTTTACTAAACTCTGTCGAGCTTCCGTCTGTCAGAGTTTACACTAAACTCTGACCGCTTCCAGCTAAACTCTGATAATTCACTGTAACACTTAAACACTGATTAAAACACGTCAATTATATTTAACAATCTCCCCCAACTTGTTCATTAGCAAAAATGCATAAGTTAATAACAGTAATTGATGATGTCAAAACAAATAGACAAATACAGTGTTTATACAAATTCAGAGTTTAAGCTTCTACTTAACAAAATCTACAGAGAATAAGAAAATCCTTACAGGCTTTAATCTCTAATCGCTTCAAGATCCGGTGTAGCTCTGAGATAATCTATGAGCAATCTTCTTTCTGAATTTTCAAGCTCAATCTCCATAGCTTCTTTAATCTCTCTGAGCTGAGGATCACTCTCATCTGTCTGATAGATAGCAGCCCTAAGATCATAGATTTTGTTTCTTCTCATCTCATTTCCCAGTCTGATAAATTTGACTTCTTCTGACTGTGAATTGAAGTCAAGTACTGTGATTCCCAAATCAGTCTTTAATTTTGCAGTACCTTTCTTCATTTCTATGAGATTTCCATTGTAATCCCTGTACTTAGGAACATATCTGCTATTATACTTCACTCCTCTGATTTCCAAATTCTGAAGCATCCTCTGTCTGAGCACATTAGCAACTGATTGAGTCCTTTGACTATTCACCTTGAAAAGATATAGAACATATTCTAGTTCTTCCCAATATTTCAAGCCAATATCATTCTCACCAATTCTAAATACTGTCCCATCAGCCATGAAGTACAAGAGAAAGTCTTTCTTTAAACTCTTCTGATGAACTAACTGTACTGACTCCAGTCTGTCCAAACTCTCTTGAGTAACACCACGACCTGGAACAGCCAGTGAAGAAGGATCTCTAGGACCAGTATATTGCCTTTTGTCCTTGTGTGAACCTAGTCCACCCTTATTGTTTCCAACCTTGCCAGTCAAGGCTCGTGCATCAGAAAAATTCATAGAAACTCCAGATAATAGATTTGGATCATGAAGTGTTCCTTTCCAAAAAACTGATTGCAACTGAGAAGATAAAGGTTTAGACACAACTTGTGTAGCAACAGAGGTTGTGTTTTCTTTCTTCTGTACAACTTGTGTAGAAACAGAGGTTATAACTTTCTTTTGTGAACTTTCTCCTTCAATGCCTTTCAGCTTGAGTTGAGCTTCTGCTTCCATTGTTTCCTTTGATAACTGAGATTTTTGACTAACATCAGCACTTTCCTTGATCACAATGCCTTTACGAATAGGCCTAGGAGCTTTTCCTTTCTTTAACTTACCAGACTTTAAAGCCTTGAGATGTTCTTCTTGTAAACTCTTTTCTTCAGCTTCAATGTCCTCAATTGTAACTCCTTCCTCATTCTCTTCAATAAACAACTTAGCAGCCAATTCTTCATCAGTCTGTGGATTAGAAAATAGTAGCAAACTCTTGGTCTTTGAAGTACCTTGCGTATCAGTGTTTATCCCAACAAACTGTGTTTAGCAGCCAATTCTTCATCAGTCTGTGGATTAGAAAATAGTAGCAAACTCTTGCTCTTTCCTTTACTACTTGCTCCTCCATCTCCAGCATTATCCTTTCTGATCAGAGTTTGAGATTGCTTGCATTTGTCTTTAGCAACTCTCTCCCCCTTTTTGACATCATCAGGCATAAGAATAGATGTGATTAACTCCAAGGAGGTAGCAATAGAATCAATCTTTAAGGACATATCATTCTGATTTTGTTCAACTTTGCTCAGCCTGTGAGACAAAGTGTCTTGACTCTGAGTAATATATTGAAATTTATTCTTGTTGTCAAGTTTAATCATTTCAGCTCCTCAAACAACATCACCTCGAACATCAGAAATTGCCTTTTGACACAGATCAAACCTCGAGTTGAGAGTCTTCACTTGTACAACTGTAGCCTTAAGACAAGATAGAATCTCTGGATTTGTAATTGTTCTGGAGGTTCTCTTGACAAATTCAGCTGCTCTTGCAGGAGGAAAGATACAATTGTCCTTGTACCAGTCATTTGAAAATTGTTCAAGATGTTCTTCTTCAGCGTCTGCTTGATTTGAAGGACCAGCAAAATCCTTAACCTTAGCATCAGTCTGGACTGGTAAACTCTGAGAAGGGCTTGACTCAGTATTCCCTTCAGTTTCATCTCCAACCTCAGCTTCAACATGATGAGTGGATGGAATAGGAATAGATGCATCAACAGTACCAATAACATCCTCTGCAACAGGTTTAGTAGTAGAGTCAACAATAGGCTGTACAATATCCTATGCAGATTGCACAATAGTCTCAGAGTTTATCTCCTTAGGTTGTTGATCAATCTCTTCTCCTCCTTCAACAGTTTGGTGAGCATCTGAGAGTAATTCTGTATGTGATGCTACAGTTTCAGAAAAAACAACTGTAGGTTGATCAGCTGCACCAGTTGCTTCAGATTGAGCAAAAATTGATGAGATAGGATCAGAGAATGGCATGAATGAATCAAGAATGTCATTCATTGGAGAAAAGCCATCTCTAGTATCCTCCTCTGCAGGCATTTTGTCCTCTGCAGGCATTTCAACCTCTGCAGGCATTTTAACTTCTTCAGGCATTGTATCTTTTTCAGCCTCAACAGTAGGTGTTTGCTGTGAAACTACCTCTGGAGCTTCAACATTTTCATCAACAGAATCAGAGATTACCAGTTTTCTTCTCTTAGCTAGAGGCACTTCATCTGAATCCTCTTTACTAGATTCTGCTACCACTGAGGGTGACTTAGGTCTGTTTGCCGTTTGTTTCATTCTTTTCATTCTTCTAGTATAAACAGCTCCAGGAGATGTCTGTTTTGCTTTCATTTGTGTCTCTATTGTCTTTTTAACTCTTGCATGTCTTTCAGTGATTGCTGCTGACTTTACTCTGCCTCTTTTTGCTTTAGGCTGTGGTTGTGGTGGAGATTGTGATGGTTCAGAGTTTGTTTGTGGAGTGTGTGAAGGTTGTTTTGTAGGTGCAGTGTGGGTAGGTGATGTAGGTGGTTCAGTGTTTAGTGTTTGAGTGCGATCAATGTTTAGTGGTTCAGGTTGTGGTTGGTCCTGAGGTTGGTTGAGAAAATTTTGCAAAGCAAGTGGCAGAACAAAGGCAGGTAGGTTTTCTTTACCAACATCCTTATTAGTCATATCAGAGAATATTATCTTGTTGACTCTAAAAGGATGAATTTCATCAATTTCAGCAATCTCTAAACCAGGTACACAAGCATTGAATAGCATTTGACAAAATCGAGCAAAATAAACTGTAGTAGACTCTGACAGTTTATCACCTAAATTCATCAGAACATATCTACCAAAATCAAAATTACTACCATAAAGTAGAGAATACCCGATTTGTAGACTGTCTATTGGAATAGCATCCCAGTTAGTGACCTTCTTCTGGAATGTCCTTGTAATGCAATCGAAGAAAAAATTCCATTCCTTCCTGAGATTAGGCCTCTTTACACTGCCAAGCTTGTCAAGAGATTCCATGTAACCTATCTCCTGTAGCATCTGTCTCAATTGAGGTTCAGCAACATAAGTATAAGATGTATGTGTATCAAACCCCATTGTATCTCTGACAGTTTGTGGAGTAATCACAAACTCTTGTTCTTCATAAGTGAAGATGATGTTAGGAGTCCCATTCTCTCCTCCATCCACATAGACTGAGTTTTGCCAAAAAGTGGCAATTTGAGATGCAGAGAGAGTACCAGGTTCAACCAGAGCTTGTCCAATCTCTGAGTCTCTCAAGAAATTCTGCATTAGATGAAACGCTTCTGGAACACGTTCATGATAGAGTGGAGCTTCATAGTTGTTAGGGACAAAACGTATACCAAGAAAAGTGAATGGTTTAGAAGCCATTGAATCAAAAAATGTTCAAGAAATCCCAAAGAAAAGTGTATGTAGAAAAGGTGTTTGCGAAAATGCCCAAGTGAAAAGTGAGAGAACTGTGAGATGTAAAAAGTAAAGCACAATCGTTTGGACACAAAAGTAATTAGAGTAATTAAAAACTCAATCTTTTATGTATTCAAACACTCAACAGTTCCTAAATTAATGTGTGAGTGGGACACGATAATGGGTGAGTGGGACACAGTAATGTGTGAGTGGGTCACGTGCTCGTATTTTTAAGAAGTGTATTTTGCAAATAGAACAATAAAATATTTGATTTAAAAAAAAATCAAATAACACTCTCTTAAAATACCTGGACCCAATTAAAACCAGAATATGAAGCGTTTTAGTACTTCGTTGCTTACCCATATCTATTTAAGGCCTAGAGACTTGTTCAGACTTGTTCACTATCCCTTTAACCTTTCATTCTCGCCTGAAAATCAAAAACCCTTCACACAACAATGTCAAAACTTACCATCAAGGAAAAGAATCTCCATCTCGTAGAGAACAGAGATATCTTCAGTTATACTCGTGAAGAGTTTGATGCCTTTGACTGGGAAAGGCAGCTTGAAACTCTGTGGCTGCAGATGGATGCCGGTCTTGAAGAAATCGAGAGAGAAAAACCTGCAAGAGTGATTGACATCGATGCTGCTCTCCAAGCAACATTAGCATGGCTTTCCTCGAAGGCATCCTCATCCAACACCACCAACCATTGTTAATGAATATGTCAGCAAAAATAACCTTATCCCTTCAACTTCCACCCAAATAAAGTGGCAAAGATGGGATCTGGGATGTTTGCTAACAATGGAGTGGTTTGGACTTGACCTTTTATTTTCCTGTTGAATAGATTAACAGATAGAGAGAACAAAAAGATGTAATACTTGCTTGGAATCTCTTTCTTATTATCAATGAAAAATCCTGTTTCTCTAATCTTATTCATTGTGTTCTGCAAATTTTATGTTTATGAATTGTTCTTCAAAGAATTAAATCTGAGAAAATGAAAACTAATTAAAGTAATCATATAAGAAACAAATTCATCAACAATAACCATAATTAAATCAGGAACAGAACAAAGTACCAATTCGAGAAGTGTTTTGTTCTATTCGAAAAGTCTAGCATTCGACAAGTCAAGGCGATATTTGTAAAAACACTATTCGACATCTCTGAGAGTCAACAAGTCAAAGTGTCATTCGATAACTCAGAGATTCGACATGTCTATTACTCTATTCGAGAACTCAAGAACTCAGAGTATGAACCACAAATCAACAATACACTTATTAACAGTTGTCAAAAGCCCTATTTACTCAAAAATTTTCAAATTATCCAAATGAAAATTTACCTTAGAGTACGAACCACGAATCAACAGCGTTTGTCAATTCTCCAACTTTATCACCGAAACCCTTTCAAAAATTGCACAGTTGTGAAAATATGTGTGTGTGAAGCAGAGTTTACTAAATCAATTTTTAGAGCATCTAATTTTTCATAAAATCCATAAAGTAAATCAATAAACACTGGATGCACAAACTGTCATAGTAAACACTGACTGTATGATGAAAGCTAAACTCTATAGTAATCAATCTATATCAAGTAATATTTAATTTATTTTATACCCCCCTATATATATATATATATATATATATATATATATATATATATTAATTCTATTCATTCCAGTAATTAGAGGTTGGAACCAGTCACCAAAAATTCAAAAATTTTAGCCCTTATCATTTTGATAAGTTCCTGGGTCATCCTAGTATTTGACTAGTCACCAAAAATCAGAGAATTTTAGCACATATTATATACCAATAAGTTCCTGGGTCATCCTAGTATCCAACATAATCTCAAAGGAGTATAACAACCTATTTACATTTTCTTTGGGGTATTGCAGTAAGCATTTTAATCTACCAGAGTATAACTGACAGAGTTTAGAGTTCATCAACATCAGTAGTTATTCATGAAAGGCAATGCACACAGTATTTATAGACTCAGAGTTTAGGACAAGATAAACTAAGAGATGCTATAAATATGAACCAGTATCATGCTGTGTTAATTTTCTGTACAATCTAAGATTAGATCACAATAACTCAGAAAGATTCATGATTAATTGCTGAGAATCATGCTTCATACATATTTCTTCATTGGTGTTTTCATTCAGACAAAAATCAACTCAGAGTTCACAGAGTTTATCAACTTATTACCAGTGTGTGACATACAGGCATGCTGACAGAGTTTAACAGAGTTTGACAGAAAAACATGTTAACAAAGTATGCATAACAGAGTTTAATCAACAAAGTTCACTTAGCACTTAACAAATCAAGGAAATATGAGTAATACATTACATAAGTAAAATTTGAATCTAACCAACATTCCTAGTCAGAACCAGAGACCATTCCTAGTTCATTGACCAGTCTTGTAAATGTAGCTTCACTCAATGGTTTAGTGAAGATATCTGCAAGCTGTTGTTCTGTAGACACAAAATGTAGTTCAATATTCCCTTCTTCCACATGTTCTTTGATGAAGTGGTACCTTATGCTGATGTGCTTGGTCATTGAATGCTGTACTGGATTACCTGTCATAGCAATAGCACTTTGATTATCACAGTAAATAGGAATTTTACTGTACCTCCATAATCCAGCAATTGATTCTTCATCCACAAGATCTGTGCACAACAGCTACCAGCTGCAATATACTCTGCTTCAGCTGTAGATGTGGAAATTGATTTCTGTTTCTTGCTATACCAAGAGACAAGTCTGTCACCAAGAAATTGACAACTTCCACTAGTGCTCTTTCTGTCTATCTTACAGCCTACAAAGTCTGCATCAGAATACCCAAGTAGCTTGAAATCTGATTCTTTGGGGTACCACAGACCTAATGATATGGTGCCCTTGAGATACTTGAAGATTCTTTTCACAGCTGTCAGATGTGGCTCTCTAGGATCTGCCTGAAACCTTGCACAAAGACGGGTTGCATACATGATGTCAGGCCTACTAGCTGTCAAGTAAAGAAGAGATCATATCATGCCCCTGTAGTTTGTCATATCCACTGAAACTCCTGTGTCTTTGTCCAATTTAGTTGTTGTTGCCATGGGAGTTGATGCAGATGAACAGTCAAGCATACCAAATTTCTTGAGAAGATTTCTGGTATATTTTGCTTGATTAATGAAGATACCATCGTCTGTTTGTTTCACCTGTAGGCCTAGAAAATAACTAAGCTCTCCCATCATGCTCATTTGATATCTGGACTGCATGAGCTTGGCAAATTTCTTACAGAGTTTATCATTAGTAGACCCAAAGATAATGTCATCAACATATATCTGAACTAAAAGGAGGTCACTTCCTTGATTGAAATAAAACAGAGTTTTGTCAATTGTACCCCATTCGAACTTATCACATAATTCGAATATATAATACAAGAAAAATTCCAATAAATCACAAGAACACTGCATACAGAGAATTAATCGAATTTAAACAATAAAATTGTAATTTATAGGTCTCAATTTCATCATTGACCACCACCGATTCACCGGTGGTGGCAAAATTCGGGGTTTCCCATTAATTTGGGCTTCCTGCCTCAAACTTCACCAATTTACTTCTAAAAGCTTAATACAGTGATATTAACTCATAATAATCATCAGAATCAAAGAATTGCATCACCAACCCAAATCTATACATACGGCATACATGTATATATATGCACAATTAAAAAGGAAAAAGGTAGCCCAGCAAACTAGAGGTGAAAAGAAAAATTTTAAGTCCAAACTCACATGAATCGGCCAAGATTTAGGGCTTGCATGTGGGGTTTGAAAGGGCTGAAGAACTCGCACAAGGAAGACAAGAACAGAGCAAAGCTATGGAAAGAAGAAAGAAGAAGAAGAAGAATTGAGCTACTGGGTTTAATAAGATGCAGGGGTAAAATGGTCATTTAATAAATGCTGAAAAAAGCATTTTTAAAATTTGTTTTTTAATCATTTTAAAATCGAAATAAATTTGAAAATTAGTGAAAAAATAATTTTTAAAATTCTAAAATAAAATATAGGAAATTACAGACCTCCCCATATTTTTAAAATAATATTTGAGTCAAAAATGAATTTATTATGAATTTTTCAAATAAAAGACCTTTAAATGAAATAAAGCTTTTAAAATCATTTAAAAATACTTGCACATACAATCAAATACTCCTAACAATTTTAAAAACTAAATAATGTCAAAAAGATGATAATGCAAAAGATATCATGATTTTAAACGACTCCAATGATTTTATAAAATTTTAGAAGATTAAAAATACATATTTAAAATAGTTTTTAATACTCAAAAATGCAAATAAAATTACACGAACACATACGATACCAACAAATCATCCCATAATCACTTAAACATGATTTCACACATATTTTATCTTCATAAAATATATCCACCACGTAAATCACATTTTAAAAGTCAAATAATCACTTAATTATTTACGCGAATTTCTAGGTCGTTATATCCCCCCCCCAAAAAGGATTTTGTCCTCAGAATCTCACCTAAGTAAACAAATGAGGATACTTTGCGAGTATTTTGCTTTCAAGCTCCCAAGTGGACTCTTCAACTTTAGGATTCCTCCACAAAACCTTATCCAGACTGACAGTCTTATTCCTAATCTTTCTATCACTTCTATCTTGAATCTCTATAGGTTGCTCCTTGTAAGATAAGTCTGGTTGAGTCCCGATAGGTTCATACTCAATTATGTAACTCGCATCTAGATTATACCTCTTGAGCATAGATACGTGAAAAATATTGTGAAGGTGATACATGTGCGGAGGTAGTGCTAACTCGTAAACAACCTTCCCGACTCGTTTCAAAATTTCAAAGGGTCCAATATACCTCGGGCTCAGCTTTCCTTTTTTACCAAATCTTGCTCCTTTCCAAGATGATACCTTCAACAACACTTGATCTCCCACTTCAAAACTCATATCTTTCCAATCTTGATCAGCATATTTCCGTTACCGATCCTGGACAGTAACCAATCTCTTTTGAATAATTTTAGTCCTTTCCTTTGTCTGTTGAATTAAATCTGGTCCTAAAATCTTTCTCTCACCAACTAATTCCCATTACATGGGTGATCTACACTTCCTTCTATACAAATCTTCATACGGTGGCATTCCTATACTGGAGTGATAACTGTTGTTATACAAAAACTCAACCAATGGTAAATGTTCATCCCAACTTCCTTTGAAATTCAGTGCACAAGCTCTGAGCATATCTTCGATTATTTGAATGGTCCTTTCACTTAGTCCATTGGTCTGTGGATGATAAGCTGTACTAATCTTAAGTTGGGTTCCTAAGCATTCTAGAAATTGTCTCCAAAATCTCGAATTGAATCGTGGATCTCGATCAGATACTATCGTAATAGTCACTCCATGACGCGACACTATTTCTTTCAAATACAACTACACCAACATATCCAACAAGAATCTTTCTTTAATCGGTAGAAAATCTGCTGACTTTGTCAATCGATCAATTTAACCCATATCACATCAAGATTGGCTCTGGTCTTTGGTAATCATACTATAAAATCCTTAGCAAGATGTTCCCATTTGCATCCAGGTATATCGAATGGTTGTAACAATCCACTCGGCTTCTGATGTTCCACTTTGACTCTTTGCCAAGTATAACACTTGCTTATCTTTTTAGTAATCTCTCGTTTCATGTCGGGCCATAAAAAATTCTCTTTCAAATCTTGATACATCTTCGTGCTTCCACGGAGAATGGAGTATCTCAAACTATGAGCTTCGTTTAAGATTTCACTCTTTAACTCTGGTACATTAGGAAGCCATATTCTCGTAGAAAATCTTAAAATACCTTGGTCGTCCTTCTGAGTACAAACCTCTTCACCAATCAATGTATTCATTTCATAATCCATAACTTCCTCTTGACATCTCCGAATCCTCTCTAAGAACTCTGATTAAAAGGTCATTGTAATAAGAATCTCATCAGCAGTCCTTGAATCAATCACTTCCAAACATAACTTTTCAAACTCTCGAAATAACTCTTTTTGACATAGTTAATGTATTCAACCTCTCCTTCCTACTTAAACCATCAGCCACTACATTAACTTTTTCGGGGTGAAAAATTATCGTGAATCATAATCCTTAATTAATGTAAGAACCCAGATTTTTTGTTGTAATTAAATCTATTATTATGTAATGGATTAAAAGTGTAACAGTTGTTCTAATGAATGGAATGGATATGGATTCCAATATTTATATGACATGAATAATGCAATGGGTTGACAACTTAGGTAAGAATAATCTATCGTCAAGAAAGTAGGATATCGCATACAAACAGAGGAAGTATTCTCATGTCATCCAAATCGGTATCTATTATAAGTCCAGTGGTTCCATAAAAAGGTTAAGGAATGCTCGGGAAAGCGCAAGGACATTTTTCTAATTATAAGAATTAAAGAGAGAATAAGTGATGAATAGTGTTTTTGGTGAAAATAGGTATATTATTAGAAGAAACTATATAGCAACACCCGGAACGGATTTCTGAGTTCGTATTAATGATCCAAGGGGAAAAATAGTGTATGTAAAAGTTATCGGATTCTAAAAATAGCACTTTTATTTTCCCTGAGATTTCCCTGAACCCTGAAAGACTTAAGGAATTATGGCAAAGATTTAAGGAATATAGATTCAAGAATTATTAAAGAGAATTGAGAATGATAGTACATATATTAAGACGGTTTCCGGTAAAACCCTAATTAGAAATACTTGAGATATTCCTCTGAATGATAGATGAAATTGAGCATTAACCGGATAAAGAAACAAGCAGAGAACCAAGAGGTAAACATGTGCAAGTGGATGGAGTAAGAAAAACCAAAGTATTTTACATGTAAGTCAACTACAAGTGAAGTGATGAAGTTGCACTTGTACAAAAAGGGGTATGCTTAATGTAATGGCAACAAGTATAGCAAAATGTCAAGTATTATACATGTAAGTCAACTACATGTGCAAGTGATGAAGGTTCGTTCAAAATGTCATTGCAATCCAATTAGTATTGCCTAGTCAAATCCATGCTCAAAGTTGGGGAAACAAATCTGACCAGTTTCTGTCCAGTAGGAAAAACGGGTTCAAAACCATAGCTACCAAGCTTCAAATTTGATGATCTATAGTTTAAAATAAAGTCCTTGAATGGCAGAAGATGAGGTTAAAATTTGAGCACCAAACTCTTATTTTTCGATTTGTTTTGAATTTTACAAGATGAGGATGAATGGTAATTTTCAAGAAACTAACATTAGTTTTCTTGTTTCTTTGGATGATCTAAGCTTGGTTAAGGTGTTCTAAGGACTAATCAAGGCTTAGTAAGGTCTCTACATCCTCCAAGGAAGGTATAACTCTCATAAACCCTAGATCATACTTTGAGTTTTGTGATTGTTTTTAATGATTTTAGATGAGATATGATTATGGTGTTATTATTAGCATGTAAGCATGATTAGTTAGTGGTTTAGTTGATCTAAGCAATATGATGCATATGATGTTAAAGTAAGATGTTTATGGACTGATTATGATGAATGGTATGCCCGGTGTGGCTTGGTTTTGACGTAACAAATTTAGAAACGTTCGATTTATAGCCGTCGTAATACAAAAATTTTGTTAACCTTTGAAATTCGTGCATAGCAGTAGCCATAATTCATTGAACTTGATGATTATATGACATACCCTTGTAGATCTCGAGTCATAGATCGTTTTGCCGTGAGAATCGAAACAAACGGACTTACGGTTTAGGAGTTATAGTCAAATTAGTAAAACTGGTTCGAAACCGTAAGTGCGAGTTCGTAAATACAATTGAATCCCCTTATCATGTGTAATTCGGTTACGAATGTTAATAATAAAATATTATAGATCATAAGGAAGGTGTGAGAGAAGACCTCATGTCAAACGGATCATTTTTCGATTTTATATAAATATTCGAATCAAGGTTAAGTGCGAATGAATCCTTAAAAAGGACAATTGGTTATAACTTTGGAAAATCACTTAGAAAGCGATCAGTAAACCTCGAGGTATAATCTCTTATAGTAAGCGACCGACCTTAGAACTTATATGGCTTAAGTACCCACCAAGTGTAAGTAAAATGACATGCCTTGATAATGAGCAAGTGTCGGATCATTACGGTGATAAAAAGAGTACACTAGAGTGTACATAACGAGATAACTCAAAAATGTGTTTTTAACCTAAGTAAAGTATATACTTAACCTTTCAAAGCGTTAAGTGACTAACCTCGGATATTTGATTATTTATAGATCACCGGACTGACCCAGGGCACACTATCCCTACCAGATTACCAGGCATGTTTCCAATACTTTGGAACTGTTGTTGTGATAATATATATGATTGATTGTTGTTATACATATGCCATAGCATGCATGCCTACTTTCAAATTATAATGTGATACTTGTTCCTTGATTGATGTTGGCTTATAAGTTAGATACGAGTTATACTAATTAATAGCCGGATATTGCTAAGACCCTTAGTGAAGGGCATATGATCTCATTCTTTTAATATAGATCGGGAGTCGGTATTTTGTAATATAGAGATAGTCGTGGAAACCCAAGGGATTCCAGTGACAGATTATTTGAGGAATGTTATTTATGAACATTGTCTATATTTCCATAAGTATTAGTTACTTGGAAATTATTCGAGGAATGTTATTTGAGTATTACCTCAGTCGAGAAACATTAAATAAATATTATTCTGAATATTCAGTTGATCATTATTTATTTAATGAATATCATTTCGAATATTCATTTGAAGTTTTATTTATTTAATAAATATTATTATTTTGCATATTCATTATTTAATGAATATTATTTTGAATATTTATTCGAAGGTTATTTAGAGCAATATTTCATATCTAAAATATTCTTTGAATACCCATTTAATGCTTTCAACGATTTTAAAAATGATTTACTTCATTCAAATATTATCTTCGACCTTCGAATATTATGTAAATTATCTCTGAGTCTTATTATTAATATTATTTTATCAAGGAAGGTTCTCAAAAAATTCTATTCTTCATTCTAATCTATCTTTCAACTTATAAGGGAACCGTACTTGAGAAATGTTATTTATCTTGTTGACTTCCTGGTCATAAATCTTTTAAAACTATTCCTTGTACTCGCAACTTGGTTGCTATTCATCGATTGAATCTTTTAGTACTTCCTCATCATTCGAGGGGTAAGAGTGTTGGGACAAGTTTATATCCATTAACAAGCACCAGCTTGGGAAATATTGGTGAATCTTTTTTTCCAATTAGATACGACTACTTTGTGGAGTCTTATCAAAGAGTATTACATTTTGGAAAAGGAGGACGGACTTTACGTTTCAAAGTCAAGGATTTATTCGAACTAGGAGTGGTGTGTAAGAGGCCGAGTTGCGCGGTCCATCACAAGGCCCAACCGTTGGCCAGGGAGTTACTAAAAAGGGCGGTAGACAAGTAAATCCGTCAGTTCTTCCTTCTACCGGTAGTAAACTATATTAGGCTGTACCACCTATGACTGATCATCGGAGGATGGGACAGTTGGCGCGTGATAACTCCAGTATTAGTTCATCTCCCAAATTGGGAATTTCGACAACACGTATCGAAGAGACTTCTTTCAGGTTGGCAGGAGTTTGAAAAAATGTTCAAAACTGGGATTGCAATATTTTCCTGCAATTCCCTTCTTTTATGACATATGATGATGTCTTGCTTTTACCTTACATAGCTGATTTTTCTATAGAATATATGTTTTGAGTTACCTTGTAACTTCATCGTTTATATTATATTGGCACGATGTTCGTTAATGCATGGCATATGGTTTCAAAAATACTTTTGAACTATTGTATATATTATTGTTCAGTATACGTTATTGTTGGTGGGCTATTGCTCACCCTTGCTTTATTTTATTATATCACAACAACAGCTAGAGAAGATAACCGTCCAAGGAACACTTGGCGCAAGAGCGTGGGATCCGTCATAGAGTTACCCGCTGATGTAGCTACCATTGATGAGGAGGAAGCTATTGGTAGGCTAGTTTTCCGCTTTTAAGCATCGGATATATTTATCCATATAACTTATGTAAATGGATGGCAAAGAGTATGTAAGTTAAATTCTTTTGGGTTGTAATAACTCAAACTCGTGATTAATAACATTTGATAGTTACTCTGATTTCATCTCTGGGACTATAACTGGTGTGTTTTTATGTTGTTGTTTTGGGCCACAAGGTTTAGTTTAAGTTATGTTGGTTTTGTGGATGGTAATTGAGTCCGTAACGATCGGATCCCCGACCCCGGATCTGGGGGTGTTACAGAAATTGTATCAGAGCGAGAGTTATATATCCCAAGAGATGAGGCGACGTTATAACAATAAATTCACTAAGATAATAAGAACTCTTGCCAAGTTCACCTAAAACCCTTATGGGAACTCTTAAGTATCATAATAAGTAACTTAGCTCGATATCGTATCGACGAGCAAGTCGACAGACCTTGAGGCTTACGAGCAGCAACACGATGATGCTTTATTATATGACTGACAATCGGCTTGTAGATTCGATAGAGTACCCTACCGAGAACCCAGAGGAGGTTCCAGCTAAGGAGGTGAATTCTGTGAAGGATAAGGAGTTTACCCTTGAGGAAATGAGGGCTGCAGCCAGAACGACTGTAAGAGCTAAGGTATGGTGCTCAGAGAAGTGAGCATAAAGAACTGAGATATTATTAAGAAAACTAAAGATGCATATTGGACTCATAGCCGGACTACCGGATGTAGTACCAGCAAATAAGACGGATTGGAAGGATTACTTGAGAACTTATGTGGGGATAGATAAGAATCCTTAGAGACTTTCAAAATAATGAGAAAAGAGTTAGGATGATGGATGATTATCAAAGACATCGATATAGGACGGGGAGCAGAATCTCCAGGAGCAGTTGAGATAGAGGCAGCAAGTGCCATATCATTTGATAAATGGATTAGTGTGAATATTGTCAATGGTAATTCGCCACGAGAAGGCAGATTTCATAGGTTATAACTTATGAAGTCAAATTGAGATTGATGAGGTGGTTTTATTCAGAAAATGTTCATTTGTCCGAATGGATCAGCTTAGAAAGTAAAGACCTTGGGAAGTGATGGCATGATTGGATAAAGCTATATAAGGAAGTAATAAGCGAGACGATGATCTCAGAACCTACAAGAGGAAAAGACTCGTGGGTCTATGATAAACTCGTAATAAGACTGTTGTCAGAGACTAAGTATAGGGTTAATCAAACTCAGGTGAATGATGAACCAGGAACATTAGATGCATGTGATTCAGAGGAATATTAAATTCTTTCTTTTACTTGAATGGATTATAGAAATTACATTAAGTTTACTCCGACGCTGAATTATAAATGGATCAAGTAATACGATCAGTGGCTAAGAGGTAATGGAGAATGTTTTAAGATGGAACCTGAAGGAGCAAGTGTATGCCAAGATCTCGAAGTACGAATTCTGCTAAAATGAAGTTCAGTTATTAGGACATGCGATCAATAGTGAGTAGTGTTGGTTGACCCCGCCGAGTTAACGGCAGTTTCAATTGGGAAAGGCCAACCACACCGACTAAGGTAAGAAATTTCATAAGATTCACCAGGTACTACCAAAGATTTGTTCAGGACTTTACAAAGATTGTAGTCCTGTAACCTGACTTATTTGTAAGACTAAGAAGTTGGAATGAACAGGAAAATGTGAGAAAATCTTCCTGGAACTAAAGAGGAAATTGGAGGTGACCCAGCGTTGGTATTGCCTAATGGAAGAAGGAAGACCTTGTGATATATTATGATGCACCTCATATAGGTTTAGGGGTGTGCTTATGCAGCACGATAGAGTCATTGCGGATGCATTCGGACAGCACGGTTCACTAGATTCGGATGGCCTTGATAGTGCCAATATTGGGGAACGACTAACCCCGACGATAGTGGTCCTTCTGAGACTAATGGTTAGGTATACTGACATTTGGTAGTATCGATTATTAGGACGTATATGTATCAGGAAGATGTGGCACGTTTTAGTTTGAAACTTCTGATTTCCCTTCTATGGGATGTATATATTTGATTCCTTTCCAGCGGTTAAACTTCCAACTTTATGCCGATCATTCCGTTATTATAACTGCTTACGGTTCTACCTGCTTGGATGTTCATAGAACTGATCTTTAGGTTTCAAAATTAATCTTCTTAATTGTTACCAGTGGGTGGATAGATTAACCAAAATTTTCTTTATTCTGGAAAGAAATTCAACAAATTTTGGCCAACCTTGTCTTTCTGATTATCAGAGAACGTCATTGAAGAGAGTGGAGACTGGGCTGAACCCCGTGGATTGGGTAAGGTAGCCGCTATATGGGTTGGTGGACAGACCCCGATTATTGCGATTGATTGTAGAAATCAAATGATGAAGTTGAGATTGGACGGTAAAGGGGAAATGTACTTAAGGACCAAAACGGACTGAGGAGTTCCGGGATTGACTTAAATGAAAAGGTTATTATGCTAAAAGTGTAAGCTTGTGTAGCACGTGGGATTGATAAGAGAAGTTGAAGATAAAAATAAAGGAAAGGTGACCGGAGACGGTACCGAGAAGTCGATTGAGACTTATATGGAGTAAAATTTTGAAAAGATTAGAAGGTACCGAGAAGTGCTCAAGTTGAGTGACTATGCTACTCTGGTACCTAAGATTGCTGTGTAAAGGAAAGCAGTGAACAAATACAAAAAGAAAAGGTTTAAGAGTACGCGGGAAAAAGCATATTGATAAGCGTAACCTACCCTAGATAAGTTATCTTCGCTATGGATGAAGGAGGCACTCTATCAGGCAATTGCTAGAAAAGTAATGCCATTAGCTACCCTAAACTCACATATTGTAGCGCGGCCATTTGGGGCCATGTGGCAAAGAATTATGAAGTGACTACACCGGCAATGTAAGGACAAAGCGGGGTGCTTCTGACCAAGCGCCAATCGCGAGAACTTTTGATATAAATGGAGTGATTCAGGAATATATGATTGACCAGCTCATGAACTAGAAAGAGAAGTAAAGTGAATTGGGATACATGATGATGGGATTTTATAAATACCATGGATGTCCTATGATTGAGGAAAGTGATTAATGAAGGTTTATGAAGATTGTTAGTGATGGTGCAGTATGATGCATAAATGTTAACTAAAACTTAGTATCCTCAAGAAGAGTAATAAGTACTAAGGGATTCACGTTGAACACGATCAATATCTTCCAGAACATCCTTGCTACTATTACCAAATTTTGTAAGAAGAGCGGAAACAAATATGTTATCTTTCGGAAGGTTATCTAGACTGACGTCAATTCGAAAGAAAAGGCTAGCATTTAGCAACCTATAGATTATCAAGATGAGAATGATTGAAAAGAAACCCTTATTAAGGATATAGGATTTGATTGTCAATTAAAGGGTGTAAGTATTTCTTGAAAATAGAATTGAGGATAGAATATCCATAAATTAAGACGAACCCTGGGGATACCCAAAGGATGGCATTACCATAATAAGGACATTGTAAATTTGGGTGATATAAGTTGGATTGACCGAGGCATCGATAATCCTTAGGGATTTATTGAAAGGAGTTTCCGAAAGTACATAGACAGAATTATTCTAGGATTGATTAATGATATTGTGATATACCCTGTACCTAGAAAAATACAGAAGGAATTATGAGAATGACCTAAGAGATTTTTTCAAAGAAAGAGTTAATATCCTAAGTTTCAAAATGGAAGTTTGATAAGGAAGGCATGACATAATAATAATAATTCCAGATGAGGTATGTGTGGACCCATGAGGGAGTATGGATTGAACCAATGAAGGTTGAGATTATCCTAAAACAAGAAAGAATTAAGAGAAGAAATATCCTAGGTATGATTAGGAATAACCGTGGTAAAGTTCGCACGGAAAGGTGGAAATAATGATTTATGGAAAAAGGACCGATATATTTTCTCCGTAAGCAGAGTCGAAGGAAGAATACTTTCACCCAATAGTGCTGGGAACGAGGTAGAGAAATTTGAGTTGGAATAGATTCAGAAAACACTGATTGCGAGAAATTTTATTATTAGGAAAGGCCAATGAGGTGGCCGACACTTTAAGTATAGAGGAGTAATTACGAATGCTCATACCAAAGAAACAGAATGACATTGAGAAGGACATTGAAGGTCATAATGTGGTGGAGGATTTACATTCCTTCTGATAATGGTGCAAGAGTCAACCATAAGAATAGTTTAAGTAAATATTCGATTCCTGATGTCGTCTTAAGCATATTACTTGCATTAGGAGGTTCTATTTTGAGGTAAACCAGGACCATGATACGAAATTGATTAAGTGAACTGTTAAGCTTCCAATCTTCTACTGAAGGTATATGATTAGTAATTTCATCAACCTATCATAGCTGCGATGCTTGAAGCTCTTTTGTAATTTTATCTGCTTCATGTAATATCTACATCAAGTTTAGGAAGTATTCCTTATGGATAAGGAATAGTGATAATTTTGTCTTCCTAGAGGATTTTGATCTGACAATTATGGAACCCATATGACTAGCTATTGAAGCACTATGTAAATGACAATGATGGTGATTCAACAATGGACTACATTAATGTAGTGGTGATTCCTCTAAGAAATTAGGTGATAACGACTGAGGAGATGTCGGAACGAAAAACAGAAATAGATTGTATTGGATCTAAGTTAGAGAAATCGTCAAGGTTATTTCGGATGGTTTAATTTTGGAATGACCTGATGTTCGAAATAAGCGATAATGCCATGATGGTTCATAAAGAGATTATAGCCTAAATAGAAACAAGACGGCTGATATAAAGGAATAGAGTTGGGAATCAATAAGGGAGTTAGATATGTGGACTCCTGAGAAACCCCAGCAATGAAGATAGAAAAGTATGAAATTAACATGGCAAAGGTTGTTGGTCACAATGGAGAGCTGAAATTGAAAGCATAAATGACATATAGATTAACTCCCTTTAAGTTGGGAGAATTTGAGGAAATTTGGAATAGATTGATTGAGTAATAAGGAGACTCATGGATCGAGAAATTGAGAATTTAGATGGTTGAACAAAGGAAAGTTTGACCCCAAAGATGTGATGCTTATTTATATAAAAGGTGACGGGATACCAATAAGAAGGTGTCAAGTACAAAGGGTGTCTCAATAATGAGATGACGGCGGAAATGAATAACAGAAGTGAATAAGAATCAGATAATAAGAAGGATGTGATTGATAAAGGAAAGACTGGGAAAGTAACTGTGGAATGTGAAGCAAGGAATGTTATGAATGGATTGATGAATGGGTTTTCCAAACGTACTCTCGGGATGACCACCTGATAATGATAGTATTGTGATATGAAAGAGCTAGTAGCGTGACGTGGAATGATAGTAACAATGATGCCGAGCGAGGAATCCAAGATTTAACCTGAGAGGTTGAAGGATTCTCCAAAAGTGAGTGTTTCTAAGATTAAACAAGAGTATAGGTCCATAGAATGATGGGCAGAGCCGCGAGGATATGTTGACACGCGAGATTACGATAAAATAGTATTTGATACGATTACGATTATTTTTTTCTTCTAATGAATCTCTATAGTTCAGAGGTAAATTCTAAGTGTAATATTTTGCAATCATGAAAATTTTCTATAATTCTTTGAAATTCTTTTTTTTCTTCTCTCTTATTAATCTTCTTTTTGAATTGAGAAGAACAACCCTTTAAGGAGGGGAGGTACTGCTACGTGACTGTCTGTCTGTGTGATAGAAGTCTAAGTGGAATACCATAGCTTGTTTAATTGCTTGATAGGTACTAAAGGCTGGCCACCTTCTGTACTAACTATGCAATATGACAAATGTTAAGTGATCATAGTGATCACTCAATAAATTCTTCTATTTCTATATATTGATCGAGATTGCGAAGATTAAAGCGATCAGGAAATGCATAGTGCGAGTGAGGTTATCTTCGATTTCACAGCGCGATAGCAATACCAAAGTCACTGAAGATACCAATAAGGGTAATTGTGTATGATGGGGTAATGGCGTAACCGGGATAGTGAGTTGTACGAAAAGTAGCAAAGATGATGAAAAATGATGAAGGGAGTATTGTAGCACTAGTGAGATGTGCTGTAAGAGAATTGGGACGATTAAGAATTTACCGGGAAACTAAAAAGGGAGATGACAGATAAGCGACTCTTTGTTTTCTACCTGATTCCGGGACGGAATCCTTTTAAGGAGGGGAGACTGTAAGAACCCAGATTTTTGGTTGTAATTAAAACTTTTATTATGTAATGGATTATAAGTGTAACAGTTGTTCTAATGAATGGAATGGATATGGATTCCAATATTTATATGTCATGAAGAATGCAATGGGTTCACAACTTAGGTAAGAATAATCTATCGTCAAGAAAGTAGGATATGGCATACAAACAGAGGAAGTATTCTCATGTCATCCAAATCGGTATCTGTTATAAATCCAGTGGTTCCGTAAAAGGGTTAAGGAACGCTCGGGAAAGCGCAACGACATTTTTCTAATTATAAGAATTAAAGAGAGAATAAGTGATGAATAATGTTTTTGGTGGAAATAGGAATATTATTAGACGAAACTATATAGAAACACCCGGAACGGATTTCTGAGTTCGTATTAATGATCCAAGGGGAAAAATAGTGTATGTAAAAGTTATCGGATTCTGAAAAATAGCACTTTTACTTTCCCTGAGATTTCCTTGGACCCTGAAAGACTTAAGAAATTATGGAAAAGATTTAAGGAATATAGATTCAAGAATTATTAAAAAGAATTGAGAATGATAGTTTACGGTTTCCGGTAAAACCCTAATTAGAAATACTTGAGATATTCCTCTGAATGATAGATGAAATTGAGCAATAACCGGACAAAGAAACAAGCAGAGAACCAAGAGGTAAACATGTGCAAGTGGATGGAGTAAGAAAAACCAAATTATTTTACATGTAAGTCAACTACAAGTGAAGTGATGAAGTTGCACATGTACAAAAAGGGGTATGCTTAATGTAATGGCAACAAGTGGACTAATAAGAAGCCAACATGTGAACCAATGGATTGTTAACAACACAAAAGCAAGGATGCATCCAAGTGACTTAGCAATAATACACATTAGATTGGATAAGAATAAGAGAAAGTAAGCAAAAAGAAAACCAAAACCAAAAACTTTACAAACTGTCCAGCAGGACCAGCAAGGGAAGAAAAAATCGTATCTCCCAATCTAGAGCCTAAAAAATCACCAAATTTTAACCATAGCTTCTCCACTCCATGGGTAAGGTTCGTTCAAAATGTCATTGCAATCCAATTAGTATAGCCTAGTCAAATCCATGCTCAAAGTTGGGGAAACAAATCTGACCAGTTTCTGTCCAGTAGGAAAAATGGGTTCAAAACCATAGCTACCAAGCTTCAAATTTGATGATCTATAGCTTAAAATAAAGTACTTGAATGGCAGAAGATGATGTAAAAAGTTGAGAACCAAACTCTTATTTTTCGATTTGTTATGAATTTTACAAGATGAGGATGAATAGTAATTTTCAAGAAACTAACATTAGTTTTCTTGTTTCTTTGGATGATCTAAGCTTGGTTAAGGTGTTCTAAGGACTAATCAAGGCTTAGTAAGGTCTCTACATCCTCCAAGGAAGGTATAACTCTCATAAACCTTAGATCATACTTTGAGTTTTGTGATTGCTCTTAGTGATTTTAGATGAGATATGATTATGGTGTTATAATTAGCATGTAAGCATGATTAGTTAGTGGTTTAGTTGATCTAAGCAATATGATGCATATGATGTTAAAGTAAGATGTTTATGGACTGATTATGATGAATGGTATGCCCGGTGTGGCTTGGTTTTGACGTAAACAATTTAGAAACGTTCGATTTACAGCCATCGCAATGCCGAAATTTCGTTAACCTTTGAAATTCGTGCATAGCAGTAGCCATAATTCACTGATCTTGATGATTATATGACATACCCTTGTAGATCTCGAGTAATAGATCGTTTTGGCACGAGAATCGAAACAAACGGACCTACGGTTTAGGAGTTATAGTCAAATTAGTAAAAGTGGTTCGAAACCGTAAGTGCGAGTTCGTAAATACAATTGAATCCCCTTATCATGAGTAATTCGGTTGCGAATGTTAATAATAAAATATTAGAGATCATAACGAAGGTGTGAGAGAAGACCTCATGTCAAACGGATCGTTTTTCAATTTTATATAAATATTCGAATCAAGGTTAAGTGCGAATAAACCCTTAAAAAGGACAATTGGTTATAACTTTGGAAAATCACTTAGAAAGCGATCAATAAACCTCGAGGTATAATCTCTTATAGTAAGTGACCGACATTAGAACTTATATGGCTTAAGTACCCACCAAGTGTAAGTAAAATGACATACCTTGATAACGAGCAAGTGTCGGATCATAACGGTGATAAAAAGAGTACACTAGAGTGTACATAACGAGATAACTGGAAAATGTGTTTTTAACATAAGTAAAGTATATACTTAACCTTTCAAAGCGTTAAGTGACTAAGCTCAGATATTTGATTATTTATAGATCACCGGACTGACCCAGGGCACACTATCCCTACCAGATTACCAGGCAAGTTTCCAATACTTTGGAACTGTTGTTGTGATAATATATATGATTGATTGTTGTTATACATATGCCATAGCATGCATTCCTGCTTTCAAATTATAATGTGATACTTGTTCCCTGATTGATGTTGGCTTATAATTTAGATACGAGTTATACTAATTATAAGCCGGATATTGCTAAGACCCTTAGTGAAGGGCATATGATCCCATTCTTTTAATATAGATCGGGAGTCGGTATTTTGTAATATAGAGATAGTCGTGGAAACCCGGAGGGATTCCAGTGACAGATTATTTGAGGAATGTTATTTATGAACATTGTCTATATTTCCGTAAGTATTAATTACTTGGAAATTATTCGAGGAATGTTATTTGAGTATTACCTTAGTCGAGGAATATTGAATAAATATTATTCCGAATATTCAGTTGATCATTATTTATTTAATGAATATTATTTCAAATATTCATTTGAAGTTTTATTTATTTAATAAATATTATTATTTTGCATATTCAATATTTAATGAATATTATTTTGAATATTTATTCGAAGGTTATTTGGAGCAATATTTCATATCTAAAATATTCTTTGAATACCCATTTAATGCTTTCAACGATTTTAAAAATGATTTACTTCATTCAAATATTATCTTTGACCTTCGAATATTATGTAAATTATCTCCGAGTCTTATTATTAATATTATTTTATCAAGGAAGGTTCTCAAAAATTCTATTCTTCATTCTAATCTATCTTTCAACTTATAAGGGAACCTTACTTGAGAAATGTTATTTATCTTGTTGACTTCCCGGTCATAAATCTTTTAAAACTATTCCTTGTACTCGCAACTTGGTTGCTATTCATCGATTGAATCTTTTAGTACTTCCTCATCATTCGAGAGGTAAGAGTGTTGGGACAAGTTTATATCCATTAACAAGCACCAGCTTGAGAAATATTGGTGAATCTTCTTTTCCAATTAGATACGACTACTTTGTGAAGTCCTATCAACGAGTATTACACTTGGGGAAAGGAGGATGAATTTTACGATTCAGAGTCATGGATTTATTCGAACTAGGAGTCATGTGTAAGAAGCCGAGTCGTGCGGTCCATCACAAGGCCCAACTGTTGGCCAGGGAGTTATTAAAAAGGGCGGTAGACAAGTAAATCCGTCAGTTCTTCCTTCTACCGGTAGTAAACTATATTGGGATGTACCACCTACGACTGATCATCGGAGGATGGGACAGCTGGCGTGTGATAACTCCAGTATTAGTTCATCTCCCAAATTAGGAATTTCCATAACACGTATCGAAGAGACATCTTTCAGGTTGGCAGGAGTTTGAAAAAATGTTCAAAACTGGGATTGCAAAATTTTCCTGCAATTCCCTTCTTTTATGACATATGATGATGTCTTGCTTTTACCTTGCACAGCAGATATTTCTACAGAATATATGTTTTGAGTTACCTTGTAACTTTATCGTTTATATTATATTGGCACGATGTTCGTTAATGCATGGCATATGGTTTCAAAAATACTTTTGAACTATTGTATATATTATTGTTCAGTATACGTTATTGTTGGTGGGCTATTGCTCACCCTTGCTTTATTTTATTATATAAGAACAACAGCTAGAGAAGATAGCCGTCCAAGGAACACTTGGGGCAAGAACGTGGGAGCCGTCAGAGAGTTACCCGCTGATGTAGCTACCATTGATGAGGAGGAAGCTATTGGTAGGCTAGTTTTCCGCTTTTAAGCATCGGATATATTTATCCATATAACTTATGTAAATGGATGGCAAAGAGTATGTAAGTTAAATTCTTTTGGGTTATAATAACTCAAACTCGTGATTAATAACATTTGATAGTTACTTTGATTTCATCTCTGGGACTATAACTGGTGTGTTTTTATGTTGTTATTTTGGGCCACAAGGTTGTAATTTAAGTTATGTTGGTTTTGTGGATGGTAATTGAGTCCGTAACGACCGGATCCCCGACCTCAGATCTGGGGGTGTTACAATTAATTCCAGCCATCTTCTTTTTCTCATGTTTAACTCCTTCTGGGTGAATATATACTTCAGACTCTTATGATCCGTGAAAATCTCACACTTCTCTCCATACAGATAATGTCTCCAAATCTTCAACGCAAACACAATTGCAGCTAACTCCAAATCGTGTGTCGGATACTTTTGCTCGTGTGGTTTAAGTTGTCTAGAAGCATACGCGATTACATTTCAATGTTGCATCAAAACACATCTCAATCCTTTATGGGGAAGCATCCCTGTAGAAAACAAGATTCCCTTGATCATCTGGCAATAATAACACTGGGTCTAAAACTAATCTTTTCTTCAATTCTTGAAAACTTTCTTCACATTTCCCATTCCAAACAAAGTTCTCATTCTTTCGGATCAACTTGGTTAGTGGTGTAGCTATCTTCGAGAAATCTTGTATAAATCTTCGGCAATACCCAGCTAATCCTAGAAAACTCCTCACTTCCGCAAAAATCTTCGTTGGATCCACTCTGATTCCTTCTCGACTGATAACATGTCCTAAAAGTTACTTCTTCCAACCAAAATTCACATTTTGAAAACTTTGCATATAATCTTTCTTTTCTCAGGGTTTTTAATGCGATCCTCAGGTGCTCGACATGTTCTTCCGGGGACCTTGAGTATATCAAGATGTCATCAATAAATACAATCACAACTTATCAAGATATCTCTTGAAGATACGATTCATTAAATCCATAAACACAGTTGGCGCATTCGTCAATCCAAAAGCCTTCATTAGAAACTTATAATGTCCATATCTCATGCGAAAAGCAGTCTTTGGAATATCATCGGGCTTAATCTTTAACTAATGGTATCAAGATCTCAAATCAATCTTAGAAAAGTAAGCAGCGCCATTAAGTTGGTCAAACAAATCATTTATCCTTGGCAATGGATACTTGTTCTTGATAGTTAACTTGTTAAGCCCTCTACAGTTAATACACAACCTCATGCTTCCATCCTTTATAATGACCTAGAATTTTTCGCGATTTTATAAGTGCTTATTCAATTTTTAAAGGTGAATTATGTGATGTGAAAATTTTTATGAAGACAAGATATATGTTGTTGAGTATTGAATATACCAAAGAGAATACAGAGGGGGGGTGAATGGATTCTCGACTTTTCTTTTGAATCTGCTTAGTCGTGTATGTGTTTTGTGCTCAAACAAATATGAGTGCCGAAATATAAGACACAACAACACAATACTCGATTTAACCTAATGTTTTATTAGATCAAAATGTTGGTACAACCTGAGAACACAATTTCATATTCTCAGCTTCTTTCTCAGAGAGATATTACTTGTAAAAACTACTGATCACTCTGTTTGATGCTTGCTAAAGAAGTAGGGTTGTTCACTTATGTCATGTGAACAACTTGCTTACAACAAATAAAGTAGCAAACAAATTTGCTTTCTAATGTGTCTATCCTATTTGAGTAAACATCCAAACTGCTACAGATTTGACTTCTTAGAACTTTGTTCAGATCCACTTCTTTAGCTCTTTGTCTCTTGTACTATCTCTCCAAGTTCTTTATAGGCTTTCCAACGTGCTTTACAGTATGTGGTCCATAAAGCGTCTTGGCTTGTTACAGGTTTCTGACTTGTACAATTCATTAGTATTTTGTCTCCAAGATTGCAGTCGAGAAGTAACTCTGTTGGTGATTCGAGAACTAGAATTGGCTTAATCGATAACTCTGAGTTCTCGAATACTGTTGAGCTGACATATCGAATCTCTTCTCGAATAAGTATTTTCTCCAGGAATCCTTGAGATATCGAATAGTGCATTTTACTTATCGAATCCCTGAGATATCGAATAGCTTCCCGAGTCATTGAGATATCGAATGGAACATTGACTTGTTGACTCCTAGAGAACTCGAATGATACTTTGACTTGTTGACTTCTTGAGTTCTCGAATGGAGTAGTCGACATGTCGAATCTCTGAGATATCGAATGAGATATCGAACAGTACTGTTAGAGATATTGAACAGTGTCTCTTGAGATATCAAATCCCTGACTTCTCGAAAGCTAGACTTCTCGAATATGACAACATACTTCTCGAATTGGTACTTAGGTGAATCTTCATTCTCTAAATTCCAACTTTGTTTATTTTGACAGTCTTGGTCTTCAAGCTTGAGGCATGATCCTTGGAACTTCTTTCAAGCATTATTCTCTAACTTTAATTACAGTTACACAGGTAGAATTTGATGCCTGTTATAAGTACTACAACAAGTAGAAACTCTACAACTAGAGGTTCCCTCAATTATGAGGTCATGTAGGTAATGCAAAGCATTACAGACAATTAGGCTTGTTATTAGATGTATACAAGCATGCCTTTGTGACTAACAATCTCTCCCAAATTGTGAGTAAGACCATTAGTCATAATTTCATGTCTGATAACAAGCCTAACATACATAAAGATAAAACTTGAAAAGTACACGTATGTAATTTGATTGAAAATACAAAGAGGCATCCTTACAAGTTATGAAGAATTACTAGCCATATCCTTTTGGATTCATCTATTGAGCTTTGGCTTGCAGATTCTCATTTTTCTTCAGCTTCTTTAGCTTTCTTCTTTGCATTTTCTTCCATATCAAGAACAATGTCTTCTATAGCAGTGAGTTCCTCAATTAGAGGAAAGCCTGATAGATCTTTAAGAACTTCATTCAGCTGTTTCTCAGAGTAAGAACTGATGTAGTCCATTCTAATCTTCACAGTTCTTCCATATTTCTTGTATTCAATAATGTAAGGATTATACTTGACTCTACACAGACCCATGGCTCTTAACTCATCAGCCTTAGCTTCCATAGCAACAAACTCGTCCTCTCTTTTCTTTAACAGCTCCTCACTTTTCTTTTTCTCTTCTGCCTGGTGATCTCTTTTCATCTTAACAAAGTCAATCAACTCCAGCTTCCATACTCTTTCCACTCTATCTTTAGAATCCAACATAGCAATAATCCTTTCTATATCATCTAGCTTGCCCCAATGCTGACATGTCCCTTGCTTGAATTTCTTTTATCTTCCATCAGTATATTTAATTTCAAGGCAGTCATCAATGGCAACATAATAGATTCTTTGAGCCCATAGGAAATGTAGGTGGTCTTCATCAAAGTCTTCATCTAGTGGTTGGAGTTTTAATCCTGGAATGATAGTTAGGGCCATTGATTTAGATGGTTTTACTCTTCTTGCAGCTTGTTTGAATTTGATCTTTTTCACTTGGTTGCTTGGCAGAAACTTGTGACCTTTGCTAGTAGACCATTTTAGTACACCATTAGCAGTTTGGTTTTGGAAACATACAGATGGTTTCTTGAGTTGAATATCCTTCTCTTCTTGAGGTGGCAAAACAGTTTCAGAATCCATAGATATAGATTTTGATAGGTCACTACTAACTGTATTCACCCTAGACTTAGAGTCTTGTGTTATGGTGAGGTTACAGTTAGCAATGCTTAAGGCTTGCTGTTTTCCACTTTTCCTCTCATAGACTTTGCCTTGGTCAACATCTCCTTTCTTATCCTTACTATCTTTCTTCTTCTTGTCCTCATCACCCTTATCACTCCTGTGATGTCTTCTTCTCCCATCACTTTTGTCTTCATCTTCATCATCCTTATTTCTCCTTCCTTTGGCTATTTCTAGAATCTCACATGTGGCAATGAAGGTTCTGAGAATGTGCAATGCCTCTACTTCTTCACCAGTTCTTATCCCATTCTTCTTTTGTAATTGATCAATAATGGCAATGATAAGTATGTGATTCTGGAGAGTGAGATCCTTGGAAATGACCAGCTATTTGGTATCCTCAATCTTTGTGCCAGACTGATAGATAATTGTTCTTGGATAAGTGCAAACTTCAGGCAACCTAGCTTGTTGACCATTCCTCAGATCAGCATATGGACTCTTGTTGTTCTCTCCCTTCTTCTCTATCAACCCCAGGATAGCATCAATCTCTGTGAATTTTAGAGCCTTCAAGGTGTCATAAGATAGATGCCATATTTTACCACTGGTCACCATCATAATCTCCTTGAGATAGATTTGATTTAGCTTCCTTGGAATCACTGTCAGAAATTTGATTTGTTCTCTCAGACTCCTTCTGTACTCCAATGTATCCCCTCCAACCTTTGCTTGTGAGATTTGCAGAAACTTTAAGAAGGTAGCATCATGATAAGTTTCTGAATTTGCTACTTCTATCAGCTTGGCCTCAGTAACTACATCCACTTCAACTGGTTGATCTTCTTCATTTCTGGAGGTTTTAGCTTGCTCAGTTGGCATAGATCCTGCAACCACTATAGAGGTGATGGTTTGTTTTTGGCCACTTGGGGTAGTGATGTGTACAAGGGGTAGAGTGACAGTTGGTAGAGAAGGTAGAGGTGCATTGACTTTGGCTTTGCCCTTGCCTTGAACATGAGAGGTTGTAAGTTTTGAGATTTTTGGTTGGCCACCCTCAGTTATGATTATGCCTTTCTCCTTAGGCTTCTCTCCCTTAGTCTGCTGCTCCCCCTTAGGCTTTGATGTCCTTAAGTTCCTCTTCTCCCCCTTAGGCTTGTTGTCAGGCACAGAGGCTTTGGTAGAGACCCTTGGGTTGGAAGAGGTGGGATTAACAGATTCATCAGGTAGATGGAGCCTCATATGCTTCATCATAGTAGACAGCATCAGTTGTTGATGCAGAAGAACATCAGCTGTTGTGGTGGCCTGAGTGTTCAACTGTTCAGTAAGTGTTGCAACTGTGTCTGTAAGATGAGCATTGGATTGCTTGAGTAAGGTCACTTCTTTTTCCAGAGCATCCACCTTGTTAAATAACTTAGTAGATTTAAATCCAGATAGGGATTGTTCCTTGAGCCTTAGTACCTCAAATTTGGTCATTTTATGAACAGGGACTTCAGTCACCAGGTTATCTCCATATTGATTTGCAAAAAGAGTCCTTAGCATGGCATTTTCATCAATTTTTTGATTTGTCAGTTTCTCCATTTGAGTAGCCATATTCTTGATAGCACTTTGAGCTAAGACCAATCCATTGTCCATCTTGGTGCAGGTAGCCTTGCATTCTTGAATGGTCATGATAACAGAGTTGAGTGAAGGGAACTTGGAGTCAAAATCTCTCTTAATTTCATTTACTTCCTTGATTGTGGCTGCACATATCTCATTAATTTCAGTTTTAAGGCCCTTGCCTAGATAGTTAACAGCCTTCAGAGTTCCCTTGTAGGTATCATTCACAGCTTCATACCCTTCACTAGGGGTTAAAGATTTGGTATTTGACCCTAATGAAGTGATGTACTCTTCTCTGAGAAATTGAAGACCTTCTGAGAGAGCAATGTCATAATAACCTTGCAGCCAAGCATCCACATTACCATCTCTTTCAGCCTCATCTACTATTTTCTACTTTTGACTCTCCACATCTTCTTTATAACAGAGCAAGATGGCTTCATACTGTGGATTGGGCAAGTTGGAAGTGACAAGGTGTTAAGCAATTTTTACAAACTTAGGAATCTTATCCACAACTAAGCTTTGAAGTGCTTCAACCGTCAATTGTGGTGGGGCAGATCCTGATCCTGAAGCATTGTCATGTTGTACAGGCTTCAGCCATTGTGACAGAAAGTCAGAGCTAGAGCTAGGCAAGCTAGACTCCTCAGTTACGGATTCAACTTCTGCAACCGGATGGATTGACTCTAATACTGTTGTCTCCACAGGTGTGGGATGAGTTACAACAGTAGTTGACAAAATCACAAAGTCTCTAGTGAAAACTAGTGAATCCTCTGTGTTTGTGATGGTGTCATTAGGATATGCCCCAGCTTGCATTCCTTCACCATCTAAGTGTGGTTCCTGGGTGGTGAATAAAGTGTCATGCATTAAGTCACTTGAGTCCATTGGCTCACCAAGAGAAGAGAATTATTGGTGACCAATGCCTTGCTCCTCAATTACTTGAGTTGCAGGCTCCAAAGAAATATCATTGTAAGATTCTGAAAGAAGAGTGTCTTGTAGATTGGATTTTGGCAACTCCCCTGAGAAATAGAGGGAGTTTCAAGTGTGATGTGCTTTCCACTCAGTGTTGTGCCAGCCTTATCACTCCCAGGTGCTGACTCATTACAAGGTAGTGCATTGGGGAGGATGCTTGATTCTATAGATGCACCCTGTTGAGAGGGTACATCTAGTGAACTGTTTGTCCCTGATTTTACAACTTCAGCCATTTGTGTGACTGAAGAGGTGGTTTTAGATTTCTTCTTCTTTGGCCTTAGTAAGGGTGACTCAGGTTCCTACTTTCTAAACCTAATTCTACAGCCAGTGCTGCTTCAGTTAAGATATTCAATGGTTCAGAAACAATCTGTTTTTTCTTCTTTTTCTCCTTTTTACTAACACCACCCTGTTGAGGGGATGATGCAGGTGGCTCTGTGTTTGATATAGTGTTTGGTTGAGGGGATTGGTTAGCAGGCCCTGGGTTAGCATTTGTTCTACTTGATTGGGCTGTACTAACTCAGACTTAGAGGCAAATGTTGGCATGTTGTGGGGGTAAGACTCAAATAACCTCTGCATATGAGGGGTTATTACAAGCCTAACATCCACATCATTCCTAGTCTCCAAGTTACCAAAAATGAGTTTGGTCATGGATTTCTGATAGCCTATTCTATTTTTATTTATCCCATGAAATTCAACCAATTTATTATCTAAAAAATTAAGAGAAGATTGAATAAAACGAGGGAAGAAAATTTCAGTACATCTCTTGGTTGAGTTCTTACCAAGTCTCCCATATAGCTCCTGCATAATTAGATTACCCACATTGATTTTCCTATCATATACCAGGGAGTATGCAATTTGCTGTGCAGGTGCACTGGTTTGATCAAAACTCGACTTTCTAGCAGTGAACACCTAGAGCAGTGTGGCGAACACAAAACTCCATTCCTTTCTAAGACACTTCCGGTTCATTTTTCCAATCTTGATTGTATAAGCATATCTGATAAAGTCGAAGAATGTAATCAAATCATCATCAGATACCAGAGGATGATACAGGTCCTGATGAAGTCCTAGTGCTTGATTCATATCCTCTGTAGTGATAGTAACCTCTTTCTCTTGTATTTTGCAGTAGATGATATAAGATGTTCTCCAAAACTGTTCTAGGAGATCTAGGTACAGAGTTGGGTTGGCTGAGAGTGCATCCTTGATGTATGACTCAGACATCCAGCGAACGAAGCACTTGAAATTAGCATTGGGAGCTTCCACATCACTAGTAATAGCAATGAATTTGGTGTGGGTAGGAATTGTGAGTTGGGTATTTGCCATTGTTACATAGAGAGACGAGAAAAGAGAATGAAGGTTTAAGAAGAAATTTAGCTTTTGAAGTTAGGGTATTCAGAGGTTTTGGAACTTTAGATGCTTGAGAAATCGAATGAAATGAAACGAATAGATGTAAAACTGTATAAGTATGAAGTACTTGAATTGTCGATTAGATATATGTTTTGTATCGACAAGTCAGTCATTCGAGAAGTAGAGGTCAACTATTCGATAAGTCAAGAGAGGCTTAATCGATATCTCAAGCAGTTTGTAACTCACAGCTGGCTATTATCTAACTTAGAAATAATTCCAAATTAAATAAAATATGTTTTTATGAGTGATTTAAAATTCTGAATAAAATCCAAAAATGGTTAAGATTCAGTGAAAATTCAGCCTTTGCAAATGATTCGACAACTCAAATGTTCTATTCGAGAACTCAGTCATTAGAGAACTCAAATGTCCTATTCGAGAAGTCAAGCAAGTCTCTGTTCGATTTCTCCAAAATGCACTATTCGAGAACTCAAGAGTGTTCCAAATAGACTTGTTAGAGAAGTCGACCATAGACATGAAAGTCATTAGAGAGGTCTGACTTATCGAGCTACATTTTCCACTCATAAAAGTTAATTTTCACTATCTTTTCAAAATTCACCAGAATTATTCAATGAAGAATATTCTAACAAATTAAATAGTGATAATCTTAAAATTTCATAGAAATTTCAAGCTAATTCGAATATGATTTTCAACATATGTAACAGATTTGAAATATTTATAAATCATATTTCAGCCAACACTTACTTAAAAAATATAGAGAATTTAGATAAAGTAAGTGTTTACTGCTGCAACAATCTAGTTGATATTTTCACTTAGCCAGATTCTGAAGAATTCAGCATTCCAATCTCACTAACCAACCTTGTGAAGGTGGCTTCATCCAATGGCTTAGTGAGTATATCAGCTAACTGTTTATCTATAGGGACATAATGCAACTCAATGGTTTCATTAGTTGCATGCTCCCTAATGAAATGATATCTGATGTCAATGTGCTTTGTCATAGAATGATTGACAGGATTGGCAACTATAGAGATTGCACTTGTGTTGTCACACATGATTGGAATTCTTTCCAACCCTGTGTCCTTAGGATACCATAAACCCAAGTTTGGAGTGCCCTTCAGATATCTAAAGATCCTTTTTATAGTAATCAAATGTGACTCTTTTGGATTTGATTGAAACCTTGCACACAGACATGTAGCAAACATGATGTCTGACCTACTTGCAATGAGATAGAGTTGAGAACCAACCATGCCTCTTTAGACTGAGATATCTACTCTCTTACCTTTGACATCTTCATCCAATTTGGTGGTAGTGGCCATGGGTGTCTTTGCAGGTGAGCAGTCTTCTAAGTCAAACTTCTTTAATAAATCCTTGATGTACTTGGTTTGACTGATGAAGATACCATCCTTCCTCTGACTAACTTGCAATCCAAGAAAGAATGTTAACTCTCACATCATACTCATCTCATATCTACTTTGCATGAGCTTAGAGAATTTCTCACACAGCTTCTCATTTGTAGAGCCAAATATGATATCATCCACATAGATCTGAACAAGGATAATATCATTACCATACTTCTCGTAAAACAGTGTCTTGTCCAATGTACCTCTAGTGAATTGATTTTCAAGAAGAAATTGTGATAAAGTGTCATACCATGCCCTTGGAGCCTGCTTAAGTCCATACAATGCCTTAAGCAATCTATAGACAAATTCTGGGAAATGTGGATCCTCAAAGCCAGGTGGTTGTTGCACATAAACTTTTTCTTCTAACTCCCCATTCAGAAATGCACTCTTGACATCCATCTGATAGACTTTAAAGTTTGAATGAGCAGCAAATGCCAAGAAGATTCTGATGTCTTCCAATCTAGCAACAGGAGCAAATGTCTCATCATAGTCAATGCCTTCCTGTTGAGAGTATCCTTTTGCAACCAACCTTGCTTTGTTTCTTACTATTACACCATCTTCATCCATCTTATTCTTCAGAACCCATTTTGTTCCAACAATGGTTCTGTTCTTTGGTGCAGGCACAAGTTCCCATACTTTGTTTCTTTCAAATTGATTCAGCTCCTCTTGCATAGCAATAATCCAATCTGGATCCAACAGTGCATCATCAAGTTTCTTAGGCTCAATCTGAGATAGAAAGCACCCATAGAGACACTCATTTTGAGTTGCTCTCCTAGTTCTCACTCATGCATTTGGATCTCCAATAATTTGCTCTGCAGTGTGTGACCTATCCCATTTCCTTGAGTGCTCAGTTTGATTTCTCAACCTTGATGTTGCTTCATCATCCAAGTCATGATCATTTTCATTTCATCCCCCTATGAAGTTGCTACTATTCACAGATGTGTCTTGGATGCTAGTCTCTTCACTGTTGATTGGATCATATTCTTCTCTTGCTTCATTATTCACTTGAGTTTGTTGAACTAGAGTTTCAACTTCAGTTTCAATCTCTTCATCAGAATCATCTAGATTTTCAAACTTTAATGGATCTCTATCTTCATCATTGGCTTCTACTAATCCAGGTAGTTTGCCGTCATCAAATGTCACATCTGTGTTTTCCATAACTTTTTTTTGACTGATGACATAAACTTTGTATGCAATTCTCTCCATAGAATAGCCAAGAAAAATTTCTTCAAATGCCTTTGCATCAAACTTCCCAACATATTCTGAATTGTCTTTCAACACAAAGCATTTGCTTCCAAAAGTATGAACATACTTTAGAGTAGGCTTCTTTCCAGTCATCAAATTGTAAGGTGTCTTTCCAATGTTTTTGTTGATGAGGGTTCTGTTCTCGATATAGCATGCAGTGCTCACAGCCTCAGCCCAAAAGCATGTAGGCATCTTTGCATCAAGCAACATTGTTCTAGCAGCCTCAATTAGAGTTCTATTCTTTCTCTCAACTACTCCATTTTGTTGTGGAGTCCTTGGAGCTGAGAATTGTTGAGAAATGCCATTCTCTTTGCAAAATGCTTCAAGTACGGCATTTCTGAACTCTGTTCCATTATCACTTCTCAATGCAATCACACTTGCATTGTTGGCTTTTGCTTCCTTATCAACTTTCTTTATGTGCTAATGATTACTTGTGGAGCCTCATCTTTTGATGCTAGAAATTCCACCCCTGTATATCTTGTGTAGTCATCAACCATCACTAGGGCATACTTCTTTCTTAAGAGTGACATAATATTGACAGGCCCAAACAAATCCATATGAATTAATTGCAGGGGCTTGGTGATTGATGTCATTGTCTTTGACTTGTGACTTGACTTTTTCATCTTTCCTTTTTGGCAAGCCTCACACACTCCTTCTTGACAGAATTCAAGTGTGGGCATGCCTCTCACTAACTCTCTTTTGACTAGAGAATTAATGGCCTTGAAGTTCAGGTGTGATAACTTCTTGTGACATAGCCAAAAATCTTCATTTGATGCTTTTGAGTAGAAGCAACAAACTTTGTCCTTGTTTGCAGAGTCCATATTGGCTACAAACAGGCTCCCTTTCCTTACTCCAGATAGAGCAAAATCACCAGTCTTCTTGTGGGTGATAAAGCATTCATCTTTGTCAAAATTTAACTTGAATCCTCTATCAGTAAACTGACCAACACTTCGCAGATTATGCTTGAGACCCTTGACTAGTGCTACATCTTCAATGATGACATTACCAACTTTTAACTTGCCATATCCCAATGTGTTACCCATGCTGTCATCTTCAAAAGCAACCATTGGGCCAGCCTTCTCCTCATATTGTGATAGCAGGGCCATATCACCAGTCATGTGATTTGAGCATCCACTGTCCAAAATCCACATGACCTTCTTTTCACTTTCTTTGCCCTGCAAGCACAAAGGTATTACTTTTTCTTTGGTACCCAAACAAGTTTGGGTCCACTTGGCTTAGAAACAGATTTATCAAAAATAGCATGCTTATCAACTTTCTTAGGACTAGTCTTCTTGTCATTGTTAGAAGTCTTAGAATCTGAATTCTTAGACTTAGGTGATAGAGGTACCTTCCTAACTCTAGGAGGACTTGAAGACTCTGGCCTTGTGTATTGTATGTGAATGTTGTGACTGATGCAACCATCAATGAATTGTCTTCTCAAATTAAAACAACTAGTCATAACATTCATGTTGCATGGCATACAGTCAAGCTTATCACAGAAAGGTGAATCTCTATGTCTTAAAGGCATAGAGCAATCATAGAAAGGCTTAGCTACACTACCAGTTGGTTTCTTGCATGTATGAGTTAAGTGATTATTGCTAAAACAGTTTTGACAAACTTTCCTAGGGGCATTTGGCACATAAGCATAATTATTATTCTTGTTTATCCCTAGCTTGCCATTACTGTTTTGTTTCTTATTAGCCACTTTCTTCTCAGATTCATTTTTCCCAGCTAAAACAAACTTCAAAAACTTCTCAGGTCTAGGTCTACCTCCTACTGGCTTCTTGGCTTTTGCCTTGACACTCTCACTCTTAGAGGATGCTGGTTGTTCACTAGACTGTGCCTCATCCTCATCATTCAACATTTGCTTAATGAGTAAGGCATCCTCATCAATTTCAAATGTTGGTTCTTTAAAAATTAGAGACTCAGTCTTTTTCAAAATGTGAGGCACTTCATCCTGAACAACTATGTCATCTTCAATGACAGCATAGCCTTTCCTCTATTTTCCCTAAGAGCCTTCTCAACCTGACTAGCACATAGAACCTTATTCTGTAGATATTCAACTTCTTTCTTAAGGTTATCTACTTGCATAGCAGTTAGCTCAAGTTCCTTATTCTTCTTGTTTAACAATTCATTCTTAGCAGACAGTTTGGAAATCTCTTCATTAGCAACAGTCATACTAGTATGAATATTAAACATTTCAATAGATAGTTGTTCAACCATGCATTTATATTCAGAAACAAAAATATATATGGTAGTGAGAGATGGTACCTGAGAGTCAGATAGAGATTGTTCATCCTTGGAATCAGCCATCAAGGCATAGTTGTAGAATTCTTGCTCCTCTCCATCACTATCAGAGTCATCCCAACACTTCCCTTCAGTTATGTAGGCCTTGCCTTGTGTTTGCTTTTTCAGAAGGGCCTCATACTTAGCTTCAAGCTCTAGAAACTCCTTATCCTTCTTTTTAGGCTTCTTGTATTCACTGGCAAAATGCCCTAGGTCATTGCATCTATAACACCTTACAGATGACCTATCCACATGGCTGGTTTTGAATTTATTCTTGTTTTCTTTCACATGTGCCTTGCTCTTGTTGAATGAATGGTTTTGGGGTCTAGGTTTGAAGAGTTGGTTCCTCTTGAATCTGATGTTTGGAAACTTTCTGGCCATGAAATCATATGAAGTGTTTTCTATGCCATCTAGCTCTTCAAGAGTATAGAACTCTTCTTCTTCCTTCTCCTCAACAGGTTCAGTCACTTCACCTTCATTTTCTTCATCATCTACTATCTCTTCTATCCTCAGCTGACTTGTAGATGCTTCTAGGTCTTGAACAGATTTGCTAACAATCAAGGCACATGATATGTTTATCATTCTGCCTTGGTTGGCTTGGATAGCCCTCTTCTGAAGCAACTCAAGCTCATGAGTCTTTAAAACCCCATAGGGCACATCATACGTGACTTTGTTCAAATCTCTTTCTCTTCGAGAAATGACCCTTTGCTCTAGATGGTTTGGTGAAGACAATAGAAACTTCATGTTCAACTCCTTGGTGCTGTAAACCTTCCCATTCATCTGTAGCTCAGTCACCAGCTTGTGAAACATTTCAAACATGTCAGTAATACTTTCCTTGGTCTGAGCTATGAAAGCTTCATACTGTGTGACCAGTATTTGTTTCTTGTTTTCTCTAACCTCCTCTGTTCCTTCAGATAACACCTCAATATGATCCCACATCTCCTTTGCTATTTTGCAAGAGGCTATGTTAGCAAACATTTACAGTTCCATAGAATCTATGATTAATAACATGAGATGACTGTCGAGCGCAACCATCTCCTTTTCTGTCTCTGTCCATTTGGATGGTTCTTTAGCCACATAGGATCTTAGAATGGTTACAGTTCCAATAGTCTTTTGAGGAATCTCCTGTTGTGGAACAAAGGGACCATTCTTGAGTATCTAAGGATATAGAGGGTTGGCAGCTTTGATGAACAACATCATTTTAATCTTCCAGAGGTTGTAATTCTCTTTGTCAAACTCAAGGACCTTCACTGTTCCTGTAGTCTTTGGTGTATTCATGATCTTTTTCTGTTTTTTTAAATAAATAGCCTACTCTGATACCACTTGTTGAGTATTGAATGTACCAAAGAGAATACGGGGGGGGGGTGAATGGATTCTCGACTTTTCTTTTGAATCTGCTTAGTCATATATGTGTTTTATGCTCAAACAAATATGAGTGCGGAAATATAAGACACAACAACACAATACTCACTTTAATCTAAGGTTTTATTAGATCAAAATGTTGCTACAACCTGAGAACACAATTTCGTATTCTCAGCTTCTTTCTCAGAGAGATATTACTTGTAAAAACTACTGATCACTCTGTTTGATGCTTGCTAAAGAAGTAGGGTTGTTCACTTATATCATGTGAACAACTTGCTTACAACAAATAAGGTAGAAAAACAAATTTGCTTTCTAATGTGTCTATCCTGTTTGAGTAAACATCCAAACTGCTACAGATTTGACTTCTTAGAACTCTGTTTAGATCCACTTCTTTAGCTCTTTGTCTCTTGTACTATCTCTCCAAGCTTTTTTGTAGGCTTTCCAACGTGCTTTATAGTATGTGGTCCATAAAGCGTCTTGGCTTGTTGCAGGTTTCTGACTTGTATAATTCTTCAGTATTTTGTCTCCAAGATTGCAGTCGAGAAGTAACTCTGTTGGTGATTCGAGAACTAGAATTGGCTTAATCGATAACTCTGAGTTCTCGAATACTGTTGAGCTGACATATCGAATCACTTCTCGAATCAGTCTTTTCTCCAGGAATCCTTGAGATATCGAATAGAGCATTTTACTTATCGAATCCCTGAGATATCGAATAGCTTCCTGAGTCATTGAGATATCGAATGGAACATTGACTTGTTGACTCTTAGAGAACTCGAATGATACTTTGACTTGTTGACTTCTTGAGTTTTCGAATGGAGTAGTCCACATGTCGAATCTCTGAGATATCGAATGAGATATCGAACAGTGTCTCTTGAGATATCGAATCCCTGACTTCTCGAAAGCTAGACTTCTCGAATATGACAACATACTTCTCGAATTGGTACTTAGGCAAATCTTCATTCTCCAAATTCCAACTTTGTTTATTTTGACAGTCTTAGTCTTCAAGCTTGAGGCATGATCCTAGGAACTTCTTTCAAGCATTATTCTCTGACTTTAATTATAGTTACACAGGTAGAATTTGATGCCTGTTATAAGTACTACAACAAGTAGAAACTCTACAACTAGAGGTTCCCTCAGTTAAGAGGTCATGTACGTAATGCAAAGCATTACAGATAATTAGGCTTGTTATTAGATGTATACAGGCATGCCTCTGTGACTAACATATGTGAAATCATGTTTATGTGATTATGTGATGATTGGTATGTGTCGTATATGTTCGTGGAATTTTATTTGTATTTTTAGAGCATTAAAAGCATTTTTAAAGTGCATTTTAAATATTCCAAACATCATATAAAATCATTGGAGACGTTTTAAATCATTAAATCTTTTGCATTACTATCTTTGTGACATGATTGAGTTTATAAAAATGGCGAGAGTATTTATTTGTAGGTGTAAGTATTTTAAAATGATTTAAAAAATCTTTATTTCGTTTAAAGGTCTTTTACTTGTAAAATTCATATAAAATTCATTTTTGATCCCAAAATTATTTTAAAAATATGGGGATGTTTATAAATTCTTAATTATATTTTAAAATTTTAAAACTTATTTTCCCCTTACTTTCCTATTTTATTTCGTTTTTAAATGATTAAAAACTGAATTTGTGGAATTTCAGCATTACTAAATTACGAAAATACCCTTGGCTCTATTATTAGCCAACGCCACCAGCCTCTCCTTCATTTCTTATCAGTTTATTCAATTACAACCTCAATCTCTTTTCTCTCTCTGATTTCTTGAATCCAAAACCTTCAAATCACCGTAAATTCCCTTCTTTAATCTTGTTATCATCTAAAATTAGTGAGTTAGATGATTTTGTTAAAAGTTCTTGAAGTTATTATTTATATATTGTATGTATAGGTTTGGGGTTTTGATATACAAGGATTTGGGAGCCTCGATTTTGATATTGGAGGCTTGTATCATGTTTATGAAGTGGTAAAACGAAGCTTAAAGGTGGTTTGGAGGCTGTTCTCGGAGTTTTGACAAAACCCCACCGGCGGCCATGTCTTTTTCCGACAAGGGCTGGTCAGTGGTGGTGGTGGTCTGTTGGTTTGACAGCTTGTACATGTGATTTAGAGTAGATATATGTGGTTAAACTGAATTGCATGCAAGGGTTTTCATGTTTTTGCTTTTTATTCGAATTATTATATATATATATATACATGAATTTTAAGAATTGTTAAGTGCTAGTTGATATGTTTTGAAGATTGTTAGTTCATGATTATTAAGGTACTGATTTGCATGTGAGTTATGTGGATTTGTAGTTGATTTTCGAATTTATATAGTAAGGAAATTGATTAAAATTAGTGTTATATAAATGATTGTTATGGAATTCTGCATTGCTCTGTTTTGTCTGGTATTTCGTGACTGTTTATCCCCTGTTCTGGATAGTGGATATAGAATGAAAATGTTCTACTTAGTCTATTTTGTCCACACGAAAACCTTGTGGTATTTGAGTTAACGATTAAAAAGTTATGCATATTTTGGTAAATGCCCCGCATAGCAGAATTTTCAGTGTCCGATTTATAGGTTATTTCATTTCGTTTTTGACCTAAGTAAAATATTTTGGAGATAAAATTTTTATGCAAGATTGTGTTGATATTCAGGAAGTTGTATACCAAATTTTGAATTAAAATGATTATTTTCAATTTATTAAACTTATTTGAGTAAAGTGTGCGCAATCGTGTTTTTAGTTCGAATCTTGTTTCTGATTAAGAAGGGTACTAATTTTGACGGAGTTGGATAGTAATTTATGGGTTGTAAGTATGAAAGAGAATTAGTAGTTGATTATGGATTGATTTGGTTATTAATTTGAGTCGGTTATGTTCCGACGGGATAGTCACTTTACAAAGGAAATGCTGCCCGTTTTCCGTTAGATTTATAATTGTAAAATGTATAGTATTATAATAGAAACTACTTGTAAAATGAGTTAACACTACCTGTTAAGTGCTTAAATGATTTATGTGATTAGTATGTTTTATGTGCTTAAGTGAATATTTGGCTATACTAAGTTGTGTTATGTATATAACAAGTATGTGTTATACGTGTTAAGTGATAAAGCGTTATAGGATTCGTTGGGTAGAATAGAGTTAGATGATTAAGGGTAAAAGTATACTGAAGTAGTACCTTATCTGTATATAGGTGCAAGTAGGAGGACGGTAAAAGCCAATTCACGTGTAGATGGAATTTTAGAAGTGAGACGTTATTGAAGTTAACGAGTACATTGATGTAAAGACTGACAACTTGTGGAGGAAAGATAGAAGTGCAGTTGAGTAGAGACCGACGTATAAAAAGTAGAAAACGACGTAAGGTTGAATAACGAATCGATGTGTTGGAAACAGAACTACGCATATTGAGGCAAGTGTTTCTATTCCTCACTTATTGTTCAAGTAAAGTATATCTGCTTCTGTTAATTATCAAATGTTCTTTCAAATCAGTTTGCAAGTAATCAATACCTTGTTGTACCCTTCTATTGAGTTATCCTGTGAATTATCTTTCGACATACATTGCTTGCTATGCACCCTATCATTACCTTTCTTTAAATTGACAGTGAATCTTGATTCTACAACCTATCCTCTGCTTTAAACTTAGACCATTATTATGTTTATCATTTAATGCCCTATGAACCTCATCAGACTTTTAATTTTTAAATACGATTTTATAAAACTTAACGCATGTTTTATAATTTATTGATTTATAACCCTTCTTCTAGTTATAAAACCATGTTTTATTAACTCAAGTACTACTTACTCATGTTTTATTAAGTTCTATTTTACCGAACCTTGTTCTAGTAAACCAAGTTTCACTGAACCTCTATTTTAAAGACTCAGGTTTTTAACAACCCATGTTTTAAATGATCATATCTTGTTAAACTTGGCTTTTAATGAATTTTTTCCTCAACGAACCTAGTTTTAAGAAGCTATATGCTATTCAAGCCTATTTTGAAACTCGTAATTAAACGAACCTTGATTTAGAAAAGTGAGACTTATTTATTATGCCCTATCTAACTACTATTATCTGGATGCAAGACTTTCATCTTTATAAACTGATTTATTACCCTGTTTTAATGTTTTAAAAACTTGACTGCTATCATTATTGATCTTGAATCCTATAACTTGATCAGTTGCCATTAAAATAGTCATGATTTATATCTGTGACCTTTGACCTGAATTTACCTCCTTGATTCCCTGATCAAAGCCTTGATTTCATTTTAGTCTATATCTTATTGCTCCAGACTTGTACCTCTATGCCTTGACATCAGAGAACTTAGTAAAACCCTTTGACTTTTATCATTGCAAATCAAAATTAGTTGTTTTCTTAACATACTTTGAAGTTACTTAGACTGGGCTGATTTGTTATCAGAGAGTCGAAGGTACTTCAAAGTAAAGGTTTTTGGAAAAGATTAAGTATTAAAATGTTTTATGAAGTTAAAAAGGGTTTTGCAAAGTTTAATGTTTTAAAATGAGATTTTTAATAAAATGTTAGGAACTCCGTCTAAATGGTTTCCACGGATTCCTGACGATTGGAGAAACGGGGCGAACTTCCGTCGGTTTGTGTATGTATTAGTGTAGTTCTGGTCTGTCCAGTTCGACACCTTTATAGGCCAATGTGTCGCCTCTTGGGAACCCAAGCTATCCTAATGAGAGGATTAATGTCCAGATGGACTCTATGTCCGGTATGGGGACCTTATGGGCTGATCACCCGTATTGTCTGTTATGAAGTAAAAGCCTCCAATCAGTTTTCTTAAAGTGATGATTATTTTCAATTTACTGTGAAATGAAAATAGTTTACCATTTTAAATGTCAATTGCTTTACACATATTTTAGTATCAACTGTTGCTTTACCTTTCAGTTGATATCCTGTTGTTACTAAACGTTAGTATTATTCTATTGCTTCCAGTTATATCATTCTACCACCTTGGTTGGAAGCCAACTTTATGTTTGTTGTCAGATTTTAGTTTATTTAGAAGTTGTACTTCACTATCCACTTGCTGGGTGTTGTTGGCTCACTCTTGTTTTATTCATCTAACTTTTCAGCTAGACTTAAGAATGGTCTACCTACGTTTATGATTCGAACGAGTGTGGCAAGGCTTTCTATTCAAGTTAGATTTCAGAGTTAGCATGGACACGTAAAGTTTTGGACTGCTCTTCTAATAAGAAGGTATAATAGTTGTTGTGATTTAGATTCTTGTTTCACACTATAACCTGAGATCGATCCTTGTTGAGGGGTCACCTATATGATTAAGTTATACTTAATTGTAGTGGTTGTGGCACCAAATCTGGACCCCGGATTTGGGACGTCACATCTTTTTTCTTGACAAACAACACTTGTGCTTCCTACGGGGACACACTGGCCATATAACTCCCTTATCCAAATGATCTTGTAATTTCATAGCTAACTTCTTCATTTCCCCAACCTTGTCAAAGTAACCGTCTCGATTGCATGAACGTCAAAATTTTTCTTACCCTGCCTTTATCCTTGAAATAAAACTTCCTTATCATTCTCAATTCTTGATCTCACTTGCTTCTTTCTATATCCAATTTATGCATCATAATCAGTCAACCAATCCATATCCTTAATTGCCACATTCATAACTATGTCAAAACTAATATTTTTAGCTCCCGAACGATTTATAGAAAATAGTTCTATTACTCTTATTATAATGCTCTTTGGACTAGTATGATACACTCTCTGGTAAAATGTCTTATATTCCCGTGCTTTTAGCCTACAACCCTAAACTTCTGATTCTAATTCTTATAACATAGCATTTTCTCTAATTACACTTGTAACTTTCTATATTTACATTTATACAAATTTCAGTATGCTTCCTCTTGAAAATCTTTTTTTCGACAATGGATCTCTTGTTGTTCTCTGCTAATTCATATCTTGTAGGTGGCTACCTTGCCTTACTATCCCAGTTTTAAATCTTCCAAATCCGACATTCCTTTTTAACTGAATTCCCTGTCTTCTATCAAAGTAATTCTAAAAATTTCTTGATTCTCTGCCTCCTTTTTCTTACCATCTCATTCCATCTTAGTCAAATCTCCTTTATTGCCAATAATCACGACTCTTTAAACTATACTCACATAAATTGTTAACTCCAACCCAGTCACTTTACTCTTTATCCAAAGCTTCACTTCCTGTTGAAATTTCTTAGAAACAAACTGTCTAACCCTGCTCTACTTCTCTCAGGTTATCCTGTTTTGCTTCTAAAATTTACATCCAACAGTTGATCTCAAAACAACCCAAATCTTGTGATATTCCATCTACTATAAATAAAGTAAAACATATAATAACTAGGTGTTATAAATAATCCTTCATCGACAACAACTATCACATACCAAATATCTCCATCATCACTTAATTTTCAATTTTTAACACAATTAGTAATCTCATATCCTTGTTACCTGCTCCTTGTCCTTATTCAGTTCTCAATAATATTAAATGTTGTATATATACATTATATATATATATATATATTGTGAATCCAATAAGCAAACCGACTTAATATTCAATCCCTATTATAATATCATCCTCTCAAACTTGCTCAACCAATTCTCCATTGACGTATATGTAACCTTGACCACTTAGGATGTCGTTGTGTCTACCTTTGCTACTTCCAATCACTGACAACTTTAGGAATCATAAGGGTTTTTAGCAAAATGAATCAATAAAATGAGTAGGTATCAACATGTGTGAATATAGGTTGAGTTTGGTTTTTGTAAAAGAATTTAATCGAGAGATCAATATGATCATTGAACTTTTATCAGGTTGCATTTGTCAATTAGGTCAATCGCCCTAGTACAAAAAGGTGGCCAGCCTTTAGTACTTTCATGACAAACACAATCAGTGGCGTCCCACCAGACTTCTATCACAAAGATAGGATGTCCCTGAATCCACTATATACAGAGGATTGTTCATCCCATTTTGAATACAAAAGATCAAATATTTAGGAAAACTTAGAAAAGGGTTCAAGATTCTCAAAAGCTTATATGAAAAATGTTGGTTCAATAACCCCTGGAAAATAGAGGTACCTCTGAAAGAACATAAATATGTTTAAGTAAATCTGATATATAAAGTTCATCATCAACTGAAATATAACTGACTATCAAATGTGATATGGTACCAATTAAAACAAAAGGAATAGAAAAGAAGATTAAATCTCCTCAAATGATAAACTAAATGAAGTCAATGTCTAGTAATGAATAACTATACTCGTACCTCAAACGGATGTCGATAATCGCGTTTCGCGTCATTCATATAGTCCTTTAGTACATGAGGGTCTCTAGGTGATATCCGTTAACTAGTAAATTCCGGTTGTCCAATTAGCTCGTGCAATTCCGAATTAAATGCCTCGTCCATAGCCGGTCCTTCAGATGAATCGAACTCCTACTCGCGCGATATGTCAAAATACTAAATAAAGTCGCAACACTCATCTTAAATCCTAAGACGAACCTTATCTTAAATTATTCTATCTAACGTCTAGCTTAAATACTTACTCTTAATTGTCCTAACTTGTTTCAGTGACCATAACCTGCTGCTCTGATACTAACCTGTGACGCCCCCAAATTCGGGGACAGGATTTGGTGCCACAAAACTTATACAAAGAAATATAACTTTAAATAAAGCTTAATTACACAAATAACCCCTCAACAAGGATCGATCACAGGTCATGGTATGAAACAAGAATCTAAACTATACAAGCTATTACAACATCTCTTTCTGATTTAGACACAATCCACTACACCATTAAATCTCTAGCGTAGTCCAAAACTGTGTCTACCCATGCTGGCTCCGAAATCTATCTTGAATAGAATGCCTTGCCACACTCGTTTGAATTGTAAGACACAGGTAGACCATTCTTAAGCCTAGCTGAAAGGTTAGATGAATAAAACAAGAGTGAGCCAAAAATGCACAGTAAGTGTATAGTGAAACAACAACTTCTAAATAAACTGTTGTTAAACAGAATCAGTGATAAACTTATCTCAAAAGAGTAAATAAATTTCAGTTTTAAAGCATTTATCATGTAAATCATTTTTAAAATTGATTGGAGTTTTCACACGACAACGGACAGTACGGACACGAAGTCCCTCTGGACATTAATCCTTTCATTAGGATAGCTTGGGTTCCCAATAGGCAACACATTGGCCAATAAAGGTATTGTACTGGTCCCACCAGAACTATAGTACAAATAAAAGAAAAACCGGTTGGACCAGCGTCACCCGATCTCTTACGCCTCTCCAATCTTTATGAATCCATAGAAACCATTTGACGGAGTTCCTAACAGTTGATAAAACTAAACTTTAAAATAGTAAAGCTTAGAAAAGCTTCCAAATCTATAAAGCATTTAAGTATTCAAATCATTATGATGAGCAATGGTGAAAGATTATGGGTAGGAGGATATGTGATATAGATTTGCAATAATGGAAACACAAGGTAAAACATTTAAGTATTCAAAGCACTCAAAAACCTTTACCTTGAGGTACATTAAACTCACTGATAACAGATCAGCCCAGTCTAAGTAGCTTCAAAGTACTTTTAAGAAACAACTCATTTTGGTTTGAAATGATAAAAGTTACAGGGGTATAAACATATGTTCGATTTAGGTGTACAAAGTTGTGGTTTAGGAACTCTGAGTACAAGTTTAAAACATTAAAGCAGGACAACAAATCAACTTAGGGTGATAAAGGTCTTGTATGGATGAACAATGGCTAGATCAGGCATAGCTAAAGGAGTCTTACCTTTTAAATCAAGCTTTATTTGATTACGAGTTTTAAAACAGGATTCAGTAGCATATAATTTCTTTTAACAAAGCTCATTGAGGTAAAGCTCATTAAAATCCAAGTCCAATAAGATATGATTTCTTAAAACATGGTTCGTTAAAACCTGGTTCTTTTAAAACAGATGTTCAGTAAAACTTGGTTCACTAAAACAATGTTCGGTAGGATAAAAGTTAAGAAAACATGAGTAAGTAATACTTGAGTTAATAAAACATGATTTGATAAAATGGAAATAGGGTTATCAATCAACAAATTATAAAACAGGTGTTAAATTTAGAAATCGTATTTAAGACTTGAAAGTCCGATTGGGTTCATAGGGTATAAGGTGATAGATATAATAAGGACTAAGTTTAAAGCAGTGGATAGGTTATGGAATCAAAGTTCACTGTTATTCCAAAGAAAGGTAGTGAGAGGGTGCATAGCAATCAATGTATATCAAAAAGTTCACAAGATAACTCAACGGAATGGTACAAGAAAGTTCAGAAGCAGATACACTTCACTTGAACAATAAGTGAGGAATAGAAACACTTACCTTAATACACATAGTCTTGATTCCAACACATCGATTTGATACTCTTTATACGTTAGTCACTACTTCTTTACACCTCGGTCTCTTCTAGACTACACTTCCATCTTTCTTCTATAACTCGTCAGTCTCAATACCAATACGTTTATCAACTCCGATAAATATCTTCCTTCTCAGAATTCCATTTACTCTCATACTGGCTCTTAACCGGACTCTTATTGGTACCTATATAAAGGTAAAGTACTACTTTAGTATACTTACACCCTTAACCATCTAACTCTATTCTACCCAGCGAATCCTATTACGTCTTACAAACACAACACATATAATACATACTGATCACATTCACAGAATAGTGTACTACAATCAAATAAACCACATAAACACTTAACACGTATTATTAATTCACAATTATAACTTATAACATACATATAACATTAACACACAAGTAGTCCTTATTGAAACACTATAAAAATTATAAAATAATTCTAATAAAAATTGGACAGCACCTCCTTTATAAAATGACCTAACCTGTCGGAATACAACCGACCCAACATCAACATGCAATAAAACATTCAATCCTAAATCTAAATGTTAAATCAACTCACGGTTACTATTCACATCATGTTTCAGAAATCAACGTTCAGTCCTTAACAATAATCCACCTATAATTGTAAAATCTTGACAGCTCAAGATTACAATATCATTTTACACAAATTTTTTAATTAATTTAAACAAGGCAACTTCTGAGAAAACCATACATCTACTTAACTACACATTTAAACTCTTTAATATTTTAAATTAGAATCAATCAACTCAGTATAGAAGAATACATGTTCAAATCGTACTTTTATCAACTAACAATTTATAAACATTAACACAAAATTATTAACAATCCAAACCAATTATAAACTCAAAATATTCACTAAAATACATAAATTCACATGTAGTTCAGAATATACCCGAAATATCACATATGCCCACTCGTAAAATCAAACTTGAAATTAACAACTCAAACCCATTCGAATTTATCACATAATTTGAATATATAATACAAGAAAAATTCCAATAATTCACAAGAACACTGCATACAGAGAATTAATCAAATTTAAAAAATAAAATTGTAATTTCTAGGTCTTAATTTCATCATTGACCACCACCGATTCACCGGAGTTCATCACCGGTGGCGGCAAAGTTTGGGGGTTCCCATTAATTTGGGCTTCCTTCCTCAAACTTCACCAATTTACTTCTAAAGCTTAATACAGTGATATTAACTCATAATAATCATCAGAATCAAAGAATTGTATCACCAACCCAAATCTATACACACGGCATACGTGTATATATATGGACAATTCAATAGGAAAAAGGTAGCCCAACAAACTAGAGGCGAAAAGGAAAATTAAGACCAAACTCACATGAATTGGCCAAGATTTAGGGCTTGCATGTAGGGTTTGAAAAGGCTGAAGAACTCGCACAAGGAAGACCAGAACAGAGCAAAGCTACGGAAAGAAGAAAGAAGAAGAAGAATTGAGCTGCTGGGTTTAATAAGATGCAGGGGTAAAACCGTAATTTAACAAATGCTGAAAAAACCTTTTTAAAATTTGTTTTTTTAATCATTTTAAAGTCGAAATAAATTTGAAAATTAAGGGAAAAATGATTTTTAAAATTCTAAAATAAAATTTAGGAAATTACAGACCTCCCCATATATTTAAAATAAATTTCGAGTCAAAATGAATTTATTACGAATTTTTCAAATAAAAGACCTTTAAATGAAATAAAGCTTTTAAAATCATTTAAAAATACTTGCACACACAATTAAATACTCCAAACAATTTAAAAAGTAAATAATGTCACAAAGATGATAATGCAAAAGGTTTCATGATTTTAAATGACTCTAATGATTTTATAAAACAATTCGAAGATTAAAAATGCATATTTAAAATAGTTTTTAATACTCAAAAATGCAAATAAAATTGTACGAACACATACGATACCTACAAATCATCACATAATCACTTAAACTTGATTTCCCACAAACTTTACCTTCACAAAATATATACACCACATCAATCACATTTTAAAAGTCAAATAATCACTTAATTATTTACGCGAATTTCTAGGTCGTTATACAAGGTGTCATCAAAACCATCTAAAAGCCATTGAGGATATAGCGCCCCTCCTTTCTTATTAGACTGCGAAGAAATATTGTTCATGTCTCCGATGATGCACCACTGAAAGTTGGCATCTCTAGATAAATTCCTCAGAAGCTCCTAAGTTCTTCTCCTCTGACTCCTGTTAGGGTTTCCATAAAAACCCGTTAGCCGCCATGGTTGCATACCAGACATTGAGATAACTATACCAATGTGGTTGTTCGACACACTCAACATCTTAACTTGATCTTTCCAGAGCATGGTTAAACACCCATTTCACCCCGGAGCTTCCACCACTAGCAGACCTTGAAAACCTATACTGTCCTCACCCATTCCATCTTCTTCTTGTTACTTAACATCTCAAAAAGAAACACAGACCCAGGCCGTTGACGTATAACATCTTGAAGGAACTGAAGCTTCCAAGGTGGCCCCTGGACGCCATAAAGAAGCCATTTTATGTTGCATAGCTTGAAAATCTATCGATGATTCAGTAAGAAACTTTCCAATAAGACACCTATCGATCTCGCTTAACACTGATGAATCTTCTTCATAAGAGAGCCCTCCTTGCTCTTCATCCTCAATAGATAATCTAGCAAAACTTTCTTCCATTTCACGAATATCCTGTCTTTGTCCAGCCATCCCTTAAGAACTCTATGAACGGGTACAATAACACGAAAATAGATCTTAAAACTTAGTTGACCTAATCATTAACAAGAAACATTCTTACCATGTCAAAAGACAAGACGGAAATTGCACGTTATTAATTACTTAAATCCAATATTTTATATGAAGAGAAGGGTTTAATAATACTCGGAAAAGGGGAACAAAACTTGTAGTATATCGTGATCGAATTTGATATTAATTTTATGTGATCATGGAATAGATAGATGAAAGAAAATGTCAATGAAAAAGTGACATTTACAAGAAAATTTTAATGATAGTTAAAAAAGAGAGTAATAAAAATAAAAGGAAACATAAAAATGTTATTTTTTTCCTTAACACAAATTGTACCTTTTTTGTTAAATGGAGCTGTTAAAAGAGAGAGAATATGGATTCTTTTAAGAGAATTAGAAGATTATCGGTGGAAAGAAAAATATTATAAAAGAAATTTTATGAGATGTTCAGAATAGAGCATGTGAATAATAAAGTATGTGCTACAAAGCCCTTAAATAAATGGGATGTTATTAAATCTCTTGATCGCATTTTGGATAATTTATGAATATTAGAAAAATCGGTTGGTTTAACATTTTTCATGCTGTCGAGTGAGAAAAAAAATCATATTGAATGAGATGGGGTGAGAGATGCCATTTTGGTACAAAGATTGAGGATACACAGCTTATACATATATATATATATATATATATATATACACACACACACACATATTGAGTCACCTATTGAATTAAATCTCATCGAAAATGAAACATAATTTAATAATGATAATAGACCATTGTATATGCTTGAAAGTGAGAGAATGAGAATTCCACCAAAGCGGATAATTGATTTTTGTGTATACGAAAGGGAAGCATTTTGTTTGTAGACATGGACAAGTAATAATGCGAGGAGATCATAAAACAACGGGATCATAGATGGAAGACGATAAATGGAAAATTGAGTTCTTAGAATAAAAATAAAAGTGGAAGGCTTGTGATCTTCCAAAAAAAAGTTCATAAATTATATTGATTTTGGAATGAAAATATAAGTTTGATGGGTTTGCTGATAAACCAGCATACTTACAAAAGGTTTTACGTGAAAACCAGAAGTTAATTTTATAGATATGTTTTTTTTGTCGAATAGTTTGTTAATAAAAATCTATGCCCTGCTGGAAAAGGCTTTACGAAAATTTGAAATTTTATATAAAGAATAAGTAGAAAATTGTGTCTGCACTTTGTAAAGTGGGATTTGTTTACAATAATGTATACTCCTTCAGTCCCAATAGGTTCTTTACCTTTCAGAATGAGATTTTTGGCACGCATTTTAATGGCAGTTCCATAACTTATTTTTAAATTTTTTTCAATAAAAATATGATGTATATATTTTTATACAAAAAAAAGAAAATTTTAAAAAATTAAGTTATGAAACTACCCTTAAAATACGTGCCAGGAAGTGTAAAAAAAAGTAGAGAATTGGTTGGGACGAAGGGAGTATATCTTTATGATAAGTTGTCAACGAGAAATGAACATTGAATGTTAAACTGTTAGAATTCATTTAGAAATTTGAGATAAAAATATTGGTGAAATTTGGTATGTTCAAAGAATCCAGTTTTGTAGGGATAAAGGAACATTGAATTTGAATTAAAAGTATGTATAATGCTTAATTATTTTAGGACGTTGATTTGGAGTCCGACGCCAACCCTATTGTAATGGGAAAATGATTAATGTGGAAATGAAAATACTAAATATGTGCGCAAGTAGGTGGAATTTCAATGTACATATATTGCTTAATCGATTGACTTAACTTGACATTTTTGGTTGGTTTTGAGCCTAATGAGAGGCTGTAAAAAAAGATTGATGAATCAGCAGACGTAATTGAAATTATTGGTTATTATGATGTAAATATCGAATGTCACATTCATTATAAGAATTCAATTTCAAGACACCTATTTAATTTTGGTGTAGTTTAAACTCTATATATATATATATATATATATATATATATATATATATATATATATATATATATATATATATATATATATATATACACACACGTGTGTGTGTGTTTGTGTTTTGGAAATTAAAAAAAATTGAGAGCAAGGTTGTTACGGTGCCGCGACGAGTCACGACGCCCGAGGTCCTTCACAACAATATGGCGTTGTGGCGTCCATATGGCAGCCAAAACGTTTATATATATATATATATATATATATATATATATATATATATATATATATATATATATCATAAATTCGTAATATATATTTGTACATCACTCTAATTACTAACTAATAATAACACAACCACTATAAAATGTAAACGTAAGTACTTAGAATTACAACAAATCACAAGTCAAGTCTTAAAAGTTGAAGCATTAAAACCTTTTAACTAGTGGGGGTAGTAGCACGATAAAGTAAAACCAATAACTAGAAAATTCAACAACTAGGCAGTGGCAAGTCAGACGTAATCATCAAGCACCAAATCATCTATGACAACACTTGCACCCCTTAAGGCTACCGCTTTCATGTGCAACAGATGATCACCACGATCATCAACTTCTTCATCAACAATAGAAATACTTTCTTCCTCTATTATAACATAAACATTCGAGTCTGACTCATCAATAAAAGGATGCATCTTTTCGATTATTATTGTATGTTATCACAGTTTTATTACCTTTTTGTATGTAACTTAGTGGGCTGGATCACTGGATCACGTAAAACCCAACGGATCAATCTTTACTTTTATTTTTTATAAATTTTTATGGCATTCCGGGACGTCCGAAGCGTCTTATGGCGTTCCGTGGCGTCCGAGACGACCGCCTTACTGCATGTACGTTAGTTGAGGTGGACGGTTTATGTCTTTTACACGCCACAATGTCATATGGACGTCGTGACAACCTGATTGAGGGTTATAGTATTGGTGAGATATGTGAAAAGTGGAAGTTATGAAGAGTATTCGACAAATATACTAAATGGGAGATGTTATATTTGACTTAATTTATAAAACTCTATTTAAAATAATAAATTATATAAATAATGCATTTTATGATATTTAAACAATACAATAAATACATGAGTTAAGGAAATTAATTTATGTCCGATATTAAATGTAATATAAGATAGTTACCGTTGGGAGCGGAAAATGTGGTAGAATTTATCCATATAGTGGATATATTCTAAGGAATGAGGCGCTAAAGATTTACTTGTTCAAATCACAATTGGAGTTCTCAAATATTTTCTAAATCTTTGTTTCTTAAAATAATCATATTATAATTTATACGTATATTGTAAAATTATTTCAGGTGCCAGTATCATTTTTTCTCTATTTGAAACAGAGTTCACATCTTTTCAAATCAAAATTTGAAAGATTAAACCAAAAGCAAACTGACCATAATTAATTAATTTATGTATCCTAGATTGCCCAAGTCGCAATACTAGTAAAAGTAAAGCTGTTATATACATTTCTGGTGTACATAAATTTACAAAATACATGTACACATGTTTAGTAATTCTAAAAATTATGTATCAAATAAATTATATATTAATAATTGGTTCAATTCGGTTTTTTCGATTGAGTTGAAATTAATAACCGGATCTGCATTACTTAAATCAATACACTTTTTTACTTTTTGGTTTCAATTTCAATAATTCTAATCGATTCGGTTTTTACCGATTTTAGTTTGATTTCGATTTTAATGCTCAATCCTGATCGAAGATAAACAACGATACGTGTCAGATGCTCAATTGTTCAATAAATGCGGTGCTAGGATAATGCCCGGAAATTGATCACGAGACAACTCGTATCAATTACCACCATGATAATATATTACTTAGGTAATGTTTGGAGGAACTTTTTTCCAGAATAAGTCAACTTATTTTAAGACAAAGTTAAAGATTCCTAACTTTCCAACATATTTTCCAACTTATTTTTGCAACTTATTGAATCACAAACATACATTAAATACTTATATACAAAAAAAATTATCAATCTATAAAATTTTTACCCGAAAATAAGTCCGTAAGTCCTTAAAAAAAGTTCAGCCAAACAGGCACTTATTCCCTCCGCCCGCCCGTCCATTTGTTAAAATTTCAAAATAGGGTGTATAGCACGTACTTTAAGGTAAATTTTAAGGATAGTTGCATAATTTATTTTTCAAATGTTCTTTTTTTGTATAAAAATACAACAATCCTATTTTTATAAAAAAAGAAAATTTTAAAAATAACCTATGAAATTATCCTTAAAATGCGTGCCAGAAAATGACAAAAAAAGTGTTGACAATTGGATGGGACGGACGGAGTAATACTTACTGGTTAGTACTCCCTCCGTCCCGTAATGTTATTCTTGTTTCATATGTCGGGACTGTTCATAACATGAGACAAATTAGTAATTTACGTCTAATCTATAAGATCAAATATAGTAACGAGTGATCTTGTTGGATTCGTATATATGAGTACTTTAATATATTGAAATTTTTATAATTAATATTAATACGAAATTCAAGATATTAATGATCAAAAATATGTGTTGACAAACGTGTCCAGTCAAAAGAGGAAAAATATTAAGGAACGGGGGAATACTAATTAAAAAGTGACAATATAATTAAGCTAATAAATTACAATGGTCAACTTCTGCGTGTCCGGTAATGATGACAATTGTCACTAACAAAACCACTAAAATGTTTAATACGTAATAATCACAACGTACTAGTATATATTACGTTGAACCAAAAGTAGTAATTTTGAACCAAAATGTTTAAAGAGTGATGCGTGCCGGAAAATGACAGAAAATTTCAAACCGTTTTGCGAACAATTTTGGGGACTATAGCATTTCTTCTTTTCTATATGATCCTAATACGTAAATAAGAACAAATTATAAGCATGAGTAAAGATTATGAAAAATTATGTATATCAAAAAAAATTATATATATCAAAAAAGATGGTTTATCAAACACATCACAAAAAAAAGTATGTATCAAAGACATTCATCTGATATCATTCTACTAGACCTTATTGAATACTAGTTTAAAATCCGTATGATGCACGGATTTTTTTTTAATATTATATTAATTTTTATTATTAATTTAAATTAATTTTTTAATACATGATTTTGGAGTATTAAATTTTTATATGAGATGATTTGATAATAATTATATAAATGTTATTCTTGATATTTCTAGAAAAGAAGGGATTTTAGTTAGAAAATATAGAAAAGATGATAGATTTTAGTTGAAAAAGATAATTGGTTAATTATTATTAATTATAAAATTATTAGTAATTATAAATTATTATTTTATTTTATTAAATAGAAAGCCCGTGATATGATTAGAAAAAAAGAGGATTCAGTTAGATCAAATTAAAAGGGTAACATGTTCTAGGTGAAAAAGGTAATTGAATAGTTATAGTAATTATAATTTAATTACGTTATTTTACTAAATACAATTGCTCGTAATGTTTTTAGAAAATGAGAAATTAATATTGTCTGTAATATTGATATTAAAAGAGGGATTTTAGTTAAAAATTATAGGAAAGGGTGATACGTTTTAGCTAAAAAAGATAATAGGTTAATTATTAATATTATAATATTATTGGTTTATTGTATTAAATAGAACCGTCCGTAATATAATTGGAAAAAGAGAGGTTTTAGTTAGAGAAAATGAAAAGTTAACATAAAAATTAAAAAGATGACATGATTTAAGTGAAAAAAGGTAATTGATTAGTTTATAGTACATATAATTTAATTATGTTATTTTACTAAATAAAATTGCTCATAGTATTTAGAAAATGAGAAATCAATGTTGCCCGTGATATTTCTAGAAAAAAAGAGGGATTTAATTAGAAAAAATAGAAAAGGTGATATGTTTTAGCTGAAAAGGTAATCGGTTAATTATTAGTATTACAATATTATTATTTATTTTTATTAAATAGAAACGTCCGTGATATAAACGAAAAAAAAGAAGTTTTAGTAAGAGAAAAGAAAAATGGTACCGTATTTTGGTTGAAAAAGGTAACCGTCCATGTTATAATTGAAAAAAAGAGATTTTAGTTAGAGAAAAGAGAAAAGGCAACGTGTTTTGGCTGAAAAGGGTAACTAATTAGTTAATAGTAATTATATTATAATTATTTTATTTTATTAAACAAAATTGCTCGTATTGTTTTTAAAAAAGGAGAAATTTTAGTTAGATAAAATGTAAAGGATATTGTATTTACCTAAAATAGGAAATTATTTAGTTAATGAAAAATAGAAAAGGTAATATGTTTTAACCTGAAAAAGGAAATTGATTAATAAAGGAGAAATTTTAGTTAGATAAAATATAAAGATATTGTATTTCACCTTAAAAAGGAAATTAGTTAGTTATTGAAAAATAAAAAAAATAACATGTTTAACATGAAAAAGGAAATTAATTAGTTAGTAAGACAAATTTTATGTAATTGAGTAAGGGTAAATAAGTAAAATTAACAGATACCGTACCGATCGACCGACCGACCAAACTTTTAATGTTTCGGTCTTTATATAAAGTACTAGTTTACAACCCGTGCGATGCACGGATTTCTTTTGTTATATAATAAATTTTATTTTATGTTATGATTATATTTTTATATAATCATTATTTTCAATAATTTATTTTAATTTAATATAAATTTATTTAATGATATGCATGTTTTAAAATTATACCATAAAATTTTAAAATAAATTGGTCGTTAACGAAATTCGAACCTTGAATTTAAAAAATTAATTTAATCAAAACGGAAATATTAATGATTGGAATATATGGTATGATTGATGTTTTTAGTTGTTTATAATAGGTAATATGTTCAACTAAAATTAAATGTGAAAAAGGTAATCGGCTAATTATCCTTAATTATATTGTGTTATTATATTATTATTTATTTTATCTATACTATTATTTTAATAGAATAGAATAGTATATATATATATATACACATATGTAGCTCATCATATTTTTAGAAAATGAGAGATTTTATTTAGAAAATATAGAAGAAAATATTATGTTTTAGCTGAATAAGGTAATCAGAATGTTATTAGTAATTACAATATTAATATTTTCTTTCATTAAATAAACCGGCTCATAATATTTTTGGAAAAAGAGAGAATATAGTTCAGTTAATAATTAGTAATTATAATATTATTTTATTTCATTAAATAGAATGGTTCATGATATTTTTGGGAAATGAGAGATTATAGTTAGAAAAAATAATATGTTTTAACTAAAAAAGTTAACCGGTTACTTATTAGGAAATATAAAATAGAATTTCCCGTAAATATAAAATAAAAATAGAAACTATTCATTAAATAGAATGGCACATGATATTTTTGGGAAAGGAGAGATTATAGTTACAAAAAATAGAAAAGATAATATGTTTTAACCAAAAAAGGTAACTGGTTAGTTATTAGGAAATATAAAATAGAAAAAAATAGAAACTATTCATCAAATAGAACGGCTCATGATATTTTTGGGAAAGGAGAAATTATAGTTAGAAAAAATAGAAAAGATAATATGTTTTAACCAGAAAAGGTAACTGGTTAGTTATTAGGAAATATAAAATAGAATTTCTCGTAAATATAAAATAAAAATAGAAACTAAATAAATAACAACTAAATAAGGGTATTTAAGTAAAATCACGAAGTACCGTACCGACCGACCGAGACCGACTAACCAAACTTTTAATGTTTCGGTTTTTATAGTATAGTATAGATAGATATATAACTGTTTATGTTTATTTTTTATATACTTGCCTCTTTTTTTTGTCAGAATATATACATTCCTATTTATGTGTTGTTTTGTCAAGATATGGTGAATAAATTTCCTAATACTTGGGGAGTTAAAAACGAGGAAGCTAATGTCCGTCAACAGATTTCCATGACATGGACTTTTTGCTCCATGTCTATTATCATTTGGGCTTTATTTGATCCACTTGTAATCACTGGGTGTAAATGTTTTGGATTCGAATCATGGAGATTTTTCGCTCGTTAATAGAACAACTCCAAGAGTAATCTTATACTCTCCTCATAAAAATTATTATTAAATGAGCTTCTAATCATTTAGGATACAAATATATCTTTCCATTCCAACAATCATCCTCAAAATTCATCTCCATTTATTTTTAATTTATTTTCTAATGGTAATGTCATCTTGTTTATAACCAAAGACTACTGCTCCTCTGCTAGTACAAAGTTGCGAAAGTGATATACATTAATAAGAAATGAAGTGAGGAGAGCAGAGAGAGTCTTAAATTTGAAGAGAATATTAGGGCTCCTAAGAATTCAAAGAATACTTAGGAGATTGTTGGAATTGGATTTTAATATTTCTCCTCAAATTTTTGACTTAGGAGCTCAATGAGGAGCTTGTTGGTGATGCTCTTAGAGCATCAAAATGGTTAGCTAGCTTGGTTAACTATAATAACTATATAATATATTTAATAAAAATAAGGGTTTTTTTCTAATATGTCCCATTTTAAAATGTCATTTATAATTGTGTCCTATCTTTATTTGTTATTATAAATATATCCCATTTTTCTTATTTGTCCTATTTTTTGTTGTAACCATGATTAAATAACTAACTACACATTCTTAAAAGACAATTTTGTCCTATAAAATGAGTAAACTCAAAATTTATTATTACATGCCCTATAAAATGAGTATCTATTATTACGTTAAAGTTTCGAAAACTGATTTTAACTAAAATGGTGTAAATTTCATGACCGACTCTGCCAAAGGCAGTTGCAAAAACAATAGCAGAAGCAGCAGCACATGAGCAGATAACTGAGACACATATAAGTTGATGCAAAGTGATTATTTTATGGGACCTTAAAGAAGGAAGAGGAAGAAAGATCCAAAGATTGGCTTGCATATTTGTTTTAAAGCTCCATAATGAGAGCTTGCAAGTAGAATAGTTGGAAAGTTGCTGAAGAATAGTCAGTGTACATAAGAAACAATCTTGAAAAATGGAGATATATCGACATAATTTTATAAAATTTAAAACTTGGGTCTAATATTAGAGCCCTCCAAATTTATTAGTCCGCTGTGTACATACATACTCTCCTTTGACTCAAAATGATGAGCAACTGAATGGGCCCCTACGGGGCCGGTGGGTGGGTGGGAAAAAGAGGGATATTTGAGTTTTATTTAGTATAAATATATTTATAATTATATGTATATAAGTTATATATGAGTTAAATTTAATCATGGAACATATTTATAATTATTCAATAAAGAGGGATATATTTATAATTGACTTGTTAATTTGGGACATTTCAAACTAATACCCCATTATATACTTGGGGAGTTAAAAACAAGGAAGCTAATGTCCGTGAACAGATTTCCATGACATGGACTTTTTGCTCCATGTCTATTGTCATTTGGGCTTTATTTGATCCACTTGTAATCACTGGGTGTAAATGTTTTGAATTCGAATCATGGTGATTTTTCGCTCGTTAGAGCATCAAAATGGTTGGCTAGCTTGGTTAACTATAATAACTATATAATATATTTAATAAAAATAAAGATAGTTACTTCAATTGTATTATCTGTATTTCTTATCAGGTTCAACAAATATAATCCAACAAATATGATTGTATATATTTTTTTAGTAAGTACAGTATGGATGGAATGCTCAAATTTTTACTTATTATCTGAAAAATGATACCTAGATGCCACATAATTTATTTGACTAAAAATTTTATCCCATTAAAAATGCTCCTGGAAATTAATCATCACTTGTTCCGACCCACTGTTTGATAACAATACAATGGGTCTAGGAATGAATTCGATCAAGAAATATAGGTCTGACCCAAGACGAAAAGTGGACCGAAATGCAAAGCGACCCAATGTTTATTCAAAAGAAACAGGATGTTATTATGGATTTTTCAAACAAAATTGTATTTCTCCAAATATTAAAAGAGGGAACAACATCTGACAAAAAAAAAGAGGGAAAAAAGGGAACAATAGAAAAATAGGAAACGGTGATGAATTTCTCAAACAAATTTATATTTCTCCAATATTCAAAGAGGGAACAATATCTATTTTGTTTCCAGTTATTTTTTTTTTCCTAAAAAAGAGCTGTAGAAAGTAAATGAAGTAATATAAGGGAATAGCACAAAGACTAACAAGTAGTAGTTCTCTTGCAGTGCGACTGTGTGAGGGATACAATTTTTTCTTTGTTTGATAAACTTGGAACATCCTAGTGTCATTCCAGTTACTGAGCTACTATAACAATAAACTTCATATACGCAGGACACATACACATGCTATTTTATTTTGCTAACCATACACATGTTATTGAAACACAAACACACAAACTTAAAACTTAAAACTGAGAAGTGAGAACAGAGTTAACTCTACAACGAAGTGCACATTTTTTTCAAGCTCCAATTGTTTAAAAGTATAGAATGGTCCAATCTAACCGAATTTCATATGAAGGACACAAAGCTACTTAACTTTCATTTGTTGCATATTTAGTACCACATCTTCTTTTCTTTTTTTCCTTGAATAAGTAGGCTTATATGCCTTACAAATGCGTTTCTCTTTCATAAATCTCGGGTGAGCGAGAAACGAATCCAGGAACTGGGACGTTTAGAGATAAGCTCTTTACCACATCTTCATTTCTTTAATTTCATTGCATCATGTGATTAGCTTTTGCTTTCCACAAATGCTGAAAAGTCGAAGGTGTTGCACCGTTAGGATAGTTTGGTTATTTAGGAGCATAAGGGCCATATTGTTTAACGGACTACAAAATCCCTTTTCCCTGGACTATATAATTCAATAAATCTTTTGGCTCATATCTACAGGTTTATAATACTTACTCTCACCAGAACTTACGATCTTACAGAAAACTCCCCAAAAGATTATTAAAATCCAGTTTTATGGTATAATAGTACTTCAAATACAAGGTAATAATAGTCCAAGTATTTATAGTCTTAAAAAACAAACATAGGACCGGTGCTAAAACCTTTTCTCCAGATATGTGGGGGGTACTTGCTACAATTGTTGTAGCTCTCCTGGTGTGAAATTGGTTGGTTCCTTAAAATTGCCTGCCCGTTCAACGAGAGTGTAACTCGATTTGCAAAATTCCCACTTCTCTAAGATGTTTAAATAGCAATTAAGTTAAAGGGGTGGTATGTCTCTTTAACGACGAATCTTATCACCTCAAAGAGATCCAATTCTCACAATTTAAAAACCAAACACCTAATGACACTCACAGCAATCACAGTCTTATAGTTTCCAAACAACACAGGTGTTTGCATACACTGCAACAAATAAAGATTTCTTATATCAAATTGCCCAAAAAGTCAGAAACTCAACAGGCAGTGACATTGAGAAAACAACAAGAAAAGATTTCCTTGGCACATTACTCTACTAATTAACTAGAATATTTAAAATGTAATACATCCATTTCATGTGAAAGATTAAGACAAATAAACCACAACTTGGCAAAACAAAGTATATATGTCGAACACCATCGACACATCATAAAACTAGTAATGGATTGTACACCATCAACTTGTTCTACAGCAACCATAACATAACAACCCAATAATCAAAACATTTCATCAAACACAATAAAAAAACATGAGCTTTCATTCAGACCGATTGGCGTACCTCTCCACATTCTTATCCAAATTCAACCCAACCATAGCCTCTCCCAATCCACAGCTAATCTCGGCCAACATGACAGGATCACTATAATGCGTAACCGCTTGCACAATCGCCTTGGCCCTCCTGACCGGATCCCCGCTCTTAAACACACCGGAACCAACAAACACACCATCACAACCCATTTGCATCATCAAAGCAGCATCAGCAGGCGTGGCAACACCACCAGCAGCAAACTGCACAACAGGCAACCTCCCCAATTGCTTAGTCTGCATAACCAAATCATAAGGCGCGGCAATCTTTTTGGCGAAAGTAAAGACCTCATCATCATCCATGTTTCGTAAAATCCTAATATCTCCCATAACAGACCTTACATGCCTAACCGCCTCAATTATATTGCCAGTACCAGCTTCTCCCTTGGTCCTAATCATTGCTGCACCTTCCCGTATCCGCCTCAACGCTTCCCCCAGATTTCGACATCCGCAAACAAACGGAATGCGAAAATTATGCTTATTTATATGATTCTCACCATCAGCCAAGCTCAATACCTCACTCTCATCCACATAATCAACACCAATTGCTTCTAATATCTGCGCTTCCACGAAATGCCCAATCCGAGCTTTCGCCATCACCGGAATCGTAACCGCCTGCTTTATTTCCTTAATTAGTTGCGGATCCGACATTCTCGCCACGCCGCCTTGAGCGCGGATGTCGGCGGGGACACGTTCCAGAGCCATGACGGCGCACGCGCCGGCTTCTTCGGCGATACGCGCTTGCTCGGCGTTCACGACGTCCATGATTACGCCGCCGCGGAGCATTTGAGCCAGGCCGACTTTGACGGAGAAAGGAGATTGCTTTGCCTCGGTGATGGCGCCGTTTCCGTAAACGGCGACTACTCCGGTGCCGGCCATATTGAAAGATTGGTTGTTTTGTTTGGGGGAGAGAAAAGGGTGGCGAAGGAGAGGAGATAAGTGGAGGATACAAAGGGAGTGGTATGTATTTATATGGGGGTTTCTTAGAGAATCCACATGCACCGTTGGATTCATTTTTTCACGGACGGTTGATCAAAATTGTCATTTTCTGAATTTTTGTTAATAATGTATGGAATTTGTGTTGAAAATATTTGCTGAGCAATGCTGGGGGACAAAAAAAATCTCCTAAATTTTTCTCCAAAATGATGTGACAGAACATATGGAATGTTTTAATTGAGTGATTGATGTGAATATATGGAGGGTCCATCTTATTATTATTTTTACAACCAATTAAAATCAAACATGTGACATTTAGGAAAGTTTTTGGGAACTTTTGTTTGGTTCCTTATTATTTTTCATATTTGTATTCAAATATTCTCTTTTTTTAGGATGAAGGCCAAGAATACAATTTTTTTAAATTTGCACGAGAATACCATTCACGTTGGTGTATGGTCAAAAATATTAATTTTTACACATTTTCGGTGTCGATAACAAGTGTTACACCTATTTCATTTTTACATATATTAAAATTAGTTTGTTACTCCCTCTGTCTCAAAATACTTTTCCTGTTTTTTTGGACACGTTTGCCAACGCATACTTTTAATCGTTAATATCTTTAATTTCGTATTAGTATTAAATATAAAAACTTCATTGTATTAAAGTACTCATAAATACGAATCAAACAAAATCACTCATGACTATATTTTATCTTATAAATTATGCGTAAATTAGTAGTCAACTACTTAGAATGAACAGTGTAAAAAGTCAAAACCAAAGAAGCTTTTTGAGACGGAGGGAGTATACATTTATTCAGAGGGTAATAACTTTTGTTACGTATTTATTTATAGGGTAATAACTTTTGTTACGCATTTATTTATAGGGTAATAATTTTTTTTTTGTTACTCACTTGATACATGCGTAATAGGAGTTTTTTTTGTTACTCATTTAATACATGCGTAATAAGGTTTTTTTGTTAAGCATTTGACAAATGCGTAACAGGTGGATACTTTTAGCTACCTATTTCGTAAATCGTTATTTTGGTATAAAACGAAAAAAAAAAAACGTGATAAAAATGTCATTATTTCTTTTTTTCTTTTTTATAGAGTGGAGCTACAATCAATCCAATTAACCACCAAAAAGCGATTAATCCCGATTAATCTTCATTTTTTATAACACAGGTAATACAAGAGCCTTGAAATATATGCTGTTGAAATTTAATTTGGCTAAAACATGAGTTGATATGCATGTGGCTAACTAGCGACCATAAATGGTACCACTGGCTCATGAAAAGCTACATGCTACTATAACAAAATGGTGAGGTGATGAACCTTTTATTCTAAAGGCTATGAACAAAGGACTCATGTAGGCCTCTAATTTTCAATATCTCCTGCTCTTTATATTGCTTCAAACATCACACCAGGACTCCAAGAAATATATTCTATTATGTGTCAATTTCTCGTATACAATCTTTCTAATTTCGTTGATCGAAAGATAGCCAAAGGATCTTTCCACTTGCAATTATACTGTATTGTCTTCTTATATAATCTCTATTCCGTTCCTTCTTTAACAAACTTGTTCAAACCATTTCTCATCTTTGTTGTTTTTTCCCTCCCTTTGTTATGCTATAATTTTCTAGGTGACAGACAAGGGACTCCCATGCTTAGTACTTAATCAGTTAACTCAACCGTCAGCCTAAAGCCTATATGCAGATTTATGGGTTGTAACTAGGGATGAGCAACGGGTCCAACCCGATCCGAATCAAACCGGACCTGAAAGAATCGAAAACCGAAAAGAACAATTTTTCAGAACCGAATCGAACCCGAAATTGTGATGGAACCGAATCGGACCCGAACGTGAATTACGGTTCGGTTCCAACCCGAAAGAACCGAAATGTATATATATATATATATATATATATATATATATATATATATATATTAATATATAATTAATAATATGTATAATTAATTAGTAATATATATAATTAATTAATAATATATATTATTAATACATATTTTGTATATTATTTAAATGTATATATATATATATATATTAATATATAATTAATAATATATATAATTAATTAATAATATATATTTAATAATATATATTATTAGTATATATTTAGTATATTATTTATAATTTCGGTTCGGTTCGGTTCTTTCGGGTTTTGGATGTCAAGAACCGAACCGAACTTTTCTCAATTTTAGGAACCGAACCGGACACGAATTATAAAAACCCAAACCGGACCCGAAATTTCGGTTCGGTTTGGTTCGGTTCCCGGTTCTAACCCGAAAAATGCTCACTCTTAGTTGTAACATCGCAAAATTGTCTGCTCTGGTAATGAGTTCAGATTCGAAGATAACTAAAGAAATGACTAAAGAAGTGACTCATGATTGCCATGGGATAACCGAAAGTGGTAAATAATTTATCCATTATTGTTCTATGTCGTGAGTTTGACTCTCTACTAGTACTCACTCGAGATTTATCAAAAAATGGATAATATTTGTTAGCTATTCTTTCCATCCCAATTTTTTTGTTTTGTTTGACTTTTTGTGATCAAATTGACTCAATTTTGATCGTAAATTAAAAATAAATTTATCGTCCCTAAATTATTGTTATTTTATTATTTAGGTGCCCGAACAAAAGATTCTGTATTTGACGTAATTTAACTTTTTGAATTTTTCTGATTTAAGACATTCCGTTAAAAAAAATTCTAACAGACGTTAAAATCTTACTTAAGTGAAATTGTAGTTCTTCAACAAACGCAAAATCAAACCGACTTTTCATGGTGATTTTGGTGTCCAAATCGAGCGTCTGATCCAAAATAACCCTCTTTCCACCCTCTATCCACCCCTATCATCAAAATCAAGTTTCGGTCATCTTTAATTTTTGATATCACCGAAATTCTTGATTTTTATCAAAATTTGGTTTTATGTAATCGTTTGAAGGATTTGCTTATATATACGTATAGATCTATGTAGTTGGAGGGTTATATAATTTTCAGAATTTTTGGGCTTGTTTTTGGTTCGCCGGAAAATGGTTTTGTCACCGGATTTTGTTGTTATTGTGAATGGATTTTGATGTAGTCAGGGTCATAGTTGTTTATAAGGGTGCATAGATTGTAAGATGATCAATTGTTTTCTTGAGTTTTGAGACTATTTTGCATGTGGTCGGATTTTTGTTGGCTGGAATGCGATGGCCGATTTCTGGATATTTTCCAGATTTCGGTTAATTTAACGCCTGTTAATCATTTTTTAACAGAAGGACTTAAATAAAAAAATTAAAAAGGTATATGACCCTAAATACAGAATCTTTTGTTTAGGGACCTAAACAATAAATCAACAATAGTTCAAGGATGATTAAATTTATTTTCCATTTTCATTATTTTGAAAAACTAAAATGTACAAATTAAAATAGATAAGATATACTTTCTAATGATATGATTTTTATAATGTTTTTGCTTATATACTATATGAAATTTCGGTCAAAGTTGAGTTAATTTGACAAAAAAAATCAAATAAGACAGATAAATGGAACGGAGGGAGTAATAAGTTATATTGAAAAAAACAAAGTGACTCGTAATTTATGGGAATCATACCCAGTCAAAAAAAATAGTGTACCAACTTAGAAAAAATCGAAGGTAATTATGAAAATTTTAGTTTAAATTTGGATCAAATTTGAGAGATTAATCCTAAATTTGATTTGACTCTAAGTAGATGTGTAAGATTGGTTATACAATAAGAGTAAACAAAATAATAGTGGCAATCCATATGTGATAGTTATTAAAAAGGAATAAGGTTAAGTAGTTCACTTAAAACCTTAAAATGATCTTAAATATTAACATTTTCCTCTTTTGAAAGCTAATTTTCGGTTGAGAGTGTTTACTGACATTGTTAGATTGTATAAAACATCTCATGCCTTCGTACTAAATTGTGAAGAATTATAATAAGGAATATTTATGTATATCATTGGATAATTAGAGACTAAGAGATGTCATTTGCCAGTCGAGTTAGAGCATCGGACACTTTGTGCCACTAAGGAAATGAATTTTGATTTAGATAAAGTCAAAGCCCAATGAATGCTCCATTTAAGTGAGTTAGAGGAACTTAGAAATGATACTTATGAAAGTTTGCGTATCTATAAGGATCGCACAAAAAAGTTTCATTACAAGAAATTGCGATCCAAAATTTTCGTTGTAGGTGAAAAGGTCCTCCTCGATAACTCTCGTTTACACCTTTTTCCTGGCAAACTAAGATCTAGATGGGATGGACCTTACTTGGTCTACAAAATCTATTCCCATGGAGCCGTGGATATTCAAGATCCTAAAAATGACCATGTGTTCAAAGTCAATGGTCATAGGCTCAAACCCTTTCTAGAGTATCCATCATTAGAGGATGTGGAGTGGGCGGATCTTGTTGATCCATTCAATAGTGAGTAGGGTTGGTTTGGAATTGAATCCTCCCAACTTAGTGATGTGCTAAGTCCTGATATGGGGGAGACATGTATACTTTGTACGATTTGTTCTGTATTTTTCACCTTTTGTAAACAGGATTGTAGCGAGCTCCGACTTTTCTCCTTCTCCACCATATTGCAAGAATGGTACACCTCTATCTCTATTGTGTATCCTTTTCTTTAACATTGAGGACAATGTAAAATTTTGATATGGGGGGAGTTAGTTATGGTTAGCTTAAATCTTTAGTCCTGTTAGTTAGTTCATCCAAAAAAAATCATGTCATTATTGTAGATTTTTAGTTTGCATGTAGCGCATGTAGTTCATTCTATAAATCTTGTTTTGTTTTTCTTCTATATTGCATTCTGTTTAGTTGCATTGCATATGAAGATCCTTAGTCTGTTGGTAGTTCAAGTTATTAGCCGTTGACGAATCTTGTGCCCATAAAACATGACACGAGTCTTGCCATGATCACAAATTGCCATGAGTTATGTATGCTTAGTACGCACTTGTATTAGTGGTGTGTCTTGGTAACTTTTGTTTCAAATATTCAAGGGGGACGTGTCGCGAATTGGGTGTGCCTTTAGAGGAGCTGCCCTTAGGTCAGCTTAAAAACTTTGAGTCTTCACCTTTGAGCTAAGAGTCGTAGTAGTAGTATGAGTTTGGGGGAAGCTTTGGGGGTTAAGCACTTGCAAAAAAAAAAAACAAACAAACAAACAAAAAAAAGAAAAAAAAAATAGTTATAGTGTACAAGTACCGATAAAGTTGAATGTTAGTGGGGAAATTGACTAGGTTGGGCTCATTAATAACCCGAGTAAGTAAGTCTGAGGGGACTTTGTGCCTAGCAACCTAAGGTCTTTTATGGTCTGGGATTGCTGACCTAACGCTTGCTAAATGGGTATTAGTGTATAAGTCTTTTGGGACCTCAACCATTGCACGGTCAATCTAACCACTAGCACTAAAGATGGGGTTCTTTGGTTGGTGGAGCCTTATGGACTCCGTGACTCACTTGCATTGAGGAGCGTTGGACTTAGGCCGAGCAAATAAACACCAAAGGTGACGACCTCACACCAATAGTTTAGTGTGTGAATAAAATAAAAGTAGGAATAAAAGTGCAAGACCCCCACGTTAAACCCAAATGGACACTCAGAGTCGAGGTAACGGGGTGTTGAAGGTTAGTTTTTAGTCTGACCCTATGGATTAACCAAAGAGGGTGACATCTAGCTAGTGGCATCTTCCCTAGTTTTCTAAAATGTGTTGCTAAGATTGTTCACACTTTACTCGTGTACGCTAGCTGTAGCTCATGGTAGTGTTAGCCTGATAAATGTCGTGTTAAAAGAACAATCAGAGGTACTAATGATGACTTGACGAAAACCAACGGTAAGGGATTTTTGCATCATCATATAGAATAATTGCATTCATGTAGGTGCATGAAAGATTTTTTGGGTATATCTTCTGTAAACCCTTAGGAGACAAAACTCCTCTTGTAGAGATCGTTTACGAGTTTAACGGGTTGGTACACCTAAAAGTATCCGTGATTCCTACGACAGTGAGTATAGGTTAATCTTTAATCTCGAGGACGAGCTTGACTTTAATATGAGGGAATTTGATAACACATTTTAATTGTATATTTTTAGTGAATAATTGAATAAAATGGTACGTTATATTTCCCATTTTATGCTTGGTTGTGTGGTTTTGTTGATTGTATAGATATTGAGAGGATCTTCACGATTTGGTCAAATGTTGGAGAATATGTGAATTAAAACCAGGATATCAAGCCACATCATCACGAGTCAGCAGAATCGTGGTGAATCAAGCAAGATATCATCTCAAATGGGAATGCTGAGCAAGCGCTTGGTCACGAAGATTATTGTAAATAAATAAAGAGATCTTTGTAATTAATGCTCCTTTGTAAAGTTTTAGTATAAATAGACCCCTAGCTCATTGTATTGAGACATCTAGCTTCTACTTCATCTTTTTCTCTAGCAAAAAATATTCCTCCTTGTATTCAAGTTATCGTGCAATAAAAAGTAAAGATTTTCTTCAATTTCTGGTATGATTTCTTTAATTTATATCGTTGTTGCTTTGATCATGCTTGGCTAAGAGCCCTTTCTAAGGGGCGGATGTAGTTGGTCGAAAAATATGATTTATGTGGTGTAAGTGCTTTAAATGACATATTTAATTTGCTAGTCATTTTCAATATCATGTTTATGTGAGTATTTTAATGTGAGCCACTGTTAACACAATATCACGCAAGTATACGTGGTCACAAGTAATATAATTCAAGTTCGTTCCACAGAGATCTGGTTAAGTTCTTTTCAGTTAATGCACCTATTCAACAGTGTATGGGTATAACTCACTGCTAAGATAAATAACAAATTAAGGTTTTAATTATCTAAATTAAACTAAGATGCAAATTATCGAACTAAGAATAAACAACTAACGAGAATTAAACTGAATTACTTATATAAGAATAAACATGGGACTCTAACTTCATTATCTACTTCACTTAGAGTTGATGCCTTTAATCAATACATGTGATAGTTTTGATATCTGATCGGACGACACAAAACAAGTACTCGTTACTTCTCAGTATACGAATGCCAAACTAAACATACATCCACAAAAGAGATAGAAAATGAATAGACACCAATTATGTTTAGACCCTATATCTCTATAAGATTTGAAAACATAACGGTTTAAGCACAAGTCATCCACTAAGATCACATAGGCAGCATAAAATCTCTATTTACGCTACAAATCATGATGTTAAACATCAACCTATCCTATGCTAGCATGGCAAATTCTAAATCTCAAGATCCACTCTCGTTTCGCAAGAGATTAATAAATTAGATGTTCGCGATGCATCTAAACACATGAAGCACAACCATACAAGGATATCAAGAATTCACCACACATAAATCTTTAAAGCAATCAAACTACTAAGCTACATAGATAAATCCGTTAGAATCCCATGACAACGATTAGTTCATAATTGAACCGTTCGTCACCATGGGAATTGATGAAAACATGATATAAAACAAAGTATGAAAGAAAGAAGAAGTAAATCTATGTTATGATATGTAACGATACAAATTACAATGGTTTGTGTGTTTAAATAGGCTCTAGAAGTCTTTCCCATCAAGAAAATACCCTACAATACTATTAGAATTCAATTTATGTGCAAGAAACTGTCTAAAATACGATTACAACTCAAATTAGGGCAAAACAGTCAATTTTCAGCATTCTGGCCGCACAGGTGCGCAACCTGCGCACTCTTACGTGCAACCTGCACACTCAGCCACTGTTCACCGTGCAAGTTGCTCACTCTGGCACGCAATCTGCGTGCTCATGCTCTGCCGGAGTGATTTTTCTACATTATTTCTTCATTTTGACTCCATTTTCATCCGTTCTTTTTGCACATACTTCCGTCTTCAATTCTCTAATCTTGGAATCTTCATGGTGACCCACAAAAAGACTCCATTCTTCATTTTTAAGCTCGAATTCAACTCCAAAATCGACGGAAACTTTAACCTTAATCGACATTCTTGCAAACCTGCACACTTAAACAAAACACATCAAAACTACAACAATCTTGAGGCCAAGTGGATCAATTTAAGCCGAAATGAAGCGATCCAAGTGGATATAAAATCCACTTATCACACCCCCAAACTTAAACCGATGCTTGTCCTCAAGCATAAACAACTAAACACTAACTAACTAGTACCACTTCCGTAGGTGATCACGGTTGCATTTGGCATATGCAACAAGCCCTTTAAACCCCTAGGCAACCCTAGTGGACAAGTGAGGTCTCGTGAGGGCCTATAGTGAATGTACCCACAAAATCCATCTAACTAAACAATGCAAAAATAATGCAATGCATGAATGCAACTAATATGAAAATGCAACGATCCCCTCGAACTAACCAAAACCAACTAGCAAGCAAATAACTCAAAGAATGGAAATAACTCCAAATAGAGCTCGACTAAGTCCCCGTATACTAACATTACATGAACAGAAACGTGCGTGTGTGCGATGCTCATCAGATATACTCCTAAAACTAGATCAAAACCATACTCATTCTTCGTCAAGACAATCACAGGTTTATAAATAGAATAGACTGTAGACACTTAATAACCTAGAAACACCTCCATCCTTATTCAAGTTAGCCAGGAATTCATGCTTTATTACTAACAACAATGACACAGAATACTATATACAATAACGCATGTTTATTTAACCGTGCAATGGATGAGACCCCTAAAGGCTTATACAATAATACCCATGTAGCGAGCGTTGGGTTACTGGATCCCAGACTATACAAACCTTAGGTCACTAGGCACAAAGTCCCCGCAAAATTAATTGCTCGAGTATTAAAGAGCTCACTCTGGTTAATTTTGCATATAAACATTCACATAAATTTTTTTTTTCTTTTTTTTTTTTTTCATTTTTTTATATGCCATCTAGAATGAGAATTCTCATTTCCAACCCTAGACTACTCATATAAATATGAGCCGGCTACTAGCCATTTGACACCTAGCCATTATTGACACTTATTTACAATTAAGCATGAAATCCCTAGTTTCCCCCAAACATAGACTTTAGTATTCCTACGCCATCAAGGGAATAACGAAAATTCTAAATATAATCAAGTGATCAAGTCTGAAACATCCAAACAAGCATGACCCTAACCTAGCTCAAAAGCAACTAATGAGATTGTATAAAAGTTTTGTTCCTGTAACATGCAAGTCAATTCCATAAGAACTATAAATCAACCATCTATTCATCATTACCACACTCAATAAGACATCTACCTACCAATCAGAATTAGCTCGTCCTAAGGGATCATGAACAATGCATGCCATGAAAATGCAACTAATATGAACTCACATGGTTTACAAAAATAAAAAAATAGAATGACCTATATGAAACAAACATAAATAACACGAACAACAACATGCATGAACTACCACTAACATGCAAAATATGATATCTATATGAACATAATGACACAAAAATAACTACTACACACTACTGATCCCCAAACTTAAGACATTCAATGTCCCCATTGAATTGAAGGTAATACGAGGGATAGTAGAAAACATACCTAATTGTTGAAACACGTGGGTTGCCTCCCATGAAGCGCTGTCGTTGGCGTCATTTAGCCGGACGTTACTTCCTCAACTCACGGCGATTTCAAGAGAATAACCGAACCATCCTCAACAGAAAGACCATTCATACGAACGTTGACATCTTGATTGCTTAGTCCCAACACAACTCTTCTTTCACTACTCACCTTGAGTTTTCCATCCGTCGACTTCTTCGTCTTCTTTTTGATAATTTTGAGGATTTACTATTTTTGTTTGGGGATTTATTATTTTTATTGAGTTTTTGGAGATGAGGATAGGGGATGGGATGTGAATGCTCTAAAGAATGGAAAGGGATTCCGGCTATTATACAAAACAAACAATTCAATTTTTGTGCTTTATTCTTTGACTTACACCACCATATATGGTATAACTCCCCTAAATTGGGGACAGATATCCAGGTCGTTACATTATAATATAATATTTTTAATAAAATAATATTAACTACATCTTCAATTCACATCTCAAAGTTGAAGTCTTAAAAAAGAAATACTCCCTCAGTCCCATTCTTTTTTACCACATTTCCTATTCTGTTTGTCCCAAAAGTATTGTCCATTTTCAATTAATATGGTAAATTAAGTGTTAGTTATGTTAAGTTATTTGAAAAAATAATATAGTTTTTTTTGGTAATTATTATTTTTTTTAATATGATTGAATAAAAGGTGGAAATGTGATTGGTGACAAAATGAGTGGGACGGAGGGAGTACAAAAATAACGTCACCTATTACAAACCAAATGTAATTCCAGGATTTTACATTATAAATATTATAAATACTAGCTTATATAGCCCGTGCAAAGCACGGGTTACTTTTAAGTACTTTTAAAATTATGTGATTAAATAAAATAGAGTATAATAATTTATTATGGATATAATTTAACTTTGTAATTAATTAATAAAATTATTAGTAATAATAATAGTTATTTAATAAATGATATGTATTGATTAGAACTAATAATAATATAAAATCTTAATGTAAATTTGTTGTTGACGGGATTCGAACCTTGGATCTTTAGTAGAGGGATTTAAATATAGAATATTCGATTTACTAAATATCTAAGGGTCACTATTCTTTTAGATGGTTTAACCAAGTTGAACCAAACAACCAAATTATACCCTGTTTGCTTATTATATAATAGTATAGATAACCTTTATATGAAGTTGTATTAGTATCCAACACTATTTCAACTAAACTTAATTATATTACTTATACAAGTTATACTAATAAATAAGTATTATCATTGTTGGAACCCTCAACCAACTTATATCAATAGCCGGTAATTTAAACTGTACTCACCCATGTATGAAACTTATCATTGTGTTATGTGCGGATTAGACGGACCATTCTCTCTTTTCAAAGTAAGATTTAGTATAAAACAACAAAGTAAGCATGAGCCAATGAATGTTCAGCAAAGTATATATCATGATATTGATACCAATTTTACAACAATAAATAAATAGTACAAAAGATATAAACAAATTTCTGAAGATATGCAAGTAATCGTAGAAAGTAATAAGTAAATCAACTGCGAAAAGAATAATCTCGTTCAACAACAAATTTATAAAGTTGGACTATAACGGAGTAGTCGACGCCCAATCGTAAATGATAATTAGTTGACTTTCATACTATTGTGGAATAAAAACTAGGGTCTGCGTGTATTTAATGCTAGGTTGGTGAGTTTCAAGTTTTAATGGTGGTTCGTGCGTTCAAGACTGAACGGTCTGTTATTTCCCAGTTATGCACCACGAGATTTAAATTGATGAATCTTGAAATCTCGAATGTTGACTTCTCGAATAGTCCCTTTTATTGAGTTCTCGAATGACTTCTCGAACAACCTATTATGTAGACTTCTCGATTAGTGTAAATTGCAGACTTCTCGAATAAGAAATCAATATGACTTCTCGAACTGGGACTTCTCGAATAACCCTTTTTGTTAGAGTTCTCGAATGACTTCTCGAACTCTTCTTTCTTGACTTCTCGAAATTACTTGCATGGTTACAGCAAACTCTCTTCTGATTACTGATACTTGATTTTAGCATCTCATGGCTTGTTACATAAATACTTCCTAACTGTCTGCAGAGTTCCATTTTCAAGATATAGCTTCAGTTGATCTACATTTCAGTTGGCTTCCTGATTTTATTTGTCAGCTTCGATTCCTTGATTCATTTTCTGCCTTGTGGTATTTGTTATCATCATCTATAGACATGCATGTCTCAACAATCTCCCCCTATTTAAGTCTTCAAGAAAAAGACATAAATCCAGAGAGTGATGATAACAAAAACCACTCTTTAGATTTTTCTTTCACTAGGACAGAAAATTTTGATCAAGCTTCCTTGACACAGTTTCTGGATTGTACTACTCACTTCACTTGAGTACTTAGAACTGCTCCCCCTATGTATAGCATCCAATCTGAGACTTTATTCTATTCCTACACTTGCTAGTTGGTCTGAAGGTCATCTGAGCTTTCTTCCCCTTTGTTGAAACATGGAAAAAAGATTCTGAACCCTTCAAATTTCTCCCCCTTTATTTTGTTGTTAAAGGAAAACAAAATCTGGAGCCCCTTCAATCCCCTTCAAATTTCTAAATCTGAAGCCCCTTCAATCCCTTCAAATTTCTCCCCCTTTTTTTGTTATCAACAAGAACAGTGATGTAGTAACTATGAGAATCAGAGGGATGAGAAGAAAGAATCTGCATAAAAAAAACTTCTCTCTTAATCTCTCTGTTTTTGCATCAGGATCTCATCCTGGCTCACTTCTCATAACTCACCTTCCCTTCCTAAAGGGGTACTCAATCTCTCCTTTTGCTCTCCTGGAAGAAATAGGAGACCACTCTTGTACACAACTGTGACGCCCCCAGATCCGGGGTCGGAGATCTAGGCGCTCACGGTCCATTTTCCATTAATAACATACCTGTTCTTGCACATAATATAAATAAAACAGCCATCGACCCCACACTAACTCACACCGCACACACACACACAGGTTAGAGCCTCAGAAACGTCACCACATTGATTAAGCAGAAATAAAAGTATCAGAGTTATTACAGACCGAATTAAATAGTATTTATGCTACCAGCGACACTTCGATATGAAGCGAAGTTGGCGGCTTGAAAGTTTGTTACGATACACTACCTTGCACAGGTCATACTGATAAATAAAACGAACTAACAAAAGTTGCCAACCAATCCGGCTAATGGGGCCTACCGGTGGAATCTCAACTGCTGGCTCGGGTCTAGTCACCTGCTTTCGAGCAGTCTGTCTGGGTCTTGCCATTTCGCTTAGCTGTTGTGTTTGTAAATTTGAAAACAAGCAAGAGTGAGCAACTATAGCTCAGCAAGAAATATATGTATAAGGTAAGTAATATAACATTTCATATGATTGGCAGTTATTAAACTTGTTTGTATCAATCAGATATAAAATCACTTGTCATTGTTGATAAATTCCGAAGGTGCAACACTATGTGCCCTTGTTTTCAAATAAACTTGCAGTTCTAGATACTGCATAGAGTCAACATCTTTCTCATCAAAATAGAACACTATCAACAACTTGGCACAAAAGCCTAAGAAGCAGTGTCAAAGCATTTTTCCAAAATGGAGGAATGGGACTTAAAGAAAACATAAAACCTGACAAGGATTGACGATGATCAGTCGCCACATCCAAGTCCAATAATCCGCGGGTATTCTCTACCGGTAGAAGGATAGAAACTACATCCGTAACTATCCCTCGGGTGAAAACTACATCCGTAATCACCCTCGATGAAAACTACATCCGTAATCATCCTTCGGCAACACCTGGGCCGGAATAATAATTGATGGACCGCCTGGCTCACGGCCGCTTACACATCCCGGGAATCGTTCGTCAACGATTCCCACACCTGCCAGAGTCCCTTTTTCTTTTTCTTTTAAAAAACTTGATTTTGATTGAAAACAGAGTAATTGAGGTTCGACATCAGCTGACCGATGATTCTTGAAATCATACAAGAAGCAGAACCTGACCGGGGGTTTTCGAAAATGTTTTGAGTTCGAAAGAGTTCGAGTTTGAAAGTATTAAAATGTATCTTGGATTAACTTTGTCTTTAAATAATGAACAGTAATTAATAAATAATATTTTAAGATTTAATATTAATAATTAATAAAATAATTAATCGATAAAATAAACTTTTAATACAAGATAGGGTTTCGAGTATTTACGAAGATATGAACATAATATCTGAGTATGCGATACTCCCCGAATGACCCTTCGGGTTTTCGCAGTCTAGATACGATATAATAATATACCGCTCCCCGGTCAATAGTATATACGGACCGCTACGACCTCTATTTCTAGAGTCGTTGTCCGAAGAAAACATTTCAATCTAAGTTCAAGGGGTACAAGCATATATGTACTTATACAATCTCAATTGCATCAATACTTCGATAAACATAGCATTTGATATAATTGAAAACTACAAACACAACAGTGAAAGTCCTTTTATATGGATAAGTTTTGAAAAGTAAACTTGCCTTGGTTTGATTGGGGTGGTCGAGCGTGCGGATTCGAACGATCTATACATAAGCAATAACCGCTCGTTATTACCTTAATCAATATTTCTTTAATTACGGGGTTTTAGGGGGTACGAAATTAACTTAACGACTTCGTCTCATGACTCTCTAGCCCCACTATAGATTCATGCCATCACTCGATTACGCTCGTCACTTAATCGACTTAATTTAGTTACCACATTCGAATCATAACCACTAACCATAGAATTTTGCTCCACTAATCGACTTTTTCCCTTGCGCGAATTTTACTCTAGCATTTTTATAAAATCCAAAAATTCATATTTTAATCCAATTCTTTTTGGGTGGTCTTCACCACTGCATTCCCTAACTTCTCAATTTTTTTCATGATCCCAAATATATTTTTAGGGGTTTAAACAAGGTTCACAAGGGGGTCACTTAGTGCAGTCCGGAATCCAGAAACACAATTCACTCCTCCGGCCATAACTTAAAATCTATACATCACCTAGCCATGAACCTTACAATTCCAGAAACTACATTTAATTATCTTTCCAACAATATATGGTAGGACATTAGGGGACAACATTTGGGGGTTCAAAATCGTGTTACAATACAGGTCAATGTTCCTGGACAAAACTCAGCAAGCACAAATTACTTAGATCAACCATTTTCACACTTCCACAACACAACCAACACTTAATACACTTAGTTCATGGTTCATAACACTCATGGAGATATATATATTATCCATAACCATAAAAGTCACAATCTCAACATCAAAACTCAAGATCCATGTCATCCAATACATATACAACCAAGATTAGCTCACAAACACATGGATCTACTACCAAACATTATAATTAATACATAACCAAGAGGGTTTGAGATTTTTATACCTTCTTGAGCACCTAGGGGCCTTGGATAAGCTTTTCACAACTCAACAACACCTTAAATGGTCTCCTACAACACTTACAATCCAAGATCTAAAAGAAAAACAAACATGGTTACTATTCACCCAAGCTTTAACAATTTGTAACTTGAAATTGGGTGGATGAAATGGCTTGAAATTGCTAACATACCTTGTCTAGATGATGAAGATGACCTAGGATTTATGTTATGATTTATGAGTGATGGAAGAGGGGGGAGAAGAATTTTTCTTCTTTCTCTTTTCTCTTGGCCGAGAGCAAGATAGCAAGGGGGGGAAGAGTTTGTGTTTTTGGTTTTTGTGTTGTGTTGGTGAATAATTGATGTTATGTTAGGTTGGGTGATACATATCATGTATGTATAGACAAGTACTAGCAAGCATGGCTCCTTGTACTTCTTGTCTCTCTTTTTGAAAAAGCAAGTAACTAGGTACTATTCATCTTCCAATGGCTAACTAGTTTGCTTGATTTCTAACCACTTGGTTGCATGGGACATGCATGCAATACTACTCCTTGTATCATTATTCTTCCACCAATGCTTGTCATTTAATCTTTAATTCGTATCGTATCTTAACTAATCTCTCGTAATAATATTTTGTCGCGTAGAGATTTCCCCTATAATTCCTTAAGTACTTAATTGTGTAAATTCTTCGAATGTCCATAATTCCTCGTCATAATTCTTAATAAATCTTTTAATACTCTAACCATTCTCGAATCCCAAGTTTTATAAATCTTACTAACAATAAGACTCTTGCCTTCACAATCTTCCTTTTTATCTAACATAATAAATGCAACAACGCAGTTTCTCAGACAATCAATTCTATTAATCAACAGGGATGACTAGAAAGGTTCCATAATGACAATGTCACAAGATATTAAATAAAAGGAAATATTACCAAAATTAGGGTTCTTACAGCCTCCCCTCCTTAAAAGGATTCCGTCCCGGAATCAGGTTGAAAACAGTTGGGGGTGCTTTTCACGCATCGCGCTCTCTAGTTCCCATGTTGATTCTTCGACATTCTGATTCCTCCACAAAACTCTCACTAATTTGACAATCTTGTTCCTCAGCACCTGTTCTTTTCTATCCATGATTTCTACGGGTTGCTCTACATATGTTAAGTCTGGTTGCAGATCCACTTGATCATGTTCTATCACATGTCGGAAGTCGGTATGGTATGGTCGTAGCATGGTCACATGGAACACATTATGCACTTGCTGTAAGCTCGGGGGTAAAGCCAATTCATAGGCTAACTTCCCAACTCGTTTCAAGATCTCAAAAGGTCCAATAAATCTCGGGCTTAGTTTTCCCTTCTTACCAAATCTCATCAATCCTTTCCACGGTGATACCTTCAACATCACAAACTCTCCTACCTCATATTCTTTGTCCTTGCGGGTCTGGTCCGCATACTTCTTCTGTCTGTCTTGGGCCGCTACTAGCCGTCCTCTTATGAGCTCGATAGTTTCTCTTGTCTGTTGGACCAGTTCAGGCCCTAAAATCTTCCGCTCTCCTACCTCTTCCCAACACAAGGGAGACCGACATCTTCGTCCGTATAAAGCTTCATATGGGGGCATGCCTATACTCGCATGGTAACTGTTGTTGTAAGAAAATTCGATCAACGGCAAGTGGTCATCCCAACTTCCCTTAAAATCAATGGCACATACCCTCAACATGTCCTCGATGGTCTGGATGGTCCTCTCACTCTGTCCGTCTGTTTGGGGATGGTATGCAGTACTCATGTTTAACTTGGTCCCCACACAATCCTGAAAACTCCTCCAGAACCTGGAGTTGAATCTTGGGTCTCTATCTGATACAATGCTCACAGGAACCCCATGCCTAACCACAATCTCCTTTAAGTAAATCTCCGCCAGCTTGTCGACAGTATATCTCTCGTTGATTGGAAGAAAATGTGCTGACTTGGTCAACCTATCGATAATTACCCAAATGGCATCATGATTAGTCGGGGTCCTTGGTAATCCGACCACAAAGTCCATCACAATTTGCTCCCACTTCCACTCGTGTATCTCTAAGGGTTGCAACAATCCACTGGGCCTCTGGTGTTCGGCCTTTACTCTTTGACATGTCAAGCATTTACTTACCCACTCGGCCACGTCCTTCTTCATATTTGGCCACCAATAGTATTCTCTCAGATCTCTATACATCTTAGTGCCTCCAGGGTGAATTGAGTACCTTGAACTATGAGCCTCTTGTAAAATCTCATCTTTTAACTCCTGAACGTTCGGGATCCATATCCTAGATGCGTACCTCATGATTCCATTCCCGTCCTTCTCACACTTAATTTCCTCGCCAGTCAAAACTTTCTCCATCGAATTCTTTTCTTCTTCTATCTTCTTTTCCTGGCATAACTTAATCTTTTCCAATTGCGGTGGTTGGACTTTTATTTCCATTAGACTCTCTTGTCCAATTCCTGGTAACCTCACTTCAACCTCCAGTTTCTCAAGGTCCTTGATCAATTCGTCCACTGACGTTATCATCTTAAGCCTCTCCTTTCGGCTAAGTGCATCGGCCACTACGTTGGCCTTTCCTGGGTGATAATGAATCTCACAATCATAATCCTTGATTAGCTCTAACCATCTCCTTTGCCGCATGTTTAACTCTTTCTGAGTGAATATGTACTTTAAGCTCTTGTCATCTTCCAATGGCTAACTAGTTTGCTTGATTTCTAACCACTTGGTTGCATGGGACTTGCATACAATACTACTCCTTTTATCATTATTCTTCCACCAATGCTTGTCATTTAATCTTTAATTCGTATCGTATCTTAACTAATCTCTCGTAATAATATTTTGTCGCGTAGAGATTTCCCCTATAATTCCTTAAGTACTTAATTGTGTAAATTCCTCGAATGTCCATAATTCCTCGTCATAATTCTTAATAAATCTTTTAATACTCTAACCATTCTCGAATCCCAAGTTTTATAAATCTTACTAACAATAAGACTCCTGCCTTCACAATCTTCCTTTTTATCTAACATAATAAATGCAACAACGCAGTTTCTCAGACAATCAATTCTATTAATCAACAGGGATGACTAGAAAGGTTCCATAATGACAATGTCACAAGATATTAAATAAAAGGAAATATTACCAAAATTAGGGTTCTTACAACAACTCACCTTTTGCCCAGGAGCAACCAGGCCTCACCTGTTTTGCACTCCTTTCCCTCAATCCTAAAGAGAAATCATAAGATTCCATAGAGGTTGAAGAGATATGGATATAGAATTCAATAACCTGCCCTGTTAAGAGCTTGGAGATCTCAAGGTTGAGTGTTGGCTTCTTCATGAAATGAGATGAAGAATCAAGAGTGTTTGGTTTGTGTGTTGAAGTGCTTCATTGTCACAAATTTGGTATCCATGAATGGGGCTGAATCCTCTAATTTATAGAAGATTCATCAACCTGAATGTGAGAAATAGTTAAGAGTAACTTGTATGTGCTCCCCCTGTGTCCCTGTAACTTGTACTAACTCCTGGCTAGAAATCAAGTATGAGAAGGTTGCACAACTGTGTCCCTTACCCTCACTGAGTGTGTTCCTGGTTGGGAACTTGATTCAATAGTTGAAGTCTGTTAAGAGACTAAAACTAGGAATATGGATGTCCTTATTAATCACTATGCCTTTTTGGGAAGACATAGGATGGCTAGGCTGGTTTTACGCACCCTTACCTTCCTTGTTCTTGTGGTTTCTTCATGTTCACCACTTCCCTCACCCTCACTTTCCTCCTGTTCACTCCTCTCAAGTTAAGATATACAAGATTTGTCAACTACAGTTTGTTGAGAAACTGTAGAAGGGGTTAAAGATAGGAAAACTTTGAATATGTGGTGTGCTGATTGGGTAAAGAATCTGGGGGACATTCCAGCAATTCTCATTTCAGCATAGTAAGGCAAAGATTTTAGGACAACAAGAGAAAAATGCTGATAGATTAGAACTCAATACCTGAACTAGGTGTAATAAAGTAAGAGCCTTCTCCACATGAAGGTTTATACTCTTAGAGATACAGAACACCTTCTGACTTGACATAGTAAATTGACAGTGTGCTTGAAGCTGTACTTAGTGAGGAGAAACAATCTTGCAGAGATAGTCATGAATATTCATTTAAGTGTCTGCAAATATGTTACATTTAACCCTAATGCCTTAATTAGTCAACTTAATTAGAGTTCAATCAGCAGGAATAAAATTACCTATTCATGTGTTCAAGATTAACTAATTAGTCCTATTTTAAAACAGAGTCCAAATTAGTTGTTTTTTATTTTAACATTAATTGTAGGTGTTTTACACATGGCAAATGACAGAATTGTTGAACCTGGCCAAGTTTGCTTGTGATAACACCAACACATTATCATCGTCCTCTGTTGTCAGTTTAAGTCCTTGGGAGTACTGCAATTAGGACAAGAAACTATGCAACTGTGTAGCTATTATGGCTCACTTTTGGGTTAGATGACAGTGTTAAGTTAGAATTAAGAACAACATGAACATGGTGTAAGTTAACAGATCTATTCAGTGTGAATCAAAAGAATTCAAAATATCCTAATTAGATTAAAGTTAACTCAATGAAATGTGTGCCTAATCACTAATAGATTAGAAATACGCATAAGTTAAATTAATCTTACTAATCAATAGGGATTAGATTATTAAAGCAACTTAGGTGACTTAAGCACAATCCATCTTTATCTTATCTAAGTGTTCTTTGTTGAATTACAATCGAAATGTAATCTACCAGTAAAGTTGCTTCATAGAGACATGCAGGCAGATAATCAACAAACACAGAACAATATAGATAGAAGAAAAGATCATCTCATTCAAAAAAAATTACATAAATGGTCAAAAGACTATTGAAGCAGACAAAATAAAAACAAACTTAACAAAAACTAAACGACGTCCCCCCCACCTAAACAAACTAGGTGGCTGCGGCTGGGTCGTCGACGGAATCCCCCCTGCTGCGTGCTTGAAGGACCTCCAAGGCTGCACGCATGGCAGCGATGGTAAAACGACTTACAATTTTTCGCAATTTATTAAATGATTTTTAATTGTTAAATGTGAAATTATGTGGTGGATAAATTTTATGAAGTCAAGTTATATGTGAAATCATATTTATGTGATTATATGATGATTGGTATTTGTCGTACATGTTCGTGGAATTTTATTTATATTTTTAAAGCATTAAAACTATTTTTTAAAATGCATTTTTAATCTTTCGAAATTCATATAAAATCATTGGAATTAATTTAAATCATGAAATCTTTTGCATTATCATCTTTGAGACAATATTTAGGTTGTAAAATTAGTGTGGATATTTAATTGTGAGTTTTGGTATTTTAAAATGATTTAAAAATTATTATTTCTTTAAAAGAGCCTTTATTTCGAAAATTCATATAAAATTCATTTTTGATCCAAATATTATTTTAAAAATATGGGGATGCTTCTAATTTCATAAACTTGATTTTTAAAATTTTAGTTTTATTCTTCTCCCCATTATTTATTTAATTTCGAATTTATAGTGATTTAAAATCGGATTTTTCAGCAGAGTAATTTAGTATTTGGCAAAGGACGTTTTTGCCCCTGCCATTTCAACAACACCACCGCCAGTCCATCTCTCTCATTTGTGTTCTCTGCTCTCTCTCTATCAACTCTCTCGAGTCTCTCTCTCGATACTACCTTCTCTCTTCCATTTCTCATCGGTTTTTTGACCAACTTCATGATCTGAGACCGGACTTGTTCCTATTTTTCAGTTCTCTACCCACATCTATCATTGCATGCGGTTTTTATGATGAAAGTTATAAAACCCATTTCGGTTTTGTCTCGATTATAGCTTGTGTGCAGTGATTTATACTTGATAACGATGCCCATGATTACTAGTACTTGTTTTTGTGCTCGTTTTGTGTTGGTATTGTGCTGGGTTGTGATAGTTCGTATATATATGTGTTGTCGTATGTATATGTTCGATGTTGATGAAAAAATTTGCAAGCCCACTTCGGGTGTTGCTTGATGTCGAGTTGCCTTGCTTCGATTCTTGTTGTATACATGTTTATGAGTATAATCGGAGGAATTTGAGGTTGGAAGATCCAATAAGGAGCACCCCCGAATTCCACCGCCATCGGTGATGAACTCCGGTGAACCGGTGGTGGCCAATGATGATCTTTGAGGCCTATGAAAACTGTTATAAATTCTGTTTGTTACGATTTAGTACTTGCATGTAAACTTCGAGAATTTTTTTATGATAATTCCTTGATAATTATATTCAAATTATATGAATTCGATGAGATATTTGATTCGTTAAATGTCAATTGTTTACTCTAATTTATCAGAATTATATGAGCTGCATATATGATTTATTTTATTTAATTATTGAACAATTCGAATTTTTGGAGTTAATTATGAATTAATTGGAATTATTCGAATTTATATGTAATTATATGAATTATTCGATTTATATAAATTGTGATTCTTTATCCATGCTAGATGATCTTTGATTAATTGCTAAGTGTGATTTTTAGAATTATTATGTTATGAGTTAAATTCGAATTTTGATTACAAACATGAATTAAGTGATTTTGTGATCTAGTAAATACAAGTTAGTGATTTTATTCGATAATTGATTGAATCATTAGTTATTGATATTTGATTGATGATTTCGAATTTAAAGTGTATGATTGATATGATATATGTAATCCATTGGGAGTGTAGGTGGATTTTAAATCCATCGTAGGTATTTGGTTATGAATTTGAGTCGGTTATGTTCCGACGGGATAGTCTATATTATAAAGGAAACTCTGCCCGATTTTCATGAAATTATAGCTAGTAAGTGTATATCTAATAACATGACTGCTTATGAGTTACGTTTATCTGCTAAATGTATAAGTGGCTTATGTGAGATGCATGTGCTATGTGCTAAGTGTTTAAATGATTATCTGTTTACAAGGTGGTTCAGTGTACTATCAGGTACGTATGATATATAATAAGTATAATGCCTTATAAGAAACGATTGGGTAGATTAGGATTAGACGATTTAGAAGTATAGTATTCTAAAGTAGTGATATGGTTTATGTAGATAAGAAGGACGTAGGACCTAGCTATAAAGGAAAGGCTAAGGTCGAGTACCAGTGACTGAGCTGTTAGCTGTTGCATTCTACCGGAGGCAAGTAACTCTGTCTTTCCTCTGAAAGTTTATATTATTGAAACTGTTATATCTTGTTGATTCAAGCATGCCTATCTTATACCATGTTGATCATACTCCTGTTGTAAACCTACCTTTGCATGTATCCAAAATCTTTATTGATAAACCCTGGTTAAACACATGTAAACCCTAGACCAACATAATTCTTTTAATTGCTTCTTGACTATACTGTCACTCAGAGTTAAACAATACTAATTCTTTTTAATTGCTTCTTGACCATATATGTCTTACAGCTTACTATAATCATGTCATATTGACTGACCGATAAACCAGTGTTCCACTTGACTTATGTCCGTGTCCAGTTTAACCTATGTTGACCCTAAAACACATAAACTTCTTCATGAGCTAAACACTGATCCAAGAACTAAATTGCCTTTAATATTATACCCTAAACTTGAAATCTGATCAATTACCTTGATGCCTTTTAGTCTACATCTTCTTGATTCAGACTTGTATCCCTATTTCATTGATGTCAGAAAACTTAATCAAACCCTTTGACTTTTATCATTGCAAATCAAAATGAGTTGTTTTCTTAAAATACTTTAAAGTTACTTAGACTGGGCTGATTTGTTATCAGAGAGTCGAAGGTACTTCGAAGTAAAGGTTTTCGAAAAGATTAAGTATTAAAATGTTTTATAAAGTTAAAAGAGTTTTGCAAAGCTTAATGTTTTAAAATGAGATTTTTAATAAAAATGTTAGGAACTCCGTCTAAATGGTTTCCACGGATTCCTGACGATTGGAGAGACGGGGCGAACGGGTAATGCTGGTTCCGTCAGTTTTTGAGATGTAGTATTGTGTAGTTCTGGTCTGTCCAGTTCGACACGTTTATAGGCGAATGTGTTGCCTCTTGGGAACCAAAGCTATCCTAATGAAAGGAAATGATGGCCAGAGGGACTTTGTGTCCGGTATGGGGACTTTATGGGCTGATCACCCGTATTGTCTGTTATGAAATAAAAACCTCCAATCAGTTTTCTTAAAGTGATGAATACTTTTTATTTACCATGAAATGAAATTGGTTTACCGATTGAAATGTAAATTACTTTACACAGTTTTGAAATATCTACTGTTATCCTGTTTATCAGATGATATCCTGTCTTTACTAAATACCAGTATTGCTTTTACCGCTTCCAGCATATTTATGTCATATCTTGAATTAATGTCATCTTCTGCGATACCCTGTTGTATTGTATTCAGTCGAGATCCTTAGTTACTTGCTGAGCGTTGGCTCATTATTATTTTATCTAACCCTTTTGACAGTAATCTAAGAATCATGGTTCGTACAATCCAAACCGCAAGGAAGCGCACTTACCGTGGTCCTGAGTTGGTTCATTTTGAGATAACTCCTGAGGTAGATGCAATAATAGCTCAGTGAGGAGATCTTTAGTTAGTTGTGAGAACTGGCAGTAGAACTTTTTTGAACTTTGGTTTGTAATAATAATAATATATTTTGAATTCAGGATTGTAATAATAATTAGATAGACGATGGCTTGCTTGTTTCATACCATTACCTGTGAAAGATCTTGGATAGTAGTGTTGGGGCTAGTCAGCATGTTATATTTATATTATATTTTTAGGTTGTTTGCATCTAGAGGTGTGTCAGTGACTCTCCGATCTAGGCCTCAGGTCGGGAGGGCGTCACAGGTTGGTATCCGAGCTACGGGTTTTGGTCACTGAGCCAAGCTAGGAATTTAGGATCACTAATAAAAGAAGTAGATACAATTAGGATTTGAGAGTGATAGATGTAGGGAATGATTATAGGTTTAGGTTTTCCCTTCGCGATATATTATTAGGACTAACATAACTTAACTCGTTTATATTCTGTGTGTATATGTATATTATTACTACAGGAGATGGAGTTCGACGATGATGCCTCGTTAGATCCCGATTCTGATAGCTCATCCGAGGAGTCCGATCCTTCGGAGATTATGTTTGATGCTGATGCGGAGGTCGAGTCTGATACTGAGGTTATATCCGAGTCTGAGGTTGAGAGTCCCACGACCCATGCCGACATTCCTGTCCCTACCATTGAGTCTGCACCTGTGTCTGAGCCTATTACCGATACTGTGTCTGTTCCAGTCCCAGTACCAGTTTTGACCCCATCTGTCACCGAGCACGGCGAGTCCTCTATCGAATCTTTTTCAGTTCCCGAGCCAGTACCTGAGCCTACCTTCGAGGATATGGTTCGCAAGTGCGAGAGTCTAGCAGGTCAGAATGCAGAGTTGAAGGAACTTATTGAGAAGATGAAAGTGGAGGCACAACTTTGAGTAGATTTGACTAGTATTGATTGGAGGGGACGTATCAGGATGTTGGAGGATGCTGTTAGGCACCGTTTACACCGAAACCTTATTACACATGATGTACTAGCCGAGGCCCGTAGACTTTCGAGTGTGATTTGCTGGACGTTGTGTGAGCTTCGCGAGACCCGAGGTTCCCGTGATTAGACTGTTGCTGTGGAGATGGTTGTGAGTGGGACATTTGGTAGAGCCCACTATTGTTAGTTGTGATTACTACTAGTCTAGGATGTTTTCCAATTTTCCTATTGATAGTAGACGGATTGTTGTTGTTTTAGTTTGTTTATTTCAGTTTGGATGTAGAAGGGCTAAATGCCCTTAACTTTTATGATGTTGGATCATTTTCGTCTTAGTGACGTATGCATATTTCGTATATCCATGTGTTCACTACTTTACTTATCGCTTTTTACATACTATCTTTACATACCGTATTTCCATAACTTATTAACTTGTTTATATAAACCCTGTTGCATAATTTATAACTGTACCCATATCATACTGATTTATTGGAACCGATCGTCTATTGGTACCAGACGGAGGAACCCTATTTCTTTTGAATATATACCTACTTGTTGTTTACCAACTGCTTACCTTCTTATCAGAAAGATGCCTCCTAGAGGAACCCGTCAAGCTACCAACAATGATAACCAAGACCAAAAAAAATCAAGATAACCCTACTATGGCCCAGATGTTCCAATTACTTCAACAACAAACTGCTGCTTTTGTTTAACACCAACAACACCAAGCTGCCCAACCTGCTACAACTTTTAAATCTTTTCAAGCTGTTCATCCACCCGAGTTTAAAGGTGCCTTGAACCCTGTTGAAGCTAAATCTTAGTTGATGGATATCGAGAAGTCTTTCACGTTAGTTAGGGTTGATGAAGTTCAGAAGGTGGAGTTTGCCAGTTTTTATTTGAGAGCGAAAGCGAATTTTTGGTGGGAGTCTGTTAAGGCTGCAGAAGGAAATGCGATTACGTGGCCAAGATTTGTAGAATTATTTAATGAAAATATCTGCCAGGTTATTTACAAGACCAGGTGGAGATCAGTTTATGGAGTTGAAACAAGAAGGAATGACTATTGCGGAGTATGAAGTTAAGTTTCCTGAGTTATCTAGGTTTGCACCCCAGTATGTAGGAAATGAAGCCAGTAAGGCTAAGAAAATTCTGCATGGGTTAAAGCCCTAGTTAAGGAGTAGAGTTGCTGCTTTTGAATTAAGAACCTATTCTGCTATTGTGCAAAAGGCGATGATTATAGAAGGAGAAAGTGATTTGAACCAGAAGGAGAAAGCTGGTAAGAAGAGGAAATTTGAGAAAGTAAAGAAGAGCCAAGAGACAGAAGGCTATAAAAGTTTTCAGAACAGAGGAAAGTTTGGAAATCGACCAGGAGGATAGAGAAATTTTCAGAAGTTTAGTTGGTAACGGAGGACAAAAACGTAGACCCCAAGGAGTGAACCCTCAGGCTATAACAAGACCCATACTACCAGACTGCAGAATTTGTGGAAGAAAGCACCCGGGTATCTGTAATAAGCCTAATATAGTTTGCTACAAGTGTGGGAAGAAAGGACACTATGCTCAAGAATGTCCGGAAGTGAAGCCAGTAGGATTAACCTGTTATAAGTGTGGCAAGATTTGTAAGAACCCCAAATTTTGGATATAATTAAAACTTTTTATTATGTACTGAGGTAATGGTGAATAGTGATTACGACTACGATGTAACGATTGAGATAATGAATGAAAGGAATAAATTTGGATTCAAATGTTTATATTCCATGAAAAATACTATTGGTTGACACTTCAGATAAGAATTATCTATCTCCTAGGGAATTGAGATTTGATAATTCTAAAGGAGAAGATTATTCTTATGTCATCCAAATCGATATCTGTTATTGGTCCAGTGGGTCCGTAAAAAGGTTAAGGAACGATCGAAAGAGATCAGGGACAATTGTACAACCCTAAGAGGATGAGTAAAGAAAAATGGATGAATAGTGATTTTGGTGGACATAGGAATATTATTAGACGACGCGATATGTAAGTATCCGGAACAAAATTCTGAGTCCGTATTATTGATCCAGGGGGAAAAAGAGTGTATGTAAAAGCTGTCGGATTCTGAAAAACAGCACATTTATTTTCCCCGAGATTTCCGCGGACACTGAAAGACTTACGGAATTATTAAAAGGATTTAAGGAATATGGATTCAAGATTTATTAAAGAGAATGGAGAATGATAGTTTAAATATTAAGACGGATACCGGTAAAAGCCTAACTAGAAACGAATGAGTTATTCCTCCGAACGATCAACGAAATTGAGCGATAACCGGGCAAAGAAACAATTAAACGATCAAGAGGCAAGTGGATACAAGTATCCAAGGAAGGAACCAAGTTAGTTTCATGATTCAAACCATCCATAAGAAACTAACCAAGTGGTTAGACAAGACTACATCACATTCACCACAAAAACACTAACACATGGCCTTGGATGAGATCACTAGAGTGATGCAAGCACTTTAATAAATCAAATGGATAGATATTATGTCAATGATACACCTTTATTCATTATTATCAAGAAAGCCAAGCAAAGCAAGGCAAGCCAACCAACTTTTCCTTCTTTTCTCTCCCATTTCTAGCAGTTCAGATTTTCCAGGGCAGGGATCTTTGCGATTTTTTTCACCCAGTTATACTCATCTAACAATCATGAAAAAAATCACGGAGCTCCTACACATCAAGAGGAAGTTGTGGATTTAATTTCATAATTTTTGAAGGTCGTTTGAATGGTTAAATAAATTCGGGAAAATCACTCTGTTTTGCCTTAAAGAACAGCCACTTCGAATTTTCTCTTTAAATGGAGTTTTAAGATTTCAAAACCCAAGCTCTTGTTCTTGAAAAAATCCAAGGTAATTCCTATGACTCCTATATTTCATAACTAAGATCTCCTAGAAGTTTGAGACCAAACAAACATCTTTAGCATAGCTATTTAATTCACCAAAGTTTAGGGTGAATAGTAACTTTGAAGAGACTAACTTGTGTTCTTGGTTTTAATTTGATGGGTTAAGCATTTTAAGGTTATATAAGGATGATTCAAGGCTTGTTTATCACTACCCACTCATCAAGGAACGTACATCTCTCAAGAAACTTAGATCTTACTTTGAATCTTATGAATGTTCTTGGTGGTTTTAGCTTAGTTATGATTATGGTGTTAATAAAAGCATGTGAGCATGATTATGTAGTGGTTTAGTTAATATAAGTGATATGATGAATATGATGGTTTAATGAGATGTTCTTGGACATTGTTAAGATGTATGGTATGCCCGGTGTGGCTTGGTTTGATTGTGAAAAATTTTGAAATGTTCGAGTTATAGCCGTCGTAATGCCCGAATTTCGTTAACCCATAGAAAACCGTGCATAACAGTAGGTATAAACTTCTGACCTTAATGAGTTTATGACTTGTCCTTGTAGATCTCGAGCCATAGATCATTTTGGGGCGAGAATCGAAACATTCCGACTTACGGTTTAGGAGTTATGGTCAAATTACTAAAATTGGTTTGGAACCGTAAGTAAAAGTTCGTAACTTCAATTGAACCCTCGTAAAACATGTTACTCAGTGGCGAATCTTGGTAAATAAATACTAGGGGTCATAAGGAAGGTATGAAAGAAAAGCACATATCAAACGGATCGTTTTCCGATTTTATAAAAATGTTGGAATCAAAGTTAAACGCGAACGAACCCCTAAAAACCCGCTTGGTTATAACTTTGGTAAAACACTTAGAAAACGAACGATAAAACTCGAGGTTTAATCTCGGTTAGTAATCCATCGACTTTAGAAATTATACGACTTAAGTATATATCGAGTGTGGGTATGATGACATGTCGTAATAACGAACAAATGTCGGATCGTATCAGTAATAAAAAGAGTTACACTAAAAGGTGTATAACGAGATAATTCGAAAACGTGTTTCGACTTAAGTGAAGCTTATACTTAGACTTTTAAAAGGTGTTAAGTGGTTAATCTCGAATGTTCTGATTCTTTATAGATCATCGAGCTGACCCATGACACGCTATCTCCACCCACACCTGAGTACCAGGCAAGTGTTCAAAACTTTGAACCTGTTGTTGTGATAATATATATGTGATTGCCATTTTACATATGCCATAGCATGCATGCCTATTGTCAAATTATATTATGATACCTGTTCCCTGAATCGATATGGGTGTTGGGACAATCAGATCTTGGCACTGCGATTTTTGATACACTAAATTAACGAGTACGAATAGAAAAATCACCTTGTTAACGGTTGATCACGCTCTTCTATTGTATTCCCAAATTCCCTTGAGCGAAGTGTGGCCTTCGTCTTCTCAAGTTCACCTCTCTTCTTGCTCCTGGGTGGCTACAAAATTTTTTTCTACCAACCCCAGCATGAAGAGAATAGGAATATATATAGGGCTACAATAGGGATCATGGACAATTAGGTTGGGCCTTCTAATTACATCTTGGGCATAGCCCAATGAAATTAAATATTAATTCAATCCACTAAAGAATTAATATTTGCACTACCTTTCCTAATACCGTAATTTAATTAATTAATTCGGTTCCAATATTATTTGCTTATTAAATTCCCCATGTTTAAAATATCGCATGTCCATTAATTAAATAAATTACTGATAATTCATTTAATTAATATCTTTTATCCTTGATCATCCACTCAACCTTTATTTAATTATGCCGGAATAAATCCACCTGCAGGGTTTCACATAATTAAATCTTTTTGAGCTTTCAGGGGGACATCATTAACCCGAATATTATCAGGACATGGATTCCTTCAATAAATAATATTCACCATATATATTATTTCATCACCCAAAATATAATGAAATAAATCAAAAGAATTATTTCATATATAAATCAAAGCATGTAAATAATATACATGTGTCAATTACTATATCTGGATTAAGAACCTAAGCATTAATAATAACATAGAATCTTAGTTCACCTTCTTAATCAGTATAAGGGAACAATTCTAAATTTGATCCCGTTCAATATACACAAAGTATACTAGTATTATTTATTAGTCAATATAAACTAATCTAAATAATACTACAGCCATTCCAATGGATTGTCTAACACCACCTGTGCTGTGAACCGTATTATATTATATAAACCGTATTTAATAATCTAATATTCAGTATCCCATTTGATACTAGATTATTCACAATATATAATATTTAGACAACATGTAAACATTTAAATGATTCTCAATAAAATAGGCCAGAAATAAATGTATATACTTCAAATAAATATTTTCAGTATACACCAACAATCTCCCACTTATACTCAAAATATTCTATGAGTATATCAGTGTTTATTTAATCCACTATTACACAAAAAAACAATGTGTCCATCCATCTGACTCCTATCGCTTCCACATGCCTGTCAAAAACTTTGGCTGGCAAACTCTTTGTGAAAGGATCTACTCGGTTGTCTTCTGATGATATGTGAGCCACAACTATATCTCCCCGCTTTACGATTCCTCGTATGAGATGATACTTACGTTCAATATGTTTAGCCGCTTTGTGATCTCGCAGTTCCTTCGAATTTGCCACAGCACCAGTGTTATCACAATACACTGTCAAGATCCTAGGAAAATTAGGTACCACATCCAAGTTCAAAAGGAAGTTCCTGAACCATACAGCCTCCTTTGCAGCCTCAGAGGCCGCCACGTACTCGGCTTCCATGGTAGAGTCTGCAATGCATTTCTGCTTTACACTCCTCCATATAACGGCTCCACCTCCCAAAGTAAAAACTTATCCCGAGGTCGATATCCTCTTATCCCTATCTGATTGGAAATCTGAATCAGTATATCCCAAAGGAAATAGATCTGAGGCCTTGTAAATTAACATATACTCCTTAGTCCTTCTCAGGTACTTGAGTATAGTTATTACTGCACTCCAATGTTCCTGACCTGGGTTCGACTGATATCTACTAACCATGCCTACAGCAAAGCAGATGTCAGGCCTCGTACATAACATAGCATACATTAAGCTTCCACATGCTGAAGCATAAGGAACTGCTTTCATGCTCTCTATATCCTTAGGTGTCGAAGGACACTGCTCCTTGGATAGAGCCACTCCATGCTTAAAAGGTAGAAAACCTTTCTTAGAGTTCTGCATGTTAAAACGAGCTAATACTTCATCAATGTAGGGCTCTTGAGATAAAGCCAACATCCTTTTCTTGCGATCCCTTATTACTTTGATCCCAAGGATGTATGCCGCTTCACCTAAGTCCTTCATTTCAAATTGTTTGAACAACCATGCCTTTACTGATGACAACATCTTAACATTGTTTCCAATGAGTAAAATGTCATCTACATACAGTACTAGAAAAACCACTGCATTACCCTCACTTCTCTTATACACACATGATTCACTTGGACTTTGATCAAATCCATATGACTGGACTGCCTGATCAAAACGAATATTCCAGTCCCTAGAAGCTTGTTTTAGTCCATAAATAGACCTCTTAAGCTTACAAACAAGATGCTCTTGGCCTTCCTTAATGAATCCTTTTGGTTATTGCATATAGATGGTTTCCTCAAGACTTCCATTAAGGAAAGCTGTCTTGACATCCATTTGCCAAATCTCATAATCGAGATGAGCTGCTATAGATAAAAGAATCCGGATCGACTTAAGCATAACAACCGGTGAAAAGGTTTCCTCATAATCGATCCCTTCTTTCTGAGTATACCATTTCGCAACAAGTCGTGCTTTCCAGGCTTTCACCTTTTTGTCAGATCCTCTTTTCTTCTTGTAGATCCACATACATCCAATGGGTTTTACACCTTTGGGTGGTTCCACGAGCTCCCAAACTTGATTAGAATACATAGATTCCATCTTAGATTCCATTGCCTTTTTGCCAAAGATCTGTATCTTTATCTAGAATTGCTTCTTCTTATGTCCTGGGATCCTCATCATGTTCACCAGAGACCAAGTCCGAGGACTCTCCCAAAAACATGAATCTATCAGGTTGTTGAACAACCCTCTCACTACGACGAAGCACCGGTGTGGTATTAGTGTCAGGTTGTGCATTTTCTTGTGGTTGATCTACTTGTACTATTGGCACTTGGGGATTATCTGTCCCTCCCACTAGTTCCTCTAAAACGATACTACTCATGGGTTTATGGTTCATTATATAGTCTTCTTCTAAGAATCTAGCATTGGTGCTAACAATGATATCTCGATCATTAGGACTATAAAATGAATAACCTTTCGTTCCCATGGGATAGCCTACAAACAGCCTTACTTCTGTACGAGATTCTAACTTGGTCGCGTTCTTGTTCAGCACATGTGCTGGACAACCCCAAATCCGAATATGTCTTAGACTTGGTTTGCTACCAGTCCACAATTCTATTGAAGTCTTGGGAACCGACTTCGAAGGTACCAAGTTCAGAAGGTAAGCCGCTGTTTCTATAGCATATCCCCAAAACGACTTGGGTAAATCTGAATAACTCATCATCGATCTAACACTCTCTAAAAGAGTCCGATTCCTTCTCTCTGCTACACCATTCTGCTGAGGTGTGCCAGGTGCAGACAACTGGGATGCAATCCCATTTTCTGATAAATATTCCATAAATTCTCCAAGCAAGTATTCGCCACCACGATCTGATCGTAGTGACTTGATACATTTTCCAAGATGTCGCTTCTCCACACTTGCTTTGTACTCTTTGAATTTTTCAAAGCACTCAGACTTACGGCGCAACAAATAAATGTACCCATATCTAGAATAGTCATCAATGAAAGTGACAAAATACTCATAACCTCCTCTTGCTTGGATACTCATAGGTCCACATAAATCAGTATGAACCAATTCTAACACTTCTTTAGCTCTACTCCCCTTTGCTTTAAAAGGCCTATTAGTCATCTTACCTTCCAAGCAGGATTCACAAACTGGAAATGGCTCCACTGCCAACGAGCCTAATGGCCCATCTACTACCAGTCTTTGAATCCTCCTCAAGTTAATATGACCTAATCTTAAGTGCCAAAGATATGTTTGGTTCAATTCAGAAGGTTTCTTTCTTTTATTTGAGCTAGAAAGAATGTTATTAGTTTCCTTATGTTGCAGCATTGGTTGGATAGGATTAATAATATATAAATTGTCTTGCAATGTACCAGAACATATAACTCGTTTATTCATCATAATAGAAACATTACGATCCAAACAAACATTATAACCATCCATGGCAAGTTTAGAAACCGAAATTAAATTCCTTGTAAACGAAGGTACATAAAGACAATTGTTCAAAACCAAAATCCTATCATCGCCAAAAGATAATGTAATTATTCCAACTGCAACTACTGCTACTTTCGTAGCATCTCCCATGAACACATATATCTCGCCATCTCTAAGCATTCTGGATTGCTGGAACCCCTGCATAGAGTTACAAACATGGTCAGTGGCTCCTGTATCTACACACCAAGTGCTCGTAGATATAGCCGCTATATATGTTTCTGTAACTAGAGAAAGAGACATACCAGTATTGTTTGTCTTCTTAGGAAGAGGACAATCCTATTTCCAGTGACCTGACTGCTTGCACCTGAAGCACTTGCCCTTAGGCTTTTTCACAGCACCTTGAACTCCCACTGTATTAGCAACCTTTCCAGCTTTCTGTGTCTGAACCTTTTTCTTCTTCTTGCCTTTCGGTTTAGAGGAAGAAGCTTTCTCAGCCACATTCACCTGAACATTCTGCTTAAAGAGTCCTTCAGCTGCCTGAAGTTCTGTCAGAAGTTCCGCGAGACTATACATCCTTTTGTTCATGGTGTAATTCAAGCAGAACTGCTCAAAACTTTTGGGCAGACTCATAAGGATGATATCGATCTGGGTTTCCCCATCAATATCAGCACCAAGGATCTCCATCTCATTCAGATGAGACATCATCCTGAGAACATGATCCCTTACAGGTGTTCCTTCAGCCATCTGAGTGTTCATTAAAGCCTTCATTGCTACTTGCCTAGCAGCCCTATTCTGTTCTCCAAAAAGTTCCTTGAGATTAAAGAGCATATCTGAAGCAGTGGGCATAGCCTGATGCTGATGCTGCAAAACACCCGACATTGCTGCCAGAATGTAACATCGCGACATCTCATCAGCCTTAACCCACCGCTTATAATACTCCTTCTCACTTTCAGGAGCATCTTCAGCAGGCTGATCTGGCTTGGGTTCATAAGTACAAAATTTGTACTCCTCAGCAGTCAACACTATGTCCAAATTACGTTTCCATTTAATATAGTTTGGTCCAGTAAGTTTGTCATCCTTAAGTATGGTGAATAGTGGATTAAAGCCCATAATGATCTAATCCTGAGAATCATACATGTAACACATAATCAGATAGTTGCATAAATCTTAAATCCTATTGGTTTCCTCTAACAATTTATTCAAAATTAATGCACTAATATTTAAACACCATAAGTATCTGGTACGCCACGATGGGTGACATATATACCACTTAAATTCGTTTAAATATTACTTCGGTCTTATTACTAAATAATACGCCACGTTAGGGTGGACTATATATTATTTTTCATAGCTAAGTGTATACCATTATTTATATTCTTAAATTACTCCAACTAAATACATCCGTTTGATATATTAATGGATAATTCCCAGGTCTCGGAGGAGTCACAACGGCCTCGCTTAATACCCAATTCCTAGACAAAATTCTCCATAGTCAACATCAAAAGAGTATTCAATTTTCGTAACGAATTCTATGAAACTTGGTATGTCACGTTAGGGTGATCTATATACCTTTCAATATTCGTTATTTAATTTAAGAATTTTGTTCTAGTAATTTCTAGAACCTTTTAAAACACCGTAAATAGTACGCCACGTTAGGTGATCATATATACCATCTACTTTATTTAAAAGGTCATATTACATACAAAATAATGGAGACCGTGGGATTTAATTCCTAATTAATTCCCTCACCCACTTAGAATTTTTATTAAAAAAATGAGGAATTTTAAAAATTAAATGGAGCCTATGTAATTACAATTATGTCTAGCATGCATTCAAAATACACACATAATTTAACAACATATAACATTTAATTAAAGCAATAAATAAAATATCTATGTCCATGTCGTCCTAATTATGTTAAACATGCAATTAAAAATTACACACATAATTAACAACACACATAATAATTTATTTAAAGCAATAATTAAAAAATAAATTGTGGAATTAAAATAAAAAATTCCACTATTATGGCCCCCTAAAAAAAAATTCTGCAGCTCTTATTGTTGCTAGCATGCGCTGCGTGTTTGTGGAAAAAACAAAAGGCCTGTTGCGCATTCTGTGACTGCGTTACAGCTGTCCTCCACTTCCCACCAGTTGCGCATCCAGTGCATGCGTTACAGCCCATGATAGCCCCTGTTGCGCAGGCTGCCCATGCGCAACACCAGTTTGCACTGGTAACGCAGGACAGACTTGCGTTACAGGCTTTCAGCAGAATTTTCACCCAGCGCTCGCTTTTCTTATGATGCCAGTGTCTTCTTCTTTTCATCGAACTTAATCAACACAACAGAAGCTTCGACACAACAGCAGCCCCATCAAAATTTCGCAGCGGAACAAAAAACAACTCCGATTTGATTTCCGATCGCACGTAATTGTTACAAAATACCCGGATTATACATCAAACAATTACATAAAAAATAGATCTAATACAAAACTAATTTGTAAAATCTATTCTAACACGATCATCCTTCGTGTTTTACAACCACGATAAACCACGTGGAAACCAAACAAAAATTAACCACGATTAAACCACGTGGGATCCAAACACATAATTAAAATATACATGGCCATAATAGTGGATAACAACCTGCAAAAAAGAATTATACAAGCCTACCACTATATACATGCATATATAATTACGACATGGACATCGTATCAAAAATCGCAGAACCATTGAACCTAGCTCTTGATGCCAGTGGTTGGGACAATCAGATCTTGGCACTGCGATTTTTGATACAATAAATTAATGAGTACGAATAGAAAAATCACCTTGTTAACGGTTGATTCCACGCTCTTCTATTGTATTCCCAAATTCCCTTGAGCGAAGTGTGGCCTTCGTCTTCTCAAGTTCACCTCTCTTCTTGCTCCTGGGTGGCTACAAAATTTTTTCTACCAACCCCGGCATGAAGAGAATAGGAATATATATAGGGCTACAATAGGGATCATGGACAATTAGGTTGGGCCTTCTAATTACATCTTGGGCATAGCCCAATGTAATTAAATATTAATTCAATCCACTAAAGAATTAATATTTGCACTACCTTTCCTAATACCGTAATTTAATTAATTAATTCAGTTCCAATATTATTTGCTTATTAAATTCCCCTTGTTTAAAATATCGCATGTCCATTAATTAAATAAATTACTGATAATTCATTTAATTAATATCTTTTATCCTTGATCATCCACTCAACCTTTATTTAATTATGCCGGAATAAATCCACCTGCAGGGTTTCACATAATTAAATCTTTTTGAGTTTTCAAGGGGACATCATTAACCCGAATATTATCAGGACATGGATTCCTTCAATAAATAATATTCACCATATATATTATTTCATCACCCAAAATATAATGAAATAAATCAAAAGAATTATTTCATATATAAATCAAAGCATGTAAATAATATACACGTGTCAATTACTATATCTGGATTAAGAACCTAAGCATTAATAATAACATAGAATCTTAGTTCACCTTCTTAATCAGTATAAGGGAACAATTCTAAATTTGATCCCGTTCAATATACACAAAGTATACTAGTATTATTTATTAGTCGATATAAACTAATCTAAATAATACTACAGCCATTCCAATGGATTGTCTAACACCACCTGTGCTGTGAACCATATTATATTATATAAACCGTATTTAATAATCTAATATTCTGTATCCCATTTGATACTAGATTATTCACAATATATAATATTTAGACAACATGTAAACATTTAAATGATTCTTAATAAAATAGGCCAGAAATAAATGTATATACTTCAAATAAATATTTTCAGTATACACCAACAATGGGCTTATAGACTAGATACGAATAATCAGTTATAAGCCGGATTGTTTTGGTAAGACCCGTAGCGAAGGGCATATGATACTCATTCTTAAATATAGACCGGGAGTCGGTATTTTGAGATATAGATAGTCGTGAAAACTTGGAGGGATTCCAATGACAGATTATTATTTATCTGAGGAATGTTATTATTAAACGTTATTTATATTCCATAAAGTATCAATTACTTGGAAATATTTCGAGGATTGTTATTCGAGTATTATCTCAGTCGAGAGATATTAAATGAATGTTAGTTTCGAATATTCATTTAGAGTTGATTATTTAATGAATATTATTTTGATATTCATTAGAATGTTATTTATTAAATGAATATTACTTTCGAATATTCATTTAAGGTTTTATGTACTTGATGAATATTATTTTAAAATATTCATTGGAAGTTCTATTTACTTAAGGAATATTATTTCGATTATTCCTTTAAAGTTTTGATTACAAAATGAATATTATTTGGATATTCATTTAGAAGATTATTTATTAAATGAATATTATTTTCAAATATTCATTTAAGGTTTGACTTATTTATTGAATATTATTTTAAACATTTATTGGAGTTTAATTATTTAATGAATATTATTTCGAATATTCATTTAAGGAGGGATTTATTTAGTAAATAATTCCATATATTCATTCGAGGATTACTTACGAGCAATATTATGAGTTAATAATATTCCGTAATTATTATTGAGTTAATAAAAATTCTTGGAATATTTATTTAATTCTTTTAAATTCTTTTTAAAATGATTTATATTATTCGGAGATTATCTTTCACCTCCAGATATTATGTAAAATATTTCGGAGTCTATTTACGACTATTTTATCAAGGAAAGGTTCCCAACTCTTTATTTTTCATTTAAATCTTTCTAAAAAGGATTTAAATGCTCGCTCAAACTTCCATATTATAGGGGAACCTACTTGAGCAATGTTATTTATCTAATTGACTTCCCGGTCATAATTTATCCTTTTCACTCGCAACTTGGTTGCTATGGACTCATTAAGTCTGTGTGTACCTTCTCATCATTCGAGAGGTAAGATTGTTGGAACAAGTTGATATCCGTTAACAAGCAAAAGCTTGGGAAATGTTGGTGAATTTTCCTTTCCAACTAGATACGACTACTTTGTGGAGTCTTATCAACAAGTATTTCACTTGGGGAAGGGAGGACAAACTCTACGTTTCAATGCTGTGGATTTATTTGAACTAGGAGTCGTGTGTAGGACTTCAAAAAATGTTAATATTTGGAATTGCAATATTTTCCTTTCAAGTTCCTCTTTATATGATAAAAGATAATATCTTGCTTATTTTGACTTAGCAAATATTTCCACAAAATACATACTTTAAGTTACCTTGTAACTTCATCGTTCATATTATACTGGCATCATTTCCGTAAATGCATGGCATATGGTTTGAAAGATACTTTTGAACTGTTATATATTATCGTTCAGTTAAATATTATTGTTGGTGGGCCATTGCTCACCCTTGCTTTATTATTATATCACAACAACAGCTAGACCAGATGACTCGCACAGGGCGCACTCGACGCTGGCGAGGACGATGAGACTACCAGAGCCGAAGAGAAAGCTATTGGTAGGATAGATTCATTCTTTCAGCACCAAATATATGGACTAGTATGACTTATGTAAATGGATGGCAAAGAGTACGTATTCATATTTTAATTCTTTTTGGATTGTAAGAACTCATAATGTGCTTAATAAAATTTGGTAGTTACTCTGATTTCATCTCTGGGACTATAACGGGTGTGTTTTATGTTATTGTTTTGGGTCACAAGGTTGTAATTTATTATTTATGTTGAATTGTGGATGGGAATTGAGTCGATAACGACCAGATCCCTGACCCCGGATCTGGGGGTGTTACAAGATTGGCCATATTGCTAAGAACTATAAGGAGCCTGTCCAGACTGCTAATGTTTTGAGGATCACCGCACCACCAGCACCGCGACAAGTGCCGTATTAAGCACCTCAGCCCAGAGCCCGTACTTTCAACATGTCTATCAAAGAAGCTGTTAATGATGCCGATGTGGTTGCAGGTACGCTTCCTATCAACTCTTTTGAAGCTAAAGTTTTAGTTGATTCTGGAGCAACTAGATCCTTTATATCTGAAAGATTTCTTGATAAATTACACTGTGAGATTCGTCCATTAGAAAAGGCATTAGTAGTAGATGTTGCTAATCAGGATAAGATTTCCATAGATCGGGAGTGTCCTAACTGTAATATTGAGAATGGAGGATTTCTTTTCTACGTGGATTTATTACCTTTTAAGTTGGGAGAGTTTGATGTTATTTTAGGAATGGATTGGTTGTCCGCGAGTGATGCGCAGATTGAGTGTAAGAAGAAGCAAGTTAAGTTTCATACTGAAGATGTAGTGAAGTAGTATTTCAAGGACAGAAGCAAGATAAGAAATTTCTGACGTTTATGCAAGCGAAGAGATTGTTGAATCAAGGATGTGAAGCTTATTTACCGCATGTAGTTGTTACAGAGAAACAAGTCCCTAGGATGGAAGATATTCCAGTTGTGAATGAGTTTCCTGATGTATTTCCCAACGAATTGCCCGGATTACCCCCAGACAGAGAGATTGAATTCCCAATTGATTTGGCACCAGGAACTGAACCTGTATCTAAAGCACCGTATCGAATGACACCTGCTGAGATGAAGGAGTTAGCTACTCAATTTCAAGATTTATTAGATAAAGGAGTTATAAGGCCGAGTGTGTCCCCGTGGGGAGCGCCAGTGTTGTTTGTTAAGAAGAAGGATGGAAGCATGAGGTTGTGTATTGATTATAGAGAACTCAATAAATTGACTATCAAAAATGAGTATCCATTGCCAAGGATTGATGATTTATTTGATCAACTGAAGGATGCTGCTTACTTTTCTAAGATCGATTTGAGATCAGGTTATCATCAATTGAAGATCAAGCCAGAAGATATTCCGAAGACTGTATTTCGCACGAGATATGGACATTATGTGTTTTTAGTGATGGCTTTCGGATTGACGAATGCGCCAGCTGTGTTTATGGATTTAATTAATAGAGTGTTCAAGAGATATTTGGATAAATTCGTAATTGTATTTATTGATGACATCCTTATATACTCGAGAAAACCTGAAGAGCATGCTGAGCATTTGAGGATCGCATTGGAAACCTTGAGAAAGGAAAGATTATATGCCAAGTTTTCTAAATGTGAGTTTTGGTTGCAAGAAGTGCAATTTTTAGGTCATGTGATTAGTAAAGAAGGAATTCGAGTGGATCCTGCTATGATTGAAGCTGTGGTAAGTTGGAGTAGACCAAGAACTCCTACTGAGGTGAGAAGTTTTCTGGGATTGGCTGGTTATTATCGAAGATTTGTACAAGATTTCTCGAAGATTGCTACCCCGTTGACAAAGTTGACCCGAAAGAATGAGAAGTTTATTTGGAATGATAAGTGTGAAGAAAGCTTTCAAGAGCTAAAGAAAAGATTAGTTTCAGCACCAGTGTTAGTATTGCCAGATGATAAGGGAAATTTTGTTATCTATAGTGATGCTTCATACAAAGAATTAGGATGCGTTTTGATGCAACATGGGAATGTTATTGCGTACTCTTCGAGACAACTTAAGCCGCACGAGCAAAAGTATCCGACACATGATTTGGAGTTAGCTGCAATTGTGTTTGCATTGAAAATATGGAGACATTACCTGTACGGAGAGAAGTGTGAAATTTTCACTGATCATAAAAGTTAGAAGTATATCTTTACCCAAAAAGAGTTGAATATGAGACAGAGAAGATGGTTGGAGTTAATTAAATATTATGATTGCACGATAAGTTACCATCCCGGAAAGGCGAATGTTTTCGTTGATGCGCTAAGTAGAAAGGAGAGATTGAATACATTGACAATGCCAAAGGAGTTATTTCGAGAATTTGAGAAGTTAAGTCTAGAAGTCTATGATTCAAAGGATGCAGATGAGTTTCTGAGTACGATGACTTTTCAACCAGAATTGTTGGAGAAGATTCGGAGATGTCAAGAGGAAGTGATGAATTGTGAGATGAATACGTTGACTGGAGAAGAGATTTGTACACAGAAAGATGATCAAGGAATTTTAAGATTTGGAAGGAGAATATGGATTCCTAAAGTAGAAGAGTTGAAGAATGAGATTCTGAGTGAAGCCCATAGTTCGAGATATTCTATTCACCCTGGAAGTACAAAGATGTATCGAGATTTGAAAGAGAACTTTTGGTGGCCAGATATGAAGCGAGAAATTGCCGAATGGATAAGTAAGTGTTATACTTGCCAGAGGATTAAAGCAGAACATCAGAAGCCAAGCGGATTGTTACAACCATTAGATATTCTTGAGTGGAAGTGGGAGCACCTTGCCATGGATTTTGTAGTAGGATTTCCAAGAACTAAAGCGAATCATGATGCGATTTGGGTAATCATTGACCGACTTACGAAGTCTGCTCATTTCTTACCAATTAACGAAAGATTCTCATTGGATAAGTTTGTACATTTGTATTTAAAGGAGATAGTCTCACGACATGGAGTTCCTGTTTCTATAGTATCTGATCGAGACCCACGGTTTAATTCGAGGTTTTGGCGACAATTTCAAGAATGCCTAGGAACCCAATTGAAGATGAGTACAACTTACCATCCACAGACGGACAGATAAAGTGAAAGGACTATTCAGACAATAGAGGATATGCTTAGAGCTTGTGCATTGGATTTCGAAGGAAGTTGGGATGAACATTTGCCATTGGTTGAGTTTTCATATAACAACAGTTATAACGCGAGTATCGGAATGCCCCCGTATGAAGCCTTGTATGGGAGAAAGTGTAGATCGCTAGTGTATTGGGAAGAAGTTGGTGAGAGGAAAATTTTAGGACCAGAGCTGCTTCAGCAGACGAAGGAGAAAGTTGAGATTATTCAGAAGAGATTAATTACTGCCCAGGATCGTCAGAGGAAGTATGCTGATTTAAAAAGGAAGGATATGAGTTTTGAGATAGGAGATCAAGTGTTATTGAAAGTGTCACCATGGAAAGGAGTTACGAGATTAGGTAAGAAGGGAAAGCTGAGTCCAAGATACGTACGACCATTTGAGATTTTAAAGCGAATTGGAAAGGTTGCTTACGAATTGGCGTTGCCACCGCATATGCACCATATTTATATTGTGTTTCACGTATCTATGCTTAAGAAGTACAATCCCGATTCGAGTCACGTAATTGAGTATGAGCCTATTAAGATCCAGCCAGATTTATCTTATGAAGAGCAACCAGTAGAGATTCAGGATAGAAGTGATAGAAAGCTTAGAAATAAGGTTGTTAGATTGGTTAAAGTTTTGTAAAGGAATCCTAGAGTCGAAGAGTCGACTTGGGAACTTGAAAGCAAGATGCTTGCCAAGTATCCTCATTTGTTTACGTAGGTGAGATTCTGGGGATAGAATCTTTTTAAGGGGGGAGGCTATAACGACTTAGAATTTTTCGCAATTTATTAAATGCTTATTTAATTGTTAAATGTGAAATTATGTGATTTATGTGGTGGATAAATTTTATGAAGTCAAGTTATATGTGAAATAATGTTTATGTGATTATATGATGATTGGTATGTGTCGTACATGTTCGTGGAATTTTATTTATATTTTTAATGCATTAAAACTATTTTTTAAAATGCATTTTTAATATTTCGAAAATCATATAAAATCATTGGAATTGATTTAAATCATGAAATCTTTTGCATTATCATCTTTGATACAAGATTTAGGTTGTAAAATTAGTGTGGATATTTAATTGTGAGTTTTGGTATTTTAAAATGATTTAAAAAGTATTATTTCTTTAAAAGAACCTTTATTTCGAAAATTCGTATAAAATTCATTTTTGATTCAAATATTATTTTAAAAATATGGGGATGCTTCTAATTTCATAAACTTGATTTTTAAAATTTTAGTTTTATTCTTCTCCCCATTATTTATTTAATTTCGAATTTATAGTGATTTAAAATCGGATTTTTCAGCAAAGTAATTTAGTATTTGCCAAAGGACATTTTTGCCCCTACCATTTCAACAACACCACCGCCAGTCCATCTCTCTCATTTGTGTTCTCTGCTCTCTCTCCATCAACTCTCTCGAGTCTCTCTCTCGGTAGTACCTTCTCTCTTCCATTTATCATCGGTTTTTGACCAATTTCATGATCTGAGACCGGATTTGTTCCTATTTTTTAGTTCTCTACCCATATCTATCATTGCATGCGGTTTTTATGATGAAAGTTATAAAACACATTTCTGTTTTGTCTCGATTATAGCTTGTGTGTAGTGATTTATACTTGATAACGATGCCTATGATTACCAGTACTTGTTTTTGTGCTCGTTTCGTGTTGGTATTGTGCTGGGTTGTGATAGTTCGTATATATATGTGTTGTCGTATGTACATGTTCAATGCTGATGAAGAAATTTGCAAACCCACTTCGGGTGTTGCTTGATTTCGAGTTGCCTTGCTTCGATTCTTGTTGTATACATGTTTATGAGTATAATTGGAGGAATATGAGGTTGGAAGCTCCAATAAGGAGTACCCCCGAATTCCACCGCCACCGCTGATGAACTCCGGTGAACCGGTGGTGGCCAATGATGATCTTTGAGGCCTATAAAAATTGTTATAAATTCTGTTTGTTACGACTTAGTACTTGCATGTAAACTTCGAGAATTTTTTTATGATAATTCTTTGATAATTATATTCGAATTATATGAATTCGATGAGATATTTGATTCGTTAAATTTTCAATTGTTTACTCTAATTTATCAAAATTATATGAGCCACATATATGATTTATTTTATTTAATTATTGAACAATTCAAATTTTCGGAGTTAATTATGAATTAATTGGAATTATTCGAATTTATATGTAATTATATGAATTATTCGATTTATTATAAATTGTGATTCTTGATTCATGCTAGATGATCTTTGATTAATTGCTAAGTATGATTTTTAGAATTATTATGTTATGAGTTAAATTCGAATTTTGATTATAAATATGAATTAAGTGATTTTGTGATCTAGTAAATACAAGTTAGTGATTTTATTCGATAATTGATTGAATCATTAGTTATTGATATTTGATTGATGATTTCGAATTTAAAGTGTATGATTGATATGATATATGTAATCCATTGGGAGTGTAGGTGGATTTTAAATCCATCGTAGGTATTTGGTTATGAATTTGAGTCGGTTATGTTCCGACGGGATAGTCTATATTATAAAGGAAACTCTGCCCGATTTTCATGAAATTATAGCTAGTAAGTGTATATCTAATAACATGACTGCTTATGAGTTACGTTTATCTGCTAAATGTATAAGTGGCTTATGTGAGATGCATGTGCTATGTGCTAAGTGTTTAAATGATTATCTGTTTACAAGGTGGTTTAGTGTACTATCAGGTACGTATGATATATAATAAGTATAATGCGTTATAAGAAACTATTGGGTAGATTAGGATTAGACAATTTAGAAGTATAGTATTCTAAAGTAGTGATATGGTTTATGTGGATAAAAAGGACGTAGGACCTAGCGATAAAGGAAAGGCTAAGGTCGAGTACCAGTGACTGAGCTGTTAGCTGTTGCATTCTACCGGAGGCAAGTAACTCTGTCTTTCCTCTGAAAGTTTATATTATTGAAACTGTTATATCTTGTTGATTCAAGCATGCCTATCTTATACCATGTTGATCATACTCCTATTGTAAACCTACCTTTGCATGTATCCAAAATCTTTATTGATAAACCCTGGTTAAACACATGTAAACCCTAGACCAACATAATTCTTTTAATTGCTTCTTGACCATACTGTCACTCAGAGTTAAACAATACTAATTCTTTTTAATTGCTTCTTGACCTTATATGTCTTACAGCTTACTATAATCATGTCATATTGACTGACCGATAAACCAGTGTTCCACTTGACTTATGTCTGTGTCCAGTTTAACCTATGTTGACCCTAAAAGACATAAACTTCTTCATGACCTAAACACTGATCCAAGAACTAAATTTCCTTTAATATTATACCCTAAACTTGAAATCTGATCAATTACCTTGATGCCTTTGAGTCTACATCTTCTTGATTCAGACTTGTATCCCTATTTCATTGATGTCAGAAAACTTAATCAAACCCTTTGACTTTTATCATTGCAAATCAAAATGAGTTGTTTTCTTAAATTACTTTAAAGTTACTTAGACTGGGCTGATTTGTAATCAGAGAGTCGAAGGTACTTCGAAGTAAAGGTTTTCGAAAAGATTAAGTATTAAAATGTTTTATAAAGTTAAAAGAGTTTTGCAAAGCTTAATGTTTTAAAATGAGATTTTTAATAAAAATGTTAGGAACTCCGTCTAAATGGTTTCCACGGATTCCTGACGATTGGAGAGACGGGGCGAACGGGTAATGCTGGTTCCGTCAGTTTTTGAGATGTAGTATTGTGTAGTTCTGGTCTGTCCAGTTCGACACCTTTATAGGCCAATGTGTTGCCTCTTGGGAACCCAAGCTATCTTAATTAAAGGAAATGATGGCCAGAGGGACTTTGTGTCCGGTATGGAGACTTTATGGGCTGATCACTCGTATTGTCTGTTATGAAATAAAAACCTCCAATCAGTTTTCTTAAAGTGATGATTACTTTTTATTTACGATGAAATGAAATTGGTTTACCGATTGAAATGTCAATTACTTTACATAGTTTTGAAATATCTATTGTTATCCTATTTATCAGATGATATCCTGTCTTTACTAAATACCAGTATTGCTTTTACCGCTTCCAGCATATTTATGTCATATCTTGAATTACTGTCATCTTATGCGATACCCTATTGTATTGTATTCAGTCGAGATCTTTAGTTACTTGCTGAGCGTTGGCTCATTATTGTTTTGTCTAACCCTTTTGACAGTAATCTAAGAATCATGATTCGTACAATCCAAACCGCAAGGAAGCGCACTTACTATAATGCCCCGACTTCCCAATACTATAAATATACTTTTATAATAAATTATTGGATTTAATTAGATAAAATGGATTTTTAATACAGGGAAATTTTGGAAAATTTCGGCATGTAGTATTCGTAATACGGACTATCCACCGGTAATTTGAATCCAACCCAATTCATTCCAACACCAACAACAATTTCAACTACTAAAGAAATAATACAAGCACATGTTCAACATGTCCTAACTGATCAGGTGAACCATACCAAAATGCCCTCCCGATCAGAGCAAAGATCGGGGCATCACAATACCAACAAAAAACATAAATCTTGATAACAAAATAATAAGAAATAAATACAACCCCACTACTAACCCGGATCTCTAACAGGTAGTGGTATGAAACAAGCAACTACTAACTAAATTATTACATTACAATACTAAATCCTTAATTAAAAGATACATACACTCCACAAATATAAATACAACCAACTAGAACTATTACACAAATTTTTACTGATACCCAAAAGTCCAACCTTCTAGCAGAGTGCAACTAGGCTGCCTAAGGTCCACAACAAGTTCTTCTCGGATATAGCTCCTACTTCGTATCTTTTTCTTCTTAAACTAAAAAGGGTTAGAAACAATAGCAAGGAGTGAGCCAAATACTCAGCAAGTGATAAAAATAGAAATAAAGAATCCACAACTATATGCTGACTACAACAATATAAGGGTACCAAAGAATATTTAGGATGTTCAGATTTTAATTCACAATCTCAAGATAAAACTGTCTGGCAATACTGTACTCTGTTTATGACATTTCAAAACCATCCTTTGAAAATTTCTAAAATCTTTCGTTTAAAGCAGAGATTCATCAATTTTTTCTTTAAATAAACATTCATTTTTAAATCGTATAAAATTTAATTGGAGGTTTTTCTCCGACTCCGGACAATACGGGTGATCAGCCATGTAAAGTCCCCAGCCCGGACACTTGGTCCGTCTGGACATAAAATTGGGTTCCTAATTAGGCAACACATTGGCCTATAAGATGCTGGACTGGTCCCACGAGAACTACAGCATAAAATAAAACATGGTGGATCGGCGTCACCCGGCCTCTTACGCTCTCCAATCTGAAGGAAACCGTAGAAAACATTTTTGACGGAATCCCTTACAATAAATCTTCAAACTTTTAAAACCATTCATTTTCAAGTCCTTTATACTCACTGATAACAGATCAGCCCAGTATAAGGAATTTTTTTTAAAAAACATCTTTAATAAATAAGCCATTTTGATTTGCAATTATAAATGATTAAGGGTCAAGGAAGCAGTTAAGAGTAATTTCATAATATACACAAGGTAGGGGATTCAAGTATGATTTTTTTAGGATAAATGTTTGCCATGCACCTGGTATTAAAAAGGGTTGATGTAAAATAAATATTCAATTAAAACTGATAGGTTTCAGTAAACAGGATTATATCAGCAAAAAGGGGTCATTAGCTATTAAGGAAATTAGGTAAGGGTTAGGGTTTTAGTCATAAGGTTCCAAGGAATTATAAGCAGGATTTTATTTGTGTATTTTAGGATCTAAGTGTAAAGAAAAAGTTTATGACTGAGCAAGGCATGATATAATATAAGGTTTATAGTTTAGCAAGTATTTAGTGTGATAGTGGGGTGCAGAAAGTTTAAACAATTAATCATGGCATAAATCAGAAGGTACAAGGGTTTAACAATTAGTTCACAAAGGTAGATAACAGGGTACAAGAGGTAAACAACAAGTTATAAGGAATAAGCAGTAAGGTACAAAAGGTTTAACAATAATTTAAAAGGAGTTACACTAAGCAATAGGAGTTTAAACAGATATTCATAAGCAGTTGAAGGAACCTGAACTTAAATTCAGGGTTCAAATCACTTGCCTTAATAAGGTGCTTTCACTCTAGTCACCTAGCTCAAAAACCTTCCACCTTTGTTTTTCCTTTATCTCTTGAGTCTATGTCCTTCGAATCTACACATATAAAAACACTATTTTAGAATTCTATATTCCTTATACGTCTAATCCTAATCTACCCAAACGATCCATATATCGATGATAATACTTAATACATATTACTTACCAAATAACTGACTACAATAAGCTAAGCACATAACCACATAGCATCTATAACATGAAATCACGTAAGTCACTTAAACACTTAACACATAATACCAACTTACTTGAAATCAGCTTATAACCAAATATTATAGACCTTATAACTTATTATTCTAACGAAAATCGGACAGCATCTCCTTTATAAAATAGACTATCCCGTCGAAAACATTCGACTCAAATCACAATTAAAACCATCCGATGGATTTCAAATCCACCTACAAGCCCAATCATACTAATCCATTCTAAATCATATAATTTCTATTTATCAATGACAATTCCAGTTTAACAAGGATCGATCACCACTAACAATAAACAACTAACTTAATTCATATCCCACAATTCACTATATACTATTAGAATATCATTAACATTTCTAATATCTAAAATTACAAAAATTTAAGCATGTAATAATTCATTTAAATCATGTACTTTAATTCCAAGAATTCCAATTACCTCATATAAATTCAATTTAATTCCTACAAAAACTCATGTATACAATCATATATTCGAAATAAAAATCAAAGGGAGACATAATTATATACCAAGAACCTAAGCAACTAAATTTCTAATTAACGAACCAAAATCTTCATATAATCCCAAAATTCGAAATTTAAAAGACACACATACAACTGCCACACACTCACACATCCATTGCTTACTCACACACACCAGCATACTATTGTCCTTAGGCGCAGCAACACACAGACATTCGCTTAAGACTCATCCGCAACAACAACAAAACAGAGGAAATCTAGAACATAACGCACAAGAACATCACAACTCACCCACACCTGCTGCCCAGCATATACACACACATACCCTCACTTATACACACCCAGCAACCTCACAAAGCAGTGCACGTAGTACACGGCCACAATAACACATTCACGCACGGCCTGAACCAAAATAACGATTAAATCTCAAATTCAAACATACATACATACATACGAGGTTTCAAAAGAGAACAGAGGAGGAGGAAATAAGTGGGCTTTACCCACAATCCACCGAGCAAACAATTGTCGGAAGTAATTAAATGGAAGAAAAGAAAAAGAATGAGAGAGGACTTTTGGGATAATGAAAAGGGAATTGAGAGAGATTTGTAGAGAAAAGACTAGGGTGTTCGAGAATTTTCGAGAGACAACCGACTAAGAAACTGATTTTGGGGAGAAACTAGTGAATTAGGGATTTAAAAGGGAAAGGGGGAAATTTTGTAATTAACTAAACCAAAATTCTAATTTAAAAACAATTTTAAATGACTTTATAAATTAGAAATTAAATAGGAATTAATTGAGAAAATCTCAAATAAATTTTTAAATCATAGAAATTGAAATTATCTATCTCCCAATATTTTTAAAATATTTTTAGGATCAAAAGCGAATTAAATATGAATTTTACAAGTTTTGATCCTTTAATGAAATAAAACTCTTAAAATCATTTTAAAATACTTAAACACCCAGAATAATTCTCCCAATAATTTTAATAACTAAATAATATTATAAAGAGGATAACACAAATGATTTTGGGATTTTTAAATACTCCGATGATTTTATAAAATTTTCAGAAGATCAATAATGCATAATTAAAATAGATTTTAATCCTCAAAAATACAAATAAAAATACACAGACTTACACGGCACACATAACCCATCATATAAACACGTAAACATGATGTCACATATATTCAATCCTAAAAAAATCACCTCATATAATCCACATTTAGTATTAAATAATATTAAAAAATACGAAATTTTCTAGGGCGTTATATCCTTCCCCCTTAATTGGATTCTGTCCTCAGAATCGACCGTAAAAAAATAGATGACGGTATTCTCAAACATTTCCCTTTCAATTTCCAAATCATTCATTCCACACTAGCATTCCCTTATATCAATTCACATATCGATAGGCTCATCCTGTAGGCCTTCAAATTTCTAACATAAACTTAATCCTGGGGTTTGCATGTCTCGTTAATTTTAGATACTGATCACTCGCACGTGACGATCCCCTTTTCTGCCAAAAATCAGACATGACCTATTCGTATAATGGACTATTCCCTGTACACGACGCCTCAAGTACTAACCCAATCATCCATAATAATTCGCATATATAATCATGACCCTCTTTAAAAATCACTAACTCATCATTCAAAAGGACATACCTCAAATGCGGTGGAAGTTTTCCGAGCTTTACATTCGAGAGATCTTGAATTGAAGAACTGTCAATGGAATCACTGATATGATGCTCTAGCATGTGCGTGTCCGACTTTTCACTCAATAACTGATCAAACCCCTCTGCTTGACCCGTATCAACCATTTCCACACTGAAACACTCTTCGTCTTCTGTCAGAAATTTCATGGCCTTGAACACATTAAAGGTGACATTCTGGTCTTGCACCCTCATTGTAAGCTCTCCTTTTTACACATCGATCAACGTACGGCCCGTAGCTAGAAAAGGCCTTCCCAAGATTATGGGAATCTTCTTGTCTTCTTCGAAATCTAGAATCATAAAATCGGCAGGAAATATGAGCTTTCACCAAGACATCCTCTACTATACCCCTTGGATAAGTGATTGACCGATCAGCCAGCTGCAACGAGATATTGGTAGGTTTCGGATCAGGCAGACCAAGTTGCTTGAAAACAGACAATGGCATGAGATTAATGCTAGCTCCTAAATCACATAAGCATTTGTCAAAAGACAACTTTCCAATGGTGCATGGAATTGTAAAGCTTCCTGGATCCTTAAGTTTAGGAGGCAATTTCTGTTACAACACTGCACTCCTCTATCAATGCCACTGTCTCAAATTCTTCCAACCTTCTCTTTCGTGACAAAATATCCTTCATGAACTTTGCATATCTCGGCATCTGCTCCAACGCTTCAACAAAAGGAATGTTAATGGACAGTTTCTTGAAGACATTCATAAGCTTCTTAAACTATTTTTCTTAATCTTGTTTTTGCAAGCATTGAGGATATGGAGGAGGAGGATAGATCTGATTCACCAAATTCTGCTTCGGAGGAGAGTTTTCAGCAAAATTTTGCTTTTGAAGTCTTTTTGGGAATGGAGGAGGTGGATAGATCTGATTGCTCTCTGTAGATTGTTTTGGAGTAGATTCTTTATCAGCTGCCAATTTAGAATTTGCCTTTTCTTTATCTGCAAAAGCCTCCACCTGCTGTTTCTTGATTTCTTCGTCTTCCTCAACTGCTGATTTTTATCCCTCGAGACTTTTCCAGATCTCAAAGTAACTACGTTCACCTGTTCCTTGACTTCCCTTCTGCCTGGATTAGCCTCCGTATCGCTAGGAAGAGTCCCCTGCGGTCTATTCAACAAGGCACTAGCAATCTAACCAATTTTATTCTCCAAAGTCTTCAAAGAAACCGCCTGGCTTTTAACCATTAACCTCAATTCATCCAATTCAGATTTTTTATTAGAAGATTGCCCCGCACTTGCCTGAGGCTGCTGCTGAAATCCCGGAGGTTGATATGGTTGCCTTGGAGCATACTCCTACAGAAAACCTTGATTAAATGGCCTCGCTCCATATTGCTGATAAGGCTGCTGCGGTTGTTGAGCACCTTGATTGTTGCTCCAGCTGAAATTGGGATGATTCCGATCATTAGGATGATAAGTTGCTGGAGCTGGTGCAGCAGATCTCTGAAAATTACTCACAAACTGTGCTGATTCAGAAGAGATAGCACACTGATTCGTCTCATGTGCGCCCACACATAGCTCACAAACACTAGCCACCTGCTGAACTCCATAATTGGTTAGAGAATCCACCTTCATAGTTAAATCCTTTAACTGAGCTACAATAGCTGTTGCTGCATCAACTTCAAGAATTCCCGCTACCTTGCCTTAAGAGAGTCTCTGGGTTGGATTCTGATATTTATTAGCAGCAATCGTCTCAATAAGATCATATGCTTCCTCGTAGCTCTTAGCCCATAGAGCTCCACCTGACGCTGCATCTAGCAAAGGTCTAGACTGTGCTCCCAACCCATTGTAGAAACCATTAATTACCATCAAATCAGGCATTCCATGATGAGGACACTTTCGAAGCATCTCCTTGTAGCTTCCCAAGCTTCACACAAAGACTTTCCAGATTGCTGTGCAAATTGAGTGAGCACGTTCCTAATTGCTGCTGTCTTAGCCATGGGGAGGAATTTAGTGAGAAACTTCTGAGCAAGATCCTCCCAAGTAGTAATAGAGCCTGCTGGTAGAGAGTGCAACCAGCCCTTAGCTTTATCCCGCAGAGAGAATGGAAAAAGCCTCAATTTGATAGCATCATCCGACACACCATTAAACTTGAAAGTGTCGCAGATCTAAATGAAGTCCCTAATATGCATGTTAGGATCCTCCGTAGGAGCACCCCCAAACTGAACTAAGTTCTGTACCATCTGGATCGTGCCAGTCTTGATTTCGAAAGTATTTGCTGCAATAGCTGGTCTGACAATGCTAGACTGAATGTCATTGATCTTAGGCTGAGAATAATCCTTCAAAGCCTTTGCTGCTACTGGTAAATCTGCCATCACTTTTGCTGTTGCAAGTTCTTCTTCTGCCAGTTTACGAGTTTGCAAACGTGTTCGTATACACATTCAAGTACCTGAAACACCAAGAAATAACAAACTAAGTAAGAAACTCCGAGTCAGTGAACGCTAACAACCACTGATGACAAGCACATAAAATAAATAAAACACCGATGATCCCCGGCAGCGGTGCCAAAAACTTGTTAACACAATATCACGCAAGTATACGTGGTCACAAGTAATATAATTCAATTTCGTTCCACAGAGATCTGGTTAAGTTCTTTTCAGTTAATGCACCTATTCAACAGTGTATGGTTATAACTCACTGCTAAGATAAATAACAAATTAAGGTTTTACTTATCTAAATTAAACTAGATGCAAATTATCAAACTAAGAATAAACAACTAACGAGAATTAAACTGAATTACTTATATAAGAATAAACATGGGACTCTAACTTCATTATCTACTTCACTTAGAGTTGATGCCTTTAATCAATACATGTGATGGTTTTGATATCTGATCGGATGACACAAAACAAGTACTCGTTACTTCTCAGTATACGAATACCAAACTAAACATACATCCACAAAAGAGATAGAAGATGAATAGACACCAATTATGTTTAGACCCTATATCTCTATAAGATTTGAAAACATAACGGTTTAAGCACAAGTCATCCATTAAGATCACATAGGGCAGCATAATATCTCTATTTATGCTACAAATCATGATGTTAAACATCAACCTATCCTATGCTAGCATGGCAAGTTCTAAATCTCAAGATCCACTCTCGTTTCGCAAGAGATTAACAAATTAGATGTTCGCGACGCATCTAAACACATGAAGCACAACCATACAAGGATATCAAGAATTCACCACACATAAATCTTTAAAGCAATCAAACTACTAAGCTACATAGATAAATCCGTTAGAATCCCATGACAATGATTAGTTCATAATTGAACCGTTCGTCACCATGGGAATTGATGAAAACATGATATAAAACAAAGTATGAAAGAAAGAATAAGTAAATCTATGTTATGATATGTAACGATACAAATTACAATGGTTTGATGTGTTTAAATAGGCTCTAGAAGTCTTGCCCATCAAGAAAATACCCTACAATACTATTAGAATTCGATTTAGGTGCAAGAAACTGCCTAAAATACGATTACAACTCAAATTAGGGCAAAAAAGTCAATTTTCAGCATTCTAGCCGCACAGGTGCGCAACCTGCGCACTACTCAACCACTGTTCATCGTGTAAGTTGCTCACTCTGGCACGCAATCTGCACGCTCATGCTCTACCGGAATGATTTTTCTACATTATTTCTTCATTTTGACTCCATTTTCTTCCGTTCTTTTTGCACATACTTCCGTCTCCAATTCTCTAATCTTGGAATCTTCATGGTGACCCATAACAAGACTCCATTCTTCATTCTTAAGCTCAAATTCAACTCCAAAATTGACGGAAACTTCAACCCTAATCGACATTCTTGCAAACCTGCACACTTAAACAAAACACATCAAAACTACAATAATCTTGAGGTCAAGTGGATCAATTTAAGCTGAAATGAAGCGTTCCAAGTGGATATAAAATCCATTTATCAGCCACACAAGTAGAGTTGGGAGTTCGTATAGTTAGGATCCATAAAGTTTTGAGAATTGAATTGATTGGTAAGATCGATACAAAGTGGTTTTTACAACTTTAAATTATATTTGATTCGAAACCCCATCCCCATAATATAGGGAAATATGTTTACTTTTGTTAAAATATACTCCACATCCGGAACCCTAAAATAGGGAATAATTATAGGGACTAAATCCAAGTCCCCATATTTGAGGTTACACTACTTAACCCCTATCCCTAAATTATATATTTGTTTATTGTATTTGTAGATAGTGGGTGTATTTTGGTAGTTAATTGTAAATGAAAGAGAGAGAAAGAAGTAATATAAAAAAGAATATAGAAATATGGGGATGGAAAATGGGGAATGGGATGTAGAATATTTTTGATAATTTTGAGGATTTACTATTTTTGTTTGGGGATTTATTATTTTTATTGAGTTTTTGGAGATGAGGATAGGGGATGGGATGTGAGTGCTCTAAAGAATGGAAAGGGATTCCGGCTATTATACAAAATAAACAATTCAATTTTTGTGCTTTATTCTTTGACTTACACCACCATATATGGTATAACTCCCCTAAATTGGGGACAGATATCCAGGTCGTTACATTATAATATAATATTTTTAATAAAATAATATTAACTACATCTTCAATTTACATCTCAAAGTTGAAGTCTTAAAAAAGATATACTCCCTCAGTCCCATTCTTTTTTACCACATTTCCTATTCTGTTTGTCCCAAAAGTATTGTCCATTTTCAATTAATATGGTAAATTAAGTGTTAGTTATGTTAAGTTATTTGAAAAAATAATATAGTTTTTTTTGGTAATTATTAGTTTTTTTAATATGATTGAATAAAAGGTGGAAATGTGATTGGTGACAAAATGAGTGGGACGGAGGGAGTACAAAAATAACGTCACCTATTACAAACCAAATGTAATTCCAGGATTTTACATTATAAATATTATAAATACTAGCTTATATAGCCCGTGCAAAGCACGGGTTACTTTTAAGTACTTTTAAAATTATGTGATTAAATAAAATAGAGTATAATAATTTATTATGGATATAATTTAACTTTGTAATTAATTAATAAAATTATTAGTAATAATAATAGTTATTTAATAAATGATATGTATTGATTAGAACTAATAATAATATAAAATCTTAATGTAAATTTGTTGTTGACGGGATTCGAACCTTGGATCTTTAGAAGAGTGATTTAAATATAGAATATTCGATTTACTAAATATCTAAGGGTCACTATTCTTTTAGATGGTTTAACCAAGTTGAACCAAACAACCAAATTATACCCTGTTTGCTTATTATATAATAGTATAGATAACCTTTATATGAAGTTGTATTAGTATCCAACACTATTTCAACTAAACTTAATTATATTACTTATACAAGTTATACTAATAAATAAGTATTATCATTGTTGGAACCCTCAACCAACTTATATCAATAGCCGGTAATTTAAACTGTACTCACCCATGTATGAAACTTATCATTGTGTTATGTGCGGATTAGACGGACCATTCTCTCTTTTCAAAGTAAGATTTAGTATAAAACAACAAAGTAAGCATGAGCCAATGAATGTTCAGCAAAGTATATATCATAATATTGATACCAATTTTACAACAATAAATAAATAGTACAAAAGATATAAACAAATTTCTGAAGATATGCAAGTAATCGTAGAAAGTACTAAGTAAATCAACTGCGAAAAGAATAATCTCGTTCAACAACAAATTTATAAAGTTGGACTATAACGGAGTAGTCGACGCCCAATCGTAAATGATAATTAGTTGACTTTCATACTATTGTGGAATAAAAACTAGGGTCTGCGTGTATTTAATGCTAGGTTGGTGAGTTTCAAGTTTTAATGGCTGTTCGTGCGTTCGAGACTGAACGGTCTGTTATTTCCCAGTTATGCACCACGAGATTTAAATTGATGAATCTTGAAATCTCGAATGTTGACTTCTCGAATAGTCCCTTTTATTGAGTTCTCGAATGACTTCTCGAACAACCTATTATGTAGACTTCTCGATTAGTTTAAATTGCAGACTTCTTGAATAAGAAATCAATATGACTTCTCGAACTGGGACTTCTCGAATAACCCTTTTTGTTAGAGTTCTCGAATGACTTCTCGAACTCTTCTTTCTTGACTTCTCGAAATTACTTGCATGGTTACAGCAAACTCTCTTCTGATTACTGATACTTGATTTTAGCATCTCATGGCTTGTTACATAAATACTTCCTAACTGTCTGCAGAGTTCCATTTTCAACATATAGCTTCAGTTGATCTACATTTCAGTTGGCTTCTTGATTTTATTTGTCAGCTTCGATTCCTTGATTCATTTTCTGCCTTGTGGTATTTGTTATCATCATCTATAGACATGCATGTCTCAACAATCTCCCCCTATTTAAGTCTTCAAGAAAAAGACATAAATCCAGAGAGTGATGATAACAAAAACCACTCTTTAGATTTTTCTTTCACTAGGACAGAAAATTTTGATCAAGCTTCCTTGACACAGTTTTTGGATTGTACTACTCACTTCACTTGAGTACTTAGAACTGCTACCCCTATGTATAGCATCCAATCTGAGACTTTGTTCTGTTCCTACACTTGCTGGTTGGTCTGAAGGTCTTCTGAGCTTTCTTCCCCTTTGTTGAAACATGAAAAAAAGATTCTGAACCCTTCAAATTTCTCCCCCTTTATTTTGTTGTTAAAGGAAAACAAAATTTGGAGCCCCTTCAATCCCCTTCAAATTTCTAAATTTGAAGCCCCTTCAATCCCTTCAAATTTCTCCCCCTTTTTTTGTTATCAACAAGAACAGTGATGTAGTAACTATGAGAATCAGAGGGATGAGAAGCAAGAATCTGCATAAAAAAAACTTCTCTCTTAATCTCTCTGTTTTTGCATCAGGATCTCATCCTGGCTCACTTCTCATAACTCACCTTCCCTTCCTAAAGGGGTACTCAATCTCTCCTTTTGCTCTCCTGGAAGAAATAGGAGACCACTCTTGTACACAACTCACCTTTTGCCTAGGAGCAACCAGGCCTCACCTGTTTTGCACTCCTTTCCCTCAATCCTAAAGAGAAATCATAAGATTCCATAGAGGTTGAAGAGATATGGATATAGAATTCAATAACCTGCCCTGTTAAGAGCTTGGAGATCTCAAGGTTGAGTGTTGGCTTCTTCATGAAATGAGATGAAGAATCAAGAGTGTTTGGTTTGTGTGTTGAAGTGCTTCATTGTCACAAATTTGGTATCCATGAATGGGGCTGAATCCTCTAATTTATAGAAGATTCATCAACCTGAATGTGAGAAATAGTTAAGAGTAACTTGTGTGTGCTCCCCCTGTGTCCCTGTAACTTGTACTAACTCCTGGCTAGAAATCAAGTATGAGAAGGTTGCACAACTGTGTCCCTTACCCTCACTGAGTGTGTTCCTGGTTGGGAACTTGATTCAATAGTTGAAGTCTGTTAAGAGACTAAAACTACGAATATGGATGTCCTTATTAATCACTATGCCTTTTTGGGAAGACATAGGATGGCTAGGCTGGTTTTACACACCCTTACCTTCCTTGTTTTTGTGGTTTCTTCATGTTCACCACTTCCCTCACCCTCACTTTACTCCTGTTCACTCCTCTCAAGTTAAGATATACAAGATTTGTCAACTACAGTTTGTTGAGAAACTGTAGAAGGGGTTAAAGATGGGAAAACTTTGAATATGTGGTGTGCTGATTGGGTAGAGAATCTGGGGGACATTCCAGCAATTCTCATTTCAGCATAGTAAGGCAAAGATTTTAGGACAATAAGAGAAAAATGCTGATAGATTAGAACTCAATACCTGAACTAGGTGTAATAAAGTAAGAGCCTTCTCCACATGAAGGTTTATACTCTTAGAGATACAGAACACCTTCTGACTTGACATAGTAAATTGACAGTGTGCTTGAAGCTGTACTTAGTGAGAAGAAACAATCTTGCAGAGATAGTCATGGATATTCATTTAAGTGTCTGTAAATATGTTACATTTAACCCTAATGCCTTAATTAGTCAACTTAATTAGAGTTCAATCAGCAGGAATAAAATTACCTATTCATGTGTTCAAGATTAACTATTTAGTCCTATTTTAAAACAGAGTCCAAATTAGTTGTTTTTTATTTTAACATTAATTGTAGGTGTTTTACACATGGCAAATGACATAATTGTAGAACCTGGCCAAGTTTGCTTGTGATAACACCAACACATTATCATCGTCCTCTGTTGTCAGTTTAAGTCCTTGGGAGTACTGCAATTAGGACAAGAAACTATGCAACTGTGTAGCTATTATGGCTCACTTTTGGGTTAGATGACAGTGTTAAGTTAGAATTAAGAACAACATGAACATGGTGTAAGTTAACAGATCTATTCAGTGTGAATCAAAAGAATTCAAAATATCCTAATTAGATTAAAGTTAACTCAATGAAATGTGTGCCTAATCACTAATAGATTAGAAATACGCATAAGTTAAATTAATCTTACTAATCAATAGGGATTAGATTATTAAAGCAACTTAGGTGACTTAAGCACAATCCATCTTTATCTTATCTAAGTGTTCTTTGTTGAATTACAATCGAAATGTAATCTACCAGTAAAGTTGCTTCATAGAGACATGCAGGCAGATAATCAACAAACACTGAACAATATAGATAGAAGAAAAGATCATCTCATTCAAAAAAAATTACATAAATGGTCAAAAGACTATTGAAGCAGACAAAATAAAAACAAACTTAACAAAAACTAAACGACGTCCCCCCCACCTAAACAAACTAGGTGGCTGCGGCTGGGTCGTCGACGGAATCCCCCCTGCTGCGTGCTTGAAGGACCTCCAAGGCTGCACGCATGGCAGCGATGGTAAAACGACTTACAATTTTTCGCAATTTATTAAATGATTTTTAATTGTTAAATGTGAAATTATGTGGTGGATAAATTTTATGAAGTCAAGTTATATGTGAAATCATATTTATGTGATTATATGATGATTGGTATTTGTCGTACATGTTCGTGGAATTTTATTTATATTTTAAAGCATTAAAACTATTTTTTAAAATGCATTTTTAATCTTTCGAAATTCATATAAAATCATTGGAATTAATTTAAATCATGAAATCTTTTGCATTATCATCTTTGAGACAATATTTAGGTTGTAAAATTAGTGTGGATATTTAATTGTGAGTTTTGGTATTTTAAAATGATTTAAAAATTATTATTTCTTTAAAAGAGCCTTTATTTCGAAAATTCGTATAAAATTCATTTTTGATCCAAATATTATTTTAAAAATATGGGGATGCTTCTAATTTCATAAACTTGATTTTTAAAATTTTAGTTTTATTCTTCTCCCCATTATTTATTTAATTTCGAATTTATAGTGATTTAAAATCGGATTTTTCAGCAGAGTAATTTAGTATTTGGCAAAGGACGTTTTTGCCCCTACCATTTCAACAACACCACCGCCAGTCCATCTCTCTCATTTGTGTTCTCTGCTCTCTCTCTATCAACTCTCTCGAGTCTCTCTCTCGATACTACCTTCTCTCTTCCATTTCTCATCGGTTTTTGACCAATAATATGATCTGAGACCGGACTTGTTCCTATTTTTCAGTTCTCTACCCACATCTATCATTGCATGCAGTTTTTATGATGAAAGTTATAAAACCCATTTCGGTTTTGTCTCGATTATAGCTTGTGTGCAGTGATTTATACTTGATAACGATGCCCATGATTACTAGTACTTGTTTTTCTGCTCGTTTTGTGTTGGTATTGTGCTGGGTTGTGATAGTTCGTATATATATGTGTTGTCGTATGTATATGTTCGATGTTGATGAAAAAATTTTCAAGCCCACTTCGGGTGTTGCTTGATGTCGAGTTGCCTTGCTTCGATTCTTGCTGTATACATGTTTATGAGTATAATCGGAGGAATTTGAGGTTGGAAGATCCAATAAGGAGTACCCCTGAATTCCACCGCCATCGGTGATGAACTCCGGTGAACCGGTGGTGGCCAATGATGATCTTTGAGGCCTATGAAAACTGTTATAAATTCTGTTTGTTACGATTTAGTACTTGCATGTAAACTTCGAGAATTTTTTTATGATAATTCCTTGATAATTATATTCAAATTATATGAATTCGATGAGATATTTGATTCGTTAAATGTCAATTGTTTACTCTAATTTATCAGAATTATATGAGCTGCATATATGATTTATTTTATTTAATTATTGAACAATTCGAATTTTTGGAGTTAATTATGAATTAATTGGAATTATTCGAATTTATATGTAATTATATGAATTATTCGATTTATATAAATTGTGATTCTTGATTCATGCTAGATGATCTTTGATTAATTGCTAAGTGTGATTTTTAGAATTATTATGTTATGAGTTAAATTCGAATTTTGATTACAAACATGAATTAAGTGATTTTGTGATCTAGTAAATACAAGTTAGTGATTTTATTCGATAATTGATTGAATCATTAGTTATTGATATTTGATTGATGATTTCGAATTTAAAGTGTATGATTGATATGATATATTTAATCCATTGGGAGTGTAGGTGGATTTTAAATCCATCGTAGGTATTTGGTTATGAATTTGAGTCGGTTATGTTCCGACGGGATAGTCTATATTATAAAGGAAACTCTGCCCGATTTTCATGAAATTATAGCTAGTAAGTGTATATCTAATAACATGACTGCTTATAAGTTACGTTTATCTGCTAAATGTATAAGTGGCTTATGTGAGATGCATGTGCTATGTGCTAAGTGTTTAAATGATTTTCTGTTTACAAGGTGGTTTAGTGTACTATCAGGTACGTATGATATATAATAAGTATAATGCGTTATTAGAAACGATTAGGTAGATTAGGATTAGACGATTTAGAAGTATAGTATTCTAAAGTAGTGATATGGTTTATGTAGATAAGAAGGACGTAGGACCTAGCTATAAAGGAAAGGCTAAGGTCGAGTACCAGTGACTGAGCTGTTAGCTGTTGCATTCTACCGGAGGCAAGTAACTCTGTCTTTCCTCTGAAAGTTTATATTATTGAAACTGTTATATCTTGTTGATTCAAGCATGCCTATCTTATACCATGTTGATCATACTCCTGTTGTAAACCTACCTTTGCATGTATCCAAAATCTTTATTGATAAACCCTGGTTAAACACATGTAAACCCTAGACCAACATAATTCTTTTAATTGCTTCTTGACCATACTGTCACTCAGAGTTAAACAATACTAATTCTTTTTAATTGCTTCTTGACCTTATATGTCTTACAGCTTACTATAATCATGTCATATTGACTGACCGATAAACCAGTGTTCCACTTGACTTATGTCCGTGTCCAGTTTAACCTATGTTGACCCTAAAACACATAAACTTCTTCATGAGCTAAACACTGATCCAAGAACTAAATTGCCTTTAATATTATACCCTAAACTTGAAATCTGATCAATTACCTTGATGCCTTTGAGTCTGCATCTTCTTGATTCAGACTTGTATCCCTATTTTATTGATGTCAAAAAACTTAATCAAACCCTTTGACTTTTATCATTGCAAATCAAAATGAGTTGTTTTCTTAAAATACTTTAAAGTTACTTAGACTGGGCTAATTTGTTATCAGAGAGTCGAAGGTACTTCGAAGTAAAGGTTTTCGAAAAGATTAAGTATTAAAATGTTTTATAAAGTTAAAAGAGTTTTGTAAAGCTTAATGTTTTAAAATGAGATTTTTAATAAAAATGTTAGGAACTCCGTCTAAATGGTTTCCACGGATTCCTGACAATTGGAGAGACGGGGCGAACGGGTAATGCTGGTTCCGTCAGTTTTTGAGATGTAGTATTGTGTAGTTCTGGTCTGTCCAGTTAGACACGTTTATAGGCCAATGTGTTGCCTCTTGGGAACCAAAGCTATCCTAATGAAAGGAAATGATGGCCAGAGGGACTTTGTGTCCGGTATAGGGACTTTATGGGCTGATCACCCGTATTGTCTGTTATGAAATAAAAACCTCCAATCAGTTTTCTTAAAGTGATGATTACTTTTTATTTACCATGAAATGAAATTGGTTTACCGATTGAAATGTAAATTACTTTACACAGTTTTGAAATATCTATTGTTATCCTGTTTATCAGATGATATCCTGTCTTTACTAAATACCAGTATTGCTTTTACCGCTTCCAGCATATTTATGTCATATCTTGAATTAATGTCATCTTCTGCGATACCCTGTTGTATTGTATTCAGTCGAGATCCTTAGTTACTTGCTGAGCGTTGGCTCATTATTATTTTATCTAACCCTTTTGACAGTAATCTAAGAATCATGGTTCGTACAATCCAAACCGCAAGGAAGCGCACTTACCGTGGTCCTGAGTTGGTTCGTTTTGAGATAACTCCTGAGGTAGATGCAATAATAGCTCAGTGAGGAGATCTTTAGTTAGTTGTGAGAACTGGCAGTAAAACTTTTTTGAACTTTGGTTTGTAATAATAATAATATATTTTGAATTCAGGATTGTAATAATAATTAGATAGACGATGGCTTGCTTGTTTCATACCATTACCTGTGAAAGATCTTGGATAGTAGTGTTGGGGCTAGTCAACATGTCATATTTATATTATATTTTTAGGTTGTTTGCATCTAGAGGTGTGTAAGTTACTCTCCGATCTAGGCCTCAGGTCGGGAGCGCGTCACAGGTTGGTATCCGAGCTACGGGTTTTGGTCACTGAAACAAGCTAGGAATTTAGGATCACTAATAAAAGAAGTAGATACAATTAGGATTTGAGAGTGATAGATGTAGGGAATGATTATAGGTTTAGGTTTTCCCTTTGCGATAGATTATTAGAACTAACATAACTTAACTCGTTTATATTCTGTGTGTATATGTATATTATTACTACAGGAGATGGAGTTCGACGATGATGCCTCGTTAGATCCCGATTCTGATAGCTCATCCGAGGAGTCCGATCCTTCGGAGATTATGTCTGATGCTGATGCGGAGGTCGAGTTTGATACTGAGGTTATATCCGAGTCTGAGGTTGAGAGTCCCACGACCCATGCCGACATTCCTGTCCCTACCACTGAGTCTGCACCTGTGTCTGAGCCTATTACCGATACTGTGTCTGTTCCAGTCCCAGTACCAGTTTTGACCCCATCTGTCACCGAGCACGGCGAGTCCTCTATCGAATCTTTTTCAGTTCCCGAGCCAGTACCTGAGCCTACCTTCGAGGATATGGTTCGCAAGTGTGAGAGTCTAGCAGGTCAGAATGCAGAGTTGAAGGAACTTATTGAGAAGATGAAAGTGGAGGCAGAACTTTAAGTAGATTTGACTAGTATTGATTGGATGGGACGTATCAGGATGTTGGAGGATGCTGTTTGGCACCGTTTACACCGAAACCTTATTACACATGATGTACTAGCCGAGGCCCGTAGACTTTCGAGTGTGATTTGCTGGACGTTGTGTGAGCTTCGCGAGACCCGAGGTTCCCGTGATTAGGCTGTTGCTGTGGAGATGGTTGTGAGTGGGACATTTGGTAGAGCCCACTATTGTTAGTTGTGATTACTACTAGTCTAGGATGTTTTCCAGTTTTCCTAGTGATAGTAGACGGATTGTTGTTGTTTTAGTTTGTTTATTTCAGTTTGGATGTAGAAGGGCTAAATGCCCTTAACTTTTATGATGTTGGATCATTTTCGTCTTAGTGACGTACGCATATTTCGTATATCCCTGTGTTCACTACTTTACTTATCGCTTTTTACATACTATCTTTACATACCGTATTTCCATAACTTATTAACTTGTTTATATAAACCCTGTTGCATAATTTATAACTGTACCCATATCATACTGATTTATTGGAACCAATCGTCTATTGGTACCAGACGGAGGAACCCTATTTCTTTTGAATATATACCTACTTGTTGTTTACGAACTGTTTACCTTCTTATCAGAAAGATGCCTCCTAGAGGAACCCGTCAAGCTACCAACAATGATAACCAAGACCAAAAAAAATCAAGATAACCCTACTATGGCCCAGATGTTCTAATTACTTCAACAACAAACTGCTGCTTTTGTTTAACACCAACAACACCAAGCTGCCCAACCGCTACAACTTTTAAATCTTTTCAAGCTGTTCATCCACCCGAGTTTAAAGGTGCCTTGAACCCTGTTGAAGCTAAATCTTAGTTGATGGATATCGAGAAGTCTTTCACGTTAGTTAGGGTTGATGAAGTTCAGAAGGTGGAGTTTGCCAGTTTTTATTTGAGAGCGAAAGCGAATTTTTGGTGGGAGTCTGTTAAGGCTGCAGAAGGAAATGCGATTACGTGGCCAAGATTTGTAGAATTATTTAATGAAAATATCTGCCAGGTTATTTACAAGACCAGTTGGAGATCAGTTTATGGAGTTGAAACAAGAAGGAATGACTATTGCGGAGTATGAAGTTAAGTTTCCTGAGTTATCTAGGTTTGCACCCCAGTATGTAGGAAATGAAGCCAGTAAGGCTAAGAAATTTCAGCATGGGTTAAAGCCCTAGTTAAGGAGTAGAGTTGCTGCGTTTGAATTAAGAACCTATTCTGCTGTTGTGCAGAAGGCGATGATTATAGAAGGAGAAAGTGATTTGAACTAGAAGGAGAAAGCTGGTAAGAAGAGGAAATTTGAGAAAGTAGTGAAGAGCCAAGAGACAGAAGGCTAGAAAAGTTTTCAGAACAGAGGAAAGTTTGGAAATCGACCAGGAGGATAGAGAAATTTTCAGAAGTTTAGTTGGTAACGGAGGACAAAAACGTAGACCCCAAGGAGTGAACCCTCAGGCTATAACAAGACCCATACTACCAGACTGCAGAATTTGTGGAAGAAAGCACCCGGGTATCTGTAATAAGCCTAATATAGTTTGCTACAAGTGTGGGAAGAAAGGACACTATGCTCAAGAATGTCCGGAAGTGAAGCCAGTAGGATTAACCTGTTATAAGTGTGGCAAGATTTGTAAGAACCCCAAATTTTGGATATAATTAAAACTTTTTATTATGTACTGAGGTAATGGTGAATAGTGATTACGACTACGATGTAACAATTGAGATAATGAATGAAAGGAATAAATTTGGATTCAAATGTTTATATTCCATGAAGAATACTATTGGTTGACACTTTAGATAAGAATTATCTATCTCCTAGGGAATTGAGATTTGATAATTCTAAAGGAGAAGATTATTCTTATGTCATCCAAATCGATATCTGTTATTGGTCCAGTGGGTCCGTAAAAAGGTTAAGGAACGATCGAAAGAGATCAGGGACAATTGTACAACCCTAAGAGGATGAGTAAAGAAAAATGGATGAATAGTGATTTTGGTGGACATAGGAATATTATTAGACGACGCGATATGTAAGTATCTAGAACAAAATTTTGAGTCCGTATTATTGATCTAGGAGGAAAAAGAGTGTATGTAAAAGCTATCGGATTCTGAAAAACAGCACATTTATTTTCCCCGAGATTTCCCCGGACACTGAAAGACTTAAGGAATTATTAAAAGGATTTAAGGAATATGGATTCAAGATTTATTAAAGAGAATGGAGAATGATAGTTTAAATATTAAGACGGATTCCGGTAAAAGCCTAACTAGAAACGAATGAGTTATTCCTCCGAACGATCAACGAAATTGAGCGATAACCGGGCAAAGAAACAATTAAATGATCAAGAGGCAAGTGGATACAAGTATCCAAGGAAGGAACCAAGTTAGTTGCATGATTCCAACCATCCATAAGAAACTAACCAAGTGGTTAGACAAGATTACATCACATTCACCACAAAAACACTAACACATGGCCTTGGATGTGATCACTAGAGTGATGCAAGCACTTTAATAAAGCAAATGGATAGATATTATGTCAATGATACACCTTTATTCATTATTATCAAGAAAGCCAAGCAAAGCAAGGCAAGCCAACCAACTTTTCCTTCTTTTCTCTCCCATTTCCAGCAGTTCAGATTTTCCAGGGCAGGGGTCTTTGCGATTTTTTTTCACCCAGTTATACTCATCTAAAAATCATGAAAAAAATCAAGGAGCTCCTACACATCAAGAGGAAGTTGTGGATTTAATTTCATAATTTTTGAAGGTCGTTTTGAATGGTTAAATAAATTCGGGAAAATCACTCTGTTTTGCCTTAAAGAACAACCACTTCTAATTTTCTCTTTAAATGGAGTTTTAAGATTTCAAGCCCCAAGATCTTGTTCTTGCAAAAATCCAAGGTAATTCCTATGACTCATATATTTCATAACTAAGATCTCCTAGAAGTTTGAGACCAAACAAACATCTTTAGCATAGCTAATTAATTCACCAAAGTTTAGGGTGAATAGTAACTTTCAAGAGACTAACTTGTGTTCTTGGTTTTAATTTGATGGGTTAAGCATTTTAAGGTTATATAAGGATGATTCAAGGCTTGTTTATCACTACCCACTCATCAAGGAAGGTACATCTCTCAAGAACCTTAGATCTTACTTTGAATCTTATGAATGTTCTTGGTGGTTTTAGCTTAGTTATGATTATGGTGTTAATAAACGCATGTGAGCATGATTATGTAGTGGTTTAGTTAATCTAAGTGATATGATGGTTTAATGAGATGTTCTTGGACATTGTTAAGATGTATGGTATGCCCGGTGTGGCTTGGTTTGATTGTGAAAAATTTGGAAATGTTCGAGTTATAGCCGTCATAATGCCCGAATTTCGTTAACCCATAGAAAACCGTGCATAACAATAGGTATAAACTTCTGACCTTAATGATTTTATGCCTTTTCCTTGTAGATCCCGAGCCATAGATCATTTTGGCGTGAGAATCGAAACATTCCGACTTACGGTTTAGGAGTTATGGTCAAATTACTAAAATTGGTTCAGAACCGTAAGTAAAAGTTCGTAACTTCAATTGAACCCTCGTAAAACATGTTACTCAGTGGCGAATCTTGGTAAATAAATACTAGGGTTCATAAGGAAGGTATGAAAGAAAAGCACATATCAAACCGATCGTTTTCCGATTTTATAAAAATGTTGGAATTAAAGTTAAACGCGAACGAAACCCTAAAAACCCGCTTGGTTATAACTTTGGTAAAACACTTAGAAAACGAACGATAAAACTCGAGGTTTAATCTTGGTTCGTAATCGATAGAATTTAGAACTTATACGACTTAAGTATATTCCGAGTGTGTGTATGATGACATGTCGTAATAACGAACAAATGTCGGATCGTATCAGTAATAAAAAGAGTTACACTAAAAGGTGTATAACGAGATAATTCGAAAACGTGTTTCGACTTAAGTGAAGCTTATACTTAGACTTTTAAAAGGTGTTAAGTGGTTAATCTCGAATGTTCTGATTCTTTATAGATCATCGAGCAGACCCAGGACACGCTATCTCCACCCACACCTGAGTACCAGGCAAGTGTTCAAAACTTTGAACCTGTTGTTGTGATAATATATATGTGATTGCCATTTTTCATATGCCATAGCATGCATGTCTATTGTCAAATTATATTATGATACCTCTTCCCTGAATTGATATGGGCATATAGACTAGATACGAATTATCAGTTATAAACCAGATTGTTTTGGTAAGACCCTTAGCGAAGGGCATACGATACTCATTCTTAAATATAGACCGGGAGTCGGTATTTTGAGATATAGATAGTGGTGAAAACCCGGAGGGATTCCAACGATAGATTATTATTTATCTGAGGAATGTTATTATTAAACGTTATTTATATTCCATAAAGTATCAATTACTTGGAAATATTTCGAAGAATGTTATTCGAGTATTATCTCAGTCGAGAGATATTAAATGAATGTTAGTTTCGAGTATTCATTTAGAGTTGATTATTTAATGAATATTATTTTGATATTCATTAGAATGTTATTTATTAAATGAATATTACTTTCGAATATTCATTTAAGGTTTTATGTACTTGATGAATATTATTTTAAAATATGCATTGGAAGTTCTATTTACTTAAGGAATATTATTTCGATTATTCCTTTAAAGTTCTATTTACTAAATGAATATTATTTGGATATTCATTTAAAAGATTATTTATTAAATGAATATTATTTTCAAATATTCATTTAAGGTTTGACTTATTTATTGAATATTATTTTAAACATTTATTGTAGTTTAATTATTTAATGAATATTATTTCGAATATTCATTTAAGGAGGGATTTATTTAGTAAATAATTCCATATATTCATTCGAGGATTACTTACGAGCAATATTATGAGTTAATAATATTCCGTAATTATTACTGAGTTAATAAATATTCTTGGAATATTTATTTAATTCTTTTAAATTCTTTTTAAAATGATTTATATTATTCGGAGATTATCTTTCACCTCCAGATATTATGTAAAATATTTCGGAGTCTATTTACGACTATTTTATCAAGGAAAGGTTCCAAACTCTTTATTTTTCATTTAAATCTATCTAAAAAGGATTTAAATGCTCGCTCAAACTTCCATATTATAGGGGAACCTACTTGAGCAATGTTATTTATCTGGTTGACTTCCCGGTCATAATTTATCTTTTTCACTCGCAACTTGGTTGCTATGGACTCATTAAGTCTGTGTGTACCTTCTCATCATTCGAGGGGTAAGATTGTTGGAACAAGTTGATATCCGTTAACAAGCAAAAGCTTGGGAAATGTTGGTGAATTTTCCTTTCCAACTAGATACGACTACTTTGTGGAGTCTTATCAACAAGTATTTCACTTGGGGAAGGGAGGACAAACTCTACGTTTCAATGCTGTGGATTTATTTGAACTAGGAGTCGTGTGTAAGAGGCCGAGTCGCGCGGTCCATCACAAGGTCTAATTATTGGCCAGGGAGTTACTATTAAAGGCAATCGACAAGTGGAGCCGTCAGTTCTTCCTTCTACCGGTAGTAAACTATATTGGGCTGTACCATCCCCGACTGATCATCAGGGAGTGGGACAGCTGGCGCGTGATGACTCCAGTATTGGTTCATCTCCCAAATTGGGAATTCCCTGCAACACGTATCGAAGAGACTTCTTTCAGGTTGACGGTGTCTTCCGCAACACGTATCGAAGAGACTTCTTTCAGGTTGTAGGACTTCGAAAAATGTTAATAACTAGAATTGCAATATTTTCCTTGCAAGTTCCTCTTTATATGATAAATGATAATATCTTGCTTATTTTGACTTAGCAGATATTTCCACAAAATAAATACTTTAAGTTACCTTGTAACTTCATCGTTCATATTATACTGGCATCATTTCCGTAAATGCATGGCATATGGTTTGAAAGATACTTTTGAACTGTTATATATTATCGTTCAGTTAAATATTATTGTTGGTGGGCCATTGCTCACCCTTGCTTTATTATTATATCACAACAACAGCTATACAAGATGACTCGCACAAGGCGCACTCGACGCTGGCGAGGACGATGAGACTACCAGAGCCGAAGAGAAAGCTATTGGTAGGATAGATTCATTCTTTCAGCACCAAATATATGGACTAGTATGACTTATGTAAATGGATGGCAAAGAGTACGTATTCATATTGTAATTCTTTTTGGATTGTAAGAACTCATAATGTGCTTAATAAAATTTGGTAGTTACTCTGATTTCATCTCTGGGACTATAACGGGTGTGTTTTATGTTATTGTTTTAGGTCACAAGGTTGTAATTTATTATTTATGTTGAATTGTGGATGGGAATTGAGTCGGTAACGACCAGATCCCTGACCCCGGATCTGGGGGTGTTACAGAAGTGGTATCAGAGCGTACGTTATAAACCCCAGAGATAAGGCGACGCTAAAACAATAAATTCACTAAGATAATAAGAACTCTTGCCAAGTTCATAGTCGGACTACTTAATGTAGTGATGACATATAAAACCCTTATGAGAACTCCTAAGTATCATGATAGTAACTTAGCTCGATATCGTATCGACGTGTAAGGCGACAGACCTTGAGACAAATGAGCAGCAACGCGATGATGCTTTATATACTAAAGATCAGCGGGTAAATTCGATGGAGTACCCTACTGGAGACTCGGAAGAGGTTCCAGCAGATAAGGAAAATCCTGTTAGGATAAGGAGCATAAAGAACTGAGCTATTAGCAAGAGAACTGAAGATTCATGTTGGATTCGTAGCCGGACTACTGGATGTAGTACCAGCAAATAAGACGGGTTGGAAGAATTACTTGAGATCTTATACGCGAATAGATGAGAATCCATAGAGACTTTCATATTAACGAAGAAAGAGCTAGAAGGATGTATGATTATCAAAGACATCGATATAGGATGAGGAGCAGAGTCCCTAGGAATAGTTAAGAAGGAGGCAATAAGTGCCATATCATTTGACAAATGAATTAGTATGAATATTGTCAGTAATAATTCGCCATGAGAAGGTAGATGTCATAGGTTGTAATTCATAGAACCAAATTGAGGTTGATGAAGTTGTTTTATTCAGGAAAATGTCCATTTTATGAATGAATCAGTTAGAAAGTGAAAACATTAGGAAGTGACAGCATGATTGGATAAAGTTATATGAGGAAGTAGTAAGTAAGACAATGATCTCAGAACCTACCGGAAGATAAGACCAGTGGGTCAAGATGAACTCGTAATGAGACTATTGTCAAAGACTAAGTATAGGGTTATTTCAACTCAGTGAAATGATGAACCAGAAATGTTAGATGCATGTGATTCAGAGGAATATTAAATTCTTTCTTTGAATGAATTATAGTAGTTACCTTAAGTTTACTCCGACACGGAATTATAATGGATCAAGTAATACGATCAGCAGTTAAAGAGAAAAATGTGAGAAAATCATCCTGGATCTAAAAGGTGAAATTGGTAATGACCAAGAGCTGGCATTGCTTAATGGAAAAAGGAGACTTTGTGCTTCCAATGACGCTTCGCATAAAGGATTAGGATGTGCCCTTGCGCAGCACGACAAAGTACTTGTGGATGCATTCGGACAGCACGGTCCACCAGGTCGGATGGCCTTAGTAGTGCCAATTGTGTGGAACAACCAACTCCGACGGTAATGTTCCTTCTGAGACTAGTGGTCAGGTAGACTGACATGTGGTAATATTGAATATTAGGACATATAGGTATCAGGACGTTGTGACAGGTTCCAGTTTGAAACTGTTGATTCCCTTCTAAGGGACGTATATAATTGGTTCCTCTCCAGTGGTTAAACTTCCAATCTGATGACAATTATTTCGTAAATTATGACTGCTTGTGGTTCTACCTGCTTGGAGGTTCATAGAACTATTCTTCAGGTTTCGAAACTGGTCTCCTTAATGTTACCAGTAGGTGGATAGATGACCAAAATTTCCCTGATTCTGGAAAGGAATCCGGAGAATTTTGGCAAACCTTGTCTTTCTGATGATCAGAGAACATCATTGAAAAGAATGGAAACTGGAGCGAACCTTGTGGATTGGGTAAGGTTGCTGTCAAATGGGTTAGTAAACGGACCCTGAGCATTACAATCGATGGTAGAGATAAAATGATGAAGTGAGATTGGACGAAAACAGGAAATGTAAGTAAGAAACCAGCCGGACTGAGAAACTCCGGGATTGACTTAAGTGAAAAGGCTGTTATGCCAGGAATGGTAAGCTTGTGTGGCACGTGGGATTGATAAGAATTGTTGAAAAGATAAAAGTAGAGGAAAAGTGACCGAAGACGGTGCCGAGTAGTCGATTAAGACTTATAAGAAGTAAAGTTTTGGAAAGGTAGAAAGGTATCAAAGAAGAAGACACTATGCCGGCAATTGCTAGAAAAGTAATGCTAATTAGCCAACCCCTAAAATCATATATTTTTATTTTAGTGTGGTCAGTTGAGGCCAAGTCACAAAGGATTCTCAAGTGACTAGACCAGCAATGAAAGGACAAAGCAGGGTTGCTTCTAAGTAAGCACCGACTGCAAGGGCTTCTGATATAAAGGAAATATTAATGAGATCGTAGGAATCTTCTACTAAACCCTTTGCAACCCATGTTTGGATTGGGAATTTACTAGACTTTTTGGAATGGGGTCACCCGTACTAAAGTGATTCATGTGTATACGGTTGTCCAAGATTACGAGTAAAAATGGAAGTATAATGACTTGAGATGTATGATGTTAGGGTATCATGAATACCATGAATATATTATTACGGAGGAAAGTAAACAATGATGGTTCATGAAGAGAGTATAGAAATGGTCAGAGATTGATCAGAATGCTGTAGAAATTTTGCCTAAGGCAAGTACCTTTGCGAAGAACGATAAGTACTAAGAGATTCACGTTGAACTCACCCAATATCTTCCAAAACATCCTTGCTACGATTACCAAGTTCGGTAAGAAAACAGACAGACATACGTTGTCTTTTGGAAGGTCAAATAGGCTAATAACTATCCGAAAGAAGAGGTTAGCATTAAGCTACCAATCGATTATCAAATGAGAATGATTGAAAAGAGACACTTGTTAAGGGTACATGATTTGATTGCCAATTATAGGATGCAAGAATTCCTTGGCAGTTGAATTAAGGATAGGATATCCATAAATTAAGACAAACCCTGGGGAATGCACCAGGGATGGCATTAACCCTAATAAAGACACTGTGAATTCAGATGATATGAGTTGGATTTGGTAAGGCAATAATGACCTGTAAGGATTATTAAAAAGAGTTCTGGAAAAGACATAGATAGAATTATTAGAGTATTGATCAATGACGTTTTGATATACCCTGTACCTAGAAAATACAGGAGGAATGATGAGGACGACCTAAGAAACCTTACAAGGAAAAAGTTAATATTCTGAATTTCAAACTAGAAGTTTGGTAGAGAATGTAAGACACAATAGCAATAATGCCATATGAGGCCTGTATGAAACCATGATGAGGTATGGATTGAACCAAAGAAGGTTGAGATTATCCTAGAACAAGAAAGAACTAAGAAAAGAAGTATCCTAAGTAGGATTGAGAATAAACGTGATAAAGTTTCCACGGGTAGGTGGAAGCAATGACTTATGGAAAAAAATTGATAGATATATTTTTCTCCTTCAGCAGAGCTTAAGGGAGAATGCTTTCACCCAATAGTGATGGGAATGAGGTAGAAAAGTTTGATTTGGAATGTATCCAGAGAACATGGATTACAAGAAATTGTTAGTATCAGGAAAGGCCAATGAGGTGGCCGACAGTCTAAGTATAAAGGAATAATTACAAATGTTCATACCGAAGAAACAAAATGATATTTGGAAAGACCTTGAAGGTCATATCGGAGTGGAGGAATTTACATTCCTTTTGATTATTGTGCAAGAATCGAAGGTAATAATAGTTTAAGTAAAGATTCGATTCCTGATGGAGTCTTAAGCATATTACGTACCTTAGAAGGTCCCGTTTTGAGGCAAACCCGGACTATGAAACAAAATTGACGAAGTAAACCGTTAAGTTTCCAGTCTTTTATGGAAGCTGCATGAGTGATAATTTCATCAACCTGACATAGCTGCGATGCTTGAAACTCTTCTGCAATTTTATCTACTTCATGTGATATCTACATCAAGTTCAGGAAGTATTCCTTATGGATAAGGAATGGTGATTACTTTGTCTCCCTAAAGGATTTGAAACCCGTATGGTTAGCTATTAACGCACTATTTAAACAACAAGCGATGGCGATTCTTCTAAGCAACGCATAGATAAAAGAGAGTGCTGCTATTGATAAGCTAAATGGCATGTTGATGAATGACAAGCAAGTTTGTGTTAGTGTACTTCTGCGCAAACAAGATAGAGAATATGAGGTTGATGATTCATGATGCTAAATGTATTCCCGTAGAAAGAATTAATGAGACTTATTGGGCCACCTGAGAGTTAAAAGTGTTCGGAAGGTGGCATTCGAGCCAGCTCTACCCCCAAAAACTTATAGCATGATCGTAACGTGTTTCATGTGGCAAGGCTACGCCAGTAAAATGCAGTTGCTCGATAGATGATAAGAGTACGAGCAGGTAGATATACGACCTGGTCTGACTTACGAAGAACAACCTGTGGAAAATCACGGGTAGAAAAGAACAAGTGATGAGAAACAAGTTTGGTAGAAGAAGATTATATTGGATCTAAGTTATAGAAATCGGCCAGATTCATTTCGGAGGGTTTGAATTGGAATAATGTGATGATTATAGAGTAAATGTGACGGGATACCAATAAGGAGGTGCCAAGTGCAAAAGATGTCTCAATAAAGAGATGAAGGTGGAAGTAAATAACAAAAGCAAATAAGAATCAAATAATAAGAAGGATGTGATTGATAAAGAAAAGACTGGGAAGGAACTATGGAATGTGAAGCATGGAATATTATGAATGGATTAATAAATGGGCTTTCTAATGAGTTCTCGGGATGACAACCTGATAGTTTTAATATTATAGATATGATAAAAGCTAGTAGCGTGACATGGAATGTTAGTAACAATGATGTCAAGCGAGAAACTAAGATTTAACCTGAGAGGTTGAAAGATTTTCCAAAAGTAAGTGTTGCTAAGGTTGAACCAGAGTATAGGTCCATAGAATCGTAGACAAAGCAGCAAGATATGTTGACACGTGAGGTTGCGATCAAATAGTATTGGATATAATTATGATTAATTTCTTCTTTGATGAACCTCTATAGTTCAGAGGTAAATTCTGAGTATGATATTTTACAATTGTAAAAACTTTCTATAATCCTTTAGAATTCTTTTCTTTTCTTCTCTTTTATTCATCTTCTTTATGAATTGAGAAGAACAACCCTTTAAGGAAGGGAGGTACTGCTACGTGACTATCTGTCTATGTGATAGAAGTCTAAGTGGAATACCATAACTTGTTTAATTGCTTGTCAAGTACTAAAGGTTGGCCCCCTTCTGTACTAACTATGCAATATAACAAATGTTCATTGATCATAGTGATCTCTCAATAAATCTTTCCACTTCTCTATATTGATCGAGATTGCGAAGATTAACGCGATCAGGAAATGCATAGTGCGAGTGAGGTTATCTCCGAATTCGCAGCACGATAGTGATACCAAAGCCACTGCAAGTATCAATAAGGATAATAGTATAGGACTGAGTAAGAGCATAGCCCGGATAATGTGTTGTACGAAAAGTAGCAAAGTTGATGGAAAAAGGATAAAGTACGTATTGTAGCACCAGTAGATGTGCTGAGAAAGGGTAGAACGACTAAGAATTGACTCGGAAGCTGAAAGATGAAATGACAGACAAACGACTCTTGTTTCCTACCTGATTCCGGGACGGAATCCTTTTAAGGATGGGAGACTGTAAGAACCCCAAATTTTGGATATAATTAAAACTTTTTATTATGTACTGAGGTAATGGTGAATAGTGATTACGACTACGATGTAACGATTGAGATAATAAATGAAAGGAATAAAATTGGATTCAAATGTTTATATGCCATGAAGAATACTATTGGTTGACACTTTAGATAAGAATTATCTATCTCCTAGGGAATTGAGATTTGATAATTCTAAAGGAGAAGATTATTCTTATGTCATCCAAATCGATATCTGTTATTGGTCCAGTGGGTCCGTAAAAAGGTTAAGGAACGATCGAAAGAGATCAGGGACAATTGTACAACCCTAAGAGGATGAGTAAAGAAAAATGGATGAATAGTGATTTTGGTGGACATAGGAATATTATTAGACGACGCGATATATAAGTATCCGGAACAAAATTCTGAGTCGTATTATTGATCCAGGGGGAAAAAGACTGTATGTAAAAGCTGTCGGATTCTGAAAAACAGCACATTTATTTTCCCCGAGATTTCCCCGGACACTGAAAGACTTAAGGAATTATTAAAAGGATTTAAGGAATATGGATTCAAGATTTAATAAAAAGAATGGAGAATGATAGTTTAAATATTAAGACGGATTCCGGTAAAAGCCTAACTAGAAACGAATGAGTTATTCCTCCGAACGATCAACGAAATTGAGCGATAACCGGGCAAAGAAACAATTAAACGATCAAGAGGCAAGTGGATACAAGTATCCAAGGAAGGAACCAAGTTAGTTGCATGATTCCAACCATCCATAAGAAACTAACCAAGTGGTTAGACAAGATTACATCACATTCACCACAAAAACACTAACACATGGCCTTGGATGAGATCACTAGAGTGATGCAAGCACTTTAATAAAGCAAATGGATAGATATTTTGTCAATGATACACCTTTATTCATTATTATCAAGAAAGCCAAGCAAAGCAAGGCAAGCCAACCAACTTTTCCTTCTTTTCTCTCCCATTTCCAGCAGTTCAGATTTTTCAGGGCAGGGGTCTTTGCGATTTTTTTTCACCCAGTTATACTCATCTAAAAATCATGAAAAAAATCACGGAGCTCCTACACATCAAGAGGAAGTTGTGGATTTAATTTCATAATGTTTGAAGATCGTTTGAATGGTTAAATAAATTCGGGAAAATCACTCTGTTTTGCCTTAAAGAACAGCCACTTCGAATTTTCTCTTTAAATGGAGTTTTAAGATTTCAAAACCCAAGCTCTTGTTCTTGCAAAAATCCAAGGTAATTCCTATGACTCCTATATTTAATAACTAAGATCTCCTAGAAGTTTGAGACCAAACAAACATCTTTAGCATAGCTAATTAATTCACCAAAGTTTAGGGTGAATAGTAACTTTCAAGAGACTAACTAGTGTTCTTGGTTTTAATTTGATGGGTTAAGCATTTTAAGGTTATATAAGGATGATTCAAGGCTTGTTTATCACTACCCACTCATCAAGGAATGTACATCTCTCAAGAACCTTAGATCTTACTTTGAATCTTATGAATGTTCTTGGTGGTTTAGCTTAGTTATGATTATGGTGTTAATAAAAGTATGTGAGCATGATTATGTAGTGGTTTAGTTAATCTAAGTGATATGATGAATATGATGGTTTAATGAGATGTTCTTGGACATTGTTAAGATGTATGGTATGCCCGGTGTGGCTTGGTTTGATTGTGAAAAATTTGGAAATGTTCGAGTTATAGCCGTCGTAATGCCCGAATTTCGTTAACCCATAGAAAACCGTGCATAACAGTAGGTATAAACTTCTTACCTTAATGAGTTTATGACTTGTCCTTGTAGATCTCGAGCCATAGATCGTTTTGGGGCGAGAATCGAAACATTTCGACTTACGATTTTGGAGTTATGGTCAAATTACTAAAATTTGTTCGGAACCGTAAGTAAAAGTTCGTAACTTCAATTGAACCCTCGTAAAACATGTTACTCAGTGGCGAATCTTGGTAAATAAATACTAGGGGTCATAAGGAAGGTATGAAAGAAAAGAACATATCAAACGGATCGTTTTCCGATTTTATAAAAATGTTGGAATCAAAGTTAAACGCGAACGAACCCCCTAAAAACTCGCTTGGTTATAACTTTAGTAAAACACTTAGAAAACGAACGATAAAACTCGAGGTTTAATCTCGGTTCGTAATCGATCGACTTTAGAAATTATACGAATTAAGTATATACCGAGTGTGGGTATGATGACATGTCGTAATAATGAACAAATGTCGGATCGTATCAGTAATAAAAAGAGTTACACTAAAAGGTGTATAACGAGATAATTCGAAAACGTGTTTCGACTTAAGTGAAGCTTATACTTAGACTTTTAAAAGGTGTTAAGTGGTTAATCTCGAATGTTCTGATTCTTTATAGATCATCGAGTTGACCCAGGACACGCTATCTCCACCCACACCTGAGTACCAGGCAAGTGTTCAAAACTTTGAACCTGTTGTTGTGATAATATATATGTGATTTCCATTTTACATATGCCATAGCATGCATGCCTATTGTCAAATTATATTATGATACCTGTTCCCTGAATTGATATGGGTGTTGGGACAATCAGATCTTGGCACTGCGATTTTTGATACACTAAATTAACGAGTACGAATAGAAAAATCACCTTGTTAACGGTTGATTCCACGATCTTCTATTGTATTCCCAAATTTCCTTGAGCGAAGTGTGGCCTTCGTCTTCTCAAGTTCACCTCTCTTCTTGCTCCTGGGTGGCTACAAAATTTTTTTCTACCAACCCCAGCATGAAGAGAATAGGAATATATATAGGGCTACAATAGGGATCTTGGACAATTAGGTTGGGCCTTCTAATTACATCTTGGGCATAGCCCAATGAAATTAAATATTAATTCAATCCACTAAAGAATTAATATTTGCACTACCTTTCCTAATACCGTAATTTAATTAATTAATTCGGTTCCAATATTATTTGTTTATTAAATTCCCCATGTTTAAAATATCGCTTGTCCATTAATTAAATAAATTACTGATAATTCATTTAATTAATATCTTTTATCCTTGATCATCCACTCAACCTTTATTTAATTATGCCGGAATAAATCCACCTGCAGGGTTTCACATAATTAAATCTTTTTGAGCTTTCAAGGGGACATCATTAACCCGAATATTATCAGGACATGGATTCCTTCAATAAATAATATTCACCATATATATTATTTCATCACCCAAAATATAATGAAATAAATCAAAAGAATTATTTCATATATAAATCAAAGCATGTAAATAATATACACGTGTCAATTACTATATCTGGATTAAGAACCTAAGCATTAATAATAACATAGAATCTTAGTTCACCTTCTTAATCAGTATAAGGGAACAATTCTAAATTTGATCCCGTATAATATACACAAAGTATACTAGTATTATTTATTAGTCAATATAAACTAATCTAAATAATACTACAGCCATTCCAATGGATTGTCTAACACCACCTGTGCTGTGAACCATATTATATTATATAAACCGTATTTAATAATCTAATATTCTGTATCCCATTTGATACTAGATTATTCACAATATATAATATTTAGACAACATGTAAACATTTAAATGATTCTCAATAAAATAGGCCAGAAATAAATGTATATATTTCAAATAAATATTTTCAGTATACACCAACAATCTCCCACTTATACTCAAAATATTCTATGAGTATATCAGTGTTTATTTAATCCACTATTACACAAAAAAACTATGTGTCCATCCATCTGACTCCTATCGCTTCCACATGCCTGTCAAAAACTTTGGCTGGCAACTCTTTGTGAAAGGATCTACCCGGTTGTCTTCTGATGATATGTGAGCCACAACTATATCTCCTCGCTTTACGATTCCTTGTATGAGATGATACTTACGTTCAATATGTTTAGCTGCTTTGTGATCTCGCGGTTCCTTCGAATTTGCCACAGCACCAGTGTTATCACAATACACTGTCAAGCTCCTAGGCAAATTAGGTACCACATCCAAGTCCAAAAGGAAGTTCCTGAACCATACAGCCTCCTTTGCAGCCTCAGAGGCCGCCACGTACTCGGCTTCCATGGTAGAGTCTGCAATGCATTTCTGCTTTACACTCCTCCATATAACGGCTCCACCTCCCAAAGTAAAAACATATCCCGAGGTCGATTTCCTCTTATCCCTATCTGATTGGAAATCTGAATCAGTATATCCCAAAGGAAATAGATCTGAGGCCTTGTAAATTAACATATACTCCTTAGTCCTTCTCGGGTACTTGAGTATAGTTTTTACTGCACTCCAATGTTCCTGACCTGGGTTTGACTGATATCTACTAACCATGCCTACAGCAAAGCAGATGTCAGGCCTCGTACATAACATAGCATACATTAAGCTTCCACATGCCGAAGCATAAGGAACTGCTTTCATGCTCTCTATATCCTTAGGTGTCGAAGGACACTGCTCCTTGGATAGAGCCACTCCATGCTTAAAAGGTAGAAAACCTTTCTTAGAGTTCTTCATGTTAAAACGAGCTAATACTTCATCAATGTAGGGCTCTTGAGATAAAGCCAACATCCTTTTCTTGCGATCCCTTATTACTTTGATCCCAAGGATGTCTGCCGCTTCACCTAAGCCCTTTATTTCAAATTGTTTGAACAACCATGCCTTTACTGATGACAACATCTTAACATTGTTTCCAATGAGTAAAATGTCATCTACATACAGTACTAGAAAAACCACTGCATTACCCTCACTTCTCTTATACACACATGATTCGCTTGGACTTTGATCAAATCCATATGACTGGACTGCCTGATCAAAACGAATATTCCAGTCCCTAGAAGCTTGTTTTAGTCCATAAATAGACCTCTTAAGTTTACAAACAAGATGCTCTTGGCCTTCCTTAATGAATCCTTTTGGTTGTTGCATATAGATGGTTTCCTCAAGACTTCCATTAAGGAAAGCTGTCTTGACATCCATTTGCCAAATCTCATAATCGAAATGAGCTGCTATAGATAAAAGAATCTGGATCGACTTAAGCATAACAACCGGCGAAAAGGTTTCCTCATAATCGATCCCTTCTTTCTGAGTATACCCTTTCGCAACAAGCCGTGCTTTCCATGCTTTCACCTTTTTGTCAGATCCTCTTTTCTTCTTGTAGATCCACATACATCCAATGGGTTTTACACCTTTGGGTGGTTCCACGAGCTCCCAAACTTGATTAGAATACATAGATTCCATCTCAGATTCCATTGCCTTTTTGCCAAAGATCTGTATCTTTATCTAGAATTGCTTCTTCGTATGTCCTGGGATCCTCATCATGTTCACCAGAGACCAAGTCCGAGGACTCTCCCAAAAACATGAATCTATCAGGTTGTTGAACAACCCTCTCACTACGACGAAGCACCGGTGTGGTATTAGTGTCAGGTTGTGCATTTTCTTGTGGTGGATCTACTTGTACTATTGGCATTTTGGGATTATCTGTCCCTCCCACTAGTTCCTCTAAAACGATACTACTCATGGGTTTATGGTTCATTATATAGTCTTCTTCTAAGAATCTAGCATTGGTGCTAACAATGATATCTCGATCATTAGGACTATAAAATGAATAACCTTTCGTTCCCATGGGATAGCCTACAAACAGCCTTACTTCTGTACGAGATTCTAACTTGGTCGCGTTCTTGTTCAGCACATGTGCTGGACAACCCCAAATCCGAATATGTCTTAGACTTGGTTTGCTACCAGTCCACAATTCTATTGAAGTCTTGGGAACCGACTTCGAAGGTACCAAGTTCAGAAGGTAAGCCGCTGTTTCTATAGCATATCCCCAAAACGACTTGGGTAAATCTGAATAACTCATCATCGATCTAACACTCTCTAAAAGAGTCCGATTCCTTCTCTCTGCTACACCATTCTGCTGAGGTGTGCCAGGTGCAGACAACTGGGATGCAATCCCATTTTCTGATAAATATTCCATAAATTCTCCAAGCAAGTATTCGCCACCACGATCTGATCGTAGTGACTTGATACATTTTCCAAGATGTCGCTTCTCCGCACTTGCTTTGTACTCTTTGAATTTTTCAAAGCACTCAGACTTACGGCGCAACAAATAAATGTACCCATATCTAGAATAGTCGTCAATGAAAGTGACAAAATACTCATAACCTCCTCTTGCTTGGATACTCATAGGTCCACATAAATCAGTATGAACCAATTCTATTTAGCTCTATTCCCCTTTGCTTTAAAAGGCCTATTAGTCATCTTACCTTCCAAGCAGGATTCACAAACTGGAAATGGCTCCACTGCCAACGAGCCTAATGGCCCATCTACTACCAGTCTTTGAATCCTCCTCAAGTTAATGACCTAATCTTAAGTGCCAAAGATATGTTTGGTTCAATTCAGAAGGTTTCTTTCTTTTATTTGAGCTAGAAAGAATGTTATTAGTTTCCTTATGTTGCAGCATTGGTTGGATAGGATTAATAATATATAAATTGTCTTGCAATGTACCAGAACATATAACTCGTTTATTCATCATAATAGAAACATTACGATCCAAACAAACATTATAACCATCCATGGCAAGTTTAGAAACCGAAATTAAATTCCTTCTAAACGAAGGTACATAAAGACAATTGTTCAAAACCAAAATCCTATCATCGCCAAAAGATAATGTAATTATTCCAACTGCAACTACTGCTACTTTCGTAGCATCTCCCATGAACACATATATCTCGCCATCTCTAAGCATTCTGGATTGCTGGAACCCCTGCATAGAGTTACAAACATGGTCAGTGGCTCCTGTATCTACACACCAAGTGCTCGTAGATATAGCCGCTATATATGTTTCTGTAACTAGAGAAAGAGACATACCAGTATTGTTTGTCTTCTTAGGAAGAGGACAATCCTGTTTCCAGTGACCTGACTGCTTGCACCTGAAGCACTTGCCCTTAGGCTTTTTCACAGCACCTTGAACTCCCACTGCATTAGCAACCTTTCCAGCTTTCTGTGTCTGAACCTTTTTCTTCTTCTTGCCTTTCGGTTTAGAGGAAGAAGCTTTCTCAGCCACATTCACCTGAACATTCTGCTTAAAGAGTCCTTCAGCTGCCTGAAGTTCTGTCAGAAGTTCCGCGAGACTATACATCCTTTTGTTCATGGTGTAATTCAAGCAGAACTGCTCAAAACTTTTGGGCAGACTCATAAGGATGATATCGATCTGGGTTTCCCCATCAATATCAGCACCAAGGATCTCCATCTCATTTAGATGAGACATCATCCTGAGAACATGATCCCTTACAGGTGTTCCTTCAGCCATCTGAGTGTTCATTAAAGCCTTCATTGCTACTTGCCTAGCAGCCCTATTCGGTTCTCCAAAAAGTTCCTTGAGATTAAAGAGCATATCTGAAGCAGTGGACATAGCCTGATTCTGATGCTGCAAAACACCCGACATTGCTGCCAGAATGTAACATCGCGACATCTCATTAGCCTTAACCCACCGCTTATAATACTCCTTCTCACTTTCAGGAGCATCTTCAGCAGGCTGATCTGGCTTGGGTTCATAAGTACAAAATTTGTACTCCTCAGCAGTCAACACTATGTCCAAATTACGTTTCCATTCAATATAGTTTGGTCCAGTAAGTTTGTTATCCTTAAGTATGGTGAATAGTGGATTAAAGCCCATAATGATCTAATCCTGAGAATCACACATGTAACACATAATCAGATAGTTGCATAAATCTTAAATCCTATTGGTTTCCTCTAACAATTTATTCAAAATTAATGCACTAATATTTAAACACCATAAGTATCTGGTACGCCACGATGGGTGACATATATACCACTTAAATTCGTTTAAATATTACTTCGGTCCTATTACTAAATAATACGCCACGTTAGGGTGGACTATATATTATTTTTCATAGCTAAGTGTATACCATTATTTACATTCTTAAATTACTCCAACTAAATACATCCGTTTGATATATTAATGGATAATTCCCAGGTCTCGGAGGAGTCACAACGGCCTCGCTTAATACCCAATTCCTAGACAGAATTCTCCATAGTCAACATCAAAAGAGTATTCAATTTTCGTAACGAATTCTATGAAACTTGGTATGTCACGTTAGGGTGATCTATATACCTTTCAATATTCGTTATTTAATTTAAGAATTTTGTTCTAGTAATTTCTATAACCTTTTAAAACACCGTAAATAGTACGCTACGTTAGGTGATCATATATACCATCTACATTATTTAAAAGGTCATATTACATACAAAATAATGGAGACCGTGGGATTTAATTCCTAATTAATTCCCTCACCCGCTTAGAATTTTTATTAAAAAAATGAGGAATTTTAAAAATTAAATGGTCCCTATGTCATTACAATTATGTCTAGCATGCATTCAAAATACACACATAATTTAACAACATATAACATTTAATTAAAGCAATAAATAAAATATCTATGTCCATGTCGTCCTAATTATGTTAAACATGCAATTAAAAATTACACACATAATTAACAACACACATAATAATTTATTTAAAGCAATAATTAAAAAATAAATCGTGGAATTAAAATAAAAAATTCCACTATTATGGCCCCCTAAAAAAAAATTCTGCAGCTCTTGTTGTTGCTAGCATGCGCTGCGTGTTTGTGGAAAAAACAAAAGGCCTGTTGCGCATTCTGTGACTGCGTTACAGCTGTCCTCCACTTCCCACCAGTTGCGCATCCAGTGCATGCGTTACAGCCCATGATAGCCCCTGTTGCGCAGGCTGCCCATGCGCAACACCAGTTTGCACTGGTAACGCAGGACAGACCTGCGTTACAGGCTTTCAGCAGAATTTTCACCCAGCGCTCGCTTTTCTTCTGACGCCAGTGTCTTCTTCTTTTCATCGAACTTAATCAACACAACAGAAGCTTCGACACAACAGCAGCCCCATCAAAATTTCACAGCGGAACAAAAAACAACTCCGATTTGATTTCCGATCGCACGTAATTGTTACAAAATACCCGGATTATACAAAATCCATCAAACAATTACATAAAAAATAGATCTAATACAAAAATAATTTGTAAAATCTATTCTAACACGATCATCCTTCGTGTTTTACAACCACGATAAACCACGTGGAAACCAAACAAAAATTAACCACGATTAAACCACGTGGGATCCAAACACATAATTAAAATATACATGGCCATAATAGTGGATAACAACCTGCAAAAAAGAATTATACAAGCCTACCACTATATACATGCATATATAATTACGACATGCACATCGTATCAAAAATCGCAGAACCATTGAACCTAGCTCTTGATGCCAATTGTTGGGACAATCAGATCTTGGCACTGCGATTTTTGATACACTAAATTAACGAGTACGAATAGAAAAATCACCTTGTTAACGGTTGATTCCACGCTTTTCTATTGTATTCCCAAATTCCCTTGAGCGAAGTGTGGCCTTCGTCTTCTCAAGTTCACCTCTCTTCTTGCTCCTGGGTGGCTACAAAAGTTTTTCTACCAACCCCAGCATGAAGAGAATAGGAATATATATAGGGCTACAATAGGGATCATGGACAATTAGGTTGGGCCTTCTAATTACATCTTGGGCATAGCCCAATGTAAATAAATATTAATTCAATCCACTAAAGAATTAATATTTGCACTACCTTTCCTAATACCGTAATTTAATTAATTAATTCGGTTCCAATATTATTTGCTTATTAAATTCCCCATGTTTAAAATATCGCAGGTCCATTAATTAAATAAATTACTGATAATTCATTTAATTAATATCTTTTATCCTTGATCATCCACTCAACCTTTATTTAATTATGCCGGAATAAATCCACCTACAGGGTTTCACATAATTAAATCTTTTTGAGCTTTCAAGGGGACATCATTAACCCGAATATTATCAGGACATGGATTCCTTCAATAAATAATATTCACCATATATATTATTTCATCACCCAAAATATAATGAAATAAATCAAAAGAATTATTTCATATATAAATCAAAGCATGTAAATAATATACACGTGTCAATTACTATATCTGGATTAAGAACCTAAGCATTAATAATAACATAGAATCTTAGTTCACCTTCTTAATCAGTATAAGGGAACAATTCTAAATTTGATCCCGTTCAATATACACAAAGTATACTAGTATTATTTATTAGTCAATATAAACTAATCTAAATAATACTACAGCCATTCCAATGGATTGTCTAACACCACCTGTGCTGTGAACCATATTATATTATATAAACCGTATTTAATAATCTAATATTCTGTATCCCATTTGATACTAGATTATTCACAATATATAATATTTAGACAACATGTAAACATTTAAATGATTCTCAATAAAATAGGCCAGAAATAAATGTATATACTTCAAATAAATATTTTCAGTATACACCAACAATGGGCTTATAGACTAGATACGAATAATCAGTTATAAGCCGGATTGTTTTGGTAAGACCCTTAGCGAAGGGCATATGATACTAATTCTTAAATATAGACCGGGAGTCGGTATTTTGAGATATAGATAGTCGTGGAAACCTGGAGGGATTCCAACGACAGATTATTATTTATCTGAGGAATGTTATTATTAAACGTTATTTATATTCCATAAAGTATCAATTACTTGGAAATATTTCGAGGATTGTTATTTGAGTATTATCTCAGTCGAGAGATATTAAATGAATGTTAGTTTCGAATATTCATTTAGAGTTGATTATTTAATGAATATTATTTTGATATTCATTAGAATGTTATTTATTAAATGAATATTACTTTCGAATATTCATTTAAGGTTTTATGTACTTGATGAATATTATTTTAAAATATTCATTGGAAGTTCTATTTACTTAAGGAATATTATTTCGATTATTCCTTTAAAGTTTTGATTACTAAATGAATATTATTTGGATATTTATTTAGAAGATTATTTATTAAATGAATATTATTTTCAAATATTCATTTAAGGTTTGACTTATTTATTGAATATTATTTTAAACATTTATTGGAGTTTAATTATTTAATGAATATTATTTCGAATATTCATTTAAGGAGGGATTTATTTAGTAAATAATTCCATATATTCATTCGAGGATTACTTACGAGCAATATTATGAGTTAATAATATTCCGTAATTATTATTGAGTTAATAAATATTCTTGGAATATTTATTTAATTCTTTTAAATTCTTTTTAAAATGATTTATATTATTCGGAGATTATCTTTCACCTCCAGATATTATGTAAAATATTTCGGAGTCTATTTACGACTATTTTATCAAGGAAAGGTTCCCAACTCTTTATTTTTCATTTAAATCTTTATAAAAAGGATTTAAATGCTCGCTCAAACTTCCATATTATAGGGGTACCTACTTGAGCAATGTTATTTATCTAATTGACTTCCCGGTCATAATTTATCCTTTTCACTCGCAACTTGGTTGCTATGGACTCATTAAGTCTGTGTGTACCTTCTCATCATTCGAGGGGTAAGATTGTTGGAACAAGTTGATATCCATTAACAATCAAAAGCTTGGGAAATGTTGGTGAATCTTTCCTTTCCAACTAGATACGACTACTTTGTGGAGTCTTATCAACAAGTATTTCACTTGGGGAAGGGAGGACAAACTCTACGTTTCAATGCTGTGGATTTATTCGTACTAGGAGTCGTGTGTAAGAGGCCGAGTCGCGCGGTCCATCACAAGGCCTAACTATTAGCCAAGGAGTTACTATTAAAAGCAATCGACAAGTGGAGCCGTCAGTTCTTCCTTCTACCGGTAATGAACTATATTGGGTTGTACCATCCCCGACTGATCATCAGGGAGTGGGACAGCTGGCGCGTGATGACTCCAGTATTGGTTCATCTCCCAAATTGGGAATTCCCTGTAACACGTATCGAAGAGACTTCTTTCAGGTTGACGGTGTCTTCCGCAACACGTATCGAAGAGACTTCTTTCAGGTTGTAGGACTTCAAAAAATGTTAATAACTGGAATTGCAATATTTTCCTTTCAAGTTCCTCTTTATATGATAAATGATAATATCTTGCTTATTTTGACTTAGTAGATATTTCCATAAAATAAATACTTTAAGTTACCTTGTAACTTCATCGTTCATATTATACTGGCATCATTTCCGTAAATGCATGGCATATGGTTTGAAAGATACTTTTGAACTGTTATATATTATCGTTCAGTTAAATATTATTGTTGGTGGGCCATTGCTCACCCTTGCTTTATTATTATATCACAACAACAGCTAGACCAGATGACTCGCACAGGGCGCACTCGACGCTGGCGAGGACGATGAGACTACCAGAGCCGAAGAGAAAGCTATTGGTAGGATAGATTCATTCTTTCAGCACCAAATATATGGACTAGTATGACTTATGTAAATGGATGGCAAAGAGTACGTATTCATATTTTAATTCTTTTTGGATTGTAAGAACTCATAATGTGCTTAATAAAATTTGGTAGTTACTCTGATTTCATCTCTGGGACTATAACGGGTGTGTTTTATGTTATTGTTTTCGGTCACAAGGTTGTAATTTATTATTTATGTTGAATTGTGGATGGGAATTGAGTCGGTAACGACCAGATCCCTGACCCCGGATCTCGGGGTGTTACAAGATTGGCCATATTGCTAAGAACTGTAAGGAGCCTGTCCAGACTGCTAATGTGTTGAGGATCATCGCACCACCAGCACCGCGACAAGTGCCGTATTAAGCACCTCAGCCCAGAGCCCGTACTTTCAACATGTCTTTCAAAGAAGCTGTTAATGATGCCGATGTGGTTGCAGGTACGCTTCCTATCAACTCTTTTGAAGCTAAAGTTTTAGTTGATTCTGGAGCAACTAGATCCTTTATATCTGAAAGATTTCTTGATAAATTACACTGTGACATTCGTCCATTAGAAAAGGCATTAGTAGTAGATGTTGCTAATCAGGATAAGATTTCCATAGATCGGGAGTGTCCTAACTGTAATATTGAGAATGGAGGATTTCTTTTCTACGTGGATTTATTACCTTTTAAGTTGGGAGAGTTTGATGTTATTTTAGGAATGGATTGGTTGTCCGCGAGTGATGCGCAGATTGAGAGTAAGAAGAAGCAAGTTAAGTTTCATACTGAAGATGTAGTGAAGTAGTATTTCAAGGACAGAAGCAAGATAAGAAATTTCTGACGTTTATGCAAGCGAAGAGATTGTTGAATCAAGGATGTGAAGCTTATTTACCGCATGTAGTTGTTACAGAGAAACAAGTCCCTAGGATGGAAGATATTCCAGTTGGGAATGAGTTTCCTGATGTATTTCCCAACGAATTGCCCGGATTACCCCCACACAGAGAGATTGAATTCCCAATTGATTTGGCACCAGGAACTGAACCTGTATCTAAAGCACCGTATCGAATGACACCTGCTGAGATGAAGGAGTTAGCTACTCAATTTCAAGATTTATTAGATAAAGGAGTTATAAGGCCGAGTGTGTCCCCGTGGGGAGCACCAGTGTTGTTTGTTAAGAAGAAGGATGGAAGCATGAGGTTGTGTATTGATTATAGAGAACTCAATAAATTGACTATAAAAAATAAGTATCCATTGCCAAGGATTGATGATTTGTTTGATCAACTGAAGGATGCTGCTTACTTTTGTAAGATCGATTTGAGATCAGGTTATCATCAATTGAAGATCAAGCCAGAAGATATTCCGAAGACTGCATTTCGCACGAGATATGGACATTATGTGTTTTTAGTGATGGCTTTCGGATTGACGAATGCGCCAGCTGTGTTTATGGATTTAATTAATAGAGTGTTCAAGAGATATTTGGATAAATTCATAATTGTATTTATTGATGACATCCTTATATACTCGAGAAACCCTGAAGAGCATGTTGAGCATTTGAGGATCGCATTGGAAACCTTGAGAAAGGAAAGATTATATGCCAAGTTTTCTAAGTGTGAGTTTTGGTTGCAAGAAGTGCAATTTTTAGGTCATGTGATTAGTAAAGAAGGAATTCAAGTGGATCCTGCTATGATTGAAGCTGTGGTAAGTTGGAGTAGACCAAGAACTCCTACTGAGGTGAGAAGTTTTCTAGGATTGGCTGGTTATTATCGAAGATTTGTACAAGATTTCTCGAAGATTGCTACCCCGTTGACAAAGTTGACCCGAAAGAATGAGAAGTTTATTTGGAATGATAAGTGTGAAGAAAGCTTTCAAGAGCTAAAGAAAAGATTAGTTTCAGCACCAGTGTTAGTATTGCCAGATGATAAGGGAAATTTTGTTATCTATAGTGATGCTTCATACAAAGAATTAGGATGCGTTTTGATGCAACATGGGAATGTTATTGCGTACTCTTCGAGACAACTTAAGCCGCACGAGCAAAAGTATCCGACACATGATTTGGAGTTAGCTGCAATTGTGTTTGCATTGAAAATATGGAGACATTACCTGTACGGAGAGAAGTGTGAAATTTTCACTGATCATAAAAGTTAGAAGTATATCTTTACCCAGAAAGAGTTGAATATGAGACAGAGAAGATGGTTGGAGTTAATTAAAGATTATGATTGCACGATAAGTTACCATCCCGGAAAGGCGAATGTTTTCGTTGATGCGCTAAGTAGAAAGGAGAGATTGAATACATTGACAATGCCAAAGGAGTTATTTCGAGAATTTGAGAAGTTAAGTTTAGAAGTCTATGATTCAAAGGATGCAGATGAGTTTCTGAGTACGATGACTTTTCAACCAGAATTGTTGGAGAAGATTCGGAGATGTCAAGAGGAAGTGATGAATTGTGAGATGAATACGTTGACTGGAGAAGAGATTTGTACACAGAAAGATGATCAAGGTATTTTAAGATTTGGAAGGAGAATATGGATTCCTAAAGTAGAAGAGTTGAAGAATGAGATTCTGAGTGAAGCCCATAGTTCGAGATATTCTATTCACCCTGGAAGTACAAAGATGTATCGAGATTTGAAAGAGAACTTTTGGTGGCCAGATATAAAGCGAGAAATTGCCGAATGGATAAGTGTTATACTTGCCAGAGGATTAAATCAGAACATCAGAAGCCAAGCGAATTGTTACAACCATTAGATATTCCTGAGTGGAAGTGGGAGCACCTTGCCTTGGATTTTGTAGTAGGATTGCCAAGAACTAAAGCGAATCATGATGCGATTTGGGTAATCATTGACCGACTTACGAAGTCTGCTCATTTCTTACCAATTAACGAAAGATTCTCATTGGATAAGTTTGTACATTTGTATTTAAAGGAGATAGTCTCACGAAATGGAGTTCCTGTTTCTATAGTATCTGATCGAGACCCACGGTTTGATTCGAGGTTTTGGTGACAATTTCAAGAATGCCTAGGAACCCAATTGAAGATGTGTACAGCTTACCATCCACAGACGAACAGATAAAGTGAAAGGACTATTCAGATAATAGAGGATATGCTTAGAGCTTGTGCATTGGATTTCGAAGGAAGTTGGGATGAACATTTGCCATTGGTTGAGTTTTCATATAACAACAGTTTTCATATACATTTTCGTATATCTTTCTTTTCAATATTAATACTCAAGGAAGACAATTTCTTCATAATATAATAATAATAGCATCACATATATATTCCACGAATCAAGTTTCTTTGTGAAGATAAGTAGTTTTACAAGTAAGGATAGAAGAAATCTTGCCTCGGTTTCGGTATCCTGACGGTATGGCTCGTCCCTCTTCCGGAGTTTCTATAAACACAAAAGGACCGTCGTTAGAACCACATCTCTTACTCACTACACTCTTGTATAACATTACCTTTTGAAACTTTAATATATGTTTAACGTATTCCTATTACCCCAAAGGTTCAAGAACTTAGCCATTTAAAACCTTAATCGAAGTTTCAGGGGTTTTCACCATTTCCCTTAACGACCACACTCGACTGCAGAATTTCTTATAATTTTTAAATTTTGAATTTTAATGTAAGGTCAACTGGAAATAGTTCTTTGACCACACTACTACCATATCCCAAAATTTCGTGACTTTTAACAATGTTAAAGTATGGTAATTGTAACCTCAAGTTTGATACATTTACGGTTTCTCGGTTTTCGAACGTCTTTCACTAAAACTGACTTTTCTCCTAAACCGTTCATCAGATTTTAACGCACCTTATATCAAAACGATGTATGAACTAAGCTCTATCATTTCATGGTCAATTGGTAACCTAGGCAGTGAGGTACCGTACGAATACAGGGGTCACAAAACAGGGCAGTTTGTAGTTCTAACGAAAAACGGGCATTATAACGGCTATATTTTCGTACTTTCCATAAATCCAACTCCTCCAAATCAATTATCAACCACAACAATCATCACCTACACCATGTGGTCTTCTTCACCAGCCATGGTTACAATTCCAAACACTTCCATATTTAACTCAAACCATTTACAAACACATATAACATCATAATCTTGATCTTTACATCACTTAATCACTAAACCAACAATATCCATCATAATATAAAAAGGGGCAAGAGTGTTTATACCTTCTTGAAGCTTTAAAGATCCTTAATAAACCTTGGTATATCCTTAAACAACCTTATCTTAGCTTGAATCAACTAAAAGATCCATAAAAACAAAGTTAGTTCTAAGATTCTACTATTCACTACTATTCATCAAGTAACTTGAATGATTTTATTACCTATGAAGATGATGATGATTGGCTTTGAAACTTTGTATATGATCCTTCCTAACCTCCAAGAAGTTCCATGAATTTCCTCTTGATTTAAGGTTGATGCTAGCTAGGGTTTGTGTTTTTATTTTTTTTTCTCTTTCTCCTTTTTTTCTTCTTTGGCCGAATTGATGAAATGAGGTAGGGGAGAGATTTCTTTTGCTTGTTTTGATATTATCTCATCTTAATCTTGTTAATCTAGCTTGTCTTGGAAGCTTGGTTGATATTTACATAGTTAAATGACTAATCTACCCTTAAAATGGTGTTAGTGGAATGTGACATCATCTTGATGATCTAATAATCCCTTTTTCTTGATTTTCTAAGTATAATGTTAATAATCTTGGATAATAATAATGTGGCATGTATCCTTGTTAGATTACTAATCTTGGTTGCTTGGTTTCCATACTCGTCTAATCGTGGTTCGTTTCGAGTATACCTCATTATCTCAGTGGTTTTCGAAATCATTTACAAATCCAATTTCCTTTGGTATTCTCTTAACTTAATAATCCCTTGGTTTAACTTAAATTCACTAATTCCTCAATATATAATTCCTTTAATATTTCTATACTCCTTAATATCCAAGATATAGAAGTTCATTCGAGCTCAAAATCCTCAAAATAAAAATTCAGGAATTTCTAAAATCCATCGTCATTTCGAGTCACTTATTTTCAATGTACAACACTAATATGGTTTCTGTTTACTCATTTTCCATCCCTAATATAGAGTACCTACACACCATTTCCCTGGATTCCTCAAGATCACTATTCATTTGGGCACTGTAGCCTTTCTAAAGTTAGGGTCATTACAGTCTTCCTCCCTTAAAAGGATTCCGTCCCGGAATCATGTTGGAAATGTCCATAGGTATCTTTTCCATTTACACCTTCTAACTTCCACACTATTTCCTTTATCCTTTTCCGTTTGTAATATCTATATCTTGTTTGCGCAGATATACACCAACATAACTTCCTTGTCATTCATCAACATGCCATTTAGTTTATCAATAGCAGTCCTTTTACTGTCTTTTCCTCACAAATCTCCTCCTGTTTCCAGTCATTCCATATTATCTCGTCTCTCCTTCCTCTTTTGACGAAGATATCCGCCACCACATTGACCTTTTCTGAATGGTAGTGTATCTCACTTATGGTTTGACCATCTTCTGATCTCTATCATGACATAAATATTAACTCCTCAATATTCCTATAGCTCCTCTCTGTAAAATTTTCCAGAAAATAAGCTCTAATAATATTCTTTAAAACAATTGTAAGAAAATACTACCTATAATATATATTTCCTGTTCGTCTCAACGAGCTTGTGTTTTCCCAAACACTCCTACTTTTCTTTTCATAACGTTTCCTAGCCCTTAACAGATACTGATTTTACTTATCTATATTATTAACTTATTTATTCCATTAATTGATTAAGTCGATCCTTAACCAAAGACTTACACACAAATTTAAATCGGAAAGCAAGTACCTGTATCCGCATCTGGTTTCGTCAACGCTTCCCCTAAGGTCATGTTGTACACTCTAGCAGTAGGCCTATTTGAAGCAGCCCCACTCTGTCCTGGCGCGTATGACCCACCTGAACGGCAATCTCTAGCAATGTGTCCTAATTTCCCACACTGGTAACACTTAACATCTCTTTTAGGGTTTGCATCAGTTGATGGGCACTGGTTAAGGTAGTGTCCTTTTTGTCCACACTTAAAACAAGTTACTCCCAGCACTCTACAGACTCCTATATGCTTCTTACCACACGTGTCACAATCTGGTAATGGTGGTCGTGATTGATTGGACTGAAATGTCCCTGAAGATTTACCACCCTGATTCACCGTGTCACTAGTAGTCTTGTTACCCCCCGACTTTCCCACAAATTGAGATTTTTGTCCTTTACCTCCTTTGTTAAAGTAGCTTCCCTCACTTGAACCTCCTTTTGGGCCCTCAAATCTTCTTTTCTTATTCTCTCGACCTATTTGAGCCTGCTCACTCTCGGCCTCTATAATTGATGCCTTTTGAACCACTGCAGCATAATCAGTCAACTCAAATGGGGCCACTCTCGTTCGTAACCAGGGTTTCAACCCTTGTTGAAACCTTTTTGCTCGTTGTTCTTCAGTACGCACAAACTCGGGAACAAACCTCGACAGTTCTGTAAATTTAGTTTCATACTCTGCCACTGTTAGGTTATCCTGTTTTAACTCCAGAAACTTTAATTCCATTTGGTTTTCTAAATACCTAGGAGAATACTTTTCTAGGAACACCCTAGTGAAACGCTCCCAGGTTATCACTCCCGCTTCTTCTAGGTTCTTCTTAGCTTCCCACCAGTAATTTTCCTCTCCCTTTAAGAGATAGGCTGTAAAAACTGTTTTCTGATCTTCCTCTATCCTCAGTATTTCGAAAGCTTTCTCCATTTCTTTTAGCCATGCCCTAGCTACTACTGGGTTAGTGGTTCCCTCAAATTCCGGGGGCTTTATTGACTTAAAGGCACGAAAGGAATTAGCTGCCTGATTGGGGAGAACAGGGGTTGTTGGGGATTCTGTGGACTAGCCAAATTCTGTCTTAATAAGTCCATAAATTGGGTAAAGGGATCACCTCCCGGATTCCTTTGTTGGCCAGTTGATTCCTCTTCTCCTTCTTCATGATTTTCTTCATTATGAGCATTTTCGTTCAGTCTAGTACCTTCTATATTTCGACTTCTTTCGTCTCTCTCATTTCCCCTTGCATTCGCTCTACTATCACGTCTAGGCGGCATAGTTCTGTACATAACAATAGTCCTTATTAATTACCCGAATTTGGGTTACAATATACATCATTTCTATATACACAATTATATCATTAATTAACTCATTTGCACATCACAATATCTTTATCACGCGATTTGCATCTAGTTATACCATAACTTTAGTAGGTAATTGTATCGCCCTTAACACGATAGCCTTTTCATTAAGTCAATCACCTTTTATACATCAATATTTTTGAGTCTCAACATTTATTAAAAAAAAATGCAGCAAACATTTAGATAGAAATGCACAAACTTCATTAATGTACATAAATATTTTACAATTTGGGTACAACATCTTTTACTGCTAATAATATACATCATCTAATACAAGGTTCGAAACCCAAAACATAGCCGTACATACTAATCCGATATCACAAAAGTACTACTAGCTGTCCTCTAATCAAACTGGGATTAAAACAGTGAACAACTAAACTAATCCCCAAAATGACATCAACAAGATGACTAGTCTGATTAGTGACGAAACTACTATCCCGGCTCACAGCCCTGCCCTGACAACATCCCGGATCTGGACTACCATGGTAGTAACCGTATCAGCTATCTGGGCCCTCCATGCCGGGTCTCCTCTATCACCCAACAACCTCCTAATATCTCCTAATGCTCGTAGCTCAATACTGACCATCCCCAGAGACATCCCATCCGGGATAACCCCTTCTCTCCCTCTCTCTAACCTCTGTAGAAGGGTGTCTATAGTCCTGCGGGACTCCTCCAGCTGTCCCTGAAGGGAAAAGTACTTCGTCAAAAGAATGGCTGGTAGAGAGTCACCTGTCGGCAAGGGTGCCTCCTGAGGGGGCACAGCAGCTGGGGCAGGTGCCTGTACAGGTGGAGGTGGTGGAGGTGCAAATGGTGGGGATGGAGGAATAGACTCGGTATCTGCATCCTCAGATGGATCTCCCTCAATCTCATCCTCTGAGAAGATAAAATGTCCGGGTGGAGTGAATGGCTCAACTGGATCCTCTAGAGGGCCAGGACTCGGTGAGGGAGATGGGACTGGTGATGGTACTGGAACAGGCAAGGCAGGGGTAGGTATCATATGGATATCAGTCCACTCAATCTCCTCCTCCTCCTCCTCAACTATAACTGACAATCTAGGCCTCTTACGTAACGGCCTCTCCTCCTCCGGGATCTCCCATCTCACTCTGGAAGGACCTGCGTCATCAGATCCTGTAGAAGGTCTACCCATATACGGCACTATGGCCACAGCATCTCTCCATCTCTGCTCCTCTGCCTCCTCTCTCTCTAATCACTCTCTAGCCGCCGCCCGGCGTCTCTCCCTGAGGTCCTCAACTGCATACTCGGGGACCTCTACCCCGGCCAGCTGAAGATCTAATAGCTCCTGCTCTGACATCCCTAGCCACTGGGGGTCCTGACTCGGCTCACCCATCTCCGTTCCCTATAATAAAACATAAAATTCTATTAGTAACAGTCTAATAAATTATAATATATGCTTAAAGTAAATACTACCTGCGATATACCACCCTTGAACTTGATGGAAGTTCACAATTTATATTATAACTGATACATTTATTATTATCACTTTTGTTCTTGAGCATTGATGACTCTTAGCTCTGATACCATCTGTGACGCCCCGAGTTCCGGGGTCAAGGATCCGGGCCGTCAAGGTCCAATTTCCGATCAATATCAATATCTCTGTAGTCTTTTTTTTTTATATAAGTAAGCAGTTGACCCCACACTAATACACACACACACACACCAGTCATATGCTCATAGAACAACATCCACAATATTTAAAAGTTTAAAGTTAACAGTTATTACCCAGAATTTACTAAGTACATTGTTGAACAAAGCTTCTACAGGAAGCACTTCAACAACCAAAGTTTATTACAAACTTACACACTTAATTTACATAAATCTACTAAGCCCCTTCGCTTGTCACTACCTCGGGGATGGTCGCCAGCACTCGCTCAAAAGGTCGCCTTTCCCTTACCCTCTTGCGGGGTGTGGTGCGTAGTATCGGCATGGGACCTAGCTGCTATATACATAAGTAGCAAGAGTGAGCTATAATAGCTCAGCAAGATAATATTGTAACCTAGAATTTAGAATGTGAACAGGTATACATATATGTATATGCATATATAATAGCAGAAGAACAATTAAAATCCTTAAGGAAGAATAAATCTCTTATTTAATAATACATCATCCACTTACTATTATAAGAAAGAAATCTAAATTAATATAATATCAGTTTTTCTTCATCTGTAACCATAATTCCATCATCTCATATCATTATTCTATTTTCAGTATAGGAATCTGAAAACCAGTGTCTACACTTTCTTGTCAAAAACATTGGGGATATCTGCTGTCGCCTGATACGTTAGGACGATGATCAGTCGCCTAATCGTACCTGCTCTCTTTTTACTACCGGTAGAAGGAATGAAGATCATCCCTGGAGGAAGGCCACCTGCTAACATCCTCCCTTGGCATCTTCGTGCCGTAATGAAAATAATAATAAATGCTGGACCGTGTCGCACACAGCCCTGACACAGCCACTTACGCAAGTCTGTTGCAATCCCCCTTTTTATCACATCATTATTCCCTTTTCAAAATATCATTCCACATTTCCATTTTCTCGCTTTTATTTCCACATATCATTCTCTCATATCATTTCCATTCTCGCACATTACTTCTATAAAATATATATATATATATATCATAATGCTTTGATTATGATCCAGACATCTCTTTCATATTCAGGAATCAAATATACTTTTATATTCATAAAATATTCCGTCTATTTTAAGAGTAATGCATGTTAATCAAATAATGTTTATTAAACCACGGATACTCAAAAAGAACATTTTTAATATAGTATTATAACCATATAACCCTAGATAACAACTGATACCATTCTCTCTTATTCTCTTAATCATAAGGCATGTTCAATTCATGCATAATCATCTCTATACATATCCATCTCATACTCTTATTCATATTCATATTCTTCTCATACTCATATCCATATTCATATACATCTTCGTATATCTTTCTTTTCAATATTAATACTCAAGGAAGACAATTTCTTCACAATATAATAATAATAGCATCACATATATATTCCATGAATCAAGTTTCTTTGTGAAGATAAGTAGTTTTACAAGTAAGGATAGAAGAAATCTTGCCTCGGTTTCGGTATCCTGACGGTATGGCTCGTCCCTCTTCCGGAGTTTCTATAAACACAAAAGGACCGTCGTTAGAACCACATCTCTTACTCACTACACTCTTGTATACCATTACCTTTTGAAACTTTAATATATGTTTAACGTATTCCTATTACCCCAAAGGTTCAAGAACTTAGCCATTTAAAACCTTAATCGAAGTTTCAGGGGTTTTCACCATTTCCCTTAACGACCACACTCGACTGCAGAATTTCTTATAATTTTTAAATTTCGAATTTTAATGTAAGGTCAACTGGAAATAGTTCTTTGACCACACTACTACCATATTCCAAAATTTCGTGACTTTTAACAATGTTAAAGTATGGTAATTGTAACCTCAAGTTTGATACATTTACGGTTTCTCGGTTTTCGAACGTCTTTCACTAAAACTGACTTTTCTCCTAAACCGTTCATCAGATTTTAACGCACCTTATATCAAAACGATGTATGAACTAAGCTCTATCATTTCATGGTCAATTGGTAACCTAGGCAGTGAGGTACCGTACGAATACAGGGGTCACAAAACAGGGCAGTTTGTAGTTCTAACGAAAAACGGACATTATAACGGCTATATTTTCGTACTTTCCATAAATCCAACTCCTCCAAATCAATTATCAACCACAACAATCATCACCTACACCATGTGGTCTTCTTCACCAGCCATGGTTACAATTCCAAACACTTCCATATTTAACTCAAACCATTTACAAACACATATAACATCATAATCTTGATCTTTACATCACTTAATCACTAAACCAACAATATCCATCATAATATAAAAAGGGGCAAGAGTGTTTATACCTTCTTGAAGCTTTGAAGATCCTTAATAAACCTTGGTATATCCTTAAACAACCTTATCTTAGCTTGAATCAACTAAAAGATCCATAAAAACAAAGTTAGTTCTAAGATTCTACTATTCACTACTATTCATCAAGTAACTTGAATGATTTTATTACCTATGAAAATGATGATGATTGGCTTTGAAACTTTGTATATGATCCTTCCTAACCTCCAAGAAGCTCCATGAATTTCCTCTTGATTTAAGGTTGATGCTAGCTAGGGTTTGTGTTTTTTTTTCTTTTTCTCCTTTTTTTCTTCTTTGGCCGAATTGATGAAATTAGGTGGGGGAGAGATTTCTTTTGCTTGTTTTGATATTATCTCATCTTAATCTTGTTAATCTAGCTTGTCTTGGAAGCTTGGTTGATATTTACATAGTTAAATGACTAATCTACCCTTAAAATGGTGTTAGTGGAATGTGACATCATCTTGATGATCTAATAATCCCTTTTTCTTGATTTTCTAAGTATAATGTTAATAATCTTGGATAATAATAATGTGGCATGTATCCTTGTTAGATTACTAATCTTGGTTGCTTGGTTTCCATACTCGTCTAATCGTGGTTCGTTTCGAGTATACCTCATTATCTCAGTGGTTTTCGAAATCATTTACAAATCCAATTTCCTTTGGTATTCTCTTAACTTAATAATCCCTTGGTTTAACTTAAATTCACTAATTCCTCAATATATAATTCCTTTAATATTTCTATACTCCTTAATATCCAAGATATAGAAGTTCGTTCGAGCTCAAAATCCTCAAAATAAAAATTCAGGAATTTCTAAAATCCATCGTCATTTCGAGTCACTTATTTTCAATGTACAACACTAATATGGTTTCTGTTTACTCATTTTCCATCCCTAATATAGAGTACCTACACACCATTTCCCTGGATTCCTCAAGATCACTATTCATTTGGGCACTGTAGCCTTTCTAAAGTTAGTGTTATTACAACAATCCCGATTCGAGTCACGTAATTGAGTATGAGCCTATTGAGATCCAGCCAGATTTATCTTATGAAGAGCAACCAGTAGAGATTCAGGATAGAAGTGATAGAAAGCTTAGAAATAAGGTTGTTAGATTGGTTAAAGTTTTGTGGAGGAATCCTAGAGTCGAAGAGTCGACTTGGGAACTTGAAAGCGAGATGCTTGCCAAGTATCCTCATTTGTTTACGTAGGTGAGATTCTGGGGATAGAATCTTTTTAAGGGGGGGAGGCTATAACGACTTAGAATTTTTCGCAATTTATTAAATGCTTATTTAATTGTTAAATGTGAAATTATGTGATTTATGTGGTGGATAAAATTTATGATGTCAAGTTATATGTGAAATCATGTTTATGTGATTATATGATGATTGGTATGTGTCGTACATGTTCGTGGAATTTTATTTATATTTTTAATGCATTAAAACTATTTTTTAAAATGCATTTTTAATCTTTCGAAAATCATATAAAATCATTGGAATTGATTTAAATCATGAAATCTTTTGCACTATCATCTTTGATACAAGATTTAGGTTGTAAAATTAGTGTGGATATTTAATTGTGAGCTTTGGTATTTTAAAATGATTTAAAAAGTATTATTTCTTTAAAAGAACCTTTATTTCGAAAATTCGTATAAAATTCATTTTTGATCCAAATATTATTTTAAAAATATGGGGATGCTTCTAATTTCATAAACTTGATTTTTAAAATTTTAGTTTTATTCTTCTCCCCATTATTTATTTAATTTCGAATTTATAGTGATTTAAAATCGGATTTTTAAGCAAAGTAATTTAGTATTTGGCAAAGGACGTTTTTGCCCCTACCATTTCAACAACACCACCGCCAGTCCATCTCTCTCATTTGTGTTCTCTGCTCTCTCTCCATCAACTCTCTCGAGTCTCTCTCTCGGTAGTACCTTCTCTCTTCCATTTATCATCAGTTTTTGACCAATTTCATGATCTGAGACCGGATTTGTTCCTATTTTTTAGTTCTCTACCCATATCTATCATTGCATGCAGTTTTTATGATGAAAGTTATAAAACACATTTCTGTTTTGTCTCGATTATAGCTTGTGTGTAGTGATTTATACTTGATAACGATGCCTATGATTACCAGTACTTGTTTTTGTGCTCGTTTTGTGTTGGTATTGTGCTGGGTTGTGATAGTTCGTATATATATGTGTTGTCGTATGTATATGTTCAATGCTGATGAAGAAATTTGCAAACCCACTTCGGGTGTTGCTTGATTTCGAGTTGCCTTGCTTCGATTCTTGCTGTATACATGTTTATGAGTATAATTGGAGGAATTTGAGGTTGGAAGCTCCAATAAGGAGTACCCCCGAATTCCACCGCCACCTGTGATGAACTCCGGTGAACCAGTGGTGGCCAATGATGATCTTTGAGGCCTATAAAAATTGTTATAAATTCTGTTTGTTACGACTTAGTACTTGCATGTAAACTTCGAGAAATTTTTTATGATAATTCTTTGATAATTATATTCGAATTATATGAATTCGATGAGATATTTGATTCGTTAAATTTTCAATTGTTTACTCTAATTTATCAGAATTATATGAGCTACATATATGATTTATTTTATTTAATTATTGAACAATTCGAATTTTTGGAGTTAATTATGAATTAATTGGAATTATTCGAATTTATATGTAATTATATGAATTATTCGATTTATTATAAATTGTGATTCTTAATTCATGCTAGATGATCTTTGATTGATTGCCAAGTATGCTTTTTAGAATTATTATGTTATGAGTTAAATTCGAATTTTGATTATAAATATGAATTAAGTGATTTTGTGATCTAGTAAATACAAGTTAGTGATTTTATTCGATAATTGATTGAATCATTAGTTATTGATATTTGATTGATGATTTCGAATTTAAAGTGTATGATTGATATGATATATGTAATCCATTGGGAGTGTAGGTGGATTTTAAATCCATCGTAGGTATTTGGTTATGAATTTGAGTCGGTTATGTTCCGACAAGATAGTCTATATTATAAAGGAAACTCTGCCCGATTTTCATGAAATTATAGCTAGTAAGTGTATATCTAATAACATGACTGCTTATGAGTTACGTTTATCTGCTAAATGTATAAGTGGCTTATGTGAGATGCATGTGCTATGTGCTAAGTGTTTAAATGATTATCTGTTTACAAGGTGGTTTAGTGTACTATCAGGTACGTATGATATATAATAAGTATAATGCATTATAAGAAACGATTGGGTAGATTAGGATTAGACAATTTAGAAGTATAGTATTCTAAAGTAGTGATATGGTTTATGTAGATAAGAAGGACATAGGACCTAGCGATAAAGGAAAGGCTAAGGTCGAGTACCAGTGACTGAGCTGTTAGCTGTTGCATTCTACCGGAGGCAAGTAACTCTGTCTTTCCTCTGAAAGTTTATATTATTGAAATTGTTATATCTTGTTGATTCAAGCATGCCTATCTTATACCATGTTGATCATACTCCTATTGTAAACCTACCTTTGCATGTATCCAAAATCTTTATTGATAAACCCTGGTTAAACACATGTAAACCCTAGACCAACATAATTCTTTTAATTGCTTCTTAACCATACTGTCACTCAGAGTTAAACAATACTAATTCTTTTTAATTGCTTCTTGACCATATATGTCTTACAGCTTACTATAATCATGTCATATTGACTGACCGATAAACCAGTGTTCCACTTGACTTATGTCTGTGTCCAGTTTAACCTATGTTGACCCTAAAACACATAAACTTCTTCATGAGCTAAACACTGATCCAAGAACTAAATTGCCTTTAATATTATACCCTAAACTTGAAATCTGATCAATTACCTTGATGCCTTTGAGTCTACATCTTCTTGATTCAGACTTGTATCCCTATTTCATTGATGTCAGAAAACTTAATCAAACCCTTTGACTTTTATCATTGCAAATCAAAATGAGTTGTTTTCTTAAATTACTTTAAAGTTACTTAGACTGGGCTGATTTGTTATCAGAGAGTCGAAGGTACTTCGAAGTAAAGGTTTTCGAAAAGATTAAGTATTAAAATGTTTTATAAAGTTAAAAGAGTTTTGCAAAGCTTAATGTTTTAAAATGAGATTTTTAATAAAAAAGTTAGGAACTCCGTCTAAATGGTTTCCACGGATTCCTGACGATTGGAGAGACGGGGCGAACGGGTAATGCTGGTTCCGTCAGTTTTTGAGATGTAGTATTGTGTAGTTCTGGTCTGTCCAGTTCGACACCTTTATAGGCCAATGTGTTGCCTCTTGGGAACCCAAGCTATCTTAATGAAAGGAAATGATGGCCAGAGGGACTTTGTGTCCGGTATGGAGACTTTATGGGCTGATCACTCGTATTGTCTGTTATGAAATAAAAACCTCCAATCAGTTTTCTTAAAGTGATGATTACTTTTTATTTACCATGAAATGAAATTGGTTTACCGATTGAAATGTCAATTACTTTACATAGTTTGGAAATATCTATTGTTATCCTGTTTATCAGATGATATCCTGTCTTTACTAAATACCAGTATTGCTTTTACCGCTTCCGTCATATTTATGTCATATCTTGAATTACTGTCATCTTCTGCGATACCCTGTTGTATTGTATTCAGTCGAGATCTTTAGTTACTTGCTGAGCGTTGGCTCATTATTGTTTTGTCTAACCCTTTTGACAGTAATCTAAGAATCATGATTCGTACAATCCAAACCGCAAGGAAGCGCACTTACTGTAATGCCCCGACTTCCCAATACTATAAATATACTTTTATAATAAATTATTGGATTTAATTAGATAAAATGGATTTTTAATACAGGGAAATTTTGGAAAATTTCGGCATGTAGTATTCGTAATACGGACTATCCACCTGTAATTTGAATCCAACCCAATTCATTCCAACACCAACACACAATTTCAACTACTAAAGAAATAATACAAGCACATGTTCAACATGTCTTAACTGATCAGGTGAACCATACCAAAATGCCCTCCCGATCAGATCAAAGATCGGGGCATCACAATACCAACAAAAAACATAAACCTTGATAACAAAATAATAAGAAATAAATACAACCCCACTACTAACCGGGATCTCTAACAGGTAGTGGTATGAAACAAGTAACTACTAACTAAATTATTACATTACAATACTAAATCCTTAATTAAAAGATACATACACTCCACAAATATAAATACAACCAACTAGAACTATTACACAAATTTTTACTGATACCAAAAAGTCCAACCTTCTAGCAGAGTGCAACTAGGCTGCCTAAGGTCCATAACAAGTTCTTCTCGGATATAGCTCCTACTTCGTATCTTTTTCTTCTTTAATTGAAAAAGGGTTAGAGACAATAGCAAGGAGTGAGCCAAATGCTCAGCAAGTGATAAAAATAGAAATAAAGAATCCACAACTGTATGCTGACTACAACAATATAAGGATACCAAAGAATATTTAAGATGTTCAGATTTTAATTCACAATCTCAAGATAAAACTGTCTGGCAATACTGTACTCTGTTTATGACATTTCAAACCATCCTTTGAATATTTCTAAAATCTTTCGTTTAAAGCAGAGATTCATCAATTTTTTTTTTAAATAAACATTCATTTTTAAATCGTATAAAATTTGATTGGAGGTTTTTCCCCGACTCCGGACAATACGGGTGCTCAGCCACGTAAAGTCCCCAGCCCAGACACTCGGTCCGTCTGGACATAAAATTGGGTTCCCAATTAGGCAACACATTGGCCTATAAGTTGCTGGACTGGTCCCACCAGAACTATAGCATAAAATAAAACATGCTGGACCGGCGTCACCCGGCCTCTTACGCTCTCCAATCTGAAGGAAACCGTAGAAAACATTTTTGACGGAATCCCTCACAATAAATCTTCAAACTTTTAAAACCATTCATTTTCAAGTCCTTTATACTCACTGATAACAGATCAGGCCAGTATAAGGAATTTTTTTTAAAAAAAACATCTTTAATAAATAAGCCATTTTGATTTGTAATTATAAATGATTAAGGGTCAGGGAAGCAGTTAAGAGTAATTTCATAATATACACAAGGTAGAGGATTCAAGTATGATTTTTTTAGGATAAATGTTTGCCAAGCACCTGGTATTAAAAAGGGTTGATGTAAAATAAATATTTAATTGAATCTGATAGGTTTCAGTAAACAGGATTATATCAGCAAAAAGGGGTCATTAGCTAATAAGGAAATTAGGTAAGGGTTAGGATTTTAGTCATAAGGTTCCAAGGAATTATAAGCAGGATTTTATTTGTGTATTTTAGGATCTAAGTGTAAAGAAAAAGTTTATGACTGAGCAAGGCATGATATAATATAAGTTTTATAGTTTAGCAAGTATTTAGTGTGATAGTGGGGTGCAGAAAGTTTAAACAATTAATCATGGCATAAATCAGAAGGTACAAGGGTTTAACAATTAGTTCACAAAGGTAGATAACAGGGTACAAGAGGTAAACAACAAGTTATAAGGAATAAGCAGTAAGGTATAAAAGGTTTAACAATAATTTAAAAGGAGTTACACTAAGCAATAGGAGTTTAAACAGATATTCATAAGCAGTTGAAGGAACCTGAACTTAAATTCAGGGTTCAAATCACTTGCCTTAATAAGGTGCTTTCACTCTAGTCACCTAGCTCAAAAACCTTCCACCTTTGTTTTTCCTTTATCTCTTGAGTCTATGTCCTTCGAATCTACACATATAAAAACACTATTTTAGAATTCTATATTCCTTATACGTCTAATCCTAATCTACCCAAACGATCCATATATCGATGATAATACTTAATACATATTACTTACCAAATAACTGACTACAATAAGCTAAGCACATAACCACATAGCATCTATAACATGAAATCACGTAAGTCACTTAAACACTTAACACATAACAACAACTTACTTGAAATCAGCTTATAACCAAATATTATAGACATTATAACTTATTATTCTAACGAAAATCGGGCAGCATCTCCTTTGTAAAATAGACTATCCCGTCGAAGACATTCGACTCAAATCACAATTAAAACCATCCGATGGATTTCAAATCCACCTACAAGCCCAATCATACTAATCCATTCTAAATCTTATAATTTCTATTTATCAATGACAATTCCAGTTTAACACGCATCGATCACCACTAACAATAAACAACTAACTTAATTCATATCCCACAATTCACTATATACTATTAGAATATCATTAACATTTCTAATATCTCAAATTACAAAAATTTAAGCATGTAATAATTTATTTAAATCATGTACTTTAATTCGAAGAATTCCAATTACCTCATATAAATTCAATTTAATTCCAACAAAAACTCATGTATACAATCATATATCCGGAATAAAAATCAAAGAGAGACATAATTATATACCAACAACCTATGCAACTAAATTTCTAATTAACGAACCAAAATCTTCATATAATCCCAAAATTCGAAATTTAAAACATACACATACAACTGCCACACACTCACACATCCATTGCTTACTCACACACACCAGCATACTACTGTCCTTAGTCGCAGCAACACACAGACATTCGGTTAAGACTCATCCGCAGCAGCAACAAAACAGAGGAAATCCAGAACATAACGCACAAGAACATCACAACTCACCCACACCTGCTGCCCAGCATATACACACACATACCCTCACTTATACACACCCAGCAACCTCACAAAGCAGTGCACGTAGTGCACATGCACGGCCACAATAACACATTCACGCACGTCCTGAACCAAAATAACGATTAAATCTCAAATTCAAACATACATACATACATACGAGGTTTCAAAAGAGAACAGAGGAGGAGGAAATAAGTGGGCTTTACCCACAATCCACCGAGCAAACAATTGTCGGAAGTAATTAAACGGAAGAAAAGAAAAAGAATGAGAGAGGACTTTTGGGATAATGAAGAGGGAATTGAGAGAGATTTGTAGAGAAAAAACTGGGGTGTTCGAGAATTTTCGAGAGACAGCCGACTAAGAAACTAATTTTGGGGAGAAACTAGTGAATTAGGGATTTAAAAGGGAAAGGGGGAAATTTTGTAATTAACTAAACCAAAATTCTAATTTAAAAACAATTTTAAATGACTTTATAAATTAGAAATTAAATAGGAATTAATTGAGAAAATCTCAAATAAATTTTTAAATCATAGAAATTGAAATTATCTATCTCCCCATATTTTTAAAATATTTTTAGGATCAAATGAATTAAATATGAATTTTACAAGTTTTGATCCTTTAATGAAATAAAACTCTTAAAATCATTTTAAAATACTTAAACACCCAGAATAATTCTCCCAATAATTTTAATAACTAAATAATATTATAAAGAGGATGACACAAATGATTTCGGGATTTTTAAATACTCCGATGATGTTATAAAATTTTCAGAAGATCAATAATGCATAATTAAAATAGATTTTAATCCTCAAAAATACAAATAAAAATACACAGACGTATACGGCACACATAACCCATCATATAAACACGTAAACATGATGTCACATATATTCAATCCTAAAAAATATAACCTCATATAATCCACATTTAGTATTAAATAATATTAAAAAAATACGAAATTTTCTAGGGCGTTATACTTACCGTGGTCCTGAGTTGGTTCGTTTTGAGATAACTCCCGAGGTAGATGCAATAACTGTTAGGAATAATTCATAAGTTGTGATGTTGAGAATAGAATTTTGCTAATACTTCTTGTATATCCTGATCTTATAAAGGATTTAGCACTTTGTATAGGATATATGTGTTAGACAGTAATCTGTGGAGGTTAGTCAAGAACAGTGCGTCAGAGACTACATTTCAGGAACTACGAGCCGATCCTGATACAGCAAGTCAGATCCTGATCAAATACTGACGGGATGATCAGATCCTGATGCAATGGGAAATCCTGATATCAGTCATGTTACTGATGATGTCATTATGGATGCTACAGAAACTGGCAAGTGCTATAAAACAGGATCGTTGTTTTGAAAAACAAGCAAGAAGATATCGTGAAGGAAACGAATTCTCTATTGATGGAAACTATCAACTGGATCGCAGAACATTGTCATAGATAGATTATAATTCTGTTATGTTGATAGGTAGCATTATAAATACTCTCTCTATATTATTGTAAAAAGAGCGAATTGAGAAATATAGAGTGCATATCGTGTGAAGCTCTGTATAAGGTTTGTATTCGAGAGTTCGAAACAAATAGAGAGAGAGATTTGTATTGTCAGTAGCTGCTAAAGGTATTGTACACTTTTGGTAGAGTTTGTATTTGATTTATTTTAATACAAGCAAAGTTTGATTCATTCGTTTGTTCTTGTTCATCTGATCAAGCAAAAATCAGACACGATTATATAACTTGTATTCAACCCCCCCTTCTACAAGTTATTCGAGTTAACAATAACAGCTCAGTGAGGAGATCTTTAGTTAGTTGTGAGAATTGGAAGTAGATTTTTGTGAACTTTGGTTTGTAATAATAATAATATATTTTGAATTCAGGATTGTAATAATAAGTAGATAGACGATGGCTTGCTTGTTTCATACCATTACCTGTGAAAGATCTTGGATAGTAGTGTTGGGGCCAGTCAGCATGTTATATTTATATTATATTTTTAGGTTGTTTGCATCTAGAGGTGTGTCAGTGACTCTCCGATCTAGGCCCCAGGTCGGGAGGGCGTCACAGATGGCCTTCTCCTCTTCGGAAATGAGCTCGTCTATCTTCTCATGCAGCGCCATCACCTTCTAGTAAAAAGGCATGGCCTCAAATTATTCTACAGAAACATTAAGAATGCTTTTCGTCATTTTGAAAGATGTTGAAGAAGAAAGGAGAAAGGGGTTGTTTTTGTAAGGTGTAAGTCTAAATGATCTCTACCCCTGCCTATTTATAAGCCAAGAATTCTGAAAGACGCGACTTAATATTTAGGAGTTAAGAGAGTGTAAGGTTAAGCAAAGGTCACACCTCTTTAATCACACTAACGCATGCAAAAGAGATTACACGGTGTCCTAGACTAATCCTGACAGATCATTTAGAAAAGATAAAAAAGTAAAATATTATGTGTGTAACCTGTTCCATAATCATTTAAGTCTGACGGCTTGAGTCTAATCAATTCGAGACAAATAATTCCAGAGTACAGAGCACACAAAGCATTCAATTATTCTAGATAAATGATAAAACAATTAAATGATATCAACAAATAATTAATCCATTCGATATCTCAAATATCAACCATTCGATATTATTCGAACATTAACTGATTCGATGTGTCTTGGTAATTGACTAGTCGATATCTTTAGCAGGAAAGCTAGTTCGATATCTCTAGGAAATCAACTAATCGACATCTCAAGCATAACATTAATTCGATAACTCAAATGAGTACACATATTTATTCGACATTTCTAGGAAACTAAGTGTTCGATGTCTCCAGAGTAATCATGTAAATAAGCAAATAAAATAAATAAAATTCAGAGAATAGAATTAACTGGCTGCAACTAATTGAACAGATATTAAAAGATTATGAAAAGTTTAACATACTAAGCTCACTTACCAACCTTGAGAAGGTTGCTTCATCCAGAGATTTAGTAAAGATATCTGCCAATTGTTTCTCACTTGGAACAAAATGTAGTTCCACAGTACCTTCCATCACATGCTCTCTGATGAAATGGTATTTGATGTCTATGTGCTTGGTTCTTGAATGCTGCACTGGGTTCTAATAAATTGCAATTGCACTAGTGTTGTCACAGAAAATTGGAATCTTCTCAACCTTAACTCCATAGTCAAGAAATTGACTTCTCATCCATAAAATCTGTGCACAACAACTTCAAGCTACTATATACTCAGCCTCTGCTGTTGATGTATAAACCGAATTTTGCTTCTTACTGAACCATGAAATCAGCTTGTTTCCTAAGAACTGACAGGTGTCTGTGGTACTTTTTCTATCCATCTTACAACCTGTATAATCTACATCTGAATAGTCTATTAGATTAAAACCAGAATCTCTAGGGTACCAAATGCCAAGGTTTGGTGTTCCCTTGAGATACCTGAAAATCCTTTTAATAGCTACTAAATGAGATTCCCTAGGATCAGCTTGGAATCTAGCACATAAACATGTAGCAAACATAATATCAGGTCTTCTAGCAATTAAGTATAAAAGAGATCCAACCATGCCTCTATAGCTTGAAATGTCCACCTTCTTTTCCTTAGTATTCAACTCAAGCTTAGTGACAGTGGCCATGGGTGTTTTTGGAGAAGAACAATCTGCTAAGTCAAATCTCTTTAAAAGATCGAAAACATATTTAGTTTGACTTATAAAAATTCCCTCATTTACTTGTTAAACTTGTAAACCAAGAAAATAAGTTAATTCACCATCTTTCTCATTTCATATTTACTTTGCATAAGTTTGGCAAACCTTTTGCAAAGCTTCTCATCAGTAGACCCAAATATTATATCATCTACATAAATTTGAATAAGTATCATAGAGCCATTGACAGATCTATAAAAGAGTGTTTTATCAACAGTACCTCTGATGAAGTGATTCTGTATGAGGAAATGTGAAAGTGTGTCATACCAGGCTCTAGGTGCTTGCTTCAGTCCATAGAGTGCTTTGAGCAAATAATACACATATTCTGGAAAGTCTGGATCTTCAAAACCATGAGGTTGACTAACATACACCTCCTCCTCCAGAATACCGTTTAGAAATGCACTCTTGACATCCATTTGATAGACTTTGAAATTGGCATGAGCCGCATAGGCTAGAAAGATTCTGATTGCTTCTAACCTTGCCACTGGTGCAAAGGTTTCTTCAAAGTCAATTCCTTCTTCTTGACAGTAGCCTTTAGCAACTAGTCTAGCTTTATTCCTTGTGACTATGCCATTCTCGTCCATCTTGTTCTTGATACCCACTTAGTGTCAATCAATGATTTTTCTTTAGGTTTGGGTACAAGTTTCCATACTCATTTCTCTCAAACTGGTTTAGCTCTTCTTGCATTGCTAAGACCCAGTCTGGATCTAGAAGAGCATCTTCAACCTTCTTAGGTTCTTCTTTAGAAAGAAAACTGTTATACAAGCATTCTTCTCGAGTTGCTCTCCTAGTTTGGACTTTTGCACTGGAGTCACCAATTATATGTTCAAAATGGTGATCCTTAGTCCATTTTCTTTGTGGTGGGAAGATTGACCTTGATGAAGTTACTTCATTTTCTTTATGTTGACCATCTTGATTTGTTGTTGAGTGTTGATTGTGAGAAACTCCCCCGGAGTGTATGGACCTCGAGTTGAGTGGAGTTCTAACAGAGTTATCAACAGATATTTCTCTTTGGTTTTCAACAGATGCTTCAAGATGATCTTCAATAGATGGTGTGAGTTGATCTTCCACAGATGGTCCATTCTGCACTTAAATTGTTGGTCCAGGTCTATTCTCTACACCGATTGATAACCTCTATTCATCATCATCTTCGCTTTTTTCACCATTTGTCTCATTCTCGAATGAGAGTGATTCATGAAAACCTTCATCTACTAGACCAGATATTTTCTTATCATCGAAAACAACATGTATGGATTCCCTAACAATGTTAAGTCTTAGGTTGTAGACTGTGTAAGATTTTCCAGCTGAATACCCAACAAAGATAGCTTCATCTTCCTTTGAATCAAATTTCCCAAGGCTCTCGCCATAGTTTTTCAATACAAAGCATTTGCATCCAAGGATATGCAGAAAGTTAATTGTTGGCTTCTTGCCTTTGAATAGTTGGTAAAGTGTCATGCCTTTTGCTTGATTGACCAAAGATATATTTTGAGTGTAACATGCAGTGTTAACAGCTTCAGCCCATAAATATGTTGGCAACTTTGATTCTTCAAGCAAAATCCTTGCAGCTTCAATAAGAGTTCTGTTCTTCCTTTCCACTATACCATTTTGTTGAGGTGTTTTGATGTAGAGAATTCTTGAGTGATTCCTTCTTCTTCATAGAACTCTCTTAACACAGAATTCTTGAACTTAGTTCCATTATCACTTTTAATCCTTCTTACTTTGAAGATTGGATTGTTGTTGACTGTCTTGATATGCTTGATAATGATTTCACTTGCCTCATTTTTCGAATGCAGAAAGAAAGTCCAAGTGTATTTAGAGAAATCATCAATAATTACAAGACAGTACTTCTTGTTAGATATCGACAATACATTGATTGGTCCAAATAGATCCATGTGCAGTAGCTGTAAGGGTTGATCAATTGATGACATTGACTTGGATTTGAAAGAGGCCTTCTTTTGCTTCCCTTTTTGGCATGCATCACATAGTCCATCCTTGGAGAACTCAAATTTTGGAATACCTCTGACCAAATACTTCTTGACCAATTCATTCATGGCTTTAAAACTTAAGTGAGACAGTCTCTTGTGCCAAAGCCATCCTTCATCCATGCTTGCCTTGCTGAAAAGGCATGTAGAAGAGTTGGCACTCATTGAGTTTAAGTCAGTAATGTACACATTTCCTTTCCTGTTTCCTGTTATCACTACTTTGTTGTCATTTTTCTTAAAAACAACATAAGCTTCAGATGTAAACCAGACATTCTAATTTTTATGACATAGTTGACTGATACTAAGCAAGTTATGCTTAAGACCATCAACCAGTGCTAATTCCTCAATGACAACATTTCCTTGTGAAATCAAGCCATATCCTCTAGTATATCCTTTGTTTTTGTCTCCAAAGGTAATGCTAGGGCCATCTCTCTCCTCGAACTTAGTGAGCAGGGTAGAATCTCCAGTCATGTGCCTAGAATAGCCACTATCCAGATACCAAAAATTCTTTCTGTCTCCCTGCACACATCAAAATCAAATCAAGTTGATTTTGGTACCCAAGTTTCCTTGGGTCCTACCTTGTTATCCTTTCTCCAATTCTTCAAGGCCTTACCATCCAAGGGTTCTGATTGAGTTAAGTCAACCTTAACTCTTGGTGTAGGTCTTAGAAAAATAGGGTGTTCCACTTGCTCATATGCATTAAAGCTAGATGTAAAATTAGGCATAGTGTGTGCAAACATGTTATTCATCATCCATGGAAACTGAGGCATATTAAAGGCATTGTAATATGGATTATGTATGACTTGCATGTTAGCATACTGAATAGATGCATGAGCAGGTTGGACAAACATGTTAGGCATAACATTCATAGCAGGCACAGGCACAGACATAGGCATACAAGGCACAGAAGCATCTTTTATAGATTTACAGTTGGTAGATAAACGATTAACACTACCACATTTTACAAATTCCTTCCTGGGAGCATACTTATCAGGTGTGTAGTTGCTGTGTTTGTTAATTCCTACCTTGCCATTTCTATTCTTCTTTGTAGCCTTAGCCTTTGATTCAGTCTTTTCTAACTTATCCTTCAATTTCTTGATGGACAACTGGCCTATGTTATCTTGTTCAACTGACTTAGTTTTGCTACACTCTCTCATTACAAAGTTTTTGCTAACAGGTCCATATTGCTTATTCAATTTAACCAAGGTTGCCTTACTAAGAGGTTTCAACTTCAATGGACATTCCTCATCCATTGAGTCACTGTCTGAGGCAACCTCCCCATCAACACCTAACTTTGCTTCTGCTAATTTGCTGAAAGAATCAACTCCTTGAACATTACAGATTTCTTCAGATTTAGCCTTTGATCCTTTCCACTTAGCGATTAATTCTTGTTCCTTTCTTAATTTCTCTTTTAACACTCTTCTCTTTTTAGAGCCTCAAGTAATTCATTTTTAGCATCCTGGCAATCTCTTTTCGTCATTTTAAACTCAATTAACTGAATCTCTAACAGAGTATTCCTATCACCTAACTTAACATTCAGATCTTTAACCTTTTTGTTTTCTTCGCTAAGTGATTTTAATGTGACATGCATGTTGTATAGTTCATTAGACATTTCATTAACAACATTATCACATTCATCTTTGGAAAGCTCAGTTAGGTTTGTAGAGTATACCTGGTGTCTTGCTAAACTAGCCTCTTCATCATTTTCATTTGCCATAAGTGCAAGGTTGACAAACTCTTCCTCTACATCTGAGTCTCCTCCAGCTGCCCAATCATCATCTCTAGATACGAATGCTCTTTCCTTTTGCTTGAGAAGATCAAAATATTTCTTTTGTAGTCAACAGTCTTAAACTGTTTCTTCTCTTTATCAGCTTTGGATTTTCTGCATTCATTGGCAAAATGACCAGCAATTCCCCAGCTATAGCATTTGATCTTTGATCTTTCAACCACATCCTTGCTTGGTTGGTAGCTTTTCTTGAATTTCCCGGCTCCTGCTGGATTCTTCTTGAATCATAACTTTGAAAATCTCTTTGACAAGAATGCCAAATATTCATCTAGATCTTCATATTCATCCTCACTCAATGCATCAAGTTCTTCGATCATCTTGCTTTTACCTCTACTAGTTCTGGCTCCACATTCACAAGTTCTTTGACTTAGTGTGGCTTACACATTCTTTATCTTCTCTCCATCTTGGTTGGTTGGAATATTGGCCACCAAAGCTACACTTCCACATTTCTTCTGGCTCTTCTCAACTTCTTCATCTTGTTGTAGCTCGAGCTCATAGGTCTTTAGAATTCCATACAGTCTCTCAAGTGTAAAATCTTTTTAGTCTTGAGAATTTCTCAAAGAGACTTTTACTGGCTTCCATTCTTTAGGTAAAGACCTCAGAAATTTCAGGTTGGAATCTTTCGTTTCATATACTCTCCCATACAACTTTAACCCATATTTCTGAAATCTACTAAATATATCAGTTAGACTTTCACCTGAACTGAAGTGAAAATGTTCATACTCTTGTATGAGGAGTTGTTTCTTATTCTCTCTAACTTGTTCAATCCCTTCACAGAGTGTTCGTATAGTGTCCCACACTTCCATGGCAGTGGTGCATTTTATGACATTATCGAACATGTCTTGATCAATACCATTGAACAATATGTTCATGGTCTTCTTGTCCTTATGGACTTCTTCTTTGTCTGCATCTATGAATTCTGCTAGCAGTTTGGGAATAGGCCTTGCAGCAGCTGTAGTTCCAGCTGTTCCTCCAACTGCAGAGTTAGGCTTCATAAGAATATGAGGACCTTTCTCTATGTAGTTTACATAACCTTCATCAATGGATAAGAGATGTAAATGCATCTTTACTTTCCAATGAAAGTAATTATCTTTGTCAAGGACTGGTATCTTCACACCTGTATCCTTCTTTCCCATGGTGGTGATCTTTAGACTTCTTATATTTTAGAAGCTTGCTTTGATACCAATTGTTATTTCCCAGTTATGTACCACGAGATTGTAGAAGGGGGGGTTGAATACAATCTTGACTAAATTCTTTCGATTTGGTGAGTTCTTAAGATAGAGTGTTATAAGAACAAAGAGAAAACAAGGTCAATAAATTATCTAAGACACATGCAACATAAGATATAAAAAATCTCAAGTGGGTTTGTTCGGTCCACCTGATGGTTGTATTTGAAGAAAATACTCTGTGTAGAAATACACAGCTGCTGGTTACAAGGTCTTAGTGTTTATAAGAAAACCTAATGCAATGTGCGTTATGCTCAGTGTTTTCTTCTCTACTAAAACTATGCTGCTCATACAGCTTATTTAAACTATTTGAAGACAAGTATGCTACGTAGAATGTAATGATACATTTTTGGTATAACTTGTCACACACACATACTTGAAGTGGTAGCCATTTTTGGAAATGTCTTGAAGATCTTCTTTCCTTGATTTGGACAATCCCAGCATGCTTCAAGTCAGTGTATGTTTCTTTCTTCATAACTTGAGTTGACTTAGCTTTCAAGCCCACGTGATGCTTTATGCAAAAGATCTTTTTGCTTTGGATCTTTATCTCTGAAAAGTAGCTTTAATAAAAAAGGTAATCTTTTCGAAAGTCAATAAGCTTTTCTGCTTATTGAGTTGTGCTTGACCTTCCCAGATAAAATAGCTGATCCTCATGTATTCATCAAGATATACTTTGAATTCTTCAGTAGTAATGTAATCATGTTGGAGGTTGCTTCCACTCTTATTGTTGCCCTTGAAGTTGGATAAACAGTGACTGATTTCACCTTTCACTTGGAAGAGTTTGAGCCTTCAAATATTTACAATTTGGCTCCCTACTCGTAACATCCTCTGTGTAATTGATCACTGTCTGTAAGTCACGGGTTGCAAAGTAATTCTGGGTTTTGATCTTCATTCGATATGTTCCATTAGAGAACTCTGGCATTATTAAGAATCCAGGCTGATTTCTCGAACTGATGAGTCTTGAAATCTCGAATGTTGACTTCTCGAATAGTCCCTTTCATTGAGTGCTCGAATAACTTCTCAAATAGCATATTATGTAGACTTCTCGATTAGTGTATATTGCAGACTTCTCGAATAAGAAAGCAGTCTGACTTCTCAAACCAGGACTTCTCGAATAACCCTTTTTGTTAGAGTTCTCGAATGACTTCTTGAACTCTTCTTTCTTGACTTCTCAAAATTACTTGCATGGTTACAACAAACTCTCTTCTGATAACTGATACTTGATTTTACCATCTCATGGCTTGTTACAGAAATACTTCCTAACTGTCTGCAGAGTTCCATTTTCAAGATATAGCATCAGTTGATCTGCATTTCAGTTGGCTTCCTGATTTTTTTGTCAGCTTCGATTCCTTGATTCATTTACTGCCTTGTGGTATTTGTTATCATCATCTATAGACATGTATGTCTCAACATTATCCTTTTTAGATGCCTACATATCTTTGTATTTCTAGAGAATCAAGCCAACGTAGTTCTGAGAATGAGGGGTCAGGCCCTCTATATAGGCGTTGATAGCCTTAGATTTAGAGTAGGGTTAGGAGACTTGATGGACAAGTCACCTCCTTTGTGGAACTCTAGATCCTTCTTTGTAGGAGTCAATTTCCAAGTATGATTAGGTGCCTTGGAGGCTACTTCTTCCCTCTAAGTCGGTGGTTCTAATTTGTGTCAATCAAGGATTCAGTTTCCTTATAGATTTTTGAGTTCCAAATCAAATATTATAGAAGCGGGCCTTGTATTGGGCATCCACGATAAAAGCCGCGTCCTTGATCCATGTATAACAAATTCAAGCCCAACTAGGGTTTCTGGCCTTCTTATTAGGCCTCATTTATTACATAATTAATACTATATTAATTATATTTTTAGGGTTTTATTTCTACCCATATCACATATATTTTTTCATTTGGTTTTTTACTAGTAGATGAATGATCCAATCACTGGTCATCATCCTGGCGCATTTTGGCCTTTAACTATTTGATCGTGCGTTACTCGGCCAATTATGCTCTCACTCTCCGGTCCAAATTTCTTTTTAAGGTATCAAATAAATGATGACCTTTTTCTCAATCATGGTACAACGATACATTATGTATCTCCCATTGATCTTTATATAATCATTCTCAAAATATGAAGGCATCAGAATAAACGATGACCTTATGTTCAGTCCAACTCTGGTTGGTGCAACAGTTCACCACTGTACCTCTCGTTGACCTTTAAACATTAATTCTCAAAAGAAATGAAGGCATCGGAATAATCAACAACATTATACTCAATCAATCTTGTGTTGGTGCAATGGTTCACAAATGTACTTCCGTTGACCCTTAAATATTAATTTTCCAAAGAAATGAAGTTCAACATACCAATATTATATTGATATGCTTTTGTACGATTTAAACATTAGATGTTTCAAAGAATAATAATGAATCCCGAATACAAGGGTATTCATTCCTCAAAAGACATAGGGTACATGAAGAACACAAATAAAATTTATTATTCATGTCCTTATAAATTTGTATTATTAATAATGTATAAATGATTTCTCAAAGTAATATAGGTCTAGAAGGCTAGATGAATAATGATTCATCCTTCTGGTCATCACGGAGCATGGATAAGACACTCCGATAAATAGTGATAACTTAATTATGCGCACCCAAATGTTAAAGGTAATTAGAATAACGCTAACGTTTGATAATTATGGAATACGAAATGATTATTCTATCTATAACAAGTAGAACTGATAATTCACACCAAATGTATTTACGAATTAAATATTCTAAAAATTAAAGGCATAGGGTTAGAAAACTTGCATGATTCCCAAGCTCGTACTGGTTATTTCCTCTCTAGTTTTGAACCTTCTATCAATATAATCACAATTTCAATTAGTTCTTGTCCAAAAGAGTTACTTGAATAGCTACTACTTATAACTACTTATGACTAGTATCTTGTGATGACCTTGCTATATTTTATTAATCTTGATGCATCCTTTTGATACAACCTTAATCTCTTCCTTAATTTCATATTAAGTTCCTTGAATTAAAGTCTGTTTATTCTAATTCAATCTCATTTTATTCGACTTTTACTCTCATGGGATCCGCTTAAGTTACTTCATTTTATAAATCTTACTAACGGCCTTTAATCTCGTACTTTACACCAATTTATTAACATCATAAACCTTAACAACTTTTGTGTTTTAATTGAATCGAAACAACTATTTTATCTTGGCCAAAAAGGCCGGTCAAATTGGTATTCTAGAGTTGACTTTTTTAGAATTACTATTACGCGTAAATCATAGGGTTCATATTTAAATATGAAACCACTTTTGAAATCATTTTGAATCCATAAAGAATTTAACAAAATGCTTCAGTTTGAGATAATGAGTGTTAATTGGCAGAATGTATTTTCAAACTTGGATGATTTACGGAAATTTACTATTTGTGTCACTTACACTAAAATGCTCACTACTCCTTAACCATTAACTCAATCGATTCACCGTTTTCACGTACATGATCTAGAGAATGTCGAGAATAAAATAATAGAAAATATTTTTCCTGGAAAGAGTATGAAAATCCTGAAATGAATGTTCAAGGTAGTTGGGATATCGATGGATAGTGTTTATCGCGTTACTTTTATTAAAACTTTAATATCTCATTGCTCGTTAAACGAAATGACACAAAATCTTCTCGAGATTAAAATAGACACTTTTTACTATCTAATGACAGTCCCTATCATCAAAAAACGTTTATTGAATTGGCCTTCAAAAATCATTTAAAAAAGTTTATACGTGATGAACAAAATATTATCTCTCTGTTAATTCCGAAGTAATCAAACAAAGAAACACCCTGTTGTTGATAGTAGCTTGCTGAAACACCCCACTCCTCGAACTCAATGCTCTCTAAGTTCTATACTTCCCAAGTACAAACTTCTATAACCTCTAGTTCCCTGAACCATTGTCTCCTAAGCACACTTATCTAACAACACCAATTATACCTTGAATAATGCAATTTTAGATTTACAACTTAAACTATGAACTCGCTAATATATGTATATTGAGGGTTAATTGGCATTTTGGTCACTCAACTGACAGGAAACTTGCAATCGGGTCATCAAACTTAAAAAGTTTTCAATCACATCATTGTACTCTTAAAAATTTTCATTCAGGTCACTAGCCGTTACACTCCGTTAAAAATTTGACGGAAAGTTGACTAAGTTTTGTGAGTTAACTTGAATAAATCCATTGTGGCATGTACAGTCAGCTGAAGTAGCGTTTTGATTACCGAACTTACTAGAAACTCAGCTGACTGCACATTAGTTGAGTGACGAAAAATGCCGCTTCAGCTGACTGTACATGCCATGGTGGATTTATTCAAGCCAACTCACCAAACTTAGTCAGTTTTCCGTCTAATTTTTAACATATTGTAATGACCAGTGACCTGAATGAAAATTTTTAAGAGTACAATGATGTGACTGAAAACTTTTTGAGTTTGATGACCCAATTGCAAGTTTCCAGTCAGTTGAGTGACCAAAACGCCATTTAACCCTGTATATTGAATAGATAAACTTGAGCGCAATCAGAGGATTTGACAAAAAAGCAATGAGTTGTTCTTGTGTTCTTGTATATATGTTCTCTCTTAGCCAAAATACATAGCCACACAAGTACTTATAGTGAAACAAAATAATTCGAATTATCAAACCTAATTACAACGGTCTTGAATCCAATTCTCATGTTCAGTTAGTTAGGGTAATTCAATTTCTAACATTCACATAACATTCATGTACATAGGGATGGGTAGAAAAAAAGAATTGAAAAGATTTGCCCCCAATACACACGTAAGAGATATAAAAGAGTTTGTTTGGGAAAAGATTTTGAAAGATAACAAACTCTTTTAAATTAGGAAATCAGTTTAGAAAGAGACGTTTGAAAAATCTGAGCTCTAATATATATATATATATATATATATATATATATATATATATATATATATATATATATATATATATATATATATATATATATTAGATAGTCCTTACAACTCATCTCCTATAATTTCTCCTTGAAATCAGGACTTGAGATTCATGTTAAATTCATTCTGAGCGATGGTTGGTAGCTTGCTGTTATCATATATTTGCACTCTCTCAACTTGCTGTTACGTCCAGTTTGCACTGTCTCAGCTTGTTGATAATGAGATACTCAGCTATTGATTAGGTCCCGCAAAGCTGAGTTGGAACACAACCAAGAAGCTAGCTATAACATTCAGTTACAAGCTTATCAGCTTGCTGACGGAGTGATCATCAAAACTATGAGGCTATCAATCTCCCCCTTTTTGATGATTACTCAATAATTTACAAGAGAGTAAAACTTCCCCTAAATCCATGTTTCCTGTAAAACAAGGTTAGATAATAAAGAATGAAGTATTTATAAGTACATATGTATTCATCATCAAAACATCAAGCTAATAATCTCCCCTTTTTGATGATGACATACTTGAATACATCGGAGAGACTATGTTGCTCCTCCTAAACAATGTTCCCCCTGATTAACAAAATATCTTAACATATAATCTTGTAATCAGGTTAACATATATCATTTTATGCAATAAGATATAAACACGAATCATCACTGCATAAAATCACTAGTTGATAAATCCTAAACATGTATAAAGTATAACATTACAGCCCTTTTATCACATGTATTCATATTCTTTTCCTCTTATGACATCATCAGAAAAGGGGTTAACAAGGTAAACATGTAATCATAAAATATAAGAAATCATTTAACAAATAATAGGATGGTTATATATGTAAAATTAGATAAATCAAACCAGCGTGCTGAATACATATTTTCAGGTTATTCATGTACAAAGTAGCGAACTGATTAGACAATACACATTCCAATTGATGATGAATGTGACTTCATCCCATTTCACCAATCAATCAATTGTAGTACTATTCCTTTTTTTTGTTTCCTACACAATATAATGTATACATACATATATCTATCCCATCTATATGCTATAGGAATCTTGTTATTACCACAATTATAATATACTCAAATTCAAGGAAATGTACATGGATAAATAGCATACTTCTTATTTGGGTACTCGGATTTGGTTGGATGCACCATAGTTAGTAGATAGAACATAAAGATCATGTAGATCAGATTTCTTGATCTACTTTTGAATAACTTTTAGAGCTTGAATCCTTGTTCTCTTTGTTCTATTAGCTTGTTATCGGTAAGCTATTTGTCTGTTCTAGCTTGTTGGATCTGCATTCTGAAATTCGCAATACTTCGACAAATGACCCTTCTTTCCACATTTATTGCTGATTCTCCAAGGCATAGCATAATCGTAAGGAATACCATACTTCCCATCATATTTGAGAGCCTTATCCTTTGAAGTTGAAGCTATTCCAAGTCCTTCCTTTTCCAACAGAACTTTGGTTTGCTTCATCATAGATTTGAGCAATTCCTCTCCTTGGACAAACTTTCTCATTCCCTTTTGAACATTCTTTATCTCCTGTTCCAGCTCTTTTATTCTTTTAGCTTGCTGAGATACCATTTCAACTTGCTGAGATGATTTTCCTCTTGTAGATTCCTTAAGTTTGTGTGTCTTGATTTCTGATTTCAAGGCATTGATTGTTTCTGAATGTTGAGAAGACTCATCTGAAGTAGATTCCCCAATCTTGAATTTCTCAAGACATATATCTCTTGCTTCGATATCTGATCTTAGCTCGCTGATTTCCTTTTGTAGAATATCATTTCTTTTGAGAATGACCTTATTAAATCCTTCCAGTTGAGTAACCATGGCCTTAAGGTCAGAAACTTCATCTGGAGTATTTTCCGGGACATTTTCAGGCATAAGATTAGAAACTACCCTTTTAAGATGGGCATTCTTTTCTTTTAGCTTGCCATTTTCAACTATAAATGCTAGAAATTCCTCCATAGACACATTACTTTGTTCCTGCATAATTAGTGTTTCCAATATAGGAGTACTAATCGACAAATCATAGTTAAATGAATTTGCCTTACTACTAATGCTCTCCAAATCCGAGACATCACTTTCGATAAGAACTTCTTCTGTGTCCCCTTGTATGATGTTCTCATCATTAAGTCCAACAAGTGCTAGACTGATTATTTCATCACTTGATTCATTATCAGAAGTCGATTCCTCATCATCATTCCAAGATAAAAGTGCTTTATATTTTCTTTTGTCCTTTAAGGTAGCTTGCTACTTTGGCTTATTTTTCAGCTTGTATCAATCCCTTTTGTAGTGACCCGATTTGCCACATTCAAAACAAGCTTGGTCGCTGGTTTCTTTTTAGAGCTTCTTATTTGTAAGGAGTTTCTTCTCCTTCTTTTTCTTGTTTCTGTGCTCAATCATTTTATTGATCTTCCTAGTTATGATAGCAAGGTCTTCATCGAATTCATCATCAGATTCCAGCTTGCTGACAGAATCAGCATGAAGTGTTCTTCATTTGAGAGGCTAGAGCATGAGTAACACCTTTCTTGCTTTCCAGAATTTTGCTTTCAAGTTGCTCCAATTCAGCAAAAATAAATAATTGATCCATAGTATCAGTGGTTGGTAATGATTCCAAGGTCGTCACCTTTGGTTCAAAGACAAAGGGCATCGCACTTAGGATTTTCATATTGACTTCTTCTTGAGGGATGATCTTTCCAAGTTGCTTTAGTGCATTCATATCCATTTGGAACCTTGCTTGACTTTCTCTGATTGTTTCACCTTCTTCGAGTTTGAAATTTCCAAATTCATTCATTAGCTTGCTCAATTCCAACTCCTTTAGACTTTTAGATCTCCAATGTATCCCATATTTCTTTTGATGTTTTACATAAAGATATCTTGTCACATTCAGTTGAACATAATCCATTCATGAGGGAGTTCCTAGCCTTGCCATTGTAGCTATACTTTATTAGTTCAGCATCCGTAAGCTCGTTAACATCTTTTGGCTTTCTGTCTTTTTAAAAAATTCAAAACTGCCCTTTTGCACAACCCTTAACACCAGTGCTTCTCTGGAAAGATAGACCTCCATACAATATTTCCATCAGTTGTAATTTTTAGTACCAAGCAATAGAGAAACCTGAAAATTCGATGTTTTTTCGGGATAATTATCAGCCATTTGATTGATACTTTCCCTGTTACAGGAATGTTAATATACCAAGCTGTGATACCAAATGAGAATACACACCTAAAGTGGGTGAATAGGTGTTATGGCCAACCATATCTAGTTTTTAAAGATTATCGAATATTAAAATTGCTGACTAGGCAGGTTGCTGATTGTAATATAAAACAGTCTGTCAGCTATAGGGATAGGCATTCATCCCGGCCCGCCCAATCCCGATCCGATTCCCGCACCGAACGGGGCAGGGAATCGGAGATTTTTTCGGGTACGGGCCGGGGAGCGGGGACAATTTTATGTCTCTCCGGCCCGATTCCCGACCCCCGCCCCGATTCTCAATCCCCGACTCGATTCCACCACATTAAAATATAATATATATATATATATATATATATATATATATATATTAATAATCATATATTAATATATACGAATTTTCAATACTTTATATTGGAAACAAAATTATATTTTAATCTTATATGTTTGTCTTTCTAGTAGTTAAATAACTTCATTTCGATGTTATTTATAATTGTTTATTTAAGTAATATTCTTTTTATCTTAATTTAGTGCTTAAAAAATTGTTTCAAACTCAATAGTTAGTGTTTAAAATTATTTAAAATGTTATTTTTTGTTTAAAATGAAATTCACCGATTCCCCGCGGGGTCCCCGTTACCCGTTTGGGCCGGGGATGGGGAATAAAAAATAATCCCCGACGGGGATCGGGTTTGAATTCGGGGATGGGGGCGGGGATAGCACTCCCCGGCCTCGAAGTGCCCCGATGCCTATCCCTAGTCAGCTAGCTAATATGTAATGCAATTCAAGAATGTAAAAGCGTAAAGCAAAGAACACCAAGGATTTAGCCAGGTTCGAACCCTAATCTCTACAGTTTACGTCCTGGTCCCTTACCAAACCGGTAAGAGAATATATTATTGATCAACGAGAATACCAGTTACAAGATACAATAATATATCTCCCTTTACATCCTGTTGTTGATAGTAGTTTGTTGAAACACCCCGCTCCTCGAACTCTATGCTCTCTAAGTTCTATACTTCCCAAGTACAAACTTTGATAGCCTATAGTTCCATAAATCCATGTTTCCCAAGCACACTTATCCAACATCACCAATTATACCCTGAACAATACAATATAAAGATTTACAACTCAAACTATGAACTCGCTAATATATGTATATCGAATATACAAACTAGAGCCCAAGCAAATGATTTGACAATAAAGCACTAAGTTGTTCTTGTATATGTGTTCTCACTTAACCCAAATACATAGCCACACAAGTACTTATAGTGAAACAAAAGAATTATCAAACCTAATTGCAACGGTCTTGAATCCAATTCTCACGTTCAATTAATTATGGTAATTCAATTTGTAACTTTCACATAACGTTCATGTGTAGAGGGATGGGTAGAAAAATGAATTAAAAAGATTTTCCCTCAATACATACGTAAAAAGATATAAAAGTGTTTGTTTGGGAAAAGATTTTGAAAGATAATAAACTCTTTTAATTAGGAAATCAGTATAGATATATATATTAGATAGTCCTTACGGTTCATCTCTTATAATTTCTCCTTGAAATCAGGACTTCAGATTCTGTCCAAACTGATTCTGGATAGTGGTTGGCAGTTTGCTATTATCGTCTGTTTGCACTGTCTCAGCTTGCTGCTACATCATGTTTGCACTTTCTCAGCTTGTTGACAATGAGATACTCAACTATTGATTAGGTCCTGCAAAAAAGTGTTAGAACACAATCAAGAAGCTAGCTATAACATTTGGTTACAAGCTTATTAGCTTGCTGACAGGGTGATCACCAAAACAATAAGGCTATCAATCTCCCCCTTTTTGATGATTACTCAATAATTTACAAGAGAATAAGACTTCCCCCTAAATTTGTGCTTCTTGTAAAACAAGGTTAGATAATAAAGCATGAAGTATTCATAAGCACATTTGTATTCATCATCAAAACATCAAGCTAACAGATGGGACCATACTGGAATTGGATTGAACACAGTGGTTCTGGCTCATTTTTAGGTTGGTTGTATCAGGTGTTTTATCAGCTTCATGAAGGGTAGAGGTGCATTTTTTCAATGACTTGTTGGGCTATATGGAAAATTAAAATGATTTGGTCTGGCATTAAAAAGATGCGAGTGTAGCAGGGGTTCTTGTGATGGCTCAGAGTTCACTTGAGCAATAGAGAAAGGCACAAGATAGAAATGTTTTTTTATTGAAACTTTCCGAAACTCTGCAAAAGGCAGTAAATTTTGGCTCAGACTGAAGGAAGTGTAATCAGGACAAATATAGATGCGGCTTTATTTGAAGTAGCAGGTACGTATAGTTATGTATGGGTAGCCAGGGATACTACATTGGTAATGTTGGAAGCCAATGTGTGTTGTTGGTCAGATCGTATTTCTCCTGAGATGGCAAAGGTATAAAACCTTAGAAAATTCGTAATTATAAATATTATTATTTAATATTAAATGCGAAATTTATGGTGTGAATTTTTTTTTAGTTAAATATATGTGACATCATGTTTACATGTTTTTATGGTGATGTATGTGTGACATGTAGGTCCGTGTATTTTTATTTGAAATTTTGTGATGAAAAATCTATTTAAATTATGCATTATTGATCTTTGAAATTTTTTATAAAATCATCGGAGTATTTAAAAATCCCGAAATCTTTTGCAATATCATATTTATATATTTATTCAGTTTTTAAAATTATTGGGTGAATTATTTTGGGTGTTTAAGTATTTTAAAATGATTTTGAAGAATTTTATTGCATCTAAAGGATCAAAACTTGTAAAATCCATATTTAATTCATATTTTATCCTAAAAATATTTTAAAAATATGGGAGTGTTTTTAATTTCATAAAATCTATTTTAGAATTTTTAAATGTAATTTTCCCTTATTCTTCCATTTAATTTCAATTTTATAAACTTTTATAATTGATGTTCAGCATTTTAAAATGACTAAATTTACCCCTTCACCTTTTAATCAAAACTAGCAGCTTCTAGTGTCTTCGAGGGAGGGGGGGGCTGCTCTGTTTTGTTTTGTTCGGTTTTGATATCTCTCCCCTTAGAATCTCTTTCAAAACTCTCTCCCATCTCTCTCCTTTCAATCTCTCTCGACCTATCTCTCTAATTAATTTCCTCCCTCAAATTATTGTCCTGTTATGTGTGTGCTGTGTCGACCTAGGGGCTTCACTGCTGTTGTTCATAAATAGAGTCGTGAGTGTGTGTATGTATAGCTGCGGGTAATATATGTAATGTGGGTGATATTGAATTCAGTTGGGTCTCCTGATCTTGTATGTATTGGTAATTCAGTTTGGTGGAGTAAGGGAACTGTGATGGTGTTAATCGCTGGGTTTACAGTGGTGGGTTGCGTGTATACGCGAGTTGCTGTTGCAGTGGTTCGAATTTGGGGGTTTTGAAGTAGGTTGCTGAAGGTTGGGTGAGAATTGGAGATGTGTGGGTCGAGTTTATGGTGTACGTACGTTGAAGATAAGACGGGCATGAGTGTGTGGACAGGGGCTGTGGTGTGTGTCTTGATTTATTGTGTTTTAATGTGGAGGTTGTGTAGCTGCTGGTGGTGCAAAGCAGAGGAGGAAATGGGGTGAACATGGTGAAGCAGGGGAGGGATGATGTATAGGTTGTGCAGGGGCATAGGTTTATCCGAGTAGGGTGTATGGTGTGTGAGGCTATAGTAGTGTGGATGTCATGTATGTGATGGTGGATTGTTGAATAATGTTTGGTGTTGCAAGGAGGGAAGCCGAGAGATAGTTATGGGGAGGGAGAGGATTTGGAAGTTGAAGTTGTTGGTATGGCCTGTTGATAACTGAAATTGTATTTTATTTTTATTAGGAATTCTTTGGTGAACTAGTTGGTTAAGGTCAGAACTGAGTATTATGTTTGTGTGTAAATTGGGTTCAGGGGTTTGCGACTGTAAAGTGTGGTTACATCCTGGTGTATGTGCTTGTATGCAAGACCGATGTGGGTGTGTTCCTATATGTGATGTGTGAGTGTTACTGAATATAAATATATGGTTTTGTTAACAAGCAAAGAGAGAGTATGAATATTCAAGTGTATGTGAGCTATGCGAGCTGGATTAGTGCGTGTGTTAAGCTGAGGCAGAATAGAAAGAAAGGGGGGAGGAATAAGAAGAAAAGAGAAAGAAGAGTATAAGTGGATGATTTTGTAGTGTTGTGCTAAGGGCTTGTTTAAACAGCCATTAAAGTGGTTCGTATAAAGCAGGTTATGTGTCAGTTCATTGTACAATGCTAATATGTTAACAAATCATAATTTGTGAAGCTGTTAAGTACTGTATGAAATTGTGATTTTAGTTAGTAAGCGGATTGTCAAAGTTATAAAGATTATGTTAATTAGAAGATTTTGAATTATTATGTGTAATTAGCTTGACTTGCCGATTATTAGTGGAGGATTAGAAAGGTACTGAAGTACAAATGAATTTATATAAATGGTTGATTGATTTTCGGATTTTGTATGATTATCTGTTTTGATTTATGGGATAAATGAAGTGTATATGTATTTTAGTCGGATCATGAGAAGTGAAGATTTTTGCATTGGATATACGGAGTAATCGGGTTATATAAATAGAGTATGTTAGTATGCTTTGTGTTAACAGTAAGGTGTGTTGAGTTAATTTGTAAAGCACAGAATGCTAGAATAGTTAATTATGTCGATTGTAATTCTGACAGGTTAGGTCCTATTTTAGAGGAAGTGCTGTCCAATTTTTATTAAGATTATTTTGTAATCCCTTTAGTAAATTGATAAGAGTCATTGTGAATGGATATGATATACATGTTAGGAGGTTTAGGTGTGAATTAATAATACGTGTTAAGTGCTTATGTGAATTGTGGCTGTACATTACTATTTTAAGAATTTGATTAAAACATGTTATTTGTGTTAAGTTGTAAAGCATAATCGGACACGATGGGGTAGAATAGAGTAGACGGTTAAGATTATAAGCGTACTGAAGTAGTACTTTACCTGAATATAGGTACGCATAGGAGGCCAGCTAAGAGCCAGCGCATATGTAGATGGAATGTAGAAGAAGGAGATACTTATCGGTACTGACAAGTGATAAAGGAATGATGGATGTGTGATCGAAGAAACGTGAAGTATAAAGAAGTAGAGACGGATGTAAAGTGATAAAGTGTTAAAAGTATTAGAAATGGAAATCCTGTGTATTGAGGCAAGTATACTATCCCTCACTTATCGTTCAAGTGATGTGAATCATCTTGTGTTATTTATATATGTTCCTTCGAATCCTTTCTTGCAAGCGTTTATTTCCTCCATATTTATTTTGAATGGTGTGAGCCGGTATTTATTTATTGTAAGGTTTCTTCCAATTCGCGTTGCTAGTCTACACCCCTTTCTTTTGTTTCAAGTGACTCGAAACCTATTTTGAAATTCAGATTTCTTGAACTGCTTATGAATTGTTGCTTAAATTCTTATACCTTACCGATATTCCCTTTTTAATTATTGTTGAACCATTTATACCTTATTGTTTATTCCTTATAAATTATTATTGAAACACATGTACCTTGTTAATCCTTACGAACCATTATTTAACTTATGTACCCTATTAATTACCCTGCTTCCTGTTGAACCATGATCCTTGACTTAAATTTATGCCTTGCTTTATCTTATTCTTTTCCTTATGCTTATTCATTTAACCATACCAACTAAACCAGATTTCATAACCACTGAATTAAATTCTAGAACCCTAAACCTTGTTTTGTTCTTAATTAACTAATTACTCTTTATTGGTTTATTACCACTGTAGTAACTTGAATCCTCCTTGAACATCAGTTTTCTTTATCCCATGTATATTCTCTAAATGGTTATTAATTCCAGAAGCTTAACAGTTGCTTCATTTTTTTTTATTGATTAATGTTTGCTTGTTGATATATGATTCCGTTTTGATGAACTATACCCTGCTTAGTTAAATCTTACTGCTTTGTTGTCTAAGATTCCTTAGATCAATTACTTCCCTGACTCTTAATCTTTTACCGTTGCTCATTAAAATGGATTAATTATTTAAAGATGATTTTAAAATTCCTTATACTGGGCTGATCTGTTATCAGTGAGTATAAAGGACTGAAAAATGAAATGTTTTAAAGGTTTTAAAAGATTTTATTTTGGGGGATTCCGTTAAAATGTTTTATATGGATTCCTTCAGATTGGAGGCGTAAGAGGCCGGGTGACGCCGGTCCATCATGTTTTATTTTTGTGCTGTAGTTCTGGTGGGACTAGTCCAGCACCTTTTAAAGGCCAATGTGTTGCCTAATTGGGAACCCAATTTATGTCCAGCCGGATCGAGTGTCCGGGCTAGCGACTTTACGTGGCTGATCACCCGTATTGTCCGGAGTCGTGGAAAAACTCCAATCAACTTAAATGATTTTAAAAAGATTTTATGGAAAGTATGTTTTAATGATGAAATGGTTTTAAGAAAAGAAATGTTTTCATGAAAGATGATTTGAAGAAAATGGAAAGTTTAATCCTATGATGGAAATTGAATTACTCCTTTGAGAAATATTGATCATTGATATTGTTCATCAATGAATTATTGAGATATTATTGTTTCACTATATTATTAACTTGCTGAGCATTGTTGGCTCACTCTTGCTTTATTTTCCCTAACCTTTCAGTTAGGATTAAGGGTGGATGTCTACATCTTACAAATCATATGAGAGCAATGAGGCAGCCTATACAGGATAGATCTCGAAGTCAGAGCGGGTAAGCATGGATTGGAACTAAGATTTAGATTAGACGGTATATTGATTGTATTCAGGGTAGTGAAAGAAATTGTAATAATTTGTATATTTTAGTTTCTTGTTTCATACCATAACTTGGAATCGATCCTCGGTGAGGAGTCGTTGGTGTATTAAGTTTTAATTGTATTTGTTAAATTGGAATTTGGTTGGGTTGAAGTACAGGTGGATAGTCCGATTTACGAATACTTCATGCCGAAATTTTCTAAAATTCCCCTGTATCAAAGTCTATTTTATTATTAAAAGTATATTCTCAGTATTGGGAAGTCTTGGCGTTACAGGTTGGTATCAGAGCGACAGGTTATGGTCACTGAAACAAGTTAGGATGATTAGGTATACGTATTTAAGTGGACGTTAGATAGGACGATTTAGGATAAGATTCACTTTTGGATGTTAGGACGACTGTTGCGACGTTTTGATATTTCGACATATCGCGCGAGCAGAAATTCGATTCATTCAAAGGTACGACTTTGGACGAGGCAATTGATTCGGCGCCGCCTATGTTAAATAGACGACCGGAGTTAGCAGCTTGGAGGATGCTATGTGTAGACCTTCGTGTATGTTCTAGAATTTCCTTTGCGACTTTAGTTACACTGTGAACGACAAAGAAAGTGCGAAAGGACGGTAAACAAGATGCGAAATGTGATTTCTAGCATTTGATGGAGTAAGGACATGGTTATCCATTACTAGCCGTTGATTTCATTTAATTAATTGATTAAGGAGATTTAACCTTTCTTTCTGTTTCTTCTTATCTTGATAATACCCCATCACCTTTGATAATCAACTATATTTCAATTGATGATGAATTTTTCAAATTCATTTAAACACAATTCTATTTTTTCAAAGATACCTCCATTTTTCAGGGGTTCACTTGATTCAACATGATGCATATAAATTATTGAGACCCTTGAATTCTTTCTAATTTCCCCGAATAATTGTTATTCCTTATTCAACATTGTATATCTATAAACTTTTTGAAACTTTTGAATTCTTTTTGTTTCTCTTTGAATACATAACCTTATTTATTCTGACTGGGATGAACAACCCTATATATAGGGGGTTCAGGGACATCTTATCTATGTGATAAAAGTCTGGTGGGATGCCACTGATTGTGTTTGTCATGAAAGTACAGAAGGCTGGCCCCCTTCTTGTACTATGGCGGTTGACCTAAGTGACAAATGCAACCTGAAATTAGTTCAATGATCATATTGATCTCTAAGTTAAATTCTTTTATAAAATTCTTATCAAACAAAACTCATCTTATATTGTTAGGTCCGATAAGATTGTAGAAGGGGGGGTTGAATACAATCTATACCATTTTCTCAAAATTTATTCGTTAAACAATTTTCACTTAAACGAATATTTTGTGCGGAATAATATAACACAAATTTCAAGTTGAATATAACAATATATTAACTTGATGGGTGTTACAAAATCAGTCCAAATGATTATCAAGTAATTAATAACTAATTAGAAAATTCAACATGAACTTTGCTAATTTAGTTAATAAAAATCAAGATATCAATTTGTGAACTAGGAAACTTAATTCGCTAGTAGTACAAGAATCACAAGTAAACAAGTTCCAATGGATAGGATATTACAACTGAGATGAACTTGAATTTACAGAATTAAATTTGTAGGTGTTCTTGAGCTTGAGAGAGAGAGAGATAGGCTGCTGTGTGTATTTTCTGTGTCATGCTCGACTGATTTCAATCTGCTGCATTCTGCTTCTTTAAATAACACAGCCATAGTCATATTACTTAGTTTAAACTGATATGACAATCATTTTACATTAATATGACAATCGGTATGACTATCAATTGAATGTAATATGACTGTCCAGTTTAAATATAACTTTCGGTATAACTAACCAGCTCAATATGACATTCGGTATAACTCTTCATTTCAATATAACATTCGGTATTACTACCATTTGAATGAAATATGACTATCCAATTGAACTGCATATGACTATCTCCTCTTGAACTGAATATGACTATTTCTTCTATGAACTGAATATGACTATCGGTATAACTATCAGTTTGATAGTTATATCATCATATTTTTCAGTTTATAATTAATTAAATGACTTATAAAAATCATTTAACTAATTATTCCTTTTTCATATTAATTCTTATTTAATTAATCTAATAATCACTTTAACAAATATATTAATTCTGATAGAATTAATTTATTTATTAACTTAATTACTTGACTTAATCAATTAAAATAGAATTAATATAAATTCTTTAATAGTCAATACTCCGCTGCAAACCACGTAATTATGATAAGGAACATACACTGGAATGATGTTGACGCTCGATGTACTGTCTGGTTCATGAACGACTAACTCCAATCTCTGTTCTTCATCGTGACTTTAACACTGTGGTCTTTTTATATTCTTCACTCTCATCAATCATTCGGTACTGAAATTGTTTCTTATCACTTATAGAAATCTCTGTCTCTTAAATGAATCCATTTGTTTCAATGCTACCTTGAGGCCTGATCAGATATCTGAATCTTCTTCCAGTGTAAAACATCAAAACTATAGATTGAATTGTTGATTTTTCGTCTGACGGTTATCATCTTTTGAGATTCCTGTGACAGTTGATATTATTTACTTATTACAATCTAGTTTAATTGGATTAGGATCCTCGAACTACAAATAGGCTGAGTCATATGCCTTTCAATCTCCCCCTATTTGTTTGTTATACAATAACAAGCAAATACCTAGAGGATTCTTCAACTAATCCCAATTAAACAAGTAAAAGAAAACACTTTAAATGCTAAGTAAATAATGTAAAAGTTCTGGTTCATATTAACATTATCCAGATTCAAACAGAAAAGATAAATACAAGATAGATCATCCTCTAGACTGATCATATAAGACAATTATCCTATCTTGTTCTATCAAAGCTCTAATGATATAACTTGTAGAGCTAATCTTCATTTACCACCTTCTTCCTCGTTGATTTCTCCTTCTTCTTGTTCATCCATATCAGGTAGATTCTTGATCAATTCGGAGTCAACAAGTAATTCCCTTCTGGATGACACATCTGTTGGATAAACCAGTGGTATTCCAAGTTTCTTTCTCAACTCACCTTGATACTGCTTGTATTTCTTCATGTTGGTCTGGGCATAGGATCGAATATGATCTGCAGCTTCAATTTTTTCTTGTGATGCAAAACCATGATTTCGAAGAGCATATTCAACATATACCAAATGTCTGGCAAGGTGTGTATATAACTCTTCTATCTGAAGATTAACAGTATGAATAACTTCTTCCTTAAGAATTTTAACTTGTGGAGGGTTATTTATAACTTCAGGACCAGCTCTTTCAGCAAACTCTTGAAATTTTTCATGAAGCAGTATGCCTAGCTCAGAAGATGTTCTTACTTTTGGTCTCAACACCCAAAGCTCTGACAGTGATCTATCATAGAAGAATTGAAGCGATACTTTGTGAGATCCGAGCTTATGACATTCAACAAAGATTAGTAGCTCACCATTCTTAGGATCAGATGCAGTGGTTATTCTCACAATTTCTGTCTTCAAAGCTTTCAAATACATGTCATGTACAGGGTTCTTCTTTTTAAAGCTTTCAAAAATAGCAATCATCCGACGATCATCATAGTCAGAAGTTTGTGGTGAGTCTATTACCTTTTGAGCACGTTCCCACTTATCACCATTTTTGTACTTGATGTACATCTTCCTAGCTTCCAGCTTTTGAGCATGTTGCTTTTGAAGTGCTTCCTGTTCAGCCTTTTGAAGTCTTTCATTATGAGCTAACTGTTCGAGTGTCTTCTTGAGTCTTTCTTCTCTCATAGATAGATTAGCTTCATTCTGTTCAAGTTCTTTATTTGCTTCAAAATTCATTCGTTGTGTTTCAACAGAATCAGGAATTATTAGCTCTTCATCATCCCAAAAACTGAGATCTGGTTCATCGAATTCTTCACCAACATCATGAAACTGTAAGTCAGCAAACAGATCAATATCAGGTTCACCTATATAGTAAAAACCTTCTACAGCATCATCATCTTCCTGTTCTGCTGCTTGATGAGTTGTCTTCTTCTTCCCTTCACTCCTGTCTTCATTTTTCTCTTTACTTACACTTCCTCCCCCTCTAGATTTCTCCCCCTTAGTTGAGGAATCCTCTACAGTTTTGTGGCTTGTACCAGCTCCAGGTTCACTTCCATCACTACCTCCAAAGAATTTCTTCTCTTCTACTGTAAGTGAGTGAGTTCTGCTAATGATATTATATAAGTGTCTCAACCCCTTTGCTTGATGATCACTTTGCTTTTCAATCTGACTGAGACGATGTTCAGTGGTTAAGTGATTCTCATTTATGTTATTCTGAAGATCTTCAATCTGATTAGACATAGAAGATATAATAAGATCTTGAGCCACTGTGACATCTCCAGAGTCTTCGATTGCTTGCTGTTGAGAGAGTTTAAGTGCATTGATTTTGTTGTTGAAGATAGTTCTCATGTTATCCATATCAAACCTCAAGTTTTTATTGTCTTCTTCATCTTGAGCAAGACTTTCTTTCATCTGATTGAGTTGTGCTATGAGAGATAAAGTGTATGTGTCATTGTGTTCTCTCACCTCAATCGCTCTCTGAGTATCACTCACCTCACGTGCTAGTGTTTCACTCAGATTTGAAGTAATTCTCACATCACTCCTCTCATAATCCTGAGCTGTATCCATTGTACCTGCACTAGAAATCACCCTAGCCTCCTCTTGGAAGGTCAGTGGTGGTGCAATGGGAGTTCGCAAATCCCGATCAACCTGTGAAGGTTCTTCTGCCGTAACAATGGCAGGCACTGTAACTTGCTCCTCTTGCATAACAATGTTTTCAGCTTCATGTAATAAAATATCTTCCCCCATTGTGAGTAACAGGGGTGAGCTTGAAGGAATGAATGGGTTTATGATTGCCTTTGACATGGTTTTACCTTTCTTTTGTGATGGCAAATCTGTTTCACTCAAGATATCACTACTAGGGATAGCTCTTTTGAATGACAATTTCTTTCTACGATAGTGTTTGGAGAATTTAGGATCAGTGTTTGGTGCATTGACGTGGGATAAAGGTTGTGGATCTACAATCCCTTGGTCACTTCTCACAATTATTTGACTATCAGAAAGATATTGAGATTGTAAAGTAGTTGAGTCAAATACCTGATCATTGATATGTACATCATTTTCATTCTGAGTGGGTTGATCCACTGGAAGTTGATGTTCAAGAGCATTTAAGGGTTCTGAATCAGGTTGAGGTTCTGGAACTTGTTCTGCTTCAGGCTGTGGAGCTTGTTGAATTAAAGGTATCTCAGCATCTGGCTGTGGCATGACATTTGGCAAATTTATGTATGTAGACATATATGGTGTTATGACCACCGGAACATGCAACAAGACCTTAGAAGTATCCAGCCTAGTGTAGAACTTCTTGTTTGGTTTACCAGACCATTGAATTCGATCATTTGGAAACGGAGCAGGTTGATCCTTAGGCATATGATGATTAAAAATTAGTGTCAAAAATCGAGGATAATGACACTTAACCAGTTTACCTTTTCCAAAGTTCTTTCTAGCCTTCTTCAATCGATTTAGAAAAATAGGCCATATCAAGCTGCCAAAGTTGATTCTTCTATTGTGAGCAATTGAGAAACCAATTGACTGTAACATACCTGTGATGACAGTATTGTTAATCTTTGTAGAATTAGCAAACACCTTTGCTATGATCTCGAAGAAAATATTCCATTCTTGAACGAGATTGCTTTTGAGTGGACGTTTAAGATTCAGTTGACCATGATAGTTGAGATTTGTAAAGAATTGAGTCAACTCATCATTTGAAGGCACTTCAGCAAATTGCTCAGTAGGAAGCCTCAGAGCAGCATTGAAGACAGATTCATCCACTGTATATGTCTTGTCATTAAAGTTGAATGAAAACGATCTTTCATCTGAGACAGCTGTAGTACACATTAGTTTAAGTGGACCAAATTTCATGGGAACATTTGCAGTTATAGAATGGCTACAAATATTTTGTTCGTTTAGGATTTTTATCCAGGAGTTGAACCGATCCACTGGGCAATCCACGGGATTAAAATATCCAATATAATTGTGATTAACAAGCTCAAAATTATTATAAGCACCAGCCATTCCAAATCAGATATTAAATTTATGGAATCTGCAAAATTCGACAATTAAACTAATTAATTCACAAAATTCGAATTAATAAATAATTAAAAATTCGAAAAATTGAATTCTTCATCAAAAATTCTGAAAAATTTAGGCAATGATCTTGATATCAATACAAACACAAGTATATTTTTAGATTTTGAAAAATCACAATCATTCCTCTTAAAATTCAAATCGAAAATCCGAAATTTTCAAACTCCAAGTTTCTAAAACTCGATCCAAATCTTACATTTAAACCGTTGATTTGATGATTATTGACTGGGTAATCAAGCAATGTTCTTAGAATCGT